>OY821772.1:45994924-47244924 GCA_963682175.1 Triglochin maritima
TGTACTTGCTACAGTATTCCGTGCAAAATATTCTTGACCAGGGGTCCGTTGGGATGTAAGATTCCAAACATCATTTTCCTTAAGAATCCCAGTTTCCCATCTCCCTCACTGAGAGATGTTTCTCAAGCTCAAGTTTAAAAACCAATTTGGATTGTCAAAAGGGTGGAGTTGCTAATGATGTCTTGTCGAAGTAAATCTCGATAATACTTTTCATTATTCTTTTTCATTCTACACAGTCCTAATCGTCAGACCTAACCATTACCACCCAAGCATTTGCGATCGCCTCTTCTTAATCCAAATGAGTTGTCGAGCAACAATCAAGTCGTGAATCATGGCGAACGTCGGTGGCCCCTCTTAATCGCCAGCATTAGGAGACGTTGTTCCACATGTCTTATTTCAATTTCTTAGGCAAGTTTTGTCATCTTATATTTACATTGATTGTTATTTTTTAACAAAAATACTTACCCTTAATTTACAAATGGTATTACGTAATAAATTAAATACTAATCAAGTATGAAATCAGCGTACGAAGCTCTTCGGTCACGATAGAGAGAGCCAGAAAGTTAGAGGGAGCAAACTGCAAAAAGAATAGAAGTCGAGGGAGCAGTTGAAGAATCTCCTCCTCCAGTTCTGGTCTTTGTGGTCTGGTGGGGTCTCATCAGACTCCAGCAGCAGAGAGGGAGAGAGATTTCCACATCTGTTGCTCTTCAGGTACCAAATCCCCAATCCCCTCCTTCTCCAACCCCAAATCCCAATGCGGGACTAGATCTGTTTGTGCTCGTCTCGATCCACCGTAGTGACGGTGGGACTAGCGGACCCGCAGATCTAGGGTTCCCCGATCCCCCTTTTGTAGTCCTTTCGTGCTAATTTGATGTTTCTAGGGTTGGAGGAACGGTTTTGGATCTGCATGTTGTGAATGTGAACTCCCTCTCTCGTGCTGTCGGTGGATCTCCGGTTCGGCTTTGATTGTGTGAGTTTTCGATCCGTCTGTATCGCGTTTTGCTTGTTTGATTATGTGTTTTTCGTTTCGATGGTGACGGAGGTGTTGTAGATCTAGGAATTCAGGAGTAGTTGGATTGTAGTCGCCATCTTGTTGGGGAGAGTATGGGGGAAGGGCAGGTGGAGTTCGCCCTTTTTTAACAAGAGATAGTGAATAGATGGTTGGTATTAAGTGAGCGTAGTTTGCGGTGGAGTTTGTGGAGTGAGTGAGTTAGAAAGCCTATGTAATTGTTTTTTTTCTTCTCTTTATTAATAATTTCACAATGGAAAATGATTTATGAGTTCTTTTAACACATCATCTACGATGCTCTTGACGTGGGTGAACATGATTCCTTCAAGCTGCATGACAGCATTTTATCAACTATTTAATTTGTTTCCAAAATTGATAAGTTTATAATTTAAGCATTCGTTGATTTCCCAATGCATGTGACCATTGACATTCTAAGATGCATAAATGTGTGTCCCACGTGGGACTCGTGTAACCCTCGCGGGACGTGTGTCACCAGTCTCACACGGGATAGATGCGTGTTTATTCTTTGCATTTAAAGTGTCTTATTTTGTAGGGAAATCAGCAATATCTTAATTATCGGAAACCACATTTTTAAAAATAAAATAAAAAACGCAAATGACATTGATGATGACGTGAAGTACGTCCGTGTATCAGGACTCTTTCACAATTGAGGAAGTTTAACAAGCAATAGCTAATAGCTATAGGGTTGTCAATTTTACACGAAACACGATAACACGACACGAAAACAACACGAAGTCAGTGGATATGGATTGAGAATTTTAACACGATTAATAAATTGGTTGGATATGAATTTCTGCTGCAAAAACGATTAACACGATAAGTAATTGGGTAATTAGGCACACGATTACGAATATGACACGATTAATACACGACTAATACCGACAAGTCTATAACTAATATATAAGTTATAAAGTATAATAAACAAATTTTAATAACTGAATGTCATATTTATAATTTTACCAATTATATATATAATTGGTTTGAAACTTTGAACTCTGAACGAGTGGATAATCGTGTGTTAAACGTGTGTTAAATGGTGTAAACGGTAGCGGTGTTAAACGTGTACACGAAGTAACCCGTTTAATAATCGGGTATAAACGGGTTGGATATGACAACACGATTATAAATGGGTTGGATACGGCAGAAATTTAGCAACACGATTATTAAATATAAATGGGTCGGATACGGCGCAACACCTAGAACTTATATATAGGCGTTGACACGACACGATTAACACACGACACGACACGATTGACAGCCCTAAATAGTTAGTATTGGGTGAGTGTAGTTAGATAATTGGATAAAATAGCATAGTCTATGATTAAGTTTACATAGTAGAAGTGAGTGAGTTAGAAAACCTATGTAATTGGGTTTTCCCCCTTATTAGCAATTTCACAATTGAGGAATCACCAATTTAGAAAGCCTAAGAAAATGAGTATTCTTCTTAGGGTGTGATTGATTTGTAAGAGAACTCAAGAAAGTGAAGAAACTGAACTTTTGAGACGAGTTTTGGGTGATTAGCTTGCAGCCTTGCAGGAAATGTAATTTTTTTGGAATTGAAGTTCCATGAGTTTCAAGACTTTCAGAAATTATATTAGAGCTAAATTCTCTCATTTCCACTAACAAACTAGAGTAAGTCCAATTTCCCAGTCGGTCACTTTAAATTGTTCTTTTCTACTAATGTCAAGAAAATGAACTATTTTCTTCACTACTTCAAAACATATATTTTCGTACCAATCACCAGAATTGGAGTTATGAGAACTAGAGTCCTTGGAAATTAAGCTTTAAGAACTGGAATTCTAGATTTACTTACATTTCCTTTGAAGATGCAATAATTTTTGCTGCACAAGTTTTGGACATAGTTACTTCGCTTAATATATTAGTTATTGAAATGTAGATCTGTGGTGTCTTGCATTTCTTCTAAAACTTGTGTTTGTGGAACGTATGCAGTTGTAAGTTTTGGACCAAAACATTTGGTTGTATATGATTTGCAGATTCAAAGCTTGGACTGAGTGCCACAAACTGCCATGCCTTTGAAGCGTGGCTCTTCTGGTAGCAATGGTGGTTTAAGAAACAGAAATGGCAATACCAATGGTTGCCGCCCTCCTGTTGCCTTTCTTTTATTCGTCTCCATTCTCGCCCCTACGTTGTTCCTAGCTATAAGAGGCATCCGTCCTCCAATTGTAATTGGTAAGTAAGATTTGCCCGCACTTGAACTTACGTGAATCTCTTCATAGTAAATTTGCTGTAGGTTGGCATTGAAAACTTCCACTCTCTCATTGAGGTGCAATTTAATAGTTGCAGTTAATCATCTGACAACCTTTTCCTTGATCCTTAATGAGGTATCGTCAAATCATCCAAGAATGGCTCTTACCAATAAGAAGTTGTATTTCATAGTGTCCAGGTTCTATTGGTACCACTTAATGATTTAACAGGTTCATTTTAAATCCATCAATACATGATATCTTCGACTGGTATATCATGTTTTAGTGTTAGATTTTTGCGATTTATTTGTGATTATGTAAAAAATAGTGCTACCATGAAGTAGATTTTTAGTCGGGACAAATATCTTTTAGGTATTTTAGATGCTAGAGAATACATAGCTGAGCTGCAGAGCAGGTTTATAAGATTTCAAATGTCACAATTGAGACCATAAAGTTATAGTTTAGCTTGGGATGGTGTACTCCGTTGGAGGGAAATATCACTTTATTTTCCGAATATAAGATCATTGGTGGATGATCAATACACTTTGGAGATTACAGTAACAGGGAGTAAACTTTTACATAAGAAATTAAAAAAAGAAAAGAACTTATAACTATAAGACAACATTCTGACTTGTAGGAGCATCTCTTGAATGGGCTAATTTTATTTTTTAGAAATTAGATGTTTATGAAACTATGGATTTATGTAAAATGGTCAATTATGATTTGACTTTTATGTTTCAAAAAGGTGCTGGATTTTTTCTCTTTTCCCGGATGCAGGGTGCAAAACAATTTAATCTGGGGTTTACTTTCGTTTATTTTTAACTGTTTACTGTTGGTGAATCTTTCCCAATTCTTGCTAGTGTTCTGGATACTTTTTCTGGCATCGACAACACACTCCGTCCATATAGCTATGATGGACATCTCACATTTTCCTTAAAGATGTTTATAATATTATAAGTGCTGGATCTTGATCTTCAATAAAGTTTAAACAAAGTTGCTGGACTGATGATTAGAAGGCATAATATTGCATGATTGCTGTTTTCGTTAGCATAGTTGTCCTAATTACGGGAATAGTTTGTGACACCTTGGATTTTCGTGAATGCATCTTTATAGTGGCTACCAGTTTTGCTCAACAGCGTTTACTGAAATGCCCTCTAAAGTAACACTGTAAGTTTTTGTTATGGATTCAGGCCTTTGGTTCAATGTCAATAGCTATAAGAAATAACCAACAATTGTAAATTGCGAAAAATGAATGGTAGTCAATAGCTATAAGAAATAACCAACAATTGTAAATTGCACTTATGTTGATCTCAGACAATTATTGTGGAATGGTTATCTCTACTTGTACCAATGCTTATTCCTTAACCTTTTTACATTCTTAGGTCAAAAGGGTGCTGGTAACCTCTCAAATAAACAGGTTGGCTTATGTCATGTTTACATTATACAGTTGCGTGTAGAGTTTTTGTATGCTTGTTGCTATTACATCTACGGTGTGTTTTATTAATCATGTTTATAGGATGTTGATTGGCGAGAAAAAATTGCGATGCAGCATATGAAATCTGTTTTTACTAAGGAGGTAAACATCAGTCGAAGCTTCTTGTTATCTTTGCATGTGTTCTGCTGGTAATATTATCATTTGATTAAAAGAATATGATCTGCAAGTATCTTATCTTTTCTGTAGGTAATTGATGCTCTTAGAATCAGCAAAGATGAGCTGGGTCCCTGGAGTCTTGATTTTATTCGAAAGCATCCTCTTTCCTCTTCATGGACAGTTGATGGGTTGGATGTAAACCAAAATTCTGCAGCAGAGGTATTATGCTCATGTTATCAGGTTTTCTATGGAATTTATGCCCTTGCTTTGTTCTTGTATCTTGTAAGCATGATATTCTCTTTTTTGTGTTTAACTGGTAAGAGCCAGTAGCCCTACAACAACATGGTTTCTTCTTTTGAAGACTAATAATAATAACAACGATTAGTGCATCTCACATCATCTTTTTTCCCCTTCTCTAGTCAAATGAAACAGAATCTGGCGCTGCACATGAGACTTCTGAAGCCCAATCAAAAGTTGACATTTCACTTGACGATTCACCCAAGAAGAAGAAGGGCAAAGGTGTCTCTGGTATAAAGTTCTTCAGTTTCCGGTTAAGACTTATGTTTCAACTTTTAAATTTGTTGATCATTGACCCTCAGGAGCACTTTTCTTCATGCAGAAGGATCTTTGGATCTGCTAGATTCCCCTGAAAAGTTAGCTCGAAGGGTAATATCATGTACTTCTGCAGTTCTGCTAACAAGTTATATTTGAAATTTATGTCAGAATCCAGAAATGTTGCAAAGTTCGTTTCTGTGTGTTAACCAACACATTCTAAATATTCTCTTTTATATGCTTATTGTAGCGGTTAAGAGAAAACAGGCGTCAAATGAGGGCACTTGAGTTAACACAACAGGACGATGAAACTACAGTTAGACTTGAAAATGCTGCCATTGAACGATCAAAAGCTGTTGACTCTGCAGTATTGGGAAAGTACAGCATTTGGAGGCGAGACAATGAAAATGAAAATCCTGATACAAATGTGAGGTTGATCCGGGACCAAATTATAATGGCTAGGGTTTATGCTGTCATTGCAAAGTCAAAAAACAAACCCGATCTCCATCAGGAATTGGTGACGCGCCTCAAGGAGAGTCAACGTGTGCTTGGAGATGCTAGTTCTGATTCTGATTTACATCACAAGTAAACCCTCCTGTCCACCCTATAATTGATTTCAAAATTTCTGTGTTTTGCATCTCAAGTTGTGAAGTTGGTATATTTTCTTTCTGTTTGCAGTGCTCCTTTGAAAATAAAAGCTATGGGTCAAGTCCTGTCAAAAGCAAGAGAACAACTATATGATTGCAAGACTGTTACCCAGAAGCTTAGGGCAATGCTTCAGTCGGCAGATGAACAAGTGAGGGGTCTCAAGAAACAGAGTTCATTCCTTAGCCAGTTGGCTGCCAAGACAGTGCCAAATGGTATTCACTGTCTATCTATGCGTTTGACAATAGGTTACAATCTTTTGGCCCCAGAGAAGAGGATATTTCCTAGGAGTGAAAATTTGGAGAACCCGAATCTTTACCATTATGCCCTCTTCTCTGACAATGTATTGGCCGCTTCTGTTGTTGTTAACTCAACAATCGTGAATGCTAAGGTAGGAAAACCATTTCCCGCCTTCATTTTGAGTTGATAAAATAGGCACATATAATTCCTCCTTTATGTGGTGATATGTTATATACTCTCTTACGATTTGTCTTCATGTGTTTTAGGAGCCAGAGAAACATGTTTTCCACTTGGTAACCGATAAATTGAACTATGGAGCCATGAACATGTGGTTTTTGTTGAATCCTCCTGGAAAGGCTACCATCCATGTTGAAAATGTGGATGATTTCAAATGGCTTAATTCTTCTTATTGTCCAGTTCTCCGGCAACTTGAATCTGCTGCAATGAAAGAATACTATTTCAAGGCCGATCATCCTACAACCATTTCAGCTGGTTCATCCAATCTGAAATACCGGAACCCCAAATATTTGTCAATGCTTAACCATCTTAGATTTTATCTCCCGCAAGTTTATCCCAAGCTGAATAAGATTTTGTTTCTTGATGATGACATTGTGGTTCAGAAGGATTTGACAGGTTTATGGGATGTAGATCTTAAAGGGAAAGTGAATGGTGCTGTTGAGACCTGTGGTCAAAGTTTCCATCGTTTTGATAAGTACTTGAACTTCTCCAATCCTAATATAGCCAGGAATTTTGATCCAAATGCATGTGGCTGGGCGTATGGAATGAACTTATTTGATCTAAAGGAGTGGAAGAAGAAGGATATCACTGGTATTTACCACAGGTGGCAAAACATGGTAAGATAATAAAAAAACTCTCTGTTACAGGCATCTATTTCTTAATTTTATTTCTTTTAGCTAAGTTTCTTGGTTAGAAAATTTCAGATTCTCATTTTACTTGTAATTTAGCAATTTCATTGTCACTGACTGGCCTATGAATCGGTCACTACCAGCTCTTCATTATTTTCCTCTAACTTTTGTTATTGAAAGTACACTGAACTCAAATTGTTACGTCGCTAATGAGCATGGTGGTTCTATTAAGGCATCTTTTTAGTTTTTCTCAAGTGTCCGTAGAAATCCATGAAACATACTTGCATCTATCTAATCCATTTTACTAATAAATCTAATTTGAAACCCTTTTTATTTTCCTACAGAATGAAGATCGAGTACTCTGGAAACTTGGAACACTGCCTCCTGGACTGATCACATTCTATGGTTTGACTCATCCTCTGGAGAAGTCTTGGCATGTGCTTGGACTGGGGTACAACCCTAGTATTGATCGCAATGAGATAGAAAATGCTGCTGTTGTCCACTACAATGGCAACATGAAGCCTTGGCTGGAGCTAGCAATGACAAAGTACAGACCTTACTGGTCTAAGTACATTAAGTATGATCACCCTTTCCTGAAGAACTGCAATCTTAGTGAATAGGTAATGTTATCACTGGTCCCTAGCACATGCTTATCACCAAACGAGGTTGATGTATTCATTTTAGATATCGGTAGCAAGCAGATGAAGATTATCAGCCATTACATGTGACAGTGTTAACTTCATTGTTGTAGTTCATCTTCAGCGTGCACCCTCATACCAGACTAGTATGATTTAAAAACCTTCCCGTACTGATTTTGTGCATAAACGTGTAAAAATCCTTCTTATGGCTGTTTCTTGGTCCAAGGGGGGATGGTATGATAGTAATGACTGCAAAAAAGTTACATCTCATGTGAATGTTTAATTTATCGTGAATACTGATGAAGAATGTGAAGACATACTATTCTCTCAGCAGTGTAAATTTTAGAACCTCAGTTGTATCGTACGCTGAATGTTAGCATTTTTATCCTTCGCTTTATGATAGTTAATCCGGTTTTGTGCAACTGCAACATTTATGAAATAACGAATTAGTAGAATTCTAGGTTATTCTTGTGATAACCTTATGCTTGCGTTATGTGATGATCAATTAATTTTGAGCAATCCTGACCTCTAAATTGATGCATGAGAGACTTAAATGAGGATTGTAGCATTTCCATTTTCCGCGAGCGAATGTTTGTTAAATATAACTCTTAATAACAATTGCCTCCAAAAAATATACAATTATGGGAGGTTCATGGCATTGTATTGTTATTGAAGTGGAGTCTGTTTCGCACATCAAACTCAAAGACATCTATTAAACCGTTGAGCATGATAAATTCAAGAAATAAAGTCTGTTAAGTGGAGGAACAAAATTGCTTATGCACAGAGAACTCTACAAAGAATTGGCCGAGAAAAATCAAGCACCATGCCGGGAAAAATAAAATACTTGCCTTAATGAAATTTGGAAAGCATTGAAGTTTCAAGATATCGTAGCATCGCATATATTGCGTCGGATTGCGGGTGTGATCTGTCGCCCCTATCAAAGTTGTATACATTACCTCCAATCTCAATCCAACTACACCCTGTTCTCTTATGCAATTCCATGCCTCTCATCTGAGATCTCACCTTTACCACTTCTTCCCACTTCCCAACATCTGCGTAGATATTCGCCATCATAACATGATACTCACTCTCTTCTCCATTCTTCTTGCAATCAAGAATGTTCTGTACTGCAATCTCTGCAAGCCCAACATTGTGGTAAGTCTTGCATGCGCTTAGTAGAGCTCCCCAAACATGTATTATACCAGGATGGAGTGGCATTTTCTTAATGAACTCAAAAGCCCCATCAAGTTCACCTGCTCGACCCAACATGTCCACAATACAAGCATGATGTTCTAGAGAAGGGATTACTCCGTATCTAAACCTCATGAGATCAAACATTTGCATTCCTTCTGACACTAATCCTGCATGACTGCAAGCAGATAGGATGGACGTGAAAGTGATCACATTGGGGACCACACCGGAATTCGTCATTTGATTGAAGAGTTTGAAAACCTCCCAGCAATCTCCATGCATTCCATAACCAACAATCATTGTGTTCCACAATCCAATGTCTCTTGATTGAGCACGATCAAATAAAAATCGCGCAGATGCCAATTTCCCACACTTACCGTACATATCAACAAGAGCACTAACTACGAACAATTCCAACTCAAAACCATTTCTAACAACATAACCATGAGCCTCTAAACCTGGTTTCAGAAGTGCGGCCTGAGAGATCAGAGGTAGAATTACACACAAGCTAACCTCATCAGGTCTCACGCCATCCAACTGCATCAGCCTGAACTGAGCTAAAGCGTCTGTCATGACATTGTTACAAGCAAATCCCGATATAACAACATTCCACGTAGCAGCACTTGTCCTCAAACCAGACCCTCTCATTTTGAGAAACAACTCCAAGCCCTCATCAAAACAACCATTACAAAAATACCCATCAATCATAACAGTCCAAACAACAGCATCCTTCTGACTCACAGAATCAAACACCTTCTTACCATCACTCACAAGTCCACATCTCAAGTAAAACCTCACGATATCGGTCACCAACCGCAAGTCTAACTCGGACCCACTTCTCAAAACACGCCCATGAACAATCTTACCAACTCCAACGGATCGCAAACTGATGCAAGCGCTGAACACAAGGCTCAATCCAACAGCACCAGGGGAGGCCTCCCTGGTGGAGCACAAGTAACCATACAACTCCAACGCGGACTCGAACTCTCCACAACCCAAGTAAGCACCGAACATGTAGTTATAAGCGTGAGATGTTCTGTTGGGCAAATAGTCGAACATCTTCCGGGCACTAGTTGGGCCGGAAAGGTGCGCGTAGTTGGCAATGAGTCTGCATGCCAACACGGATTTGGATGATAACCCATTGGAGATGATGAGGGCGTGGAGCTGTTTGAGATGAGAAAGGGATTTTGGGGGCTCGCGGAGGGCTTGGAGGAGGTGGTTGTATGGGTCGGAGAACGAGGAGAAAAGCCTCGAGTTTCTGATTGTGGTGGTCTTTTTCATTAAGGTTTTGTTCCGTTAGAACTAAGAATGTTAACACTGACCGGCTCTTTATTTGATGTTAGAAACAGTTAACTTGGGACCTGACTGCGAGATAGGAATCTCTCTCTAGCAATAAGTTTACTGAACTGCTAAACATCGCCCTAAAATTACTTAAATCGCCCCTTGAAATTACCAAATTGCCCTTCATCCTATTTTTGCTTATATATCTCACAATTTCACTCTTTTTTCAAAACTTTCTCTTCCTATACCTACTACAGAAGATTAGAAATGTCTCGGAGGCCAGGCAAGCAGCCAGCAGTTCCCCCGGTGTACCCGTATACGGTAACCTTACTTTATTTATTTGTTTTTAAAAATAAAAAAAAATTAAAAAAAGTGGGGGGCGTCCGAGGGAGACGCCCCCCGCATGGGGCGGGCGTCCGAGGAAGCCGTTCCCCCCATGGGGGGAACGGCTTCCTCGGACGCCCGCCCCATGCGGGGGGCGTCTCCCTCGGACGCCGGCCACTAGCGGGAGACGTCTGGGGAAGACGTCTTCCCGATGGAGGAGACGTCTTCGAGAGACGTCTCCCCCAAAGAGGAGGCGTCTCCGACAGACGCCTCCACCATAGGGGAGGCGTCTCTCGCAGACGCCTCCACAATTTTTTTTTAAAATTATTAAATCTGATAATTACTTTAATAAATTGTGATAAATCTGAAAATTTAATTTAACAAATTCTTATTAAGTTTAACATTTGTGATATTTAGTTTTAACAATTTTTGATTTAATTTAACAATTGTTTTAATTTAGTTTAACAAATTTTGATTTAGTTTAACAATTGTGATAATTTAGTTTAACAAATTTTGATTTAGTTTAACAATTGTGATAAATATGATAATTTAGTTTAACAAATTTAACAAATTTGTAATTAAAATTTCAATTAATAGTCATCGGGTCACAGTGGAGGGAAAGGCAAGTCGATACCATTACACGCCTTCCGTTCTTTAGAGGATGATTCAGCACCGCGTCATCCACGTAGACGGGGGATATCTGCTTCGGTCAGGAGGGAGAGAGAGGCATTACGTCGTCGTGAGGAGGATGATGATTCCTTCGATGATGAGCATGTGGACAGTCCCGACGACGGGAGCGACGATGATGACCCGTATGAGTTAGAGCGCCCGGAGGTGGAGAGGCAGGGGGAGTATAGCAGAGGACGTGGTCGAGCGGGTAGTTCTACTTCCGCCGGATGGATGGTGCGGAAGGGTAGGGGTGGGAGGTTTACGACCGGGGATTCGAGCTCGTGCACTGTTGATCCCCGCGCTCAGAAGAAGAAGAGGGTCCAGGACGATTCTTGGATCGTGAGCAGTATGACGCCTGGTGGTCCTTTAGATGGGAGCATCATTCCTAGTTTCTGGGGTCACATCGCTAGACGGATCTGGGACGGAGAGGATCGGAAGGTTCTGAAGTGCCATAATCGGCACAGAGCATGTACAGCACTACAGGGTTGACGGTCTACACTGAGTGCTGATATCAGAGAGGAGATTAGTGCAGATGATACGGGTTGTAGACCCAATCTTGCAGATGAGGGATGAGCTGCCAGACGATGCCAGAGCTGCATGCGGAGATTTGGATGAGATCATACACTCGTGGCATACTCAGTTAGGCATCTCCGACCATGATTCGAATGATGAGTAGGCTGATCTGTTGTACCGTACTCTTAGTATTTGCATTTATATTTGTTTATCTGTCGTACGCTTATTATTTGTATTTGTGTTTGTTTTTGCTAACATATCGTACGCTTATTATTTTTATTTGTGTTTGCTTATTTGTCATACGCTTATTATTTTTATTTTTATTATTTTTAATTACCGAGTTAAGATTTGTCGTGTTGGTCATAGATCATTGTAGCTCTACAAGTGAGTGACAACACGGGTACACAAAAGAGGAAGATATTACTTTTGTATACTGAATAGACCTAATAAGTAAAATACTATACAAAATGTGTTTCTGTGTCATTAATATTTTACTGTGTCCTTGGTCATTTGATATGACACTTATATCCGATCACTTAAGAAATGCTTGATTAGACTAGTGTCTTAAGCTATCGATAAGTGTAGTGTAAAGGCATTGGTTGGTTAAGTATGACTTTCGTTGGAGAAGATAGTTCGTCAAAAGATTATCATTGCCCCTCTTAATTGAGTCATGATATTAGTGGACCCCTTGATAAAGCAAAGTTATAATGTGCACAATGTGATTTGAGTTAAGTCACATATTTATAACTAGCTTAAAGAGATCAAGAAATGAATACTAATACAAAGATGACACAATACTACTTTGTGTGTATTCTTAATATCATGAGGCAAGGGACGGACACAAGTGGTGCACTCCATCACTAAATGGATCGGGTTTTGATTCAAGTGGAATTAAGACATCTAACTAATTGGGAGCTATAATGTGTAGCTAGATACCGCTTATAGCTGGTGGTATTAAGCTCTTAATATCACTGTCAACTTAGTTTAGATCCTCCCATAGGTCACACCACAAAACTAGGAAACGAGAAATGAGGATTTTGAGTTCATAAGATGTGACAAGTTTCATGTAGAAAATATGACACATAGGGTGAACAAGCAAAATCAAAATTATGTTGTGATTAATAATATAATTAGAATCTAAATTAAATTCATATGTGATGTAAATATTATGGGGTGTAATGATTTATCATTACATAAGATAATATGTTACATAAGTTGTGAATTTACTACTAATCCCGAAATGTCAAATTTTGTAAGGGTTAAACCGAAATTTGACAAATCTGCAGTACTGTGCAAAAACGGTCGACCGGTCCGCAGTAAACGGTCGACCGATTGGTGCACGGTCGACCAGACACGTCTCGACCGATAACAGAGAATTTTCGTCTGTTCGGATCGGTCGACCGAATCAATCGGCCGGTCGACCGAACATTGTGATGAAATATTTTATTATTGCGAACGGTCGACCGAATGTCGAATGGTCGACCGAAACTTGGTTCGAGCGGTCGACCGAACTTCCAAACGGTCGACCGGTCCAGACGGTTTTCTGCAGAATTAATTTAAGAATTAATTAGATCATGCATGGAATTTGTCCATAATTGATTTAATTCGTGGCTAAGATTATTTATTAGTAAATAATGGATGGTTAGATGGAAGTTTGCATGAAATCATGTGCAAGAGGTTGCACATGAATATGTAATTTGGAGAGAACTTATAAATACAAGTTTATCTCAATAATTAATTCATTATTTTCTCATGCAAAAATCTCTCTCCATAGTTCTCCACGAAATTCCCTTAATTCTTAAGATTAGTCTTAGTTTTCAGAGATCTTCTTCTCAAGGGAACTAAAGAGGGGTTAATAATTGAATTCTAAACCCTATTGGAGATTGAGAGGCTAGCTCTTCTCTCTCCAATCTCGTTTAGAGTTTGGTGAATACTCGGAGGCAATCCACCGGGCGATTCGACCGTCAACGCGACTCCGGATCTTCAAGAGGTTTTAGAGAACCTCTAGGTTATGATCCTCTTTGCAATTGTTTGTTTGTTCTAATGCATGTTAAATAATTAGGACAAACAAATGCACGTCTATATGAAAATCGAAGAAAATATGAATACTACGATCCTATATGTTTATAAAATTTCGAAAATATATACATACTATAGGGCACGAAATCCAACATGCCCTAAGAGCACCATTAACGGTGCTCGGGCAATTTTCGGGCACTCGGTTTTCTCTTTCAGCCACGTCAGCTTCTCTCATAGCCACGTCAGCTCAAACCAACCCCCCTAAATCTTTCTTAACCACACCCAGAAACAACTCTAACGTCCTGCATTCTCTCCCCTACACGTCATTTTGGGATCAATTTTAGCCAAAACACAAAAAAATCAAAAAATTCTAGAAAATATAAACTGAACTGCTAAACATCGCCCTAAAATTACTTAAATTGCCCCTTGAAATTACCAAATTGCCCTTCATCCTATTTTTGCTTATATATCTCACAATTTCACTCTTTTTTCAAAACTTTCTCTTCCTATACCTACTACAGAAGATTAGGAATGTCTCGGAGGCCAGGCAAGCAGCCAGCAGTTCCCCCGGTGTACCCGTATACGGTAACCTTACTTTATTTATTTGTTTTTAAAAATAAAAAAAATTAAAAAAAGTGGGGGCGTCCGAGGGAGACGCCCCCCGCATGGGGCGGGCGTCCGAGGAAGCCGTTCCCCCCATGGTCCCGTCGTGTCGACTTTCCCCTTGGTCGACCTCGTAGCTTTGTTTTTTCTGCAGGCTCTCTCAAATTCGCATGTTCGGGGTGTAGCTGCTCGAATAAAACCCGAGAGGCAGATCGAATTACGGTGGGGTCACTTCCTGCAATCTCATCAACCAGGCTGCGAAAATGTTCGGCGTCTTGAGCTGCCTGAGACACAAACTCTGCGTTCCCGGCTCCTTCCCCAATGACAAGTGTCCTCCAGAACGAATGAATCTGCTCTAAGTAAATTCCGTTGTCTGATTCAAGACATCCGTGGATGGTACATGCGCAAGGTATCCCATGAGAAGTCAGAAAAGCGCACTCACAACGATATTCAACTTCATCATCTAACTCTTGCATTCTTTTCACCTCCTGACTCAGCAATTGCAAGCAGTGATGCGAAACTCGACCATTTATGTGACGATATAGAGCATGTCCGAAATTAGTCAAATTTCGCCATCTCGAGTCTTCAAGAGCGTTTCGAATATTCGTCAGCTGCATTTCAATAGCCGCGTTGACGCGCTCGAAAAGAGTGTCCAGAGCTGCAGTCGATGTAGAAATCCACTCTTTTAGAGCCGAATGAGCACTTTCGACCCTACAATTCGTGGTGTTCCTAAAATGAAGGACTTTGTTCGTCCAATTCAGCACAAACTTTTCTTTATGCACCAACCACGTGGTGTCCAGATACTCCGTGATAGCCGGCCACGATCTATACAAATCTTTCAGAGCATACACAGCTCTATCATACTCGGCTTCTGAAGTAGAAAGCATGATTTTCCTCCATCTTCCACGCCTCAAAGTCTCTGCCATCTGCTTATTTTTCCCGAATACGTGGTATGCGTAGTTCAATACGTCTTTGGTGATGTGCCATGTGCAGAGTAAATGAGCAGAGTCAGGAAATACCTCTCTCACTGGTCGCATAAGGCCTAACTCCCGGTCTGTTATTATTGCAGTCGGGCTGACAATCCCCAATAACAGATCTCGCAACTTCTCCATCACCCACAGATAACTGGAGTAAGTTTCATCCATCAAAATCGCATATCCAATAAGGAAATTCATGTTTGTTGGTGTGACCCCAATCATTTCGAACAAAGGCATCTTATACTTGTTCGTCTTGTAAGTCGAATCCATGCAGATAACGAAAGGATATGTCCGCAACAACTGGACTGACGTCGGATGTGCCAAAAAAGCGTGAGTGACGACATCAGTTTCTGGATCCGCCATAATCCAATGTAAGTACTCACACTGCACTGCTTGATAGAGAAACTGCTGGACGGGATTCCGGTCTTCAGATTTTGTCCTCCTCATGTAATCTCTGAAATTATAAATATGGCTTTGATTTGGATTGTCCTCCGGGAATTTTTCTTTTACTGACTTCAAGATGTTCCGTGGTTTTGCTTGCGCCTCAGTCATATCACGAACAATTTTCTTCGCCCCAGAACTTAGACCACTAATTTGACGATGACCCTCTAGATAAACTGTCAGTCTGTGGTTGTGATGTCCGTGAGCACTATTAAAAACCACAACCCATCCATCACGATCTCGTCGCTCCACCACTTTTATTAAGAAACGGCAACCGCAACCCTTTCTTTTGGTGTTTCTTCGAAGTGCAGTATCCATATCCCGAGACTCCATTTGATTTCGCCGGTCGCATCTCAAATAACAATCCATCCGACTATCTGATCTTGTTTTGTACGACGACACGACCAAAAAAACCCAGCTCCGATAGCTACTTGTTTGGCCCATTTAAATGCTTCATCGATTGTTTCAAAGATTTGTGTAGTTTGAAATAACTCACTGTAATCCACTCCATTACCACCGAAATCTTCCAACGGAACTTACAAAAATAAAATCGAAATTAAAAAAATCAAAAAAAATTCGGGCGTCTGTATTAAACGCCTACCCCATGGGAGGGGCGTCTGAGTTAAACGCCCTTCCCAAGGGTGAGGCGTCTGCGTAGGACGCCTGACCCTAGGGAAGGGCGTCTACTACAGACGCCTTACCCAAGGGGAGGACGTCTACGTAAGACGCCTCTCCCATTGCGTAGGCGTCTGCGTTAGACGCCTCGGCCAAGGGGAGGACGTCCTACGCAGACGCCCTCACCTTGGGGGAGGCGTCTAATGCAGACGCCCGGCCCAAAATTTGCCCCGCGCCAGGCTTACCTCACCGGATGCATCACCCTCGCCAGACATTTTCGTGGTGTTTTTACTGATAAATTATGAATATACAAGACCGTAGGCTTAATTTATAGACACGGGACGATATGGGTATTAAATATATTGTTAAGGGCACTTTCGTAATTTCAAGGGGCGATTTAAGTAGTTTTGGGGCGACGTTTAGTAGTTCCCTAAGTTTAAGGAAAAAATTTCAAAATATATATTTTTTAAAATTTACCAAAATAAACCTTCATCGAAAGTATTTCTCAAACTATACCCGTTGTCACCACGTGATGACACGTGGCGGCAGCGGATTTTATTTTTTTGTGCATAGAGAACTCGACATCACCAGTGCCGAGTTCTTCTTGGGAGAACTCGACACGGGTGATGACGAGTTCTCTCGAGGAGAACTCGGCACTGGTGATGTCGAGTTCTACCAAGGAAAACTCGGCATCACTAGTGCCGAGTTCTCTCTAGGAGAATATTGCCAACACTTCATATTCCACTCGACGCGAGTTGTCAGGATAATAGTGATTCAAATAGAACTCGACATTGAGGATGCCGAGTTCTATTTGGACATGTTCTCCTGACACTCAGATCGTGTATGAAATGGTTGGACGGTCAGGTCTACAATAGAACTCGGCATCCATAATGCCGAGTTTAATAGGCATAAGTCGGAGTTTAATAGGCAGAAGTAGGCAAATTTGCGGTCCTAAAAAATACATTACATTAATTCAAGTCTTACAATTAATCAACTTTTAAAAAGGATTTAAGTCGTACATTCATTCAAGTCATAACAAAATACATTACATTAATTCAAGTCTTACAATTAATCAACTCTTACATTCATTCGTCTCACTAAATAGTTACATACAAAATATTCAAACTATTTTGTTATATAGGTTCCTTGCATCGTTTTCGATTATGCCCTATACCGCTGCATCTCCCACACCTTACCCTTCTTCCAGAGTATTCGTCCATCTCGTTTCGGATTCGCGTTGATTTAGGCCGACCGGGAGGTCTTTTGGTTTGGGGAGGCTTCATTGTGATGTTGCCTCGATCTGGCCAATACCTCACATCAGGAATTGGGATAAATATCGGTTTGTACGCCTCCCTGTACATTTGAACCTCATAATACGGGGACACCAAATGTGAAGTGTTGACATTTGCATGTCTGCCACTGCAAACTGCTAGTACATGTGAACATGGGACGTGCATTGCAATTATGTATCCACAAGTGCAAGTAATAACTCCTTCAAATTTCACGATGTATTTTTCCTGGTCATTGGCTTCAACCTGGTACATCAGCTGGTGGTACCGAGTTACTGTATGTGTTCAAGCCAGATTGCTGTTTGCCGTCACCACGGTGTGGACTGTCGGTACATATGTTTCATTCCACGACTCGTCGACATCCCTTCTTTTAACAAAGAATTTGTTCAAGCGGAGAAAGGTCATCAAAATCATGGTTGTAATTGGCATACCGTGTCCCCCTCGTAAGACATTGTTGAAGCTTTCTGACATGTTTGTTGTCATACATCCGAAACGCCGACCCCCGTCGTGACAACAAGTCCATCTTTCCAAAGGACCTTGATGTTGAATCCACTCGTATATCGGTTTATGTTCCTCTGCGATAGCCTTCATTAACTCTTCAAATTTCATAAATGAATGAGTTTTACCCGCTTCGTAAAACTTGATTTGTCCCAATCTTTCCTTACAATTTCGATGTTTAGCAAGATTTGCTTTCATGTGTCGAAGACAGAATCGATGTACATGGCCCTCCGAAGGTGGAAATGCGGCTCGCACACAAGCATTTATTCCCGAAAATCTGTCGGTGATAATACACAAATCGGGTCACCTTGTAACTCTACTTGCCAGCAAATGAAGGAACCACGTCCACGACTCTGTATTCTCGCTCTCTACAACAGCAAATGCCAAAGGAAAAAATCCATTGTTTGCATCCGTGCCCACAACAATTAGCAATAAACCTCTATATTTGCTATAGAGGTGTGTTCCATCCACACTGACAACGGGTCTACAATAATGAAACCCACTAATTGAAGACCCGAACGCCCAAAACACACGCTTAAACATCTCCTCGTCTGAATTTACCTGGACAGACTCTATTTCGACAACAGATCCTTCATTGTTCTGACAGAGAACTGTGACGAACCTTCGCAAATCTTTAAAACTGTCTTCTTCGGCACCATATATTCGGTTCAACGTTTTTTGCCTAGCATGTCATGCTTTAGCGTAACCGATTTCAAGTGAGTATTTGGTCTTCACCCTTTCCATTATTTCAGCAGGAGTAATTGTGAACTTAGTTCTAACAGATGGCATTATCAAGTCGCATACAAAATCAGCACTGCATTGTTTGTTGTCGTTTAGCAATATCGGATTGGAACAAGTGTGCTCGGCGTCGTATGTTTTAACTTGAAAATATCTGCAGCCTTTTGGAACAGACGCATGTAGACGTCATTTGCAGTTATCTTCATCACGACGAATACAATGAACAGTATACCGTTTCGTTGAAGAAACCACAACTGAATACTGAACAATTTTTTTAATGTGTCACGATTGCAGAGCATAAACAAAATCATCTTTCGTTGGGAAAATCCGTTTATCCCAGAAAGAACGACCATCTTCCGTATGTCATTCGCTCCGTTCCAAATTGTTCGCAGCATCGAAGAATGAGTGTTCAATTACCGAATTCTCTATCCAGTTGTCGTCCTCGAAGATGTCGGGAAGTTCATTAAGAGTTGGAATCATGTCGTTGTTAGCAACTGCATCATCAACAACGTCGTCGTCTTCACGGTTTATGGATTGGCCCATCGCATATATGACATCATGCGTCTCCGGAACGACTTCATTAGCAGAAACACCTTCAGGTTCATCTTCTACAGCGAAGGGTGTGCTGTAATCCCATAATTCCTCGGTGTCATCATCTTCAACGCTATGCATCTCTTCCCGGCCTTCTGGTCGACTAAAATGAATTGGGTCAACAGCTGACAAACCAAGCCCAAGGTAGGAATATGTGGTAGATGGTTCAGCCCTTCCAGCAAACTCATCATGACTGTAATGTGTGAGTTCAAATTGCGACAGACCAGGAACGTATGTCCAATCATTGTTTAATGGTAATTTCGCCGTCAACTTGACATCAAACATACTGTGTGAATAACAACATTCAGATCTTATAACATCCATTAAATCCTCATATTTGATGTTCAACGGAACAACTACCAATTTGCGGTCAGATCCTGTGTATTCTGCCACATCTCCGTTACATTCTAATTTCCCGTTATACATGACCAACAAAGATCATTCATCATCTTTATCCATACCTAACATATATTAAATTTGAAAATGTGTTCAAGTTAGATGATTGTTCTTCATTACTAAATACTTAAAAAGTTGAGTGTTTTAGAAATTACCTCAATCGAGTGTAGTAGCAAACGATTGTAAACGTCGAGCTATCTCTCCAATAAAATCAACTACAATAAACAACGTTATGATCAATAAATTTTAAGATGACTACCGTAAAATCAATAATCCACTAACAAACAAGAAATAAAACGTTTTGCCTAAAAACCCAAAATCAAATTCGATTTTGCACCAAAACGGGTTCCTAAACCAACAAAAACACTACAATCATACATAAAACAACAATGTATATCATCCTAATACATAAAAAGGCAAGAAAACGGTGGAAAACAAAAACAAATCGAAACCCTAACCTTAAAATCGCGAGAACCCGGCGTGAGGGAGAGGGGAGGCGTCGAGCTGCTTTTATAGACCTTCAGAACTCGGCGTTAATAACGGCGAGTTATCTTTTTTTAAGTGAACTCGGCGTTACTAACTCCGAGTTATTCCTTTAGAACTCGGCATCCTAGATGTCGAGCTCTATTTAAGCAACTGTTCTCCTGGCGCGTCAATCGTCTCATGCACGATCTGAGCGTCTGGAGAACAGTTCAAATAGAACTCGACATTTAGAGTGTCGAGTTCTATTTGAATCACTATTCTCCTGACAACTCAAGTCGAATGGAATATTGTTTTGAAATCGGCACTGGTGATGCCGTGTTCACGACAAGAGAACTCGGCATCCTCAGTGTCGAGTTCTCTTGTAGAGTTCATTGATTTAAGAACTCGAGTTTTTTTTCATTTCCTGTTTGACAACAAAGACAATTCAACCACGACACATAAACAACGAAAACACAATTCAACCACGACACACAAACAACTACGATAAAACACAATTCAACCACGAGTGGAATATGAAGTTTAACATTTTAACATACAACCAAAAGTACCATATAAAAACAACCAAATAAGTTTAACACAACTAAAAATTTATCCTAAGTGACCTATCAATCTCTTCTTCCTTTTAGGACGTGCTTGAACACGTCCTCTCCCCCTGCCGCGTCCCCCTCCTCGTGCTGCATTCTCTGTATCCTGAGTCAGACCGCCAGCGTCTTCTTGAGAGTGTGAATCTTCTTCTTCAACGACGCGATCCTGGCTCAAATGTAATGTGGGTTCTTCAACACCAAAACACATAAGCCAAAGCTTCATTTTTTCCTTCAATTTTCCAACCATCGAAGAGTCTGTCTTGTGATCTTTGATCACCTCGTGAATTTGATGGAGTTCTTTGTGAAACTCATAAACTCCGTGCACCTACAGATAATTAAAAGTTAATGAAACACTAAACACAATTTTAAAACGTGGTAATTATTTAAATAAATGTTTAAATCTTACCATCTCTCGCTCTCTACCCGCTCGAGGTCTGTATAAGGTATTAGTCGGAGCCAAGGTGTGATGAACTATCCAACGTACGATGATGATCCAGTACCATTCCATATACAGTCGTGTGCTCTCTTCAGGAGTGACACCTAGGAGTGGTCTCTCAAACTGTAGATTATCTCTTCTGTGCGACCAATGCTGAATGAATTGGTGCTTTTCCGCCAACCAATTAACATCCGACCTCCCTTGAGCCGATTTCACTATATGTCTCTCCATCGGCTCTGGAATGTGCTGTTGTAGACTGAACTGTCTCATCACTCGGTCTGGACAATGCATAACCACCTCACCAAAATTTATAAGCCAAATACGGCTCGTCCAGATCTCTGAACCTTCCGTACATAGTGGTGGTAACTGACTAAGATCCAAATTTGCATAAGGGTCCCAGATCACTTGATCGAATTCCTGCACATCCAACTCATTCCGATAAAAATCAAGTGTCGTCGTCTTCGCACTACCCTTGAATGTTCTTGGTCGTCTCCAACGGGACCCTAATGGTGCCCTCTCGTCCTCCGGGTATAGTAATGGTCTTCTCTTCAAAGGTCTCCCAATGTGTAGATGTTCCCAACACGACAACTGCAGGACGTAAGAAAACCACACAAATGTTTCGTCGGAATCAGTGAGGCTTCGTCTAACATGTGATATAAGTGGGCCAGAGCCACACTACCCCAACTGTACTCCGATGCGACTGCCAAATCTCTGAGCAAAGATAGGTACTTCAAGTGAACCATCATGCCACTCTTATCTGCCAAAATACTACATCCTAGCTGGAACAGAATGAAGACTCTGGTGTCGTGTAACTGTCTCCTCGTCAGCATCAAAAGACAACTGCTGAAACTGAGCTTGCAACCAACCCAGAGTTACGGAACCCTTACGACCCAAGTCATCGGGGACCTGACCCAATAAATCCATGCAAACCTCTGACCAAACGTACTCCTGAGAGTCACACACCGGCAAACCATCTACGCGCAAGCCGGTAATCATCGAGATGTCACGCAAGGTGCACGTGATCTCACCATGTCGCAGGTGAAATGAATGAGTCTCCGGTCTCCAACGCTCGACCATCGCCCCCAGCAAGGTATGATCCAACTGGACTCGGCCCAACCGAGTGATTGTGTCAAACCCTGCCATATCTAGCAGAAACAACATCCTCTCATCAGTGATCTGCCATTCTTTGAGTTTCGATCCATGTTCAACGCATTTTATACCATCAACATCCTTCTGCATAAATTTAGA
The DNA here is from genome assembly GCA_963682175.1 of Triglochin maritima. NCBI lineage: Eukaryota > Viridiplantae > Streptophyta > Magnoliopsida > Alismatales > Juncaginaceae > Triglochin > Triglochin maritima. The sequence continues at coordinate 46,017,587 of OY821772.1, forward strand.
GAAATGTCAGAATATTGAAACTCACGTGCAAATATTTAACTTGAAAACATAAATTGCTTACAAAATCTTTGAACAAGTATGACTTGTGGTTGGCCTGCAAAACCAACACTGATCTGTCTACCGGACCCTGTGAAGCGTAGCTACCTCTAACTGAATCAGTACTGGAACCACCAAACTCCATCTGTACATAACACGTTAAAAAGTGAGATGGTTGTTCTTTATTACTAACTACTTAAAAAGTTGAGAATACTCTAATGTTTTAGAAATTACCTCATTCGAGTGTAGTAGCAAACGACTGTAAACGTCGAACAATCTCTTCAATAAAATCAACTACAATAAACAACGTTACGAATCATGTTAGAGATTTTTTTTAAATTTTGACAGAACCTCCCATATATTTTTCAAATTGGTAAATTTAAACCTGCACGGTAGAAGAAAAAAACTAACAATACTACAAACTTCAATTCTCACATAGATTCAAACTCACATACATTTAAACTCAAATAAATCACTTTTAAGTTTACATTCATTCAATTTAACATACATTCAAACATAAATAACAACAAAAAATCTAATTTTAATCACAATAATCATACTTAAATTCAACTATTTTTAAGATGACTACCGTAGATCTATAATCAACAAAACTAAAATCAATAATCAACTAACAAACAAGAAATAAAACGTTTTGCCTAAAAACTCAAAATCGAATTCGAGTTTGCACCAAAACGGGTTCCTAAACCAACAAAAACACTACAATCATACATAAAACAACAATGTACATCATCCTAATACATAAAAAGGCAAGAAAACGGTGGAAAACGAAAAAAATCGAAACCCTAACCTTAAAAACTCGAGAACTCGGCGGATGGGGAGAGTGGGGGCGTCAGGTTGCTTTTATAGCCCGACGGAACTCGGCGTTTGTAACGCCGAGTTCACTTTTTTTAAGTGAACTCGGCGTGAGAAACACCGAGTTCTTCCTTTAGACATCGGCATCTAGGATGTCGAGTTCTATTTGAGAAACTGTTCTCCTGGCGCGTCAACCGTCTCATGCACGATCTGAGCACCATGAGAAGTTTCTTAAATAGAACTCGGCACTCCCAGTGCCGAGTTCTATTTGAATCACCTCCTGAGTGAAAATTTTCAAGTGTTGACCAATAAAAAACAAAAAAGAACTCGTCATCACCCGTGCCGAGTTCTCTATGTACAAAAAAACAAAACCCGCCGCCGCCACGTGTCATCACGTGGTGGCAGCGGGTCTAGTTTGAGAAATACTTTTGATGGATGTCTATTTTGGCAAATTTAAAAAAATTATTTTGAATTTTTTTCCTAAGTTTAAGTATTGTTTTAATTAAATCCTGGTGTGTAAATCACGTGCTGGAGTTAGATCGTTGGTTCAGGTTATCCATGTCATACACTGTATTAGAGTTAAAAGCGAGTTCTAAAGTAATCAAACAATTTTTTAGTGGCTACCTGTTATGACTAAATGTTGTTGAATTGTCAAATTATCATATTTAAAAGAAGTTAAGGATAAAGAAGGGATTTATTATATTATACCCTTCATAGGTGATAGGTGGAACCTTCCCTCAAATGCAATCCACGTAGACCAACTAAGATAACCTCCACTGGAGATGAGGAGAATGACTAAAATTTGAAGAGGTCGTTGACCTAAATTCTTATCTTTCTATCCGATTACCCCTGAAACATTCATTCTATATTATCAATGCTTGTGTACTTTCGGAAAAAGTTTACTTATGTTCCTCGTTTTTGACGTAGTCAATCTTTTTTGCTTCTTGGATAAGCAAACTAAACTACTTTCATTGTTGCTTTTAGGATAAGCAAACTAAACAAATTCCTTTGCCAAATGGAAGACAATTCGCCCCCCCCCCCCCCAAAAAAAAATTATTCTTAGCTTTCACATTTGTATGGTGACAAACTCTATATCTCTTTCACAAAAATCTTTTTTGTCGCGGTCAGTTGCAATTATAGATAATTTCACAACTATCTTTTAAATAATTCAAATTTCGGAAAAACTAATTGATATCTTTGAATATGACTAAAACATCAACTAACTTAATTGACGGATACATTGACATTTCTGTAACAGATATAAAGATTCAGCTTCATTTAAAATTGATTTTTGATGATTCAAAGTCACCATTTTAGTATCATACGCAGATAACCCGAATACTAAACTATGTCAAATGGATGATATTTTGAAACCTAAGTACTAATTATTGGACTGGTATCTGTAAAGTTATCTCTAGTTATGGACTCTTTATGACTTCCTCACACTATATAAAATTTTAAGATTCCAACAAACTCACGAAAAGTTACTTAGCAGCTCTTGTAATCTAGTCCAAGTTGGATACACGGGTACATTAACATACTTATCGACGGAGTAGCAATAGTTTATTAAATAAATCATAATACTCCACGAGGGCAAAAAGGTCAAACACAAAAAAAAATCCAAACTCGTGTCGACCAAACGCGCTTTATCCCAAACTACCAAACAAACTTGTGTTCCACAACTAACATAACAGACTCAATTTCCTTCCAACTTCCAAGTTCCAACACACCCACGTTTCCAAATTCCTCTTCTTTTAATCTTCCTCCACTCCTATAAAACCCAGCGTTTGGTTAATTTGGTGTGTCCAGCAGCAACACAGTTCGAGCGTCGAAAATGGAGACCAAGGGCAGTGTTTGCTCTTCTTTGGTGCATAATCAAGTGAGGAGGATAAAGCAGGAGGATGAGAAGATAAGGGAGGATTGGTCACTGCCCCCGAGAAGGCACGGGTGGCCAACAAGGAGGCATGTGGCTCGCGAGGTGGCCGTTCAGTCGCCCTTGGGCCGGTCTATTGCTATTGGGCATTAGCAGAGGGGAGGCATGAGTAGTTGTTGGTGTTTGTATTGATTACTTGGTTAGGAGAAGTTATGGTTTTTGGGCAGATGAGAATTGTCTTGTAAAGTTAATTGTGTGAAGGAAATTTAACTGCTTCTTGCTACTTCTCATGTGGTTCTTTCTATGCAAGTTGTGTTACTTCTAGATTTTTGTTTTATGACTTTGTTGATCTTTATTTTATAAGCATCACCAAGTTGCCAATTAAGATTACTTTAACTTTTGGATCTTAGGACTTGGAATAACAGAAACTTGAGATCTTATCCTTTCGATGTAATTTGCAATTTAAATTGGAGTTTGAGTAAATTACATTGAGTCAAGAAAAGCACAATCAAACTTATATTTACTGCAGGATTTCAGATTCTGTTTGGGACATTAGGAACACTAATTTAAGATCATAAAATGATGTACCCAAATGAAAGGTTTAAATGTGCAATCGAGATATAATTAAGAAATAAGAAAAAATCAAAAGGTTGAACTTTTGAATGTTGAGGTTTTGCTTTAAGTAGAAAGGCTAGAATCAGCAAGATTTTTATTTTACTTGTGATTTTGTAGATCAGAAATATTAGTCTTATGACACTCAGATCTTATTCTGAAATCTTAAAGTTCTCTGTTTACCTTCTAACATCTACAACAGAATCTGATTCATGTTCTGGCTCAACCACACATCAGAATTAGGTTTAGGATTTGGATGTGATCGAATTTGAATGGTCAGTTATATGTTCGGTTTTCCCTCTATTTAGGTGGTGACCGAGTCCATACTTTCCGAGACTTTATTCCAAAACCAACTTTCTTCAGGAATCCAATACCCTACCAAGTACCAAGGATGGTCCATGAAAGGTTGTCCATAATTCCAACAGTAATTTTCGATGATTAGATGGTAATATTTATATTCTATATTTGTTAGAGCATAATTGTGGGAATCATTACTGTCATGGAATTCAATTCTTATGGTACATACTTGTCAATATCATGCACTGTTAAGTGCAAGTGGTCCCTTTGCTCAATTCCAACCAAAACTTTACATAAGAAGAGTATTTTCACAAACATCATTCAAGTGTGTTTTGGAATCCAATACCACTTCAGCTTTATGTCAGGAGAAAAAAACAGTAACATGTGAAGGGAACCATTAGAAATTTCTCATGAAATCCTTTACGTCAATGGAACAATGAGCGGGGTTTCGTACATTATTACATGCTTATTGCTGTTATCACAGAGAAACTAAACAACCACCTCGAGACATAGATTTTGCATAATAAAAACCATAACATTAACACAAATTACTTGTGTAGGGGAACCAAGTTCCACCCATTACCACAAAACATTGAAATTCAGACACTCCCGCCGTGAAATCTTTCATTAGGTGAAAATGGAATCTTGATCACTTTCATGGCTTCCAAAGGATGGTGGTCTCAGCAATCATGGAAGTAACCACATATGGATCCATGTTCGAAGACGGCCTTCGGTCCTCAAAGTATCCTACAGAAAATATTGAAGCTTTCAGTGTTGAGTAGTAGAGGTTTTTAATTAACTGAGCCAGTAGAAACTACTTCACACTAGATGGTTATCATTAATTATTTGAATTTAGTATCTTTTTGGATGATGCCAACCTTTCCCATTTCTCTCGGTGTCACGTCCAACGCGAATAGATGCACCACGATTGGCTACTCCCTGCACAAATACGATAAGAATAAACAAAATTCAGTTTACATTTGGATTAACAAGTTAATATCAAATATATATGCTCTTGGTGTTTGCGGATAGATTTTGAACTTACCCATATGAAGGTGTTCATGTTGGCAGTCTCGTGCTTGCCCGTGAGGCGACGCTCGTTACCTTCTCCATATGCCGCAATGTGCTCCTTGTGCCTCTTTCCAAGCTTCTCTATTGCGCTCTTTATGACCTCATAGCCTCCATCATTCCTCATTGATTTTGTGCTGACAACAAGTTTGCGAATTTAAGATTCTGAAAATAAATTTGTGAGAATTCATCATGAACGAATAACGTTTTTCTGTCGTGATACCTGAAGTTGGTGTGAGCACCAGCTCCGTTCCAGTCACCCTGTGAGAAAAAAGCATAGAAAATAAAACATTAATTAACAAAGAAATAACTTTTGCACTCATGTGTCATTTGTGTCCAGAAAGTCTTACAGGGATAGGCTTGGGGTCCAATGACAGAACAACTCCAGCAATTTCTGTGATCCTCTGTTAACATAGAGATGATCATAAGAATTGGTTGAAATTCTACCAAATGCTTAAAAAAGATCTAAATCTTTGTTATTTTTACCTCTAGTATATAACGGGCAATCCATATCTCATCGCCAGCAGAGATTCCAACAGAGGGACCAACTTGGAACTCCCACTGCACACGAGAACAAATGGTGAATATGAAATTTAATGTAAGAATAAGTTTTGGCACAAGCAATTAATTTTGTGTTCACACCTGACCAGGCATGACTTCTCCATTGACACCACTAATGTTGACTCCTGCATAGATGCAAGCCTTGTAATGGGCATCGACGATGTCTCGACCGAACGCCTTGTCTGCTCCAGCACTGCAGTAGTAAGGGCCCTGATTCAAAGCAACCAAATCCAGATTATAATATAATTAAGAGGAATTAGGCTCAAATGGAAATCTCAACAATTAAAATTGATCGGACAATAAACAAGTATATAGCAAATTTTCGTTAAGTTCATATGCCACACATGTATTTTTTATTTTTGTTACCTGAGGGCCAGGGTAACCTCCAACAGGCCATCCGACGGGCCATTTCACGTCTTTCTGAAGAAGAGTGTATTCTTGCTCGATACCGAACCTGTATATGTTGTCAAGTGGAGATTAGAGAGAGAGGAAGATTCTAAGGTTACATATTTAATGACAAAAGTTTACCAAGTCTCTTCAGCAGCAACATTAGGGTGGCTGAAAATTTTAGCAGCGCCAGCTCGTTTGTTGGTCGGAATTGGCTCTCCAGCAGGCGTGTAGCAGTCACACATTACCTATAATAATCAATAAGTATAAAGACTTAGCATGACATGAATTGGGTAAATTGGAATTAAAGTGTTCATGCAATAAGATTTCGAGTGATTCATAAGAAAATTATTATAAATTAGAAAATAAAAGATTAAAATGACAAAGAGGACCTACAAGAATGTTGTTTCCCCTCCTGAAAGGGTCCTTGAAGATGGCCTGAGGGCTGAACAAAGGCAACATTTTTCTGGTTTAGAAAAGTTATAAAGTAAAAATTATAACAAGGAGAGTTGCACAAAGAGCTTACTAAAGAATGACTTCACTGTCCTTTCCCGGGGCTTGACCGGTGCTTGAGCCGTCATAGTTCCATTTTGGGAGCTTGCTCGGGTCGCTGACGGGCTTCGGAATAGTCTGATTTTCAATTAAGTTTATTAGATAACAAAAATTCACAAACAAACAGCATAAGTGGTAACAAAAGTTTGTGTTTCATAAATAATTAATCAGTTACCCTTGCTTTGCTCCTCACATCCATACCGCTGCCACCAACCCTGTAAGCGAAATTCAAATAAAGCATAGAAACATAAACATGTCAAACAAGCACAACAAGAACATCAACTTATATGAAACTGAAAAATAAAATGTAAAGAAGAAGCACCATATGTATTCAGCAATGATGCTTTCAGTGGTGTCAGACAGGTTGAGGTTGAGGAGATCAGTCAGATTGGCCATGGCTGTTCAGTAAGCTGAGAAACAACAGATCAAAAACCACAGAATTGATCTATTTAGGAAGATGTAGGATGAGGGTTATGCCTGGGGTTTCATGGCCTTATATAGCTCAGTGGTAGAGGTGTAGGAGTTGTTTTTGTAATAAAATATAGTTGGTCTTTTTGTAACGTCCCGAAACAGCGGAAGATTTAAAATTTCGAAATAACGAATAAAACTGACAACTCAAGGCGGGAACGTCACTAATATATAAATATATAAATCCGGGTGCACCCAAAATACATGGAGTTTACAAAAGGTGTACAACTACAATCCAGATGAAAGAAATGAAAATACAAGTAGTCGTACGATCTCGCAAATGCCGAAGAGGATCCGACTCCAAAGCGCTCCGTCCTCGGTCACCACCCACCCGGACCTACTGTGGTCCTGAAATAAAAAGTGCAACAACAATGCCTGAGTTTCCTGAAAGGAAACCCCGTATACCAAGCCCTAAATGCATGCAAGACTATCAATGAAACCTATCATACTAGTCATCATGACATGGCATCAATGCGATACATAAACAATCCCTCAACGGGTAAACAGACCCACTACGGGGTAAACAATCCCACCACGGGGAACACAGGACCTCTGTCCGCAACTGTAAGGGGTCCCACTCTGAGACCTACCGTAGGCACATACGGTCTAGCAGAAGGTACGCAACGAACCCCACACGCGACTACTCTAGTCAAGGGATCGGTGAGGAGCGTCCGCACGCCTGCGCGAAGTAGAAATCAGCTGAAATCTCGAGGTCAACACCTCACCAACGGGGCCGTCGCCCAGGTCGGTCCACTTATCTGGAGGAGCCCGTCCAGACTACCCTGCCGGAAAAGATCGTCGGCAGTCCATACCCTCACCGGAACAGCATCGGTGGGACACCATCGCCCGGAAACGTCGTCGGACGGCACTTCCGCCGGAACAGCATCGGCAGAACAATCATCACCCGGAACAGCATCGGGTGGAACGATCATCGCCTCGTCTACACGAGCGATCCGAGCTCAAACAGCCCGCAGGGTCAACATGCTCCAACGAGCCGTGCACCTCGTGCACCGGGATCCTCAATCCCTCAGGCCTGCTACTCTACTGTGAGTCAGAACATCAAGGCTACGTCGCCCTCCATCTGTGGAGACGACACGTCCCAGATGCCCACACTCTTCCACACGGCGGTCCCTGGGCAGGCACGCAGGACGCACCCACCGTCACCTCCCGGCTCACACGCTAAGCGAGGACACGGGTTTCCGTGGACAGAGTTGACATCTCACTAGGACAAGAAAACCAGTACTGTGCCCCATCGGTCGACCGAATCAGGCAAACCGGTCGACCGAAACCAACAGTAACGGTCGAACGGATTTCCTCCAAACGGTCGAACAAAGTGCCCAAAACTCTGTCTCCAATCGGTCGAACCAACGGAAAGAACCGGTCGACCGGACAGGTCAAAATCCTAGGTCTGACTAAGTCAAAATCAATTCAACTATCGGTCGACCGACTCAAGGGTCCCGGTCGACCGAACATTACAGGGTCAGCCTAGTAATTCTAAGTCATATAATCGGTCGAACGCATATACAATCGGTCGAACAAATAAACAGTACTCATCAAATAAACTTATGTTCCGGTCGAACCACAAGACTCGTTCGACCGGAAACAGGCAACATCAAACACAAACCCACGAAATTTGGCATAACCGGTCGACCGCCCCAAGGCATCGTCCGACCGGTTCTGGGCAAAAAACATTAATTTACACTATCACCGGTCGACAGCAACCTTGCACCAGCCAAGGATTTTACGCTGTTTTCTTGTCGCCGGCGAGGTCTCCGACCTCCCGCGACCGACCCAAACTTCCCCCAACATGGAGAACCACAAAACACACTAATGCTTGGCATACCTCAAAAGAAAGACGAATCCGCCGGAGCAACGCTCACGCCCGTCGCCTCCGCACGCGCGACCTCCTCACGCCTGAGCCTCCACGCCGCCTTCTTCCTCCACTGGTCGCCGGAAAAGCAAGGAGAAGGGTGAGGTTTGGGTGGAAAACACGAATGGCAACAAAAGATGCAAATGGGTGAATTTTTGGTTTTTAAACACAAAACCTAATACCTAACCCATACTTCCACCATACTCTCCACCATACCACCTCACTCCTCTCCCATACCTCCAACCATACACAACCCATACCTCCCCTCTCTCTCTCACGTCCTTACACTTTTAATATTGAAATATTACTATGTCATTTTCTGAAATTAAAGTATATCACAATTAATGTTGGAGAGTGGAATTGGACTGCGATTGTTTATTGCACCATGACACTGCTTATCTTTGGTTGGCATTTAATAAAATTAAAGAGCCTTTTTTTTACCATGGAAGTTTTATTAAATTTGATCAATGCCAGAAAAGAACATCAAAATCAGAGTAAGTCTGCAATATTTGTGAAATGTGCAGTTTTAAGTTTTGATTATGATGGTATTTAACATTTTATAGTGTATAAGAGTTTAGTTTAGCTAATGCATATATCACCCATTATTAATGCAAAAGCTTAGCAATGCAGATACAAACAAAAAGGAAGCGTCAAAGAGCAGTTACTGTACAGCTCTACTAAAAGCTTAATAAGTATAATTAATTTGAAACTCTTCCAACAATCAAAAGTACAATTTCGTTTGGATGTCTTTCCAATCAAACAACCATGTATGAGACTTATGAGAAGGCAATGGGTCTTTTGACATTTTTATCACCCAAAGGCTCATCAGCAACAAGCTACCCACCGAATCACATTTTTGCCTAAAAAAACTACAAATGCCTATAAAGGTTTGTGGTTATAGCAAGCTTGTCTCCTCAGCTAGAAGATTATTTATCATGTTTTGGTCCGATCAAATTATAGTAACTGAAATCGAGATACCAGTAAGAATGAAATGATTGGACGTTGTGAACCTTTTGTCTAAGTTGCATTTTTTATATATTTGAGACACATATAAAAACCATAAACGTTTCTGTTGTATAAATACAACCAATCAAATCGTCATGAATGAATTAAAGATATTGAGAAATTTAAGTTGACTTTATTATTTTATTCATCAATGCTTGCTGTAAGAGATGCTTTATACACGTCAACAAGCAGGCGTTAAGCAAATTCACACGTTAAGGACATATGCTAACGTATTTGGTATACTAATATTTGTAGATAAATCTAAAAGAGACAGCGACTACGGGAGAAGATGCCATTCATCGCATGCGATGAGCCATGTAACATGACATTTTTGAATTATTAATTGCACAGTTGTCCCGTTTTAAAACCCATAAAGCGCAGTTAACTTTGATTTCTGTGATTGTTTAGAAATTTGTTTAATGATTTGACCAGAGAGGTTGGTTTCCCCTTGATTTGTTGTATACGAATCGCAACATGCAATTTGGCGTCACGCAGCGTCACTTAACACGGGCGCTGTGTTCTTTGGCGTCCACCAGTTGGTGGAAGACTTCTTTAGAATCTAAATCTAGATTCAAAGTTTCAGAAAGTCAATTTTGCATCTTCTAACATTTTCTTTTTTCTTATTTCTTTATATAATACATCACTAGATCTACGCATTATAATTATTTAGGAGAAGAGATCCACTCCTTTTCAATTTTGTTGATATACAGTTTGTGTTTGATAATAAAATTAAATATAAATTTTAAATTGAAAATTCAAACAACATATCTATAACATAAGTAGATTAAGAATATCAAAAATTATAATTTTTTGTAATCGTTTCTTATGAGATCTAGAAATCTAATTTTTAGTTAATGTAGTGTGTTCATTTTTATATCTTTAGATATTACATAAAACATATTTTAAATTTTATGATTTTCGATATCCTTAATCTACATAGGTTGTAGATCAAGATATGATTTTGATTTTCAATTTGAAGTTCAGATTTTATTTTATTATCAAGTGTAATCGTGTGTCAACGAATTTAAATGTAATGCATCACTCCTCTTATATTAGATATTTATAGATATGATGTAAATCTACGTTCAATATCTTCTGGTTGTGGTTTTGTCGTAAGGTTTGTTTAGTAAAGAAAAAGAGTTTTTCCGGTTATTTGAAAAGGAAAGACAAGTTTTCTAATATGAATAATGGAACAAACAAGGTACTGCTGACTGTCGGGGATTGCGAATACTTTTCCGGCCAAGAAATGTCAAGACACTCAATAATGACATTATTCTATTATTTCTTAATAAAAGCAAAACAAAACCCAGTAGAAACTCAAAAAATCGTGAGCAAACAAAAAAAATGTTCAGTAACTTTAACAATGACAAAAACTGGTATTTGTCTATACATACTCTTTGTATTGGTTCTACACTTCTACGTATTTTATTTATAAAAACAATGTTTTAAACGTCTAAAACAGATAACTAAGAAAAGTAGCAGAAAGGCTCAAGTGGACGAAGCCCATGCAGTACCACTGGACCAGCCCATCGCAAAGCAAACAGCAGAACAAAGATCACTCATTGATATCATATATTCCTCCGCCGTTTAATCCCACATCGCCTGATTCCATCTTCCACCATCACCAAGCAGGTATATAATGAAGGGATCATTCCATTCTCAAAATACGCAGCCGTGTGGTGAGCACAGAGCGAACTATTCTTTCGCCTTTTACTAAAGAATACCGTGTGCTCGCCACTAACAGCGGCATACGCTTATTTTTGGAGGCCCTCACTTAAACAAGTAGGGCCATCAATCCCAATGATAAAACTTTATTCTATTTCTAAGATAATCTAATGGTATGATTCTAAAATCGACTTATTTAAACTGAGGGTTTGAAATCGACAGGTTTAGTATCGACTTCAGTGACAGCGATTGCGATGTTTGGTGAAATGACTTCTCAGTTCTCGTGTCGTCGTTTCTACAATTCCGTCTTCCGACTTAATAAATGGCTTCGAGGAGTTGAGTTCTTCAGACCCATCTCGACCTCTTCCGGCCACCAGTGGTCGGAGTGGAAAGAGTTGATGGCGGCGTTGGTCCAGAGCGGTCAAATCAAACCAGGAGGCTTCCCCGGGAACAACGCCTCTCTCGCTCCCAAGGACGCCAATCGGATCCGGACTGCGTGCCTCAACTTCGCCAGAGACCGTGCGCACGTCTTCAGGTTTATTGTATCTCTCTCTCTTCTCTTTTGTCGTGAAACTAGAAATCAAACCAGTCGAGTTTTGGTGGTGTTGGGGATATGCGACATGTCTGGTATGTGTTTGATGTATTGCCTGACCCGCATTATGTGCGTTTCGCATCAGAACTTAGCTTTTCTGAGTTAAAAAGTCATTACCAACTGTGAAATCTATTTATTAGGGTACGCAGAAGGTAGAATGCTAAGTCATTTTTTTTTACTCGTATGGAATCAATATGAATGATGAGTGACAACTTTCCTTTGGAGCTGTGGTATTGATCTTGTTAGTTTCCCAATTGAAAAAAATTAGACATCAACACGAGCAATTGTTGGTCTCGGAATCATACCCGTGCCTTAGTATGAAGATTGTAAGTTTTTAGATATGTCAATTGTAAATCACATTTACATTTTTGAGTTTTGGAAATCAAAAATCTGATTATCAAAATGTGATCCGAACGGACCTTAAGTTAAAATTCTTCTAATTTTTCAAATGGAATTAACATAATTAGTGTTAAGCGATTTGCCCTTGAAGTTGTGATTGTGATCTTACCTGATTAGCTTTAGCACTTGAAAGTTTGATATCAACACAAGAACTACGTGTAAACAAACCAAATACTTGGAACCAGTGGGAGGGTAGGCTATAGACAACAACAACAGAATCTGGATGACCATTGACGTTTGGCGGATTGACTACGTGAGAGAGATGCTCAAAGTAGGAACAAACTTGTTTATGAAAAGTTATTGCACCATGTCAGGAGGGATTGTGGTGGACTGGAGATAACATGTAGTAGTGATGATTGAAGAACATTGTCATGGAGAAAGGAGATTGTGTTGGGGTCATAAGAAATTTTACGCTGCTTGACGATAATGAGGAAGAAACTTGTGTTATGGAACCATATTTATAAAGGATAAACACCTGAATCCGGAGTTTTGCCACAATTGCTATATCACCTGTACATCTTTCCAAGAATGTTGATGAAAAAAGGTGGGGGTAGTCACAATAAAAAAGGAACTCCATCTAAGATGGTCTTCCACACATCCCACATAGACTTTTCGGAGCTCCAGTGAGGAGGAATTTCAGCTCATGAGGAAGACAGTGGCAGGGGCCTCCACGGGTGGTTCAGCCTGTTAAGTCCCACCCGCTTCGGTGGGACGCGGGTTCGAATCCCCCCGTGCCTCAGCACCTCTTCTTTGACGGTTGGGACCCTTAAAGGGGGTGGGTCCCATGACTCTCATGTAGCCCGGGGGTTTGTAGCTTGACCGACGTCCAAAAGGCGGTGGTCCGGTAAGTTCCCCCCCCCCCCCCCCCCCCGGTTACAAAAAAAAGAAGAAAAAAGACAGTTGCAGTGGACCAAGATTAACTTGGAGAACATATCAAAGAGACTAGAAGGATTTGAAAATATTAAAGAGCTGGGCAAAAAATTATTTGTGGTATTCATCCAAGAATCTAGTGTTAAAAGTTAAAACTAATTATCAACATACTCTAAGGGAGCTAGTTCTGTTAACATGAGCCTATAAGCCCAGAAAGGCAAAAAAAATCATTCTGGCATTTTTTATAAGTGTATGTGTTATGGTAGTTGATCAAACGACTCTAAACGCGTGGGTGTTGAACTCTAACTATCTAAGAGCTTTTGTAACATCTAAGCTATATTTATATAATAAGTCTGACCGATCAAAACAATATAATAATAATAAGCCTACACTCAACAAGTGAATTTGATCTCAGCATGTGCAAGATCATCATGGTTTCTTCTTACGAGTTTATATTGTCATTATCTTATATGTAAAAAATCACGCGTTGTGGAGTATGTTGAGATCCTTGCTAGAAAACAACGTGGTATTAGTGTGAGCTTCTTTCTAGATTTCATAACTCAATATGATTTGGTTTTGAGTTAGAAATGTAACTTTAACTAAGACATAAGCATTTGTTGGGGGACGAAAAAAAAAGTTAGGAGTTAATGTTATATGTGATTTTTTGTTGAAGGAAAAAAATGAGTTGTCTTTTGGGTATTCATGGCCAGTCCATGTACGCCTCATGGTTGTAATCCATGGTGATTCTATTGCTTGTCTATTCAAAAGTCTGATATGAAATACCTGGTTCAAAAGCCTCCGGGTTGCTTCTATTGTTTTTAGGTACATTTAGATCGGATGTAGAATTTGTGACTAGTTTTTCTTTGCTCATCTAACTTTACCCTAAAAGTCATATTTCATTATTTTTTTCATGTAAAAAAACTAACATCTACTAGCATTACTGCTTCAATCTGCGTCAAACAACTCCAAATGTGCACTTAAAAAGTGGGGATGAGTGGAAGCCTGTGCCTACAGAAGGGTGGATCCATAGTGCGAGTGGAATATATTTGTAGGCATGCATGCATGCAGCACGTTTATGTTACACACTGTAAACTTACATTCACCTTTGATATCTTTCTTGTTCTATATTTTTCTATCAACCATAAATGTCACATTCCATGTATATCTTTTAATTATGTTAATTATTTTACTTTATTTATGTTCATACGTTACTTACCCGTTTATTAGGTACATACATCATTTGCAAGATTCATTATCTATTTTGCACGTGATTGTTACCCAGGCATCTGTCCAGGAAAGACATTCAAATAGTTGTGGATTCTGGATGCCCTAGCGTCGACAGGAAAGTTGTAAATTCTGGGAAACGGTTGAGGGCTCATATTGGCATTGAAGAAGCAAATGTAATTTCTGCACCACAAATCTAAATTTAAGTTCTCAGAGATGTATTTTCAGAAGGCAACATTGGGTTTCTGAGGTGCCATAGTTATGCCTCATCTGATTGACACGTCTGCTTAGGTCTGCAGCCCGTGCAAATTGCGAGGAAGCTGTGAAAGAGCATACATGGCGGCTCAAGAAGATGAAGGTAGTAGAACGGTGGATGTCATGCGCATTTTACTAACTTATGGTCTTGAAACCATGGTTCCATCAATAGAAAACCAGTTATATCTGTCCGACACCGTCAGAGAATCTTTGAGGAGGCTCCTGCAAGGAATTTTGACCTCTGGTGCCAAAAATATGGTTTCGGACCTTGACAAATTGGAACCTGTAAGGACTTCTTTGGAGTCTCAAAGCTCAAGTGGGAAACAATTGCCTAAAAGCCTAGCAAATGCTGTGACAAGGCAAGGAGATTGGATCTGTCCAAAGTAATCACATGCCTCATTTTGTTAGATATTTTCTTTTTAGCAATCAGAACCCTATCTAAGATATGCTTTTTGTTTGGCAAGATGTGATTTTCTTAATTTTAAGAAGAACATCAGATGTTTAGGATGTGATGAGATGTGTCAAGAGAAGTTGAAGAAATTGCGGGAAGAGCGTGAACATCTTCCTCTGAAAAGGGGGGACTGGATATGCAACATGTAAACATTTTAATATTCTAATTTTCTTGTGTTTATCCAATATATTTTCTTTTAAGTCATTTTTCTGATTTGCAGCTGTAATTTTCTAAATTTTTCCAAGAACACAAGATGTTTGCAATGTAATGAGAAGCCTTTCAAACGATTCCTCGGCCCAGGAGAGTGGGAATGTCCATCGTATGTCCCATAAACTTTGTCAATTTTTGTCTTCTAAATCTAATTTAATTATTACTTTTCATGGAATTTGGTTGATTTTTTATTATTGTGAATTTTCTACTTTGTTCATGTATCGAGTTCTGAATTCTTACAGCATGCGAACTTTTCATGGATTCACATATGACACACAATCAACTCCTGATTTATGATCTAGCATTAGTAAAAGAAATTTCTCTTTAACCTATTCATCCTTAATGATGCAGATGCAGCTTTGTCAATTTTAGGAGGAATACAGTTTGCTTGAGATGCAACTGGAAACGGCCAAAAGTAGCATCCACTAACACCAGTTTTCCTGATTTTGCTCCCAATGGCAGTCAAGCTAATAGAGCATGTTCCAGTAATAATGCAGTTAATCAAAGTATTTCTCTGAAAACTCGACCAGAAAATGAAGAGTTGGGCTTTTGGAGTTCCGATGAGGATGAGATAGACAACAATAGCCCACGCTTGTTGGACTTTGAAGATTTCCCCGTTGCAGGTGGCAAGACTGCTATTTCTCGAGATTCTCATGAAAAACAGAGGTGGAAGGAGAAGAGAAAAGACAATAATAAATGTGACGACGAAAAATGGACAAATTCAGATTCTCTAAATTTTCGTCATTCTCCACGAGACGACTGCTTGGTGCCCGGGAATTTCAGGAATTCGGGTTCTGATGAAATTAGTGATGATGATGAGATTAGCGGTTGGTTTGCCTTCCGGGACAAGAAAACCAAGAGTTAGCAGTTTGTCTGAGTAAACTTTATATGGTAGGGATTTTCATCGAGCCTCGGTACTAGTGTTTGTTAAAGATCCACATTCTATTGTAAAATTTGCTGCTTATGAGTATTTGTTGATTAACTGATGCACTTAAAATTAACGGTGGTGGTGTTGATACTATGCTTGCATATTAAGGTCTTGCTAGGAATGCCAAAACTGGAAGAACCAAAAAGGAGAAAAGTTTGCAGAGAAATTGGTCTAACCTTCTCGGCAGAAACGCAGATGAAAGAAAGGAATCGTGATATTTAAATGTCTAACTAAAATACATGTTTTATGTTCTTTTTGTGAACTTTGGTGGATTGGGTTTACAAGCATCTGTTGAACTCACATTGTTCATTATGATGATGAAGCAGGTTGGGGATGTGATGGCAGCTCTCGAAAAGGAAAGGAAAAGTTCTTCCAGCTTACTGATGCTGACCTCCTTGTGTTAATGTAAGCATAAAGTTGCTTAACTTCTTCTCTTTGGACATATGAGAAAGACATGTCTTAAGCATTGTCTAGATGATGATGATGCAAAAATGATAGAGAAGATGGGGAGGTTAGACATGAAACTAAGCATACTCGCTAGTTGACAAGAAAAATAAAATCAACAACAATTATAAACAGCCAGCATAGTTATAATGTTATGCATGTCATCCTCATGAATAATAAATCTGAACTCTTGATTTGTATGTTACACCAATTATATTTATTGCCTGTTGACAACTACTACACTGGCAACATAACATGTGAACAACCCTCCTACTAAAGTTGCCCTCTTCGAAGCTATCTTATAAAACTAGTATCTAAGCAAATAGGAAACATGGTAGAGAGAACTGACAAGGTGGCTAATCCAAAGACTCGATGAAATCAACTTTTAAAAAAAAATACTAAGTTTTATCCAGATATAACATAAATAGGTTCTCTCTAAAAACCATTGCTGGACTTAAGGTATTCAAAACATAGAAAACACAATTGAGGAGAGGGTAGTTGATGTAAAGAAATACAGTCGTCCAGATAGTGCAGATCAATAGACTTTTGACTGCAATAATTCAAGTTGCATCTAGACTTTCAAAATTAGTCGGTCCTCTGGTCATTTTCAGACTTTTCTGAACCACTCAAATGTGATTAGTTGATCCTATGCATGGGATGACCTGTTGTTCTACATTCATCCAGCAATATCAGTTTACCATTGTGGCAATAGATTCCGAGACATTTACAGGAACATGATTTGCATTTATATCTGAAATTTAATAACCATATTTCGTTGGTTCTCTCAAACATGAATGCCAACTTGGGTTTATGTTCTTCCATTATCTGAAATGAAAGTTGAAGATTCTGCTATAATTTTATATCTCTGTTCAGGTTTGTAGCACGGGTCAGGAAGGTAGGTATACTACCTAATGCTCCACCATGCATAGAATAGAAGTGGAAAAAATGCAATCCTGGTTTGGCCACTAACCATATTTATATGTTTCTCTGGATCATTTATTGGTTAAAAAGTCAGCACCAAATTGTCCTCAAAATCCCTGTGGTCTCTGTAGGTTCCCTCAGATATGGGCCACCACAACAGGACTGTGTGGTGTTGTAGGCCGAAATTGATCCCCAAGGCCCCCCATAATAATTTATGTCTTAGTCATGCAATAAAGTTTGATAGATAACATTGTAGGTGATGTGGGTGGAATAAAGAGACGGGTTTAAATTTTAAATGGTCCCAATTTCTGCTTTAAATTATCACCTCATCATTCACCAGAAAGCTAGAAATGTTCCTGGTTTAGCATTCATGTGCTTTGTTGATGTCTAAGATCCCATCCGACTGAAAGCACGCCAGATATACTTTGTACTTGTTGTCTTAATGTTTCTAACTCTTGTTAGTGCACCTAAACCACCATCAACGTCATGTTTAAAAGAACGAGACATTTTGCGTTCATGCATTATTTAGCTCTAGCTACCTATCGTTAGCAAGTAACGTGTGATTAAACAAACGACCAGGAATGATTGGTATTTTGAAAGAAAAAATATATTGTGTCTGAGATTCCGTGAAAACGTGAGCTTCTTTTTCTGAAAGAGGGATGCACATATTGACATGAACAGTTGACATGAAATTGCAAATAATACAATTTTATTACAGTAATTCTCAAAAATTCACAAGTGTGATGCATGGGTTGGCTCTTCTGTAGTGGAAAGCCTTTTTCCATTATGCCCAGCGACTTCTATATTTTACCACTTTTTCCACTAGAAAAGCTGAGGAGATGAGGAAAAATAAAGGTTCTGGAGAAGTCACAGGTGCCGACTTCTTTCCCACTTCAGTACTTACCTGTAGAACAGTAGAAGGATAGCACATATATATACATAAGTTGGTGGGTTTTTACTTTATTTTTTGTTAATTCTCTAGAAAAATATAGATACCTTTGTCTTGAGATCTTTGAAGGTAATTGACAAATAAAATGAGGAGAAGAACAGCTGCCACGACGCCTATAATGATTGCCAAATCTTTTCCTGCTTCATTAGCTGCACATTGAAGGCCAGAAGATGAAATTACATGAAATGCTGATTGTTCAAGTGGAATATGGAACGTAATGAAATTAAACTGTAATGTTGTTTTCTATGATCGAAACATGTTTCTGTAAGACTTGTTGTCGTCTATTCCAAATCACCAATCATAGATAGTGACACAAGACCATTTCGTGGAAAAAATTGGACATTTAATGGAACTAATATATATATATATTTCTCCAAGGAGACTTTCTTGACCTCCTATTCTCTAAAACAAGCAAGAGAATCATGAATATATTAAAAAAATCGGAACTGCTGAAAAACACACGCATTCAAGAATTAAACCATGAAAAGCACACAACTCACACCTTAAATCATAAATTCAACTCTAAATAGGTGAAAACCTTTTATATGGGATTTGTTTCTTTTTTTTCATTTTACTTTCCGAAGATTCGAAACTGCTTTATTAATCTGGATATTTGTTGTGGTGATAAGGCATTCAAGTGAATTGGAAGGAGTGGAGGAAAGCAAAATGGTTGTCTTTGTAATTGCCAAATGGGAAATTGAGATTGGTGGCAACCTCACCTACAAAATGTCTTTTTATCCTTTCCCTTCAACTTTTCCCTCATCTTTCTCACAGTAAAAAGGTGTTCTTTCGCTTTCCCGTTTATCACGTTGAAACGACCACAAATGAAGGTGATATTTTACCACGGCTAGAGATGTGATGATTCCACATGATTTAGTAAAATTAATAAATGAATTCATGTAGCCTATTCTAAGTGCTACGAGGCACTAGTTCCTTTCTTCCCCGTTCAAACATGGTCAAAATTAAATAGTAAAAAGAGCCCCGCCGTTGAGTTATGGTGAAATTTGTAACAAGACCTTGGAGAAATTACCATGCGGTACAGAAACAAAAAAAAAACAAATACAAAATTGAAGGAAAATCTGAAAGTTATGGCACTATTTCAAGCAAATTATAACGAATTAAATCTAACAATATAAGTAGTGTTATCAATCATTCAAATCATGTAACGAAAAACAAAACAAAAAACACAAACCTCGATCATTCTTAGACTGTTGGGTAGAATACACTCCATTTGCCCCTCTTATCGAGTACTCTGCATAGCATTTTCCAAGATACACCTCCGCGGATACCGTCATTCCACATAAATTTTTGAGGTCCGACACTGCATCAGACAAGCAATCTTTGCAATGTTTGGAGTCTTGATCTCCAACACACTGAGCTGATCCTATCACCACCCCTGCTTGGCTCACCCTATACGACCCTTGCTCTGCCATTAGTGAATTGAGCACTTGATCCCTCATGCCCATCAAATTCGGGTCGTAGCTTCCGCTACCGACTCCTGGACCGCACCTGCGGTGCAAATTGTAACCAATTATTCAAATATCCAACCTAGATATATATATAACTGATACCTCCATATGACATTTAGTGGTCAACTAAAATTTCGAAAGTTAAATCAATTGAAAACGAGCAAACTTATATCATGATTTGTGGATGTTGAAATTCTGAAGTTGTGTGAGGTCATATTTTTAACAAAATCAGAATTCCTTAAATTTCTTTGATGGTCGAGTTCCTGAATATAATTTCGATTTTTGATATAATCGAAAATACAAACGGCACGTTTTGATCTATGATGCGAATTATCCATGCACGTACAACATATACATGTATAACAGGTATGTACATATATATATGTAAAGTATCGCATCGTACCTCTTGAATTGCAAATTTTTATCTGGTTTTCCGAGGAAGCTCTCGTTCCCATATCGAACGAGGCATCCTCGGAGTTGTATGATGGCATCGGCGGAGTTGGAGCAGGTGGAGGACAACATAGATATTGCCGTCCGCACGCATTTCTCGCAATCCGATATGGAGGTATCGGAGCGACATTGGTAGAGCCCATAAATAGGGTAAGAAGTCGAGGAGAGCGAGGAAGTGAAGTTGGAATAAGTGGAGAAACCGGCCGCGTTGGCAAGCGAAGTTAGTAGGGAATTCAAATTTATTTGGTAAGATGTCGCGGGCGTAAATTTGTCGTCCGAGCAACCGGAGTAGACGACGGTGGTGAGGGACTCACCAGCAGACTTACTAGAATGGAAGAGAGGGAAGAAAAGCAATAAGAAGAAGACTTGTTTCATCTTTTTTGTGTGTGGGTGTGTGTGTTTTGGTTTGGTTGTGTGACCTGTGAGGTTGTGGAGTTGTGTCTTGAGGAGTGGCGGTGGGTATTTGTAGAGCACCAATTGGAATTGGAGGAGTACGTTGGTTTTGTGTGGGACATTCTCTGTGACTGTGGGTGTCAATATCTTCTGAGTTCTGACACATAGGTTTTTGGGATGATACTAATACTTGAGTTAATCGCATGCTTATGCAGTTAACAAGTCAACAACTTTTCACATTTTTTGAAAGAAAAGAAAACTTTTTGTTTGGAAGTTGTAGTTGGAAGACTTCGTTTCATAAGTGTTGTGTGTGATCCCAAATTTTGAATCTATCATGCAATAAAGAGTGAAGTACTGCATTACAGAAAAAAAAGTTCACGATTTTCAAAAAAATGAATTTATTGTCTGTGTTGATTTTGGCAGTTTTTTTTTTGTATGATAAAAGCTCGATATATGGATTGGATCAGATAAACAAAGTAAGTTTTGTTAACTAATTCTAGGTTAGTATACCTGCTCTCCCACTCACTCCACCCTACCACCCTAGTATCTTCTTCGTATAAAAAGAGTAGATGCGAGTAGTGAACTAGTGATGTAACAAAGTTTCTTATCTTATTTGGATGTAATTTTATTGAAATACCAAAAATGGCCAACATCAACGACATGGGTGGCTTTTTTGGTTGTGATGTATTGTATTTTTTTTATAGAAAATTTGCATTTATATAATCAAGATTACATCAGAACCGTGTTTCCTTGGACAACTCTAAAAAAAATTGAGACAAAATTTAAATCGTGCAATTTCTGATCTTACTTATTTTGTACGAAGAAAGCTAATGCACTAGTGTCTCTGTCTAAAATTTAGAAGTTGCACGTATTATGAATATGACACGAAGGATAAGGAACAATAAATGGGGCAATCAAACTTGTAACTCAACGTGGATTCGCCCATGAATGAACTTACGTTGTAACTACACTTACTGTTATATGGTCATCACGATAATTTGTTAACCATAAGTTAAAGAGGTGAGTCTAATGATATGTGAGCACCGCCAATTGGCCACTACTATGTTATTGTAATCTTTGAAATGGGAACTGGAACAAGGATGAGATTTATGAGGCCACCAAACAACCAGAGATTAAAAAACACGTAGCTGACATGTCTGTTTCCTGCTCTCCCAAGAGAAAGAAATGTTTGTCCTACTTTAAATTTATGATGTTAGGTACAATGATCATTCTCTAATCGTGTATCAAGAGGAGCCATAAAATTAGTTTGATTTAGTTGAGGAGTCTCTTTTATATTCTTAGAGCAGGATTAACGGGGTGAACCCCTCCCCCCGGGCCGGTGGCCTCCCGACGTCCCAGTCAGCCGCCTGGGGGTGGGGCATGTGTCCCCTCCCATTGGTCTGAATATTTTTTTTGTTAAAAATATTTATAAATTCATTTTAAAAAAATTTAATTTTTTTTTTCTGAAAACATGTTTTTATTTGTTTTGATTTTGTAAAATGTTTTGTGATTTTTTTATATATTTATCCATGATTGATCTCCAAATGACGTGATGAAGAGATAATGTAAAGCAGATGGTGGTAGTCTGGGCGTTGTTAAGAGTTTTTTTTTTGGATAGGTTGGGTGAGCTGACGTGGCTAGGGCTGTGCAAAAACCAATCTGTGTTTGGTCCGGGTTCTGGTCTGGACCCCGTTGACAATCCGGTCCCTGTTCGGTCTGGTTTTTTTTTAATTTTTGAGGTAAAAATTCGGTCTTTGGACATGTCCGGTCTCCGAGCCAAACCTATTTAGTCTGGATCGGATACACACCTTTAGACGTGATAGAAAAAGAAGCTGACGTGATAGTTCTATACCGAGAAACACTACTATTTATGCTCTTATTGAATCGGAAAACTTCTCCATTGTTAGGGCACCCCTTATCGGGGCCAAAACCCAGGTCATCCGACCTGGGTCGAAGATGACCCAGGTCATCTTCGCCCGGGTCGTCGACCCGGGCGTTCCAACGCCCGGGTCGACGACCTGGGTGCCCCAGGTCACCCAACCCGGACGCGCCACGTGGCGCGTCCGGGTTTTTTTTTTTGTTTTTTTTTTAGTTTTTAGTTTTATTTTTTTGTTAAATATTTGTTTTAGATGTTAGGTTGATTTATTTTTTGGAGATGTTGGGTTTAATTTATGTTTGGTTTAAATATGTTGGGGTATTATTTATTTGTTGAAAATGTTGTATTTAATTTGTATTTTGTTTAAATACGTGGGGATATTATTTCGTAAATAATTTTATATTAAAACTATATTAGCACACTTAATTGAAATTAGATCGGAACAAAACTACAATACACCGCTTAATTGAAATTAAAACAGAATTACAACGCTTAAACGGAAAATGACATCAACTCCTTACGTACATTTTCTAGCTGGATTTCGTCCTCCTCAGTCATTAAACCCAGCTCTTTAAGCTTCAGTAGTTGTACGTATATATCATAGAGTTTTTCCTTAGCACGTCGGTTCTCTTTCTTTCTTTGAAACTCCAACTTGCGTTCTCTGAATGCCAGTTCTTTGTCTTTTACGGTAGTGTGTTCAGCAAGACGAGCAACCAGGTTTGTAACATGCACTTCTTCATCATCGGCTACCGCTTTACCTTTCTTTTTGGTTTTTTTGATACCGGTAGGACGAGGTTGAGGATGTGCGAAATTTTCAGGGATCGTCGTAGGAAAATTAGGAGGCGAGCTTTCATGGCCTTCCTCTTCGAATGGCTCCGTCCGACTTCGTTTAGTGGAGGACCCGGAGCCAGACGGGTCAGTACAACTTCGTTTATTGGAAGACCCGGAAGATTGTCTGCTAGAAAAATTGCGTATAGAGCCCAAGGATCTCCACTTTGGGTATTGTTTCAAAATTCTCCAGGCGTGTGAGTATTGAAAGCCGGTGTTGGTCTCACTCTGGTAAATTTGATGAGCTTCTTTCATCACGTCATCCTCGTTTTGTCCACTTCTCATCCGTCTTGTTGCTTCGTCATAGATGCCCGCCCATTTGCTTGTTGCGTGATTTATTCTCCTCCAACGACCTTTGATTGCCTCTTGGTTTCTAGGTGAGAGTTGGTAATTAGTAAGGGCGGCGTCGTCGTATATAAATTTTACTTTCGCCCAAAATTGGTTATTTTTCTGGTTCGTTCCCACTACCGTGTCCGTGGTTACGGAGATGTAAGCAGAAACGAGAGCCTCGTCTTCCATACAAGACCAACCACGTTTGCTTACCGTGTTTGTTTTTTGTGACTGTTGAGATAGGTTTGCGGGACAATGGTCTACATTTTCATGAGGTTGAAACTCAGTCGACTCATTACTCAGGAGGTCAGAATACATCTGCAGTACATTTGGCTGCGGTGGATGTTGAGGATTTTGGTACGGGTAGTATGGGTTTTGCGGTGGTGGATTTTGGTACGGGTAGAACGTGTTTTGCGGTGGATGTTGAGGATTTTGGTACTGGTAGAAGGGTTGGGACCCACTTTGGTAGTAAGGGTTGTGCGTCGGTGGATTTTGGGACCCACTGGGGTAGTAAAGGTTTTGAGGTGGTGGAGGTTGGGAACCACTTGCGAAGTTTGGGTTGTAGTAGGAAGATGGGTCGGTGAATTGGGAGAAACCGAATCCACTGAAGGGAGGGCGACTTGGGAGAGACGTTTCGTGAGAATCACTACTCTCAGGTGACGACATTGTCAGTGAAGTTTTGAAATGGATGTTTCGATGTTTAGATGGTGTGATGACTTCGAAGGACTTGTGTGGTATTTATACACTATCTCACAACCGCACCACTGTCTCACTTTCTTAACCACAACCGCAACACTTTGTCACAACCGCACCACTTTCTCACAACCACACCTCTATCTTAACCACAACCGCAACACTTTGTCACAACCGCACCACTTTCTCATAACTTTTTCACAACCTCAACCACAACCTCAAACTCTTAACCACAACCTTAACAACTTTTTCACAACCTCATTTTCTTAACCACAACCTTACCCTCTTTTTGTCAACCTTGCACTCTTTTTCTCAACCTCACGACCCCAAGCACAACCTCATTTTCTTAACCACAACCTTACCCACTTTTTGTCAACCTTGCACTCTTTTTCTCAACCTCACGACCCCAAGCACAACCTCATTTTCTTAACCACAACCTTACCCACTTTTTGTCAACCTCACCCACTTTTTCACAACGTTGCACACTTTCTCCATAAATAGGGGATTAAGGCATATCCACAATCACATTCACTATCAACGTGTGGCAGAAATATGTCTTCTACTAGTAGTGTTCCGTCCTCAACAAGTAATTCCTCTGACGATGAGGGAAACGAACTAACTGAGGAAGTAATAGACTACCTTTCGCAGCATACCTCTCGTCCACCTGTAAGAAGGCAAGTTCGAGCTAGAAGGAAAACCGGTCCCGATAGACGTAGAGAAACAGGTTACGCCAATCTATATTCTGATTATTTTGCTGACGATCCTGTGTATGGTCCTAGTATTTTCAGAAGAAGGTTTAGAATGAGGAAGCATGTATTCCTCCGAATATCAAACGCAGTTGAGGCCTCCGAGGTGTTCTTCCAACGAAGGCCAGACGCCACGGGGCGACTTGCAATATCAGGATTGCAAAAAATAACTGCAGCTCTCCGAATGTTAGCTTATGGTGTATCAGCTGATAACGTGGACGAGTACCTGCGGATGAGCCAGGAAACGGCAAGAAAGTCTCTCCAAAAATTTGTGGAAGGGGTCATACTCAACTTTCAGGAAGAATATCTGCGAAGTCCCACATCAGAGGACTTAGCAAGGCTGTTACACGTTGCTGAGCAACGAGGCTTTCCAGGAATGTTGGGGAGCATCGACTGTATGCACTGGCAATGGAAGAATTGTCCATCTGCTTGGAAAGGACAATTCCAAGGACGTAGTGGAAAACCCACTGTTATCCTAGAGGCTGTAGCGTCGTATGACCTCTGGATATGGCATTCCTTCTTCGGTGTTCCAGGGTCTTGTAACGACCTAAACGTCCTTCAGCGGTCTCCTGTGTTTAATAATGTCTTAGAAGGACGTGCGCCTACTGTCCAATACTCTGTCAACGGTCATCCTTATAATATGGGATATTACCTTACAGATGGTATTTATCCGCAGTGGGCAGCTTTCGTGAAGTCTATCCCTTTACCCCAAACTCCTAAGGACAGATTATTTGCACAATGTCAAGAAGGAGTGCGTAAAGACGTCGAACGTGCATTTGGAGTGCTGCAGGCGCGGTGGGCAATCATAAAATCTCCTGCTCTTGCGTGGAACGTTGACCTGCTGAGCAAGATCATCACTGCGTGCATCATAATGCACAACATGATAGTAGAGGACGAACGAGACTCATATTCCACTCTTTATGATACAACAGAGTTTGATCAGGACCTCCCGCCCAACTTAGGGGGCACATCAACTCTGGGTTCGAATCAGTTCTCCACCGGTCGTGTTGTCAATCTTGATACGTATATGGACACCAGAGAACGCATTCGTGAAAAAAACAGGCATCTCGCCCTAAGATATGACTTGATCGAGCACATATGGCAACGATTCGGGGGAACCTCAAATTAATTTTTTTTAGTAGTATGCATTTTCATTTTAATGAAATTAAGGTAATGTAATATTTTATTGTATTACGCTACGTATAATGGTTTAAATAAATATGTATTTTGTTTGTTATTGATAAACATAATTATTTGCTTATTAATAAATATTTGTTTGAATTATTAATGTTTTGAGTAAATATAATTGATTTTGGAATATAATAAAAGTTAGTGGAAATAAAAGATGATGTGGAGGAGAGAGGTAGGTTGTTGTGGGTTTTGTTGGGTTGTGGTTAAGAGATGAATAGTGTAGGAAAGAGAAGAATGTGGGTTGAGGAAAGAGAAAGCTGATGTGGAAGAGAGAGAAAGCTGATTTTGAAGAGAGAGAGAGCTGATGACCGGGTCGTCCAGGTCATGGTTAGGGATGGCCTAAGTGTGCTAATATAGTTTTAATATAAAATTATTTACGAAATAATATCCCCACGTATTTAAACAAAATACAAATTAAATACAACATTTTCAACAAATAAATAATACCCCAACATATTTAAACCAAACATAAATTAAACCCAACATCTCCAAAAAATAAATCAACCTAACATCTAAAACAAATATTTAACAAAAAAATAAAACTAAAAACTAAAAAAAAAATAAAAAAAAAAACCCGGACGCGCCACGTGGCGCGTCCGGGTTGGGTGACCTGGGGCACCCAGGTCGTCGACCCGGGCGTTGGAACGCCCGGGTCGACGACCCGGGCGAAGATGACCCAGGTCATCTTCGCGTTAACGCGAAGATGACCTGGGTCATCTTCGACCCAGGTCGGATGACCTGGGTTTTGGCCCCGATAAGGGGTGCCCTTAATTGAAATTAGATCGGAACAAAACTACAATACACCGCTTAATTGAAATTAAAACAGAATTACAACGCTTAAACGGAAAATGACATCAACTCCTTACGTACATTTTCTAGCTGGATTTCGTCCTCCTCAGTCATTAAACCCAGCTCTTTAAGCTTCAGTAGTTGTACGTATATATCATAGAGTTTTTCCTTAGCACGTCGGTTCTCTTTCTTTCTTTGAAACTCCAACTTGCGTTCTCTGAATGCCAGTTCTTTGTCTTTTACGGTAGTGTGTTCAGCAAGACGAGCAACCAGGTTTGTAACATGCACTTCTTCATCATCGGCTACCGCTTTACCTTTCTTTTTGGTTTTTTTGATACCGGTAGGACGAGGTTGAGGATGTGCGAAATTTTCAGGGATCGTCGTAGGAAAATTAGGAGGCGAGCTTTCATGGCCTTCCTCTTCGAATGGCTCCGTCCGACTTCGTTTAGTGGAGGACCCGGAGCCAGACGGGTCAGTACAACTTCGTTTATTGGAAGACCCGGAAGATTGTCTGCTAGAAAAATTGCGTATAGAGCCCAAGGATCTCCACTTTGGGTATTGTTTCAAAATTCTCCAGGCGTGTGAGTATTGAAAGCCGGTGTTGGTCTCACTCTGGTAAATTTGATGAGCTTCTTTCATCACGTCATCCTCGTTTTGTCCACTTCTCATCCGTCTTGTTGCTTCGTCATAGATGCCCGCCCATTTGCTTGTTGCGTGATTTATTCTCCTCCAACGACCTTTGATTGCCTCTTGGTTTCTAGGTGAGAGTTGGTAATTAGTAAGGGCGGCGTCGTCGTATATAAATTTTACTTTCGCCCAAAATTGGTTATTTTTCTGGTTCGTTCCCACTACCGTGTCCGTGGTTACGGAGATGTAAGCAGAAACGAGAGCCTCGTCTTCCATACAAGACCAACCACGTTTGCTTACCGTGTTTGTTTTTTGTGACTGTTGAGATAGGTTTGCGGGACAATGGTCTACATTTTCATGAGGTTGAAACTCAGTCGACTCATTACTCAGGAGGTCAGAATACATCTGCAGTACATTTGGCTGCGGTGGATGTTGAGGATTTTGGTACGGGTAGTATGGGTTTTGCGGTGGTGGATTTTGGTACGGGTAGAACGTGTTTTGCGGTGGATGTTGAGGATTTTGGTACTGGTAGAAGGGTTGGGACCCACTTTGGTAGTAAGGGTTGTGCGTCGGTGGATTTTGGGACCCACTGGGGTAGTAAAGGTTTTGAGGTGGTGGAGGTTGGGAACCACTTGCGAAGTTTGGGTTGTAGTAGGAAGATGGGTCGGTGAATTGGGAGAAACCGAATCCACTGAAGGGAGGGCGACTTGGGAGAGACGTTTCGTGAGAATCACTACTCTCAGGTGACGACATTGTCAGTGAAGTTTTGAAATGGATGTTTCGATGTTTAGATGGTGTGATGACTTCGAAGGACTTGTGTGGTATTTATACACTATCTCACAACCGCACCACTGTCTCACTTTCTTAACCACAACCGCAACACTTTGTCACAACCGCACCACTTTCTCACAACCACACCTCTATCTTAACCACAACCGCAACACTTTGTCACAACCGCACCACTTTCTCATAACTTTTTCACAACCTCAACCACAACCTCAAACTCTTAACCACAACCTTAACAACTTTTTCACAACCTCATTTTCTTAACCACAACCTTACCCTCTTTTTGTCAACCTTGCACTCTTTTTCTCAACCTCACGACCCCAAGCACAACCTCATTTTCTTAACCACAACCTTACCCACTTTTTGTCAACCTTGCACTCTTTTTCTCAACCTCACGACCCCAAGCACAACCTCATTTTCTTAACCACAACCTTACCCACTTTTTGTCAACCTCACCCACTTTTTCACAACGTTGCACACTTTCTCCATAAATAGGGGATTAAGGCATATCCACAATCACATTCACTATCAACGTGTGGCAGAAATATGTCTTCTACTAGTAGTGTTCCGTCCTCAACAAGTAATTCCTCTGACGATGAGGGAAACGAACTAACTGAGGAAGTAATAGACTACCTTTCGCAGCATACCTCTCGTCCACCTGTAAGAAGGCAAGTTCGAGCTAGAAGGAAAACCGGTCCCGATAGACGTAGAGAAACAGGTTACGCCAATCTATATTCTGATTATTTTGCTGACGATCCTGTGTATGGTCCTAGTATTTTCAGAAGAAGGTTTAGAATGAGGAAGCATGTATTCCTCCGAATATCAAACGCAGTTGAGGCCTCCGAGGTGTTCTTCCAACGAAGGCCAGACGCCACGGGGCGACTTGCAATATCAGGATTGCAAAAAATAACTGCAGCTCTCCGAATGTTAGCTTATGGTGTATCAGCTGATAACGTGGACGAGTACCTGCGGATGAGCCAGGAAACGGCAAGAAAGTCTCTCCAAAAATTTGTGGAAGGGGTCATACTCAACTTTCAGGAAGAATATCTGCGAAGTCCCACATCAGAGGACTTAGCAAGGCTGTTACACGTTGCTGAGCAACGAGGCTTTCCAGGAATGTTGGGGAGCATCGACTGTATGCACTGGCAATGGAAGAATTGTCCATCTGCTTGGAAAGGACAATTCCAAGGACGTAGTGGAAAACCCACTGTTATCCTAGAGGATGTAGCGTCGTATGACCTCTGGATATGGCATTCCTTCTTCGGTGTTCCAGGGTCTTGTAACGACCTAAACGTCCTTCAGCGGTCTCCTGTGTTTAATAATGTCTTAGAAGGACGTGCGCCTACTGTCCAATACTCTGTCAACGGTCATCCTTATAATATGGGATATTACCTTACAGATGGTATTTATCCGCAGTGGGCAGCTTTCGTGAAGTCTATCCCTTTACCCCAAACTCCTAAGGACAGATTATTTGCACAATGTCAAGAAGGAGTGCGTAAAGACGTCGAACGTGCATTTGGAGTGCTGCAGGCGCGGTGGGCAATCATAAAATCTCCTGCTCTTGCGTGGAACGTTGACCTGCTGAGCAAGATCATCACTGCGTGCATCATAATGCACAACATGATAGTAGAGGACGAACGAGACTCATATTCCACTCTTTATGATACAACAGAGTTTGATCAGGACCTCCCGCCCAACTTAGGGGGCACATCAACTCTGGGTTCGAATCAGTTCTCCACCGGTCGTGTTGTCAATCTTGATACGTATATGGACACCAGAGAACGCATTCGTGAAAAAAACAGGCATCTCGCCCTAAGATATGACTTGATCGAGCACATATGGCAACGATTCGGGGGAACCTCAAATTAATTTTTTTTAGTAGTATGCATTTTCATTTTAATGAAATTAAGGTAATGTAATATTTTATTGTATTACGCTACGTATAATGGTTTAAATAAATATGTATTTTGTTTGTTATTGATAAACATAATTATTTGCTTATTAATAAATATTTGTTTGAATTATTAATGTTTTGAGTAAATATAATTGATTTTGGAATATAATAAAAGTTAGTGGAAATAAAAGATGATGTGGAGGAGAGAGGTAGGTTGTTGTGGGTTTTGTTGGGTTGTGGTTAAGAGATGAATAGTGTAGGAAAGAGAAGAATGTGGGTTGAGGAAAGAGAAAGCTGATGTGGAAGAGAGAGAAAGCTGATTTTGAAGAGAGAGAGAGCTGATGACCGGGTCGTCCAGGTCATGGTTAGGGATGGCCTTAAGATAACTACTATCGAAATGATGTCACGTCACATGCGAATCTGCAAAATAGTAGAGTAAAATAGAATATATCAAACTCAGCAGATCCAAGAAATTATGTCTTGAGTAATTTGCCGTGCTTAGTATCACAAAACCAAGCAAAATGTTTAGTAAAAAAATATAGGATACTATTTCAATAGTGACAATTTTTGAGTAGTATGACAGTACAATCTTGAGTTTTGGGAATTGTCTACTTAATGTTTTCTCTAAGCAAAACTACATACACGATACCGGCCTAAGATCCTGAACTATTTGTATACACATGTGAGAAGAAAGGAAGCAAACAAGATTAATTATCACGTCTTGAAGGAAGTAGAAGAAGAAGAGCTCGCTACATATATAATATAATTAATAAAAGACAAATCACAAATGTGTTGACTCAAACATAAAAACGATTTTGGTTAAGACAAGAATCAAGTTACCTATTATTTTTCGTCACTTGTTTGTAATTTGGTTGACCACACCAAAGACAGACTAATAGTCAACTTAGTGGGCTCTCTTCATTCGACAAAGGCATCTTTTTTATATACGTGTCTGTGGTGTTTACATCGACTGATGTAAACATCTTCCACGCAATTTACATTAGGTTAAGAACTAATTGAAACTATTATTCATGTTTATCTTTTGCATGCAAAACAAATCTTCATCATGATTGGGATTTTTAATTAACGGTGACTGGTTGATGAGATAAGGATGGAGAAAGGACTAGTAAGATAGAAGACTAAAGATATGACAATTGAGAATTGACATAGCTCGGACGTAAATTTTGTCAATTTAGGTATGATCTAATTTCGGGGAAATATCGTCTAAGATTTGAATTTTCCTTATTGATGTTCAGATATTTTGAAATTATTAAATGCAATAACAAAGAAAATAAATTAAGTCCTAACTAAAATAACGTTCGTGCAAACACCATTTATAAATGAGTCTGACCTGAACATGATTCTCAAATTACGTTACCATATAAGTTCAACTCGGCCCAGGTCCGATGGATTAGACCTACTTCTGTAACCAAATGGGCCTTCAAGCCCGACACTTTCCAGCCCATGAACTGATTTGGGCTTATAAGCAAAAATAATGTATCAACTTTTGGTTTCAGACTTCAGAATGTGCAAAAAAGAAAATATCAGCTGTGGCCTGTCGGAACATTTCCTGAAGTCGATTTAAAATGCAGCCCAATTATCATATGCTCGCTGTAGCAACCAATAGTAGAGGTGCACACTGATTTTGTCTAGGAACCCCACTGAATTCAATCAGTAGGTCTTATTTGTTTTAACTTATTTATATCATTGAAAATTCAACTGCATTAATTAGATGGTGTAACTAATCAATACGTTCTAACTTATTGCAATTATATACACATCAAACACAAGTTAAAAATGCAAGTAAAAAATACATTCAGCTAACATGAACAATAGTCTCATCATTTAAGTCTGAGCTTATCCAAATCCAAGTTGCCACTTGAATAAGCCCAATATCTTCCATTCGACGGTACTTGAGCAAGTTGGGTGTAGGGTGATTAGGCCGAGCCGTTAACATTAATAACTTTAGCGGACGACAGCTACAATTTTGGTAAGTGTTTGATTGCATGATTTTGTTGATGCTCGCGTTGTGTGTTTAGTTTAGTCCATAAATAAAATGGTTAGTTTTTTAAACCATAATTATTAAGTGGAGCTGGACGTTGTTCCAAACGAAGCGTAGGTTGAGGGGTCAATTAATTTCAACAAGAAAGGGTAGCAAAAGGGAACATAGCGCATACCTATAATGGGCGTCCATGTGAAATTGTGAAGTGGTTAGTTGTCGACAGTAAGAAGGCATAACAAGGGCCCTTCAAGTTGCCTAATTTTTGTGCTGGTGGTTGGCCCATTAAATTTTAACATCATGTTGGATTCTTTTAGCATATTTTCTACTGTTCACTTTTTAAAGATTATCAATTTATCATGCTCAGCTGTTTGTAGCGTACGATTCCAGCGGTTTAGAGAAATTCGTACAGTTTTTTCCCTTTTTCACACAAAAATACTTGTCATTCGCATCCACTTGAGACTGGTGGACCACGGTTAAGGTTTAAACCGAATGTCATGCAACATTCTGCACTTAAAAGCATGTTTTTATGCATCTGCTAACTAGGTTCGAACTTACGTTAGAAGAGAATAATCAGCTATAGTGCTATACTATATTAACTATGTCTTGGGTGGAACTGAACCGTTATTCATCTTCGAAAAACTACTTAAATCGTCTGTACGAATTATCATTTTCCTCTTCTACCATTTCTACTTATATAACTCTGCATTTCACTCTTCTAGCATCACTCCCTTTTCATATTACTCTCATATTCACCAGAAATAATGTCTCAGACGTCGAAAAAAGAACTAGAGAACGCCCCAGATTACTCAAAACTGGTAAAATGTCTTGTTTAGTTTTTTTTTAAATAATTTTGGGTCGGAGGCATCTCCTGCGGACGCCCCAATTTTTTTATTTAATTATTTTAATTGATTTATAAATTGTGATAATTGCTAAATAAATTGATTATTAAGTTAATAATTAGTTAAATTAGTTTAGTAAATACTTTATTGATTATAAATTGTGATAATTACTAAATAAACTGACTATTAAGTTAATAATTAGTTTAATTATTTTAGTAAAGGATTATTGATTATAATTTGTGATAATTGCTAAATAAATTGATTATTAAGTTAACAATTATTTTAATTATTTTTGTAAATCCATTAACAAAAAAATTATTTTTAAAATTGAATTAATAGACATCGGGTTACCGTGGAGGAAAAGGGAAATCAATTCCCTTGAGCGCGATACGTAGTTTAGCAGATAAGTGAGTTCCTCGTCATCCACGTAGACGGGGTATTTCTGCTTCAGTTAGGAGAGAAATATCTTTTACGTCGTCGTCAAAAGAATCCTAAGGTGTCTGACGACCTCGTCAGACACCTTAGGATTCTTTTGACGACGAGGATGATTCAGATGAGGTGAGGAGTCACGACTAGAGTGACGATGGGGGCCGGTATGGCTTGGAGCCATAGGAGAAGGCGATACAGCAGCATGGTCGAGGACGGGGGCGTCATTGTAACTCCCTAAATGAGCAATGACCAACTCTCTGACATGCCTCGTCATGGCAGACGAACTCTCCCAAGGTAGCACAGTAAGACACGGGAACAACGAACCATTCATTCCCATTGAGAAATACATGACCGCACACTTGTAAAATTTAGCAATCGGGAACAAGTCGGCCCAAACCTCCATATAATGATCATCGTCACAATCTCTCCCGCCCCAACCAATTCGTTGACGAGTTTGTACCACATTGTCGAAATAGACACTCTCAAAAATAGGATGTGCACCTATTTCATTAGAAATCGCACGACGGGCGTACGACCAGTTGTCTTAACCACCATGGAAGACATCGACAACACATCGAAATCCACAGTTGCCATCAACACGTACGTCATTCCACCTCTCCAGAATTGGTAAAAATGATTCCTATGAATCTATCAACATATGGAAAGTTATCAACGTCAGTCCGTCCGGACACTGTAAAATAGAGAAATAACAATTCATTAAAACAACTAAATTAGGAGATAATCTATTCAACCCTCTCTAGATTAGTGATATATATTAAATAACAACAAATATATCGTCATACTAGATCTTGTGCCCATGTTCACGGACGATCGAGACGAATTGGAAGACCGACCACGACCCCTGCTCCCACTACTGGCAGACCGACCACGATCTCGCTCAGCATACTCGAAGGCACTGGAATCCTGACATGTTGACTTTCCCCTAGGTCGAACTCGTACCTTAGTATTTTCTGGGGTTTCTCAATAGTTTGACTGATCAGGGTGTAACTGTTCATATAAAATAAGAGATGCACTACGAATTACTGCATGGTCGCTCTCCAAAATCTCATCAACGAGCTTCCGAAAATGCTCGACGTCTTGTGCTGAGTGATCCACAAACTCTGACATCTGGACTCCTTCTCCAATGACAAGTGTTTTCCAGAATGGATGAATCTGCTCTAAATAAATTCCATCACCTGACGCAAAACACTCGTACATGGTACATGTACAAGGAATCCCATGTGATGTCAGAAAAGCACACCTGCAACGATATTCAACTTCATTACTTAAGTCTTGCAATCTCTTCAACTCTTGATTCAATAACGACAAGCAGTGATGCGAAACTCGACCATTTATATGCTGAAACAAAGGACCTATGTAGTTTGTCAAATTTCGACGTCTCAAATCTTCAAGAAAGTTCCTAATATTCGTCAGCTGCATATCAATAGCCGAGTCCACGCGGTCGAAAAAGAGTGTCGAGAGCAGCAATCGATGTAGTGATCCACTCTTTCAGAGCCGAATGTGCACTTTCCACCCTGCAGTTCGTCGTGTTGCCGAAATGAAGAACTTTATTCGTCCAATTCAACACAAACTTTTCTTTATGCACCAACCACGTGTCTTCCACATACTCCGTGAGCACTGATCAGGACTTGAAAGAATCTTTCAGATTACGAACTGATCTATCATAATCTGTCTGTGAATCAGAAACTATAACTCTCCTCCACTTTCCACGCCTAAAACTCTCTGCAAGCTGTTTGCTCTTGCCGAATACGTGGTATGCGTAGTTGTACACGTCTTTGTTGATATGTCAGGTTCAAAGTAAATGAGCAGACTCAGGAAAATCTCTGCCACTGGTCGCATCAGACCCATCTCCCGGTCCGTTATTATTGAGTCAGGCTAACAATATTGAATAACAGATCTCGCAACATCTCCAACACCCACTGGTAACTAGACTCGGTCTCATCCTTCAAAATCACATATCCAACATCTCAAACTTTCTCAAACAAATGCATTTTGTACTTGTTCGTCTTATACGTCAAATCCATGCAGATTACAAAATGGTATGTACGCAACAACTGAACTGAAGTTGGATGTGCCAAAAATATGTAAGTGATGACATTAGTTTCTTTATCTGCCACAATCCAATGCAAATACTTATACTGCACTGCCTGACTAAGAAACTGCTGAGCGGGATTCCTGTCTTCAGATTTCATCCTCCTCATGTACTATCTGAAGTTATAAATGTGTCTTTGATTGGGATTATCTTTCGGAAATTTCTCTTTTACTGCCAACAAAATGTTACGTGGTCTTGCTTATGCCTCAGTTATATTAAGAACAATTTGCTTGGCCCAAGCACTAAGTTCGCTGACCTGTCGGTGACCTTCTGAATAAACTGCAAGTGCGTGGTTGTGCCGCACATGGGTGCTATTAGAAACAACGACTCATCCATCACGATCCCGTCGCTCGACTATTTTTACCAAAAAACGACAACCACAATTTTTTCTTTGTGTGTTTTTTCGTAGTGCAATACTCGCATCACGAGAACTCATTTCATGTCTGCGATCACATTTTAGGTAACAATCCGTCCGATTATCTGCTTTTGATTTGTATGATGAAATAACAAAAAAAATCAGCTCCTGTGACAACTTGTTTCGCCTATTTACAAGTTTCCTCGATTGTTGTAAATATTTGTTTACCATAAAAAAAACACCGTAATCTACTTCATCACCACCGAAATCTTGCAACGGAACCTGAAAAAAACTATTTTAACAAAAAAAATAAAAAAATAAAAAAACGAAAAAAAATCCGTCTCCATTACCTCACCGGATTCATGCACTTCGCCATACATTTTCGTGGTGTTGGTATTGGAAATATGGGTAAAACTGAGTCAAAAATCTTATTTAAAGACACGAGACGAAATGAATATTAAGTGATTTGTTAATGGTAAAAATGTAATTATTGACGCGATTTAAGTAATTTTCCGGCGACGAATAAGGTTTAGGGTTTAGTCTTGTTGAGTTTCTCTTCTTGTTGAAAAATACTCAGCTTTGCATTTTAGAGTTTTTTCTTACCTTTTCCATTATTTATGTGTATCCTCTGACTTTCTGGGCCCCAAAGTTATATTTCCCTCAGTGTTCACGGACATTCATAAATTGATGGGCAGTGAAGCACATTCCTCGTAAATCATAATGATTTTTTCAGTTATCACGTTTGTTGATTTCCACTAGCTTCAGTTCAGAAGATCTGGTGAGTTTGTTGTTTCCTAGTGTTTATATTGTTTGAAATGCAGAGAGGACATAAATGGAATGCATACCACTGTGTACTTCTTTGTCTGCTAATTGTTGGCAGTTGTTGGACAGTATATGCAAAAAATAGAGCTTCCGTTTGTGTCATTTTAAATGGAAAATCTGATGTGATTAAAGGGGTGTAAGACGGGTGGGACGAGTTTTTGCCCCCACCGTTATCCGTCCTGCTTAAGTTAAGCGGGTAAGTGGAGGCCAAAAAAAAACTACCCGTCCCGCCTAAGGATGTGTTAGGTGGGTTTAACGGATTATTCTTTGATCTTTTAGATTTTTTCTTAATAAAAACAAAATAATATCAGAAATAGTTAAAGGTGGATAACTAGTTGTTCATTTCACAAGTAAACAAATCACCTAATGATAATGTCATGCTCACACTCGTATATCAAAAATAAATAAATAATAATAACAAATTCTATCTTGAAACATTCATTTTAACAATAACACTTATTGTAATAATAACAAACTTCAACATCAAACACTCATTGTAACAATAACACACTCCAACATGAACACATTGGGTTCTGCGGGCTACGGGTTATGCAGGTCAAGTTGCGAGAAAAACGTAACCTGTCCTAGTTATTATATGGGTTGTGCAGGTAACGGGTTGACGGATAAATTCCCGCGTTAGGCGGGAAGGGTGGTTAACCTGGGTGGATCTGAAATGATACTTTTTAATAAGTATGTTTGCAAAAACCGAAAAAGAATGTGCTTAGGTGAGTCTCGCGTGGATCTGAAAAGGCCTAGTTAGCATAAATAACAGGCTTCCACATCCAGGTCCATCACTCCACCAGCAGCTCATTATGATTGGCTCATAAGCTCATTGCACCATGACCATGTTGGCAGCTTTTGCCATAGGAGTAGTTTTGCATACACACTTAAATAGGTTTATATTATAAAAAAATACTTAAATCAGATTTTGCCAGATCTTACGTAAGAATCGAAAAATTAAATAAGATTGGTATTTTACTAGATGTACAAATTTGGATAAATTATATTTGCAACTTAGACGCCAATCAATGTCTAATAGTTGGAGAAAAATGTCTCGGATGCACCAAATTTGGGAAGGCAAACGTGAAAATAATATTGATTTTTTTCATGATAATCTTTCTTATGCAACTAGGAATAATTGCTACAGCTGAGCGTACAACCAACTAAAGGTGGAACTTTTGCAAAACTAAGTCATAACTTAAGAAAATTATATTTTAAGATTCAATAAATGAGAAACTTTTGGGAAAGAGAGATAATCCACCGTTCATTAGAAAATGAATGGTTAGGATCTAGTGAATTGGACTTCCTCGATCCTACCATCTTTAGAGTATTTGCAAAGACACCTCTAAACTACATGAAAATACCATGACTAAATATTATAGTGTTTAAGTAAAAATGCACATGATTGACTCTAAAAATTCTTAAGATAAATGCATTTTTTGGCTCTCTCGCTTAGAAACGGAATCACCTTTTAGTCCCGCATCACTAACAAATCGCGTTTGAGCTGATGGAAGTTATTAAACAAGGAAGGAATAGACAGATCTGAGTATCTGACCCACCCAACTCCATGGGACAAAATTGAGGCTTTCTTGTATATTGCCAAACAGAGGGCTCTCTATCCTTATTTTGTGGACACTAATTAACAAGGAAATAAAATCAAACCCGCCATCTTAATTAAGATTGAAGCCATAGATATCCCTCAAAAGAGGCAAAGTATTTGCTAAGGAAAGAAAGGTGTTTCTTATACGTATGAATATGATGATGTCTAGGCTTAGGCACGATCCAATCATATCTTTCGTCTTACTAATTAGGTTAATTTATACGATATATTTGTTACCTGCACCCAACAAACCACACTATTATGCATGTTACTTGGAATTAATAATTCCCACGTTGCTGGCGTCTCCTTAGAGCAATATTTATATCTGGTTAACACAACAAACCATATATAATAATCAAAATAGACAACGTATTTAATTATGAACGTTTCGTTTATTGTACTTGTACATAGAAAGTTCATTACCTACGAACGTGTATGATGATTTGAATTCGGTGGTTTTGGGGAAAAAAAAGCAAAAGACAAGTCTGACACGTGTTATCAGCCGTTGAGTTCACTGTTATTAGTCTCTGATGTTATCTTTTTCTTAGAATTATCGGGACGATTTGAATAGAAGAATCCACTGTCTTGGATTAATGATAGCGTGTTTAAACTTTAAACTATCTTTTTCTCAACAATAATATTCCAGTGTCAACGCTGGTGGTGTCAGAGGGACCTTTCATCCAACGACTTAAGTCCGACGACGTAACTTGAAAAGGTCAATAGTCAAAATCAACAAGTCTTCTTAACAGGAGAAACTATGTAATACTATGTGAGGTTAATATCATTTTGGTTTTCAATATCATTTTTCATTTGGGATAATTAAATTTATGTTGCTAACTGCAGGACCCAACAAACCAGTTCTGGAATATAACAAGGGCGTGGTTGGGAAAAAACTTGCATTGATGAGAATGGGGAAATTATGAACAAACTTGTTAGAAAAGGTCACACTGGTAGGTAATACAGATTGCTTAATTAATTCAACCACTTACTATACCTTTTGTGATTCCTTCACGTTATAATTTGTTAAGGAAGAATGATTTTGTGTTAGTTCTTAACCTTTTCGTCTTATGTTTAACATGCAAACGTGAGGGTTTAACGAAAGTTGTTTTTACTAATAAAGTCTGCGTTGCTACCAATTAAAACAGAGACGACTTTGTAGGAGTGTAATAAGAAAAGCATGCATGGTGTTATTTCGTAATCCCAATTAACCACGCTTAAGAAAGCCTCCAAGAAGATATTTGTCTTGCATGTTTGAGGGGTTAAGGATAATGCGACTGGATGCTTATATACTAGATGAAGTAATTACATCCAAACTTAAAGTCTAGAGATCATGAAATAAGTATTTAACCGTGATCCTTGTAAAAACACAAATGATTTGATTCCCAAGTTTCTTATCCATCTAATTCAAACTCAAAGAAATTGAAATTTGATTCGTCCTCTTTCGAAGTAAAAAAGAAATTTGACGCCCTACTAGCAACTCATACAAGCTGATATAATTTTGCAACCAATATATTTACAAATCAACTTTATATCTCTAACTTTATTACACATCATCGATGTGATATTATCGCATGTATTTAGATCAAAACACTTTCAAAACTAAAAAAAAATCAGAATTGCAACCAAAGCACAGCTTAGCAAATCTGAAAGAGGTATTACAAAAAGCTCCTATTACTTCCAGATGTAGTTTCAATAACGCACATAAGCTTAGACATCAAATCAATTAGAACTATAATACATGAACTTGTTTTTTGATAGAACTATATAATACATGAACTCAACCATATAAAACACGAATTGACTCATGCAATATATTAATTAAGAGAGAGCAAGTATCTGAACAAAAGTTTTTTGAAAAAATATTACCTTTTTAAAAAACCGTTAAAAGGAAACGTGCAATAAATTGGCAGTCACACGACCGATTACAACCGTCCAACACGCCTTGGTCGGTTGAGCCAGCAATCCAGTTAGGACAGAAATTCATTTAATAACATGTTGGTGTCACATGCAACATTTATTTTCCTAATGCAACATTAGTTTCTCACTGCAACGTTTGATTTCCTCATGCAACTTTTACTTTTCCCAGCGTAATTTTTGGCTTATTTATACAACATTCGGATACCAAGGTAAAATGAAAAGTTCATTTTTTTCTCCATATAAGCAGGTGATAAAAATGTCAAACCTAAAAAGGAAAAAGATGTTCATTTTTAACATCTACGTCTGTCATTTTTAACATAAGAGTTTATCCTTTTTAAGTACCGGTTTGTACTTTTAAGTATAATTTTGTCATTTTTAACATAAGAGTTGTTTTCCTTTTTAATTATTGTTTCATCATTTTTAAGTTATGTTTATTCTTTTTTAAGTTGTCATTTCTTCCTCTTTTTTTTAAGTTTCTGTTTTCGTTTTTAATTTTTGTTTCGTCTTTTTTAAGTTATGTTTGTTCCTTTTTAGGTACTGCTTCAATCTTTTTAAGTTGTTGTTTTTTCCTTTTTAAGCATTGTTTCATCCTTTTTAAGTTATGTTGATCTTTTTTAAGTTGTTGTTTTTTCCTATTTAAGTTCCTATTTTTTCATTTTTAAGTTTTACCTCGTCATTTTTAAGTTATGTTTGTTCCTTTTAAGTATTGTTTCATCCTTTATAAGTTGTTGTTTTTCCTTTTTAAGTATTGTTTCATCATTTTTAAGTTATGTTTGTTATTTTTAAGTTATGTTTGTTCTTTTTTAATAAGTATTTTTTTCCTTTTTAAGTTTGTCTTTTTTATCACCTATGTTTGTCATTTTCAAGAACACGAAATCAAAACCCAATACCGTGAAAATAAATTAGAAATCTCCAAAAACTAATATTAAAGACAAACCAACTTTAAACAAGAACACCACAAAGAAACAAACTTTTCAAAATAACATCGAAAAACCAAGATCGATCCACCACATAACAAAACCAAAAACTTCAAATCATACACAATTAAACAAACTTTACCGCAAAAACTCAAAACAAAAAACTCAAATCAACTACAAAGAACCACAATTTCAAAAAAAAATCAAGACCAATCAATCATATAACAAAACCAAAAACTTCAAATCAACCATGAAACACCAAACTTTCCCCAAAAAACACTACACAGAAAACTCAAATCAGCTACAAAGAAACCACAATTCTCC
Source organism: Triglochin maritima (assembly GCA_963682175.1). NCBI lineage: Eukaryota > Viridiplantae > Streptophyta > Magnoliopsida > Alismatales > Juncaginaceae > Triglochin > Triglochin maritima. Next base: position 46,059,427 of record OY821772.1, read on the forward strand.
TCGTCCGTAAAAACTCAATACAAAAAAACTCAAATCATTACAAAGAACCACGTTTCCAAAAAAACTAAGACCAATCCATCACATAACAAAACCAAAAACTTCAAATCAGCCACGAAAACCAAACTTTCCCTAAAAAATATCATACAAAAAACTTTAATCAGTTACAAAGAACCACATTCCTCATCGTCCGCAAAAACTCAATACAAAAAAAACTCAAATCAGTTACAAAGAACCACGTTTTACAAAAAAAACCAAGACTAATCCATCACATAACAAAACCAAAAACTTTAAATCAGCCACGAAAACCAAACTTTCTCGAAAAAATACCATACAAAAAACCACATTTCTCTTCGTCCTCCTCGCCTCGAGAAGGACTCCAACGCCGACCACTTCCTCCTCCTCCTCGCCGACCGACTACATCGTGACGTCCTAACCAACGTCGTCGACGTCCCAACCTCCTCAAGACTCACTCCCGCATCATCTCCTCGGCATCTCTCTTACCGATCTCGCCTTCCATCGGGAGAAAATGATGGAGAATGAAAGATTTGGGGGATAATGAAAGGTTTCGAGGATACATGTACGATGGAAACCAAATGTTACATAATTTCGTGTGCGTGTGATGTGACATAAAATAAATAAATAATATGTGATTTAATTAATTTTTAATTTTTGCTGACTGGATCGATGATGTCAGACGACCGTCTAGAGCGATTGCGGAAAAAAAATTTAAAAAAAATTCCATTGCAAAAGAGTATATGCGGTAACCCAGCGCCACGCTGGCACACAGTCCAATCACCTCTCTCGCAGTCCTCTTTTAACCCAAATCCAAAATTAAACCCCAATTAAAGCGAAAATTAATTAACAAACCCGGCGACAATAAAAAGGAAAGAAAGCACGCACCCCATATCTAATCTCGGTCCTTAAAACCAAAACCCAAACCAAAACCTCGCCTCCGACAAAACAAAAACCAAACACTCATTACTTCCCACTCTCTCTCCTCTCTCTCTCTCTCTCTCTCTCTCTCCCCTTCACCACTCTCTATGCTCTCCTTCGTCTAGTCCACTCCCATCCCAAACCCTAACCCACCAATGCCGTCCCCACGCCGCCACGTCTCCCCCCTCCTCCTCCTCTTTCTCCTCCCTTTCTCCTTCTCCGACCTCGTCTCCGACAGCAACGCCCTCCTCGCCTTCCGCTCCGCCGTCGGCCCCTCCGTCCTCCCCTGGAACGCCTCCACCTCCCCCTGCTCCTGGCAGGGCGTCGCCTGCGACTCTGGCGCCGTCACCGTCCTCCGACTCCCTGGCGTCGGCCTCATCGGCTCCATCCCTCCCGGCGTCTTCGGTAACCTCACCTCTCTCCGTACCATCTCCCTCCGCTTCAATGCCCTCTCCGGCCCACTTCCGGCGGATGTCTCCGCTCTCTCCGAGCTCCGGAATCTCTACTTGCAGCACAACTTCTTCTCCGGCGAGCTTCCCGCCGGGATCGGGAGCCTGCCGAACCTCGTCAGGTTGGTGCTCGCGGATAACCGGTTCTCCGGTAAGATCCCGGCTAGCTTGAACAACGCCACGAGGCTTGCGACGCTGTACTTGGAGAACAACTCGTTCGCCGGTCAGATCCCGCCGCTGGACCTTCCCAGCTTGGTCAAGTTCAACGTCTCGTTCAACCAGCTCAACGGATCTGTGCCGGCTAAGCTTCAATCCCAGCCGTCCGATGCTTTTCTTGGGATGTCCGTCTGCGGGGGGCCTCTTCCGGCTTGCCCTGGCTCGCCGGATGCGGCTCCGGCGCCGGAGGGGACTGTTCCAGGTGGAGATGGGGGTGGTGGGGCGGGAAGTGGTGGAAAGAAGAAGAAGAAGCTGTCGGGTGGTGCTATCGCGGGGATCGCTATAGCTGCTGTGATTGGATTCTTGATTCTCGTGGCTTTGCTTCTGTTTCTCTGCCGTAAGAAGAACAAGACTAGGTCAGTGGAAGCTGGTGTGCCGAAGCCGCCGGAGTCTGAGCTGCCGATTCGAGACAAGAGGCATGGAGATGCTGCGAACGGTGGTGGTGGGGGTGGTGCTGTCGCTTCGAGTGCTGTTGCTGCTGGAGCTGGATTGGGAACGGAGGCGTCGCGGAGTGTTGATGTGGGAGGCGATACTGGAAGCAAGAAGCTTGTTTTCTTCAAGTCGGGCGGTGGAAGAGTGTTTGATTTGGAGGATCTGTTGCGGGCGTCGGCCGAAGTACTTGGGAAGGGAACGTTCGGGACGGCTTACAAGGCAGTTTTGGAGATGGGCACGGTTGTTGCAGTGAAGAGACTTAAAGATGTGAACTTGTCGGAGAAGGAGTTTAAGGAGAAGATCGAGCCTGTGGGGGTGATGGAGCATCCTAATCTTGTATCGCTACTGGCCTATTATTACAGCAGAGATGAGAAGCTTCTTGTGTATGATTACATGTCCATGGGAAGCCTCTCTGCACTTCTTCACGGTTAGCTCTTCTCTCTCCATTTTAGGTTTTTAGCTGAACCACATTCTGTGGACTGTTTTCTGCTCTTTTTGTTTGTTGTAAAGATTATCTCTGCTTAATTTGTTATTTTTAGGCTTTAGTGTTTTCTTCTTTTTGCTTGTGGATAAACAAACAGTGAATAATACCATCAGTTCTATTTGGTTTTCAGCTGTTGAGAAATCTGCCTAGATGGTGATTAGATTCATATGTTAGATTAGTGTAGCAGCCATTGTTCTATTTTATCTAGTTTTCTAGTTCTTTTGTTAAAATAATTTTTTAACATTAACTTCATGGCATTTTTTCCTGATGCTGTCCCAAAACGAATTCGTACTTAGTGATATGGTATTTATGCTACTGTGAAGTTGTGTTTCTGCATCAGCAGTGATAATTAATATTTTATAGTATATACCTTGCTATATGAGTACTATGAAGTTGTAATGTGCATTATACCAACTCTGTTTCTACCATTTTATAGGCAACAGAGGCTCCGGACGTACCCCTCTCAACTGGGAAGCACGGTCCACAATTGCCCTTTCTGCTGCTAAAGGCATTGAATACATTCACTCGACGGGTCCTTCAGTTTCTCACGGCAACATCAAGTCGTCAAACATCCTGCTGGCTAAGTCCAATGATGCACGTGTTTCTGACCAAGGTCTTGCTCACTTGGTGAGCCCATCCTCCACACCTAATCGCATTGCAGGTTACCGTGCCCCTGAAGTCACTGATTCACGGAGAGTGTCCCAAAAGGCAGATGTTTATAGCTTTGGGGTTCTGTTGCTGGAGTTGCTTACAGGCAAGGCTCCAACACAGGCGCTCCTCAACGATGAAGGTGTGGATCTGCCAAGATGGGTCCAATCGGTTGTGCGTGAAGAGTGGACCTCAGAGGTGTTTGATCTAGAACTTCTAAGATACCAGAATGTCGAGGAAGAGATGGTGCAGCTCTTGCAGCTTGCCATTGATTGTGCTGCACAGTACCCAGATAAACGCCCTACAATGTCAGAGGTCGTGAAGAGAATCGAGGATATTTCTAACCCAAACCAACATAGACCTGATGCTGATCAGCCGAATCCTGTGGCTGAAGGTGCTCTGCCACCACCTGTTCAGTAAAGGACTGATTTTCAATAGTGACATAAAGGGTCAATTCTCAGGTTGATTCTGAAGAGGTTGAGTTCATTCTTGGATGAGGTGGTCATTTTCTTTGAAGCTGAAGATCATAGTTGTGCAAGGAGTTCTTTTTTACCATTGCTTTGCTTTCCTGGAGGGTGTTGGTTAGATGTTAGCTAAACATGAATAACTTACAAACCTGGGTTATTTTTTCATCATCTGTTAATTTCTTTGTTCAGATTTGTGTGGTGGTAGGATTTCGAAGGTCGTTAGGTTTGTGATGGTCTCTCCTGTAACTATCCTTTTCTCAAATTGTTGAATGCTGTTGATATTGGAAATGTCTCAGTTTGCTTGTTTTGATCAGTCTTCTCTTGCATGAATGAAATATCTTTGGATTATCTACATATCGCATTGCCTATTACACGACATACTACTGCTGTATCTTTCTAATTCTCATTTGATTTGATAAAAAAATCCGTTCTCTGAGTTGCCTGTTTGTTCTCATAAAGTTGTTCTCTATAGCATTTTGGATTTTAAATGTAAATGTTGCTGGTTGGATCAGTGAACCTGTCCTTGATAGAATGATAAATGAAATGATACAGGTAACAGGTTGACGCTTCATCTGCTATTTCATAATGACAAAGTAAGTTTTGCTTTAAGCTTTTTATTTTTGTGGTGACAACTTTGGTAATGTGAATGATGCATCCCAAATGCAAGACCACCTGTACTTATCATATTGTTATCGTCACTGCCTGGGATTCTATAGCCTTGTGTCAGCACCTGACTTCAACCATATGATAGTCTCAGCACATGAACTCGTGTCTTGGTCTCCTCCCATTATGACTTTGTCTTATCTCATTCCACACGGTTATGGTTATGTAATACTTTTCTTTATAGATGAACCGTTTTTTATTTTTTCCTCTCATCCGTGTTACAATATTCTTGTTTTGATTTGTCAGCAATTTTTACCCAGCAAAGACTCATTCCTGCTTCTAGACAAAAATATTGGTTCAGAAGAACATGACTAGCTTTGTCTGGTTTATGTTAACATAACTTCTCCAGGACTCACCTTCTTTGTTTGGTAATCGTTTTTTACAGTTGGTACAGCTCAGTCAGAGTTATGGTTGTGAGTGCGAGGAACATGTTGTGAGCACTTGATCTTTGCTGTTACACAAGATACAATTGGGAACTTTGAGTAAAGAAATTGGGAAAGTGATGGCACCACCCCTGCTTGATGGAAAGAAGAGAAAGGCCATTATTTTGCTAAAGGAAAAGGTAAAGTATATATATAGCTAAAGCAAAAGACCCACACAAAAGGAACTTTGTTTTGGTGCCTCTCTGATAAGAAACCAGATGCCCTTTTTGCAAAGGAGCAAATGCATGGAGAAAATAAAAGTGCCTACTCTGTTTACCTTCTTTGCAGATTTTCTTTCTGAGTCTCATGTTGGTCAAATTTCAGTTTGTCTGTTTTGCACTTATTAGCCTGGATTCTCAGTTTTCCCTTTAGATAATTGAACTATAGGAAAAAGATTGTCCAATCTAGATGCACATGGTTATGCTCTTAATTTTTAGTTTTAAATGTGTTAACCTTAGACAACAAAGTTATATAATCTTTACCACAATATTAATTGTTTTTAGTGATAATTTCATATCATGCTTTAAATAACTAATAAAGTTATCAATACTCTTCAATATTCCGTAGTATCTTATAAGCCCTTCAATTTGATTTAAAAATCTCAATTTTAATTTGATCTATATAAATGGATCTAAATGGAGGTATAAGTGATTTTTTTTTGAAATTTCTGTTAAATGATTTTTTAGATTCCAAGCCTAATGTGTGGGGACATTATTTTGCCTTAAACGGATGACAAACTTTAATGATTACATGGAGATAGTATCAACCATCAAAATACAGTTCCACAAAAACACGTCAAGCTTTGAATCTCATGTGACGAAGTACACTACCTACCACTTTTCGAACACTAATTGTCCTGCTAAATAGTAGAAACTGAGCTGTGACCAAGCGACTGGCACAAGATATATAATTATAGCAGTATAGTACCATCATGTCTCATATTAAGACAACTTGTAGCTTTTGTAATTTTATAATCTCAATTACAGTTAAGACTGTTGATTGAGTGAGCTGTCTGTGTTTGTTCTCCAATGTACTCATTGGACTGTGAAATACTCTTAACAACTTCACTTTCCCACCAACTTGTCTCCAAACCTTTTGTTTTGTTGTATTTTGAAGCCTATTGGTGTCCATATGGCCATTAATATTATCTTGTTTAGGTTTGCTGCATTTGTTGCCACTTGAAGACATGTTAATTTATTGCGTTGAACTGGCGAATGATGATGGGCGTGAAGTTTCTTATTCAATCTTGAGTTGTTGCGGTATCGATGTCTTTGTTTTTTCTTGTTTCTTACTGACCCAAGATTTGAAGTCATACGATAAACATGTGGATTGTGGAGCGGCCGAGCAGGAGAGCACTGATCAGTGATCACCACAATGATGTTTTACCTTCCAGCGTTGGGAACTTTTAGATTAGACCCACTCTTGTACGAACTTGCAGTACAAAAGGCAGACGTACACGAGACAAGTTGATCATTGTGTATGTCAAAGAAAGGAATTCAGATTGAAAATAATGAAATTTGAGAGAGCTTGAGGATTTTTTTTATATTTATCCCATCACATATATACTAACTAAAATTAATGAATTTTGGATAGAAGATAGCAAATCAAAAAGGAGGAATAGGTAAAGGAATAAATTAATCAAACCAATATAACATAATACTAATAGAATCCTCTTTCAGTATAAACTAAATACTATTTCACATGAGCGTAAAGTATAAACTATCTAATGGACCAACAACATAAAATATCTAAAAAACAAACACACTTTGACGAGCAAAAATATCGAAATTGTATAATCAAATCCTACATATGAGCTTAATTTTGTAAACTATCGTGATAATAACTCACTGATTAATTCCTTGACATTAAACTAAACGGTAACAATAGATTTTCCACAATAAGAGTTTAACTTTTGATGACATTAATAAAACATATCCTAATAGAATCTACAAATGCAGATCAAGAGATCCAAGATTTAGGCTATGTTTGGATGAACAATGATCCGATCAAATTTCACCAATAAACTGGTTACTCTCTCTCCCTCAGGGAAAAGTGCTTTTACAAACATAAAAGATTGTTATGGTGCATCTTATTGTTGTACTTTTACTATCTTTTTACAAACATAAAAGATCATGCCATGCAACAATCAAGAAGAAATATTTTTTCACTAAAATCGATAAGAAACAAAATTCAATGTCAATTTATAAAGAGATCCTCGCACCAATCAAATGTAACTCACATCTTCCGATATGTTACATTGTAACATCCCCGAAACGCAGAAAATTTAAAATTTTAAAATCAAAGGAAACTCAAGGATAAAACCATCAAGAGTAGGGACATTACTCAAGAAATACCCAAACACATCTGGTGCACCATATTACATACGAGTTTGTCAAAAGAGTGATTACATCAGAATACCAAATACATAATACATGTAATCACGACAACCTAAAATAGGCAGACAATATGATCCAGTCCCAAAGTGCGATCTCCCTCGGTCACCACCCGTCGGAACCTAACGCGGTCCTGAAAATAAACATAACAACAATGCCTGAGTTTCCATAAAGAAACCCCGTATGACAAGCTCACCTATATGCCCTATCATACTAGTATAGCATGACATGAATACAAGCAATAAAAATAACATTCCAAAAAGGGCAAAACCGGATATCCGTCCTGCAATCGTTCCCGCTGCCACACAGGCCGCGCGGTCTACAATCACCACCGCTGCCACACAAGCCTCGCACGATCCTCCCTGCCGCCACACAGGCCGCACAGGGCCCTCCCGCCGCCACACAGGCCGCACGTGCCGAACATCGGGTCTCCGTAGAGACCTACCGTAGGCACATACTGTAATATCCTGGATTTTTGAGGTTGAGGTAATAATCAAATAAATTAATGACTATGGACTTGATTTCCATTTCATGAATTGTTTCTAGATTGTTCTCAATATTTCATAAGGTGTGGACTTTGATGCAATTTTCACAAACTTTACACGTGCTTTGCTGTTAGGAGAGAAGATGATGGCGGTGGATGGATTGATATATATACATGAGTTTTGTTGTGGAGAAGTGAATTGATAACGTGAGAGTGGAGAAGTAAGGTGAAGGTGGAGTGAGGGAAGAGTTGAATGGTGGTAGGATTTGATATATACAAAGATGGAGATTGGATATGATTATGGAATTAATCTTGTGGTTGCGAGACAGGCAAGTACTGATTCGTTATTCTTCAGTTTCATATCATGTCTGTCTCTTTTGATATTCGTAGTTGCATGCATGCTGAGTATCGATGTTGATTTCATTGATATGCATATGATTGCATGGTGGTGTTTCGGTTGACATGTCCTGTGGCTGTATGTATGTTTCTGACTGAGCCACTTAGGAAAGAGCTGCCTAGCGGACAACGTGGAGCTACCCGAGAGAGGAAAGGGCTGCCTATCGTTAGTGTGGAGCTACCAGGTGTGCGTCTGACTGATTGATAGATTTCAGAAGCACAGGATGTGGTCGAATCCGAATGGGGGTTCCAGATTGTTATGCATGCATATTATTTGTGATGCGTATCTCTTGATTGTGTTTTTTGACTGAATGCCATATTCTGTATTATTTTTCACATGATTATGATTCTGATTGATTGACGGTTGGAACTTGCGGGCTGTCGAGCTCACAAATTATTAATTATATTTTTCAGATTAGTTATGGGCCTATCAGATGGATATAAATATCAGAGTTGCGCAGCGGTCAGGTTCGTGGATCGTATCTTAACGCACCGGGTTCGGGCGAGTAAGCACCTGTCCGGGCTCGGGGCGTTACACATACAGTCTAGCGGACAATACGCAAAACATCCCCACACGCGACTACACAAGCCAAAGGATCGGTGAGGAGGCGTTCACACTTCCGCGTAGGTAAAATCAGATCTGAAAACATCGTGGTCCACCACCACACCAACAGAGCCGTCGCCCAGGTCGGTCCATCACTGGCGCCACACAGACCGCATGATATCTCACTCGATAGGTGCCCAATCGAGCTACCTGCCGCAACACATCATCGACAGTCCATCGCCGCAACCACACAGGCTACGCGCGATCCTCCTTGCCGCCACACAGGCCGCACAGGGGCCCTCCCGCCGCCACACAGGGCGCACGAGCTCGTGCAATCACTGCCTATCAAGGTCAGTCGAACATATCCGCCACACAAAGGGCCAGACAATCGACAGATCCGAACCGAAGTCCGCAGGGTCACTGAGCTCCACGTGCTGACACCAACTCCGCCGTTATAAAAGCAGGGCAGCTATTTCCGTAGCCATCCAGGCCGCTAGTCACTTCACCCAACGACAGGCTGCTACTCTAACACGAGTCAAAACATAAACTACGTCACACTCTATACCACTGAGGCGACACGTCCCAAGTATCCACACTCTTCCACATGACGGTCCCTGGGCAGGCACGCACAACGCACCCATCGTCACCTCCCGGCTCCCGCGCCATGCGAGGACACGGGTTTCCATGGACAGAGTTGACACTTCACTAGGACCAGGATTCAGTTCTGGTCTCAAACAGTCGACCGCTTCCGCAAAGGAATCGGTCGACCGAACGCCTACAACGGTCGAACTCTGTGCTCAAAACTCGATCCCCAACGGTCGAACAAAGGTCTAAAACCAGTCGACCGAACGTGGTCAAAATCCGGAGTGGTCAAAATCACACAAGTCTATTCAGTCGACCGAAAACTACCAGGGTCATCCTAGCATCCTAGGTCATCTACCGGTCGAACAAGGCACACCAAACGGTCAAACAACATATTATAAACTTAAGTTCACTTAAGTTCTGGTCGGACGAAAGGTCTAGGACGGTCGACTGTTTGGATGGTCAACGTCCGGTCCACGCGAAACATGAAGCAACGGTCGAACGTTTCCAGGATCCCGTTCGACCGAAAACATCCAGGCAAACCCCAACCCACCAGCACAAGCACTACCGGTCGACCGCCATACGACATCGTTCGACAGGTGTTGGTTAAAGTCGGGCGAAAACACTAAACCGGTCGACCGCCCGAAGGAAACCGGTCGACCGTTGGTCGACAGCAACCTTGCCAGCCAAGGATTTTACGTCGTTTCTTCGTCGCCGGCGAGGTCTCCGACCTCCCGCGATCGACCCCAACTCTACCCCAACTTGGGTGAGCAAAAAGGCCTCTAATGCAAGAACTTGACATACCTCTTCGCGAAGAACAACGAAGAACACCGGAGCTCCAACGACAACGCCTCCGGACCGCAACCTCACGCATTCTCTCCTCCTCGCGTCGCACCAAGCCCGGCACGCCTTTGCCCCGCACGCCTTCACCACCAAAACTCGAGCCACCGAAGTAGAGGAAGAGATGGATGGAGAGGAGAAAGGTTGAAGAAGAAGAAGAAGAAGAAGAAATGAGAGGGAGAGAAGACGAGATGAGTGTTTTCTCCCAACACAACACCCCAACCCATCCCCCTACACTATTAGCCCATGCCTCCACTATTCTTCCCCCAACTCCCATACTAACACCAACATTAGCCCACCTAATCACCATTAGTCTCTTAAAAAGGGTTAGGGTTATTACATACACGGTCTGCACCAATCAATCGAAACTCCACAAGCGAAACGAAAACCCACATCAAAATCACTAAACACAAACTTGAAGATCGAAATAGTAATAATACAAACACGACGGAGTGACATGCAACTCACCCAAAACAATATTAAAAGAAATTCCGTTATTCGCCTTTCAACTTCCCCAACCCAACCCCTCTAAAACCCTACAAACCAAACAAACCCATGACAATGGAGGTCGACGGAGAAGAACCCCAACACGAAGACCTCCTTTCCCACGTGATCCCCCACCGGACCGTAGACGTCCACCTCCGCGCCGTCTTCGAAACCCTAACGGACGACATTGCCCAACGGTACCCCCCAAGCCCCGTCTCCTACCTCGGATCCGCCATCGCCGCCCTCGAACGCGTCTCCCGGGACCGATCCCCCTCCAAAATACCCACCTCAGAGGCGCTCCTCGGTGTGGTGGAGATCCTCGTGCCGGTCGTGTCGGGTGCCGTGGTCAGGAGTACGAGTTTTCGGATTGGATGCGCTGTGAAGGCGGTTTTGGAGGGCGAGAGCGTTGTGGATGGCGTGGCGAAGGCTGTGGCGAGGTGTGTTGGGGAATTTCTGGTGTGTGGAGACGGAGCCGATTGGTCTTATGTTCAGCTGTTGTATTCGATTCCTCTTGGATTCGTCACGGATACAAGGGAAGAGGTAATGTGCGTTTTCTTATTGTTTATTTATATTGAAATTTCATTCCTTATCACATAAAATAAACTGGTTTCATGTTAGTAGTGATATAATTGGTTTAATGTGGAGTCCAAGCACACATTTTCCCGGATTAGTCTAACAATACCAGGAATACGGTTATGTTGCGTATTGAATTTTCTGACCGTCAAAACTTATTTATGGAGAGCCACACTAGTTGGTCTTAAGTTGCTTCCACATAAGCTTCTTCTCGGGGTTGCCATCTAAATAGACTGCTAAGATTGTTTTTTAATTGCCAATTTCAAATTCTAGTCACACATTTATTCGATTTTGTTGTTGGTTAGCTAAGCTTAATGGTATATGGTAATGTAACTTCCATTGAGAATGACATGGTGGTCGATCATATCACCTTCCTTGAAATTTAGGCTTGACTTGCTTTGTCGTGAAGTTTTATGTCAGACAAATCAACTTCAGTACTCTCATGGTGATGCTTGATGCTGTTTACAACTTCAGTACTCTCATGGTGATGCTTGATGCTATTTAATTCCCATTTTACGAGGGCACAAGTTTTCATATATCAAAGTGTGCTTATAACAGGATTGTGTATTGAGATTCTAAAATTTTACACTGAGATCATTTTTACTTGCAGGTTAGGGTGCAAGCACATTCATGTCTTTCTGATTTTCTGCGAACTTTTGAAGGCACACCAGTGTTATCATCGCAAGTGAAGAAATTGTGTGCATCTTTAAAGAATTTTTACACTTGCCGGTGTATCAAATCCATCTGATGCAATCAGAGTTCAAACAGCCTAGAGGAGTTTGGGGAATTTGGTTTGTTTTGAATGCGTTGAGGGACAGTCTTCCTCTTGTGTCGAAAAAATGCAGAACTAAGATTCCCATGTTTTTCAAACCTCTTCTGGTTCTTAAACAACCCATTATCACAATGGACATTTTGGTAATCCTACATGTTCTCTTCTGTAACTTTTCTGCAAAAGTACCAGATGAACTCATGCTAGACATATTGTGCTTTTTTGCATCATCTGACCTCAGTAAAGAAAATTCAGCTGATGCAATGACATCAGTTGCTCGTTTACTGGATGTTGGTATCAAGAAAGTCTATGCTACAAACGTATCTGTATGTGCTCTGAAACTATCCATGGTATTCAGTGCACTTGGAGGTAAGCTTTTGCACAATAGCTAAGACATAATCAAAATCAAAACAAAGAATTCATGCCTAGCACAACCACACTAGTTTTTATAATTTATAATTGCCAATTGAGTTTCCATTCTGGGTTTTTGTTGACAGATATCTTGGCCTGTGCACATGAAGAAGTATTTGCTGCAGTGGAGGCAGTTAAGGGATTAATAAGCTCATGCATCCACCAAAGTGTGATAGAGCAGGGTGTAGAACAAATCATCCTTACTCAAAGTGAAGTGACAGGAATTTTCTCTGTCAACCATTGGAGAGATATGTGAAACAATGGAGAGATTGCTTGGGTATGAATATAATAAAGTATGGAATATGTCTTTCCAAATATTTGGTAAATTTTACTAAATATGTGGCCTGGATGCTGTTAAAGAGGTGGTGCCTGAAGAGTATATGAAGCTTCTAAATAATTCAAGAAAGGTGAGCATACTTCCTAAATATATTTCCCCCCCTCTTTTAATCATTAGAAGTATTCTATCCTCACTTGAATTTATATTTAGATAGCAAATCGTAAAGAGAGAGAAGCAAAATGAGAGGAGGGTTGGAGATCTATTCATTCCAAAACAGTTTCATGGTAAACATGAATTTGATAAATGTGCAGTACTCTGTTTAAACTTTTTTGAGGAGTGGGTGGTGAGGATTTGTAAGAAAACCACTGCGTTCACTCTGAAAAAGATACTTCATTCTCCATTTTTCCTTTTCCCCCTATCCTTTTTTTATTGACATTTCCCCCTTATCCTTCCCACTCAGTAATGACAAAAGGAGAACCATCGTTGTTCAGGTTGTCAAATGCTTTGTATCTGGTCAACAACCCATTCCATTCTCTTCTAGGAAGAACTCGCATATGACATCCCTGATCCCTCGAGATGCAATCACAGATTGTTATTCCAAACAATTTTGAGACGAGATGATGTTTATTTTAAATTTAAATTTGACGGTAGTTGTGAGAATCCTATCATTGTTAGAGGATATGGACTCCAAATCAAGCAAATTATTCATGGACAATCAGATCAAAGAGCAGATAAACTCAGCAATTATGCTCTATAAGTGTATAACCAGCCGAATACAAGCTCAATGATAAGCTTGACAAGCACAATAGTCCGTATACAGGAAACCACTTAAATACGGCCTTATAAGGCTTTGTTAAGGAGCAAATATTAATCTTAACCATCTCTCCTTGTAGATCACAAATCCAAAAGAACATCCCTAGGTTCTCAACTTATTATTCTTGATTTTAGTTAGATTACGGCTTATACATAATTCTTTTATTAGGGGATGGCCGGATAATAGCTGCCTCATAATAGCTTGGTCAAGCAGTAAAAAATGCCCGGCAAATGTCTCTAACTTATCTAGCTGCGAACTCACCTAAAATGTTCCATGAGCTTAATGAGCCAAACCAAGGTTCTGGAATGCGTGATGTAGATGTGGTGTGGGGCAGGTCATCACATTGTTGAGAGGGAGATCTAAGATGCACTAACACGACTACAGATTAAACGCACCACGAAAATATAATATTGATTGCGGAAAATGACTTCGGACCCTCTCCCAATCATAATGCAACAAGTAAACACGAATAAGATGAAAATAACAAGCAATCACACAACACACCTGAAGCAAACTACGACACACGCGATCTTACAAGGTTCGGCAAGATCCCTACGTCCCTGGGGGGTCTCCTGCGGGTTTCCTTTCCTTGAAGCTCTTCTTCAACAAAAGAAGTCTCCGAGATTAAAAACGATTGGAAGCAATGTGTCTCCCAAAGCACTCTAGATCTCCCTCTAGCCTAATCTCTCTCAAGGAAATGAGTAGTGTATGTTGTCTTACAAGATTAGGGCAAAAATCTCTCCCAAACCGTACAATAAATCATTCAGATCGTGTAAAACTGTCGGAAAACGGTTGATCAGAATTCTCCATCGGTCGACCAGTTTTCGGTTAGTTTGCATAACTGCCATTATTCAGTCGACCGCTCACCCCGAGCCGTTCGATCGTTTCGCGCTCCTGTACAACGCCTAGATGGACAACGACGTTCAGGCTAGAACGGTCTTAAACAATTTCATCTCCTTAATGCGTCCGGAAATCCTAGGGGTCAACATCTAAATTTATTTTATTAAGACTCTTTTATTAAGTGGTTTTTGGGCCAAAGAAATGGTGATGAAATCCCCCACCTCATTTCCTATAGGTGACTGCCCCTATGTGTTTTTATACCTTAATCTAACAAACAACACATCAAAAACACTCATCTTGCTCTTGTTCCAATGCAAGTCTTGCTAACTAATGTGTGCTTTTTAATGAATGATGAGTGAAAGAGATTTTGCATCTTACACCAGCAATCTACGACATAAATCGTAAAATAAAAAATAAATTCAATGAATAGAAAGACTTGTACGATGAATGACTTAGCAAATATTATCTAATCTTTTGTTATAGGTTATTAAAGGCCAAGTTGCTTAAGGGGGTCGATCAGTTAAACATTCACTACTACAGAAATGGGAATATACGTCGGATGTAAGGGGTTATACACGTCTGATATGAGCACACCCCAATCCAACGTATATGTGTGCGTCGTCTATACATAGACGTCGGTCATAGTATAGCCGACGTCTATACCTAACGGATATACGTCGGCTTTAATTAGACTCCGACGTGTATTCTTTAATGTATACACGTCGGTTAACTAACATACGACGCCTATACTTTAGGGATAGACGTCGGGTAAATAATATACGACGCCTATACTTTAGGGATAGACGTCGGATTACATAGAAAGCCGACGTCTATTCTTTTCTTCAGAGGATTAGACGTCGGCCGATATAAACAGCCGACGTCTATTCCCAAACCTGGACAAAAAAAATAAATAGCATCCGACGAAATTGTTTTTAGTCATCGTCGTCGTGTACATACAACTGCACCAAATTCGTTCACCTATAAATTTCATCCACATACATCCATATACATCCACATATATACATCCATATACATCCACAAGCATACATGCACAAACACAAACACACATGCACAAACATACAAAGCATACACAATTGACATTCAACACACTTGCAATTAATTCATTCTAAAATTAAGGCGATTATATTAAGGCATAAAGTGTAGGTTTGTAATACAAGTGCACTTGTTAATTAAATTACAAAAAATACAATTGGCAGGAGAACCTCTTAGTTCGTCAGCATGTTTCTGATGAAATAGCGAGCCCATCGGTCGCGAGTTTCATCGAGCTCCTGTTGCGAGAATGGATCACTACTTTTTGGGAAAACCTATGAAAAAAATACAAGTGTGTTGAATATTAATAACTAAATATTGAAACTACACAACTATACAATTGAATAACGATCTACATTACCTCGGATAGGCATACGTCTTGAGTTGCCAATTCGAGGATTTCCTCCATGTATCTCATCACGTAGTAACCGCATTCCGTATTTCCAACCTGCTTCCGGTACTACAAACATAGGAATTCGCTAAATATTTGTTCCTAACTTAATTAACAAAAATGAGATAGAACGTACTCTCATTCCATGCCATGTTATTCCTGATTTTGTGGTTGTTCTCCTACCACCTAAAGCTCTGTAAACCTTAATTGCCCTGAGTAGCACAAGTTAAAATATCAATCAATAATACTAATAAAAATCCACGAATTACTTTATTCACGACTAAACGAACTTACATATTTAGAAGTTTCTTTATTGAGTCCCTTGGTTTATTCGACCCCAACGGATCAAACCAATATGCCGAATTAGTCGTTGGGCATACAACGACAAGCATCCAATGAGCCCTGTGTTATATATATAATTAGAAGTGGATTACAAAATAAAATTTCACTTTGAATTACAAAGTTTACCTCTCATGATAAGGGAGCAGATAATATTTCTTGTCTTCTTCTTTAAAGAATGTCCCTAGTTGACCCGATTTATCGTCATTCCCGTATATATATGTAGATGGACTGATAAATCCAAATACTTGATCCTCGGGAAAGATTGACCTTCTGGCGTTGTAAAGATGTCTACAAGTATAAAAATTATAATTTATTACAGTTTTGATAAAATTATTCAATATTTTTCATTGTATACAAAAGAACACTTACTTCACTTGCACGTCGATAATTGATGCATTGCATACATTGCATCATATGTCTTTCATTTAGATTACTTTTACATCAATAAATGCTACTAAGGTATGTGTTTAGTCTTATTTACAGAATACAGGGACCTGAATGCAATTTACCAACATTCCGAGCATAAACGTGTGCAAAAGATTCACTTCTATCATAAAGACCGAATTCAAGTTTATCGGGTTTCAATTGGAAATGCATCCAAGCATAAAAGCATTCAAGGAGCTAATCACAAAAAGGTCAAGGACTTAATTGCAAAATGCCAAGGACCTAATTGCAAAAGAAAAGGATCAAGTTATTTTGTTGGAAAAGTCAAAAGAAAAATCAACTATAAATCTCCAACAATGGAAGGAATTAATCCGGAGCTCAAGACAATGGAAAGAAATCATCCAGACACGCAAATAAAGATCAAATCATACCATAAACGCGTGATAAAAATCCTGATTAAATCCGACCAACGTGGGAGGCGAATCCGCCGCATAATACACATGATGTGCGACGATTCCGCCGCCCATTGGTCGATCCGTGTGTCCCAATTTCGTCCACTCGTGTATGGACACGTGTACTATCCAATTCTATACCTAAGTCCCTTGTAGCAACTATAAATAGACCCGAGAACGATGTAAATAGGGTCCTTGGTTGTTGTTCTTATTTGTGTACCTTAGTTTTATTAATAAAATTCTGTTCTTTTAATTCTTGTTTTAGTTTTCTTTTAATGTCTCAAGGACCTCTTCTTCTTCCTCCCTCCATGAGTTTCTAACTCTCTCCAAAGGGTGGAGGTGATGGAATTAGGGTTAGAGAATGATGAATGCATGTTATTATTTTAAGTTCATGATTAGTGTATTTTGATTACTTGAGTTTATGTTAAGTCATTTATCTTGTAATGCTTCATAACTAACATGATTTACAATAAGTTTCAGTAATTCTCTACTCTAAACCTAAGTCTAAACCTCCACCCCACGGATTTCTCTCTTTGTTCTTGTTTTAATTTTAATTGTTTTTGTTTCGTACTTTAGTTAATTAAACCAAAAACCCCAAAAACCCAAATTAATTCTTCTCTCCCTTCTTCCCCTCAATCGAAATCACACTAAAAACGAAATCTCTCCCTCCTTGTGTTCGACCCGTACTTGCCACGTCTTCATTGACGCCGTGCACTTGCGGTATAAATTTAATTCTCATCAAGTTTTTGGCGCCGTTGCCGGGGAGGCGACGCAGATTTTTGTGTTTTTGTGTTTTCGATTTTATCCTGTCTACCTTGTGCGTGATCTAAGTATTTGAATTTGTGTAGCAGGAGACAACAGAGCGCGCGGCGAAATCCGGGAGCGTTCTGAGACACTTGGGCGGCGGAATCGCCGCATCTACAAGGTGACTTGCGGCGGAATCGCCGCACCAGTGTGGGTTCTGGTCTTCAATTTTCTGGGGCATCGTCGACATCTCTGGGTGGTCGCATTGAGCTACTGGAATCTCCGAGAGCGGGCGGCGAACCCGACTGAGCATTGCGGAGGTAACTTTTCTTGCCTTTCTCGTAAAATCTGAATAGTTGAAAAGTTCCCTTTCGTAGAATTGCACGTGTTAGGGTTACAATTCCATAATTGGCAATAATTCAACTCTGACCTAAAATTGGCAAAATTAGAAAGACCTTAGTGCATGCATCATATAATGTTTTGCTTGCATTATTCTTGCTAAATTCTTGCAAATTAATACTTGTTGAAGATTGCTGGAGGCAAGGTACGTATCGAGGTTTTTATCGATTGCATTAGAGCATATAATTTAGTTGCATACAACCTTGCAATTGCCCCCATTAAAAAGACCATTGTTTGACTATCTTTGCTAGATTTAAGTTAAACTATCTTAAGGGCAACTCCGTAGGAAAAGATACGGTGGGGATTTCATCACCCTCCCGTAGCCCACAAACCACAATCCTGAAGTGTCGCCTAAGCCTAAAATTTAAAATCAATTAGACATTGGCCCCTAAGGACGCGGACTCAATTAAGGAGGAGATTGGTTTGACTTGCTATGACCTGAAGCTAATTGAATTCAATTTGGTGTCTAGAAAGTGTTTTTGTGTCGACGAAAGTCTTCCAAGCGACGTGGTTGTCTAATTGGCACCGACTCTGTCGGAAGCGCCCCCACTAGCTATACACTAACTGGCCAACTTGGTTTGATTGGTGAGGGAGGTGAATCAAGCAAATCAATTCGACTCAACCAGTTAGGAGTCGTCTAGATCTAAGTGACACTAGGTCTAGGATTGTTTTGACCGTGCTTGTTCAGGAAATTTCTGACCAACCTTAATTTTTATCCTTTAGAGTTAAGTTTCCCTTCTCGTCTGAGTCTTCTTTCCCTTCTCATCCTTACCTTTCTATTGTTTGTTTCCTTTAAAGTAAAAAAAAAAAAAAAATCTAAAATTCAAAAATTCAAAAAAAAAAAGAGTAATTGATTCTTGGAATTGAATTTGAAATTTAAATTTCGAATTCAAATTCAAAAATTAATTCAAACCGGTGCACTCAGATTTGGGTGCGGGATTTAAGCAATCGACTCTCACGAGTTCATCTGGATTCCAGTCTAGAGCTTAACCCCAACCCATCTGTTGCACCACCTCACCCGGATCTAATGGGTGAGAACGTAGTGGACCCGCCTGTTGCGCAACCTATAACTTTGAGGGATCGGTGCTACCCAGCGATGGCTGCTCAGCCATCGTGCATCGTCATGCCCACCATACCGGGTCGCGACTTCGAACTTAAGGCACAATACATGAGTATGCTGCCTAAGTTCACCTCTAGGGAAGATCCATATCTCTTCCTTAGAGAATTTGAGGAAATCTGCTCTCTTATGCAATACCAGCATATCCCTGAAGAGGCAGTGCGTCTGAAATTCGTGCCTCTAGCACTGAAAGACGACGCTAAGAAATGGCTATATAGTCTAGCCGAAAGATCTGTTAGAAGTTGGGCCGAATTTGTTCAAGTTTTCTTAAAAAAATATTTCCCCAACCATAAGACTATGAAGATTAGGAATGAAATTGTTGCATTCGTTCAGTCTGAGATCGAGCCGTTATATTCCTATCTTGAGAGATTTAAGAGTGTCTTGACCCAATGCCCTCATCATGGAGTACCGAAGTGGCAATTATGCCAAATTATTTATGAGGGATTGACACCCACATCTAGAGTTATGCTAGAATCTGTGAGCCAAGGGAATTTCATGTCCAAAAATGAAAATGATGCCTGGACTTTTCTTGAGGATTTAGCTGAAAATAGTATGCAATGGGACAATGCTAGAACACCCATCAACCCGAGTATTGGATCTAGGATAGCGAGTCAACCCCGACCAGGTGTCTTAGCTGTAGACTCCAACATAGCGGCTGAGGCAAAACTAGCTACCCTAATGCGTAGAATGGAAAGTCTAGAGCTACAAAATCAATCCCGAATGAATCAACAATTATCTATCCCCTGCTCTAGATGTGGTCAGACTGGTCATTTAATGGAGGATTGTGTGGACCTGGAACATGTTAATGCCACATTTAACAATTCTAGAAATGATCCTTACGCATCAACCTATAACCCAGGTTGGCGTAATCATCCCAATTTTTTGTGGACCCAACAAGGACAACCTCCTAGACAACAACAAACCCCATATAACCAAAATAATACATCATCTGGGGGTAATAACAATGGAAATCATGAGGTTAGGTTGACAAAATTAGAAACTTTAATGACAACTTTTATACAAACAACCAACCAATCATTCCAAAGGCTAGAGACACAGGTCAGCCAATTAGCACAGATAATAGGTGAAAGAGAAAAGGGTCAATTTCCAAGTCAACCTGAGGTGAACCCAAGAACTAATAATCAATATCAATCTTATCAACCACCTGCAGGAAATAACAACCCTAGACCGGTTCAAATGGTTAATGAGGAAGGACCGTTTCAACAAATCAATGCTGTAGTATCATTACGGTCCGGAAGACAAATTGACAATAATGTGGTAAACCCTAGAATGACTAATCAATCTAGCCATCAAGCACCCACATATGACTTGACCATTGAACCCGACGTCCAAATTGAAAAGCCCAATCCACCTACCCAACCTGAACCTGTAGCTCAACCTGAACCTGAGCGAGTCTATGTGCCTAAAGCCCCATTTCCCAATAGACTCAAAAAGAACTCTAGTGCACAAATAGAGAAAATCTTGGAAGTATTTAAGCAAGTTAAGGTAAACATTCCACTCTTAGACATGATTCAACAAATACCTGCTTATGCTAAATTCTTAAAAGATTTGTGCACTAAGAAGAGAAAAACGAATGTACCAAAGAAGGCGTTCTTAACTGCAAACATATGCTCAATTCTTTCCAACACATCTCCTATAAAATATAAGGACCCGGGGTGCCCCACAATTTCATGTTCAATAGGAGATACGTTTATCAATAAAGCCCTTCTAGACCTTGGTGCAAGCGTTAACTTGCTCCCATTTTCTGTCTACGAGCAACTCAACCTTGGTCCGCTGAAACCCTCTAGGACAACCCTCCAATTCGCTGATTGTTCTGTTAAGAAACCGAGAGGTATAGTAGAGGACGTTTTGATTAAGGTTGGTGACTTCATTTATCCAGTGGATTTTGTCGTACTTGATACTGAACCTATCGTAAATCCTAATCGACAAATCCCTGTAATTCTAGGTAGACCCTTTTTAGCCACTTCGGAAGCATTAATAAACTGTCGAAATGGGCTCATGCAATTATCTTTCGGGAACTTAAAAGCAGAATTTAATATCTTCCATATTGATAATGAGCCAGAAATAATATGCAACCCAAGTGATGTTGTGATGAGAGCACGTATTTATCAAATTTCTGAAACAAATAAATCATCACAAAAGAAAAAAGGAAGTAAGAAAAAAGGGAGTGATTCATTTACTCAACCACCATCACTCGAGCAAATAAGCGAACCAATTCAAGTGAGAAGAGTGGAATCTTTTCCTCAAGTCAACATGGGGAACAATTCAACTGGATACATGCACCAATATGGTGTCATTCAATCCAGTTCTGATTACGGTTGACTCTGAGCAAATTCAACCCCTCTACCGCAAGCCGACTCAGGTAATAAGTGCATTTATTTTATCTATGCATACATTGAGGACAATGCATGATTTAGGTGTGGGGGGGTGTTTATCTATGTATATATCTATTTATTTGCTTTCTTCTTTAAAAATAAAAAAAAATAAAAATAAAAATAAAAAAAATAAAAAAAAAAATAAAAAAAAAATAAATCAATGTTTCATGACATAGCTTAAGATTGAACTACCAAAACCCGAGTACAAATTGCATTGAGTTTTTGTTCCTTATTATATAGTTCTGCTTGTAGAAATTGTGACATAAATCTAAGTTCCAAAGAAATAACACATTACCCTGTAAGACATGTATGCACTTAAATTGGATGAATCAAATCCTTGAAGTGGTTGATAAAAAGCAGAGGTTGAGGAAAATACACCGGGAAGTGTGGACTTCTAATAGCAATTAAGCCTTGAGGAAAATAAAAGTAAAAATAAAGGAATAAAGTGAGGAAAGCACATTTTGCAAAATGATTACAAAAGCCCAAGCCTTTGAGTCACTGGTCCGTAGGGGTATCTTGAAACCCGGTAACTTGAGTCTGCCAGCTCGGGATTATCGACCAAACTCGCTACACAAATGCCAAAAGGGTAAAAGTGTCAAAAAGCAAATGTGTTGAATCACGGAAGAAAAGAAAAAATAATAATACTTAAGGCCCAAAGCTAAAAGAATGATCCATGCCATGGTTGATCCGAATGATACTTCACCACCAGAGGAGGCGTGCAAAATAATTCAAGTGATAAACATGTATAGAAGGGTTAGTTGTGTGAATGTTGGAGGAACAAAGACCAAGTCATATTTTTTGAGCTAGATTTATATAATGAGCATGCGAGAACTTTAAGTGAGATGTATAAGGTGAAGGCAGAAATATTAAGAGCTATTAATGGAATGATGAATTAAGACTTTGTGGGTATATCTGCTGAAAACCCTCAGGAGACAACACTCCTCCCCCTTGGCAACAAGGAGGTTTAAAGGCTTGTTGCACATGCTAAGTGCAACCGTGATTCCTACGAAAGTGAGTTAGGATTTCCCTGTTTTTATTTTTCTTATATTCTGTTTTGCTAGGGACTAGCAAAATCTAGGTGTGGGGGTATTTGATGCATTGCATACATTGCATCATATGTCTTTCATTTAGATTACTTTTACATCAATAAATGCTACTAAGGTATGTGTTTAGTCTTATTTACAGAATACAGGGACCTGAATGCAATTTACCAACATTCCGAGCATAAACGTGTGCAAAAGATTCACTTCTATCATAAAGACCGAATTCAAGTTTATCGGGTTTCAATTGGAAATGCATCCAAGCATAAAAGCATTCAAGGAGCTAATCACAAAAAGGTCAAGGACTTAATTGCAAAATGCCAAGGACCTAATTGCAAAAGAAAAGGATCAAGTTATTTTGTTGGAAAAGTCAAAAGAAAAATCAACTATAAATCTCCAACAATGGAAGGAATTAATCCGGAGCTCAAGACAATGGAAAGAAATCATCCAGACACGCAAATAAAGATCAAATCATACCATAAACGCGTGATAAAAATCCTGATTAAATCCGACCAACGTGGGAGGCGAATCCGCCGCATAATACACATGATGTGCGGCGATTCCGCCGCCCATTGGTCGATCCGTGTGTCCCAATTTCGTCCACTCGTGTATGGACACGTGTACTATCCAATTCTATACCTAAGTCCCTTGTAGCAACTATAAATAGACCCGAGAACGATGTAAATAGGGTCCTTGGTTGTTGTTCTTATTTGTGTACCTTAGTTTTATTAATAAAATTCTGTTCTTTTAATTCTTGTTTTAGTTTTCTTTTAATGTCTCAAGGACCTCTTCTTCTTCCTCCCTCCATGAGTTTCTAACTCTCTCCAAAGGGTGGAGGTGATGGAATTAGGGTTAGAGAATGATGAATGCATGTTATTATTTTAAGTTCATGATTAGTGTATTTTGATTACTTGAGTTTATGTTAAGTCATTTATCTTGTAATGCTTCATAACTAACATGATTTACAATAAGTTTCAGTAATTCTCTACTCTAAACCTAAGTCTAAACCTCCACCCCACGGATTTCTCTCTTTGTTCTTGTTTTAATTTTAATTGTTTTTGTTTCGTACTTTAGTTAATTAAACCAAAAACCCCAAAAACCCAAATTAATTCTTCTCTCCCTTCTTCCCCTCAATCGAAATCACACTAAAAACGAAATCTCTCCCTCCTTGTGTTCGACCCGTACTTGCCACGTCTTCATTGACGCCGTGCACTTGCGGTATAAATTTAATTCTCATCAATAATCATGATACACAACGAATCCATCGCCATGAACTGCATGATATCCTCTTTGGTGACGTACAAAGCCGGAGGCAACCCTTTATCCCCCTCCAACTCCAAGGTACTTAACGATTGTGCCTCCCTACCTACCATACATTGATACAACATTTTGCACCTACTTGGAAGCGAATTAATGTTGATCGGAGATTGGTTGTTTGACCCTTTGCTCCGGGGGCTTGACACCTTACAAAGATGTATAGAACCGTTAAAATACAATTGTTAACAAATTTGAAGTTTAAAGTCTTTCAAAGTTAAACTATACCTCATGTTTGTCGTTTAGCTCTACTAAATAACTAGGCCAACGCACGAACCCACCGATAGCATCGCCGAGAGTAACAATCTCTTCTTCCGGAAATGGCACAAAAACACCAGGATCTAAGCAACTCTCAACTGCAACCTTCAATTCTCCCTCTCCTACCTCTGTGAAGTGGTGTCTGGAGATGTTATAAACTTTCCCGTGTCCCACCAATCTTCGATTAGGGTCTTCGACAAATAAAGCACATCTAGATCCATCCACGAACTTTCCAAACGAGGGACAGTCGACGAGGGCCAATTCTCGAGAATGAGACACGAAATCATCATGTCGATGAGGGTGGAACACTGGCGGAACTGGAGTAGTCTCCGTGGAAGAACCGGTCTTACGACGGGTAGGAGAAGTAGGCAAAGCACGATCCAATCTCTCCGTAAGAAGCTGCAAAGACTTCTTCAAATCTGCAATCTCCTGCTGGCATTTGGTATGACCAGTCATCGAAGTAGACCGTTGAGTCTTCCCAAAATATTGTCGAAGTCCAACTCTACTCCCTACCCCTCGCACACGACCGGGGTGTTCGTCGTTTCCCAAGGCCTCGCGTAGAATATCATTCCGACCATCGGAAGCAAATTCGCCTTGAGATTCTCTCAACTTCAGAGAGTCCTAAGTTTAAAACAATATTTACTATCATTTGAGCATTATAAAATTAATGATTCTGAATTAATAACATATATATAAGTGATGCAACTTACTATCTTCGAGCCGATAGCTTGCGACTCGTCTGTGACGTACTCCCCTATGGAGTTTACTCTCGCTCTCTTCCAAGAATCACAACGAGCTATGGGAGAAGGAGGAGATAAGTTACTTGCTTGCTCCTCACTCATACCGGAGTCAATTGCCTCCTGTCTCTTCTGAGCAATTTTTTCAGCCATCATTTGTGCTTCTAACTTGTGGTACCCCGCTCGAGACGTACGATGGGTATACTTGTTAGAAGATCTAATCTTTTGGTTTTTTGCTCGGATGGCCTAAAATCAAGTTTATTAGATTGTCACTAAAATCAATAACTAACAAGTTTGTTTTGAAACTCAGTTACTATATTATAAATTAAACTTAGTATACCTCAAACTCCGGGCTATCTCTGGATTTTCTGAATAGCTCCCATTGATTCGGAGTGATAAAGTTATAGACATCGCATGGATTTCTATCCTGGTAGTCTCCGAATATGTACTTGTTCGTTAAATTTGTTTTGAAATCCCTCCAACGAACTGACATGTATGTCATCCACTTCTTCTTCAACTTGTCAGTGGATTGGAACTCAAAAGATTCCTACAACACGTTAACTTTATATATATCAAAAGTTCAACTAAAACTATAGAAATCTATAATGGAACCATTACCTGCACATTATCCCATATTGTGTCCTTCAACTTCTCATCTACATCAGCCCAACTGGATAAACAAATGTCAACTTTGGCCCTCGCTAAGCTACCCAGAAAACTTTTCCAATTATCAGACAGCATGCCTAAGGGCTCAAGACGGTCATCAAACTGGATTGGAATTCTACCGTCTCTAGTTCTTCTGCCCACGAATTCTTTCATGAGACAAGGACCTCGTGTACTGTATGTCTTCAAACCTTCAGACTCGGAGGAAGTGAGTTTCTTTTTCGGAGCCATTATACTATAAAAGATAAATTCAAGTAATTAAATAAGGTAAAGACATGGATTAAATGTCTATTACAATGTGTTACAACAGAAAATTTGCACCTTTACTGTTTTTTTCCTTAATGGATTTTCAATCCATATACCTTCACCGTGGTCATCTCTAAACATACAAGTCTCAACATTTATTTCTTCATCTACTGAGTTCAACTCAGGTGCTTACTTAGAGAAAGGTGGTGTCTCTTCATACTCGATCAGACTATCATCTGATACAATTTTTTTCTTCCCTTCCAAAATTACTACCCATTTCTTATCACACGAATCAGCCACATAGAAGACTTGTTTCGCTTGGGAAGCTAGAATAAAAGGTTCTCCTTTATACCCTTGTTTTGAAAAATCAATTAAAGTGAAGCCATAGTCATCCACTCGAACTCCTGTTTTATTATCAGCTCACTTGCATCTAAATATAGGTACTTTGAATTTAACAAAGTCTAGCTCCCATATATCTTCAATTACACCGTAATAGGACATGTCGGCGTATACAGGATTCTTGTCTTTAGAACTAGACACATGCAAAGACTCTGCTATTAAGGTGACGCCACTGTTCTGAACAACACTTTTCGCATCTTCACAAACTGTGTAGAAAGAATATCCATTGATATCATAACCACTGTAACTTATAACAACAGAATGCGGACCGTAAGCCAACCACTGTATTGTCTCAGAAACATCACGCTTGTATGCTAGATTTTTGAACCAAGAGATGAAATTCTTATTGTGACTATTAATTACTTGTTGATCACTCCACAAAGGATTTCTTTCCTTTAGAAACTTCATGTGTTCATTTAGGTATGGTTGAACTTCATTCGAATTGCACAACACATAAAAATATGCTGTCATTAAGTCATCACCATTTGGATTTAACATTTTCATCCCACGTGTCCCTTTACCATCGACACGTTTATCATGACGATTCTTCGGAAGTCCAACAGTTTTGGTGTTTGCTAGGTATCCAGTGCAAAACTCGATAACCTCCTCAGCTATGTATCCTTCAACAATACTAGCATCTGGTCTTTGACGATTTTTTCATAACCTTTCAACACTTTCATATAACGCTCGAAAGGATACATCCACCTTAAGAAAACTGGTCCGCACAATTTAACTTCTCTAACCAAATGAATAACAAGATGAATCATAATGTCGAAAAAAGCCGAGGGGAAGAACATCTCCAACTGACATAATGTGACCACAATTTCATTCTGTAACTTGTCTAACTGCACAGGATCGACCACCTTACTGCAAATCTTATTGAAAAAGGAACACAAGTTTATTATTGCTTGTCTAACATCTTTCGGTAATATGGATCTCAGTGCTACAGGTAACAACTGCTGCATTAAAGTGTGACAATCGTGAGACTTCATCCCCACAAGTTTCAAATCCTTCATAACAACAAGATTACTGATATTTGAAGAATAACCTTGTGGAACCCTTACATCGTGTAAACACTGACAGAGAATTCTTTTCTCCTTTCTAGACAATGTATAACTAGCTGGAGGTAAGTAATTCCGATCTCCTTTCTTCTCTGGTGCCAACATTGCTCGTATACCAATATCAACAAGATCAAGTCTTGCATTATATCCATCTTTGGTTTTACCAGGTATGTTCAACAGAGTGCCAACAAGACTATCACAAACATTTTTCTCTACGTGCATCACATCAATACAATGTCTAACTTCTAAAGTTTTCCAGTAAGGGAGATCAAAAAATATTGATCTTTTTTTCCAACTACTTTTGTCGTTTGCTCGTTTGTACGGTTTTCCAAATTCACATTCAATGTTCCTTACACGTTCATACACCTTTTCGACGCTGATTTCAACTGGCGGATTCTGAAACTCCTGTTTTCCGTTAAATGCCTTCTTCAACCTACGATAAGGAGGAGAGTTCGGCAAAAATCTCCGATGACCGAGATAGACAGTCTTAGAACCATTAACTAGTTGCAAAGAACATGTATTTTCCTCGCAAAGTGGACAAGCTTTATGACCTTTGACTGAATATCCAGACAGATTACCATAACCTGGAAAGTCATTAATCGTGCAAAATATCATTGCCCGCATTACGAACGACTCCTGACGATAAGAATCAAAAACTGACTCTCCGTCATCCCACAATTTCTTTAGGTCATCAATTAAAGGTCTTAAATACACATCGATGTCGTTTCCAGGTTGTTTCGGACCAGAAATCATTAAGGACAACATGATATATTTGCGTTTCATGCATAACCACGGGGGCAGATTGTAAATTACAAGCAGAACGGGCCAAGAACTGTGAATGCTACTCAAACTACCAAAAGGATTCATTCCGTCAGTACAGAGCCCAAGTCGTACATTCCTCGATTCTTCACCAAACACAGGAAAGTCGACATTTATTTTTTTCCACTGAGGTGAATCTGCAGGGTGACGTAGCAACTGATCATTTGGTTTCTCACGATCAGCATGCCATGTCATGTTCTTGGAATCCTCTTTACCCGCAAACAAACGTTTAAGCCTTGGTATTATCGGAAGATACCACAAAATCTTAGCAGGAGGTCCTTTGATTTTCATCTCATCAGCCTCTTCATTGTGGTTTGGTCCACTACGTTTCATTTTGTATCTTGAAACATTACACCTGGGACAGGAATGTAAGTTTTCAAACTCACCCCTATACAATATACAATCGTTCGGGCATGCGTGTATCTTCCTATATTCCATTCCCATAGGGCACAACACTTTCTTTGCATCATAAGTTCTATCTGGCAACTCATTGTCATCTGGAAGCATCTCTTTCACTAACTTCAACATTGATGTGAAACTCACATCGGACCAACCATTTCTAGCTTTTAAATTGTACAACTTCAACACCGCTGACAATCTAGTGAATTTGGTACAATTCTTATACAACGACTTCTCATTGTCACTCAACAAATTACCAAGTAAATCGGGGTTGGACGAAAACTTTTCAGCCATATCCTGAACCATTTCCTCTAAGTGATCTTCCACACTAACATCTTCTCCATCATTCTTGGAACGACTACATGATTCATTTTCGCCGTGCCATATCCACCGTCTGTAATTTGGGTCGAAACCTTTCTCAAACAAATGATCTTTCATTTTCCGAAAAGTCAACACTGACGTATTATGACACTTATTGCACGGACAATACGCCATGTCGCTGTCTTTCATTTTCTTAGAATGTTTTTTGGCAACCTCTAAGAACATATTCACTCTGTTCTCATACTCATCACTCAATCTGTTTGAAACTATCCACTCTTGATCCATTTCAATCTAAACAGAGGCAAAAATGATAGTTATTATTGCAGAACATAAATAAAATTTCAATTTAAAAGAATGTGTACGTAGATGAGAAGATTCGGAGACATTAAGATGAGAAAAGAATGACTCAGAGGAGAAGAGATGAAGTCTTTAATCTAGCGTGGAATAAGAAAGGTTAGAAATCTAACTAAACAATCAAGGCCAAAACAAACTTAAAGTCCACTATAGGTCCTTAGTAATAGACGACGCCTAACATCGAGGTCCCACCGAGGACCACTAGTCTGTAGGAAATCAAGAACCCGGAGGTCCCTAACATCTCAGGGAGACTAGATGGGCAACGACGTTCAGGCCGAAACGGTCTTAAACATCGAGGACCACTAATCTATAGGAAATCAAGAACCCGGAGGTTCCTAAAATCTCAGGGAGACTAGATGGGCAACGACATTCAGGCCATAACGGTCTTAAACGGTTTCCTCTCCTTAATGCGTCCGAAAATCCTAGGGGCCAACGTCTAATTGATTTTATTAAGGCTCTTTTATTAAGTGGTTTTTGGGCCAAGGAAAGGGTGATGAAATCCCCCACCTCATCTCCTATAGGTGACTGCCCCCTAAGTGTTTTTCAAACCTTAATCTAACAAACAACACACCAAACAAACACTCACCTCACTCTTGTTCCAATGCAAGTCCTACTAACTAATGTGTGTTTTCTAATGAATGATGAATGAAAGATAGTACGTACCTTACGCCAGCAATCTACGACAGAAATCGTAAATAATAGAAAAATACAATGCATGCAAATCCTATATGATGAATGACTTAACAAATATTGTTTAATCTTTTGCTTTGGGTTATTAAAGGCCAAGTTGTTTAAGGGGGGCAATGAGTTATTATCATAATATTAAAAATTCAATAAATTAAGGCAATAAACATTTAAAATATTAAAATCAAGTATTAAAACTAATTACTTGAATTGACAGAAAAACATTTTAAACACGAACTATCATGTTATTAATAATAATTGGGAATAAAATTTTATTGAAATTTTGGTAGAACCTCCACTTAAAATTTGATATGTAAAATTCTTCAAATCCTGAAATCAAACCAAACCAAACAAATCCAATCCAAGTCATTACATCACATTCACATTCACATTACATTACAAATCTAAGATAGCAAACCAAACCAATCTAAGTTCAATTTGCAACATTTAAGTTCTCATTTAGATGGACCTATCGTAAAACCTCATGGAAATTTTAAATAACAAAGATTACAAATCTGATATGATTTTAGATCAACCTTCTTCCATAAATACGTCACATTCAAATTACATATTAGAAATATCATATGATACTGCAAGTCAAACCACCGCATCCAAACGCAATGTTAGTTTTCTTAGATATATGAAGTTCTAGACTTCCTAAAATACTTAGATTCTATGGCCCAAAAAAAACATTACTACAATACTCTTTGAATGCTCACATACTTTTTTTCACCGAAAGCATTAAGTATTTTTCAGTTAAATCCCAAACGTGTAACAATAGGATTTTTCTACAGAGATGGTGCGGTGACGAACAAGATTTGTCTAGTAAATGAAACGTAACATGAGTTGTTGAAACAAACGTGAATATTTTATCATTTCCATCAAATATTTTCACACTAACTTACATGTGGAGAGAGACGGAGGAAGACGGGGGAAGAAGGAGAAGAGGGCCGGAGATGTGGAGGAGAGTTTGGGAGCTCGCTGCGGTGCCGGAGACGGTGCGGATCGGTCGGAGGTTGGTCGCGGAGGAGAGTTCGGTCGCGGGACGGCTAGGGTTTGGGTGGGTTTCGTCTGAAATGAATGAAAGAAAACCGTCTGTCCGATTTCTTTAAGACCTATAGACGTCGGATGTTATATAACACCGACGTCTATACCTCGACGTCTATGTGGATAGACTATAGACATCGGTCTTACATTACGTCCGACGTCTATAGGCCGACGTCTATACCCTATAGACATCGGACTCACAAGGTACTAACACACCGACGTCTAAAGGTCGACGTCTATACACTATAGACGTCGGTTAAATGTGTTATTCCCACACCCGACGTCTATAGTGTCGCATAGACGTCGGCTTCCATTCCAGTCGACGTCTATTCTGTCCTCTCCACACTAGACGTCGGTTGTTGTAACGGCCGACGTCTATTGGGCGACGAGTAAAGTCAATTCTGCACTAGTGATTATATATATGAGGATGATGATGGTGGTGATAATGACAATGGCACAAACGTACAATAATCCCAAATGGCCAAGATAATCTTTAAAGTGTATACGTACGAAAATCACATTATTTTCCACTTAAGACTATACTTACAAACTAATAAGCAACAACCAATCACAAATTTCTAAATAGATAATTACAATAACAAACCCAATCCACTTAATGAATAATTATCATTTCATAACCTTGAAGTGAAAGGAACTCCGGCAGCCGAAAGCCACGATCCCCCCCTGACAAGTAATTCCCCACAGTGAACTTAGACACCTCTGACGGCCACACCTTCTTCCCTCAACCACATTCCAATCCCAGAATGATACGCAACGACGACATCGCCGAGGTCTCACCATCGAAGACATTCTCTGCTTGGGCGGTTACGTCGCACGACAGGTGTGCGTCGGGTCCTCAACCGGGCCAGTGCAAGTGACCTGGCATTGCGGGGGCCCACGACGCTAGAGATGCACCTTCTACGTGCATGACGCCATGTCTCTGGTACGACCGCCCCCGGAACCACTAGAGGAGGTCAAACAGACCCTGGTAGAATTCTACCACATGATTGCCGACGTGGAGCGTCGTTTCACCGTCGTACAAGACACGGCGGTAGACCTCCTGGTAGGATTTAATCGTCTTTTTTCTCTTCTTCCAGCTACCTAGTAGATGCACTTGAACTAGAATACATGAGAAGCAAGTAGCCACCTAATTTGAACCAAAGTAAACGGTAGATAAGTTGTGGACCCGCAGTCTAGCACTAGTCCAAGTTAAGATCAAAGCACATACGTGACATACGTGCGTCACAATAGGTGCGTAGAAATAGTCACGACTTTTTTAATATGCCTGAGGAGATCAAACGACCATACGTGACATGCCTTTCCTTTTCCTCGTTTGAATTGGCTAACAAAAATGTAGTCAATTCTATTAATTCGAGGAATTTACATTTCCAACCAATCCACAAAACCCCAAGGAGGTTAAAAATGTAATATGACTTATGAGTACGTACAACTTCTGCACTTTTATACAGGGTGCATGACAGAATCAAGGAATTCATATGGCTGCTGCGGTAGTTATTCCTCTTTAATATTTGGACTTCGAAATTATGAGCAAAAGTTTCACCAAGGGAGACATGTTCACTTGTTTAGTAGTTTTATTTAACTTTGATCTTTCGACATGCAAAAATTAATTTTCTCATCTAATTATGGTGGAGTGATAAACTTTAATGAGAGAAAATAAATCGCATGTAATGCTTTTTCGTTATAGAAAATTGTCAACAATGTCTACCAACTTTTTCAAAGAAGAGAAAAAAAAAACTACCAACTTGGACGAACCCAGACATGCACGACTCATGAGTAAACCAATGGCCTCTATTAAGCAAGCAATTTACATGAATGCACTAAGATCAAAAGTGTAATTTCTTAACTCTTCAATGTGATTTTATTATGCCAAATATACATTTATACGTTTCTTTGAATTTTTGCGCCAAATATACCTTTTGCTAGCCATTTCTTCGAAGGCCTCTCAGTTCTAATATTTGTATGTTATTTTTCTTGCCTTTTGTATTAAAGTAAAAACTCACTATTAATTGATGCAAAATAAGATAGTTGAACGATTGATATTTTTGGCAAATTGAAGGGTATTCTTTAAAATATGATTCAAATTAATATTATGATCCTTTGGGCACGATAATATCAAATTGGATGGTATGTCTATAACAGTCCGACAATACGCATGGTTCTAAATTATTATTATTTTTTGGGGTCATTGCGGTATAAAATTTAGGAAAACTTAATAATGAGGGTCAAATTATAAGGATGATGATGGTGATAATGACAATAGCACAAACGTACAATAATCCCAAATGGCCAAGATGATCTTTTTAAAGTGTATACGTACGAAAATCACATTATTTTCCACTTAAGACTATACTTATTACAAACTAATAAGCAACAACCAATCACAAATTTCTAAATAGATAATTACAGTAACAAACCCAATCCACTTAATGAATAATTATCATTTCACAACCCTGAAGTGAAAGGAACTCCGGCAGCCGAAAGCCACGATCCCCCCGACAAGAAATTTCCCACAGTGAACTTAGACGCCTCCGACGAGCTGGTGATGACATGGTACCCCTTCCACTTCACCCTCCGACTAGTCCCCGCTCCGGCGCCAGTGTTCACGTACTCTCCATAATACAAAGTGTCCAAAGCAAAGTTCCCATCCCACTCTAACCACCCTTCCGGCGCGACCAACCCGTCCAACCTTGTCTTCATAAACACCGTCCTCGAGTACTGCTTCCACGGCCTCCCGAGGAATGTCTTAAACGACCCTTCCACCGCTTTTAGGTCGGAAGACGCAGAAACAACGGAATTGTGAATGACAATACCTGTGTTCTCGTTGGGGTCGGTTCGGCCTTGGGCAGTGATGGTGTTCTTCTGGTTGGCCATGGGCCTTCTCACGAAGATGTTGCAGTTCTGGAGAACGGCCACAGCATCTCCAAAGATGAAATCAACCGTACCGTAGATGTCACAGTCACGGTAGAATTGACGATTAGAGTGGACGTAGAGGGTGTCTTGGTACCCCTTGAAGCTACACCGGTAGAATACCGATAGGTCGGCGCTCGACCGGAGGGCCACCGCTTGGTGCTTCTCTGGTCCAGCCGTGTTTTCGAATGTTATGTCTCGTGCAATGAACCCTTCGCCGTTTGCAGCTGAAGTTTGTAAATTATTTTTCGTGAATTTAGAGTTTGCATGTATAGGGCGCGGCGCGCAACACATAAATATGTATGTATTTGGTGTTTGCGAATCATGCATTACTGGATTAGAAAACGATTTTCTGTGTTATATATTTACTCGTTTATTAGGAACAGGAAAATGAAAAGTTCAAACGGAAGGATTAATATTCGATACTGCAAATATCAATCATCACCAATGCAATGTATCTTAATATGCACATCTAAGCTTCACTTATAAATTACAAACATTACGTACGAATCCTTAATCTAAACTCAATTACATCTCAGGTGATGTACGTCTCCATCAAATATGCCCTGTTAAATAAGGAAAAAGGGCATGGTTTAATTAGTCTCTAGCTAGCTACTTCGTTGGTTAATTCTTTCATGTGACGACACGACCTTTTGAATACATTAAGTGCCTAAGGCTTAAGTTACGACAACGATGCAACACAATCCAATTACTCCACACCACATCTTCTAAAGTCTAGCTATTACACTGACTTAAGAGCACCTAAACTTAATTACCAAGAAGGTTAATCAATTAATAAGAAAACTAAACAAAAAAAAGAGAGGATGAAAATAATGTTACGTACCAAGAGTTGCCGACCTGAAAGTGGTGTAACCATCTTTCACATTCCTGCTTCCGGTCACCACAGTGGCACCAATCCCATCACCAACGATCATCAAATTCTTAACGGACTTACTAACATCCACGTTCTCCTTATAAACCCCAGCCTTCACATGAACAACAAACCTCTTACCTTTACCTTTCGTTTTAGCAACGTCTACTGCTTCCATAATCGTCTTATAATCCCCCGAACCATCCTTCGCGACGACAACATCCGCATCGACTTTCTTCGACTGGAGAAGCCTCCGGTCACCGGCCGACACCCATTCAGGGAAAGAAAGAAGCTTCCGGTTACTGCCCGCCCGACTCGGGACCGGCATGCTCGCCTTGTTGATAGCCAACAAGTTACTCAAAACATAAGACATGTTCATGAGATCGACTTGCATGGGCAATTCGAAGTCCGAGAAGCCGTTAAGGCACGTTTGTTGACTTGCGACGGCAGCGCTGAGCCACGTCTGCTGGTCACCCTCCGACGCATGGGCGGTGCAACGTTGGAGGTCGTTGAGGGTCTCCTCGGCAAGTTCCATGCAATCCTCCCAAGCGGCTCTCGCTTTCGGGGGGAGCTTCTGGAGGTCTTTGGCCAAGGCGTTGAGGTGGGCTCGTTGGGCACGTTGCATGGCTCCTTGCATGTTCATGTCCCGGAATCCTAACGTGGGTTTGTCGACGTCTCCGGCGGAGAGAGGGTCGAAGTGGACAAGGTTGTGGCATGCTTCGGGGTGTGGGAGTTGGTCGCATGATGTGATTGGGACTCCATGCACCATTCCATGCAACATGATCAACAGGCAAAAGCTCATTAGGCAATATGCTATTGTTTTGCCCATCATGTTAGAATGGTTTAACTGACTTAATTGCTTGTAGAGGTGGTGTTGGAAATTGGAATCGGGGTTGGGATGGAAATGTTAGTGATTGGGGTCTGCATTTTATAGAGTGCGGATGGTGAATAAGACGAATATATACACACTAGAGGTTAGAGGCATAATTGTGTGTATTTTAAAACCACGTACCTTGCAGCACTATACACCAGAGGTTCGAGGTATGTGAAGTATTTTAAAACCACGTACATGCACCTTGCAGCAACCTGATTAGTGATTAGCCAACCACGTTCACAATAGAATTTCAATTTGACCTTGAGCGCAGACTAAGCTGGCATACGCTAAGATTGACCGTGGAGAATTCTTCTTATGCTGCAACATCCAAATGTAACAACTACCATTATTAACTTTCTTTTATGATCAAACAACAAATTCTAATTAATTAAATTGGAAATTTCATTTACTATATTTACATCCTTTTTTTTCCTCTCATTAGGAAATCAAACTAGAAATCGTTGGAGGTCACTTTGTATAGATGTTAGTCCACAGAGGAGAGAATATCTCATACTTTTCACCCAAACGACTTTTGTCAACTATTTAAATACGCATATATAATTCCAAACTTCTTACTTCATCTTGCTGGTGTCATCTATTTATTGTTGTGACCAAGGATGTGATTAGATTAAGATCCAAGGTGCTTCTCGATTGATTGATGAGCGAGCTTTTTCAATAGTTCTTGACCTCATGTATTGAGATGTAGTTTTCAACTGATATCTTCTGAACTGACTAATTAGGATGATGATGATTAGGAAGGAAATTTGGATTGCATTGGTGATGATAGCCAATGATAATTTGTTTTTTTTTATATTTGCAAGCAAAATACCTTCTCTCTAAACTTGTATAGTGCTAATTAAATTTTCAAGAAAATAGTTCTCGTTGCTTTCCACTATTTCCACGCTTCCATGGGGGCTCCTAGTTAATTCTTGAACAAGGGATCAACAAACAAAAAAAACTAGTAAAATGTTAAGCTATATCTATTTGAAAAACATGCATGCATGCATAAGTATTTGGAGAAAAAATCTAAATTATTAAGATGATTTAAAGAAAACAAGATAACGACGTAATTGGTGAAGCCCATAGTTAGAGAACCTCGCACGCCAAAACGAAGTTTGACTTAAATTTCTCTTTGGATTTTTTTTTGAAGTTTGGTGTGTGTGTGTGTCTATACATCAAACTTCCACACACAAAAAATCCAAAGAGAAATTAAAGTCAAACTTTTTTTGTTTCAAATTAAGAATTGGGAAGACAAACTTCTTGGAATTTGCTTGAATGGAAAATATGCATGCATGGATTAGGACCACAATATTCTTCTCGGGCCTAAATCGGGTGTTACGTAGTTATCATCCTACCAAACAACCATTACCATATAGTAACAACTACGAACAGGAAATTATTGATTTGATGTTGAAGTTATGAAGTATATCTCCAACAACGCGTTCCACACCTGGTCCGGGGAGTGTTGGTCCACATAACTCGTCCGTCTTGTTGAGGTTTTAACTAGATTAAGATATAAATATTATTATTTCATTAAGAAAACTATTCGCACAATATGTCCGTCATAGAATTATTTGATGAAACTTATCTTTTCCTCTTTATGCATGCAAAGTTGAATGCCGATCCTTTAAATCTTTGAAACTGAAGTGTGAATATAATTTGATCATATTGGTAGTATATTTGAAGTTCTGTGTCATTAATTTCGACATAGTTTTGTAATGAAGTTTGTCCCAAGCTAGTGACGTACTAATTCAACCTCGCTCGTTACTTGTGACTTGTGATATATTTTTTTCGTTTTCAAATGGGCATATGCCATTGTTGTAAATTGAAAGTTACATAAACTATTTATTGCAGTGTAATAGACTAGAGTAATAAGTTTAAACGAGCAATCTTGTCTGACGACCTGATCGAGTTATGGCGGAAAACATATTCGCATCTATTGTGAAATACACAGACATTTGACATTCATTCACTAAGATGTTTGATTATATTAAAGAACAAATTGTATGTTGGTAACACAAGTAAACATGTACAAAGAAAGTGTTATTGATATAAGAACCTCTTAATTTATTAACATGTTTTTGATAAAATAGCGAGCTCATCGGTCCCGAGTATCATCGAGCTCCTGTTGCGAGTATGAATCATTATTCTTTTGAAAGACCTATAAACATACAAGTAAAAAAATATTAATATCTAAATAATGAAACTATAATTTTACAACTAAATAACGATCTATACTACCCGAGAACATAAATCATTAAGGACAACATAATATATTTGCGTTTCATGGATAACCACGGAGGGCAGACTGTAAATTACAAGCAGAACAAACCAAGAACTATGAATGCTAGTCAAACCACCGAAATGATTCATTTCGTCCGTACATAGTCCAAGTCGTACATTCCTAGATTCTTCCCCAAACCCAGAAAAGTCGTAATTTACTTTTTTACATTGAGGTGTATCTGCAAGATGACGTAACAACTGATCATTTGGTTTCACACGATCAGCATGCCATGTTGTGTTTTTGGAATCATCCTTAGCCGCAAACAAACGTTTAAGTCTTGGTATTATCAGAAGATAGCGATTTTTTAAAGTAGGTACTTTGATTTTCATCTCATCATCATCTACGATGTGGTTCGGTAGACTGCATTTCATTTTGTATCGTGAAATATTACACCTGGGACATGAATGCAAGTTTTCAAACTAACCCCTATACAATATAAAATCGTTCAGACATGCATGTATCTTCCTATATTCTACTCTCATAGGACAAAACACTTTCTAAACATCATAAGTTCTATCCGGCAGTTCATTATGCTCTAGAGGCATCTCTTTCAATAGCTTCAACAGTGATATGAAACTGACATCGGTCCAACCATTTTCTGTTTTTTAAATTGTACAACTTCAACACCGTTGACAATCTAGTAAATTTGGTGCAACACTTATATAACGACATCTCATTGTCACTCAACAAACTAGCAAGTAAATCGGGTTTGGACGAAAACTTTTCAGCTATATCCTGAAAATTTTCCTCTAAGTGATCTCACACACTAACATTGTCACCGTCATTCTTAGAATAACTAAATGATTCATTTTCGTCATGTCATATCCACCGTCTGTAACTTGGGTCGCAACATTTTGCAAACAAATGATCTTTTATTTTTCGAAAAGTTAGTACTGACATATTATGACACTTACTGCATTTCGGATGTATAGCATGGCCGACGTCTATAGGGTGTATTTTTTTATTAATTATTGATATATCAATGTATAGACGTCAGATGTATAGCATGGCTAGGTCGTGCTCTAAGTATTCACGTCGGTCAACCTATATATCCGATGTCTATAAGGCGTAAAAGTTTAGTCTCACATCGGAGAATTTATTTTTGTTGGTGTGGTTGATGTACTCTATCACTCCTTTACTGCTAAACGCGAACGAGTTGGTGCACCTGGGCATGTTGGTCTTGATATTCTTGGTTATTTGTCAAAAGATTGGCACTTGGGGCACTTAGGTATCTTGGGCTTGATTAATGTGAGTGCAGAATGCCCGATATAAGATGTAATGTATTTTTTGGATTTAATTGAACGTATAATAGACGTCGGTCGTATATAGCCGACGTCTATACAACAAGGAATAAGCGACGGGAAAATATACGTCGGGTACTTGGACTGTCAATATCCGACGTCTATACCCCTGTATATCCGACGTATATGGCATTTTCTGTACTAGTGGAGGTTACGGAGGAGAAGGTATTACAAAAGAGGAAGGGTAAAAATAATGAAGAATATTTCATTCAGAAAAGGCTCAAGTGTGCGGGCCTCCTTTCCTCGACTCCTTCAACTCCAACTGAACTTCGGTCACTACCAGTTGTGAATGCGGGTAGAGACATAGACCTCACAGCCCTGTCTGGGTTGTCGACCGAGGAAAGGAATGTAATTTTGAATTTGGCATCCAGAACTGTGGACGTTGGTGAACAATATGGTCAAATGATATTGCACAGGTTAACATTCAAGATTTCAAGAATCTGATTAGCAGATGTTCAGATTTCTCATCCGACGTGAGTAGTTTACATCTTCTGTCGTCTCTTTCCAATCACTTTTTGTGACAGTTATAATAATTTTTTTATTTTACAGCTAATGGATGCACTACTCTGTGTGTTGGAGGAAATGCAACCAAAAAGTTATGTCTCTAACTATTCAAATGTTAGTGTCATTCCATCGACGTCTACCTTAGGAATTGTTATTCAGTGCGAAGGTCTATACGAAGATATCATTAAGGGGAAATTATTGGCTTGGGACCCCAACCACTC
Source organism: Triglochin maritima (assembly GCA_963682175.1). Taxonomy (NCBI): domain Eukaryota; kingdom Viridiplantae; phylum Streptophyta; class Magnoliopsida; order Alismatales; family Juncaginaceae; genus Triglochin; species Triglochin maritima. The sequence goes on from OY821772.1 coordinate 46,099,150, forward strand.
AGTCATCGCACAACCACTTGTAGCCTCAGGGCACTGGTCTTTGCTTTCTGTGTGTGCGACAACGCAATCAATCACACATTACAACAACTTAGCTCGCGTTCTTAACAAAGATGAAGATCAATCTAAAATAGTCGGATCTTCCAAGGAATTGGCTCTTAGTATAACAAAGTTTTGGAGGCGGCGTTTTGGTGTAGAATGGAAACTAAACTTTGAAAGGAAAAAATCCCAATGACAGGCTCAAGGTACGAATGATTGTAGCGCATTTGTAGCCCACTGGGTAAGATGCTTAATGGGAGGGGCATATCCAACTCTTGAAGAGGACGTCAAATATTTGCACTCAGTTAGGGGAGAATTGGCAATGTACTTGATTTCAGATTCAAGATTTAGAAATCCCTAACTAACACTCACTATATTTGTTTGATACTGACTCTTTTGTAAAGTTGTTCGATATGAACCATATATGTAGAAGGGGAACACTCTTCACATATTACATTTTTTTTAAATCTCCACTTGTCCCTTATGAGTCATTGTTAATGCATGTATTTTGTAACCCTTGTCTCGATCTTGAATGTCTATGGATTATCTCTGGTTTAACTCTGGATTCACTCTGGATAGAGTATGGTTCGACTCTGGATACTTCGTGCACCCTACGTGCATCCTGGAATCAATCCAGATCGACTCTGGGTCGTTGCTTGATTAAATCTGGAATTTATGGTTCGACTCTGGGATCACTCTTGATCGACACTGTGATCACTCTGGATCGACTCTGGATCGTTGCTTGATTGAAGACGAAATTATTGATTGAACACGGAATCACTCTGGATCGTCTTTGAAAATACCGACTCTAGCAATATAATGGATTGGATCTGGCATGACCCCGGTTTCCTTCTGGATTGACTATGGATATATTATGGGTTTATTTTGACATGGATTACCTGAAATGCCACTGGATATTTTATGGTTACATTCTTCAATTACCTATGAGGCTGGACTACGCCTTCATTGTATATGGATTGGCTCTGGACACCTCATTAAATTTGTATTGTATTGAAATTAAGAAACCCAAACAAGTAACAACAGAAGGAAATACGTCCAAAGTTTTAAAAATGTTCACAATTTTTTTTTTGCAATTCGAATCTGGATACATTATTGATTCATTCTGTCATCTGGACTAAATTTCGACAGTGGTCTACCCGTGGTCTCCATCTGGAATGACTCTGGATAAATTATGGATTCATTCCGCCATCACGCTGGATTACCTCTGGATTGAGTCTGAATTGGCTCTTGTTTCAAGACCACCAGTATGGACTCACATAAATCAGTTTGCAATTTAAAAATAAAACATGAAACCCAAAAAACATACAGCAAAAGGAAAGACATCCAAAGTTTTAAAAGACGCCCACAATTTTATTACGAAGGGAATCTGAAAGGGAAGTACACGTCGAGACACAACAAAACTCCTACAGGTCCTAATCAGATGAAGATCCAAAAGGGCGGGATAATTTGACATGAAGTCCTCTAGCAACCGGCGTCGCCGCTCCTCGAGGTCCTTCAATTCGAAGAAAGGTTCTTCAAGGGCTAGACCAGTTGTCTAAAATGTGTTCGGGTTTCCAATGCGCATGACTCTCTTCCAGTAATCCACGCAGTTCGTCATTCTCCACCGACAGAACATTATGGACGTCTCCACAGCCTGCAACTCCTTACATCGTTGGCGATGTTCATTTTCATAACATGTCTGTCTCAAAACAATTGTATGACTTATGTTGAAACTTTATCTCTTTCAAATACGGAGGTCTTTTCGCATACAAATTCATTTACGATACATCTTCTCACGTATTAATGGTAAGTATGGTTCTCGATGTTAAACAGTCGTTCCCCTCTGATCACGGGAAACCTTTGCGCTTCAACTTACAAAGGAATTGCCATATCAACCCCCTTTTCTAGACACGTATTTGCTTAGTGGTCTCTGACGTGTGACGCGTCACGGACGCTCAGAATACGGTCAGAGTGACTCCAGAATATGTCAGTCTTCAATTAGTAAAATTTGTTTTGCTACAGTCACTGGATCCAGAGTGATTCCATAGTCGATCCAGAGTGATTCCAGAGACAATCCAGAGTGATTCCATAATCCATCCAGAGTGATTTGATCCAAAGCGATTCCAGCACGGTAATGGTTTAATCAGGGTCTTAGATTAGTAAAACTTGTTTGCTATAGTCAATCCCAAATCACACGTCCTAACAAACGGATCACAAACTGATTTGGACGGCCATTAACGGCTCATTCACGTCATCTCTCTGTGGTGGGGCCCACAAACGGCTCGGGTGCATTTGCGCAAATAGGAATGACTTCTAGGTGTATATGTGGTATTACCGAAAAAACGGGTGCATATTGCCAATTTGGACACCTGCATGGATGTACTGTAGCAAAAACCCAGTTGGAATTAGGGTTGGGATGGAAATGGTAGTGATTGGGGTCTGCAGTTTATAGAGTGCGGATGGTGAATAAGACGAATATTAAGTAGATGTTAGAGGCATAATTGTGTGTTAAGTATTTTAATATAAATTAGTAGTTTGCAACAACCTGATAAGTGATTAGCCAACCACGTTCACAATAGTATTTCAATTTGGCCTTGAAGATTAAGCTGGCACATACGCTAAGACCGACTGTGGAGTAATGTTCTTATGCAGCATGCAACATCCAAATGTAACAACTACCATCATTTGACTATAATTATTAATTTTATTTTCTGATCAAATTCAACCAACTTAAACTGAGACAGGTGCATTACAATTCTAATTAATTAAATTGGAAGTGTCATTTACTATATTTACATATGTTTTTCTTCTCATAAGGACTTGAATCGGTAGGGTTGGAAAAAACATGCCCTACGTACCGATACATGGAGCTATGCCTTTGCGGATTTTTTTTTAAAGTTGCCAAAATTCCATAGACTCGTCTTATTTGGAGAAGATTGGCCATCTATAATTACTTGACTTCAGACGCAAAGTATAATTGTTTGGTGTCTGTTGTAGAATTATTAGCAGAAGAAAATTTGGACATCATATACCCATTGTTGGTTAATACCACGTCCCATAGTGATACCACGGTTTCCAACTTAATAATAAATCAAACTAGAAATTGGAAAAAATGTTTAATTCGTTAAAGGTCACTTTGTATAGATGTTAGTCCACAAAGGAGAAAATATGTCATACTTTTCACCCAAACGACTTTGGTCAACTATTTATATGCCACCTTTTGTCGTAAAAATAAGCATTGCTTTGAAATACTGAACTGCTAAACATCGCCCCAAAATTACTTAAATCGCCCCTTGAAATTACCAAATTGCCCTTCCTCCTATTTTTGCTTATATATCTCACAATTTCACTCTTTTTTCAAAACTTTCTCTTCCTATACCTACTACACAAGATTACGAATGTCTCGGAGGCCAGGGAAGCAGCCAGCAGTTCCCCCGGTGTACCCGTATGAGGTAACATTACGTTATTTATTTGTTTTTTTAAAAAAAAAAAAAAAAATGCGTCGGCGTCCGAGGACGCCCGCCCCATGCGGGGGGCGTCTCCCTCGGACGCCGACCCGAAGCGGGAGACGTCTGCGGAAGACGTCTCCCCGATGGGGGAGACGTCTTCCGAAGACGTCTCCCCGTAGGAGGAGGCGTCTCCGACAGACGCCTCCACCTTGCGGGAGGCGTCTGTCGCAGACGCCTCCTCCTTTTTTGTTTTTTTAATTAATAAATATCATAATTACTTTAATAAATAGTGATAAATCAAAAAAATTAATTTAACAAATTCTTATTAAGTTTAACATTTGTGATATTTAGTTTTAACAAATTTTGATTTAGTTTAACAATTGTTTTAATTTAGTTTAACAAATTTTGATTTAGTTTAACAATTTTGATAATTAAGTTTAACAATTTTGATAATTAAGTCCTTGGCGACTTCAGACGTAGTCGCGACCCCTCCGAGTGTGATGCACGTTATCTTGATTGGTTCGGTAGTTACTCACATCCTATCATCGTCCGTGGTGCCTCCCGGAGAGCAGATCGACCACCAGATAGGACGTGTGGCGATCTGGTAATTTTTTCATTTTATCTAAATTTATTTGTACCGTATAATTTGTTAATGTACGCTAATGTTAATGTTATGTGCAGTGGATGGGTAAGATGATACGGGCTGTAGATCCAATCTTGCAGATGAGGGATGAGCTGCCAGACGATGCCAGAGCTGCATGCGGAGATGTAGATCAGATCATACAGTCATGGCATACTCAGTTAGGCATCTCCGACCATGATTCGGATGATGAGTAGGCTGATCTGTTGTACCGTACTCTTAGTATTTGCATTTATATTTGTTTATCTGTTGTACGCTTAGTATTTGTGTTTGCTTATCTGTGGTACGCTTAGTATTTGCATTTATATTTGTTTATCTGTTGTACGCTTATTATTTATTATTTGTGTTTGTGTTTGCGAACATGTCGTACGCTTATTGTTTGTATTTGTGTTTTGCTTATCTGTTGTACCCTTATTATTTGTATTTGTGTTTGATAACCTTTCGTACTATTATATATAATGCAAATAAAGCAAACATATCAAAACATATTACATAATAAAGCAACACTATATAATGTACAAACATATCAAAACATATTACATAATTATACAAACATATCAAAACATATTACATAATTGTTGCCAATATGCTATCCTATGTTGGTACTCCAGCTCCCATCCAATAACACTCTCATCTCGTATTTGATACCACAGAGTCGCTATAGGAGGTACGGGGAATCCCTCATTCAATTCCAAACGAATGTAATGAGCGTAACTCCCTAAATGAGCAATAATCAACTCTCTGCACGGTCTCGTCACGGTAGGCGGACTCTCCCAAGGTAGAACTGTAAGACATGGGTACAACGAACCATCATTTCCGAGAGAGAAGAACATAACTGCACACTTGTAAAAATTTGCAATGGGAAACAAGTCCGTCCACGTCTCCATATAGTGATTCTCGCCACAAGGTCCCCCGCCCCAATTAATCCGGTGACGAGCCTCCGCCACACCGTCGTAGTATACGTGCTCATAAAAAGATGGGTTCGCAGCTATCTCATTTGAAATCGAACGACGGGCGAGTTGCCAATTGTCTTCACCACCGTGGAAAACATCGGCGACACATCGAAATCCACAGTTTCCATCAGCACGTACATCATTCCACTGGTGTAGGAATGGCATAATGATTCCTGGAATTCTATCTCCATATGGGAAGTCGTCTACGTCAGCCCGCCCAGTCACTACAATATGAACAAAAAATACAGTTAGATATAATAACAAAAGATACATATTTACTGAAATAACTAACAAAATTATAATAATAATAAATGTAAGGATGGTATACCTGATCCTCCTCTCACTGACGAAGAACCAGAAGATCGACCACGACCTTTGCTTCCACTACCGGAAGAACGACCACGACCTCTACTCCCACTACCTGAAGATCGACCACTACCTCGCTCTGCATACTCAAACGCACTAGGGTCCCGTCGTGTCGACTTTCCCCTTGGTCGACCTCGTAGCTTTGTTTTTACTGCAGGCTCTTTCAAATTCGAATGTTCGGGGTGTAGCTGCTCGAATAAAACCCGAGAGGCAGATCGAATTACGGTAGGGTCACTTCCTGCAATCTCATCAACCAGACTGCGAAAATGTTCGGCGTCTTGAGCTGCCTGAGACACAAACTCTGCATTCCCGGCTCCTTCCCCAATGACAAGTGTCCTCCAGAACGAATGAATCTGCTCTAAGTAAATTCCGTTTTCTGATTCAAGACATCCACGGATGGTACATGCGCAAGGTATCCCATGAGAAGTCAGAAAAGCGCACTCGCAACGATATTCAACTTCATCATCTAACTGTTGCATTCTCTTCACCTCCTGACTCAGCAACTGCAAACAGTGATGCGAAACTCTACCATTTATGTGACGATATAGAGCATGTCCGAAATTAGTCAAATTTCGCCGTCTCGAGTCTTCAAGAAAGTTTCGAATATTCGTCAGCTGCATTTCAGTAGCCGCGTTGACGCGCTCGAAAAGAGTGTCCAGAGCTGCAGTCGATGTAGAAATCCACTCTTTTAGAGCCGAATGAGCACTTTCGACCCTACAATTCGTGGTGTTCCCAAAATGAAGGACTTTGTTCGTCCAATTCAGCACAAACTTTTCTTTATGCACCAACCACGTGGTGTCCAGATACTCCGTGATAGCCGGCCACGATCTATACAAATCTTTCAGAGCATACACAGCTCTATCATACTCGGCTTCTGAAGTAGAAAGCATGATCTTCCTCCATCTTCCACGCCTCAAAGTCTCTGCCATCTCCTTATTCTTGCCGAATACGTGGTATGCGTAATTCAATACGTCTTTGTTGATGTGCCATGTGCAGAGTAAATGAGCAGAGTCAGGAAAAACCTCTCTCACTGGTCGCATAAGGCCTAACTCCCGGTCTGTTATTATTGCAGTCGGGCTGACAGTCCCCAATAACAGATCTCTCAACTTCTCCATCACCCACAAATAACTGGAGTAAGATTCATCCATCAAAATCGCATATCCAATAAGGAAATTCATGTTTGCTGGTGTGACCCTAATCATTTCGAACAAAGGCATCTTATACTTGTTCGTCTTATAAGTCGAATCCATGCAGATAACGAAAGGATATGTCCGCAACAACTGGACTGACGTCGGATGTGCCAAAAAAGCGTGAGTTACGACATCAGTTTCTGGATCCGCCATAATCCAATGTAAGTACTCACACTGCACTGCTTGGTAGAGAAACTGCTGGACGGGATTCCGATCTTCAGATTTTGTCCTCCTCATGTAATCTCTGAAATTATAAATATGCCTTTGATTTGGATTGTCCTCCGGGAATTTTTCTTTTACTGCCTTCAAGATGTTCCGTGGTTTTGCTTGCGCCTCTGTCATATCACGAACAATCTTCTTCGCCCCAGAACTTAGACCACTAATTTGACGATGACCCTCTGGATAAACTGTCAGTCTGTGGTTGTGATGTCCGTGAGCACTATTATAAACCACAACCCATCCATCACGATCTCGTCGCTCCACCACTTTTATTAAGAAACGGCAACCGCAACCCTTTCTTTTGGTGTTTCTTTGAAGTGCAGTATCCATATCCCGAGACTCCATTTGATTTCGCCGGTCGCATCTCAAATAACAATCCATCCGACTATCTGATCTTGTTTTGTACGACGACACGACCAAAAAAAACCCAGCTCCGATAGCTACTTGTTTGGCCCATTTACATGCTTCATCGATTGTTTCAAAGATTTGTGTAGTTTGAAATAACTCACTGTAATCCACTCCATCACCACCGAAATCTGGAACCTACAAAAATATATTCAAAATTAAAAAAATAAAAAAATAAATTCGAAATTAAAAAAATTAAAAAATAAACTCGAAATTAAAAAAACAAAATCAAAATCAAAAAAAAAAGGCGTCTGTGTTAGACGCCTGCCCCATGGATGGGGCGTCTGTGTTAAACGCCTTCCCCAACGGTAAGGCGTCTGCATAGGACGCCTGACCGAAGGGAAGGGCGTCTACTACAGACGCCTTACCCATGGGGAGGACGTCTACATAAGACGCCTCTCCCATTGTGTAGGCGTCTGAGTTAGACGCCTACGCCATGGGGAGGGCGTCCTACGCAGACGCCCTCACCATGGGGGAGGCGTCTAATGCAGACGCTCGGCCCAAAAATTTCCCCGCGCCAGGCTTACCTCACCCGATGCATCACCCTCGCCAGACATTTTCGTGGTGTTTTTACTGATAAATTATGAATATACAAGACCATATGCCTTATTTATAGACACGGGACGATTTGGGTATTAAATATATTGTTAAGGGCAATTTGGTAATTTCAAGGGGCGATTTAAGTAGTTTTGGGGCGACGTTTAGTAGTTCCCTTGAAATAATGGTCTCCGGCCTTTTCCGGTAAAATTGAGAAAAAATATGCAAATTATGGTCCCACATCAAAACAACTTGTGTTATTAAGAAAATGAGTACCTCAAACTCAATTAGTACACGTCGAAGTAACAACATGTTTTCTTTCCTTTTGCTGTGCATGTTTTTCTCTGCTTCTTATATTCTAACTTTGAATTATTTGGCAAAAATGGAAGTCTTTTTCAGACTACCAAATCATTACAGGTTGAAGAATAATAAGGAACGGGATACTTAATTTTATGTTACAAAATTTGAAACCATCGATTTCATACCATTTAATTAATCCAAAAAACACAATCCAGCAGGTTGGTAGATCTGGGATATATAACTAGCAGGAGAACTGCCGGCGGGAGACTTCTATATTAGTACTTCTTATCAAATGCCTGTATATTTCGAAGGTTTGGTAGGTCCTTTGGATTCTATATATGATTCTATCCATTCCGAATTTGGTTTGTGAGGCTCCAAAGCATGACATTTTGCTTTGCTTTCATGTAATCTATATCATGTGCTAATTAGAAAATTAAATACGCATATATAATTCCAAAGTTCTTACTTCATCTTGCGGGTGTCATCTATTTTTTGTTGGACAACTTGTTACGTGCTGCAATAGACTGGTAGAAAAGAACTCGTCCACTCAACACTTGATATTTCACAAAAATGGAAACGCAGACATGCATGATTGGAGTATAGAAATGGTTGTGACCAAGGATGTGATTAGATTAAGATCTAAGGTGCTTCTCGATTGATTGATGAGCGAGCTTTTTCAACAGTTCTTGACAATTGAGTATTGAGTGCATCCCTTAATTCCTAGCTAGAACTTGCCTCCACCGTTACTACAGAAAAGGTCATATACGTCGGATGTTAAGACCTATACACGTCGGATATCAGCACCCTCACATCCGACGTGTATTCGCACGACGTCTATTCTTAGACGTCGGACGTATAGACATCCGACGTCTATTGTCCAAGAAATAGACGTTGGATATTCAAGACATCCGACGTCTATTGTCTAAGGAATAGACGTCGGATATTCAAGACATCCGACGTCTATTCCTAAACATTGACAAAAAAATAAATAGCATCCTGCACAAACACAAACATACAATAATATATAGACAATCATTCATTCATTCATTACAAAGAAATGTACAACACAAGTCTTCAGTTTCCTCCATGTATCTCATCATGTAGTGTGGGCTGAAAGGAAAGGAAAATGAAAAGGAAAAAGTTGTTAGTTAGTGTATTAATTAGGATTTTAGCTAGGTAAGGAGGAGACACCTTGAGGAGTTTGTTGACAATTTTGCAGACCAAGGTCTTGGGGAAACCAAGCGGACGCATGGCGTCGACGACGACGTCAATCCTCTTTAAATCTACCTGCAAACAGAGGAAGGTAGGTTTAAAGATGATTGACGCCGCCGTCGACGCCATACAATTACTTGTACATCATTGTTCGGCCATATCGATGTAAATAAAATGCTGAGCAGACCGTATCGCCTTCACATACGCTGTGTGAATGTTTTTATCTATCTAATTATTCAAACATAATTAGAAAAGTGAACACATCATTGTTAGAAAAAATAAACTACAAATGAACAAAAATAAAACTTTACTTACATGGAATCTGACGTCCCCATAGTGGAACTGTAGTGGCGGAGGAGATCGCGGGATGGATCGGAGAAATCAGACGGGATGAATCGGAGGAATCAGACGGGATGGATCGAGGAATCGGATCGCGGCGACTAGGGTTTCGTATTTTCTGTCTGGAAAGAGTGAAAGAAAACGCAACTGTCTGATTTCTTTTAAAGACATATAGACGTCGGATATTGCATATCTCCGACGTCTATTCCCCGACGTCACCAATAGACGTCGGCTTCTGTGAAGCCCGACGTCTATTCCCCGACGTCTATTGAATATAGACGTCATATTATAACAGACGATGTCTATTCCCCGACGTCTATTGGGTATAGACGTCGGAGTTATATGCGGCTGACGTCTATTCGATCTTCTCTATATTAGACGTCGGCATTTGTAACAGCTGACGTCTATTAGGCGACGAGTATTCTCAATTCTACAGTAGTGCACGCTTTAAACAGTATTATTCAAAGCATGAACTAAAGAACACACATGTTTTGTTTACATATAAATAGACAAGAATGGCCTCATGTATTGAGATTTAGTTTTCAACTAATATATTGGGAACTGACTAATTAGGATGATGATTAGGAAGGAAATTTGGATTGCATTGGTGATGATAGCCAATGATAATTAGTTTTTTTTAATATTTGCAAGCGAAATACTTTCTCTCTAACCATGTATAGTGCTAATTATATTGTCAAGAAAATAGTTCTCGTGGCTTTCCACTATTTCCACGCTTCCAAAGGGGCTCCTAGTTAATTCTTGAAGAAGGAATCAACAAACAAAAGAAACTAGTATAATGTTAAGCTACATCTATTTGAAAAATATGCATGCATGCATGCATATGTACTTGGAGAAAAATTCTAAATCATTAAGATAAGTTAAAGAAAACAAGAAAACGACGAAATTGGTGAAGCCCAGAGACAGGGAAACTTCGCACGCAAAAAGAGAAAGAGAAAAGACAACCTACACACGTGTGTGTTTGTGTGTATACCAAACTTCAAAAAAAAAAGGAATTACTAAACGTCGCCCCAAAACTACTTAAATCGCCCCTTGAAATTACCAAATTGCCCTTAACAATATATTTAATACCCATATCGTCCCGTGTCTTTAAACAAGGTTATTGACTCAGTTTTACTAACATTCCTAGTACCAACACCACGAAAATGTCTGGCGAAACACCTAGACCAGGCGAAGTAACGGAGGCGGATTTTTTTTTCCGACACGAGCGTCTGGCTAAGACGCCTGTACCATCGTGGAGGCGTCTGGCTAAGACGCCTCCACCATCGTTGAGGCGTCTTAGCCAGACGCCTCCACGATGGTGCAGGCGTCTTAGCCAGACGCCTATACCATTGTCTAGGCGTCTGGTTAAGACGCCTCGACCATGGTGGAGGCGTCTTAGCCAGACGCCTCCACGATGGTACAGGCGTCTTAGCCAGACGTCCCATTTTTTTTAATTTTTTTTTTCAAATTAAAATTATACGGTGTGTTATCTCAAATTATTTGACGTTTCTTTGCAAGTTTTCGGTGGTAACCGGTCGGATTACAATGAGTTTTTTTGCAAGTGATAAAGATTCAAAAAAATTTCAGATCCAACATTTTTTAAGTTCCAAATCTCCCGGTGGTAAAACATCATGACTTACAAATACCACCTCGACAGGTCGTTCGGGGGTCTCGCTGGAAATTTTTTGGATTTTGAAATTGTTGGATCTGGAAATTTTTGAATTTTCGGTGTACCGAAGAGGTATCGGTCATCCGAATATAGTAATTATTAACTTATTAATTAATTTAACAATTATCTAAATTTATAATCATTTATCTTTTTAAAAAAATAATAAAAAATAATAAAAAATTACGGGCGTCTGACGGAGCCGCCCCCACGTAGGAGGGGGCGTCTGGCTAAGACGCCTTCCCCATGGAGGAGGCGTCTTACACAGACGCCTGTCCCATGGGCGGAGCGTCTGGGTAAAACGCCTCCCCGATGGGTAAGGCGTCTGGGTAAAACGCCGCCCCCATGGGGAAGGCGTCTTAGCCAGACGCCCCCTCCTACGTGGGGGCGGCTCCGTCAGACGCCCGTAATTTTTTATTATTTTTTATTATTTTTTTATTAAAAAGATGTTAGATGTTTTACCAGATTCGAGTACACTGGGGCGTCCGTTAGTTCATTACTGACCTCCAAAACATTATTTTTTATGATTATAAGAGGAATATGAAGAGAGATGTGTGATAGGAGGGTAAAATGTCGCGTTATAACAGTAGAAATGAGAGAAGGGCAAAATGGTAATTTCAAGGGGCGATTTAAGTAATTTTGGGGCGATGTTTAGCAATTCAGAAAAAAAATCAAGGAGAAATTTAAGTCAAACTTCCTTTGTTTCAAATAAAAATTGGGAAGACAAACTTACATGATGGAATTTGCTTGAATGGAAATATACATGGATTAGGACCACAATATTCTTCTCGGGCCTAAATCGGGTGTTATGTAGTTGTCATCCTACCAAACAACCAATACCATATAGTAACAACTACGTACAGGAAATTATTGATTTGGTATTGAAGTTACGAAGTATATCTCCAACAACGCGTTCCACACCTACTCCGGGGAATGTTGGTCCACGTTACTCGTCCGCCTTGTTGAGGCTTTAACTAGATTAAGATATCGTTAAGACTATTATTTCATTAAGAAAACTATTCGCACAATTTGACAATCATATAATTATTTGATGAAACTTATATTATCCTCTTTATGCAAACTGAAGTGATTATAATTTGATCTTGTTGGTAGTATATTTGAAGTTTTGTGTCATTTCGACATAGTTTTGTTACGAAGTTTGTCTTAAGTGATGTACTAATTCAACCTCGCTCGTTACTTGTGACTTGTGATTTTTTCCCTTTTCAATATGCCATTATTGTAAATTGAAAATTACATAAACTATTTATTACAATGTTATACACTAGAGTAATAAGTTTAAACGAGCAATCTTGTCTAACGACTTTGATTGGGTGGAGATAGTGTATGACTGAAAACAAATTCGCATCTTGATTTCCAAATTGATTCAAAGACACGCCAGCAATGAGAATGAGCATTTAGATTTTAGTGATAATAAAGCGATTAAGTATCTCGGAGAAATCCTTTTGGTTGTCATTTGTCAAGCCAGATAGATAAGGGTTGCTTGCAGGCAGGACGGACCGGAGACGATATTGAGGTGGGTATCATTTAAAATTATATCAACTCAAAAACAATATAATAATTAAAAAGTTTTTACCGTGGCTGCGTGGAGGTGAAGTGCGGATGTGGAGATTTGGAGGCAGTGGAGCGATGAGCGTGCAGGTGCCGGATAAGGAGATCGTCGGTGCCGGACGTCGGAGGTGGACTTTAGGGATTTTTGGTGGAGAGGAAATTTAGGTTTTTTGGGTGGACGTCGAGGTGGAATTTGGGAGAAAATGAGTTTTTGTATATAAAAAGAGATAATACGTAAATATGTAATGTAAATGTAGTGTGTGATTTTTGACTTTCTATAACACACTCCAGAATAATCTCGAATCGAAAATCATTAATTGTTTGATGAGGTTTGTAAGTTTTTGGTTATCTACTCAATTTGTGAGTTGATTGCACACTCACAAGTCACACTATGTTTGGATGACAACGTGAACACACATCGATTTTGCTTAATATCTCACAACAATATCAATTTTCTGGCGTAGACACTTGCCTACGCGTGTCCACACCTGGGTCTGCCCCTGCTTGTAGGGGCTCTCCTATCGAAAGAATATTAATTTCAAGCTAACAAGGCAATACTGACGTAATTTCATACTTTGGTATAAGATTATTATTTTTTATTCCAAAAAATCACAAAGAAATTGCAAGTCAGATTTGTTGACACCCACCCAAAAAAGTTTCTAACTACATAATTTTGAATTTCAAAATTTAAGTGCCACTCTTATATCCAATAATCCAGATGCACTAGCGTCGGTTGGATTGGTTAATCAATTTACCTTATTTGGTAATGGATCAGAGAGTTCGTTCTTTTGGTTTCACAAGTGATGACCCCAAATCGGGTTTCTTCAGCGTGCCATGGGTTCAAAGAAGTTTGTTAACTTACGAATTTGGAATATTTACGGTGGTACACTCATAAAATATCAAAATTAAGGAAATACACCCCTAAAAATTTGAATTTACAATGGTGCATTCGAAAAATTTATGAAATTACAAAGGTACACTTGTAACTGATGTCGTTAGCTTCCATCACATTTAAGTTTGACGGACGTACCTTTTAATTAAAGAGATTTTTACAGTAGTGCACTCGAAAAACATCGAAATTATGGGAATACACCTCAAAAGTTTGAATTTATAGTGGTGCACTTCAAAAACTTATGAAATTACAATGGTGCACCCGTAACTAACGTTGCTACCATTCGTCCAATTAAGTTCGACAGACGTTTGATTATACATTTTAATTAAACCCGACCCGTTAGATTACCCCAAATCCAATTCCATCCACCTCCCACTTCCATCACCCCAAACCCCCAACCTCCCACTTCCATCGCTCCTGAATCCCCATCCACCTCCCACTTACACCTCCAACATGTCCATTAATTATTGCAATGGTGCATGTTTGGGGCTGAGTTTTGTGCTTTCGTGCCGATCAAAGGTTTGGAAATTGGCAACCATGGTTCTGAGAAAATTGGACGTGTACTTATCAAATAAGCTTGTAATTTACCTCATACCTATCTGTAACAGTGGGTCCCACAATCGTGTGTCTCCGTTTTCGTTGCCAGTAATAGACCGTTATTTTTCATCAGGTTTTTTTTACTTCCGTACCAATCAAAAGTTTGGAAATTAGCGACGTAATCATGATTTTGTGAAAATTGGACGTGTACCTATCAAATAAACTTGTACTATCATATTTCAACCTGCGTTATCACTGAATTGTTCTCGAATTTACTACTCATTCTTGGCTGCAATTTGGGCTAAATTCTTATGTTGGTTTTGGTTAAAGATTGACCACAATTTGGCTCAGTCTTTGATGCGTTTTAGGCACATTCTTGGTTTCACTTTGACGTGCATTATCACTGAATTGTCCTTGAATTTTACTACTCATTCTTGGCTGTCATTTGGGCTAAATTCTTCAGTTGTTTTTGGATGAAGATTGACTGCAATTTGGCTCAATCTTTGTTGCACTTTGACCTACATTAACTCTGAATTTTTCTTAATCTTTACTACTCATTCTTGGCTACAAATTGGGCTAAATTCTTAAGTTTGTTTTGGTTGAAGATTGTCTGTAATTTGACTCAATTTTCGATAGGTACACGTCCATTTTTTGAGTGGTAGGTGGATGGGAGATTCAGGAGCGCTGGAAGTGGGAGGTCGGGGTTTGGGGCGATGTAAGTGGGATGTGGATGGAAATAGGATTTGGGGTAATTAAACATGTCGAGTTTCATTAAAGGGTGTAATCAAACGTCCGTCGAATATAAATTGGACGGACCTAGCGACGTTAGTTACGGGTACACCATTGTAATTTCATAAGTTTTGCGAATGCACCATTGTAAATTTAAACTTTTGGGTTGTATTTCGGTATTTTTTTATGTTTTCTAAGTGCACAATTGTAAATATCCCTTTAATTACTTAATTAAAGGGTGTAATCAAATGTCCGTCAAACTTAAATTGGACGGAGGCTAACAACGTCAATTTCGGGTGCACTACTGTAAATTCAAACTTTTAGGGTGTATTTTCTTAATTTTGATGTTTTTCGAGTGTACCATTATAAATATCCCTACAAATTTCGTTTCCGAAAAATTCAGCATAATGAAACTAATTGACATTTATATGTTATGAGTTAAAAATTAGGAAAAAAACATCTATATAATAAGTCATTTCGTACAGAAGAATTTTCAGATTCAGCACATCAATGATAAAGAAATTAGATTTGATAGTCCAAACCCCTTTCCCAAATCATTTCCCTGCAAATCAATATAAAATGGTATGCTGCAAGGAAAATTTGACATTTTATGCTCTAAGTTACCTAACCTCTGGAAAAAAAGTTCACTACATTTTGGCTCTCTCTGAAAAATATGCTTATTTTTCCACTTCTCCCCAAAATACTCTGCCTAAACCGTGTGAGATCATTCTCTTTCAATCCCTTTCTTTCTTTCTCACTCTCTTTCAACCCTAAAAAATCGTGCAGTGAACAGTTCATATTGCGCACATATCGAGCGCATCGAATTCCGTTTGTCATAAGATGCCCTAAAAAATTGAGCACATTCTATCGAGCATCTGTCGAGCACATCAAAAACAAACTCAACATTAAGTTAAAACAAACTCAACAAACTGTTGTCGAGCTTTATCGAGCTCACATGTAAAATGAATCGAGTTTATCGAGCACAACAATCATGTTCCTATCGAACTCATATCGAGTCCATCGAGCTTCGTTAGGATGAGTGTCCAAGATGAGTATCCAGAACAGGACTAATGTATGGATAAACCTAGACACAGGTACTGGACAAAGTGTGTCCAGAATGAGTGTCTAGGACTGGACCAACGTCTAGACAAACTTGGACACATGTACTGGATAGAGTGTGTCCAGAATGAGTGCCCAAAGTGTGTCCATCGAGTATTTAACTCCACAATCGTGTTCTTATCAAACTCATATCG
This sequence comes from Triglochin maritima, assembly GCA_963682175.1. Lineage (NCBI taxonomy): Eukaryota > Viridiplantae > Streptophyta > Magnoliopsida > Alismatales > Juncaginaceae > Triglochin > Triglochin maritima. The sequence goes on from OY821772.1 coordinate 46,115,442, forward strand.
AGCCCATCGAGTTTCGTTGGAAACTCAGAAGATCAATCTGACTTCCATCGATTCAATGCACTCCACAAAATACTCAGTGTAATTCTATCGAGCTCACATGCAAAAGTAATCGAGCATATCGAGTACAACAAATCGCGTTCCTATCTAACTTATATCGAGCTTCGTTGGAAACACAAAAGATGTTCTTTTGGTATCCAAATTGTTAGAATTCCTAATAAATCTCGAAGCCCAAAAACAGATTGAATTCCTAATAGAACGAGAACTCCGACCGACCCGTCGAAATTAGCATAAGGAGCATGAGTCAATCTCAACACATAACCTCATATCACTTTCTGAACATACACAAACAACCTTCTCCAAAATACATCTGGGTTTGACGACGATGGGGAAGGATTGCGTGAAAGAGAAAGATAGTATTTTGGTGTTTTTAAAGATAATAGTATTTTGGGTAGAACACGACATATAAGCATAATTTCAAATATGGCCAAAATGTGACATTTTTCTGGAGATTGGGTAACTTGAAGCATAAAATGTCAACTTTTCCTGCCGTAATCCCAAAACGAGAAATCGTGAACTTGTTCGTAAGTACTGGGCCTAACATCTTGAGCCCATAAAATGTCATGTTAAACCTGTACAGAGTTTGAGCGAACATATATACTAGAGCATTAACAAAACATGATCAGTATGCCATATAAGTAAAAACATATCAGCATAATGTCCAGGAATGTTACGAAGATGTGATCTCAAGCTTGGTTGTCATTCGTCATAACATCAATCATATGGAAAAGTTATTTTGTGTGTGAATTATTCACGACGCCCAGAGATTTGAGAGCCATACCGCAACATTTGCTTGCACCTTCTCAAATCTCAACTACTTTTAAGATAACCTCGAAAAGCTATTTAAGATAATACTTTAAGACTGCTATTTTTATTTTCATATTACACGCACAAAGAAAGATGCGTTGAATTCTTCGTTTTGACATTGTTATTTAAGTGTGTATAATTGGCATGCAAAATGGGAAAAATTCTAGTTCCTAGAAATTGAGACAATTGTATTGGTTTACATGGAAGAAATCTAGCCATTTTATTATCCAAAAAAATACTGAAAATCAAACTTCCATTGGTTACAAGGTGAAAGTCGATAAGCTCACATGTAACAGTACTTTGGATTGGATGGACACGAAAAGTCTTGTTTATAAGTCATTTCACTTCAATTTCTCTTGCAACCAAATCACGCAATAAACACCACCAATTTCATGTAATTAGATTACATTCCAATAAATCGACTTCTATATGATCAAATCACATTGTTTTGTAATGTTAAAAATCACAGTAGGAATTGTAATGTAATTCAAAAAAATAATTTTGTAATTTAATAATTTTGAGAAATGTTAATGACATTAAAATAATTTTTTAGATTTATCTATGATATTGATGCAAATAGTTACTTTGTTGATGGAGACTGATATTGATGACATAAATCCAACTTTGTTATTTTTTGATTGCACGTTGCATGTCTACGAGAAAACGAGGGGAATTAAGTGCAAAAATTCCATCTTCTCGTTCCCCAAATCGAAATCCGATCGAGAAAACGCAGAGGATCTGGATCGAAGCCCCAATTTTCTCAGTCTCTTCCCTCCCTTGACCTCTCTCTATTAATCTCCTTCCCCTTTCCGTTCCGCCGCCACTCGTCTCCGTCTCCGTCGACGTAACGAACCAGGTTTCTCTCTTCGCCCCCTCTCAACCAGTTTTTTCGTTTGGTCGTATCTACACCGTTTTCTCTCTACAAACTCAAATTTTCGATTCCAAGATGTGTGTACGTTTGGTCGTATCCGTACGTGTTCGCGTACGTGTTCGCGTCTAATCAGTTAGCGAAATAGTCCGTCGAGCGTGTTGTTTCGAATATCGAAGTCTCGACTGCGATGGTTTTATTTGCTCGTTATCACATTTTTGGATGTTTGAATTGATAAGGGATTGGTTGTTTAAGTTGCAAGAGTTAGGTCTTGTGATTATCTACAATGGGGCCAATAATCGACTTCATTATTTTCTAACCCTAAATGTTCGACGTATTTGAGCTTGTAATCTCGAAGGTCATGTTTATTTGAAAGTAAGCTTATTGCTTTCCTATTTCTTCTTTGTTGCTCTTTTTCCTACAGCTACTTGATTAACTATTGCTTAGCTATACGAAAATGAAAATTGATGTCTGTGGTTCGTTTAATTGTGGTTTAGCTTGGGAATTACGTTTAAATGACTAAAAGGAGAAAAGACCATACAACACTCAGGCATTGTTAGTGCAGACTGGTTAATTTGATCCATAAGCATGTCACGCTCTCAACACCTGCCAATTTTCATTAATCAGTATTTGTTATGTTATCTTGGAAAATCTAGGAAAACGTATACAAAAGAGGTAGTAATAACAAGAAGAGTCATTTACTTGTACAACCTTTAGAAAACTAGGGTTTTGCTTTTCACTAGAAATTAGAGGAACACATCTGAGGGCTTTGTTAGATGAAACCATACAAAACAAGTTCATTTGAAAGCATAAAGCTATGGGGATATAACGATTCATTAAGTTGGCTTTATTCTTATTTTGGAATCTTCAGGGTGATAGGTGAGCAACAAAGTGATCAGGATTTCCATTGAGATGGTATTTGATACTTCTAGGCAGCTAACTTGTTTCAGTCAGACCTTTTTCTGACAGCTTGTGTGTTGGTGATCACTTTTCCAAATTTGTAGATATTATAGCCAGCATTTCAGAAGTTAGACTTTGAATCTCTCTTCTAAGTTACTTCTTTTCAGTCACCATTACACATGTTTCTTTACCAAGAAAGGCCGCATCACCTCTTTCGTCCCCTTTTTTCAATGCCCAAGTTAAAGAACTTGTGGAAGCCATCACTAATTCTCCTTCTGACATGACTTCTTTCTTATGTTTCTATTTTTCCCATGGTTTATTTAGTATGACAATCTGTCACGTAAAACTTTATCTCTAACGTTGTAAGTTTAGAAATAAGAATGTCTGTCATGTTAGTTGACGACTTTTTTCATTGATAGAGAAATGGATTCCTCACAAGACGCTCAATCGTTACCTACCATCAATGTATCTCATGTCAATAATCCTACCCCAATCCCTGCTGCACAAGATGGTTCAACACGGGACACACCATCCTTATTGTCTGCATCAGGAATATCCACATGGGCTAGAAGCTTTAGGATCTCTCAACCAACGGGTCAGGCTGAGCCACAGCCTGAAAATGCCGGAAAATCAACGTTGGCACGTTTTACTAGTGCATTGCACTTGTCACCCAGAGCAACTCAGCCAGATGGGAGTGCAGAAGATAATCCTGGAGTAACACAACCAGGTGTCTTCGGATCACTTACAAAGGGCATTGTGGACTCATCAAAAAGTGCAGTAAAGGCTGTACAGGTCAAGGCTCGCCATATGGTCTCCCAAAACAAAAGAAGATATCAGGTAACCAACCATTCGAACGTGTATGGTGCTCTCTGTCAAAGCCTTGAAGATCACCTTAATGATATTTTTTCACACTTGTATCATTTTTTCTTCAAAAACGAAGGCAAGTTGTTGAGTCTATCAACATGTATTTCTTCAAACACTTTTTCTTTTGTTATATCCAGGAAGGTGGATTTGATCTGGACATGACATACATCACTGAGAATATCATTGCCATGGGTTTTCCAGCCGGTGATATGAGCTCTGGTTTTTTCGGATATGTTGAGGTATTATTTTCATCTGAAACCTCAAGAAATGCAGATAACTTTTTTGAAAGGGCAGCTATGAACAGATATTTCGACAAACACTGCAGATTATTTTTATTCAAACATAATTTGGTATGTGCCTACGTAGGGATTCTACCGAAACCACATGGAAGAAGTTATCAAATTTTTTGAGACTCATCATAAGGTATCCCTATTTTTGTCATTTGCCGCATGTTTCTTCTCTCAAATAGTCAAATGATAATTGCTTTTCATTTTGTTCGCACTTTAACTCTTCTTTGATTTATTTATTTGTAGAAACTATTGAGCTTTGTTATTAGTTCCTCAGGGGCTTTGTGTTCATCTGCAGGGCAAGTACAAAGTGTACAATCTTTGTTCGGAAAGACTTTATGATGCATCACTATTTGAGGGAAAGGTATATTGTTTATCACACATGATACCATGCATTATTATACCAAAAGGACATTTTTAATTTAATTATTGAATAAATTATGTTTTCAACATTTGCAGTTTTTGTATTAACCGTACTTGGATATATTTACTTGTTCTTCACCTTAGTGTGTTTCCTCACGTGCTTATCAATTATCATATATAAATGGCAGGTGGCATCCTTCCCATTTGATGACCACAATTGTCCACCAATCCAACTCATAACATTATTCTGTCAAAGTGCTTACTCATGGTTAAAGCAGGACATTGAGAATGTTGTGGTAGTTCACTGTAAAGCTGGCATGGCAAGAACAGGTCTAATGATTTCTAGTCTTCTTCTGTATCTCAAGGTGTGTGCAAATTTTGCCTTGTGTATGTCTCTAATATAAAGCACAGTATATTGGATTAGTGACTGCCTACACATTCACTTCTGCATTATATGTTCTGTACTGTAATATATATGTTATTCATTTCCAGTTTTTCCCAACTGCTGAGGAATCTATTGACTACTACAACCAAAGGAGATGCATTGATTCAAAAGGACTTGTTCTGCCAAGTCAGATTGTCAGTCTTCCTCATGATTTGTGACCTAATAAATCCCAACGGCATTTTTCTGACTTGACTTACCTTTTATCTCTTCTGATCTTTTTAGAGATATGTGAAATATTTTGAGCGCATCTTAACATACTTAAATGGTGAAAATCAACCAGGACGCAGGTACTTTAATGTTGTTCCTCTACTGTTTGTAATGTAATGAAATATCTTATGCCAACACTATAATTGAATTGCAATTTCTCCAGGTGCATGCTGAGGGGTTTCCGTCTTCATAAATGCCCATACTGGGTCAGACCTGCTATTACCGTATCTAATCACAATGGTATGCAATGTAACTTCTTTATGCTTTATTAGGAACAACAAATAATTATATGACTAAAGAATGATGTACCTTAATTCATAAAATAGGTTCTCTGTTTGACTTATGATCTCCTTGCCACAGTTGTCGTATTTCTTATATATTTCATTGAAACTCCGGTTAACACGGTACTGCATACTTTACTCTTTAATTGTAACTCATGACTGGAAATTGGCTTGTATGGAGTTGTTGCGTTTTGTAATAGCACTAAGTGATTTCTACATCCTCATTAGGATCAAAAAGAAAAAGAAAAGAAAAAAACCCTCATCCCACTAACATACTAGGAGTTTAACATCTCATTATCCACTCTTCTTCCTCCTATCAGCCCCTCATCCACAACAACTATGCTTTCGTCCGAAACTTCCCTCGAACAACTATAATTATAATTTTTGTTGATTTTGGTTATGCTCTAGTAGTACAAGGTTATTGTCTTAGACTCAAAGACATTTCTTATTTCAATACATTGTCATTTCTTCATCTGTCGATCTTGGAAACTGATAACAGAAAACTGTACCCCTGTGGTTCACTGGGTATTCCAATACATCAACAGCACCACTTCCCATACTATTCCAACTCTCTTTCCGTACATGACTTTTACCATGTTTAATCTCACACACACACACACACGTCTACCTATTATCAACACACACGCACACAAATCTATTGTTTAGATCTTATGTGAATCTTTCTTAGATGTTTCGGTTTTTTAATTTGAGATTCTTAAGATTTAAGGAATTTCATGGACTTCCGTGACTCTATTTGTCCACTTCGACTAAAATACTAAGTTTCTCTTTTGTCAAGCAAGATTTGAACTGCAAACGTGAACCTAAGTGTTAGACGTTATGTTTGTATGAACAAAAAAGTTCAAGCAATTAGTTTCAGCTGTCTTTCCCAAAGTTGGGTTCTATAAGTGCATTTCCCATCTTATGATTCAGTGCAAAAGTTAGAGATGTAGATCTGCCTGTTGTATTCTACATCATTGGTATCTCGGCTAGGCCTCCTTTCCATGATTGTAATTTAGTGTAGATTGTATTTGATGCCTAGTTGTGTTGTTATTCTCTCTGACGGTGGAACACAATCTAGGCGAGAACTGTATGCTTCTAACTCTTAAGAGAAGCATAACTGGTAATTGTACAAATTATTATTTTTGCTATCTACTCAGAATGCTTGTATATTCTTTTGCTGTATCAGGAGTTCTATTCTCAACCAAAAAGCATCCCAGAACAAAAGATCTTTTGGTAAAATCTTTATCATCATGCCACTTTCTTGATATTCATGAAACTAGTTATTCATGTATCATATTTTGGAAGACACTTGTGATACCTATGTGGTCTGAATTTTGTCTGACCTTGTTGATTTCTCTTATGTAGCCTGAAGATTTTTGGTTCAGTGCACCAAAAAAAGGTATAATGGTCTTTGCTTTACCAGGAGAGCCTGGTCTAGCTGAGGTGGCAGGTGACTTCAAAATTCATTTTCATGATCGTCAAGGAGATTTCTACTGGTGACTATTCCCTCTTCACCTGAACCAATTTTACATTTTCGTTAAACCGGAAATTATACAGTTTTATCCATTGCAGGGATTTGACAGGTAGCTGGATCTTGTCAATTTGCAGTTCACTTATTAGTAAATTGTTTACAAGTTGTCATGATAAATCACTTTAATTTGCTTTTATATTGATAAAGAATAGATGCTGTAGCATGATGACCCATGATTCTGTCCTTTGAATGGACTATATGGCTGTTATGCGAAGGATTAAATGTTAACTTCATAAATGTGGAGAAATATTTAATATAACTAACATCATGATCTACTTGCGAGAATACGTTACTTGCTCAAAGTCATGGTTGTAAGTGATTATAGTCGCTCTGTAGTCGATGAGGTGGTGAAATAATGACATTACCTAAGAAAACAGACATAAACATTATATTTTAGGGAAAGGTTAACATTCTAATAGAGTAACAATTGTTTGGAATTTGGACAATACCAAAAACCACACCATAATTGCAGAAAGGAGCCTTGATTCTTTTAATGAATTAAATAATCATTAATATCCTTCATTATTTGTCTGATTTCAGCAAATGTGTTATGCACTATTTTGATATTTCAAACACTAACAGTTTAACTGAAGGCATACAATGCTCTGTAGAAATTACAAAATTGACGAATGAAAGAGAGCACCTACCTTTTCCATTAGTTAGTTAAATTATCCATTTTACATCTGATCCTTGTATATGATATATGTTTTATATTTTGAAGAGTATCTTTGCATCTGATACATGCCTAATTGCGGCTCTTATATCTCTTCAGCTGGTTGAATACAACAATGATGGAGAACAGGACGACGATAAACTCTTCAGATATCGATGGTTTTGACAAGGTAAAGCATCTGAGGTTTCTTGAAATGCTAAAAGATGTTTCGGTCTCTTTTCCCTTTGTATCTGTGCATTTTCTAATTATATTGATGAATAATTCTTTTTTTCTTTGAAAAAATTGAAGCTTTTTAACCCCTTTTTTTGCAGAGAAAACTGCCTTCACCAGGATTTCAATTGGAAGTAGTACTGATTGATTACGATGGCACAACTCCGCCAAAGCCCGTAACTGCAACAACGAAAAAGGAACCCGATGGAGCTTCATCAACTAGTTCTACAACTAGGGATCAACAAGCTCTGATTCCTAAGTTGAGCACAGAAACAGCGAGTAATGACAAAGATGAGGTTTTCTCAGACAGTGATTCAGAACAACCTGGCTCTTCGAGAAGCAAACGCTCTCAAGCATCTGGTGATGTTGGAAAACCCTCTGATGGAGCTGAAGGGGTTGAGATCAAACCAGCCGAAGAAAAGGCAGTAGCTGGTGCAAAGGTTCAAGGCTCCTCTCTGAAAGATGATGACAAGATGAAAGAACCTGCTGGTAGTGTAACAAAAACCGAAACAGCCGGGTCAAACCCGAGCTTTGAGGCTCCAAAATCAGATTCCACGGGGGTCAGTGAGTTCAAAGCAATAGCCGCAGATGCATCAGTGTTTAGTTTTGGAGACGAAGATGATTATGAAAGTGAGTGAGAAAATGGCAACTGTGATTGGGAAATTCAAATTGTGTTGCACAGTTGCGACAATTTGTTTTGTTCTGTGGTTCAGGATCTGGAAAAGAGTGGATAATGCTCCAACGCATTACATCTGCACGTCTGCTTCCATAATTTTCATGTTTTTATTTATTGTGCATGTGATTTCTGTATTACCTTGTAATAAATCATATTTCAAATAGATTCCTTTACTGGCAAAGGGTATGAATGTTTTTTACCCGTCATTTTAGGCTGCAACGTATTTCAATTTTCCTTCTGCCGTTAGTCATTTTATGCGCGACGATACTGATAAGAAAAATCACGGAGAAACCACATTGATCCTTAATTCCCAGTACTAACCAAATTTCCGTTTCTCCAAAACATTTCCTGGACGAATCCAATCGAAAGGGATATTCCTTCAGACTCATGAACAATATGAGTGCAGAATTTTTTTATTTCATATTGTTTTAAAATACACAAAGAATAAATTTCATATAAGAAACTATTTTTTTAAACAAATTCACCATCATTGCGTAAGTAAATAATTACACAGTTGAGCTTCTTCAACGAAACAAAGCCTTAAGAGAGATGTACGCTAGATAAATCCGAACATGAACTTCCTCCACATAATATCTATATGTTCCCATGCACAAAATAACAAAAAAAATTATGATAAGTAATAATACCAAAAGGACCCAAAGAAAAAAAAATATAAATTACACTTCCAAATTTATCTTAACATAAGAAACATGGTATCTTACCTTTTATAGTAGATGTAAAAAATTGGACCTCTCCAATTCCTCGAGAAATGGAGAGGATCCTGATATGAATGGATGTTTGTCTCTTTTCATTGTGAAATCTTTGATCCTCTTCATATCTAACTTCTTGTTGGGGTAAAAATAAGTCAGATGAATGTTTTACTGAGTCGTGATTTAACACAAAATTGTCACATTTTGCTAACTTCTCTTGTAATTTTCCTTTCGTATATTTGGTGTTAATTATGTCATTAGTTCGGATGCCTTTCTAGTTTCTACGGGGACCTTGTTACAACATAGAACTTAAATTTCCGTCGTTCTTGAGAGCCCTATGCCATTTAAATCAAATCTGTGTAGATGTTGGTCATTGATGTGAATTTAGTTTTGGTCGTGTTTGGTTATTGATCAAGTAGTTGATCCTGGATACTTGTTGTCCTTTAGGAAAGAGATGAGGACATCAACTGTTTCACTGACTTCTGTTCCCAAGTCTTTTAAGTTTCTCCGGGCACATCATGGAACTTTGAAATCATTTTTTGAGACAATGCCTCGATCTTGGTTGAAGGTACACTTTTCCCCTTTGAGGGTAAGTTAGTTTCCCACCATGTCCTAGGGACATGATGCTCATATAAATATATAATGACGCCATTCACTCAATTGCCCTGCAGAAATATTTGCTGATGTAATAACTTCAGCTCTGGCCATGACTATGTTTGACAAAGGAGGAAGGGTATGCATATTCTTTTATCCTTCTTCCTATTTGTTTATCAGATTTAGTGCATGTCTTGCGCTTGCATTGACCCCCATTTGCTTCATTTTTTTTTCTGGTTACGCTTAAAAATATTGTTTTGGTTCATACAACAAAGCCTCAAATACAGATTATTCGGCTTAAAAGGGGACATTGGTGCATGGGGTCATGAATATGTCCGGTGAGCATCTTGTACTTAAAAGGAAGAATCATGTAATGATGTACAGATGTACTGCTGTTTCATTTTCGATGCCTTGGGGAATTTTCGATTTAGAAGTCATTTAAGATTGGGTGCATTTAATTTGTTATTATAAATGACATAATTTTTAAAATTGATGGCATAGTGCCAATTGGACTATTGTTCACCTAATTGGAGAATTGAAATTTCCGCTTCGAGCCTAATGGTATATACTTTGCGAGTCTTGTGTAGCACCAAGTGGTGTCTTATGGAAAATCGTTTTTAGACCAGATGGATAGATGTTTATAATTGAATTTACTTCAATAGCTTTCCATATAACTGGTAATTTTTGCATTCATTAAGATCATAAAGATCGTACGAGACCCTTCATTTCTTGTTGATGTTAGTCTTATAATGGGATCTTATCGAGGAAGTTATGCAAGAATTTCGTGGGCGCTTGGTAGAGCTGAGAAACGGGGAGGCGTTGTCGTTCGGACCCTGGACCCATACGCAGGCTGGGCCGGCCCAGCACGGCCCGTCGGGCATGTCGTGTCGAGTCCTTAGCAGGTCCTGTCATGCTGGGCTGGTCTGGTCCGGCACGGCCCGTTACCCAGTTCTAGCGCTTGGTTAGTTAACTTTGTCATGTGATATCTGTTTCTCACGAGCGGTCATTAATTTTTACTCATTGGGTTCTTTATAATGTTTGTGCTTTTATGCTAGTTTTATGCATTCTGGACAAAGTCACGTTGGATTTTACTGTTCTTACATGATTGACCAAAATCCCAGTTCCGACGGTGTTAGAACGAATGTATGATCCGACGCATCAACAACTCTTTCTTCTTATTGATTTGGGGAAAAACCCTCCACAATCCTTATAAACATGGAATAGAAAAAAACCCTTTTGTTTTACATACATCTTATTTGTTGGTTAGATCACCAACCTGTTGGCTTTTTGGCCTTAATCTTATGTTTTGATGATTTAATCAACCGAATCTTAATTAGAGTAGCACACTATGCATTGCATATATATTGTATTGTGCTAACCTCTACAGGTGATCAAGACTCAAGAAAGAAGGAAATGAAGTCAAGACATGTAATTAAAGCTAAATCGAAGACATGTAATCTTGATTTCTTTTGAGTCTTAGGAACAAAGTGTAATTGAGCATACTTGAGCTAAAATAGACTTAATCACACACTAGGTTCCCTATAGAAGTCACACACGAAATTTCACATAATTTGGACTTCAATAGATCACCCAAACTTAGACCGGAAAACACCTAAACCTGAACCCAACTGTCTGCCCACATTCGGTCGACCGCTACAGGCCGTTCGGTCGACCGGATGATCATGTCTCTTGTTTGTGTTTTCACTGCACATATTCGGTCGACCGTGTTTTACCTTTCGGTCGATCGTCAGATCATATTTTCTCGACCGTTACTTTTGTCGTATATACCCAACGGTCGTATTCGTATTAAACCAAAAATACCCCAAATGTATTTCATGTATCGGTCGACCGAGGACCACGATCGGTCGACCGTTGGTTCATCTCTTGACAAACCCAAAGTGCATGTCCATAATCGGTCGACCGCCAAAACCAGTTTCGGTCGACCATTTAACCTTGTCAAAATCCCCTGCTATCGGTCAACACAATTTCGTTCGACCGATCCATTTTTCCCTCTACCGAAACGCTTGTTCGGTCGACCGGTAATCTTATTCGGTCGACCGTTTTCTTAATTGACTTAAGTGTTCAGTCGACCGATTCATATTTCGGTCGACCGTATCCCTATCGAACCCAAGCGTTCGGTCGACCGTTGCACCTTTTCGGTCGACCGTTTCTGGACAGATTTGCAGCCCGATTTTCTGCTTTGTGTTCTTTGCACAATATCCAACCAAATCTTGTCCCAACGGATCTATTCTCTCTAATGCTTATAAATAGAGTTGTAAAACACATTTTAACACAACTCTCCCACTACAAACTTGTCCCAAACTTTAGAGAGAATTCCATACACTCCAAACCTCAAATCTCCACACTTAATCATATTTCCAATCTCATTCAAGTGTGCTCAAAGTTTAGAGAGTGTGTTCCACTCAAGTTATATTTGCTGTCAAGAAAGTAAAGGCTCCGGTGAAAGCCCGAAGCATCCTTCTCGGATTGTGAGAAGAGGATTCCAAGCTCGGCGAGAGTTGTTCGCGAGTTTGACGGTTGTAAGGCGTTGTCTCCCGGCCCGGAACGGGGAGCGGATAGTGAAGTCGTAGGCGGAGCTCGGTGATCCGAGCAGAGCTTGCAAGAGAGGATTAGGACCCGGGTGGGGTGCCGAACCTCTATAAAAATCGACCCGACTTCTTGTGGTTTGCATATTTCCTACACTTGCTTGTTTTGTTTTAAATTTCCGCTGCGCATATCGATTGCTTAAACAAGTAGGTGATTAGATTAAAAGGTGATTAGTGAACCCATAACCCACACGATCCTACACAACCAACAAATCCTATTGGTCCAATGAACTTAGGGGGTGTTTGGTTGGGGGTACCTGGAATGGAATGGAATGCCATTCTGGTGTTTGGTTTGTTTATTTTGGGCCCAGAATTAGAATCCATTCCAGCCCATACCTAGGAATTAGAACCTTACCTACCTACCATAGAATGAGAATCCGTTCCAGCCTGGTATGAGATTCTCATTCCATTCCATCCCAGCCAACCAAACACCCCCTTAGGCCCATATATATTCTAATGTTTTACATAAACTTATTCAATTATATCAATGTCGCCAATACTCCCCCTCAAGTGAGACAATATATATCCAGAATGTCGAGCTTGCCCAGTAAGTAATTGTGTTGGTCAACACCTAGAGCCTTGGTGAGTATGTCAGCAACTTGATCTTTGTTGCAAACCCTTGAAAGCTTTAAAATTCCTTGCTGGACTCTTTCTCGTACAACATGACAATCAATTTCAATATGTTTAGTTCGCTTATGGTAAACCGGATTGGTTGCAATATGAATCGCTGCATTGTTGTCGCAGAATAAAGGAACATGAGAGGGGTGATCAATAGATAAATCTCGAAGGAGAGAAAGCAACCAAGTAACTTCACAGCTTGTAGTCGCCATAGCTCGGTATTCAGCTTCAGCAGAAGAACGAGACACCACACTTTGTTTCTTGGATTTCCAAGAAATGAGAGAAGTGCCTAATGTGATGCAATAACTAGTGACTGAGCGACGAGTGATTGGGCAGCCAGCCCAATCCGAGTCACAATGAGTTGTGAGTTGCAGGTTGTTAAGTCTTTTAAATAGCAAACCTTGTCCTGGTTTGGCTTTGATGTATCTTAGAATTCGTAGAGCAGCATCCATGTGTTGTTGCTCTGGTTGATGAACGAATGACTCAGTGTATGGACTGAGTAGGTGATGTCTGGTCGGGTAATGGTCAGATAGATTAGACGTCCAACCAAACGACGAAATGCAGTTGGGTCTTGTAGAGGAGTTGACTGAGTAGTAAATTTGAGATTTAACTCCATGGGAGTTTGTGCAATGCGTGTCCCTAATAAACCTGCATCATTGAGAATGTCAAGAGCATATTTGCGTTGAGAAATGTTTATACCTTCAATTGATTGTAGCACTTCAATTCCCAAAAAAAAATTTCAAGCGTCCCAAATCCTTAACATGAAAATTGGAGCTAAGGAAATCCTTAAGCTTGTTGATGTCATCGTCATGTGTACCTACTATGATAAGATCATCTACATAACACAAGGACCACGGTGAAAGCAATAGTAGTAGGATTCTTAAAAGTAAATAAAGAGTAATCAGCCTTTGATTGCACATATCCAGCTTTTATGAGAGCAACAGATAATTTTGAGTACCAATTGCGAGATGCTTGTTTCAACCCATATAAAGATCTTTTTGATTTGCAAACTTTAGTCTCCCCGTCATCACGATATCTAGGTGAAAGTTTCATATATACCTCCTCATCCAGATCGCCATGTAGGAACGTGTTATTGACATCTAATTGATGTAAACTCCAATTCTTAGCTGCTGCAACAACAAGTAGGGTGCGAACTGTCACTAATTTTGCCACATGCGCAAATGTTTCATGGTAGTCAAATCCTTCAACCTGTGTATATCCTTTTGCAACAAGGCGTGCTTTGTATCTTTCAATGGTTCCATCAGACTTGTGTTTAATTTTAAACACCCATTTGCAACAAATTGCTTTCTTGTTGGGAGGAAGATCCACAAGTTCCCAAGTATTGTTCTGTTCCAATGCTGCAATCTCTTGTGCCATTGTTGTACGCCAATTTTGATCTTGAATGGCTTCTTTGTAAGTGGTAGGATCGGAGGTACTTGTAATCTTGTGCAAGTAACTTTTGTGCGGATTGGTGACCCTATGATACGAAATGTGATTAGCCATTGGATGTGAGGTGCTACATTTGCTTGAGTTGTCTTTTAGAGTGGGGCAGTAAAAATCTCTCAAGTGAGTAGGTTTCTTGTGATGTCTACTTGATCTTGTCTTTGTCGTGACCTCTGCTGAAGTAGGGTGTTGCAAGTTATGACTTGTGCTATCATCAATGTCATGTTCTGCAAGAATTGGTTGAACTTGTTGGGGGTGAATGTTTGTTGGTCACTTCATCACTGATTGGACTACTGCATAATCCTTCAAAGCCTTCAATGGTATTTGGCAGGACAACAAAGTTTGTGTCCTCTCGTTGTGAAGAGAAAGGAATTTTTTTCTCATGAAACACTACATCACGACTTACAAAGAACTTCTTAGTGTCTATGTCGTAGAGCTTATAGCCTTTTTGTCCTGCGGGGTATCCCATGAATATAGTCTTCCTTGCTCTTGGAGAGAATTTGTGCTCAGGTAGATGAGATGTAGCATAGACTAAACAACCCAGTACTTTCAAGTGGGAGTAATCTGGCTTCTTGTTGTAAATCATTTCATAAGGACTTTTAAAATTGATCACACTAGATGACAATCTATTTATCAAATAAGCAGCTGTCATGATGCAATCATCCCAATGTCTTAATGGAATGTGGCCATGAATCCTTAATGCTCTAGCAGTATCAAGAAGGTGTCGATGTTTTCTCTCGACTACACCATTTTGTTGTGGTGTATATGCACAACTCCTTTGATGTTGGATACCTTGACTGAGAAGAAATTGTTGCATGTTTTGAGATAAGAACTCAAGACCATTGTCAGTTCGTATGCTCTTGATATTATCCTGAAATTGAGTTTTAACCATAGCAAAGTGATTTTGAACATGACTAAACACTTCTGACTTGGGTCTCATAAGATAGATCCAAGTGCATCTAGTGTAGTCATCCACAATAGTTAAGAAATAGCATGCACCACAATGACTAGTAATAGAGAATTTACCCCAAATATCTAGATGAAGAAGCTCAAAAGGAAAATTTGTATGTATTTCACTTGAATGAAAAACAGGTCTAACTTGTTTAGCAAGAGGACAAGTTTCACAATTGTATTCTTTAGAAAAACTAATGCTAGTATCATATTTAGAAACGTACTGAAGGAAGGATGACCAAGTTTGTCATGCCAAGTGTCATGACTCACATTATTACAACTTATTTTATTAGAAGCATCAAAATTGTGCATAGTATTGGTGTAATAGTAAACCCCATCAATCACTTTACCCAGACCAAGCACCTTCATCGTGATCTGGTCCTCCATAATACAAAAGTTAGGATAAAAAATAGTAAAGCACTTCTTTAAGCACTTGCTGACAGAGATAAGGTTGACTTTGAATGAGGGTACATAAAGCACTTTGATGAGAATTAAATTTATACCGCAAGTGCACGGTGTCAATGAAGACGTGACAAGTACGGGTCGAACACAAGGAGGGAGAGATATTGTTATTTTTGTGATTTTCGATTAGGGAAAGAAAGAGAAAGAAATAAGTTTGGTTTGAGATTTTTGGTTTTTTAATTATCTGCAAGAACGACAAAAATAAATTAAAAATAAAGCAAAGATGGATGAGAGTCCAGCGGGTGGAGGTTTAGATGTCGGGTTTTGTTTAGAGAAATCTGAAACTTATAAGAAATCACATTAGTTATAAAGCATTACATGATAAATGATCCAACATAAACTCAAGTAATCAAAATATACTAACACGAAATTAAAATAATAACATCATTCTTCTTCTCATCACCCTAAATCCGTCACCCCTACCCTTTGGAGAGAGTTAGAAACTCATGGATGGAGGGAGGAGAATGGGTCCTAGAGAAACTACAAAATAAAACAAAAAAAACACAAAATAAAAGAACAAAATTTTATTGCTAAAGAGAAGAACTAAAAAAACAAACCTAGGACCATTCACAACATCATTTCGGGACTATTTATAGCTGATACAAGGGACCCAAGTATAAAATAGGAAAGCACACGCGTCAATACACGACTGGACAAAATCTGGGGCCACAGATCGCAAGGGGTGCGGCGTTTCCGCCGTATTTTGTATGTAAGGTGCAGTGTTTCACCGCAATTTGTGCTCTGATTGGATCCGGATTTTTCCTGTGTGTTTATGGTATGATTTAAATGTCCTTTGCGCGTCTGGATTGATTTCTTTCCTTTCTTTTGAGCTCCGAATTTATTTCTTCATATATTTGGAGATCCAAATTGATTTTTCTTTAGAACTTCTCCAAAATAATATTTTGGTACTTTAATTTGCAGTCAGATCCTCGGCTTTTTGCAATTAAGTCCCTGACTACTTTTGTGCTTAAGTCATTGGCTTTTTTGTAATTAGGTCTTTGAATGTTTTTATGCTTGGATGGACTTCCATTTGAATCCCGATAATCTTGACTTGGTCTTTATGATAGAAATGAGTCTTTTGCACGTGTTTATGCTCGGGATATGGGTAATTTGCATTCAAGTCCCTGTATTCTGTAAATAAGACTAAACACATACCTTAGTAGCATTTATTGATATAAAGTTGATCTAAATGAACGACATATGATGCAATGTATGCAATGCATCACACTTCTTTAAGAAGGATATGAGGAGTAAGTTGTATATTACCAAGTGCAGTGGCTGTAGCAGAACTACCATCACGAAGTAAAATAATTTTCCTTATATTATTCATGGTAATTTAGTAAATAGATTTATGTGATTACACATATGATCCGAGGCACCGGTATCAATTAACCAAGTATATTTATTATTAACCACAGAAGTATGACAAGATATACCTGAGCTACATGTCACAACACAAGTAGTAGGTTGGTTGAGAAGTTGGAGTATTTGCTGATATTGATCTTGTGTGATGATATTTGGAAGATTGTGTGCTTGTTCAGTGTCTTGCTGACTATGTATTTGTTGATCCTGAGTATTCATAAGTGAATCATCTCGATTGCTTACAGTTGCTGCAATACCTTTGACATTTCCTTTGTTTTAAAAACTTCCTGGGTACACCTTGTGTAGCTTGTGATTGGGAGGAAATCCAATCAACCAGTAACACCTCTCTGCAAGATGACCAACTCCCTCACAATGACTACAAATCTTCTTGTTGTTCCCATTTCTTCCTTGACTGTTATGATTTCTCCACTTCCCTTGATTATTATTATTGGTCCTTGCATTATCAAACACACAATTGACTGCAAGTGCAGTTGATTCAGTGCCTTTAACTCCTTTGTTTGTGTCTCTTTGACGTTCTTCTTGAAGTATAATAGCATAAGTTCTGTTAAGGCTGGGAAGGTCATTCATCATCAAGATTTGACTCTTCATAGCACTATACGAATCATTATACGAATCATTTAATCCGAGCAGAAATTTCATGACCTTCTCCTTGCTCTCATTATGTTGCCATTCTTGAAGACCACCACAAGAACAAGAAGGAATCGATACGTAAACTGCCAATTCATCCCACAACCCTTTTAATTTGTTATAATAGTTCGAAACAGAATTATTTTCTTGATTCAATGTATAAATGGCATGACGAATTTGGTAGATTCTTGGCAAGTTCCCTTGAGCAAATCTCTCTCCAAGCTCAGTCCATACAGTAGAAGCATAATCAGTGTATATCACAGTAGAAGCAATATCTGGACTCAAGGAGTTCAAAATCCAAGATAATACCATGTCATTGCAGCGGATCCATTTCTTTTGACCATCACTACTCTTCGGCATCTTGAGAGTTCCATCCACGAATCCTAACTTGTCCTTTGCTCTAAGCGCCATGATCATCGACCTCCGCCAAGTAGAATAGTTGTCTCCGTTAAGCGGTTTGGTCACAAGCATAGATCCAGGATGATCTGATGACAAAAGTTGATATGGATTGTCCTCATCCATCTTCGTGACGGTGTTGTTTGACGTCTCGAGATCTGCCATCTTTGATCAACTCGAGGCAAGAAGATCGCACACACACATAAGGAAAGAAGAAGAAGAAGACCTGCAAGAATTGGTCTCACAGAGAAAGTAAGAAGCGTCAATCGTCTCTAAGTGGAGCGGAAGTCATCGTGGCAAGCTCTGATACCATGTTAAATTTGGTTGGTCCACCACCTCAACAAAACCTAAGCACTTAGGTGAAGGGCAGTGGATCCAACTTTGTTATATAGTGTTTACATTTTTTTGTGTTTAGCAATGTGATACTATTTTCTCAATCGTAGTGGGCCCCCACAGGTCAATCGACCTGACTCTGATACCATGTTAGAACGAATGTACGATCTGACGCATCAACAACTCTTTCTTCTTATTGATTTGGGGAAAACCCCTCCACAGTCCTTATAAACATGGAGAGTAGAAAAAACCTCTTTTGTTTTACATACATCTTATTTGTTGGTTAGATCACCAACCAACAAATCCTATTGGGCCAATGAACTTAGGCCCATATATATTCTAATGTTTTACATAAACTTATTCAATTATATCAATGTCGCCAATAGACGGAACGAAAATTATTTGGCTGTCTGACCCATAAATTTCAGTCTTTTCATCATTCACTGCAGTTGATTGATTGTTTGTAGACCGATAAAACTTAGTAAGTCATGATCATCATCTCTCTCTTCAAAATCAGTTTTCTCTCTCTTTCACATCAGTTTTCTCTTTCCTCAACCCACTTTTTTCTCTTTCCTACACTATTCACCTCTTAACCACAACCAAACACAACCCACAACAAACCTATCTCTCTCCTCCACATCATTACGGGGTCTATCTTGGTAAAATTTTAAAAAATAATTCAAAAAATCAAAACAAAAACAAAACAAAATAAGAAAATATTAAAAAAATGGACGACCTGGTCGACAACCCGGTCATTCACGACCTGAGATTTCCACTCGTTAAAAAAAATCAACTGGTCATGAGGTCGTTCACGACCGCAAAAAAGTGTCGTAAGGAATGCTCTAAGGACTATTTTGTCGAATTTTTTAAAAAAATAAAAATTTTAGGAAAAAATTATGAAGATTTTGATATCTGATCCCCTCGACCTCGTGAACCCATCCCTCGGGATTGCCAGAGCCGAGGGGTGGCTTGCACAGGATCAGATATTGAAATCCTCCTACTTTTTTCCTAAAATTTTAATTTTTTTGACTATTTTGGACATTATTTCGCCACCACTTATGTATCCTAAGCTCTCCTATATATATATATATATATATCCTTTAAGGTTTAGGATGTAGAAAAATAATCACTAAATATGATCTCTTTCCTCCTACCGCTTCCATAGATCCACAACGACTGAATTCCTATTTCATAGATCATCTTCTTACAAACACCTGGTGTGAATTCCATTAACTTATGGAGTCATCAAGCCAAAGAAGTTATATTTTCTATTTATCTAAGTTAAACCTTAAATGCTCTAGAAATTATATTTTATATTTATCTAAGTTTTATCCTGCCTCATATTTATGATTATCAAAAAGTCCAAGTGTAGCTTGTCTAGACTGACGGTTGCCATAATACATGTCTTCACAGATAATCTAGAAACCGTGAATTGCAATCCATATTAACAAAATGAATGGTTTGCCTTTTTTAATTCAGGGTTCAGTACTTTAGTATTTGAATTTGATTATGACATGGAGGAGGATACTGATAATCGGTGTTCCCCAAATGGCATTAAAAACAATACCAAACTAAGAGAAGAATACCTGGCACTTGCTTGTGCCATTGAAGTCGGTGAACCAAAATTTTGAAGCACATCCAAATGCTATTTATGCAATCCCAGTAGTATTTTACTGCCTTATTTTTCTAAAAATTACTTACTGATTTTACTTATCGGATGCACTCTAATGGTAAAGTTCCTTTTTCAACAAAAGAAAGGAATATTGACAAAGGAGGTGAAATTAGTGTTGGTAATCGAACACTGAACATATCTAAATCTTGAAACCAAATATTTGCGTACTGTTGTTTTCTATGGTCAAAGTTTTCCATTTCCTCATATACCGATCGATACCCTCAATTTAGAAATATACTACAGAAACATCTTTACTCTTAAGACTAATTTTATGCTAAATCCTTCGTTATTCTCACCCGCAAAAGAAATTGTACTGATTCAGGCTCTCTGCCAAACTGCCAAGCTTGGTTTTCAAGATTGTGCAACTGATTAAGCATATCACAAGTCATTATCATTTTGTTTATTTTTTTTATAATCTAGAATTCCCCGACATCTGCCACCACTTGGGTTAGACGGGTTACGATTCTAAACTAAAAGTGATCCACACCGTTTACACAATGGACGTTTGACATGCAGAGTAAGATTTTGAACCTAAATCTTCACGTAGTCACTCCTAATCAATCCACTACGCCCTGGGAGATTTTGAACCTAAATCTTCACGTACTCACTCCTAATCAATCCACTACGCCCTGACGTACTCACTCCTAATCAATCCACTACGCCCTGGGAGACTCATAGGTCAGTATAACGGAAACAAGATCACTACAGGAGGGAATAGGAAGCGTAAGAGCAGCCGTAGCAAGAATGTAATACTCAAATTCTAACCCATTTAGAACCCAAAACACTTTGTTTTAATCACTTACAGACCTCCCAATAGCAGCAAGCTCATCACAATGAGCCTTAAACTTCCTCAAATATTCCTACATCCTTGAAGTTTCTTTTTCTAGTATACTGAAGTTGTTGTAACAAATAGAACTCACGCTATGCCGATTCACAAGCAACGGAGAGTTTAAGTGAATTTCATACCTCGTGATGGATCCATTCCAAGCCTTGAGAAGAAAATCTGATCGCTGCCACACGAAGAAAGTCAGGTTTTGGCTTTTCTTTCTTGCTCTTCTCATCGACGACGGTGTTGGAATGGATCCATCAAGAAACCCAAAAAGACCTTGACATCGAATCAACTCGGCGATCTCCGAAGGCAAGTAGTTCTTGGTTGTTAGCTTGATGGACACAAATTTCCACGTTGATGTGACTTGGAAAGGGGATGCGAGAGGAACGAGGATCGGAAATTCCATGACACGTGAAGAAGTGTTGTGGTTTTAATATTGTTACCGTATATGTACGGTTGTGTTGTAAACATTGGCAAATACGAATCGATGTATTGGAAGAAATATGAGTTGGTTGTTTCTAAACTAGTTATTCTATGAATATCAAAATTAAACTAATTAATCTAATTGAGTTAAAACGTTTAGAAATTCAGAATTAAAATCCTTAGGAGTAGTGATTATAATAAATAATCTCGTACGGGTAAACATATTTTTGTGGTTTTGAATTAAACAATAATCAATAAATAAAATCATGATTACAAATATGAATAGGACATTATCCTAACGGTTATCTAGCATAGCATGCATGAAGAACATTCATGGACTTTATCAAAACATAGAAAACTAGTATTAGAATAAGAAACAAACAATACAAGCATCATAATTAAACTAAAATTTATTCTAGCTACGATTCTAACACATAATTTCATAAATTAATTTAATTAAAATAATCTAAGGTTCTGATAACGGAACGAGAGGAATGTCGTTCTGTACGGATTGCCTAAAATAAATAATAAAAATAATATCATACTCAAGAATTTTATCTCACGATTGATTGATTGTATAAACACATCCTAGCAATAGATTAAGAATGAAATAGGACATTAATCTATACGAGATATACATATACACTTAAATCTGAAATTATTCTGAAGCACATGAAATCATGCAAGTAGCCGCAATCAACACATTCATCCATTAAACAATCGATTCACATATCTCCACCCCCAAACTACATGATCCAGTTAAGATTATGGAACATGAAAAGTTAAGAACTAACTAATCTACCTAAACATGGAAAAACTACCTAAAACAACGGGAAAAGATAGGAAGAGCTGAACGACGACGACGTGACCGTACTAAACGACGACGAACTGTACGAACTGCCTTTACATTTTTTTCTTCTTATCACAATCATTTCTTTTTAGCAAACATTCGACCCGTGCTTTATATTTCACGCAACTTCTTGGCCATGAGATTTTTTCTCACCTCATTTACAAGTCAACAATACATGACTTCTGGTCATGAGGATTTTTCTCACGTTTTATTATTTTTTTATGCATGAGAATCAATTCACATTCTCCATCGTCGTTAATTCCTTATTTGTTTATTTATTCAATCAATGTAATTGGTGATTTCTACTCAGATCTTTCGGTTTCCATAATATTACAGAAAATCACATCTTTTTGCTTTATTTTCCCCGATTTCCATATATTGCAATAAACATGCTTAGTTCCTAGAAATTAAACAACACATAGAGTACAACTTTTATTGTGTAATTTACCAAGTATAAATGTAAATTAGATGCATAAAATGCGACTTAACTAGAAGCTCTTCCGGTGATGTACAACGATGACAAATCCATGGATTATCGCATTTTCCCACTCTGATATCAAGAGGAAACCTTAGGTCTAACCTAGGCTTAGCTGGAGGAGGTGAAAAACAAAAAGGAAGAAGAGGATTGGAAGAAACCCTAGCGACAACACACACATGTATCTATTGATTCAAACGTTATAACTATGAGATAGGGATAGAGGAAGAAAAAAAACGAAAGATTTCTCATATTACTTTTAATCGCAAAATCAATCAAATTGATTTCGTACCCTCTGCTCGATGAGAAAATGGGTCAGATTCTACAAGATTAAACATATGGTACTTAAGGAATGATGGAAGGGAATAAAAAGAGAGGGAAAGAAAATCGAAATGAGCCCTAACCAAGTTAGGTTTCCATTATATAGTTGTGTTACACGGTAATGGATCCTCTGATGATCCGATAATAACATGGTAAATGGATTCCCCAAAAATAAAAAATACTTACACAATAATGCTCTAATACCCTATCTAATAAAAAGCTTACCTCACACCTCATCCTATTTAAGAGGGCAGAGGATCTTTTCATAGAAAAATAAACAAAACATGTACTTGTATTCATAAAATAAATAAAGTTATATTTACCAATAAATGAGCATAAATGGGCACAACGAGAACCAAAACGAATGTTTCAGGACAAACAGAGCTGCTTGAGCTATCACTATCACAAATAACGCAACGGCTTCTCTAATTTGTAATTGTGAAAGGAAAACCTTCAAAAAGCAACGCCAATATTTACCTTAACAGAGATAACCTGAGGCTATTGTTCAGAAGAATCAATCTCATGTTTGAAAATGAGATTCCCTGAAGCACTGCGTCTAAACAGCTTCTCAACCACATCATCCCAGATAATTTTTCCATTAGATTTAGCTTCCCTTGGTGATGTCTTTTCTTCCTTGTCTTCTCTTGCGGTGACCTGCATGCTTTCACTAGTTTCATCTACTAGTGTGACCGCGTGTGGTATTTTCAGGCTTACGGCTCTCTCCAGTGCATCCTCATGCTCTTTCTTGATAGTTTGTATCCTTTCCATTCTCTGCTCGGGTGGTGGAGTCGTAACCTCACCACTCTCCTTCATTATCTGGAAAACCAAAATTCTAATAAGCAATAGTGAAAAATCCCTCAAACAAATAGATTGCAAAATTACAGGTTTATTAACATCAGCTTCACATTGGCGACAAATATTTGGATCAATCTTATAATTGTTATATAGCAAAATTAGTTAATATACATGGAGCCAGATGTAACTTCAACAATAGGGGTATGGTAATATGCGATTATCATGTTGGTTTTTGTGGTCCTTACCTTGTTGGGGCAAGCGTAATTGGATGATAAGATTAGATTTCGAAAAGAAAATGATTTTGATTACAAAATGGAAGAACTTACAAGATTTTAGTAAAGGATGGATGCCCTACAGTAAGGTAAAGTGTAAACGGGACAGGACGGGTTGCTGCCCCACTGCTACCCTCCCCGCCTAAGTTAAGCGGGTAAGCAGGGTGGGGCGGGGGCGGAAAAAAAACTCACTACTCATCCCGCCTAAGGGTGGACTAGGTAGAGCGGGTTAGGCGAGTTATTATTTGATTAAAGCTAAATTCAAAATGTCAATCTATTTTCCTTAACATTTTTCATTTTGATCAAAACTAGATACAAAAATCAAAACAAAAAAAATCAATACATGTATGTTTTTAAATCTAGATACAAAAATATCAAAACTAAATACAAGGCAAATGCAGGTATGGGTTATTGGGTTATGTAGGGCAAGTTGCGAGAAAATTGCAACCCGTCGGTAGGTAGAATTTTTTTGTCAACAACCAACCTTAGGCGGAGCATGACGGGACGGCAGGTCAAACCCACCCCATTTACAGATCTAGGCTACAAATGAGATACATTCCCTATTTATAGGACTCGATAGGAGAGTCATTTTAAGTTTATCTAATTCTAAAATATACAAACTCTAATATTTATGAGTACTCTCTAAAAATTTATAGCATGATTATAGAGTATTATACTCTATCTAAAATATTCTAGAAACTTCTAGAATTATCTGATATTTCAAGATTTCTCTAGATAATTCTAGGGATTACGAATTACATAATTTTTAACATACCTCCCAAGCTTTCTCTACTTCTCTTACTATCCAACCAATAGCATGATCCTTTGTAACACTTGTCGACAACACAATATGTTCAAATCTTCCCTCAACTGGAATGGCAGTTCTAACCTCAGGTGGATATCTTCCGCATCTGTTTATAAACTTCAATCAATCAGAGAAGAAAATATGGCACCGAGAAAATATCTACGGTAATTACAAAGACCTACGTAACTCACATCCATGCAACACAAAATCTACCCAACTTTGTCAAAACCACAAATACAAAAACGAGATGCAATTATGTAGAGGGATTTCCCAGAGAGTAATTAGGATCCCATGGGAATATGGGATCACCACAAAACCTACCGCACCCCCTGTTTCCTAAACTTTCCCAGAGTACACACCACTGATCAAGTAAAAATCCCCATCCCAAAAAGACTGATTCAAGTGATAGAATGAAATGTCTCATGATGAAGCCTTATTTTATTACATAGTGCATTATAGCCATTCTGATGTAAATTTTGTGCAAATAACGCAAGCAAGTGAAGCTCATTTCTAACAAAAACAAGACACCATATCTCAATCGTTCAATATAGTTGGCAGAATCATAAGAATCACAATAAATTTTCTTCCCTATCCACTAAAACATCTGAAACTATGATAATTAATTGATATTTTTTATTGCTAATTAATTGAATTTTTAATTTACTGGAAAAATAGAAGCTAAAAAAAATCATGACAAAACCAGGTCCTCTGGACTGTCAGAAGGACACAATTGAAGTATAGATAATGGAGAGGATTCAAATTGCTAATAGGTCCCAAAGGAATTAAAGTCTCTTCACTTCAAATGACGTATCACTTGTTTTTTAGTTAGAAACTAGGACCAAAAAAGGATCCAGTAGTACAATGCATGCTACTGAGAGGATTCATATTGTTTCACTACTATATTTACTGAGTAATAGCATACCTACAAAACTTTCTTTCTACAATATGGTACATGCGTCCTGGTGCATAAAGCCTTCTTGGATCTCTTAGCTTTCTTCCTTCTGGTATAAACGTATCTCTCATGCAAACGAAAAACAAGAGGCATGGAAAGCTGTCCAAAGGAATAACACAGAACCATTTTAGTCAATTGTAAGAATTCAGTAACCATGTAATACAAACACTGCAATGAATTGGAAATGTAAAAGAGATCATGCCACAATAATCAGCATGACCTTGTTATAAAAATGATATCACAACTCACCAGAAGATAGATTTAAAAATATCTTCCAAGGGTGTGGCTGTTCTAGGCAAGAAATCATCCTACAAAAATCAAGATATTTACTTAGAAATCTTCACATTATTTATTATTATCATACAAAACACAAGATGTGATTAACATTTCTCAGAAGAAGAAATAAAGTATATGGTCTTCTTGCTTGAAAAAAAAAGTATATGGTCTTCTTTGACTTAGGAAGCTACAATGAATTCAGAATTTCAGATAGATGAAAATGTGAGCTAATATGAGTCCTCTAATTGGTAATGCAGAAGATGATAAACCATGTCTTCGCATGGGGACGAAACACAAAATAGAAGCGTAAACACAAAATCGATTTGCAATGGTTTAAAAGTTCAAAACAAGGTAAATATGTAAATATACTAAACTGATCGAAGTCATATTTTTCATCATATCGGAGGACCTTTGTCCAATTAAGATCTAGACGTGACCCCTACAAAAACGAGTAGGACACCAGGTAAGCTCCAAGCTACACTACCTATAACAAGAAAATAACATCCCAAAGATGTCCTATTCAAACAGCATTTGTTAAGAGATCCAATCCATGGGGACTAAATCTAAATTTCTAAGCTTGACGACCTCGGCCAAAGGGACACGACAAGCATGTAGAGCACCCTTCCTCAATAAAGTCATATTAGAGCATCTCTCAGTTAAAATCAAGACAAAACCCCCTAAATTGTTTTGCATCCCAAACACCTATACACAAGAAAATACCACTCACCTTATAACTTTATCATTGACACCATCATCACTTCATTGTTCAAGAACTTCCATTCAGCAATTTTTTTGCAACTAACAATCTATCACTCATAAGTCATAATTACCTCACCCAAAGCCAAAACATCATCATATATAAGCATTACACATTTACAGGCACCTTTTCCTAACGAAAGTCAACCGAACAAAACCCCGAATCAACCAATCAAGCAACAATCCAAAACCTCAACCATAAATTTACAACCTTCACCCTTCTAGCCTGCAATTTGAAGCTAAACCTCCACACATTACAAAAAGCAACGAGCAACAAACCATCAGAAACTCCAACTAAAGCTAATTCACAGAAAACAAATAAAACAAGCAAGCAAGCAAGCGAATACACACGAACCTGCAATATGACGGAGTGAATAACATCGGCATACTTGACGGCAAGATTAAGCGACATACATCTAGCAGGCGCAATAGCATACCCCCTAATCTGCTTCCTCGGAACATCCCCAATCTTGGCCGTATCATTCACGACCAACACCGTCATCAGCGCAGCAATCCCCGACCCCAACGAGTGCCCGGCGAAGACGACCCTCACATCCTTCCCCATCTCCTCCACCAACCTTCTCAACGTCCCGGTCTCCGTCTCCAGCAACCATTTCGCCGCGTTAAGCAACCCCCTGTGCACGTACCCGCCGTCAAACATCTCCCCGCCGAGTTTGTTATTCAACAGCAGCTTATAGTCGGCGTTGTTGACGATGTTGAGGCCGCGGACGGCGAAGACGATCTGGTTATTGGGGCGGTCGGCGTAGATGAGGTAGGGAGGGGAGTGGCCGCCGGTGTCGTCGTAGGAGGCGCGCTTGACGACTCCGGCGGGGTCGACGACGTTAGGGGGGAGGAGGCGGGGGTTGGAGAGGTCGGGCTCGTAGACGGCGAGGACGATTCGGGTGACGTGGGGGATGGGCTCGAACTCCGACGGGATGGCGGTGGGCCATGTCTCGCTGTCGTAGGAACCCACGTAGGTGCACCGCTTCCAAGCCCACCGCGTGCAGCCCAGGCAGAAGACGCACTCCAGGCCGGCCATTGCCATTATCGGGGTTAATTTTGTGATTAGTTGGGGATGGATGTTTTTGGCATTGTTGTTGTGGGGGATTAGGAAGGTTTGAGACAAGGGTGGAAGGTTCAAGTATGGTGGACAGCTTCGAATTATTGGGCATCACTTCTCTTCTCTTCTCTTCTCTTCAGGTGGAAGGGGCTGCTAACAACGGTCAACACATTTTCTTTTTCTTTTGTTGGGGTTTAGACTTTCTTTCTTGTTCTAATTAATTAAGTAATTAGTGGAGTGGACCGTGTGGTTAGTTGCTTACATGGCAAGGAAAGAAGACGGGAAGTTGGAAGATTGGAATTTTTTTAATAGAAAGTTTTGTGTGGTTGGTTTGTGCAAACCAGTGAGCTGCGGAGAAGTTGAGATGAAAATCTGAGTTTGCGTGCTTTTTAAGGACTTGAGAGATATTAAATTGTGAAATCAAGATATTTCCAGATAGGTTAACTCGCAACAGCAGAAATAGAAATAGAAATAGAAATATATAATGACGAGGTTCACGTTGCGTTCGCATGATTTCTTTTTGACTTGGAAAATTGACTGATTTTTACAAATGTGTCTGCATCAGCCATCAAGCCTGTAACGCATAACAAAGTTCGGTCAAGTCCAATTTTAAATGTGGTCCAAGTAAGTCTGCGTGTTTATAGGTAGTAGAGTTAGAGTACGAGGTTTACCAAAAATTGTGAAATCACTAATTACGATTCCTCATACCAACCCTTTTAATGTCAATACTTATCCAATAAAAAACCTTTTAATGGCAACATGAATATTTTCTTATGAAACTTTCTTTTGAAGTATGTTATATTACAAAAGTGTGCGTGCTATAGATAAGTTCACCATGCAAAACAAAGCAAGCAGTCCGTTATGAACATCTATCTCGACAACATTAGTAAATAACAGACAGAAATTAAACAAAATGGACAGCGATTCCACGTTGAAATAAAAAAGACAATAGTATCATACGATGGGATTGAGCTAATCATGTCTTATTATCATAACATCCTGCTTGCAACTAACTTTGGACTTTGCTTGCCGCCAAACTAAGAAAAAATAATTCTCCAACTTGACGATCCTTCCGTTCCTAAATTCCCTGTTGGCACATGAATGTTGACCATGTGGAGGGCTTCTATACTAATTCATCACCTCAAGTTTGTGTGTGTGTGTTTAATCTTTTTTTCTTAACATTTTTTTTTTAAAATTTAACACAGCAGATAATACTTTTTCGTTTTATAGTAATTATTGTGTTTTAACAAGTTGAAAATCACAATATAGTCCCAGATCCAATAAGATACGTTGATTAAGTTGACACTCGTATTGTTGACTGACTAGAGACCAGGTCGTCACTGGCCAGTCGGATTGTTAAAACCCTTCTATTTTTTCATTGTGTTAACCTACATTTGTAGATTATTAGGCCCATTAGGAAACAAATTCAATTAGCCCATTGTGTATCTAGTCTACTATATATCTATTCTTTTGACCCACTTCAGTTTCATGAGCATAAACACATCCTTAAATTGTTGCCAAAAAAGGCAAAAGTTATGATGGCTATAACCAGGAACGGAAATGCAAGGTGCTCAAGAAGCTACCTACAAGTGAAGAGTGTGAAGTGGTGGTTTATTTGTTTGCTATCATTACAATCGACCCACTGTATATTAATATGCTAATGAAGAAACATGAGTATGATTGAAGAACACGTATCCAGCATGTGCACGTTTCCAGAGGAATAAATATGATGACTTGGAACGTACGGGTGATCCAAGATCGACATTAAAACCATATGGAGGGATGATATCTGAAACAAGTTTTGTGAATTGTGATCCATATTGGGAGACAGGTGAACAGGCAGCTGCGTTTTTAAATGATACAGAAGTGGGCTTCCATCTTGTGTGTATGGATGGTTTGTTGTATGGATTTGCCATTCCTTCAAACCTCCTAAAAATGTACCGTCAACTTCCTTCATACAGTTTAATTTGAATGGATTGATTGAAATAATAAATTGGGAGGATACAAGGACATCCTTCCTAATGTGGTTGTTTTTTAAAAAAATGGTAGGATTAATTTGATAAAAAATTGTGTAACGACATTCCATTATAGGAGTAGAGATCAAACTTGCATCCCACTTTCACCCACCCAATTGGTCATTAAACACGTTAGGATACACTTATTATAATGTGGGTATTGATCAACAAATTATTGTCGGAGCTCATGGATATCGATCAATTGGAGCATCAAAATCTCGAAAATGGGGATCTTAGGGTAATTAATCTAGAAGACCACAGTTTGGCATTACGATCAAAAAACTATGGGAAGTGTTGACGAACAAAAACTGGGTACGTCTAAAACTATCGTTACTAAGATAAGAAGTACTGTGAGTCTGTGACTCTTCATTTATTCTTCACCTACGCCTAACAATAGGCAAGATAAACAAAGCTAGATCTTCAACAACAAAGGAAACTTCTCAACAAGATCATTATAGAAACTTCTTAATGGTCGGGTTGTACGCTATCCACTGTTTAACCAAGTTTGAAGATCCAACGCTACACCAAAATTAAGATATTCAATTGGTTACTAAATGAAAAAAAAAGATTTTTAACAAAAGATAACCTCATAAAACGAGGTATAGTGGTTGATCCTGCCCGCCCGCTATGTGGTTAATTTCACCAATGAGTCGATCGACCATTCATTTATTCGTTGCTCTTTTGTGCAACATTTTAGGATTATGCATCTATTATTGATCTTAATCTCGAGCCATGTATCAATAATGAATTCTGGAGTGAGTTAGAGGAGATTAACCGGGGCACGAGAGTGGAGGAAATGAAAGTGGCAAGAGCTGCGCGAGAGACAACCAAAAGCTATGGAGGCAGAAGACCGCATAAAGTTCTTTGAAGCCACTAATTTCCTACCCCAAGACATAAGCTTTCTAAAGGATGTTTATTATCTATGTCTGTTGTATACTTGTATCCTAACAACCTAAATGGTTGGTAAACAAAGGCTGCCAATGATGATTTTTGCTTGTTGAATCCTGTAACTTAAACTTGTAGCACAATCGTGTTTATAGCTGGACTTTATCTTTATTTATGCAATTTAATAACTTTCAAAAAAACAAAAAAATACAACATCAGTTTTTGGTATGCCGCAGTTAGGTACTACACTGTTTTTGCACCAACGCAAGGAAAATTCCTTCTCCACCTGAAATCAGAATGAACACCTGTACGTTAGAGTTAAAACAATACACCCCTAAACCTGAAATCACATTAAAGAGCAAATATTACTCCAAAATCAATCCACCATCACACTTAAGTCAACAAAAATCCTTCCTCCCTTCAGAGTTAAACAACACACACAAACTAGTCAGATATCCGCAACTAGAAGTGCAAATAAGAGTTAGGCAGACAAAAATATAATACATACATAAGTAATGATTTAATTAATTAATTAATTAATATAGCCCTATAATTCTCCATCCATATTCCAGAGTCCAGAGTTGCCTTCCCTGCAGCACACTGCAGTGACAGACAGACTCCACTTGAGTGTGAGTGTGAGTGTGAGTGTGGATGGATGGGGACACCGACATGGTCCCGTCCTCTCCTACGGGCTCCTCCCTCTCCTCCTCCGATCTAGACACCGCGGTGAGCTCACCCACGTCCCCACATTCCACGTTCCCCCTCCTTTCTTCTAACCCTTCTTCCCATTACAGTCCTCCGCCTCCTTCTTCCCCGACCGGAGCACCTCCCTCGGCACTCTCATGGGCGTCGCCGTCCCCATCGTCTCCCAACCCCACCCCAAACCCCCGCCTTCCATTCCAACCCGCCGCCGCCGGACCCGCTGGTGGATGCTCTGCCGCGAGGAGGACATGGCCCGCCGGACCTCTCTCGGGGACTTCCTCCAGGTCGAGCGCCGTCTGAGCTGCGCCGACGTCGGGTTTGTGGCGCCGGAGCACGAGAGCGTCGGCGGTGGGCCGCTGTTCCAGGACGGGAGGGTTCTGCCGCCGCCGTCGAGACGGGGGGTGCAGAGGGATGGAGGGATGCCTCGCTTGCCCGTGCTTCTCGCCGGTATCTGTACCGGCGGCGAGGGGTAATTTCGTAATCTTTTCTTTTTCTTTTTTTAAATGTAAGCTCTGGAATGAGATGGTATGGACTTTGGAGGACCGAAATGGAAATTAAATGAATGAAATGGTTCATCGTGGAATTATTCCTGACTTATTTTGTTTGTTTTAAACTATGTTGTTTAGCTTAACTGAAAGAGATTGGAATTATTCCTGAATTATTCCTGACTAAAATCGGTTTTAGCATCGGTGCATCACATTGGGATTGAGATTTTCTTCGATTCATGGGAAAAAAGGTTCCAGTTCATTAATTATGGGCCATCCATGTGTTAATAAATAGTTGGATTATTAGCAATACTAAAAGTTTCGTATTTATTATTGACCGTGAATTATGCAACCCATATCCAATGAATCTCCATTAAGAAAACCTCCCTCTAACTGGTTTTGCGAAGAAAAAAGAAAATCTAACTAGAAGTGGTTGATTCATTTAAAAATTCCTCGTGTTTCGACTGGAAAGGAAAAGAAACGATTGGGATTTTTGTTTCAGCAAAAGTTTTGTTAATGGATCGTGGTCTGGTGGATGTGTCGATTGTACTGATCTGGCACAAGTGCACAGTACAACTATAATACTGTCTAATTACGTGATAACGCTTTGTGATCACTGTTATACATTTAAATTTTATGCTAATATAACACTTGCAACACAATGTACAAGTTTAAATTATACTGTCATCAGAATTCCCATTGTCATTATCAGACTACTTGCAACCTGCTTCAGGTGGTGTTAGTTGTGCTTTTGGTTTTATCCGTTCCATTGGAAGTATTTGTTTTCTCCCTCTATGGATATATAAATGTGTTCATGTGAGTGTTGTTTAGTAGCTCGTGGTCCTGATGATTCTGGGTTTAAGTCTGTAAATTATCCTCGGCTCTTCTTTTTGAGGTGGACTCATGTATTTGGATCTATGTTAGTTTCATTGCTCTTCTTTTTGAGGTGGACTCATTGCGTATCTATGTTGGATCAACTGGCAAATTGTTATTTTATTAGTGAAGTTATCAATTATATTATATGATGCGTACTTCATGTTTTCTTTCCTGTGTCACTGGTATTCCCAAGTTTCTGGATAGATGACCCAGGATTCTGATTGCCACCTCCCCTCTTTTGAAACGGCATGTTGCAGACATGCACAATAGCATGACTACTCCCGACCGTTAGCTCAGGAAAACGGAGAATATTACTCTTAACTACATTATAAAGAAAAATTAGATCCTTCCAGAAAATCTGATTACGCAACTTTCCTGTAATTTGTTCCATATGTTACAATGTGGAACATACATCCCAAGTTCAAATCCTACCTATTTATCCTTGGCTCTTCTTTTTGAGGTGGACTCATGTATTTGGAGTCGTATAGCTTTCTCAAAGTATGGGCGAAAGTGTCAGGAAATTCTGAGTCATCAAAAAAAAAAAAATACATTTGTCATGGTTGCCTTCTTCGTAGGAAACAGACTAACCAAACACTACCTATTTTGTTTGCCTTACGTAATAAGACATCTGAAAATAAATTACATTTTTTTGTTTGTAATTTTAACGAGTATAATTTTATAAGTGAGTCGGATTTGTAGGCCATGTAATCATGAAAGTTGTCTCAATGGTTGTCAAATTGTTGTCCCTGTGAACTCCGATGGAAACTGTAAAATTGGGATCACCTCGAGTGGACTCCACTAATGATAAATGGGATTTGAGAAGAAGAATGAGAGAAATCGGAATTCAGATTGGAGATGGGATTGAGAAGAGAGAAGGTAAAGAAAACGGTTGCTGATTGGTGTTGGTTATCATTTGATTGATTATGAAAACTTGATCGGCCCACGTATATATATTGATAGATGGGCTTCACATAACCCGATAGGCCCAGTATGGGAATACTACAAAAGAAATTAATATCAACCTATACATTAGTTTTAATAATAGCAGCATAATTAAAGTGAGAACGGTTATAAAATAAATATACATGGAACAAAGAAGATAAAAAATTTGGGGAAGAATATTTTTAATATTTCATCCATCTACCAAGTATTACAATGGTCTTACAATGATCTCCTATTTATAGGCTATAAGAGGCAAATGAAAGGGTGTATGTTACAAGAGTAATGAGAATGTGAGAGGTTGATGAAGTTATGAGAGAAGAATGTGAAGGTGAAGCATCTATGATGTTTCACAACACTCCCTCTTGGATCTTCACCTTTATACGCTAGGGATGATGTCTCGTTAAAAACCTTATCAAGAAAACCCGATGGGATAAAAACTTGATGAAGGAAAAAAGAGTGCAGCGTGTATGATGCTCCCCCTCACTTCAACATACATTCTTCAAACGACAAGCACCAAATTTAAAGACAAGCTTCTTAAAGACTTTGATGGCCAAGAACTTTGTAAATAAATCCGCCAAATTCTTGCTTGATTGGATATGATCAGTTGTCACTTGATTGGTCTGCCTCGTTAAAAACCTTGCCAAGTAAACCTTGTGGGACAAAACTTGGTGAAGGAAAAAAGAGTGCATCGTATAATTCTCCCACTCAATTCAACATACATTTATAACACTCCCTTATATAATATGTGTTATGTTTATGCATCGTTAAAAACCTTGCTACAAAACCCTGTGGGAAAAAGTAGCTAAGGAAAAGAGTGCATAACATACGCTAACAAAATTGCACAAGTTGCCTCATTAAAAACCTTTAACCAATAAAACCTTTTATGACAAAAATTGGAAAAAAGGAAAGAGTGCAACTACAAGCCTTCCGGGCTTTATCCTTCAGGGACGATAAATACAAATCCGCTTCCCCTTATTCGTAGTTTACCAAACTTACGAATATATTTTACGAAGTCATTAAACACAAAATTGCGTAGGGATTCAATAAACAAATACATGATAGTTTAACAGATTTAATGAATATTTACTATATTTCACTTAGATAATAAGATTGTGAAATATGTTTGCGTAATTTTTCTCAAATAATATGCTGGAGTAATACAAATTGTGGTAACTTTTGATATGAATATGTTACCTCAAAAGATATTACTTATGAACAATTTAAAAATATCTCATAATTATATTGATGTCCTAGCGATACGAGAATGTAAGAATCAATAATTGATTCACCAACTTGCATAAAATTGTAATGACTCCACGCAATGACACCAAAATTTCGTGATAGTAATTGATGTGGATCGGACATATAAGAAACATTGCTAATGTAAATTTTTATCGCATGACTAGAAATTGGTAGATCCTTGAACGTCATCTAAATGTTTTTAGATGAAAATTATGCTTAGATAAAACATTTACTGTGAACCTTATTAGGTTTCAAGTTATAAGAAAATGTTCATGACATTTTGATAAGGAACTTCAGGTCCTATTACAATTGGATCTTTGTTTATATACAATACATGTCCTTTCTTAGTGTCATTTCAATGTGAGTATTAAGTAGAATTTTTTTTCTACAATTGAATCATTGTACAAATTCTCTTCCAGAGAATGTTCGAACTTCAGGTCAAAAAATAATTGAGTTTTCTCTGATCATTTATTCCAAAAATTGTCCATTAAATATTTCACGAGTTTTCAAAAACTCTGATGGAGGTCCTATGACATCAAGCATGTTATAAACATAATAAATAACAGTAACTTTTGTTATTGGATGAAACATATGGACGACTAAGATCAACTTCGCATCATTCTTCATGATGACTTTGATTGAAGAGGTTATATGCACACTCTTACTTGTTTCTTTATATAGCGATCTTTTCAAAATTGTATAGTGCATCTTTTGATTCTTGTCATCATATTATATATTTTGTCATATTAGTCCTTCAGGGACTCCCATATACTTACCAATAGTAAGTGACTTATAAAATTTTAAAGACACAACATATCTTATATGCATATCATATTGATCATGTAACATAACTTATTATCAATATTACGAGAAAATGAGTAACATCACGATGGATGTTGGGTCCTGCGAATACCCTTATATTACTCCTCGCTTTATAATGTATCACATGTTTTTCTGATTTCTATTTTTATCCTTCAGGGATATAATTTCAGAAATCAGGACTACAGGTCCAAATAGTATATTTATTCAGCAAGTTTATTATATATTGTTCGCCTTCGTTTGTTTTTATCAAATACGAATGCTTCTGGCATTCTTATAATATCATAGGTTTTGGATCCATTTTTCTTTTCTTGAGATAGCATGCTATTAACAAGGCGAATGAATTGTCGACAATAATTTTAATAATAATTTAATATCTCTCGTATCAACATATATAGTTGATTGCAAGTTTTACGTCAATAATAATCAAATCCTCATCGTTTCCCAAAATTTTAGGATTTGACCGTTCTGTATCCCCATAATTTCATTAATCTTTTGTTTAGCAGCTGCATGTATTTTTACGGGTTTATATTCTTCAGGAATAACCTCTTCAGGTGGTGCAATGAGAGTGACTAACTTTTATTTTATTTCCACAAATAATATATGTTTTGGTTCACGCTTCTGGCGTTGGATGAGCTCAAATATATTTTATCATGTGGAGATCTTCACTTTATATTATGTTATTTATGTCTAGTAATATAAGGTGTAGTCACTCTTTTGTGATCAATACAAATGTATGACAATTACTTGCAAGATATTGCAAGATAATGATTTTATGAACTTCAGGTTCAACCATACTTGTACGTATATTTTCTTATGAACTTCAGGTTCAATATAGTACAATTTCTTAATATTCTTTAAGCTTCTAGCTTCTCTCCCTAATGCCAGAAAATGTACATCCTATATATATGATTATTATATTGGACAATAAAACTTAGCCCTTCAGAAGCTTTAAATCGCAGGAGGGAAACAATTTATTCATTATTGTACAAGTAAAGTAGGGGAAGATTCATAACATGATGTATATCAACCATAAAAATTAATGAATAATATTAGCAGGTATATATGCACATTAATGTATCATGTATAAATTTTAAGATCCCATAGTGATCAATATTGAGAGATATTTTAAAAACAGGGGGACTCTCATTTTGTTGTGCAAATCGGTCGACAAATTTGACCTCATTTTGGTCGTGATAGAAGTCAACAAATTTATCTAAAACTTTACAAACACAATATCAATGATGACATCGATAATTAATATAAGAGATGATTTTATTAGGCACTTCTGGGCAAGTTTCATCTCTTTGATGTCATCTTTATTTCATACTTCTTATTTACACAAAATTTAGTGCACTGCTTATGCTCTTGTTTTCACGATACTTTGTAATGTGTGTTTCCGACACACCAAGAAATGTATCGTGATTTTCCAAAAACTCTCATGACCATCAATTATCGGTGATGCATAACTCAAAATGGTATTGAGTCATTAATTTGTAAAGTGATCAATATAATATATATTTTTCTTTTACCACTAATCTCTGTATATCTATGAACTTCTGGTCATAGGGTGTTATTTAGAGATCGACGTGCATTTTTACTCAATTAGCTATTTGCACGTCGTTTAGATAGACATACGAATCCTTCAAGGATTATCATAAAATTTCATAACCCTCTTTAGATGAATGAGCTCTAAATATTTGTATAGTAGCATTTTATGAATATTAAGATATTCGCCTTCTGGGCAAATGCATATCATTATTAATAACATTGATCACTTTGTAACATGGTGATTCAAATTCCACTATACTGTAGCACATTGTACTATATATATGCATCTATCAAGATGGATATTATGTGCTCACATACTTGAACCACAAGTAACAATCACATACTTGAACCACTTTACAAATACTATAATAATGAACATGGTACTGAGAATTCATATAACTTATACTGAGCAAGTGAATCAATACAAAGTTGAATGAGATATATATCATTCAACTTTAAAAGCACTATTAAATATGTAATTTTTTTTTCATGTTTTGTTGGATCGAGAAATCATGAAATTTTGATCAACAAGTCGATATTTTGTCCAACCACGAAAATAGACATGAGATTAAATCATAATACTTTTAAAATCATTTTAACAAATAGGATAGCACAAGAAAATCACAACCTCCATTTTGTCTTGATTTGATGCTTCTTTCTCTAGTCATTAATATTTTAAAAGACAATGAGTTGGGTTCAACATCCATAATCCATGATAAGACGTCATTTTTATCCATGATGTCAAGTATATAGTTAAAAGTCATAACTTGCAAGGATCAAAGCATAATTGGTACATGCATGCAACTTATTACCTTCTTTTTTTCCTTCTATCGGTGCATACTAAATTAAACATCTAAAAAATGGAATATATTATAATGTACTTGAATCATATGATAAACAAAAGTGCATATTACTAATTCCAAAAGCAACATATATTGATTGTATATATGTAGTCTAATTTATTTTATATATATACAAAATTGTCATGATATATTCTATGCACCATGTGGGTAAATTAATTACCTCGTGATGAATAAATACACATTCAAGATGTATGTAAAATATCCATATATGTCTTTTAGATATAAATGATGCATATCAACATATTAGCATGTAAATTATTAATATCTAGAAGAATCTCATCGTAACTGAATAAAAATCACAAGTATGGAAAATATATTGGACTAATAAAAGTACTAACCAATATAAAACATTTTCTCACAAAAATTTAATATTTAACCAATGCTAAACCATGACATTAGATTTTATTTTATTTTGTCTTTTGAACATAATTTGTTGGGTAAAAAAACAACAATTATTGACTGATGCATCAATGTATTATAGCACATGACAGAATAACCAATAAAAAA
Organism: Triglochin maritima; assembly: GCA_963682175.1. Lineage (NCBI taxonomy): Eukaryota > Viridiplantae > Streptophyta > Magnoliopsida > Alismatales > Juncaginaceae > Triglochin > Triglochin maritima. The sequence goes on from OY821772.1 coordinate 46,154,107, forward strand.
TTCATGAGTTTAAAAATGTATTTGTTGTGCAAGATTTAAATTAAGAACTAAATAATGTTTCCCCTCCAACATAAGCACATTAATATATTGACCAAAATAACAAAATAAAAATTCGAAAAATCATATAATCATGTCACAAAAAGATCTTATAAATCCTGATTTTTGTTGTTGTTGTAAAACACTAAGATATACCATTGTCTGAGATTCACACGTCCAAAAATATTTTTTATTTCATTTTTAGAGTATACATATACAACCCTCAATTGATTGAAAATGATTTCTTTATTAATCATGCAAAATGGAATCACATTTCTAATCTTTTTTTTATGATCAAAACAAACAATTTTTGACAGATAAACAGAAGAAATTATGTATGTCACATTGAGAATCAAAACATAGATTTGTTACCTTGTGACTTGAGTGACACCAAATGTTTTAGTCGGTAGTAAAACTTTCGTGCTGATAACGTGTTATGAAATAAATATACATGAAACAAAGATGATAAAAGATTTGGGGGAGAATATTTGTAGTATTTCATCCATCTACCAAGTATTACAATGATCTTACAATGATCTCCTATTTATAGGCTATAAGAGGCAAATGAAAGGGTGTATGTTACAAGAGTAATGAGAATATGAGAGTTTGATGGAGTTATGGGAGAAGAATGTGAAGGTGAAACATCCATGATGTTTCACAACAAGAATCACTTTAATTCTTTAAAGAAACTGTCCAAAACTAGGCTGGTGAAAGGGCTTACCCGGTTATCTGGGTTACTTGATCCGGCCCAAGAGGAAACTTTGGAAATTATTCAGAGCAAACAAATGATGGGAATATACAAAGCTCGAGATTGGCAGACACATGTCATCGCTATTGTCCACTACATTCTATCTGTAAGTTATGTCCTCTCGTAAAAGGAAATTGGAAAGGTGGAGGGGCTGCACTGAGACATCATTATATCAAGTATGGAAGTCCATCATGGTAGTGTTTAATAACTGTCTCGGTATGGCTTGGATATTGGAATTTTGATAAAAGAAAGTAGCCCAGGCTTTCCAATGTCCATACCCTATCTCTGTAGAAAGCCCCCGTCAAGACGATAGGTGATAATACAGATTGACGAACAAAAAAAAAGATGATTGAGGAAGACAGAAGCAATTAACTTAATTAAGATCATATTTGTCATCACAAACTTCATTGCGACATAATTGGAAACCAAACATACGGGTGAAGCGAAACGTATATATTTCATCCACATGCACTAGCACACTGTTTTTCTTTTCTTTTTTTGACGGAAAGCACTGAGCAAATTGTGAGCTCTTGTCTTCACCAAACTACAACAAACGACCATAATTCATTGTTAGGTGGTTAGCAGCACTTGTCATTCGGAACAGCAACGTAATAGAAATGAAGTATTACATGTCAAAATAATGTCCAACATATACGTGTCTACTTGTGAGGAGGATATGCATATAATATTTCTCATGTGGTCCAATTTGGATTTTGAAAGCAATCTTAGCCTCTAGCAAACTAGGAAAGTGATAAGACGTCATAATTCCACTGGAGCAGTATTAACTATTTGATTGCACTTAGAAATGGGATCGATGGTTATGTTGCTTGTCTTTTTATACAACCAAAAATACACTACGAATAAGGTTCTTCTATGTTATGCATGTAAATTTCGACGACAGTTGGGGGAGAGATTTATAATTTATGTACAATGGTATTGGTACAGAAGAAGATCCACCGCATAAAATACTTTCTTTATGTCTTACCCAAGTTGGTATTGATACCAATTTTTGATGTGATTGATACTCATATGCATTCTGTGATACGGTTGTAAATAGATTGGGTAAAAACCGTTTAACCGTCCTAATCGAACAGACGAGTAAGGTCACTGGTTGTAAAAATCATAACCGTTTAATAAATTGACAGATAAGGGTTGTGAATATCATAACTTTTTAATAAATGGACGGATAAAGTTACATGATTTAACCCGTCCGTTTAACCGCGAAACATAATGAATATATATAATATTTTGCTATGTATATTATATACATATAATTGTTTGTATTGTGTGGATGTTTGATGTTGTTTTATATGAATTTGTTGATTTTTAGATTATGAATTTTTGGAAGTTTTGATTATAAAATTATGGATGTAATGATGTTTTTAACATGTTTGACAAGTTTTATCCATTTAACCATTTACCCAATTCTTATATCAATTTTAATATCAATTAAGTTTTAACCATATAATCATTTAACCGCCCAAAACCGTATAATTAAATTAAACGGGTAGATTCATGGGTAGAGGTAAAAATAAACTTGTTTCAAACCGAACCGCGAACAATTTAATTAGACGGGTAGGATCATGGATAAGCCTTATAACCATTCACGGACCGTCCATTTACAGCCTACGGGACACCACAAAAAACTCAATTATTTAAGTTTTTCCCTTTGATCTGCACGTGAAACTTGTTTTTAGGCAGGCGTTTAGGCAGATGACAAATTTCATGAGATCTTTTTTTATAATAAATTATATGATATCTAAAAAAATGGATCTCTCTGTAGTTCCAATCGATATTAAATAGGACTTTCGTACTGTACCTAGCTAAAATAATTCTACATATCTTTCCAACGTGTAAACGTATTTTATATTTTTATTCATGGAACAACATTTCTTGAATTATCAATCGAGGTGATTATCGTATTCAGTAATTTATATATACACACACAATTACACAAAGTATAAAAAAAATCTTCTAAATGTAACCGAAAAGAAAATGAGATTTTTTTTATAGAAACGAAAACAAAATTGATTGTTGAAAGATCAATGGCCAATTTTGCACCAAAATATTTGTTTGGATTGTAACGAATAGTGATCAATTAAGGTACAAGATCCAAATCCAATAAGAGTGGAAAAGGCTGGCTCATACATCCTGTCAAGGATACTTGATCAGAAGCTCTTAAACACAACTTTATTTTTTTCATGTTATGTTCTTCCATAGAAGGAAAACATGTGAAGGAGATACTTCATGAAATGATATATGGGAGACCATTCAGTTTGAAAAAAACTAAAAGAGATGGTAGAAAGGAAATCCCAAACGAAAGGTTGAGGACGGTTGTAACAAACTCTGATTCTTTCCTACTATATTTTTTGAGAGAAGAGTAGATATTTTTATATGCATATTCATGAATCCACTTACAATATATATGAGTTTTTTTCTAATATAACTCATCAAGCCCATTACAACTAAAACGATCTTTTATACAAACTTCTGTTTTACAAACTATTGTTTTATACAGTTGAGTTTTTTTTTTTCCGTTTCTCATCTATTCACTAGTAGGGGAGCACCGAGTGGATGAGAAGGATCAGCTAAGCGCACAGAAAAGGGCACGGCTTGCTAGATTTATTGGTCGACCAAAACCAACCACTGAAGCTGTCAAGCCAAATAGAATTCTTACAGAATGCAGAGCCGCATTAATTTTCTTCTATTCATGTTCAAGATCTTCAATGGGTTTCTACGCCTATAATTGGATGAGATTAGGAAGTCGAACCCCATAACATTCTTGAAACTTGAAAGCATAGGATTTAGTTGCACTAAACCATCAATAACCTATTCTAGAAAAAATAAATTTAAAATAATCTTCAACCATAAAATTATAATTTAATCAGCACCGGACAGCAGTGTAACTTTGTCTCTTGTCAATAGGAATCATTGGTTAATTGATGACTACTTCTTCTACATACATTCTTCAGTTGGTTGGTCGCAACCAATTGTGGTAGCTGGGTTTGGATCGAAATCTTTAGTCCTCGAAGGATTAGCTTCAAACAGTCTTATTCTCATTTTAAAATTTAAGATGTTTGACCTTTTACAAAAATAACAAGAATCTAAAATAAATAATTTCAAAAAAAAAAGGTTAGCAGCATAAGCCACTTTGGTTGGCAAGGTATAATCACAGCATGTTCAAATCATGTTGAAAGTCGGTTTCGAATCGTCTGTACGTCATGGCTTTTGACTCTTAATACTTTTCTGAAAAAATTGGGTTCAACTTCCACGTCACCATAGGAAAATCTAGCATATATGCCAACAAAAATTTGTCAGGTCGATACTCTCCTCCCTCGTTCTATGACTGTGTCCATACTATCACACCCAGAATAGATATGTACCATTTTCGAATTTAAAAACCCAAACATCATTTTAACTTAAAAGTGTTCATTTTAGCCATTTACACTGAAAGGAATGTTCCTCTAATAATTCATCAGGTTTACATTTTTTTCAAGGATTGTAAGACAAACATGCATAAATTTAAAGTGTTATAATTGGAATCTGTTTAAACCATATTTGAATTTTCTACGTCTAAGGAAATTCATGATTTTAAGCACTTACATGCTCTGAAAGTTATAATAAGCTTACCCTAAATTAGGGAGTGGTGCATGGCATGCATGACATGATAATTAATCTCATGTGGTCCGCCTTTATGAGAAAGGGAAACACAGGAGAGTGATGGGTCATGATTCTATTAACTTTTCATTGATTATTTGATTGTATATAAGCTGCACCTGTTGGTTATATGCTCACCTTTAGAAAGTAATAAGTGGAATCAACAATTGTGTTTTATAAGATTAGATACAGTACTAATATATCTCCTAATTGGACCCAAACAATTAGAAGGCATATAGAAGGATCTCAAGGCCCATTACGAATTACAAGCTACAGGCAAGACAAACTGGTCTGCCTACGTAGCTAAGTGAACGTTCATAATCTTATTGTAAATAAGCCTAACTCAAACAAAAATTTCATCTGAAGATTCATAGACTTTTTCTCCCCCATTTGTTCCTCTCCCATCCTATATATGCAGTATGCACTATACGTTTGTCACGAAGATGTGACCTAAACTTTGTGATGCCTGACACAGACATTTTTCTTCTGGAAAAAAAAAGTTTCGAGAGCTTCACACGAAACTATATTACTTCTGTAGATATAAAGAAAAAGAATTGCATTATTTTGTCTCTATTGTACGTACATGATCTCACTTTAAAAGGGTGTGTATGGTTTCAGATGACCAGATAGGTCTCCCTCGATCCTTTTGCATGCCAAAATCTTATCTATCATGATTCATGACCCACCATTTTTAAAGTGACAATTTTAATCTACTTAAAATTTAGAAAAATTATTTAAATTGGTGACTAGTCCGCATTTCTACATGTAGTTCCAAATAATGAATTGGAGTTTATCTGAAGGTGAGTTTAGCCGATTTCCAAAGCATAAACGTCATTTATATTCATTTCACATATTAAGTAGTGTCTCAGTTTTGGATTTTTGTTATTAAAATAATTATTTTATGTCCGAGTATAACCAGGAATTACTTTACTGCCCTTTTTCAACTATATTACCTCTAATTTTTGATACATCGTACAATTGGAAATTGCATTTCAAAAATTCTTTTTAAACATTTCTTACCTGTTATATATATATATATATATATATATATATATATATATATATATATATATATATATATATATATATATATATATATATATATATATATATATATATATATATATATATATATATATATATATATATATATACACACACACATACATACTATATATCCTTATTTTACTTTTATTAGTTTGTATACCATTTTACTTGCCAAATCGAAATTGTAAATCCTATGAACTGCTTGCCTCTTCGAAGATTAAATCCTTGATTATCATTTATCAGAAGAAGAAAAATGAATTATCTATTACTAATCCTTTGGTGAGCTACGGGAAGGGAGCAGCGGGCACGTTAATTATAAATTGTCTCTAGAACAATTATGTCAATTTGGGAAACTAAATATGCTTTTACTAACGGTTACTACTATATATTTATTAGTTCTAAAGTTGTTGAAAACTTGGAATACGAGACAGAACCTTATACCGATGGTCCTTAAATATATAATACAACAGGAAAAGAAAAGGCGCAATGGCCGACAACAGCATTAATCATATTTATCGTCGAGACATCGAAAATTCATTGGGCTACTCAAGTCATGTTCTACAGTATAAAATATTGAGAAGTGCTATATAAGCCTCATTTCAACTCAGACGCAAAAGGTGACAAATTCGTTTTTTTACCACTTTACCTGTATCACAATGACACGATCGTTCATATCCGCTTGACTTGTTCTTTTGGTGTAGTTTCCCCCACATTCTTATCCGCGCAACTCTGTCAAATGGGCACTGGGCAACTGGGCACCCATGAGAATGTTTAAATTATTGTCACAAATTGCTCAAAGAAAAGTCACAGGATTACAGTCTAAATAGTCAGATTCGAGAAAGGAATACTATAAATTAAAGAGATATGTCTGCTAACTCTCGGCTATTTAGTCAGTCAGAATCGTGAAAGACAGTATGCCCATGAAATTTATCATAGATACGTAGAGCAATTTTATTGACACAAGTCACAAGGAACTTCTTAGACCCATTTCCACTTTTTGGTAAGACGGTGGAGATCAACTCCAAAAAGTATGGGAACTACTAAACGTCGCCCCAAAACTACTTAAATCGTCCCTTGAAATGACCAAAGTGCCCTTAACAATATATTTAATACCCATATCGTCCCGTGTCTATAAATTAGGCATACGGTCTTGTATATTCATAATTTATCTGTAAAAATACCACGAAAATGTCTGGCGAAGGTGATGCATCCGGTCAGGTATGTCTGGCGCGGGGCAAATTTTGGGCCGGGCGTCTGCATTAGACGCCTCCCCCAAGGTGAGGGCGTCTGCGTAGGACGTCCTCCCCTTGGCCGAGGCGTCTAACGCAGACGCCTACGCAATGGGAGAGGCGTCTTATGTAGACGTCCTCCCCTTGGGTAAGGCGTCTGTAGTAGACGCCCTTCCCTAGGGTCAGGCGTCCTACGCAGACGCCTCACCCTTGGGAAGGGCGTTTAACTCAGACGCCCCTCCCATGGGGTAGGCGTTTAATACAGACGCCCGAATTTTTTTTGATTTTTTTAATTTCGATTTTATTTTTGTAGGTTCCGTTGGAAGATTTCAGTGGTGATGGAGTGGATTACAGTGAGTTATTTCAAACTACACAAATCTTTGAAACAATCGATGAAGCATGTAAATGGGCCAAACAAGTAGCTATCGGAGCTGGGTTTTTTTTGGTCGTGTCGTCGTACAAAACAAGATCAGATAGTCGGATGGATTGTTATTTGAGATGCGACCGGCGAAATCAAATGGAGTCTCGGGATATGGATACTGCACTTCGAAGAAACACCAAAAGAAAGGGTTGCGGTTGCCGTTTCTTAATAAAAGTGGTGGAGCGACGAGATCGTGATGGATGGGTTGTGGTTTTTAATAGTGCTCACGGACATCACAACCACAGACTGGCAGTTTATCCAGAGGGTCATCGTCAAATTAGTGGTCTAAGTTCTGGGGTGAAGAAGATTGTTCGTGATATGACTGAGGCGCAAGCAAAACCACGGAACATCTTGAAGGCAGTAAAAGAAAAATTCCCGGAGGACAATCCAAATCAAAGCCATATTTATAATTTCAGAGATTACATGAGGAGGACAAAATCTGAAGACCGGAATCCCGTCTAGCAGTTTCTCTATCAAGCAGTGCAGTGTGAGTACTTACATTGGATTATGGCGGATTCAGAAACTGATGTCGTCACTCACGCTTTTTTGGCACATCCGACGTCAGTCCAGTTGTTGCGGACATATCCTTTCGTTATCTGCATGGATTCGACTTACAAGACAAACAAGTATAAGATGCCTTTGTTCGAAATGATTGGGGTCACACCAACAAACATGAATTTCCTTATTGGATATGCGATTTTGATGGATGAAACTTACTCCAGTTATCTGTGGGTGATGGAGAAGTTGCGAGATCTGTTATTGGGGATTGTCAGCCCGACTGCAATAATAACAGACCGGGAGTTAGGCCTTATGCGACCAGTGAGAGAGGTATTTCCTGACTCTGCTCATTTACTCTGCACATGGCACATCAACAAAGACGTATTGAACTACGCATACCACGTATTCGGGAAAAATAAGCAGATGGCAGAGACTTTGAGGCGTGGAAGATGGAGGAAAATCATGCTTTCTACTTCAGAAGCCGAGTATGATAGAGCTGTGTATGCTCTGAAAGATTTGTATAGATCGTGGCCGGCTATCACGGAGTATCTGGACACCACGTGGTTGGTGCATAAAGAAAAGTTTGTGCTGAATTGGACGAACAAAGTCCTTCATTTTGGGAACACCACGAATTGTAGGGTCGAAAGTGCTCATTCGGCTCTAAAAGAGTGGATTTCTACATCGACTGCAGCTCTGGACACTCTTTTCGAGCGCGTCAACGCGGCTATTGAAATGCAGCTGACGAATATTCGAAACGCTCTTGAAGACTCGAGACGGTGAAATTTGACTAATTTCGAACATGCTCTATATCGTCACATAAATGGTCGAGTTTCGCATCACTGCTTGCAATTGCTGAGTCAGGAGGTGAAAAGAATGCAAGAGTTAGATGATGAAGTTGAATATCGTTGTGAGTGCGCTTTTCTGACTTCTCATGGGATACCTTGCGCATGTACCATCCGCGGATGTCTTGAATCAGACAACGGAATTTACTTAGAGCAGATTCATTCGTTCTGGAGGACACTTGTCATTGGGGAAGGAGCCGGGAACGCAGAGTTTGTGTCTCAGGCAGCTCAAGACGCCGAACATTTTCGCAACCTGGTTGATGAGATTGCAGGAAGTGACCCCACCGTAATTCGATCTGCCTCTCGGGTTTTATTCGAGCAGCTACACCCCGAACATGCGAATTTGAGAGAGCCTGCAGAAAAAACAAAGCTACGAGGTCGACCAAGGGGAAAGTCGACACGACGGGACCCTAGTGCGTTTGAGTATGCAGAGCGAGGTAGTGGTCGATCTTCAAGTAGTGGGAGTAGAGGTCGTGGTCGTTCTTCCGGTAGTGGAAGCAAAGGTCGTGGTCGATCTTCTGGTTCTTCGTTTGTGAGGGGAGGATCAGGTATATCATCCCTATATTTATTGTTATTATAATTTTGTTATTTATTTCAGTAAATATGTATCTTTTGTTATTATATGTAACTGTATTTTTTGTTTATATTGTAGTGACTGGGCGGGCTGACGTAGACGACTTTCCATATGCGGATAGGATTCCAGGAATCATTATGTCATTCCTACACCAGTGGAATGATGTACGTGCTGATGGAAACTGTGGATTTCGATGTGTCGCCGATGTTTTTCACGGTGGTGAAGACAATTGGCAACTCGCCCGTCGTTCGATTTCAAATGAGCTAGCTGCGAACCCATCTTTTTATGAGCACGTATACTACGACGGTGTGGCGCAGGCTCGTCACCGGATTAATTGGGGCGGGGGACCTTGTGGCGAGAATCACTACATGGAGACGTGGACGGACTTGTTTCCCATTGCAAATTTTTACAAGTGTGCAGTTATGTTCTTCTCTCTCGGAAATGATGGTTCGTTGTACCTATGTCTTACAGTTCTACCTTGGGAGAGTCCACCTACCGTGACGAGACCGTGCAGAGAGTTGATTATTGCTCATTTAGGGAGTTACGCTCATTACATTCGTTTGGATTTGAATGAGGGATTCCCCGTACCTCCTATAGCGACTCTGTGGTTTCAAGTACGAGATGAGAGTGTTATTGGATGGGAGCTGGAGTACCAAAATAGGATAGCATCTTGGCAACAATTATGTAATATGTTTTGATATGTTTGTACCAATTATGTAATATGTTTTGATATGTTTGTACACTATATATTGTTGCTTTATTATGTAATATGTTTTGATATGTTTGCTTTATTTACATTATATATAATAGTACGATACGTTAGCAAACACAAATAAAAATAATAAGCGTATGACAAATAAGCAAACACAAATACAAATAATAAGCGTACGATATGTTAGCAAACACAAACACAAATACAAATAATAAGCGTACGACAGATAAACAAATATAAATGCAAATACTAAGAGTACGGTACAACAGATCAGCCTACTCATCATCCGAATCATGGTCGGAGATGCCTAACTGAGTATGCCACGAGTGTATGATCTCATCCAAATCTCCGCATGCAGCTCTGGCATCGTCTGGCAGCTCATCCCTCATCTGCAAGATTGGGTCTACAACCCGTATCATCTTACCCATCCACTGCACATAACAATAACATTAGCGTACATTAACAAATTATACGGTACAAATAAATATAGATAAAATGAAAAAATTACCAGATCGCCACACGTCCTATCTGGTGGTCGATCTGCTCTCCGGGAGGCACCACGTACGATGATAGGATGTGAGTAACTACCGAACCAATCAAGATAACGTGCATCACACTCGGAGGGGTCGCGACTACGTCTGAAGTCGCCAAGGAACAATCGGCATGATCTCGGAAATGTCCGCCAAGTCGATTCCGCTGTAGAAGCGGGGAACCTGACGTCGTACGTCGCTGGTGTCGCAGACCGCACCGCATGCTCTGGTGTCGGGATGTCAACCGGGATCACCTGAACATATCCTAACTGACGCAAGACCCGATCGGGCATATAAGGCTCTATGATATCCCGATAACGAATAAGACCCATCAATAAAGTCCTCGGGACATCCGCTACTGGGTCAGGACCATAGGGTAACCACTCCACCTAAAGTTTAACACATTAATAATAATACATCTTAAAATTAAATAAATGGTGTAAAGTTTGATACCTCTGATGCAGTCATCTGATCTAGCCGTGCGTGGATGGAACGCAATCGTCCATCGCTCTTGTCCTCTCTCCGGACGGCCCACATAACCGAACGTGGATGACCCTCGTCGATAATCTTCCGCTCACGATGCGGGCGGAATGCAGGAAAGTACTCGTATATCCACGCCTGCAGCAGCGTAAGACAACCTGCAATCCCAGAACAATCCGCACAGCTAGCTATCCCAAGCTGCCGGTACAGGTATGCCAACGTCGCTGACCCCCACGAGTACTCACGAACGGTGTCCGGGTCCCTAGCCTCCAGTAGATCGCGTGGTCTGATCCGACAACCACTCTTGTCGACAAACAAGACGGCTCCGAGCATCAAGAATAGGTACGTCGTCAACTGTGTATCATCGGCCCGCGGAGGTCGTGCCCGTCTGCATAGGTCCTCAAGGGAGTCGATGCCGACACCACCACCACTCCATAAAGCTGTATCTCTCGCCAGACCATCAGGTGTGACACCAAGCAACTCTGCCACATAACACCTCAGCTCAGACGTCGACCCCTGAGCACTAACCAGACGACCATCCACAGGAATGCGCAGGATCTGGAAAACATCGTGAAGCATGATCGTCATCTCTCCGAAAGGCATGTGGAAAGTGTTGGTGTCAGGCTGCCACCGCTCCACAAACGCAGAAATCAAAGGCATGTCGAGATAAGGGAACATGTTGTACGGTAAGTGCCCCAAATGCGTGGCACTAATCTCCTCTCTGATATCAGCACTCAGTGTAGACCGCCAACCCTGTAGTGTTGTACATGCTCTGTGCCGATTATGGCACTTCAGAACCTTCTGATCCTCTCCGTCCCAGATCCGTCTAGCGATGTGACCCCAGAAACTATGAATGACGCTCCCATCTAAAGGACCACCAGGCGTCATACTGCTCACGATCCAAGAATCGTCCTGGACCCTCTTCTTCTTCTGAGCGCGGGGATCAACAATGCACGAGCTCGAATCCCCGGTCGTAAACCTCCCACCCCTACCCTTCCACACCATCCATCCCGCGGAAGTAGAACTACCCGCTCGACCACGTCCTCTGCTATACTCCCCCTGCCTCTCCACCTCCGGGCGCTCTAACTCATACGGGTCATCATCGTCGCTCCCGTCGTCGGGACTGTCCACATGCTCATCATCGAAGGAATCATCATCCTCCTCACGACGACGTAATGCCTCTCTCTCCCTCCTGACCGAAGCAGATATCCCCCGTCTACGTGGATGACGCGGTGTTGAATCATCCTCTAAAGAACGGAAGGCGTGTAATGGTATCGACTTGCCTTTCCCTCCACTGTGACCCGATGACTATTAATTGAAATTTTAATTACAAATTTGTTAAATTTGTTAAACTAAATTATCATATTTATCACAATTGTTAAACTAAATCAAAATTTGTTAAACTAAATTATCACAATTGTTAAACTAAATCAAAATTTGTTAAACTAAATTAAAACAATTGTTAAACTAAATCAAAAATTGTTAAAACTAAATATCACAAATGTTAAACTTAATAAGAATTTGTTAAATTAAATTTTCAGATTTATCACAATTTATTAAAGTAATTATCAGATTTAATAATTTAAAAAAAAAATTTGTGGAGGCGTCTGCGAGAGACGCCTCCCCTATGGTGGAGGCGTCTGTCGGAGATGCCTCCTCTTTGGGGGAGACGTCTGCCGAAGACGTCTCCTCCATCGGGAAGACGTCTTCCCCAGACGTCTCCCCCTAGTGGCCGGCGTCCGAGGGAGACGCCCCCCGCATGGGGCGGGCGTCCGAGGAAGCCGCTCCCCCCATGGGGGGAACAGCTTCCTCGGACACCCGCCCCATGCGGGGGGCGTCTCCCTCGGACGCCGGCCACTTTTTTAATTTTTTTTTATTTTTAAAAACAAATAAATAAAGTAAGGTTACCGTATACGGGTACACCGGGGGAACTGCTGGCTGCTTGTCTGGCCTCCGAGACATTCCTAATCTTCTGTAGTAGGTATAGAAAGAGAAAGTTTTGAAAAAAAAGTGAAATTGTGAGATATATAAGCAAAAATAGGATGAAGGGCAATTTGGTAATTTCAATGGACGATTTAAGTAATTTTGGGGCGATGTTTAGCGGTTCAGAAAAGTATAGTGAAGTTTTCAACGACGTCATACATGTTAGATTAGAGAGGAAGATACTTTTTTTTATTTTCCCCTGAAAATTGTACTTGGCCGGGATGCACAATGATCCACGTCACCTACAATATACGATACAGAGGTGGGCGACACATCAACACATATTTTTTTCTGCTCAAATCAAAACAGGAAACCACTACAGGCACATGACATCGCCGGAATTTCACAGACTAGGAAACCAGAATCGTTACTCACTCACCAAATTCATCCATCCTCGGAGAGAGAACCGGGGGAAATTTGCATTAAAAAGGTAACGTGGACGTGGAATGGACCAATGCAGATTTATTGTACGGAAAATCATCCTTCACATGCGGCAGATTCTCGACGTACGAGAACTCTACACATGCAATACCTCCCATTATTTTTTTGATAATGGTTTTATTACATTAAATAAGGATTACAAACACAGCCTCTAAGAGCACCCTTTAACGGGTGCTCTTTGCCCGGGCAGCCCTCCCTTAACGGGAGGGTGCGCTCAGGACGGGGTGCCCGGGCGGGAGGCCACGTGGCCCCCCATTCGTTCAGTTTTTTTTATTTTTGTTTTTGTTTTAAAAATAAAGATTATTTTTATAATTAGGATAATGTATTAATTAGGTAAATGGAATTTAATTAATTAGGTATTGAAAAAATATTTTATGATTAATTAACAATTTTATGATTTACTTAGATATAAAAAAAATTAAAAGAATCATAAATAAATTAAGAAATACAAATACAATACATATACACTTCGGAAACAAAATACAATACAAGTACAAAATACGAAATACTGTAGGTCCTCGATGTTTGAGAAGTTCAAGCCTCGATCAAATTATCTCGTCTTTAGTGAGTCACGCGCGTACTGTAAGTCCTCGACTGTAAGTCACGCGCGTCTTGATGTATTTGAAGTTTAATATTTAAGCATGTATTTTTAGTTTTAGTTTCTCAATTTCCGGTTAATGTACTATGTAATGTGATTTTCTAAATTTTAATAATATTTTCGTATTTATTAATTAAATGTTAATTAAAAACGAATGAATTGTTGATATTAAATAATTACGATAATGATTATTAATATATTTTGTTGATTGTTGAAAGAGTTTTGGAGAGAAGAATAAAAATAATGACGTGTCAACAAATACTGTAGCGTGACTGAGTGGATTGATTAATGGTTAAAGATTTTATAGGGAGGTTGGTTTGTGCTGACGTGGCAAAGAGAGAAGCTGACGTGGCTGAGAGAGAAAGCATGACGTCCGGGAACTGCCTGGGCGCCGTTAAATGTTTAGGTTACAAAATATCCAAATAGTTGGTCTCATGTTTACAACCGTCTATGGTCGTTAATAACAACCCAAAACAAGCTTACACGTGCAATACCATTAGAAACTCAAAACCAACCAATCAGAACATTCAGAAACCCTCAAACTTACATCCTCTTTAAAAGATACTAACGCAAATTCAGATATAACTCACTTTGATAACTAAAATTAACCCTAGTAATTATCAAAAATACTAAAAACTAATACCAACAAATTTTTATCTTCATCATCATCATATACACAACTTCAAGGTGATACGAATCTATTCCAACAAACAAAACCACTAACGAAACAGATTAACCCAAACCTTGCTGTAACAAACAAACAAACAAACAAAATAAATGACCCATGCATCACCACCACGACTAACTGGATCCAACGGCTGGGATTCATCCACGGATCCGAATCAACGACGGACGAGATTGTTAACGAGAGCAAGAGCGTTACTGGTGTACCTCTTGGTCCACTCCACTCTCCCCGTCACGTCCTCCACCACCGTCCCCTCACACGACTCAAATCCATCCGTACACGTGTCCTCATCGGTGAGCGCAGCGCTCATCCAAGTCTGCGCGTTCCCGACGTGCCACGCGATCTCCATCCCGACGGCGTTCCTCAACGCCTTGATCTCCGCCATCGACTTCGCCGCGAGGTCGGCGGCTGTCGAGAGGGTCTCGACGCAGTCGGTGACGGCCTCGGCGGTGCGGCGGTCGACGGGATGCCGGACGGACGGCGCCGAAGCGAGGGAGTGGCGGAGGGAGGTCACGTGGACGAAGGCGTGGAGGACGTGGGCTAGGGTAAGGTTGGCGGCGACGGCGGCAAGGGTGACGGGGTCGTGGCGGATGGATGGGGCGTGCGGGGCGAGGGAGACGTAGCAGAGGCGCGGGTAGAGGGTGGATTCGCAGTTTTGCCGGATGAAATGCGTCGAAGACGGACGGCTTCCGGAGACGGAGACGCCGACGAGAAGGAGAGAGCAGAAGAATAAGAGTTTGTTTCTTCTAGACATTTTGCGTTTTCGGTGTTTTTAGTTGTTTGGGAGATGAGGAGGGAGGAGTGAGGAAGGGTTAAGAAGGGGGAGGAGGAGGGGGAAGTTACAGTCTTGCCCATGGTTTTGGGTAGGAATTACGGTGGGGGATTTGTGTGTATTAATTATTAATGTTGTACATGTGCATGGTTTTGGAAGTTTCGATTGCTTCTGATTTTAGGAAGGTGTGATAATATTTTGGTTTGGGGGTGTTTTACTCTTTTGGTTTTTTTGGGGTTATATTAGGAGAGAATTTGTTTTGATTTAGTTGCTAAGGTGATTGATGTACTTTGCTTCACTGGCATGCCCAATTAAACTTCACGCTTAATGTGTGAAACGCAAACACAACTGAAAACTTCAAGAGATGTTAGTTATGTTTCTACAAAATGTTTTTCCAAAATATATAGCATTTGTTTGGCAAGAAAATTATTATAAATTTCCCATAAGCATTCAAAAATATTGTACTTAATAACTTCTATGCCTAGAAATCGGAATTGCAGTGATATGAAAAATAACCATGTAAGCGAGTGACACTCGATCAAGATGCAAGAATATCTCTAAATCTATTGGTATTTTTCAAGGAATGATTGATGGATACCATGTCAATTCATAATTTGTCAATCAATTTTTTTCTTGGTTAGTTGCTAATTGGCATGCCAATGATTTTTTTTTTAATTTTTTCGATTTCTCTCTCATTTTCCTTATCTTTTGTATCTAGAAAAACTAATATGGTGCAGTTTATCTTTTTCTTTTTTGACAATTCAAGTTACCTATTGATGTTGCCGTTGTTAGGGAAAAATGGAAAGATTCTAAAATTGCTTTGTTACCCCCCAAAAGAAGCCACGTCAGTACATCACTCGAAAACAACTTTGCATTTGAAAATTCAAGTGCATCTCAATACAAGTTTTAACAGGGTCCATGAAGATGATTTTAGATTTGTATTGTATCAATACGTGTATGGGGGAACTCTTGTGTTCGTGGAGCCACCAAGCAGCCATCTACTAACTAACGAATAAATTAACTGTAATAAGTGTTGATATGGACTTGATATTTCAACGTGGTCACAACCACAGATTAATGTGCACAGGAATGTGACTCCATAATGATAGACTAAGTTAGGGCATAGACCGTATTTGACCCTTCCAGCCCTTATCCAAATACATCATGGTCGATAGATTGTGTGTGCTTAAGAAAATGACCATAAACCATGACATGGAAGATACGTAAAGATAACTAATTGGAAAGCATCGAGAATGGTGGTTTAGGCATGGACAAGCCTAATCCCATGCCCATATCGTTACACGTATAATAGGACGTAAGAATTCAACGCATCATCGATAGAATTCAAATTTTTAAATATCTTAAATGTCCCCCAAAGCCCAATATTACATAAATTTTCAATTTATTATTTTGAATCTGAGTCACCGGACTATGAAAGTTTCACGGCACCATATGAACACGAGAAAATATTTGATCGCTAATTATAGGCTGTGTTTGATATCATGATAATCTAGAAGGTATTGATAATATTTTGAATTATTTAAGGAGAACTTATGAAATCAATTTTAAAGCCCATGAGTGTTTTTTTTTTACTAACAAACTTCTATTGCGATGTTTCCATCCCAGCGTGGCAACATCTCTACTAGACTAGTACACCAGAATATCAAACTATGTACCGGAGAGTCAAATTTTGGTCCTGGCTAATGAACTACCATATGGTCCAATCGTAGCCCTTAATTTCTTTTTCTCACGGATAAACTCTCAAACAGAGATTTTAGAATTTAAAAGTTTGGCAGATTCCATACTTAGTGGGAACAGGGGTTCGCTTCCTTCGCCAGTAAAGTCGGTAATAGATTCGTGGAGTGGATTCTGTAGGAGGAAGAGACGACGGCACCACTTCTACAGCATCATCATGTTCCTCCAAATATTAGTTTCTATAAAATTAATTTAACTGAACGTGAGATGTAACTGTTGTCTTATATTGCGCAGTGTGTGGACCAATAACTGGTTCTTAACACGAATTTTTCGCGCATAATACAATTCCTGCCTCAAATCCAAATTATAATCTTATCTAAATACCGAGTTCCAGCAAACATTATTCAGACAAGAACGTACAGAACAAACAAATCATGCAATGCTGTTGTCTGGCTTAAGCCTTAGGTCATGGAACAAGCAATGGACGGATGAAAAATGAAAGTTGGAGACTTAAGGAGGAAGGAAACGGCCTGAAATAAAGAGGAGAATTCCGCCATTAATTTGAATCGATTGCCTCAAATAATTCTTGGTAGGTACTCATGAGGAGGGGTCATCCTCCATCTTGATGCTTGGGCTCCATGAAGATGACAAGTGATGCCTGGTGATTGAATATACTCAAGCGTTTGTTGTCTTATGTATCCAGGAGATGAATTCTTCGGAAAGAACCTTAGTAACATACACAAAAAAAAACAGATTTTTTTTCCGAATCTAAATAAAAATTCAGATCCCATTTTCATAAAAAAACTAGGCTAACGCTAGGTTTCAAAAGCAGAAAAGGTTGGTTTTTCGAGTTTTTGGGTGACTCGTAAAAATATTGGGTGTGACATCGGTTGATTGATGTACAATTACATATTTTATCATTTAATTTTTTACTATTATATCACTATCTTTATTAGATTATTGAATGTTCTTGTTAGAAACTAATCCACCCACTCAAAATCCAATTTTCCCTTGATACCCACCCAAAATCCACATCTTTCTCCAAAATATGCAAGATTAAGCCACTATTAGTCTACTATTTTCAATTGAAGACCAAAATTTATAACCTAAAGAGAATAACTAATGTCTTTTCGTCGTAATTAGACATTGAAAAACTAAAAAATATTTTTGACATCGAAACGGTCGGATTGTCAAAAACCGTGTCATAAAAACTGAAATCGTTTCAGTACATCCAAACCCAATCATAGTTTGTTTTCAAGATAAAGGTGAGTAAGCCCCAAAAAATTGTAACAAGACAAAGTACAGTAACACACTTATACAATTGACATCACAAAGTGGATGGGTTGCTCCTGCTATAACTCCACCAATCCCGCAACAAGATTTGTCAGATCTAATCATAACTAAGCAGATCAAAATGGATCTGTAGTGTCATGGTCGTGTCATGACATGTCTATGACAACTATTTAGTTTATTTTAAGCAGAAATGGGCATAACCAATACTAATCGTTTGCTTACAGGTTTTGCATATCCCAAAGTTCAACAAGCTTGAGAAGTCATTCCTGAGCATACTTCAATTGGCAAGTCTTCAATTGAAATACAAATCTAAATATGATTTAACACTTATTGTTGTTTCTGGACTGGTATTAGCCTAAGATGTCATCTCATGACAAATCCCACTGCCGATCCAAAGCCCAGTGCAGCCGGCTCTCTCAGAGAAACATGACACAACAAACTAAGCAAGCAAAGACCATACACATGATGCCTCAGTAAACCAGTAACAAAAAATAAATTATGATCTACGATTTAACAAACATTAAGTTTTACCAAAAAAATACAACTTAGATTCCTCTGGTGTGAATTGTGATGAACCTAACACTTAACCACCACAGACAAAGGATGCAAAGATCTGTCAAACAACTTTCCATGACCAACTTCAGAAGAAAAGGTAAAAGAATTCAACATGTTTTGTTTATTTCATTATTTAGTGCACGAGGTGACCACAGGGCAGTAACATTGTAACAACCTGCTACAGTATTTTATCTTCTAACCGGGATTCTCCATGCAAAACCAGGGGGCAACAGAGGACAGCAAGAGAAAGAATAACTTCGAAGGGAAGTTTGGGATGTTAGCATGTTCAACTGTTCCGGGACTCTTCTGTTCATGAGCACTCAAGAATAGTACCATAAAAATATAAATTCCATTGCATTCCCCAGAAATTATTGAAAGATTTTCCTCCACGCTCACATAAGCAACTGCACCTAATTCACCCAGCACCAAAAGCTTGTTTCACCTTTTTTTTTATAGTTATAGGATACAAAACAATGTCAATTCTCAAGATGGGAACGACATCTACTTGAGGGACATCAACACTATACAAATTACAAAGACTGCAGAAGTAAAAGAAAGGTCTAGCAATATGTCAGTAAGATGTGGAGTTCATTACACCATGTAGACCCTAGTCAGACGGCACAATATAATCAACCAGCAAATCAGAGGTCTGATCAGATCATATTACCGTACTTTTATTAAGGTGCAATCAGATCTAACAGGATCAAACCAAAAGCAAACTAATGTAATGGTTTTGCTACGATTACTACCTAAAAGATATGCAGAACATTGACATGTATCTAGAACTGAGAACTTTATTAAAGAATAACATATTAGGGCCATTACAGTCCAATTTCGCAGTAGATTGTATGCTCCAAATTACATACATCACATCAACATAACCCCAATGCCTCAAGAAGAGGCTCCCGCGTAAGCAAGGTAAAGGGGGGTCGGATGTACGCAACCCTACCACCGTAAAACAGTGAGATTGTTTCCAATTGAAATCAAACAAAAATTAGTCTTACAGAAATCAAACAAACCAAGTGGATGCATGGATTGGGCAGGATTAACCTGGTTCAATCAGGTTTGTACAATTCAATGTAGCCTATTGATCATAATCATTTCCTCTGGTTGAAACCAAAAAAAAAAACTCGAATTCTTGCTTTTAAACAGTTGTTGAGTTCAATTTGGTTATCAAACAAGTACTTTCATGTGTATAGTCGTCCATCGAGTGGTTCACCGTTACCATTGAGCAATCCGCTTCTAAGGTTGTATCGCAATTAAAGGTTATTTGACACATGTATATTCAAATTGTCGAACACCATTAGAATAAAATGATATCGCACTCTATGTGCAATTGTTATTTCAACTTCAACTATCATCCAGGTGACTCTTCAAGGGCTATAGTTTTCAAAGACTATTAGCCAAACTATATGCACTAGCACTTCATGGATTTTTTATCAGTAACACTTAAAGGATGCAGTTAAAATGAGCATAGCCTTACACAAATAAACTAAAAATGATGATTTTTCTCAAGAGTAAGCAATAGCTACAAGCCTACAAAGCTTCACAGCCATAACAAATCACTTGACATAGCACACACATAAAATTGTAAAGAAAGGCTGCAACCAGCCATGCATTCATATAAGCAAAGAAAGGTTGTTACCAGTGGCGGGCATCAAATGTCGCCAAAATTGATAAGCAAAAGCGAACAAAAAAACCATGGTCTTAAGTGCCCAAACCAGATAACTCAATCTCAATGGTTTACTCACAACCTGAGCTCAAATCCAGTCAAGCGGTATAATATTCTACTTAAGAAGAAACTACACTAGATGCTCAAATTGGCATTGACAAGCGAAGCAACACATCATCAACTGACAACCATCCACTCTGTGTAAATGTGTAACAACGAATGCAACCCGCATCCCTCTTTTTTTAATGTAAGCATCATCCAATGGTGCAGAAGCAGAAAGCAACAAATAACATTCTAAATCCAAACAGCATGTATTATTACTGACCTAACAAAAACCCATAAGACTTACCAAAATGAACCAAACCCACCGTTCACCGTCCACTTGAATTGAGCCCAAGCAGCATCTGATTATCACCAGGCAGATACCCAATATTCCCACCCTTAGCCATAGTAGCCGCATTCTCCCTGGCAGCCTCGATCCTCCTCAGTTCAACCAATCCCATCCCGGCAGCTGCAGTCGCCTCCGAAATCAACCTCGCGGACTCGCTCTCCCCTTCCGCCCTAATCACGGCCGCCCTCCTCTCCTGCTCAGCCTTTGCCACCACAAACCTCGACCTCTCAGCCTCCTGCTGCGCCACCTGCTTCTGCTCCACGGCGCGGCTAAACTCTGCCCCGTACGAAAGGTGCGTAATCGCAACGTCATCCAAGACAATATTGAAATCCGCCGCCCGTTTCCGGAGGGATTCCCTGACGAGAGCCGATACGGCGGGGCGCTCGGTGAGGAGCTGGTCGGCGTTGAACTGGGCGACGACGGCTTTGAGAACCTCGTTGCCGATGGAAGGGAGGACCTTGTCGGCGTAGTCGACGCCGAGGGTCTTGAAGATGCGGGGGAGGTGGGGGACGTCGGGGCGGGCGAGGAGGCGGAGGGTGAGGCTCACCATCTGGAGGTCTTTCGTGCCGGAGACGGAGGAGAAGGAGTGGGGACGGGTGCGAATGTCGAACACGAACGGCTTCTGGAGCCACGGGATCAGGACGTGGGTACCCTCACTGGCAGTCGTGTCGAGGACGCCCTGGAAACGGTCGAACAGGACGGCCCGCTCGCCACCGTCGACAGTGTAGAGGCAGGAGTTGGCGACGGCGCCGGCGCCGCCCAGGAGGATGGAGGCGCCGGCAATCTTGGAGAGGATGTTGGATGCTGCTGCGCCTGCCATTGTTGTTGGCTGGGGTTAGGGTTAGGGTTTCGGGTTGGAATGTGTAAAACATTTGTTTGATTTTGGTTTTGTTGATCGGCGAAGGGGAAAAGGGTAGCTGGCAACTTTGGCTCGATAAATAGACTAGAAATAGTGATTTAAAATTATTAACTTAAAAATAAATATCTTAATTAAAATAAAAAATATTTAAATTTAGTTCGGAAAACGATCCGCTCAAACTTAAAAACATTTGAGGTTAACATCGTTCGAATTTTTATTGTTTCATTTATAATTATTATTTTTTATTTAGTAATAATATAAAATAAAACTTATGACTTAAAATTTCGATCGACTCGCCTCGTTTACACCCTTAGCATTGCACATGGTCAAAATTGTCAAATTGTGATTTGAAACCAACTCTAACTATTTGATTCTGGTAAACCCAGAACTGAACCTAATCGTGCAAAAATCAGAATCAATCCAAAATAAAAGAGTCAATTAAGTTGGTTCGGTTTCCATTTGATTTAAAAAACATGTTAAGTTATAATACAATTATTATTTACTCAATTTAAAGAAAATACACTTAAATACTTATACAACTATAGCACCATACAAACATAACAATTTAAGTTTAAATAACGGATTGAAATACTAATTCACAAACGTAAGAGTAATACAACAAACATAACATTTGATATTCAACCTTCGAATAAAAATCCACGTCTTAAGCTGAGGTTTAGGTAATTAGAGTTTAGTTAGGGAGAGAAAAGGAAAAAAAATAGATAATATGTTCGTACAAATAAAAAATAACTATTATATTATTGTGAAACGAAGAAGATACGTGATTTTAGGGAGAACGATTGATGTTTTTCATTGTTATATCTTCTTTTATCGTTACATTGCACAACCTCATATTTATAGAAGTTACAAGCATTCATAGTCTATACTAATTTAAACATAAATATAGATGTAATATATAAGATGTTACTTTAGGATTTCGTGTTCCTATGTATGTATATATTTTAAAATTTTACACATGCATACATGATCGATTTCCATATTTTTGACGATTTCATGTAAATTATTTTATATTTATTCTAATATCATACACAAAGGTTCTCTATTAACAACTATTTTTGGCAAACAAATACAAGACTAATTGGCAACTATCTGTGGCTTCGGTTGGACAATGAAACCAGGAGGTCGACCAATCATGCACTATAAAAGTTGTTGCCATTTTCCGGTTGAACAGAACGTCGAAACGGTCGACCGATTTGACACAGTTATTGTTACTATAAATTTTTCGGTCGGACGGTGCTCCAAGTCGGTCGACCAATCAAGACCGAGAGAAGTTCCAGGCATTTTTCAGTCAAACCACGACTTCTACTGGTCGATCATTCAATCCCAAAAAGTTCCTGGAATTTTTCAGTTGACCCACTCATCCGTCTGGTTGACCGTTCACGAGCTCAAGAGTCATTGTGAATATTTGGTCGACCGGTACCCGAAAAACGTTCGACCATTTTTGTCTGATTTTTGGATTTATTAAATTTTAGATTTATATCTAACGAAATTTGATCTTTGGGGTCATAGCAAATTCATATGTCATAATGTTGAACACATTATATCATGTAGTATATTATCATATGCAATGCCAATACATTACACCTCATAATACATACATCTCATATGAATTTATTTATAATTCTTCATTTGTCGTTTTCACAACATATTGATTTTATCGATCACCACATGTATACTAGTTCACATGAAACTCGATACATCATATGAACATAAAATCAAATTTCTTGTTTCCCAATTTTGTAGTGTGACTAAGGGTGCACATGGGTCGGGTTTGGGCCAGAACCCGGCCCAACCCAAATTTTCCGGGTTTGAGAAAAACCCAACCCAAATCCGAACCCAAACTAGTTCAGGTTCAACCTAACCTGGCCCGAAAATTTCAGGTCGGGTTGGGTTGGTTCGGGTTGGACCCGAATTTAAATATGTCTCTAGATTAGCAAAATTTCCAAACAATCAAACATGAATTTCCAATTCCGTAAGGATCATATCAGTTATACATCTTCATAAACAAGTATACACCACACACAAAAAAGTTCAATGCACAATGAGGAGAGCCTCAAACCATATTATGTTAGGACGCATCATATGGAAGAATAATCTTTATCCTTCTCTATTTTTAGGATTTCGTGTCTCTATGTATGTATATATTTTTAAAATTTTAATACATGCATACATGATCGATTTCATACTTTCAACAATTTTATGTACATTACTTTGTGTTTATTCTAATATCATGCAACCCTACATATATTAAAATAAAGCACAAAGAGAGAATCATATCTAAAGGTTCTCTAAAACCTTTTGAAGATCCGGAGTCACGTTGCTCGTTGAATCGCCCGTCGATTTGCCTCCGAGTGTTCACCAAAATCTAAACAAGATTATAGAGAAATGACCTAGTCAATCAATCTCTAATTAGGCTTAGAATCTAGCTAATAACCTCTCTTTAAGCTTCTGAGATTCTTATCTCCTAAACTAAGAGATTTTCGTGGTGATTAGGGAAGAGATTAATGAGAGAAAGAATTTTTGCATTAACATAAACAAGTAGGAGGATGGGTCCTTTTATAGGCTCCCAAAAGATTCTTATCAAGAATTATTCCTTAGTCATGATCTCCTGTTTATTATCTCCTAAAATTAATCTATAATTGCCACATAATCATCCTCTAAAACATTTTAATTAAATCTGGAATTAATCCAACCAATGATCTAATTAATCTCTTAATATTTCAGGCAGAAATCACACTGTTCGGTCGACCGAGAATTATTCGGTCAACCGAACTATTCGGTTTTAACACGTGTTCGGTGATCCGTGATCTAGACGGTCGATCGAATCCACATGAGAAAAATTCTCTGGAAAAATTCGGACAAACCACGTCTTCTCTTCGGTCGACCGTTGACTCACCAAATTTTCTCCTGGAACATAGTCATCGGATGATCATGTCACATTCGGTCTACCAAAAATACTTTTCTTGGATGACCGTTCACACTCGGTTTACCGAACCCGATTGTCCAGACACTCTAGACAATTTCGGTCAACCAATTGTGTTTACCCGTTCCCATTCGGTTAACCGATCCGAAGATACCCGGTCGACCGAACCCTGAACGGTTCACCGTGTTTGACCCCGAGAATACAAAGAAATCTGACCCATTCTGACCGAGGCAATTCGGTTTTTCGATTTCAACCCGACCTATGTGCACCCGTGGAAGAGAAAATGAGCATCGGTGAAGATGTGTCATTTTCCTGTTGTGTTGTTATTAGCTAACTGCATAATGACAAATGCTTGAACCAAAGTTAGCAAATGATAATGATTTTTGTATAACCATTTCTTGCATAACCATTAAAGAATGAATTGGAAGGCAAATTTTCTACTTAACTAAGACTAAATATTAGGCAAGTAGAAACGGAGACATTGTAGACACATTACTTCGTGATTTGGAAATCGTTTTCCTTTGCATTTTATCCCATGGAATTAACTTTTTCTTCCTTTCTTTTTGTTGTGTTTCTTGTCTTCCCTCCGAGTTTACTACAATATCTAATATGGTATTGTTATTCGTCGTTTGTAAATTACTTAAATCGTTCGTGTCAATTACCATTTTCCCCTTCACATTCCATTTAATATTCATTTCGTCTCGTCTCTTAAAATAAAGCTTCTGTCTCAATTTTCCTCACTTTACCGGTACCAATATGATTGACATCATTTCATGTTTATATTTGTATCTTATATCCATTATCTTACACCTAAGAAATGCTACGTGACGAGTTTTATGTTTGAATTTAAAAAATAAAGAGGTTTGAAGAGAAGAGCCATGAAAGGACCCAAAAACATGGGAAAATGACTTAATTGTGAGACTTGTGGACTAAGATGCAAGGGAAAAGGACCTGAACGTAAGACCGAAGGACCAAAGAGCAAAACAGAAAACTCTACACCATCATGGAGAGTATTTTGGCAATTTTAGTCGGGTCGGAGCTCCAACAAGCGAAGTAGATGCATCCAAGACCAACAAATACATCAAGACAAGCCCACAACAAAAATGAGCGAGATCCGGATCCTGTAGACCGCCAATTGGCGGTCCGGATCTTCCGGATCCGTTGAGATTTCTGGAGCGTATGTATTAGTGTTTGTTTAGGTTATTTTTGGTATTTGTTTAGTCTCACATCCGGGGATTGTCTCGGATTACCTTTTTCTATGGCTATAAATAGAACTCTCCCTCCTCTCATGTACCACATCTCTCTCTTTGTGGCCATCTTCCCTACTAAGAGTGAAGCCTTGAAGCAAAACTCTGGTGGAGGAAGGGCTGCTTGTAATTGAGTGAGTTAATAATAGATGTTTTCATTAGCATGTTATTTCTTGCTTAGTTAATTTCCTTTAATGTGCTTGCTTTGATGCTTGTTTTGTTTTATGTCATTTCAGCTTCTTTAATAGTTCTTGCTTGATTAGTGTAGTTTCATTTCAGTATAATGCTTCATTTTTTTAATGTAGTTAGTGTAATGAGTAGTGAGTAGTTTCATCCCCTTTGGGGGTGGAGTAGATGTGTGTACATGTTATGTAGATGGTATGAATGCAAGATATAATTGTTTGTGTGAAATATTAGTATGTTTGCTTGAATTAATAAGAACTTTACTTGATGGTTTCTGTCATAATTAGGTACTTTCCATGCTTGTATGTTCTTAATAACAACCTTGCATTGCTCATATTAATCACCTAAGTTAGTGTTGTAAATGATAGGTTTTGTCATTAGGTACCTCTTATGCATCAACACACACTAACTAACTTGAACTTCTTGTTTGCATTCACCACCACACTTATTTCATGTGCACACACACACACACTCCACCCCTTAGGGGTTTTCATTCCTGAGTTCTTATCTTCCTCATTAGTTGTTTAGTTTAGTTTGTGTTGTGATTTCATTTCAGCTTTGCTAGTTTACTAGTTTAGATTAGTGTAGTTTAGTGTAATCCATTTTTCTCTCATTTCTTTCCCACTCGCCTTCGCACAAACCAAACGTCGACACACCTCCCTGTGGACGACCCGTATTTGCCACCGCTTCAACGCGGCCGTGCACTTGCGGTTTAATTAAAACGATTCAATCACAATACGATGAAATATTTAGCGAAACGTCTGAATCTGGCGGGGTACGTTACGCCCAAAAAACAATCGGCAGGGGCATCTGAAAAAACGTCTCCCCCATGGTGTGTTATTTCAAATTATTTCAGGTTTTATTTCAAGATTTTGGTGGTGACGGAATAGATTAAGGTGAGCTTTTTGTAAGTCAAAAAAAATTCCAACAATCGAGCATGTGACAACATGGACAAAACAAGTTGTCATCGGAGCAAGTTTTTTTGGTAGTATCCTCATATAAACCACAACGAGATAGTCGGATGAATTGTTATCTGAGATGTGATCGCAAAAATGAATTGGGATCCAAAGATATGGATATTGCAGTACGGAAGAACAAGAAAAGAAATGGTTGCGGGTGTTTTTTTATAAAGGTGGTCGAGCGACGAGAGCGTGATGGATGAGTCTTAGTTACTGATAGTTCCATGGTCAGCACAATCACAACCTTGCAGTTTATCCGGATGACCACCGACAGATCAACGGTCTTAGACTCTTAGTCCTGGGGTCAAGAAAATTGTTCGTAATATGATTGAGGCACAAGCAAAACCGCATAACATCTTGTTGACTGTAAAGTAGAAATTCCCAGAGGATAATACGAATCAAAGACACATTTATAACTGTAGAGAGTACATGAGGAGAGTGAAAGCTAAAGAAAGGAATCCCGCTCAGCAGTTTTTACATCAGGCAATGCAGTATCAATACTTGAATTGGATTATGGCGGATGAAGAAACTAATGGCGTCACCTACGCATTCTTAGCACATCCAACGTCAGTTAAGTTGTTACGCACATACCCTTTGGTAATTTGCATGGATTTGACGTACAAAACGAACAAGTACAAGATGCATTTGTTCGAGATGGTTGGGGTGACACAAGCAAACATCAACTTCCTTATCATCTATGCAATTATAAAGGATGAGACCGAGCGTAGTTACCGGAGGGTATTGGAGAAGTTTAAGAGATTTGTTATGCAGTACGGTCAGCCTTACTGCAATAATAACGAATCGGGAGTTAGGACTCATGCGACCAGTGAGAGAGGTATTTCCTGACTCAACTCATATACATGTAGACAGGGCGTGGTTAGTGCATAAAAAAGTTTGTGTTGAATTGGACGAACAAAATCCTTCATTTTGGCAACACTACGAACTGTAGGGTTGAAAGTGTTGATACGGCTCTAAAAGACTGTATCACTTCATTGATTGCAACTCTCGACACTTTTTTCAACCGCGTCAACGTGGCTATTGAAATGCAGGTTACGAATATTCAAAACTTTCGTGAGGATTCGAGACGTCAAAGTCGCACTAACTTCAGAGATGCTCTATATTAGCATCTAAATGGTCGAATTTCTCAATATTACTTGTCATTGTTGATTCAGGAATTTAAGAGAATGCAAGACTTAAGTGATCAAGTGGAAAATCGTTGTAGGTGTGTTGTTCTGACTTCATCTGGGATTCTTGGTGCATGTACCATCCATCGTTGTATTCAGTCAGGCGAAGAGATTTATTTAGAGCAGATTCATCCATTCTGGAGAACACTTGTTATTGGAGAAGGAGTGGACATCCCAGAGTTTGTGGATCATTCATCACAAAACGTCGAGCATTTTTGGAACCTCGTTGATGAGGTTTCTGGGAGCAACCCTGCAGTAATCCGTAGTGTCTCCCGTATTATATACGCGCAGCTACACCCTGATCCAAACTATGTTGAGCCCGTAGAAAATACTAAGGTTCGAGACCGACCAAGTGGAAAGTCGACACGACGAGACTCGAGTGCCTTTGAGTATTATGAGAGAGGTCATGATCGTGATAGTAATCGGAGCAGGGGTCGTGGTGGATCTTTTAGTTTGTCTCGATCGTCCGTAAACATGAGTACAGGATCTTGTATGATGACATGTTTGCTATTTTTTTTGTTATTGTCTAACTTCCAGTTATTATATATAACTTTGTTATTTTTTCATCATGTAGTGTCTGGACGGATGGACGTAGACGACTTCCCATATCTAGATAGACTCTCAGGAATCATCTTACCATTTCTTGAGTGGTGGAATGATGTACGTGCGGATGGCAAATATGGATTTTGATGTGTTACAAATGCTTTTCATGGTGATGAAGACAATTGATTTTACGCACGTCGTGCGATTTCTAATGAAATAGGCACACATCCCATTTTTTAGCACATTTATTATGACGGTGTGGTATAGGCTCGTCGGCGAATTGATTGGGGCAGAGGATATTGTGAAGGGAATGTGTTCTAAAAGTTTTACTTTTAAATGTCAATTATTATGAATTGAATGAGAAATCATTTTGTTCCTTGTTTATGTTATTCGTCTATTAAAAGTGTTAAGGAAGAAGCTTTTGGTCCTTAACCGTAGAGCTCTAAAAGATAATGGTTTACATAAAACAAAAGATATTCGCAATCATGGTAATTAACATGAGACATTAATTACCGAGTTAAGATTGTCGTGTTGGTCATAGATCATTGTAGCTCTACAAGTGAGTGACAATACGGGTACGCAAAAGAGGAAAATACTAGTTTTGTATACCGAATTGACATAATAAGTAAAATATTATAGGAATGTGTTTCTGTGTCATTAATATTTTACTGTGTCCTTGGTCCTTTGATATGAGACTTATATCCGATCACTTAAGAAATGCTTGATTAGACTAGTGTCTTGAGCTATCGATAAGTGTAGTGTAAAGGCATTGGTTGGTTAAGTATGACTTTTGTTGGAGAAGATAGTTGGTCAAAAGATTATCATTGCCCCTCTTAATTGAGTAATGATATTAGTGGGCCCTTTGATAAAGCAAAGTTGTAATGTGCACAATGTGATTTGAGTTAAGTCACATATCTATAACTAGCTTAAAGAGATCAAGAAATGAATAGTAATACAAAGATGACACAATACTACTTTGTGCGTATTCTTAATATCATGAGCAAGGGACGGACACAAGTGGTGCACTACATCACTAAATGGATCGGGTTTTGGTTCGAGTGGAATTAAGACATCTAACTAATTGGGAGCTATAATGTGTAGCTAGATACCGCTTATAGCTTGTGATATTAAGTTCTTAATATCACTGCCAACTTAGTTTAGATCATCTCATAGGTCACACCACAAAACTGGGAAACAAGAAATGAGGATTTTGAGTTCATAAGGTGTGTCAGGTTTCATGTAGAAAATATGACACATGAGGTGAACAAGCAAAATCAAAATTATGTTGTGATTAATAACATAATTAGAATCTAAATTAAATTCATATGTGATGTAAATATTATGGGGTGTAATGATTTATCATTACATAGGATAATATGTTACATAAGTTGTGAACTTACTACTAATCCCGAAATGTCAAATTTTGTAGGGGTTAAACCGAAATTTGACCAATCTGCAGTATTGTGCACAAACGGTCGACCGGTTAACCGTAAAACGTCGACTGAATGTTGCACGGCCGACCAGATGTGTTTCGATCGTAACAGGGAATTTCGTTTGTTCGTTTTCGGTCGACCGAGTATATCGGTCGGTCGACCGAACATTGCGATGAAGTATTTTTCTGTTACGAACGGTCGACCGAAACTTGGTCTAAACGGTCGACCGAATCTCCAAACGGTCGATCGGTCCAGACGGTTTTCTGCAGAATTAATTTAAGAATTAATTAGATCATGCATGGAATTGGTCCATAACTGATTTAATTCATGGCTGAGATTATTTGTTAGCAAATAATGGATGGTTAGATAGAAGTTTGCATGAAATCATGGGCAAGAGGTTGCACATGAATATGTAATTTGGAGAGAACTTATAAATACAAGTTTATCTCATTACCTTGTTAATTAAATCATTATCTTCTTGTGAAAAAATCTCTCTAAAAAATTCTCCACGAATTTCTTTAATTCTTGAGTTTAGTTTTAGTTTTCAGAGATCTTTTTCTCAAGGGAATTAAAGAATGGTTAGTAGTTAAATTCTAAACCCTATTGGAGATTGAGAGGCTAGCTCTTCTCCCTCCGATGTTGTTTAGAGTTTGGTGAATACTCGGGGGCATCCGACTCAGCGACAAGCATCCTCAATGTCTTCGGATCATCAAGAAGTTTTAGAGAACTTCTAGGTATGAAATTCGGAGCCCATGTTTGTTTTAATAAAGTTTTGAAACTAGTTATTGAAACAAATCGATGCATGCATGAAACAAATCATAGAAAATTGTAATTGATTCTTATTGTGCATAAAAAATTCGAAAATATATATGTGCAATTAAACTAGAAATCCTACATATTGTGGCGAGGATCACTATATGGAGATTATTTGCGACTTGTTTTTGATTGCCAATAATTGTAAGTGTGCAGTTATGTGCTTCGGACTTGGAGATAATGGTTCTTTATGCCCGTGTATTACAGTACTACCGTGGGAGAGCCTGTCTACCATGACGAAACCATGCAGAGAGTTAATCATTGCTCATTTAAGGGAGGTACAAACATTACATTAGCTTAGAATTATCTGAGAGAGTCTCAGTACCTCCTATAGCGATGTGGTTTCAAATTCGAGATAAGAGTCTTGTTGGATAGGAGCTGGAGTAGGAACAAATGAGAGCCTATTTGGAGCAGTTACATTGTAGATATTGATTGTAACGTGTAATTTGTAATGGATTCGTAAATTACTGGATTTTTAATAATGTGTAACCTGTTTATACATTATATTGTGTTATTTTTTTATCAGATTTTAAATTTCAAATGCAAGTACATATAGCAAACAAGGAAAATATATATTCATCATAAATAATAATAATAATACAACTGATAAACAAACACAAATAAAAAAATACATACGGTACAAGCCGACTAAAACTACATGTACAACTACGTCTTAATCTCCAAATCAGTGTCAGAAATGCCAAACTGATTGTTCAACGCGCTTATGAATCCATCACACTCTAAATATGCAGCTCTCGTGTCCTCGTTAGGCATCAGGTCCCTATAGTCCAAGAATGGTTGCGCAATCCGTAGTGTATTTCCCACCCACTGTATATAAGAGCAAATAAGCTTCAATTAACAGTAAAAATAAAATATATATTAAAAATAAAAATAGATTAAAAAACTTACCGCATCGGCACAGGTCATATCTGGTAGACTGTCAGGTCTCTCAACGGTACCGAGCACAAGAAAGGGATGTGAGTACTTACGAAACCAAGCCAAATAATCTGCATCACAAGTGGAAGAATCACAACTATGTGCAAGATCGGCAACATAAAGTCTGACTTGTATCGGAAATGTGCGCCAAATCGATTCCACGGTCAAAGCGGGTACGTAAGGTCGTACGTCGCAGAAGTCTTTGGCCGCACTGCATGCTCTGGCGTTGGATGTCAATCGGGATCACCTAAACGTATCCTAACTGACGTAAGACGCGATCAGGCATATAAGGCTCAATAATATCCCGATAACGAATATAACCACCCATCAATAATGTCCTCGGCACCTCCGCAGCGGGGTGGGGACCACAAGGTAACCACTCCACCTAAACGTTGACACATTAATAATAATTATTAGTATAATTGAATAAACGTAAATAATATAGTCTTATACCTGTGATGCAATCATATGATTTAGTCGTCTGCAAATGGAACGTAATCGGGCCTCGCTCTAGACGGTCCACATACGCGAACGAGGACGACCTGACACAATGATATGCCGCTCCTGATGCGGGCGGAAAGAAGGAAAGTACTCATATATCCAAGCCTACAACAACGTAAGACAACATGTCATACCTCCATAATCAGTACGACTAGCCATCCCCAACTGGCGACACAGGTATGTCAACGTCACCGACCCCCATGAGTACTCAGCAATGGTATTCGGGTCCCTAGCCTCCAATATGTCACGTGGTCTTACCATGCAACCGCTTTTGTCGACAAACAAGATGCATCCGAGCAATAAGTACAGGTAGGCAGTCAAATGTGTTTCATCAGGTCGTAGAGAATGAGGACGTCTACAGAATCAATACTAACACCACCACCACTCCAAAAGGGGTTATCATTCCCAAGGCCAGCAACGGTCACCCCGAGTAGCTCGGCTATTAGGGATGTAAATGGGTAGGATTTTACTCACAACCTGCCCCGCCCCGCCTAATGCGGATAGTGGACAAAAAACTGCTACCACCAATCCACTACCCGCATAACCCGCCTAATAAGCAAGTCGGGTTGCGGTTGTCTTGCAATCCACCCCTCATAACCTGCAACCTGCCTAATCAAATATATTATTAAATTTTTATATACCAAAATTATTTTTAATGTTTCAATTTTACCCATAACCATTAACCAAATGTACCAAGTCGTTATTCAACACTCACCAAATGTCTAATTTTTCACTCACCACACATCTAATTTTCCAAAAAATGCAATAAGTGATTATTATCTCTCATGTTTCGATGTTCTTTTATTTTTCTTAGGAAAAATAAAAAAAAATTAAAAAACCCGCCAAACCCGCACAACCCGCCCCACCCCGCATACCCGGTTAACGTAGGCAACGCGGGTAGCGGTGGGTCAAAAACTCACTCCGCTTACACCTATCGGCTACATAACTCTTCAGCTCAACCGTCGATGTCTGAGCACCAACCATACGACCCTCAACATGAATGCGAAGTATCAAGACCACTTCATGCATCATAATCGCCATCTCTCCGAAAGGCAGGTGGAAAGAGTTCGTGTCAGGTTGCCACCGCTCCACAAACGCAAATGTCAACGGCATGTCAATGTAAGTGAACATGCTCCATGGCAAGTGACCTGAATTACTAGCAACAATGGTCTGCGTGATATCGGTACTGAAAACTGATTACCAACTCTACAGTGTAATACATGCTCTGTTTCGATTATGGCACTTCAGAACCTTCTGATCCTCGCCCGCCCAAATACGTCTACCGATGTGGCCGCGAATTGGAATTGCCAGTCACAAGCCTACCACATCTACCCTTCCGAACCACTACTCAGTAGTAGAAAAACTATCACGTCACCCCCGTCCTCTACCAAACGCCTCCTCCCGCTCCAACTCCAACACATATTGCCCCATCATCGTCACTCTACTCATCGTCACCCTCCTCATAATCGAAAATGTCATCATCATCAAATGAGTCATTACGTGTTTGATGATGACGTGCATGTAGGATTTCGTGTCCCTATGTATGTATATATTTTAAAAAAATTAATACAACATACAAGATCAATTTTCATATTTTTAATAATTATTTATGTACATTGCTTTGTGTTTATTCTAATAACATGCAACCCTACATTTATTAAAATAAATCACAAAGGTAGAATCATACCTAAAGGTTCTCTAAAACCTTTTTAAAGATCCGGAGTCGCGTTGCCCGTTGAATCGTCCACGGATTTGCCTCCGAGTGTTCACCAAACTCTAAACAAGATTAGAGAAAAAAAGCTAGCCAATCAATCTCTAACGAGGTTTAGAATCTAGTTAATAACTCTTCTTTAAGCTCCTGAGATTCTTATCTCTAAAACCTAAATTTACTAAGAGATTTTCGTGGTGATTAGGGAGAGATTAATGAGAGAAAGATTTTTGCATTAGTTGTTAAACAAGTAGGAGTAGGGGTCCTTTTATAGTCTCCCAAAACATCTTTACCAAAACTATTATTTAGTCATGATCTCTTGCTTATTCTCTCCTAAAATTAATCTCTAATTTCCACATAATCACCCACAAAAACGTTTTAATTAAATCTGGAATTAATCCACCCATGATTTAATTAATCTCTTAATAATTCAGGCAGAATCGTTCTTGTTCGGTAGACCGAGTATTATTCGGTCAACCGAACCATTCAGTTATAACACGTGTTCGGTGCACCGTGAGCTAGACGGTCGACCGAATCCGTATGAGAAAATTTTCCTGGAAGAATTCGGACGAACCACGTCTTTTACTCGGTCTACCGTTTGTTGGATTTGGTGTCCTATAGTATGTATATATTTTCGAAATTTTATAAACATATAGGATCGAAACATTCATATATTCTTCGATTTTCATATGGACATGCATTTGCTTGTCCTAATTATTTAACATGCATTAGAACAAACAATTGTAAAGAGGATCATACCTAGAGGTTCTCTAAAACCTCTTGAAGATCCGGAGTCGCGTTGCTGCTCGAATAGCCCGGTGGATTGCCTCCGAGTATTCACCAAACTCTAAACGAGATTGGAGAGAGAAGAGCTAGCCTCTCAATCTCCAATAGAGTTTAGAATCCAATTACTAACCCCTCTTTAGTTCCCTTGAGAAGAAGATCTCTGAAAAACTAAAACTAATCTTAAGAATTAAGGAAATTTCGTGGAGAATTATGGAGAGAGATTTTTGCATGAGAAAATAAATGAATTAATAATTAAGGTAATGAGATAAACTTGTATTTATAAGTTCTCTCCAAATTACCTATTCATGTGCAACCTCTTGCCCATGATTTCATGCAAACTTCCATCTAACCATCCATTATTTGATATCAAATAATCTTAGCCACGAATTAAATCAATTATGGACCAATTCCATGCATGATCTAATTAATTCTTAAATTAATTCTGCAGAAAACCGTCCGGACCGGTCGATCGTTTGGAGGTTCGGTCGACCGCTCGAACCAAGTTTCGGTCGACCGTTCGTAACTCTGTCGACCGCTCAACAGTAAAAATATTTCATCGCAATGTTTGGTCCACCGACCGGTAGGTTCGGTCGACCGTTCCGAACAGATGAAAATTCTCTGTTATCAGTTGAGACGTATCCGGTCGACCGTTTACGGTTAACCGGTCGACCGTTTGTGCACAGTTCTGCTGATTGGTCAAATTTCGGTTTTACTCCTACAAAATTTGACATTTCGGAATTAGTGGTAAATTCACAACTTATGTAACATATTATCCTATGTAACGATAAATCATTACACCCCATAATATTTACATCACATATGAATTTAATTTAGATTGTAATTATGTTATTAATCACAACATAATTTTGATTTTGCTTGTTCACCTCATGTGTCATATTTTCTACATGAAACCCGACACATCTTATAAACTCAAAATCCTCATATCTTGTTTCCCAGTTTTGTGGTGTGACCTATGTGAGGATCTAAACTAAGTTGGCAGTGATATTAAGAGCTTAATATCACAAGCTATAAGCGATATCTAGTTACACATTATAGCTCCCAGTTAGTTAGATGTCTTAATTCCACTTGAACCAAAACCAGATCCATTTAGTGATGGAGTGCACCGCTTGTGTCTGTCTCTTGCCTCATGATATTAAGAATACACACAAAGTAGTATTGTGTCATCTTTGTATTAGTATTCATTTCTTGATCTCTTTAAGCTAGTTATAAATATGTGACTTAACCCAAATCACATTGTGCACATTACAACTTTGTTTTATCAAGGGGCTCACTAATATCATCACTCAATTAAGAGGGGCAATGATAATCTTTTGATTAGCTAATATTTTCCAACGAAAGTCATACTTAACCAACTAATGCTTTTACACTACACTCATTGATAACTTAAGACACTAGTCTAATTAAGCAATTCTTAAGTGATCGGATATAAGTCTCATATGAAAGGACCAAGGACACAGTAAAACATCAATGACACAGAAAACACAATTCTATAATATTTTACTTGTTAGGTCAATTCGGTATACAAAAGTAATATTTTCGTCTTTTGTGTACCCGTGTTGTCACTCATTTGTAGAGCTACAATGATCTATGACCAACACGACAATCTTAACTCGGTAATAAATGTCCCATGTTTATTACCATAATTGCGAATATCTTTTGCTTTATGTAAACCAATATCTTTTAGAGCCCTACGGTTAAGGACCAAGAGCATCTTCCTTAACACTTCTAAAAGACGAATAACATAAACAAGGAACAAAATGATTTCTCATTCAATTCATAATAATTGACATTTAAAAGTAAATTTTTAGAACACATTCCCTTCACCGTTGTCCCACCAGAATCGCTCCTAGGACATAGTCATCGGATGACCGTGTCACCTTCGGTCGACCGAAAATACTACTTCCCGGTTGACCGTGCACACTCAGTTAATCAAACCCGATTGTCCAGGCACTCCAGACAATTTCGGTCAACCAATTGCGCTTACTCGTTCCCTATTCGGTTAACTGATCCGAAGATTCCCCGGTCGACCGAACCATGAACGGTTCACCGTGTTTGACCCCGATTTTGCCTTTGTCAAATTTTGGATTTATTTACAACAAAATTTGATCTTTTGGGGTTCTTAGCAAATTCACATCTTATATAATATATTATCATATGTAATATTAAATTACTACACCTCATAATACATACACCTCATATGAATTTATTCATGATTCTAATTATGTCAATTCTCATGACATATTGATTTTATTGAGTCACCACATGTACTCATTTTCACATGAAACCGACACATCATATGAACTCAAAATCAAGTTTCTTGTTTCCCAGTTTTGTGGAGTGAACTATAGGAGGATCTAAGCCAAATTAATAGTGATATTAAATATTTAATATCTCAAACTATAAGTGGTATCTAGCTACACATTATAGTTACCCAATTTGCATAGATGTATTGTTCCACTCGAACTAACTACGATCCATTTAGTGATGTGAGTGAACCACTTGTGTCCGTCTCTTGCCTCATGATATTAAGAATATATACAAAGTAGAAATATGTGACATTTGTATCATATTCATTTCTTGATTTCTTTAAGCTAATTATAACTATGTAACTTAACTCAAGTTACATTGTGCACATTATAATTTTGCTTTATCAAGGGGCCCACTAATATCATCACTCAATTAAGAAAGGCAATGATAATCGTTTGACTAGCTATCTTTTCCAGCACAAGTCATGCTCAACCAACTATTGTTTTTATCACTATACTCATTGATAGCTTTTGACAATAATCAAATTAAGCACTTCTTGATTGAAAAGATATAAGTCTCATATCTTAGGATCCAAGACACAGTAAAAACATTAATGATACGAAACACAATTCCATAATGTTTTACTTGTTAGGTCTATTCAATATATAAAAGTAATCTTTTCCTCTTTTATATACTCGTGTCGCCGATTATTTGTAGAGCTACAACAATCGATGACCAACACGACAATCTTATCTCGGTAATTAATGTTCCATGTTAATTACCATGATTGTGAATGACTTTTGATTTATGTAAACCATTATCTTTTAGAGCTCTACGGTTAAGGACCAAGCGTCTCTTACTTAATACTTCCAAAAGACGAATACCATAATCAAGGAACAAAATGTTTGCACATTCAATTCATAATAATTGACATATAAAAGTAAAATTTTTAGAACACATTCCTTTCAGTGCATACTCTCTCTTCTTCCTAACCAAAGCAGACATACTTGTCTACGTGAATGATGAGGAGATGAATCCTCTTCATAAGCATGTATAGCACGTAAGAGTATTGATTTTTCTTTTCCTCCACGGTAATCTGATGGGTATTAATTAATTTTTAGAAACAAAATTTTGTTAAATGGATTTAAATTACTAAAGTTACGAAATTACTAATTATTATTTACTAATTACCAATTATTACTAATTAGT
This sequence comes from Triglochin maritima, assembly GCA_963682175.1. NCBI lineage: Eukaryota > Viridiplantae > Streptophyta > Magnoliopsida > Alismatales > Juncaginaceae > Triglochin > Triglochin maritima. Next base: position 46,192,539 of record OY821772.1, read on the forward strand.
CATCATTAAAAAATCGGGGACGTTTGGCTTGGACGCTCCCCCATGGGGGTGTTTTCTCCAGACGCCACATGGGGGCGTCCAAGCCAGACGCCTTTTTTTTTAAAAATAAAAGGGGTAGAAATGTTACCGTATTCCAGTGCAACGGGTTATCCACTAGCACCTTTCCTGACATTCGAAACATTATTTTTGATGATTGAGATGAAAATGAAGAGTGAGTTGTGATGGGAAAGTGAAATGAAGAGAAAGATAAGTAGAAAGGAGAGAATGACAAAATTGTAATTGACACGGACGATTTAAGTAATTCGCGGGCGACGTTTAGCAGTTCAGTATCTAATATTTGACAACACACTCAACTTAATGTGTAATTTTTTTAGAAGGTATGAACTATCTTTAAAATTGGATGACATTTTTAGTTTTTTTTTCTTCTCAACTTTGAACCATTATTAATAAATCCAAATTGTTGATCTTATTTTGTAGCACATGTTAAACGTGCATGTTAAATTTCGTTAGGTTTGGCCTTTGGAGCTCATATATATATATATGAAGTGATATTTGTTTTTTAATAAATCTACCATCGATTTTGGGTGACTAGATATATGAAAATGAGATTCAAATTTTACAAAATTTACCATGAATGTTTAGCATGTGTTACAACTTACAAAACACAGTCAACTATTTGGATTTGCGGTTCAAATTTTGAAAAAATGAAAATTATCAAAGTGTCAACTAATTTTAAGAGTTGCGAAATTGGAGTGGTCCAATTACAATCATCATTATCGTCCTTTTTAAGATCGAGGGTGGAGATGATTTTCATTGAACTAACATCATTAACGATGGTTTGAAACGTAATTTTGTAGCATGATTGAAAAGACCTAGCAAATTACCACATCCACTTCCATGTGTTGGCCTTTTGGCCTTAATCTATGATAATTTTGATGACTAATTAAACTAATCTTAATCAATCAACCTAATCAATCAAAGTGAGCAAACACGATTACATGCATTGCATATATATATTTGTATACTTGCAAATCATCATAATAGGTTGATCAAGACAATCAAGGAAATGAGCATTGGGACAAGGACATCAAGACTCAAGACTTGTAATCAAAGCTTTGGACCAATACATGTAACTTTTATATTTATTGAGTCTATAAGGTTTTATGTAAACTTGAGCACTAGGATTTTGTCCCTTCATTCCTCGGTAAACCGAACTTATTTCGGTTCATCGAATCCTACCTAGTTTGGTCCACCGAACACCTATCAGATACCTGAATACTTCCCACCAGTAAAACTTAGGTGTTCTCTTGAATTGCCCAACCGGAAGACCGAACCACCTTCGGTCAACCGAATAGCCCTGCACCGGTTTTGGACTTTGCTCCAACAGTCTCATTCAAATCAAGTCCTTAGAGACCAATTAACTTGACCCACTTCGGACGACCGCACACACTTCGGTCTACCGAATCCATATTGGCTTTAGGAGCCCAACGGCTATTTTACACGTGCGCTTGACCGTTAACGGTAAACCAAGTTCCCACGCTTTGTCAGCGCAATACCCGCGTTACTTCGGTCAACTGAAGTATACACGGTCAACCGAACTTGAGTAGATCAGAGCCCAATCAATTCTACTGTCCACCTTGGAACAGTGAACCGAATGGACTTCGGTTAACCGAACATAATTGGGGCTAAATAGATAAAAGTTATTGGAGGTTGGTGAACGGTGATCCGATACATAATCGGTCAACCGAGTTCTTAATTCAGACCAATTCTTTGGACTACCGTGTGGATAACGGTCGACCGAAGATAGCACAATTTCTACCCGAACTTAAGTCACATCTGGCATTCCTATTGGTCCATTTCCCCCACCAACTCCCAAACGGCTAGTTGAGCTTGAAGGCTTATAAATAGGACCTTATTTGTTGGTTTTGGAGATCTTGAACACTTCCTATCTATCCAATACTCAAAGCCAAATCCTCTCCATCTTCAAGCTCTCAATCCACAACACTCAAGCCTAAACTTCACCACTTGCATATCCAATTCCATATCAATATCCAAGTGTGCTCAAGTATAGAGTGTTAGTTAGATTGTGATTTCAATTCCTTATTCAAGAATCACCAAGTTGTAAAGCTTCGAGGAAGCTCCCTCTCGGGTTGTGAGAGGAGACACGAGCGAGGCGAGGTTGTTCGCGAGGCTCGGTGTTGTAAACGGCGTTAATCTCGACCCGGAACGGAGATCGGTTAGTGGAACCATAAGCGAGGCTCGGGGGATCGAGCGAGGCTTGCGAGGAGGACTAGGACCCGGGTGTGGGTGCCGAACCTCTCTAAACTCCGGCGTCGCCATTTTTGTGGTTTGCATTGTCTCTTCCCTTAATCCTTCGATTAGTAACTTTAATTCTGCATTTTTCTATCGATTAGAGGGTCATCGATCCTACCACCATGTTCCAAAACACAAATAGTTTTCATTTATTAAAACTTGGGAATATACATATTATTTTTACCAACTAAATATCTTACCCAACTATATTTTGGGTAGTTTATCAGGTTGAATATGAAACTAAGTACCAACTATGACAAAATTGATTTCAAGTTGACACAAGATTGACAAATATATAAATTTTGTTTTTAAAATCATCTTTATGAGTTGCGGGAAACCTTAATTAAAACTCACTATAGGATCTAACTAGCCCTAAAATTTGTCTAACAATTGGTGAATAGACTAAATTGGATCTTAAAAACTTAAGCAAGAAATACACTAGAATAATATTAATATAATGGAATAGAGAGAGATAATCGCAAACCACTAGTCTGGTGTATAGAGGTTTGAATCTAACAATCGGATGATGGTCCTCTCTTACGAATTGCTCATCCTTGAGCAACTTCGCGTACTTCACTAATATATCTCCATGTTCTGGGCCAGAAGATCTTGTCTTTACATTTCAAGCTTGCAAACACTATCGTCAAGCTTGGACCACCTTCTCACAATCCAAGAAAAGCTTCACTCTGAAAGCTAATACAACACTTTGCTGAAAAATTATAGTAACCACTTCTATTCTCAGGCACTTGAATGATTGATGAAAGCAATGAATGATTCAAGTGGAAGATTGAGCACAAAGAGAAGATTTAGAGCACAATAAAATAGTATGAGTATGAGAGCTTTAGATAAATGATTGGTAACTTGTAAAGTTTGTTCTAAGCTCTATTTATATACTCTAAATTTAATCTAGCCGTTGGGATTAAGTTGGTAAAGAGTTGTGTAAGATACACAAAACAGAAATGGGCAGAACACAAATCAGGATACCAATGATCGACCGGAATGGGCAAAGTGGTCGACCGTTTCCTTATAATTAAGAAAACGTTCGAGCTCATGTACAAGCCGGTCGAACCAATAAGGCTAGAACTTAAGTGAGCGGTCGAACCAGGTAAAGGGCGGTTGACCATTTTGAAAATATTGGACAACATAATAATTAGTAAATGAGTTAACGGTCAGACAAAATATGAAACCAATCTGACCAAAAATAACAGGAAGTTTTAGAGCTAGAACATATCTTGATCCGGTCGACCGTCGTCATGACATTGTTCAACTGGTGACCAAATACAAAGTTGGAGTTAGGTGAAGTATTTCAATACGACCGTTGTATAATACGACAAGTTTAATCGTCATATTAATTGAAAATACGAAGTGTCAAACGGTTTATCCAAAATCAATTTTCGGTCGACCGATTTGCACAAGCATATAATCAATGAAGTGAAATACGTTTAAGGCTTATATATGCTAATCAAAGAATAACGGTCGAACTGGATGACAAATCAGTCGACCGTTTTGGACAGGGAAAGAGTCGGTTACATTTGGTCGAACCAGATAGTCTACCGGTCAACCGAATGGGAAGAAATAAGAGTCTGTTAAATTCGGTTGAACTAGATGGTCTACCGGTCAACGGAATGGAGCAAAACTCTGTTCCAAGAAGGATTCCTATGTGTAATCATTCACCTAGGAGAGTCAATTTGATATGGAATTCCGTGTGAGATTTCTATAGGTTTTCTATGAATCATGCAATACAAATCAACATGAGTTCAAGTGCCCAAATTACAATTGAATCATAAGTACAAGAAACATAAAGTCTATACTATTCTTCAACTTTGATTTCTTGTCTTTTATCAACACTTGTCTCCCGAAATGGTTAGTAAAATCAACTATATATGTGCACATGCATGTAAAGTAGTATTAGATATACATGGATTTGTTGATACATTAATTAATCATCAAAACCAGATTAACGAGTATTAGTCAAAAAACCAACACTCACTGCTTATCATTCCTTGTCTTTGTTGTATTAATTTCAGCATATCATGATTAACCTAACAAAAAATATATATAGAAGTAGTTGTATTTCAGTGGTCCATTGGGTGAAATATTTGCAAAAACATTCTCACAATATTTTTAAAAATTAACATCAAAATCAGACATATATTAGTCCTTTAACATAGAAGCTGTAATATTTGCATTTCAAGTCTAATAACGTTTTGAAAAAAATGCTATAGATTTGTTTTAGAAAGCATAACAATTTAGATTTAGAGTTCTGACTTCTGACCCCAAATATTTCTATATTCACCATGTTTTTGTCATAATAGTTGGTTGTTGAGTGATTTTCAAGAATCAAACTGAAAAATGGAAACCATTGGTTTGCAACCCAATGTCCAAAAATTAAAAGCTTTCGAAAGAAGTCATTTCTATATTTGCACTGCATATTCATATGCAGTAATTGCAAATATCAGCATATATTTGAGTTTACCCTAAATGCTAATTAGACTATACCAAGTTGGTTTTAAAAAGAGAGCACCATCCTGCTATAATCAACTTGTTCATCATACCAACTTTCAAAAAAAACATGTTCATCAAACCATACCTAAAAACAAAGACCAGTTGCCAACGTATATCAAAAGGTATTTTGCACTGATGTTAATGGACATAGTATTTTAATGATCATTATTAAAAACAGGAAACATAGCCTGAAAGAGCAAGTAAAACAAAGCAGATCAAGCTAATCGAAACCAGCAACAAAATCCAGGACAGATTTCCTTCCAACTGATCGCAAGTTCATGTCTTCTTCCTCCATTCAGCTACACGTGGCATGTCGTCAAATGAAAGATGAAAACTAACAGAAGATGAATGTAAATTACGAACTTCTGGAAAATGGTTGCAGAATGTTTCGACCCCATCGCGCAGAGAGCAGTGTGCTAGTCTTAGAGCATAGTTGTCCAACAAACTAAAAGAGTACCACATATTTTCTGTTATGTTTTGACAACCGTCGGTTCCTATGATGGCGACACGATCTGGAAAGGGCCACGGCTGTTTGTGAGAGAATAAGGACCTGGATGTCCCGGCTAGGTCTCTTCTGATTGAGAACTTGTTATTTTCGTCAGCAGCCCAAACTGTCATGTTACCATTACTCTCTTTTAAAACAACCACCTGTCCACGTACTTGCGAAACTCGAAATCTACCAAAGTCACCAGGAAGTATGTCTGGAAGGCTGTAGGTGCAAAAAAGTTTCGGGCGTGTTAGTCGGGTTGGATTCAGTGCCCAGCTCGAGAGCGTATTAGACTCTTTGTCAACTACGTAAAGTAGCTCACCGACAAATATAAAGTCCCGTATCAAACCCACTTTTTGAACAGTCACCCAAGTTTCTTCTTCAACTGCACCATCTTCTTGTTTGATGGAACTCCAAACCCGAATTCCCCTTTCTGAGGATACAGTGGCAATCAAGATGAACTCATTTTGACTCCCAGCCATAATCTCCTCACTTCTCCACTTCCATACTACTGGTGCTAAAACAGCCTTCACTGGTAAGCAATTTTTCTGGTGATAAATGCTACCCACCCTCATTTCAACACCTCTGAAAGGGTTTACCAAGCAAACATTGGAAGTCCATTCTCTATCTTTCCGCTTGTATATGGAGCTTGATTTTGTACTGCGAATTATTATCCATCCATTTCCAGAACCTATGGGAGTATTTCCAGAAAACCGCTTGGGCCTGAATGTGACCATTGTTGATTCATATTGTCGTCCATCATCCAGACACAAAAACCTTCCTCCCCACTTCCCCATCAACCACGGTGGCTCCGGAAACCTATTGTTCTCCATGATAGTCCACCAAGATTTGCAGGCGAGCCCAAAAGCTATTTTCTCCATGGTGTTGAGCCTTCGTAAAATCTCGAAGCCCATATTCTCAGTCAAACTAGACCATTTACTCTCCATCTTTGTCTACATTGACACCAAAACAATCATTGAAATTCATTGTAAAAAATTGGAAATGAACACCAATACGAACATCATTGAAATTCCAAGAATGTGACCCAAAACCTCACGTTTTGCAAAACAGTGGTATTGTTTACTGTTTTACGAACGAATGTACAAACTAAGACGAATGTACAAACTAAGACCTCCACCCGAAACTCAGAACTATAGAGAAAAATTAAAGATTATGTATGAATCACATTCCCGTTCTCCTGGTGCATTTGGTGTATAAATATATACACATTGTGAAGGAGATGGGTTTGAGTTTTGGATACGAAACGCATGTGGAGTTTTTATATTTGCAACTAGCCTCAAAATGCTAGATTTTGAACCTCAAAACCCAAGTCATCTAAACAGACCCATAGTATTTTATTGCAACAAATGATGCACGTTCCTTGTTGACATGTGATCTTTTTTTCTGTTTCATGTCCGCTTGACATATTTCTACAACTTTGTGTTTCAGATATATCCAATGTATTATGTTTTTGTCATGTCTATCTTTACTACCTAACTCAAACGGTATTTAGATGCATCCATTGTATTCGACTGATGTGCTAGATACGTTCACTACATTTTATAAGGGACTAATGTATAAAGGTTAATTGTGGTAGTGTTTAGGGTTTAAGGTCAACAATATAGAGTTTCGAATTTAGAACTTCAGGTCAGGTTACCCATTATATTTGGATAACAGTGTGGATAACCAAAGGTGTTCTGGTTCCATTAAATTGATATCGGAATGAGCCATGAAATGGTTTATCTTCAAATTTAAAAAATGATGTAGTATTAAAAATAAAAAATGCATAACCAAAACAATACATCGAATTTTTTAAAAAGTTGACACCGTAATGACCTACAATCTTTTTTGTCAAATAGTAAAAAATTATTTTGGAATGAAAATACAAAAAATGCACAACCAAAAGATGTAGCGAAATGAGAGAAAAAAATGATATCGTGATATATTTATATGTGATAAAAATTATTTTCCTAAGTCAATCAGGATAAAGCTTATAATTATGGAGACATAATATTTTCCGCGAATAAAATTTAGAAAACTTGTTTTGACAAAGTAGCAACTTTAGAAAGATTATAAAAAAAAGTTGTATCAATTGATTATGAAATTCATTAAAAATTTGTAAAATGACAGAATTAATAACACTGTCTAATTTTTTGGTGAGAAGTAGTTGTCTAAAATAACACCTTAGGCCGCCGGACTCCTGCTTGAGAGCAACACCTTAGACCGCCGGACTCCGGACTCCTTCTTGAGAGCAACAAGGCTATCAAGGCGACTCCCCCTCCACCGCAAAAATAACAGACCACCATGGCGACTCTCCCTCCACCGTAGGATGTTAGATCACAGGCCACGTGTTCCTATCTCGGCGGAGTACGGATACCTGCTCACCAACAAAGAAATCGTTAGCGCCTGGAGGGTGCAGGAGTGAAAAGGTGACGTGAATTTGTTTGTAATCAAAAGCACAAGGGAATATTGCATACAGACCCTTCAACTTGATTTATAGTTTTTACCAAATGCCCAATTTACATTATTTGTACGGGTCCTTTGATTTAGATAAGAGGTACATAGGGTGCCCTTGAATTTAGGTAGTCACTGAGGAGAAAGAATTTGAGGCAACTACTAAGGAGGTAATTATCTAGATTCTGGAGTGACGATAATTTCTCTAATCTAAGTTTGGCATGCTGAGAGAGTTTGTTTCAAACTTGAAAAGACTCATCCCAATTCCCAACTCAACGATTCAGTACCAAAAGTCGCTTTTAATTGTAGTCGACCTACAACAAATTCCTGCCGGCTAAACCCCATGCTTTGTTACTTTAAAGGGGGGAGGATGGGTAAGGATTCATCTCATATTCCTTGCTTACGAAGTGTGGGTATTGCCACGTTACAGAGTTGGAACAAGTTCATGTGAGTATTAGACCACTTTCCATTTAATACCTTGACAAATTCCGTAACAGAGATAGAGTACGATTCAATTAAGAACCCAACCGTAAAATCAATCATGCCAGTTCTAAGAGCGATTATTCCATTATCCTTGGAATCTTCAATTACAGCAATTGAGACATTCACGAAATGAAAATATGTAATGTAACATGGAGCTTTCAAATAACCATTTGCACGAAGCATAAAATCAAAAGATCCAAATAATTTTCTTGTATACATAAATAAGATCAAATAATAATGTTGTTTATAAGTTAAAGCAGGGATTTTTAAGGAACACACGACATAAACATTCGGACAATTTACAGCAAACCGAAATCAAAATATCTAAGAAACTAATATAATATAAACTTTTTAACTGTTATTTGAGGACTTAGTTAGGATTACAATCTCCACTCTCAAGCATATACATATCACTTCAGCTTCTTGGTTCTCCCCCGTAGTTTCTTCTGGGCCTTTCGCCCCTTGATGGAAAGAGTGGCCGAAGCACATTTTATTTCATGCTTTTTATTCTTTTTCACTACACTCGTCATTCCCTGCCGTGCAATTGCTCTGTTCTCCTCTCTACTGTTCAATAATTTCCGGTCGAGTGGCCAGTACGCATAAGGTTCAAGCTTGTTTTTTCTTTTGATATCACCACTACACTTATTGCTTTTATAATCGCTGCCGGTATATGCCCATCCAGATTCTACTTTCTGCCTCTTGTTACGAGATTTTGGAAGAAAATGTGAACTTAAGTGGCCACGGGCGTATGATTCTCCATCCAAGTCTCTGCATTGCTTCTTTTGTTCGTGGACATTTTCCCCACTTTCTAGTATTACGAGTCGGCCATCCCAATTGATTTCAAATTCATCATCAGCATCTAGATTTCTCTTGTCACGTCGAGAAGACTTGAGAACGTCTCTAGTCCTCTGGTGGTCAAGCAAGTCAAGAGGGTCACTTTCCAACTGATCAAGCAAATCTCCAGGCAGACTCTTTGATCGTTGTAGCTTTTTTGATCTGTTACACAATACAAAATTTGAAGTATCCAAAAGCAAAACCTGATTTCCGTTGGCATTATCATGGTTTTTAACTGGAGAAAGGTGAGAAATTTTGGATTGTTTTTATCAAAGAAAGGTCAATATACCAAGACCAGTTAGAACCATATTGTAAATTAAACAGCTACAAAGCCTTTCATCCCAAATGAGCTGGGGGTAGGCTGGGAAAGAAACTCAATAGTTATGAAACTCAAACTCTACATTGTAAATTAAGAGGGAACTGATATTTTAAACAGCATTCGAAAGAAATTTCAGAACACAGTATTGAAGTTTGTTGTACTGCTAGTTTTGTAAAGCACATTACATCAATAAATTCCAATTGACGAAATACTACTACTGTTAAACCAAATTGATCACATTCCAATTGACGAAACTGTTAAACCACTGCTCATCAAATCCAAAGGTACCCGTTGTGATAACCAAAACTAACAACACTAGCAGACAATTATGCGAACAAGGTACAATTTTTTTTGTTTGCATAATCAGATTATTGGGTGAGACACATGAATACCGGAAAAGAGAGCAATCCAGCATATAGCATATTGCTCTCTACAAAGTTGAAAAGATAACAGATGGAAATATATATATATATATAATATATGTTTCTCACTGTTCCAATTTCCTACTTTCAAAAACTTAACCTGAACTTACTTTCAAGTTTGGCAAGAAATTTATACCACTAAGAATTTCCAAGTTCGATACGGAATTTATATCACTATATGTAAATAAGAACCTCCGAACAAGGAAAAATGCATTCACCTGAATATGCCATACAAGGATCTCTAATAACAATAGAAGATTGATGGTGGCTGGTAAAGTTTTAATGATGAAAAACGGCAAGCAGTACCTTAATAAAAAAAATATTGAAAAAAAACAGTACCTTAATGAAGGGACTTTGCACCACGAGCTATAAGTTGACCTAGAGTCCACGAATCCAGCATTAGTGTGACCATCATCAGCCTCGGAAAACAGAGACATACCATTCCGTCTACTTCGCCTGCAAATCAAAATCAAAAGGATGCAACATACATGACTACACACAGACAAAGGACAGGCTACATCCATGAGAGGCTCTCAGAGCCTTTTGGAGGCGGAAAACATAGTATGAAGCAAGTAAAGAAGGATGTCAGTCGTGACATCATACTGGACCCAAGCATCACATGTTTCATCCATAGGATCCCAAAACCCAATTATGAAAGAGAAATATAGCCCAAACCTTTTTCTTAGTCATCCCTTCTAAAGCAGATTGGGACAGGAGATGCCCTTCAATGAGTTTAACAAACTAGCAATGCTAACAATTCCTTGAAAGGAGTTCCTAATTCATAGAATGGTTAGTAAACTTTGGGGGGGGGGGGGGGGGGGGGGGGGGGGGGGGGGGGGGGGGTTGACATAAAATGGATGGTTTGGAATAGACCTAGCAATTTGACACGAAACACGAAAAATTTGTGTTTGGGTTTAAGGAAATCATGTTTCGTGTCATTTTCGTGTCACGCCTATCGTGTACACGAAAATACCCAAAAATACACGATATCATATTTATACCACAAATAAAAGACAATAATGTAAAATTGTTTAGTGGTAAGATAGGCATCACCAAAGGACGAAGTCCCGGGTTTGAATCCGACCTTTCGTGTGTGTTTTTTATTTTTCAATCTAAAAAAGTCCCTAGCATGATTCGATCCGGCGTTCCAAGCAACAACATGTGAGGTGTACCCACCAACTCACGTGAGGTGTTGAGTACCCACCAACTCACGTGAGGTGTTGAGTAGCGTTCTACTAGATATATAATTATTTATTACCAGGATTCAAGTGTGGAAACTTCAGTCTCACATCGGATAAACTAAAGTTTCACCTCCCATTCCACTATAAAAGCTCTCCATGGTCAATTGAGTTGAACCATCTTTTGGCATGGGTGCTTCTTTTTTTGGAAGTTGGACAATAATGTCTTGCCATGTTAAATTGATCAAGTATAATTGTATAATACGAAATCAACACTTGATTATTGAAGTTAAATAAATTTTTCGTGTCCATTCTTGTCGTTTCGTGTTGACACAAAACCAGATGGATCATCTTCGTGTATCAAATATTGGTACACGAATTCATTCCGTGTCGTGTTCGTGTATAGTCATAGTGATTGTCAGGTCTAGTTAGGATAAGGATTTCCTCCTTAGCAAGCCTTGTAAGGCACACTCAAGTGGTTGTCCCACTTTGGACATTATACTTAAAAGGCCAAGCGTTGAGAATGTGTTTGGCTTGTCATACTGATACTGCAGAACTGTCAGTTCTTTCCAATCTTTAACTCGGATAGTTCATGAGTAATAATTGCCTCTCTTTTTAAACAAGGATTGCATACTAAAAACTTTTGTAAATTTTAAATGAAAAATCATCTCCTCAAGAAATGGTAGGCTAGCATGACTTTTGCCAGGACACATGTTTTATTTTTCTGATGACAATTGTTTGGAATAGCAATCTGAGATTGCATCTAAGGAATGTGAACAGCTCCTAGGACAATCGAATGGATACTCAGCCAGAGTTAATATTGCTCTCCAAATATAATTAAGATTGTCAGTGGAGCCAGCGTTCAACTTCCTGAAGAACTATGGTTGCATTTATTAAACTGACACAAATGTTAAAGTTCTTGTTACCTTGAAACTGTTTTGAAATGAATAGATCTCCCATCCTCTGATTTTGCTTCTCTCTCTTTACGATTTGCTATCTATAAAGTGTTCAAATTAGAATACAGTACCTAAACATTATATCTCAAAATTTTATTTTAGTTAGTACACCCACCTTCCTTAGATTGTTTAGAAGCTTCATATGCTCTTCAGGCATCACCATTTTTACAGCATCCAGGCCACATTTGTGGATAAGCATTTCAAGAAGCATCTTCACCTGATACATAAAAAGACGCATCCCCATATTCATTCAAAGTGAAGATTTATAAATGAAAGATGTTACCAAAGAGGTGACTGAAAAGTGAATAAGAATAAAGAAAGAAAACATCTAACGGAAGGACATTAAAACCAAATTCCTGGACATCCATCTTCATGAACTTTGCCTACATGTAACAAAAAATGGTGCAGAAACGTGCCACTGGTCTGAAAAGGTATGCAGTGCAATAGAGTGATAGCCATGTGATTCCAAAAACCAATTCTCATATTTCTACCCAAAAAAAAAAGATTTTCGACTACTGCCCTCTTCTCCCACTCCTGCAGAACTCCATCAGTCATCTTGATGGTACTAAAGTATTCCCAGATGTTCCACACTGCAAGAAATGACTTCTAAAGGTTTTAAATTTCCTAGGCTTCCCGGCTTTTATAAGATTCTTAACAAATACAAAACCAAAAGTTGATTTAGCATGACGCCGAATTTATGTTTGACATGGATTAATGCATTGTGATGACAAGCTATGTTATATAGGATGTACATTGTGTATTAAGTACAAAGGATCCCCTTACATCAAATCAGGGTACTGATGATGCAATGAAGCACCTTAGCACAGATTTTGGTATGAATATATGCATTTTGTACTCAAAAAAAGTTTGGAAGAATATTAGACATGTACCACATGGCAAGCAATGGATGGAATGACCATCCCTGTGCCCCCTAGTTCCGTCCCTACTTTTAGGGCTAAACTTGACCATACCATTGCTTGAGGCTCAAAAAAAAAATGATAGACCATAGCCAAAGTTTACAAAAAGCATGAAGACATATACTTACGTACTACCACTCCCTTTATGTTTTGCAAAAAATCAAGGGGGCAACCGCCCCCAATGCACCCTAGTTTCACCCTTATTCCTATGGTTAAATTTGGCCACATCATTGCTTGAGGCTCACAAAAATGATAGAACATAGCCAAAATTTATTTGAAGGGACTGCAAGTTTGTAACATAGACAGATGTACCTTTCCTTTAAAATAGAACTTGGTGTCGTCTTGCAATTTTATCAAACCCTCGACAATTTCAGTCAAGTGCATGTTTAAAATTCGATCAGAAGATTTAGCAAGCACCACTTTCAATAAACCCAAATTAGCCTGCAAAAAGATGAGAGAGGAAAACAAACATAAACCGCAAAAGATTATTGAAATCAGAGACGGAATTTCCCAGAGATAAAATTAACAAGTTCCCTGCGTTGTCTACGAACATACACATGTAGCCCCTAGAAACTTCAGCATGACAACATAAACCACGCGGAAGAAAGGACACAGAATGGATACCTTGCAAATTTCACGTTCTTTTCTTTCACAAAGGAACAACATCTGAAGCAATTTGTAGGCTGAAACAAGAAGATCAGAGAACTCATATGTGAGGCAAGCTAATGCTCTGATGTTTGCACTGCTCTTGGGTGCTGATTGTGTTGTCAGATCCTCAGCAACCTGAGTTTCACATAAATACAGGCATCATTACTAAAGATTTATAATTCTAAATGTTCTTCATTTTTTATTATTTTCTCACCTCGGTTTCCCGTCTGCCACCCACAGCCATGCTTACATGACATGACTGGGACTCAGTCAGAATATTTACCATTATAAAACTGTAACAGGTATCAAATGGGAAAATGAAACTCATACGCTGAAGGAGACATGTTGCTACAACTTATTTGCTTTAAACTAAGAAGCATGGGCACTTCAAAACGGCTAATGTGTTTGTGTCATGCTCGTGTCGGATATCAACATGCGTCAGACATGTACGTAACATGGGGTGTCCGGGGTATTTTGAGCAGTCCAGAACGTTGGTCACGTCTCGGACACGCTTGGGCACTCCACGCCATGGACACGAGTGTCCAATGTTGGCATGTCTTGTGCATTTTTTAGAACTTTGAGTTGTTTTCTTTAAAATAGGTTACAAGGCATTTTAGTGAGAAATACTGCAAAACACCAAATTGAGGAATAAAGATTTTTCCTCTCACTTCAGTTTCTTTGATATGATTTCCAAACCTGAAACCCATCTTCAAAATTTCTTCCCCTATCCTCTTTTCTTTCAGCCATCTCCGACAATCTACCGGGGTATTATTACATAATTTAATATTCAAACTAATGCTAATAATATTTAAATATTTTTTTATAATTTTAAATTAATAATTTAATAGTCATGTCCGTGTCCTGTTTTCTACAAAAATGAGTTATCGCCATGTACGTGTCGTGACTGACACCCATGTCCGTATCCGTCCTTCCTTGGCTTTCAGTTATAATAACCACTTTCAAAACAACTTAATGTTTAAACATGGAAAACAAGAATAAAGAAGAGAAGGACGAAAAACTAAAAAGTGGAAGTGGTGTAGGCATAAGATAAGAATAATACCATGTGAAAGAGATTCTGCAACTTTCCAGCCTTCTGCAATTCATCTTTATCCACATAGGCATGTACAATTCCAATGAGAAAATTGGACGCCTTGTTCCTGATTTTACTGTTGCTCTACGCAATAATCCAAAAAAAAATCAATATGACCTTGAAACAATTAAAATCACACTATATAAAAGGCCTAATCTGGCCAAGTAACTATGAAAAATTTAACAATCCACATGTGATGTGTGAACAAGGAAAATTGTGCCATAGCCAATAGCTAGGTATGGGTAAAGGGGCATGGAATACATATGATGAGCTAGAATAATGGTTAAAGAACCTAACATGACTAGGTTGAGAGATAATTGAGTAGGTCATGATGTTGTTAGGATTTCATAGACTTTTATGACCCTGACCTGCAAAGGAACCTCTATGAACCTCTAACATTTTGTATGAAAATGTCTGAGCTATAACTTAAAAAAGAGATAAATTAAGCATCTATCTGTTTATTTCACAACAAAGGTTTAACAACCAGTGGGGAAAAACATAGAAGAAACATCAATCAAAAGCACCATACATAATTGATGTGCGACATTCGTCGCACTGCAATTTGAATCATCTACATCAAAGAACAAACCAAAAGGAGAATAATTGCAAAACACATATGCCACACATTTTGGAGAAAGAAAAAAGTAATAAGAATACCTCTTTCAAAGAAAATGTGAACTCCGTGAAAACAGACATGACGATCTTTTCCTTTCGATATTCAGGCGAACACTGTCAAGAAAAATCAACATAGGTTGAGATCGAAAATGGTCAAAATTAAAATTACTCTGCCAAATGGTCAAAAATTAAAATTTAATTTTCAAGAACCTCAAGAATGCGGACAGTTAGATAATACAAGCTGGCGAGTCTGTGATGTCTAGAAGACGAAAAACACGCTCGTAGAGCTTTTTTCAACTTTTTCATCAATTTGAGCAACCCATCAAAAGAAAAATCGCTATGATCCTGCAACATGGACAAGATCAATAGATAAGGGACAGAATATACCCAAAGAAAAAGCATTCCTGGTGTTAAGCACAAAAAAGGCACCTTAAGAATAACAAAAAGGGCCTTATATGATGTTTTTTGGTAAGCAAAATCTTTTTTATCCTGCAAAACTCGAAGCATTAACCTTCCTGGAAAAGTGAGGAGAAAACCACTACAACCAACAGCTTTGATCATTTAAGATAAGCTCATGTGAATTGAATAAAATTAGCATACCTGTATTCCAGAAACAATCACTTCTAACAATTGTTCTATATTTTCCATGCTCAAACCTGGCAAAAGTGAAACTGCCAATTCCAAATGCCTTGCCCTGCAACCACATTCACGTTAGCATTGGTATTCTAATATCATAAATCAGGAAAGGAGATTAACATATACCAAGATCATATGATCTTAGGTTCACGTAGCTACCAGTCTTCTCACTTTTTCAGGAAAGGTAGAAGTGTCTCACACCAACTTACTTGTTACAATAACCTCCAGCTTTGTTAGTGGCTTCTCCAGCCTGGCTAGTGACCCGTCGAGTCTCACTGGCACCTTTTCCAGCCTCACTAGCGGATTCACTGATCTCAGTAGTGCTTCCCCCAGATCCACCAGCAGCTCCTTCAGTCTCAGTAGTGCTTCCTTCAGCCTTAGTCTCATTTCTTTTCTTTTCAAGGGGCTCAACTAAGAGATTGAACAAGTTTATGACATCGCTCTTGTCAGATATTGAAGCAACCTCGCAGAAGATGGACTGGCACGGTATAAGAGAGTAACACACATTATGATAAGGTAACATCCGAAAGGAAATAGAAAATCAATGGAAAGAAAGGCAGACCACAATATCAATATTCTAACAAATAAGAAGCACATTTAGTGGATAAAGACGGATAGTGTATTGGGCAAAAAAGCACCATTTGAGTTACAGGCTTACACTCTTACTGCTAAAATGTCTTACTCAGTTACTCTCACAAGCTGGATCATTGCTTGTTAAATAAACATTTTCGAGCATGGTATAAGAGAGTAAAACGCATTATGATAAGGTAACATCCGAAAGGAAATAGAAAAACAATGGCAAGAAAGGCAGACCACAATATCAATGTATCAATATTCTAACAAATAAGCACACTTAGTGGATAAAGATGGATAGTGTATTGGGCAAAAAAGCACCATTTGAGTTACAGGCTTACACTCTAACTGCTAAAATGTCTTACTCAGTTGCTCTCACAAGCTGGATCATTGCTTGTTAAATAAACATTTTCGAGTAAGAAGATTAACATGTAGTACGCCGAATATTGTGAAAACAATATCGCAGCAACAAACGTGCTGTCTCGTATAAAAGGAAATTGTTACCTTGATTAGCTCTCCTCTATTGGCAAGGTTGGCAAAAATAGTTAGCAGCTGACACTAACTACTTCAGGTCATCAGAATTTGAGATCCAAAAAATAAACAATGAAAATATAAAAATTACCTGTATATATCCATCAGAATCTTTTACAGAATGAAGGAAGATGTCGGACAGAACTGAAATAATGTTGCCTGACTGGGTCTGTTTCCTTGAACAATGATTCTTTATATTCAATTTAAAGGACGACCGTATCGCCTCTAAATTCTTCTTAGCAAGTTCAGGCGTATAATAGTTCTCTTCTTTAAGCTCAGGCCAACTCCTTCCGGCTGGGGCTTGACTATAGTCCTCCATTATTTTCTTATTCTGTTGAATCAAGATCTGAGAAAGAAAAGCATGTATGGAATGAGAATTTAAATTGACATGGGATCAAGAAATTAAGAAAATGCTCACCTGAAGGCTGGAACAGATTAACCCATGCAAGTCTGGTTCTTTGTGAAGTGTGTAAGATAATTCCTTCAGAAAATTGCAAAAACTAGTTGCAGTGTCAGAAGGATAATTACAAAAGGTAGGCAGCAGAGACCATAATGCATGAACAATTCCTCTCGCATTCCTTGATGATACAATTAGTCCCTCCCTCTCGAGCTGTCAAAAGAACACAACCTTTGTCAGGCTTCTACAACCAAAAATTAAGTGTAAAATATGAAGGGTGGGGCCAGATACCTTTTCTGAACGTTGTTGCGACTGACTTATCATGATCAGAATAGATTCTTTGAAGAACCTCAATTCTGATCCAACCGTGTATTTCTTCAAGATAGGAAGCAACCAAACATTAGCATCAGATGTATATTCGGACTCCAGGTTCAGTGGCAAAATTTTCAGAAACATTTCCGGCCCCAAGGCGCGAATTGCAGAACCTACACATTCATGAAGCTGCCCAAAAGCAAACACATACATCAGCAATAACTAAGGAAAACAAGAACTTTTGCATTTCGTATAACTAATGGAACAAGTAAACTCATATGCGTATATGACAAAGTAACCAAAACAAACAAATATCAACGGCCTTAAGTTTCTGTTGTGCTAAAATTACATTGAACAAACAAGTATGCCATGAAATACATGCAACAAAGCCCTTTGGGCAATGCCTACATGAGATTGCTCTATTTATATCTAGCAACAGTGAGCATAAGTATGCAAATTTAAGGATAAAATAATTTGGTTTTATTTCAACATGATATGATAGAAACCAAAATGTATAATTTTGCATTTACATAATCTTGTAACTTTAGTTTCATTAATTTAATAGCTTTTGCATAGATACCCTTGTCAAAGACATTATCATGGAATTTTTCTCTATATCCAATTATCACTTTCAATATCGTCACAAGTTGTTTGTCATACTAGGTTCCTCTTGGCATAAAAATGTTATGACCGAACTGCAGTTGCATAAAAATGTCTCTATTCACAACAACACATACTTACAGCCCAATAAATTAAAAGGTTACATGACCATTTACACACACATATCAAACAAATTTACCTTGAATTTTTTTTACATCCATACCACATAAATACTTCAAATATCAAATATACATTTCTTTCTTTTTATTTTTTAAAGAACCCAAAGTTATTATGTTTGCGATACATATCGAATGTGGATTGTGGAGGGTGAGGATTCAGACATCCAGTGGAGCAACAGCTACAGACAAACACAACGTCAACATCTTGCGGTTGGCAACGGTTGGCAAATTCAACCAAGTAACGATAGCAATGCTTTGGCTGGGTTTGCTAAGCATGACAACTAAAAAGTAAGAAGGTAACGAGAAAAGATGAAAACACAAATAAGGGCTAATTTGTAGAGACAGTTTTCTTTACTTAGTTGTTACATATTAGCATTATAGCTAATGTCACGAATATGAACGGATTTGATCATGTCATGATCTTTTTTTTATTGGTAGATCGTGTCATAATCATATCAGGATATATAGAGCAATATGGAATGCTACAACTACTTTCGATAGTCTTACTTCTTCATTATAATTATTCTAACGTTCAAAAGTGTGTGTATTTTACATATAATTACAAACTTCTATTCACATGCCATTTAACTTTCTAAAACTTCCGATGTCAAGTAATGAATTTATACATTTATTATGAGGATATCGCAAAGTAACATCGGGGGGAAATCCATAAAATCGCAAAGTAACATCGGGAAAAAATCCATAAAAATCAATAGTGATTATAAGGACTAAAATGTACTCATAATTTCCTACCACAGTTCTGGTGTCATAGAGGCAAGTTGATGTCATCGTACCGGAGCCAAATAATGGCATACACATATTATCACGTATTTTTCAGAAGTGCAACTATGCTGCCATGTACTTCACTTTTTTGCTCTTTTATTAAAAGAATATTAGTTTAAATATTTTTATTCAATTGCACACTGGCATGAACCAAAATCTTCACATTCATCTCCTTAACCTTTCTTATTGGCAAATTTCATTGTTTCAGAGCAATTGAGCAAACCTGCTTTCTATAGCCAAAATCTTCATCCGGAAGCTTCTCTAGATTTGCTAGACTCTTAATCACACCGACCATGAGACGTGACGAGGATTCTCCTGAAGAATTTATGAACAGAAAGGTAAGTTTCATTTATGAAGAGAAAAATGATTTTAAAGAAATAATGTGAAAGAAGCATAGAACAACAAACGGCGACTTGTAAAGGACAAATGAAATAATCATTTTCCAACAACATTTCAAAAACAGTTTCCTATAAACATGAAGGCACTTCTAGTTTTCCAAACAATGAAGTAGTGAGGTATTTGTGAGTTTCTAAATTTTCTTTTTCTGATCGTGTAAGCTGCTTGTTTTGCAATCATCTAAGACATAAATCTTCACGTTCCTTAAGATCTTTTCTCATTTTCATCATATCCACTCTGCATCTACATAAATTGCCATTTAGTATTAAAAAAGAGTACTTATTATAATATGCAGAGAAACCTAATAATGTTGCTATCATTAATATATATATGAAAAGTAATAACACTGTTCAAACTTTAAAATGATTCATGTTGTTAATATATCTATATGTTTAACAATAAAAAGATATTCCCTTGCCAATTAAAATTTTCCTATATTTTAAGTGTAAGAAAACGATATCACGATCTAGTCACGTATTTCACCATTAGTGGATATTATATATATATGACGTAGAATCTTTGGAGTAGGTTTTTCATGGTACTTTCTCAGATGTTTAATTTATCATACCTGAAATTAATGTGCTCTTACTTGGGTTCTTACCAGATTAAACCAAACCCAATCAGTCTTTTGGATAATTTCTTTTACTTTTCAGCATGTCATCATAAAACGTGTGCATGATATGGGATGTAGATAAAGATGTCACTTTGCAGTTAATTTAAAACCAATAAAGACACAAATACTAATACGTTCGCCTATATAAACCACAAGACGTATATGATACTATTAAGATGTCAATATCCTAGAGCTCAAGAGAAAAGGTTTAGCTATTGCACGTATTGGGTAATTTTAGGACTTTTCCTAACTTATACAAATTCACTATAGCTTATTGTGTGGGTCGCAATACTCTCGAAAAAAGTGTTGCGATAAGAGAACTAGTGAGATGGAATGGGGCTCTGTAGTGGATGAAAAGATACAGTAGCAAATGAGATCTAGTCACGTATTTCACCATTAGTGGATATTATATATATATGACGTAGAATCTTTGGAGTAGGTTTTTCATGGTACTTTCTCAGATGTTTAATTTATCATACCTGAAATTAATGTGCTCTTACTTGGGTTCTTACCAGATTAAACCAAACCCAATCAGTCTTTTGGATAATTTCTTTTACTTTTCAGCATGTCATCATAAAACGTGTGCATGATATGGGATGTAGATAAAGATGTCACTTTGCAGTTAATTTAAAACCAATAAAGACACAAATACTAATACGTTCGCCTATATAAACCACAAGACGTATATGATACTATTAAGATGTCAATATCCTAGAGCTCAAGAGAAAAGGTTTAGCTATTGCACGTATTGGGTAATTTTAGGACTTTTCCTAACTTATACAAATTCACTATAGCTTATTGTGTGGGTCGCAATACTCTCGAAAAAAGTGTTGCGATAAGAGAACTAGTGAGATGGAATGGGGCTCTGTAGTGGATGAAAAGATACAGTAGCAAATGATGAATGGCCAATTTTCATATGCTTATCTAGTTAGTACTCATAGTAGTCACATAAAACAAATGAAATCATTTTGAAGTTTGAGAACTAGTGGCTTGGACTCTCTAGTAAACAAACATGATCATTAGCTAATGCTGAACGCAAAGGTACGACTACAACTTCCAAATCTTTCGTATACTTATCTAGTTATATAACAAAACTCATTCTTTTAGGTCTTCATTGCATGCTAAAATCCTAACCCATCTGAGATTTCCAGCATAGGGAAAACTACTTTACTTCAGCATCATAATAAATTGTGTAGACATTTTATGTAAAAGCACAGTAGACATTACCACCAACACTAAAAAGAAATGCCACAAGGAAAAGGAAATGGTGAGTTACCCAATCTGTCGAACATAACTGAGATAATTTGGAAAGACATATTCCATACGTTAAAATATTTATATCCAAGCAGTGCTTCCATTGTTTCACATATTTTTTCAATGGTTGATAAATCTGATCTCTTTGTCACTTCATTTTGAGTAAGAATGATCTGTTCTATGCCTTCATCTATCACACTTTGGTGGATGCAAGTGCTTATTAATCCCTTAAATGCCTCCACAGAAGCAAACACTGGTTCTTCTTGTGAACAAGCGAATATGTCTGTCAACAGAAATAAAGAATGACAATTTGACTGGAAATTATATAGATTATAAAAACTAAATCATGTGGCTACGAAGGGCATAAATTCTTTGTTCTGATTTTAATTGTGATCGATTCTTTGTAAGCTAAAGCAAAAGGGCTACCTCCAAGTGCACTAAATATTAAGGGTAGCTTCAGAGCACTGGTGGATGTGTTGGAACCATTAATTTTCTTGATCGCAACATGCAGTAAACGAGCAACTGATGCGATGACATCGGCTGGATTTTCTTCACTGATATTAGACGATGCAAAAAAACATAATATGTCTAGCATGCACGCAGATGGCACTTCTACGGAAGAGTTGCGGCAGAGCACATGTAGGATTTCGACAATGGCCTTTGTGACAATGGGTTGTTTTATGACCAGGAGAGGCTTAAAAAACATGAGAATCTTAGTACTACACCTATTTGACATGATGAGAAGAGTGTTCTTTAGAGCATTCAAGACAAACAAAACTTCCCAAACTCCTCTGCGCAGTTGCACTCCATTTATATCAGCTAAATTTGATCCACGAGCAAGTGAGAGAAATTCATCAAAGACGGTTGCAATTTGCTCGCTCGCAGATGATAGCACTGGTGTCCCTTCAAAGCTTTGCAGAACATCATGAAGACAAGAATGAGCCTGCACCCTCACCTGCAAACAACACATAGGAACGATCTCGCTGTAAAATCCTAGAGTAATATTAATCATGTTATAAGCACACCTTCATAGATAAAAGCATGTACACTCATAAAATGGGAAATAGATAGCATCAAGCCTCACCTTGAGAGTACTCAGGTTGATTTATGCGACATATAACTTGATGACAAAAAGAGTCAGGTCTAAATTTAAAGGAACATGATAATGTTGATCTCCATGTCATTCTCAACGGAAGTTACATTGCCATGTACAATTGAAGTTAGCTAATGAGCAACAAAA
Organism: Triglochin maritima; assembly: GCA_963682175.1. Lineage (NCBI taxonomy): Eukaryota > Viridiplantae > Streptophyta > Magnoliopsida > Alismatales > Juncaginaceae > Triglochin > Triglochin maritima. Next base: position 46,215,274 of record OY821772.1, read on the forward strand.
CTAAAAACAAAAATATGTGATTAGCATTTCAAATTTACAGGTAAAAAACCATCAATGTTCTGTATTTAGGTCACAACCACCAGAAGAAGCATACATCTGACACGATGTAACACCAACTATTATGGCTTTTCTTTATAAAAAAATTTGATGGTCAGGACTGAAAATGTTCGATAAGTTTTGACGCTCAGATGTTATCCCAGGTATTGTTTTATTGGTCTAGGGAAAATGAATGTTTCGACTCCACGTAAGACCAAACATATCATTACTAACATGAGACCGGTTAGTTCCACGTCCAAATTTTGAAATTTCGATCAACAGAGAAGTGAAATCAAATCGCATTACCTCGTCCCTTTTATCCGTGACGATACCAAGAAGAATCGTATACAAAGGCTGAACATGAGTCCAATTGGCTTTGTCTCCGCACATCAGCAATCCCCCAACACACCTCACTGCCGCCTTCGCCACACCATTGGAGACGTTCTCTCCCTCCAAAAACCCCTTCGCAGCGCATCCAATCCGAATGGCTGCGCTCCTGATCACGGCGGGCGACACGGCCGGCACGAGGATAGCGAGAAAACCGAGTAGCGCCTCCAAGGTGGGGCTTTGGGAGGGGTAACAGTCCGGGGAGATGCGTTCTAGGGCGGCAATGGCGGAACCGAGGTAGGAGACGGGGCTCAGGGGGAGAGTACGTTGGGTGATATCATCCCTTAGGGTTTCGACGACGGCGCGGAGGTGGACGTCTATGTTCCGGTGGGAGAGCACGTGGGCGAGGTGGTCGTTTTGTTGGTCTTCTTCCCCGTCGACCTCCATCGTTTGGGGTTCGTCTATTTCCATCGTCATCGCCAAGCTACGTCTGTCGTGAGATTGGTCTGTAGCTTGTAGGGTTTGTTCTTCCCGGTATTTATAGCATTTTATTTTTTGGGAAAAAAATTCGGAATGTTTTATTAAAAAATAAGAATGAGAAATTATAAAAATGCAAAACATTTGAAAGTTCGTCGAATTACAAACTTTCCACTAAAACGCGACAGATAGGGGTTTTAGTGGTACGAAAAGTTACAAAAAATAATTTTCAAAATCAAACGGAAAGTAGAAGAAAACTGAATTCAATATAAAATCGTTTTTCTTTGATCGGATTTTGTTGTTTGTGTCTGTTTCTGGAATCCAACAGAAAACAGATTTTGTTGTTTGTGTATGTCACTGAAATTCAACAAAATACAAATCACGTTATTTGTGCATATAATAAAAAATATGAGAAACTTTATAGTTAGAGTTTAATTTATAAATAAAAATATGTTGCTCTAATCTTAATAATATTACAATCCAAACAACATTTAATTTATAAATGAAAATTTGTGGTTTTAATCTCAACGATTTGTCGATTGTCAAAATAACATACCACACAAACAATTGACAATTGACACTCCAAAATATTTAATAATTACTATTAAATCACAAAATTATTATTAAATATTAGGAAACCACGTTACATATTAGATAAACTGAAATCGGAAATAATACATTCAAAATTACGAAACAACAGTACATATTACATCAACTTTACGTCGAAATAGTACATTAAAAATTACGTTAAACCATTTTCAAACCGCTCCTCGTCCGTAGTGTAGTCATATATGCCTGATTAAATCACCTTTCATATCCAAATGTCAATTCCTGTCACGCAATCAATCTTGATTGGCAAAAAACTCGTGAATATTTGTTATACGATCGGTCGAATATTGCATTGATTCCTCCTCAGAAGTTTCAGGTCGATCTTCCATAAATTCGCGAATATCTCCAAAATTAGCGTAACAGTCGTGTTCGTCCTCCACTATCACGTTATGCATAATGATGCAAGTTGTCATTATTTTGGATAGTACGTCCTTACTCCAGGCAATAGTCGGGTTTCTAATAATCACAAACCTAGTTTGCAACACTCCGAAAACACGTTCTACATCTTTACGCGTTGCCTCCTGGACTTCAGCAATAACCTGTGATTGGAGGTTTAAGGGTGAATGATGGATGGGATGAAGGGGGCTCACTGTGGATAAATATCATCAGTAAGATAGTATCCCATATCTATTGAACATCATTTACCTCACAAGTGGAGCTCGACCTTCTAGTATGTCGTCGAAAATCGAAGATTGTTGCTGGAAGTTCAAGTCATTGGATGAACTCGGTATTCCAAAAAATGAGTGTTAGATCCATAAGTCGTACAATGCCACCGCCTTAAGGATAAGAGTTGTTTTCCCAGCACGCCCTTGATGTTGTCCCCTCCAAGAAGTCAGACAGTTTTTTTCACTCTCACTGCATACAATTGATACTCCCCCATCATACTTGAGAAACATGTTGCTCACCAACATAAAGTAGTCATGTCAAGTCATTTGCAGTTGGCCACCGTAAATACTCATCACCGAAGTTGTTAATAACACCTTCGCAGAAATTAAGGAGGGCATTTCTGCATGTTGTCGCACTCGTTCGTAGATACTCATCGATCCCATCAACGCCCACGCCATAGGCTAGCATTCGCATTGCTGTCGTGGTTTTTTGTAAGCCTGAAATGCTCATTCTACCAGTTGCGTCTGGTGTTCGTTGGAAGAATACATCAGATGTTTCAATGACATTGGAAATGTACAGAAAGACATGTTTTCGCATCCGAAATCTTCTCCTAAAAAGAGTATCAGAATACACATGATTGTCAGAAAAATAATCGGTCATAAGGCGTCTATAACCAAGCTCATGATCTCTATCTGAGTTCGTCGTTCTCTTTCGACACTACCTAGGGCGTGTGCTCCTTTTGTACACAACCCGAGCGGCCAACTCAACAGCACGGTCCATCAGATCGAATGTCTCATCCAAGTTGTCGTCGTCGGATTTTGAACTATTAGTCTATTAGACGACATTAAGAAAAGAAGTTAATAAGGAGTGAAGAATTTAAGGAGATGTGAGGTGTTAAGGAGATAAATATAGGTATTTATAGTTGGAAGTAGATAGAGGTATCTGTTGCACAGTTTGTTGGATTTTTGGTCTTAATCTATGTTTTGATGATTTAATCGATTTAATCAATCTAATCTTAATTATAATCAATTTAGAGTAGCACAAATTATGCATAACATATATATTGTATTGTGCTAACTTCTACAGGTGATCAAGACTCAAGTAAGAAAGGAATTCAGGTTAAGTCATGTAATCAAGCTATTGAAGACATGTAATTTCTATTTCTTTAGAGTCTTGGGGATTTTGTGTACTTGAGCATGCAAGAGTTAAAAACCACCTAAACACACACTACGTTCCTTATAAAAGTCACACAAATCTCATAACATTTGGACTTCAATAGGTCACCTAAACTTAGATCGGAAAACACTAAAACTTGAACTGTCTGAGCGAAATCGGTCGACCGAACTAGTTCCTAGTTCGACCGATTGGATCAGTTAATCAATTAGCCAATAGTGTCAAACCGGTTGACTGTTGCGTGCATGTTGTTCAATCGTTTAGACGTGTCTTGTCATCAGTAAAGTTGTCTTATTATACCAACGGTTGTATTCGTATAAACTTAACAAAACTCCAAAATACTTTGTCAATCGGTCGACCGTTCCAAGACTTGTTCTTGAACCCCAGAGTGCATGTTAGATTTCAGTCAACCGTTCCATCTTTTAGTTCAACCGTTAACGTAAGTGAATTTAACTTACAGTCAGCTCTCGTTTGGTCGTCCCCTGCTCGGTCGACTGTTTCATTTCTAGTATGTGTTGGACCCATTTATGAACAACCTAGCGATCGACCGGTGGACCCGTTCGGTCAACCAAACTTGCCCAGAAAAAAATGTGTTGTAGTTTTCTGTTTTGTGTTTCTTGCACAACTCTTCACCACACTTTGAAAGGAATGTGTTCTAAAAGTTTTACTTTTATATGTCAATTATTATGAATTGAATGTGCAAACATTTTATTCCTTGATTATGGTATTCGTCTTTTGGAAGTGTTAAGAAAGAAGTGTTTGGTTCTTAACCGTAGAGCTCTAAAAGATAAGAGTTTACATAAATCAAAAGTTATTCACAATCATGGCAATTAACATGGAACATTAATTACCGAGATAAGATTGTCGTGTTGGTCATCGATTGTTGTAGCTCTACAAATAATTGACGACGCAAGTATATAAAAGAGGAAAATATTACTTTTATATATTGAATAGACCTAACAAGTAAACCATTATGGAATTGTGTTTTCGTGTCATTAATGTTTTATTGTGTCTTGGATCCTAAGACATGAGACTTATATCTTTTCACTCAAGAAGTGCTTAATTTGATTATTGTCAAAAACTATCAATGAGTGTAGTGATAAAGACAATAGTTGGTTGAGCATGACTTGTGCTGGAAAAAATAGCTAGTCAAACGATTATCATTGTCCCTCTTAATTGAGTGATGATATTAGTGGGCTCCTTGATAAAGTAAAATTATAATGCGCACAATGTAACTTGAGTTAAGTTACATAGTTATAATTAGCTTAGAGAGATCAAGAAATGAATATAATACAAAGATGACACATTTCTACTTTGTATATATTCTTAATATCATGAGGAAACGGACAGACACAAGTGGTGCACTTACATCACTAAATAGATCGTGTTTTGGTTCGGGTGGAACAAATACATCTATGCTAATTGGGTAACTATAATGTGTAGCTAGATATATACCGCTTATAATTTGAGATATTAAGTGTCTAATATCGCTGTCAATTTGGCTTAGATCCTCCTATAGGTCACACCACAAAACTGGGAAACAAGTGGCTTGATTTTGAGTTCATATGATGTGTCGGTTTCATATGAAAAAGGAACACATGTGGTGAATCAATAAAATCAATATGTCTTCAAAATTGACATAATTAGAATCATAATAAATTCATATGATGTGTATATATTATAGGGTGTAATAATTTAATATTACATAGGATAATATATTACATAAGATGTGAATTTGCTAAAACCCTTAAAAGATCAAAATTTATTGGAAATAAATCCAAAATTCGACAAAGGCGAAATCGGGGTCAAACACGGTGAACCGTTCAGGGTTCGGTCGACCGGGGTATCTTCGGATCGGTTAACCGAATGGGGAACGAGTAAGCGCAATTGGTTGACCGAAATTGTCTAGATTGTCTGGACAATCGGGTTCTGTTAACCGAGTGTGTGCGGTCAACCGAGAAAGAGTATTTCGGTAGACCGAAGGTGACACGGTCATCCGATGACTATGCTCCAGGAGAAATTTTGGTGAGTCAACGGTCGACCGAAGAGAATACGTGGTTCGTCCGAATTTTTCCAGAGATTTTTTCTCATGTGGATTCAGTCGACCGTCTAGCTCACGGTTCACTGAACATGTGTTATCACTGAACAGTTCGGTGGACCGAACAGTACGATTTCTACCTGAATTATTAAGAGATTAATGAGATCATAAGTGGATTAATTCCATATTTAATTAAAACATTTTTAGGGTGCTTATTTGGAAATTAGAGATTAATTTTAGGAGAGAATAAACAAAGGATCGTGGCTAAAGAATAGTTATTGATAATGATGTTTTGGGAGCCTATAAATAGACACATCCTCCTGCTTGTTTATGTTAATGAAAAAATTCTTTCTCTCATTAATCTCTCATCTAATCACCACGAAAATCTCTTATTAATTTTGAGTTTAGGAGATTGAAATCCCAGGAACTCAAAGATGGGTTATTAGCTGGATTCTAAGCCTTATTAGAGATTGATTGACTAACTTATTTATCTCTAATATTGTTTAGAGTTTGGTGAACACTTGGAGGCAAATCGGTGGAAATTCTACGAGCAACGCGACTCCGGATCTTCAAAAACATTTTAGAGAATCTTTTACGTATGATCTCTGTTTGTGGTTTATTTTAATAAATGTAGGGTTACATAATATTAGAATGAACACAAAGTAATGTATATAAAAATTGTTGGAAGTATGAAATTGATCATGTATGCATGTATTAATTTTTTTTAAATATATACATACATATGGACACGAAATCCTACACACTTAACCCCAACGGCTATAACCTTCCTAGAGCTTATAAATAGAGGTTCCTCAACCTTGTTTACAAAACTCTCCAACTACTATTTGCCTCCTATACTAGAGAGATCATTCCAAACACTCAAAGTTTTCATTTTCACACTCTAGTCTTAATTCTCATCTTACTTAAGTGTGCTCAAAGTTAGAGTGTCATACTCTTGGTTACTAGTTGCCTTCAAGAAGTTGTAAAGGTTTCGGTGAACGTCCAAAGCATACCTCTCGGATGTGAGAGGAGGAGTCAAGCTCGACAAGTGTTGTTTGCGAGCTTGAAGATTGTAAAGGTGTTGTCTCCTAGCCTGGAACGGGGAGAAGATAGTGAAGTTGTGAGGGGAGATTGGTGATTTGAGCGGAGTTTGCAAAAGAGGACTAACACCCAGGTATGGGTGTCGAACCTCTATAAAACGTCGTCTTCTTTTGTGGTTTACCTATTTCCTTCCCTTATTTACTTGCTTAGTTTTATTCCGTTGTACATTCTTGTTTGTTTAAGCTAGTATGTAATTAACCTTAAAAGTGATTAGAATCAGGAGTCATAACGATCATACACAATTCACGCGTGAATGCACAGTATAAGTGTGACTACATATTGCATGCGTGATTGAACCGTACAAGCGTGATTACACAGTGCACACGTGATTGAACAGAACAATAATCAAAATTATTACCCCCACATTAATCAAAAATACCCAATACATTATCAATTCTCTTTAATAACAAATCCCCCACTAAATTAAAACAATAAAAAAATGCCAAGGGGGGGGGGGGGGGGGGACACATGCCTCCCACCCTAGGGCACCTCAGGTGGCTGACCGGGACGCCCAGAGGCCGCTCGAGCACCCAGGCACACCCTCCCCGTTAACTATGCTCTCAGAAGGTAAAATCATGAAAGCAGAAAACCGAGAAACCAAGTGATGATTATATTATCTCATATTACATGGGACTCAAATCATGACGTAAATCAAGCATTGAAACTGGACCATAACTAAATCATTTGAGTTTAACTAAAACACATCGCAAATTGAGGTTGGAACAAAATTCAGTGAATCCAAGTGAAATCACACTTACTTATCAACAAAAACATCAACTCACCCAAGCTAAAATAACTGATATCCACACCACACATAAAAAAGCAAAATTATACAACGACGCGCAAATCTGACGCATTTTTGACGCTCCTGATGTGGCATCCGCGTGGCTACCAAGTCATCGTCCACATGAGTGCAGTGGATTCATCCAAATGACCTGGTACTAGTATTGTAGCAACGTCAAAACCGAATGTTGGTTTTCTTCATCTTGTCTTGCATTTAATGCTAACAGATTGATGGTGATCGGTGCTTGAGTTTCTGCTTTCGTAGATTTAACTCCAAATACGAATTTCGTCCTTCTTCATGATGAGTTTTACGCCTTCCTACGAAGTGGAGGCGAGTCTAAGCAAGATGATTCGTCGTTGAAATGTTCTCAGTTGAAATTTCCCTCTCCCCTTCCCTTCCCTATGTTGGACTTTGAGAGTCCCTAAATTTTTTTCGAAGTTATGAATTGTAATTTTGTTTGGGTTGTGGATGGAACTGAAATTTGTTGTGTGGAGTGTACAAGTTTGAATCTAAATTTGTTTGATAAGTACTTGAAAAATTCTAACTTTGTATTTGTAGTGTTTTCAAGAGTTATGAATGATTTGTCACTTTCTTTTGTCCAGCATTCTTCTTATTTGTAATGATTTTGTCCAAGAGTTATAAATGAATTACCTATTTTTGTTTGTGAGTTTCCAAGACATTATATGTCTAATTTGTGCTTTGAATGATAGAATCAGTACAGAATTGTGTTCAAATTATGTCTAGAATCGTGTCCAGAATCAGCCTGGACTATATTTGGATGAGTCTGGACGGAAATTGGACAAAATTTGGACGAGTCTGGACAGAATTTGGACGAGTCTGGACATAATAATGTGGACGAGTCTGGGCAGAATTTGGACAAGTCGAGACCAGTTTGGACGAATTTGAACGAATGTGGACAAGTCTAGACGAATGTGGATGATTATGGAGAAGTCTAGACAAATTTGGATGAATGTGGACGAGTCTGGATGAATTTGGATGAATGTGGACGAATATGGATGAGTTTGCATGAGTGTGGATGAATATGGACGAATGTGGACGAGTCTGGACATAATTTAGACGAGTTCGGACAGAATATTAGGTGACGAATCTGAACTACTCTGGACGAATATGAATACATTCTGGACTGACTTTGGACACGATTTTGGAGGGATAACAATTTATGTCTCCATGTATCTTCTAAAAATCTAAACCTTACAATGAAATGATTCAAACTCTTAAACACAATTTGACAACTCCCTGTACATTACATTGTAGCTCGAAATTGACAATCGATTATGCAAGGTTATGACTGTCACATACGTTGCACGAGATCTGTTTTGCGTGGATTTTGAGCGTGGCTAAATCCGGAGAAAGAAAAACTAGCTACCCGTGCAATGCCCGATGGGTTCTTTAACATTGATCGTTACACGAGATAATTAATGATGGAAGACCACAGAGCTGCAATGGAGTAAAAATTGTTTGAAAATTTGGTCCTTGATTCAACTGCAAAGTTATTATTTGTAAGATTGTAAATAAAAAATTTTAAGGTCTTTTCAGATTGCGCATATGTATGATGACTTTGCTTGCTCAACTGGTTTTCCCTACCATTACATTTAATTTATTTGGTATCCAACAAATCAGCGTGAATTATCCGACTCAACTTACAACCATGAGATTAGCAATATACGTATCTCCTAGAGTTCTAAATAAAGGCTCTTATCATTATCTAAATCCAATGCTTAATGATATGTTAAAAATATTTATATTTGTTGATGACTTTAATACATAAACTTGAATCGAAGCACGAACTTGGACGTGGTATCATTCCATGGAATTAGATTTTTTCAAACAAAGGATTTATGGTTCCTATCTCGTGCATTTGAAATAAGCACCACAATCGAGTATTTTCAATTGTTGGATTGACTCATACGTCTTATACCCACCCGACGTGTCAGTCGGGGGTCTCGCTCACCGGTGAGCGAGCCGCGTTCCACCTCGCTGTTGCGGTGGTGAGGTTGGCAATGACGGCTCCTAGAAGTCAAGCACAATGTTTATTTTGGACTTAAGATTTATTAGTAATTTTGTAAGGATTTTTTAGGTTACTAATGTGTTTTGGGCATAATGTGTTTTTAAGCCCATGATTGCAATTAAGGTTTCTAATTGTTGTACAAATTGCTCTTGTATGGACGATTATGAACAATTATAGAATATACCAGATTGTGTGAACTTGGGTAAATTTGTGTGCTCTTGTTTGATGATTGCTCTTCATTTAATCTGTGATTTTGTGAGTTTGAATTTTTAAATTTAACATCAATTAATATAAAATTACCACTGATTTTATGCCAAAACTATAAATACAACAAATATGTAATACATTTTCTTAGTTCCCGTTGATGACTACTTGCACGTCTATTTTACCTTTTGCTGTCCCTTAGTACAACATATTTTCATGCATAGTAGATTTACAACATGTCAGTCACCATAATAAATTGGCTTCTAATTTCAACATTTTCAGAAATTAGTAATATCCAGAGTCAAAGTAGGCAACCATAGCCGAGCCTATTAGTTCTTGATACAACCAACCATAGCTAATTTATAGTTTTGTTGATCGTATCTTATCTATCCACATGTTGAGTTGAATGACTTCTCAATGTAATCAACTATTCATGTTCACACATATACAATATACAACAAGAATTGAAGCCATCTAAGTGCAAAATTGTTATGGCATCTACCTCTAACGCCAACATGAACAATCATATTGTATAAATTGAAAAAAAATACGTAGACCAAAATTTACCACTCATCATTATAACATTGTATTTGAGCTAAGGCAGTATCACCGACTATCACTCCTCTTTTACTTTATGATCTAATAAGCCATTTAAAAACATTAATAAGTCAAACACTCCACAAAGGAAAAAAGACAATATTCATTTAACATACAGTGATATTTAGAGTCGGGGATCCTATAACGAACAAAAGTAGACCTAGTAGACCCGAGAGTTAGGTCAGGGCGTGTCAGCCCGACCTAGCCCATCGACAACCCGACTGGCTGACCTGAATTTGGCCGGTCCGACACAGCTCAGCCCATTCGACTGGTCTGGTGTGCCGTGTCAGCACGCCAGGTTGGATTTCCAGCCTGACATAACCCACCGTACCTGGGTCACTGTCGTGCTGGGGGGCAACACCATGTCTAAGCAAAAGACAATTTTGTACATTGTCCAACAAACCTAAAAAATCCAAATACGAAGTTGATTTTGTACATCAAAAGATCAAATCACGTTGAAATCGGTCACGTTTATAAAGCAAATTTTACCTAAAAATGCAAGAGACATGATGCACGATCCATATGGGAAAAATGCATTGAATGCCTTGATATATTCCAAGAATGACTTTATTCTTGTGTATAAAGACATTAAAATTTTGCAACTAGTCAATCTTATTTTCCAGCACAATCTCTTCATGACAGTTAAGATCCAATAATTTCTAGGTTGCACACCTAAGCTGTGGTACTTGGCATTAAACCCGTAGAAAGATTCAAGTGGCCGAATTCATAACAAATTAACTAAAAAATATCAACCAAATCAAAAGTTGTGTTGAAAGTGATAACCGACGTTGATGGAAACAAACCAAATGAAAACAAAAACCAAAAGATGAACACAATAATATAATAACTGGAGCAAACAAAACAAATGTAAGGTGAAAATAACACACAAATAATATAATTAATTAATGGATATAATGGAAACATTTCTCTCAAATGAAAGTTCAATTACACAAAGGGTCATATAGATTATAGAACTTTCGGAGTCTTTCCAATTTCTTTGGAAAAAAGTTTGTTAAGTTCCAAAAACATGATTAAAAGTCTAATGGTTCAGAATTTTGCTAAAACAATTCTAATTTGAACCTGTGACCATGTGTAAAAAAGGAATATAAAAGCGTGTATAATTTCAAAAACTTATAACGTTAACTTTTGACATATAATGGAGTCAATGGAAAATCGGAAGAGACAAACCTCAAAGGAGAGCAACGAATTAGAGTAATGCTTAACAATGAGAAAGGGAAAACTTATAACATGAATAGCGCAGGTAAATCTAATCGAACTAAACATTTCTCGCAAATAAAAGATGATCACTTCTTTTTTTCCAATTTAAGTTATCATATAATATTTAGTTAAAACAACAACCGTGGGACCACCCTAAGGATATATCCAACAAAAAATGAATTATACCTGTAACCCAAGTCCACATTCTCCATCATCCAAAAGTAACTTAATCTGCATAAAATAAAATATTAATAACATTCCTGTAATGTCTTTTACCTTAAGTTCAAGCCCTCCAAGTTTCGTGAAGAGATCTGCATGTTGGGTGGGCCAACATCCTCCTAAGGGCACCCTTAACGGGGGTGCCCCGCCCGGGCGTTGGGCGTCCCGGGCAGACGCCCGGGCGCCCAAGGGAGGGGGACACGTGTCTCCCTCCCATTGGTTAATTTTTTTTAAAATTTATTTATTGGATGTTTTGTTATTAATGGATTGGGTATTTGTTATAAATGTGGGGTAATAATTTTTTGTAAGTGATTAAAATTAAGAAATTTCTAGAACCAACAATTTCAAGTTAAATAGAAAAAATATTAATACAATACCATAAGAACAATACATTAATAATACTAAAATACGAAATACAAACTAATGGAAATACAAACCATACAAAATACGGACTACAACAAACTACACGTACCCATTCTCTTCTGCCCAGGCGAGAAGTTTATCGATTACTTTTTGATCCTTCTCCGTCGGGTTGTCCTTCCTCATCAGAGAGTGAAGCATGTCCAACTTATTTTTTATTAAATGCCTCTGGAAATTCCTTTCCGCTAACTCCTCTTGCTTGGAGAAATCATCTTCTCTGACTTGGGCGGTGTATCGAATCTGTTCTGCAAGTTCTCTAACATCGGTGTCTCTTTCGGGGCGTAATGCACTCTTAGCCTTTTTCTTAGCCTTCTTCACACCTTCTGGGCGTGTAGACGACTCCGGCATCAGCTCTTCTGCATCCGAGGGTGATTAGTCCTCGAGCCGTCCGTGCTCTTTCTTTTCCCAAGGCTTCCTGACTGGGGACTATTTTCATCGTGCAACTCCGGGGACTCCCAATCAACACGCACGGCATTAGCTCCGGAGATCACACTCTCCCATTTTGGGTACCTACGCAACATAACCCAAGCATCAAAATAAAGAAATTTAGGCCCATGAGTTCGCTCGTAGATCACGTGCGCTTGTCGGACAACATCGTCGTCATTCTGGCCGCTCCTTTTCCGTCGGAATGCCTGATCGAAGCACCCGACCCACTTGTTCACAGCAGGTATAATTCTCCTCCACCGTCCTTTTAAGGACTCTGCGTTCCTTTCGGGTAGGCCAGTGCCTTCCACGGAGATGTCGTACACACGTTTCACTCTAGCCCACAATGAAGTAGACTTCTGGTTTGTCCCTGTCACCGCATCACAACTGACTTCCATATATGCAGAGGCAAGTCTCTCGTCCTCACCTGTGGTCCACAACTTCGGATTGGCTTTGGCAGTTTGGACTTGCTTGCGGTGACGACGTTGTGGAGGTGAGGATGGTGGTGTGGGGGTGTGTCGTGGTGGGGACTCATCGTTGTCGTTACCCTCATCTTCAGTGTCCGCCATACTCTGACTACTTTTTTGAGACATGGGTCGGCCAAACATCTGGAACTGCGGTTGATTATAAGGGAATGGTGGTGCATATTGAGAGTATCGTGAGAATGATAAGTTTTGATCTGGGGATGCGTAGTGAGAGAATTGTGGGAATGGTGAGTTTTGGTCAGGTGGTGGGAATGGTGGTGCGTACTGGGAGAAGTCTAGTTGTTGGAATGGTTGTTGGTAAAATGGACGTGAGGGATATGGTTGTGGATAGCGTGGATGCGGATTTGATTGTGGACGAGGGGGGAACGAGGGGGGTGAACGATGGTACTCCGGAGAAGACATTGTGGAAGAGATATGGGATGTAAGTTGAGTTTTGTGTTTTGTGGAAGAGATATTGTGTAGGGTATATATAGAGAAAAAAATAGACACTGTGCATTCACGCGGACTACTTTTCTTACACGCGTATACTGTACATTCACACGGACTACTTTTCTTTCACGCGTGTACTGTACATTCACACGGACTACTTTTCTTTCACGCGTATACTGTGCAATCACGCGGATTACTTTTCACGCACGCGTATACTGTGCATTCACGCGCGTTTCGAAATTCAAATATTCAAATTTCAAATATTCAAAAATTTGTGGTTTAATAGTGATTAATATTGTTAATTAATTAATAGTAATAATAAGTATATCGTGAATTAGAATTATAATGTAATTAGAATTAGATTTATATAAAATGTATTTTGTTAAATGTTGTGTGAGAATTAAATTTGTTTAATTAAGAAATGATGTGGATGAAAGAGAGTGTAGGGTGGGTGGGGGTAGCCTGGGCATGGATAATGGAGGTTTTTGGGTGGGTTGGGTGAGCTGACGTGACAGAGAGAGAAGCTGACGTGGCAGAGAGAGAGTGCAGGGCGTTGTTATTTCTGCTCTAAGCCACCTCCACGGCTCCACATTTGGGGCAGTAACTGCAGAGTTTTGCCTACAGTCTGAGATCCATGCGTCAAACTGCAATGAAAATAAATATGATTTCAAATCTTGCATGCATAACCAACACAGAGAGATGGTAATCTCATGACAACATATTTCCAAGGACTAAGAGGACATTGAGAAATAACTTACAAACAACAGTAATTTATGGTCATTGGTACCTTCAAATAGCATACATTAGTGAAAAGATGAAATGTCTTGTGCTTTCAACATTTGATTTACCATTTTTCAAAGGAGTTAAACTTATTTCGTTGTATGAAAACAAACTTACTATAGTGAAGTCAAACTTTACCCTCTAAGCCTGAGATTACATCTACAATTCCATCTCTACGCAAAATATACTAACCAAAAGGAAAGAGTGTGCCAAGTAAACTATACAAAAAAGTTAGATCTAAATAATTTGAAAGACAAACAAACATTTTTTTACAAAGGTTGTGGTCATTGTTAAGAAAGAGAGATTAATTGTCATGTTCTAACCAAAATATTTTGCTAAAATTACTATGTCATGCAGAATATGCAAATGTTAGTGAAAATAGAACACCAACCATCAAAACTTTCATTCCACTTCTTTGATTTGTCAAGCAAAACACGGACCATGGAAAATCAGGAGCCAAATTTATAGTTCTGATTTTTGTCTCCATATAAGCCTATAATATATTTCAGTCAAAATCATAATCCAATTCCAAAATAATTACCAAAAGTACCTCACCAAGACCTTCATTCAAACTGAACTTGAAGGGATAATTCTAGAAACATAGTGAACAATTAAAGAAAGAGCAATAATATAGTCACAAAAGAAAAATTAGATGCAATCCTGGTAGTATCCGTCAATTGAAGTCGTAGTTGTTTACAATAAAATTATTCTGGGTACCGGTGGTAAATAATAATAGCAAGAAGAATTAATATTAGACTCTGGCCGTTAAATCTTCAACGAAATAATGGAATATCTAAATACATCAGCTATTAAAAACCCTCATATATATAAATGATCTAGACTGATAAAACAAATACAGCAAATCCCCACAACCATAAGCAGTGGTTCTTTTTAAGGCATTAGTAATAGCAATGCAATACGTTAACATATATTGTGCAAGTAATGAAGTCGGACATTATTGGTAAGATATTACATCTAAAAGGTTTGTGTAGAATTTTTTTGGATAAAATTATTAAATGGTTCAATCAATATTCCTTTGTACCAAGTGTGGAGGAGATAATGAACCAATAAAGTAAAAAAAAATAAAAATACATGATATGATTTTCACACCAGAAAAAATGAAAAATCTAAGTTAAATAATAGATTGGAAGAACAAAACAAATTACTTTTACAAAGAATATTTCGTACCATCAAGAGGCTGAACGAAACTTTGACGCTTAAAATCTTCAGGCATGATTTAGAACATCAACTGCATAAACCACAACTTCAACCCTGCAATAAAAATCAAAATTGTTGAACATTAACATGAACCCATTATTCTACGAAAGTCAGGAGGAAAATGAAACAACAACAACAAAGTCTTTTATTCCAAACTAGTTGGGGTAGGCAGGAGGAAAATGAAATGAGCAAAAAAAAATTAAAACACCCAAAACACACTAATTAAACGAAAACATCTAAACCTAAGAGGATATATATAAGATCAATATCTAGTGAGACCAGGGCTCATCTTATTTGTTTAAGCCCCCTACAATCTTATCATTAGATTTAATTACGATTAATCTACTATTAATATCCACCGTTAGATCGTTTTATTAGTATAATTGTCATAACTGCAATCTACCTTACAATTTCAAATGAGTGATGAATATGGTAGGTGCTTAAATAGGCAGATTAGGCTCGATACTCCAGGTGTAAGGACAGATCCAGAGCCATTTGATTGAGATCGAGTGACTCACTAGAGAATTATTGTATATATATATGTAAACATTTAAAAATCAAGTAATGACAAATAGTGTGGAAAAAAGTACTGACAACGACGAAGAAGAAGAACAAGAAAAAGAAGAGAAGTACCGAGAAATGTTGAAAGGATGGAGTATAGAACGTCGGTGCCAACCCTAGGTAGGATATATAGCAAGTGAATGAGAAGCGACGTTCCGTCGAAGCCGTTGGAGGTGTTGTCATCACCGGTTGCCTGCGGTCGTTTAGGGTTTGGAAGAGAGGTTGTGGAATTTGTGTTAGGATTTGAAAGAGGTTACGAGAAGACGAAAGGTTGAGATTAATGGAGATGTTGATTTATAAATTGAACGATTTAGATTTGTTGAATTTTGCCATTGAAAGGTTGTATTTTGCCATTGAAAGGTTGAGATTGTATTTTTTTATAGTAAATAAACAGTCATGATTTAAATTAGGTACTAAAAAAATTTGATTTTACACTAAACCAATTATATAATATTATAGATTTGTGAATTGTCATAGACTTCTATGCAAAATGATTGACTATTTTAACATAAAGGGTTAGCAAACGGAAGGAGTCTTCTGACATTTTAAGTGTACCAAACAAATTTTATAAATTTGTAAGTGTAACTAAGCAAAATCGCAAAACTTGAGGTCATAATCCAATATGGTTGGTTTTGAGGTGCACCCAAGCAAAAAAAAACCCATAAAATTATGTGCAAAACAACGTACAAGAGACTGAACACGAAAACACAACAAAAATAACATCATTGTACTCCAACTTCATTTTTGGAAGTTGTTGTCTTCGGGCCCAATACATGATTACCTGGTAGTAGATCCAATGCTTGTATTCTCAATATGATAATCCAAAGATCGCTAAACATACATGTTGAAATTGGTACAGTCCCCTCCTGATTTTGAACACAACATAACCATCTCAATTCCCAAAGCAAAGTGAATACGGGAAAAAAATTTAATCGCAACACTTTAAAAAAAAGTAAACTGGGAAATAATTTCTTCAATCCAACTATAGACCTGAAACGAAAAACCAACATGAGGAGGATCTCCGTACAAACGGCGGTCCCACTCGTTCCTGCTGTCATCCTTCCCTTGACAGACGCAACCTCTCTCTCTCTCTCTCCAAAAACATGAAAAAGCAGAAACGGCGAAATTTGTGGGCATCAAAGAACGAGAAGAGAGTAGTAGTGTAAGCGTAGTGTTCCCAGCAAAAATCTAACCCCAAAACCCAAATGCCCAGATGAAGGCCAATCCGCAAACCCAAATGGAGCGCGCGTCCGACGAGCTCGAGCGCCGGAGCCGCTACCTAAGCAGCCTCATACGCCAGCAGCGGACCAAACTCGACTCCCTCGTCCTCGAAGAAGAACAACAAGAGCGACACGAAACCCTAAACGGAGCGCCGCCGAAGACGGTCGTGGAAGGCGACGAGAGGAAGATGAAGAAGGAGGAAGTGGTGCCAGCGAACGTTCGAATCAGGGCGTCGGATATGGCGCCGGAGCTCCAGAGAAGGGCGTTCAGGTGCGCGCGCGAGGTGCTCGACGAAATGCCTAAGTTGGATAGCAAACGCTTCGCCCTCACGCTCAAGAAGGTCAGGCTTTTGTTGCCTTTTTGTTTGTTTTCGTTTTGGTTGCTTGGGTTTTGGTAAAGGTGCCGTTTTCGGGTTGGGATGGGTAGAGAATGGTTTAGGGTTTGGGATGTGATCACCGTTGGTTTGTTGTTTTGGGGGTTTTGTATTTTGGCGTTTGAAGTGCTAAAGGTGGCGTTTTTGAACTTAACAGTTAATCAGAACATATGTATGATGACTGAAGAGCTAAGACTAATTGGCTTGGATTTAGGTGTGATTGGGAGTTCATACAGTTGATTGCTGATTTGGATTTTGTTTTAACTGTGTGATTCGGTAATGCGAACGTAGATGGCACATCTCTAGAGACTCGCTGTTGAGGTGAGAAAGTCAAGGTTATGTGATCAACCTCACTGCAGTTATCCTATACAGCCAGACAGCCGATTTGGGTTTTTAGTTTTTACCGTAACATTAGTATCAAGTTATAGTTAATAGTGTTGCTTGGAAATTTAATATCGGGAGTTCTAGAGTTAAATCTGTTATTAGTCGGTCAATGTGTTGGGGTTTTGTTTTTAGGGATAAACTGTGTGAATAGGTAAATCTCAGTGACATGTTATCTAGAGGTTGTCACATTAAAAGCAGGTAAAGAGGGGGAGTACAGGCATTACAGTTGGTATTATGCCCCTTCTTTGTGAAGGAAAAGATGATTCAAAAGAAAAGTGTGTTTCTATAAATTTGTCGATAAAAAGATACCAACCTCTTGGTGAGGGGCTTGCAGTAATCTGTTCTGGTTAGTGGTTAGATTACTTTAATTGTGCCATGATCTTGTTACTATTTTTTTTAAAAGGTAAAGTTCTTGTCTGTAAAAATACGGTTGTGACCTTGCAATTGCAAAAATGCTTGGAACGTTAATAGTTCCTACTAGGATGAGTGTTAAGTTCCATGAGCACCTTCTCTCAATCATTTCGAGGTTGGCTAATGTATGGACTTTTTCTGGAATCATAGTAATCCGCTTAAGAGAAAGTACTTTTGGTACATTTTAACGATATAGACAGGACATACTTTGCCACTGATTCATGTTTGTTTTTTAGATACAGAATTTGGAATCGCAGAGACTCATGTGCTTAAAAAATTAAAGTATTAGGAGATGAGTGTGTTTGTTTAAAACAACAGAAATTAAGGTACATTCATTGGATGTAAAATGGCAATTGAGCCAGTCAACTTTAACAGTGATTTCAAAAGGTAAATCACCTTCCTTTTTATTATCTTATCATTCAGTACAGCAAACTAATGATTAGAGTTGGAGCACTTTTCCAATTTTGTGATAATGTTATCCAAAAAATTGTGATAATGTCACCAAAGCTTGATATGCCTAATTCTTTCCTATTTCAATTGAGAGTCATGTCTCCAAGTTCCAGCTGGTGTGTGAATATAATTCTAACGTGAGTTGACAGGATGAGCTATCTCATATTTGAACCATTTGGATTGTTTCTGTCTGCCATTTTAGTGAAATCTCTTGTTGAAAGGGGATCTATTTACAAGTTGAAATTGCAAGCAACTTACTAATTATACTAGAGTCCTCTCCTGGAAAAAAACCCATTAGGGAAATCACTTCATGTTTAAGATCACGGATACTCTGGATAATTGGAAAAAGGATTCAGAATTTTTTCCTTGAGATTTCTGTATGGTGTTAAGCTGATCAGTGTGTACCTTCCCCCACCCCTTCATATTTCTGTATCAAGTTAAGCTGGTCCTATGATAAATATTAAATAGTATACATATATTCGTAATTCTTCTCAACTCTCAAGCTCTATTTTCATGTTCTGGAGTTAGTTCTATTTGTAGTACAATCATCTGGCTATTTTACTTAAAAAAATAAAACATGGATGTTTTAGCTGCTACTCTTGAGAAAAAAGATAAAAAAATATCCCAAAACTCATGCTTAACCAGTAAAGGCTATTGCTTAATGTAAAAGGTGAACATATTAAAAATGATATATAATTTATGGTTTTGCATGCTAAAATCTTCCATTATTCATTTAGACATGTTCTGCCAATATGAGATTTTATTTGTTGAGATTTAGTTTGGGTAGCAAGAATCTCTGAAATCCGTATGCGGATGAGAGCGACTCCATGAAATCCTTTATTTGGTTATTGACATTAATTCTCTTAATAAAAATCTGCAGGAATTTGACACTACATATGGTCCTGCTTGGCACTGCATTGTGGGCACAAGCTTCGGCTCATACGTGACGCATTCCGTGGGAGGTTTCTTGTACTTCTCCATCGATAAGGTTTACATTCTTCTCTTTAGGACCGCTGTCGAACCTCTTGCCCAATGACGATTGCAGTTTGGTGTATTTCCCTGGCATTTCTGCACTGGAAGTATCAAGCTGGTAACCGAAACACCTGTGGAGGTGGCCCTTCCGAAGGAGATTGCGTTAAGAAAATGCACGTGCTTACACGATCATAAATGCCTACGATTTGATTAAACTGTTGATGTAAAACGTAAGACACGTTGAATGCATTTGTATTTTTTAACTTGTGCCAAAGGAGCTGATTTGGATAATCATTGTATTGTCATTAACTATACGTAGTGCTCCTTGCTTACATGAAGGTATACAATTGAGTATTGCGAACTCGGGTATCTTGATATATATTCGTGAAATTCTCAAACATACGGTTTTTTTTTTGAAAGTAAAAACACGCAGATCTTTGCAACATAATTCTTTCTTATGGTAGTTTGGCATTTATCTTGTTTGTGACCTTTTATGTAATTCAGTTGATGGTTGAGACTTTGAGAAAATTCTGAGTACTGGTAATGGTTTGTATTGTCCACCCGAAAGGGTGAATTCGTCCGTGTTCAAATATCGGTTTGGATATGCATCAAAACAAGCATGAAAAGTGACGAAAAATGTTGAAGAAAGCAAAAAATAATACACTTTCGTGCAACGCACAATTGAATTTCGAATAATGTATTTCCAGTTCACCGTAGAAAAGAAACTTATAAAAAGTAAAAGAAAATATCGAAAAAGATGAATAGAGATGTAGGTGCTACGAGAAAAGCGAGGATTCCACAGCAAACATAGGAACCTCGAGTCCAGAACACCCGATCGACGAATCGATCTCGATTTGGCACCTCTCTTCTCCTCGACTCCAACGGAATCAAGCTTCCGAAAGATCGTTTCAATTGAATAAAAGAGAAGAGTGCCCACACACAATAATTACGAGCAAAGAAATTTTGGATTAAATAAAAAAACAGTTGACTCCAAAAACAATCAATCGTTAGAGAGAAAAAAGATGGAAGAACGTAGCCGCGGCCTCCATGCAGACCCGAAGGATAAACCTACTTGTTGTACCTATAGGGTAACCCGTTAGGGTTTTCGTAGGGGAAGTAAAAGGACCTCAAATTTATGTTATTTACTACGATTTGCCCATTGTGACCGAGCATCTATAATTCTGTATACCTGGGTGTGGCCCATCATTTTTTTTATTTCGATCAGGGCCCAAGTCCATGCTTGTATTCTTGTAATTGAAAATCAATCAACAGAGTTTTATTATTATTATTATTATTTTATTTTATATTTTCTCAGCCCAAGTCAATAAGCCCAACCTTACTTTAAATCACAGACATACGACGTGCTGAAATTTGATCTATAATCTCAACTATATGAATATTAAGGAGCTAACCCGAATCGATTGGTATCTGCAACAACAAAGCATCAAAAATCAAAAGTTAGGTGGTTCGGAAACACCAACTCAAGTAATATAATTCCCAATTAGTCATTGATCACTACACTATGACATATGAAACTTCAAATAATACGACCAATGTCATTGCTTACCAACCTTCAGAGCTGATATTGCTAATTAAATTAAACCAAACCTGGTTGGAACCAGACAGATGCCATTGTGCCAATACCATTACCGGTATCAAACTACCGATTAGTTGTTGCAACAGCATCCCTTGCTTCCACTGCAGGAAAGTTTCATATGATCATTACACATTTTGCTTTAAGCTTAGATAAATATCCATATACATTTGACGACTGGAATTTGGAAATAAATACACTTATCGGTGGCTACACAAAAGTAAACATGAGCTACAACTCAAAAACACCCTTAAAACAAAACTGGATGTTATGCTTAATTTTAATGCATCCATCTTTAGTCAATTCCAGCCAACATCCGTGCTCTGGCATCCTTTATTTTGCCTTCGACATGGTCCCGAATTCTTGAGTTTCGACCGCTTGGAAGCCATAAATAATTCTCTACAAGTAGATTGCATAAGGTATAAATGCCAGTGCAGCTCTTAAACTTATACTGGAGATATAAACAAAAGTAGAGGCAGAAGTATCGTTGGAAGAATTCGTCGGAGGTGCCAATGCCGTGCCATTTGAAAGGGTGACATTCTTCCCACCACTACGAACACAAGCCAAGAAAAATATGGTCATCATCGATATTCGATTTACTAAAGTGTTGAGTAACAAGTTTTAATTCCACTTCTCGGTGTTCAGTGCTATATTGAAACAGAGAAGCAATGCTTCTAAGGGTAAAACTGAAAGTTTTGGGAATATCAAATTAGAAGTATTTGAGATAATATGCATATTTAGAGGATAGCCGTGACCGTGAATGACAATCCATGCATGATACAACCAGGTAATCAAATTTGAGATATAACTTAAATAAATAAAAAAACCTTCCAGGGAATATGCATGAACCATGACCTGCATCAACACCAATTAACCAAAACGTTTAGAACAGATATACATTCACAAACTAAACCCCAGAAAAAAAATTCAAACAAAACAGGGAAAGAACATTACTCAAGATGAAATTCAGAAGAGAAAAAAAGGAAAACACTCACTTGGGTCAGTGGTGGAAACAAAAGCAACCCCATTGAAGTAACAACTCCCAGGAGATATCCCGGCCTTCTGATAATAAGCGTCGAAAGCATACGAAGCATGAGCTTCCACGTTATTCGGGTCGTAGCACGACTCGCCCTGCAAAATCTCCGAACAATCAACCCTCCCCGGCCCGCAGGCCCAATCCAACGCCGCCTGCAGCATCTTCTCATCCGCTCCGCTTTTCGCGACGCAAAACGTCTGGTTCGCAGTATCGTTGGCCAACACCACTCCTGACCCGCTCAGCTCCAGCGCGTAAACGGGCCGACCCGACCCGTAAAACAGGCCCCAGTTCCTCTCCGAGACAAGCCCCGGCTTCAAGTCTTCATTGTAAAGCTCGTATATGTAAGCCTTCATACCCACTCCGGAGTTCTTCGGCGTGCCAGTGGAATTAAGCACGTGGTGGATTAAATTACTGTTGTAGGTGTTTGCGTTTTGGACGGTGGCGTCGGGTTCGTTGGCGGCGCCTTTGGAGGGCCAGCCGGACTCGAGGACGACGATGGGGATGTTGGTGAAGTTGAGGTAGGACATGGCGAAGTAGGCGGCGTCGAGGACGGCGTCGAAGACGTTGGTGTAGTGGAGAAGGGTGTTGGAGTCGATGGCCTCTTTGTTGGGAGGAAGTGGTCGGAAGAGGGCGTAGTCGAGGTTTATGGCGCCGTCGGACTTCATGTAGTCGTAGTATGGATATACGTTGAGCATTAGAGGGGAGTCAGTGGATTTTAGGAACTTAAGCATAGGGACCACCACTGGGTCCCACGACCGGTTGAAGAATGCCTACCAGGATGCAAACAAATAGTGTTAGAGAATAGTGCAAGGTTGGCTAATTTGGAAACTTTGTTACACTCTCGTTTCTAAATGGTTTTGAGTTTTATGTATCCACTTTAATATTATATTAAAGTCTAAAAGACCTAACGATTTAACACATCCATCTAAAAGACCTAAAGACCTAAAAATTAATTTCGACCGCGTGTTGACAGAGTGTTAGAGAATAATCACACGTCGGTTAATTTGTAGTCTTTCCTAATTATTATCAATTGATTTTAAGTTGGATGCTCATACTTCAATAAACAAATATTAATTATTTGAAAATACAGTTGTAATTTGTAAATGTAATATTGTTGACCATCTTTCACTTTTTGCCCATTTTTTGGGAGTTACTATTTGTCGTCGGAAACTACTTAAATCGTCTCAACAATTACCTTTTTGCCCTTAATAATTCATTTAATATCAATTTCGTCCAGTCTCTTAAAATA
Source organism: Triglochin maritima (assembly GCA_963682175.1). Classification (NCBI taxonomy): domain Eukaryota; kingdom Viridiplantae; phylum Streptophyta; class Magnoliopsida; order Alismatales; family Juncaginaceae; genus Triglochin; species Triglochin maritima. The sequence continues at coordinate 46,238,698 of OY821772.1, forward strand.
AGGTTTCTACCTACGTTTTCCTCATTTTCCCAGTACAAACACCACGAAAATGACTGACGAAGCGCCTGGATTCGGTGAAATAAGCCCAGGGAAAAACAATCGAGTCAGACGTCTCGGTAAAATGCCCCCATGATGGGGGGGGGGGGGGGGGGCTCTGCCTAAGACGCCCCGTCCTAAAAAAAATAAAAATAAAAATAAAAATAAAATCTTAAAATTATACGGTGTGTTCTCTCAAATTATTTGAGATTCCTTTACAAGTTTTCGGTGGTAACGAGTCAGATTACAATGGTTTTTTTACAAGTGACGAAGATTCAATTATTTTCCAGATCCAACAATTTCAAGATCCAAATTCCCCGGTGGTAAAACTTTCCGACTTACAAATACCACCTCGACAGGTCGTTCGGGGGTCTCACTCCCCGGTGAGCGAGCGGCATTCCACCTCGCCGGTGAGGTGGCGGGTGGCGGGTGGCAAGGGGGCAGCGTCACTTGGAATTTTTTTGGATTTTGTAATTGTTGTATCTGGAAATTTATGAATTTTCATCACTTGCAAAAACTCGTTGTAAGGTGAGATGTCGGACGGACGACCATTTTCTTCTCGGTATACCGAACATGTTCCATGCGGATGACCGAGTTTCCATCGGTCCATCGTGATCGTAAAGGCAATAAGTTTTTGATCTTCCTGGAATCATTGGGTCGGTTTACCGACCTCTACCCGGTCATTCGAATATTTATCCTCAGTAGCTTCGACATTTCTCTGGAAATCTCTATTCGGTGTACCGAAGGGGTATCATTCTTCTGAATATAGTAATTATTAACTTAATAATTAATTAATTTAACAATTATCTAAATTTATAATCAATTATCTTTTTAATAATAATAAAAAAAATAGCGGGCGTCCGACGTAGCCGCCCCGCCCATGGGAGAGGCATTTGGCTAAGACGCCCGCCCATGGAGGAGGGGTAAAACGCCCCCCATGGGGGAAACGTCTTAGCCAGACGCCGCCCCCTTGAGAGGGGCGGCTCCGGCGAACACCCGTTATTTTTTATTAAAAATATGTTAGATATTTTTTACCAGATTCGAGTACACTGGGGCGTCTGTTGGCTCATTACTGACCTCCAAAATATTATTTTTTATGATTATGAGAGGAAGATGAAGAGAGATGTGTGATAGAATGGTGAAATGTCGCGTAAGAGTATAGATGAGAGAATGACAAAATGGTAATCTGTACAGACGATTTAAGTAGTTTTCCGGCGATGAATAGCAGTTCAAATTTTTCCCATTTTTTCCTTTGAAAGTATATAAAATGTTTAAATTTAAACTGAAGTAATTTATGGCAATGAATTCAATATCTGGATTTAGTTAATCCAAGACCGAGGTCTATCAACAACTATTTCTATCTCGGTTGAAAAATGTTATGTTGCTTAAGGTGAGAAATCTAGTACTTTGTATAATATATATTGTTGAGTATACTAGTTAATGTATGTATGTGGATTTAGTTGACTAACTAAATTAAATTACACACGCTATTACGGTAAGCAATATTCCAATAATTAATATTGTCTTCACATTCATAGATAATATGAACTATGTGGATCGCAATCAATTTGCTTTTGACAAAGTACTACAACGTTTAGGAGGTCTGTAAAACTTTATAAAAAAATCGTGCACATTTTCTTCATGTGTTTGGACTGTGGCAACACAGAAAATATTGGATTCCAACAGTTTTTTGCGTTGTTGGGTGATATGATATGTCGGAAATATATGCTTCCACACTTCCACCGACTAAACTAAACCATTCTTGTTGTGGTGGCTAGCAAAGAAAATTAAGCAATTCAACTACTCATCTATTTCCTATGTAATTCACTCAGACAAGTATGAAGAGAAACAACACAAAACAATGAAAAACATTGAATAGACATCATGTGGATTTTAAGAACAAAAACACAGAGACAAGAGGAAGAAGCTAAGTTGCTTGTTGGGCAAATAGTTGAAAATTAAAGGCACAATTGGGTTTGGGAAAGATGGAGAGAGAGGACTGACCAGAGTCACCATAAGCAACTGAGATTGCCAATAGCAGGAGAAGCAAAGACATGGTGTCTCCTCAAGTGCAGAGGAGGTCCACCGAAGAAGATGACGAGAGTGGAGAGGAGAAAGGACACGAGTGCGAGAGGGACTTCCACCTTTATTTTTCCTGTGGAAACAATGGACCTTTTATTCCTCTTTTCCAAATCACGTTGTTACCCACTCCTGATAATTAACTACTATTTGGCTGCCAAGAGTTTACACTTTGTAGCGTATAAAAAGTGGAACTTTTTGCCTCTTCGTTTAATTGGAAAATCTACATTGCAAGTATGCCAATGTCTTGACACCACATGACATGACAAGAGGAAACGAGATTGCACAAAATGTTTACATGATTAAATACGGTTTTTTAATGTTTTATCAGATTAGTTATTATAATTTACGAAAAAATAAATGAAACGAAAAGACACAATAAAGTGACGAATTGGTTTAACATTTACACAAAAATGACATGTTTAACATATTTTGTATTCTATTAACATTTTTTTCTCTCACTTGGGAGTGATTATTTAAGGTATTTCACAGTACAAAAATATTAATATGTCATAGTATTTAACCGTTGATATTCTTATAATGCGGGATGAAAGTTGATGAGATAAAAAATTACACGACACAAGACGATTGACATACTGACTCGCAAAATAGAAGTTGGGATATTTTAAATGGCATGCGTGGAAATTAATCAAGATGGTAGTTGCCCATGACCAGTGTTATGCAAAACAGGCGATTCATTCTACAATTCCCTCCCTCAACTTTCTTATTTATCATTCCCAAACATGAGTTTTGAAGTTTAAGGTTTTGAGTTTTCACTGGAGATACACATGAGGTTTGAGATCTGCAATTAATCTCAAAAATATTTTAAATTTTAAAATCTGAAAACTTAAGCTATACAAACAAACCAAAAAGACCATCCTAATCTCACGTTCAAACCCATATAAACCACGCATCAGTTACAAATCCAAACTCACTCTTCTCAAACAATAACAAACCCACCCCTCATAAAAACCATGTCCCATATTTTCCCAAAGTACCCTCACCCAAACCTCAAAATAACTCAAAAAACCACTCCACTTTCCACATCCTTCGAAACCTCCCCCGCAAACTTGCCTAACCCCTCTCCTCCGCCACCGCCGGTCGCCGCCTTGACGACCACTTTCCCGGCGAACTCCGCCTCTCCCGTGAATGCCGCCAAACTCCTCCGCCTCCAAACCGTTCTAGGGCAAAAAGGCGCCTTCTTTGGTGCGGGTATGGGTCCGTCGCGCGGCGAAGGTGCGGTGACCGCGAGGGTCAAGATCGAAGTGCAGGCGGACCTCGAGATCGATCTTCTCGACTACGTTCCGCTCGCCGATAGAAGGAAGGTTTTCCGACCCGGAACACGAATGTAAGCGTTAGGTTAAGTTAAAAATTTCTTGTTTAGGGTTTGGTTTTTATTTGGGGAAGTAATGCTCGGTTGTTTTCGTCGGGATTTGTAGGTTGGATGGTGGTTTGGCTGTGAAACATCTTTCCCCCCAACTTCTGAAGGTAAAAGTTATGAATTTTTACTGTAGAGTTTTTACCCTTTTTTGTTAATGGTACTGGAATTGTGTAACTCTCCTGAGAATTTGTTCCTCGTTCTTTTATGTTCCTATAGATCTCGAGTTTAGGTTTTATAAACAAAAAAATTAAATTTCCGTGTGATAATTTAGCAAATGTGGTGGTTTGCCTTTTGATTGAAGTGCTTCAATTCGGGACCTGGCAAGTGTCTGTTAGAGCCTCTTGAATGCTGTTTCATAACATTTTTGAGTGGCATTTGAAACAGGATGCTTTCGTACGAGACCTTGCTCTAGTTATGAAGCCCATGAGTTCACTTTTCCCTCAGGACCATGCAGATGCTTGTAACTCTGGCAATGTTCAAATCTCTCATGATCAAACTTATAGTGTTGTGGTTACAGAGGGAAAGCAAGCTGAAGTTTTTGTTGTTTCCACTGCTGTTAATCCCGTCCAGTTGGGCAACTGTTCACAGCATCTGGGTAAAGAGAGGGACGCATCTAAATGCTGCAATCCGCTGCATGCTAGCTCAGGTTCAGTAGGTTCTGAAGCTTTTGGTTGTGATGTTGTGGAGAAAACATTGGACCGTAAAATGGAATCAACTGATGGTCCAAGTTCAAATCCCAATTCAAAATTTTTCATCAAGCTGATGCTTGAACCCACACTTTGTAATACAGTCGCATTAAGTTCAGAGGCCTTGTGCCCAACTAATATGAGCATGGAGGACACTCCAAGAAAGCTTGGAAGTGACGTGAATCATTTTGCTACGATGAAGAAGCATAGAATGGGGGGACCTGATTTACATTTCATCCACTGCAGTGATAAACATACTCAGTTTTCCCACACAGGCAATATTTGCCCCCAGAAATCAAATCAGGGTGCTCAGCCTCAGGATGATGCCTGTGAAATTGCTAATAATTTTCCAAACGATAGGACTGTCAGGTATATCTTTATAATGAATTTTATACTTTAAAATCATGGAAGTTTTTAGCAGAAGAGAGTTTTCACACTTTTGATTCCATTTTGTTGGTGGTGATTCTTCTTACTGCCAGAGAAGATATCGACATTGTACAGGTAATTTCATGCATCTCTTCCATCATTATTTTGGGGTAACAATCATAGCTTCCATTTTCTGTGTAAGTAATGTATTTTATTATGGCAATCTAAATTTGACTAAGCAGTACTATATGATAATGTTTTCCTTTTCTGATTATAAAAGGTTCAAGGTGTCTGAATTGATCTATTTGTGATATAAAGAATTGATCTATTTGTGATATAAATGTCTTACATTCTTATTTAGGTATCTACTTTATTATACATAAACACTTGTATTACAGTTTGTATTTTTCAATTTTCTTTTGCTTCACGGAGAGACTATAGAAGTAACTCCATCGATCCACCTATCAATGACATCTTTCAATTAATTGAAATGTTGTTGACAAGCTAGTAGACAACTTCTCTCTTGACAAGGTTGCCTTAAGATATGGTGTCGTATAGGTATGACAAACTTTGTTAGTATTGTAGAATTGTACGAGTTTTCATTTTGGCAGGAATACAAGAAAGAAACATTCCTTTTTTATCCAATTATATCTGTTCACCCCATGAAAAAAACATCTTTTGCATATTTCGGATTGCAATCTATCATTTTCGCCATGATATCTGACTTCAGATTCAGCTCCACTGTAGCTCTATTCTGAAATCCCAAACAAATTTGATTCAGGGTGTGTCTGGTAATGCACCGAGGTCATCATCCTCAGGAGGTTTTCTTAATATAAGTCAGATTTCACCGAGTGAATGTCATCGAAGTATCCCCTGCACTGCACAAGGCCGTGCTGAGAGCAATATTGCATCTTCACATTTGGTATCAACTGATTCCGTTCTGTGGCAAGCGAAAGTTCGTCCGGATGATGATGGCCAAATTCCAGAACCATTGCCCTTGACCAATGAAGATGGAATGAAAGAAGAATTAATGACAGAGTGTGCTGATGACGAGTTCTTGGGAGGAACTAATTTGAGATGTATACGTTTTTCACTTGATTCATCATCTACCCAGGTCCAGAGCGATGGAAGTCATTTCCACAATAGGTGCTATGGTTTTTCCACTCCGCACGAGAATCAAGAGTTGAATGTCACAAGTTCTAATCAGACATCTATTGCTGGAATAAATGTGCCTGTTACAACTGTTTGTGACCAACCTTCCGTCATAGGTGACCTTCAGAAAGAAGTGAAGCTTGAACCATGTGAGTCAAGTGCTGAGCCTTGCCCCTCTGATGGAAAGGGTTATGCTCAGTTGTGCACACCATCTTCCGCTTTTCCAGAAAGAATCATTGTTGAAGATGATCCTACCACTGCTCAACATGTATCATCAAATGGAGGTTACTTAGATGTCTCTAGCAAAAATCTCGCCTCACAGGAAAGTATAGTAGTTGATAAGAGCCTACACCAGCCAATAGTTTCAGAAGTTAAGGCGGCAGTTCTTGGTAAGAAACGTGTGCAGTTTCTCTCAAACCACAGTGTCTCATGTTCATCCTTTTCAACTTCGAGCACTACTACAGTCAAGAATGAACCAGTAGATGAATGCTATGTTGAAGGTCTTCAAGTAAATTCTGCCAAATGTTTGAGCCTTTTGGGATCAATTTTTTTTGAAGAAACTGCCGGGACTGCATTTTGTTCATCAAATCTGCACCCTGAGCTAGGTAGTCACCAAGAGAGAATTCCTTCCCCAGGATTTGGTGAACATCCTCCTGTATCTGTCATGGAGCACAACAAAACCTGTCTTATCAGCAAGGAATCTGTAACCTGTTTATCATCTCTGCCTACCTCTTCATTCACTATAAAAACGGAAGCATTCAATAGGCATCCTCTTGGGATTGTTCCAGAAAATGAGGATAGCTTATCATGTGGCAGTGCCTTCCCCTTATCCTTGAAGGCTGGTCCTCTGGATATTTTGAGAGAAAAAGTAAAGATGGAAGCTTTCCTAGAAGATTCTGATGTTCTGGATCATATATCATTGCAAGAAAGGATGAAAATTATTGTCTCTAGTAGTCTTTCTGAACCAAGTATCTGCATCAACCCAATTCGTTCCGAAAGAATAGCTTTTGATGGTCTCAGTTCAGCTCCCTTGACATCGTCAAACACTACACATAAACGAAGGAAGAAAAGGACTGCCACGTAAATACATGCATTTATCTTCATCCGAGGAGAACTTTTTTATTTGTATTTTCTTTTTTACACTTGTTCTCATCAATGAAACCTTTGCAGGGATTCAATTGAAACAGCACTGGAAGAAGATGCTCCAGGACTTATACAGGTAAAGGATGAACATTAGTTTATGAATTTTAGGTATGCCACTCTTGATTAAGCTGCAACATTCTGCACAATAGGTTTTAGTGGACAGTGGAATAAAACTTGAGGAGATTAAGCTTTACGAAGGAGTTGGGGAAGATGACAACTTGGATCTTTCCACGAGCGAAGATAGCTTTGATGAATTCGAAAATGTTATCCTAAAGGTATCCTGCAAAGCCGGATCTCTTCGTTAAGCTTTTTGTGTATAAGATTGAGAATTTTATATACGCTTGTTGATTCATCTGTTTCTTGTTTTCCTGATTGTTTGTGCCATGTTTTTTGGGCGTCATGCTTTTGTTTTTTCAAAGCATAGATAACAAAGATTCTATCTTGCTGCATATTTTTGAATTCTATGTTATTTTTTGTATTCGTGAATTTTTGTTGATATAATTCATTCTATATACACGCACAATGAGATTTTTCTCCTTATGAATTCTTTCAGCTATTCTCTGAGCGTCCCAGCTCATTGTTTAAGCTGGGCTCTTTACGAGATGAAAGGGGGTCAAAAACTGCTTACTGCTTGGCCTGTTTAGTATCACTTATTGAGCAGGCAAGGGTTAGACTGTTTTCTTTATGGTATTAGTTTTGTGTTTCCTATTTGAATTCTAGGTTTAATCATTTTCTATATTCTTGTTTTAGACCCAGTATATGCAGCTGCGGAATTGTCCAGTTGAATGGGGTTGGTGTAGAGATCTCCTCTCATTCATTTTTGTTTTTGAAAAGCATAACAGGTGCAGCATATTTTGACTGTTCTGAGCTGTCATCATACATTAATTGAATATCTCCTGAACTCATCTCTGCAAATTTCTCCTGTACAGGATTGTTCTGGAGCGTCCAGAATATGGATTTGCAACATACTTTTTTGAGCTTGTGCAGTCTTTGCCAATTGCATGGCAGGTTAAGCGTTTGGTGACAGTCATGAAGCTCACAAAATGCAGCAGGATCACACTTATTGAGAACAAATCGTTGGTGGTAATATTTTGAGCCTGTGAAAATTTTATATTGTGAAATAGCATAATAGAAATTTGAAATATTTAATTCAACATGATTATGATTTATGACAACCAATATACTGTTGAACCTGCTGTTTTGGCACATAAATTTGTGAAAAAAAGAGTGAAATTATCATACTAGTATTTGATGTTGCTTTTCCTAGGCAATCATGTTTATACTTTATTTAGTACAGTAACACTGAACTTTGTAGATTTGGTGTGACTATTTCATCTTATGTCATGAATCATGATTCTTAAAAAGCTATACAATGATGTAGTGAACTTTAATGCTATATGTTTGAGAAATTCAATTTGGTCTAGGTTGGTGAAGATTTGTCTGAGCGAGAAGCACGTGTCTTGGAAGAATATGGTTGGAGGCCAAACACTGGGTTAGGATCGCTGCTGAACTTCTGCGAAAGGGTTGTACATGACAAGAGAAAAGAGATGAGCAATTCAGAATGGAGGTCCAAAATAGGTAAGCTTCTCATAAATGGCTATGATAGCGGACGGACAGTGGTGCCTGATCTCCCAAAGAAGGTTGTTGAATATATTAGCATTCAAGACAAGCAAATCAAGTTGGAGACTTGACGGATAATTCACTGTTGTTGAGATCAGAATGTTGGTAACTTGGTATGGCTTTAAGCTACTTGTACAGGGCACCCTCAATCGATGAGTGGCCAGAATATAAGGCAATCCTAGACTCTAGTTTTTCTCAGTAGCCAGTCATTAACTTACGAAAATGGCCCTTTATTATTTGTATAATTTAAGTCACTGCTATATCTAAACTTTTGTTGATGTACAGATGTAGCGGTCTAATGACAGTTCCGATTTTGTGGTGATCCCTGGAGGTATTTTTCCTTGCGCTGTCCATTTTGAAGTCTTTAAGCTGTTTAAGTGCTAGTCGTATGGATGGTGTCCTCTCATGAAGGTTTAAACCATAAATAATCATGCCTGGGTTACATAATCATGCCTGGGTTTAAACCATAAATAATCAATATCTCTTTTTGCAACGTCAGTTCATCCAATCCACCTAAAAAATCTCATTAACCACGCCCGTACTACCTTATCCTCCCTACATTCTATCATGACTATGTTATTTGGAGATTAAACTTGAGTAAAATTTATAAAAAAATCACAAAATCAAAATAAATAAAAAATATTTTTTCAGAATTTTAAAAAATAAAATAATTTAAAACGAATTAAAAAACATTTTTTATTCTAAATAAAAATTTAATTAAAAAAAAAAATCGAGCCAGAGCTCCCACCCAGGGCGCTAGGGCGTCAGCGGGGCCAACCCGTTAACGGGCACCCGCCAGGGCGCTCGGACGTTGGGTACCCGTTAAGGGGATCTTAATTCATCAATTTAGTTTTAACAATGTGCTCGTGATGGGAAGGAATTACCCAGTGCTTGTGCTTATGCTTTACATAGTTCAGCTTGGGGTTTCAAACTTTCAATGCTAAAGAAGCTAGGAATCAAAGAGTGCTTTAAAAATATTTTGTTGGACATTGTTGTTTCGATTTTGTTGGACATTGTTAGTGGTCGATTTGAAAAATGTCCTAGAGATGTAGGAGTGAGGGACTGGTGATGCTCCACTTGATACGATTGAACAGACTTAATCTTGTGTTCAAAATGAGTTCGCTTCCACTTATCTTGAATATTCATTCGAACTTTACAAACTTATTAGAGCTTTCTCATGTCTTGTTCCACACATCGATATGATGATATGCTTTAGTGCAGAGAAATATATACAAGAATCCCATCCATAATCTTCCATATTACTAATTTTACCGAATGTTCTTTACTTATTCTGCTGATGTTATATTTTTGTAGTTGCATCTCAAAAGATGTGGTCAAATCTCGATTCTCCGGGGGAAAATCAAAACATCAAATTCAAACCACAGAATAATAATCTATGTATTCAATCGCACTGGTTGTCCCATTCAAACTACCACTACATTAAATAACTATTCAGAAATCAAACGCTATAGATCACTAGAAAGAAAGAAAAAACACAGAAAACCAAATATGATCCCCCCGTGCCTAGCACATAATCCAAGCAGCCAGAGATGTCCACACTAGTGCAACAAAGCCGACAAATGCCTTCCCAGAAGCAGCGCTTGTGGAATCTGAAAAAACACACACAAAGAATTTAGATCTTAAACTATGGGTTATATATAATCACACAAGCTGCGCGAGTTTAAGGCATCTTCATATTTTCATAACAATTAATTGTTTGAGCTAGCCATTGTAAAAAAGATCTGTCTTTAATTAATCAAACGATCATGTAGTCTATCCAACGAGTTCAACTTGCCTAGTAATTCGGGATAATTACTTGGACGGATCGCTATACATAATTATTGAATCTAGGTACGATCGATTGTAAAGGAGAGTTTGTTATAAACCAGCAAATTTTGTGCAATGTAGTGCTTCATACTGTTATAGCTAAATGCAACACTTAATTTGGTGGTGGATTTGAAGAACGTACCTTTGGTTGGTCCAGGTGGAGGTGGTGTCTCCAAAGGAGGGGTAAGACCTTCAGGAGCAGGAGAAGCTGTAGTTTATGACAAAGTAAATGATAAAATATTATTTAATTGAAGGGATAATATGTATACAGAATTATCAAAATATAAACTTGATGTGATCTCCAGGTTGTGCAGTTCCGAACCATGTTGACAGGGTTTTATGTAAAAGGTTGTGAGTTGACATAAGTTTACCACCATCTGTATGACTGTATTATAACTAAGTAGTATTCCTGATTATCGCTTTACATTATAATTATATGTTATGATCATTACAAGATAATAAAAAAACTCAAAACATATTTGATAGCAAAGGGTATCTAGATAGAAGACGATAATCATCATTTCACATGATTATATTATATAATTAGTATATTACTCTAGATTTAATTCCTATTAATTCATTTCATGAATATCATGAATGCTTTAAACTCTTTCGAAAAAATCGGATCATATCAAAAGTTTTCCTCGTTCAACAGGGAAAAATGTTGGAAGATAAAGTCTAGAACCTTTTAATAGAAAGCACTAATTTTAGTAATATCTGGTCTGGTCAGTGGCGAGAATATGGGAGAGCAGCACACCAAAAGAATCACAAATTTACAAAGATATTAAAAAGTATAAAAATAAACATCCAAAAGAATATAAATTAGTGATTCCTAACAACAAATTAACCAACACCCTAAAATTGCAGCATCACATAAATTGAATTTAAGTTTTTGAAGGAAAAATTAAATCAATACTCAAGATAACCATTCAGACACGACGCAAAATATATAAAAATAAAAAATACAGGCAAAAAAAGGAGCAAATCAAAACCTGAAAAACAAAAAAACCCTGTGTCGCACCAATTAAAATACACCATCCAAACAAATTCTAAACATCAATTACACAGAAAAAACAGACCAAAGTCAAAAGCACGTACTATAACTAACACCACAAACCCAGAAATTAAACCCAATAATAAAAAGAAAGAAACTAATTACTGTGGATGGTCTTGCACTGGTTGAGGTCAGCCTTCTCCCCGCAAAGCTTAGGAATGTTAAGCGCCTCCTCCTTGGTAACATTAAAGCTCTTAAGCAACTGGTCGTTGTAGAAAATCCCGCAGAGGCACTGCGTGTCGCCTTCGAGGAGCTGCTGGAGGGCCGAGCAGCACGTGGGCGGCGGCGGCGTGGTGGCGTGGAGGTAGGGCTGGCAAGGGAGGAGCTTTTGGACGCACCCGGGGGAGTTGGGTGGGGCCTGCTGGGTGGACCCCATGGTGGCCCACGTGGTTAGGATTAGGGTTAGGGTTAGGAGGAAGGAGGAGGTGGTGGAGGCCATGTTTCGTTTGGTTACGTACGTACGTGTGAATTAATTAGGGTTGCATGCATGCATGCGCGGGGTTTGGGGTTTTATAGAGGGTTTGGGGGAGAAGTGATAATTAGGGGATGTGGATTAATAGGTGGCGGGAAGGACGGGGATTTGGTGGAATCGTGTTAACAAATTACTATTTTTTTATTTTTTATTTGCTGTATTATGCTAAAACCTCGCCATGCTTCCTTGTCACGGTCCTTTTTATTTTGGGGAAAATTACTTTTCTTCTTCTGGAATAGATGTCAAAATGATTATTCAAATTATTTGGCGGGTGTCTATGGAAATTTCTGGTAAACAATAATATTAATGTTCATGGATGTAAACTTGATAAGTTAAAAGTGAGATGAGAGAGAAGTGCAACTTCATTTTTTATCGAACTTCATCCGTTTCTTGCGAAATTAATTACTGTGTTTTCCCATGAAAGACAAGTTGGGATGATGTGCTTTTTGTTAGTCTCTTTAACAATAATACAATATACAGGTTTGTAACCTCCTATTTATCGAGTACATCCTCTAAATAAATAAATAAAATCGAAGGTGATTCTTTTGGTAATTCACCTATATTTGCTAGTTGTTTGGAATATAAGTTCGAGGGATCGGCTTTAGCCAGGGAACGTTTAGTTTCTCTGAACTTCAGAATATGATATCTCAATTCAACTACGTGGGCTTCGTTGTAGCTCTTGTGACCCGGTTGTGTGGGCTTCTTAACGATGGGCCATCTTAGTTAAGTAAGATATGCCCTTAGAAGAAATTGTTGAAACAAGGTTAAAAGAACAACTCTATAGCGAACCGGGGTGCTTCATCGATAGATTTCCACTTTTGGTTTCTAAAGTTTCATTCATAGGACGGCTTGATGCAGGATTTTTGAATGTAACATGTCATTTGTCTAAATAATCTACGGGGTGTGTTAGTAGCGTGGAAACTACGAAAAGTGATTTTTGAAGTCAAACGGAACGCAGAAGAAAACATATTAATCTAGTAGAAAATAGTTTCATTTTGACTGAATTTTGTTGTTTTTGCATGTTTGGACAAATAAATTCAGGTCGATTTGGATACAGAAAACATGGATGACCGAAAGGTCGGTGGACCAAAATTAGAATTCTAGTAAAAAAATTGAATTTATCTTACCAAATGCGTCATATGACCGAATGAATTTTAGTCGTCCGTATTGGTGATTCCAGTGAGGATTTCGATAACCAAAATGTGTTCAGTCACCCGTTACAATGATTTCGGTGAACCGAAATGTATTCGGTCGTCCGTTACGATGAGTTTTCCTTTGCTTTTCGACTTCAAACCAAAGGAAAGAAAAAAAAGAAATTTTGTATATACAAAGAATTCCGACGGAAAGTTAGGGATCAATTCCCACAAGTGCACAAATAATCCCGCGAGGTGGTCAAAGGGAATTTTTATTTTATTTCCTATGGTTTCACTCGGATTCCAATTAAGTACACAATCCACCCCTAAATGGGTAACTTCTATCTAGTGTTTCTACATAGCCAAAATTTGGGTACGACTGAATACTTGTTACCAATGAGCCAATGATTATCCGGGATAGGTGACAAATATAGCCCATACTTTTCTCATTCATACCTATACCTTCGTGATTTTGATCATGAAGTGTGTTGAAGTGTTCTTATGGGCAGTTTGCAGTTGCTTTCTTATGAACCTCACTCACTGACTCACATTGGGATTGTGCCTGACCACACGTAAAAGAATGTTATTAACCATACATATCAGTCAAATGAAACCATGTCAATTAAAAATTGAAATGTAAAGGAAAGTCTAGCTGCAGGCCTAGTGAGCTATTTTATGGACTAACCAGGGATTGCAATACCATATTCTTGCCTGGACTTATGAAACATAAATTAAAACGTGGTGATAGCATAACTATGACGAATAAGTAGCTTGTTCATCTTATCAAGCAAGAGGTTAGAAATACCAGTTAACTTGGAAAGAGCCTGCTGCAGATTCACATTATGGAGTTTCATGATGTGGTCTTGTTGGCTTCTTAATTAGCTTCAAAGGTCGACATTTTTATCATAAAACCAGATGGTAAAAACCCTCAACACTATTTTTTCCTTAATTATGAACTTTATTTTGCTGAGTAGTTTATCCTATGTTGGTGTTCTCTTGTGGTGTTCAATTGACGAAGTAGAATTTGTGTTTTGGGATTCTCTACTTGAAATTGCGATGGTTTTATAGCTTCATGCACATTGCTCATTGTAATAATAGTAAGTGTATAGTCCTTTATCAAAGAATTGTATTCCACGTCATTGTAGTACTAAAAAGATGGTAGAACCAATAGAATTCACATGGTACCGGATAGAATTCCGACTCCAACTCATATTCTGCGTAGACACGAAGATAAGTTCAATCAAACATGGCTGGCACGCCACGTTGAAAATTAATAGTTCTTATGATGCTCAAAGAATAAAATAAGGTAAACCAACTCAACTTCGTAATTCATGGTTATTCTCGAGTCGACGAGGTTATGTCATTCGAAGGATGTGTCCTTTGATTAAGATAACAATGAATAAATAGTTAAAAGGATAACCAATCTGATTATATTAGGAGTCGTAATGTTTAGCTAGAAACAAATTACGATCTATGTGCCAATTGTTGTGCGCATTACTGATATAATCGGGTCCTATAAAGATTACACACATTTGAATCTATGAGCTAAGCAAATGGATGGCTAATGTCCCATTAAGCTCACTTACCTAATGAGATTAGAGTTAGCTTAAGAGATAATCTATAAATATATGAGAATTACGGTTTTAGAAAGTAGAAAAATGAAGCAATTTTTTTCCTCCTAAAGCCCTAGCCGTCCCCTCCCTTCCACTACCAAGGAAGAAGTTTGTTCCTCCATCCATCTTGTTCTAGCTAACGTTTGATGGTAGCTTAGTCTGTGGTTTGTGTGTCATGAGTAGAGGAATCACGTTTGAGATTCTCCGTCATCCGTTCTCCTGAAAGGAGAGACATTGAGAGTACATGCATCAAAGGTATAAACGATTATACTTATGTCTCTCTCATTACTGCCATATGCATGGATATTGTGGTGGTCGATGTCATTAGAAATCGTTTCTAAATTATTTTCCACTACGTAACATTGTAACCCAACAATGGTACCATAGCCTCGAGCTTGTGGTTTTAATGGTTATACCGAAGAAAGAAAGAAATTTTTTTTTTTTGTTTTGATGCATGTTTCGTGTACATATGCATTATTGAGATTTTTTTTCTTTCTTCCTTGCTTTGATGGTTTTTTTTGGAGTTATGAATATGTTGATTCATAATCAGACTAAGTTGCATCAAAGAAAAATTAATTTTGTAATTTTAAATCATAGATCTAGAACCATAACGTGAGTTTCTAGATTGTTCATGATTAATTATTGCATGATTGTCACTCATATTTTCTAAGCCCTAATTTCCGTCCCATATTTTCACTTTATGATATGATAATGTTGATTAACATGTTGATAAATTGATGTTATAAAATTTTCAAAAGTTGTTTAAATTTTATATGACCTTAAAATATGAACAAAAGTTGTTTAAATGGTCACACATATTATGGACAATTGTTGTTTATGTAAATGCATGGTTTTCGGGTTTGATACGTGATTAGATCATATATGAATTTGAGTGGGAGTTGTGAACATTTTAATTTCTTTTTCCGATTGGGCTTGGAGCTCAATAATATAAATAAAACGTTATATATATAAATGACTGATTAGATTAGCCATGCATAATGCAAATTTGTTAATTTAATTTATGGTAATATCCATGTTTTGATTAATTGATGAAAACGTTTTTAAAAGGTTGTTTGACTAATTTTAAATGGTTGAATTGATTAGTTAAATAAGATTTATTAATTTGATTAAAAATATTTAGCATTCACTTAGTTGTAAATGTATGATATTATGCATGAATGTGTGATATTATGCGTGGATGAATGATATTATGTGTGATATTATTGTGAATGCATGGTATATGTTTATAATATGTGATGTTATGAATGTATGGTTTTGTAAGGTTACTAGTATGACCCAGTATATGATCTGTGCATCGTTGCACATTATTTTTTAAATTCTAATTTTATTATTTTATTTATTTTATACGATTTGCGTATCTTGGTGTATTATTGTAATAGTAATTATGATTATATATTTTAGTCTTGTGAGCTTGATTGAAAAATCAATTGTGGAGATCCAAGGCGTTCAAGACGGTGTTCCAATGAAGATTAGTTTTTTAGGAATATGGGTCATATTGGGATCACAATTTATTTTGCATGCTTTGTGTATGTTTATGTATGTTGGATGTGTTGGCTTTTTGGCCTTAATATATATTAATTTTGATGATTAATTAAACTAATCTTAATCAATCAACCTAGTCAATCAAAAGTGAGCAAACATGATTACATGCATTGCATACATACTTGTATACTTGTAAACATCTTAATAGGTTGATCAAGACAATCAAGGAAATGAGCATTGAGACAAAGACATCAAGACTCAAGACTTGTAATCAAAATTTTGGACCAAGACATGTAATTATATATTTATTGAGTCTATAAGGTTTAATGTAAACTTGAGCACTAGGATTCTATGTCGTCCCTCATCGGTAAACCGAACTACCTTCGGTCAACCGAATTCTGTCTAGTTTGGTCTACCGAACACCTTTTAGATACCCAAATACTTCCTACCAGTAAAACTTAGGTGTTCTCTGAAATTGCCCCAACGGAAGACCGAACCACCTTCGGCTGACCGAATAGCCATGGACCGGTTTTGGACTTTGCTCCAACGGTCGCATTCATATCGAGTCCCTAGAGCCCAATTGACTTGACCTACTTCGGACGACCGAATATCTATCGGTCAACCGAGTCCCTCCTAGCTTTAGGTTCACAACGGCTATTAACACGTGACACTTGACCGTTGTACCCAACAACTATTTGAGCTATAACTGTCAGTGCAAAACCCGTACTAACTTCGGTCTACCGAAGTGTACACAGTCAACCGAACTTGAGTAGATCAGAGCTTAACCAATCCTATTGTCCACCTTGGAACGGTTAACCGAACTTAATTAGGGGTAAATTGATAAAAGCTACTGGAGGTTGGTGAACGATGATCCGATACATAATCGGTCAACCGAGTTCTTAGTTCAGACCAATTCTTCAGACTATCGTTTGGATAACGGTCAACCGAATATGCCTCGGTTTCTGCCCGGGCTTAAGTCACATCTTGCATTCTCATTGGTCCATTTCCCCACCAACTCTTCAATGGATCTCTAAGCTTTGAAGCATATATAAACACCACTCTAGAGACACAAACCAACCTTCAACACCCTCTATTCATCAACTATCTTTGTGCTCTCAATTCCCAAACCTTCAAAGCTTATTCTTCAACACTCAAGCTTAAACTTCACCACTTGCTTATCCAATTCTATATCAATATCCAAGTGTGCTCAAGTATAGAGTGTTAGATTGTGATTTCATATTCCTATTCAAAGAATCACCAAGTTGTAAAACTTCGAGGAAGCTTCCTCTCAGATTGTGAGAGGAGACACGAGTGATGCGAGGATTGTTCGCGAGGCTTAGAGTTGTAAACGACGTTGATCTCGGCCTGGAACGAAGATCGGTTAGTGGAACCGTATGCAAGGCTCGGGGGATCGAGCGAGGCTTGCGAGGAGGATTAGGACCCGGGTGTGGGTGCCGAACCTCTCTAAACTCCGATGTCGTCAATTTTGTGGTTTGCACATCTTACCTCTTAATCCTTCGATTAGTATTTTTAATTCTGCATTTATCTAGCGATTAGATGACCATAGATCTTAACAAGATGTTTATGTTATGAGTTCACATTATAAACAAACATAATCAACATAAGTCCCTAAAAGAAAATTGAGTTTACTTACCTTTCCAAATTTGACACCTACGAAGCCCTCGATAATTGGTGATGGGTTCTGCCAAAGCAAGACGTCACATTTTCTCTTGGGATAGTACAGGTAAATTCAAAGAATGAGTTTACATGTTTAATTTGGTTGATGTCAACAAAATCATCAAAAGAGTTTTTGGATTTTGAGGCAAAAGGGTGGGAATTTAACATAAGATGTTACCTACCAACCAAGAGTTATAAAAGTTATAACTAGTAAAGGAGTTTACTTAAGGAAGTGCCAAAGTCCACTTAATATTATGTGAAATGAGGTCTTGGAATCACTAGTTCAATAAGGGACAAAATTCAAAATTGAATAGTGTGTTTTAGCTTAACTATTTAAATTGTTTAAATGTTTTGAACTATTTATGACAAACGTAATAAACTTGCAATTCTTTTTTTCAAATGTAGATTAATGACTGGAAATAATAATACTACTTTCAATCTCCGTTCTATCCTTGAAAAAGACAAGCTGAACAGAAATAATTTCCTTGATTGAGAAAGGAATCTGAGAATTGTTCTCAGATCAGAAAACAAAGAGAATGTCCTTACAACTCATATCCCAAAGTTAACTTCCACCTCAACTGTTGAGGAGCAAGCTGCTGAGAGTAGTATTCGCAATAAGTCTGTCACTATCACCTGTATGATGTTGGCAACTATGGACACTAACATCCAAAAGTGGTTTGTGGACATGGATGCATATACTATCATCCAACAGCTAAGGAACATGTTCCAGATGCAGTCCCGGATGGAGAGGTATGATACCTCAAAGGTTATTCTTGAGAGTCATCTCGAGAGGGGCAAACCTGTTGGGCCCCATGTTTTCAAGATGATCGATCTTTTTGAGAATATGACCCGACTTGGGTTTCCCTATGGTCAAGAGTTGGCCAAATACATTGCTCTCCACTTGCTCCATGACGGGGTTAACCAATTTAGGTTGAACTTCAACATGTAAGGTTTGGATAAAACTTTGGAGGAATTGCATGGAATGTTGAAAACTGCTGAGCAAACATTGGGACCTTAGAATCTAAAAAAGAAGTTTTGATGATTCAAAAGGGGAAGGGGTTTAAGAAGTCGGGTGGTGGAAAGAAGAAACAATGGTCTACAGGAAAATGCAAGAAAGTTATCGATCCTAAACCCAAAGGTGCTGATTCTAACACTAAGTATTTATACTGCAATGACACTGGCCATTGGAAGAGAAACTGCCCGAAGTACTTGGAGGACAAGAAGAATGGTGTAGTAGCTTCTTCTTCAGGTACCATTGTTATTGATGTTAATTTAACAAATTCTTCTTCATGGGTATTTGATACCGAATGTGGATCCCATATTGTTTCCAATGTCCAAGGACTAAAAAGAATTAGGAACTTGGCAAAATGGAAAGTTGATCTACGAGTTGGAAATGGAGCAAGAGTTGCTGCACTAGCTGTAGGATCTTGTGATTTATATTTGCTCTCAGACTTAGTTCTAGAACTTAATTATTGTTATTTTATTCCCGCTATTGGTAGAAATATTATTTCATCTTCAGTATTGGATATTGAAGGTTATTCATTTATAAAAAAGAATCAATGTTGTTCTATTTGTAAAGATGACATGTTTTATATCAGTGCTAAATTAATTAATAACCTCTATTTACTTGAATTAGATCGTCATATCTTTAACATAAACACCAAAAGATAAAAACTAAACGAATTGAATCCCCACTTACCTCTGTCATTGTCGCCTTGGTAACATCAACCTGAAGCGCATGCAGAAGCTCCAAAATAATGGACTTCTAACACCATTTGATTTAGAATCATACGATACATGTGAATCATGTTTGATAGGAAAGATGACGAAAACACCTTTTACTGGAAAAGGTGAGAGAGCAAGTGAACTATTAGGACTCACACAAACAGATGTGTATGGTCCAATGAGTTCCATGGCTAGATAAAGTTTCAATTACTTCATTACATTTATTGATGATTTAAGTAGATACAGTTACGTATACTTAATGACGTTAATCTGAATTGTTTGAAAAGTTCAAACAGTTTCATAATGAAGTAGAAAATCAAGTCATTATGATCAGATCATGGTGGTGAGTATTTGAGTCAAGAATTCAACGATCATCTTAGAAGTTGTGGAATTGTTTCACAACTAACTCCACCAGGAACACCACAATGGAATGGTATGTCCGAAAGGAGTAGTTGAACACTATTAGACATGGTTCAATCTATGATGAGTTTTGCTAGTCTTCCAGTATCCATCTAGGAATATGCTCTTGAAACAACTGCTTTTACAGTAAATAGAACTCCGTCAAAAGCTGTGGAGAAGACTCCATATGAGATATGGATTGTAAATGTTCCAAAGTTGTCTTTTTTGAAAGTCTGGGGATGTGAAGCTTATGTAAAATGTTTACTCTATGATAATCTTGCACTTAAGTCAGGAAAATGTTTCTTTGTGAGTTACCTCAAAGAAACTAAGGGTTATTACTTCTATAACCAATCAGAGAACAAAGTGTTTGTTGCTCGTGATGGTGTCTTTTTAGAAAAGGAATTTCTTTCCAAACAGATAAGTGTGAGTAATGTAGTTCTCGAAGAAATTTGAGAAGAACAACAAATGGATGTGGTTCAACCCACGTCAGAGGCAGCGACATCTGTGTATGACACCTCAATCGAGGTGGGAGTACCTGCGCCAGAGATAGAGGTACATGACTCTGAAACCCCAACAAGGGTAACAGATAATGTCTCTGAAGTCGTGCATTCACCACACAACTCTATTACTGTCCCACTCGAATCTAATTCGTGCGAAGATTCACAAACTGTTTTGAAAACTTCTCCTGTTGCTCTAGTCCTATGTAGATTTGATAGGCCACGATCTTGGCCCAAGATGTATGTTGATTTTCTTTTGACTGAGAGTTGTGAAATCCTACTTTTGGAAAGTCAGGAGCCTAACAGCTACAAAGAAGCTATTACGGGTCATGATTTTGAAAAATGGCTTGGAGTCATAAAATCTGAAATGAAATCCATGTCTGAAAATCAAGTTTGGAACTTTGTTGAATTGCCAGATGAGATAACACCCATAGGATGAAAATGAATTTTCAAATTGAAAACATACAAGAATGGAAACGTGAGCGTTTTCAAAGCTAGGCTGGTAGCAAAAGGTTACCGACAATTTCATGGTATAGACTATGATGAAACATTTTCTCCAGTCGCCATGCTTAAATCCATTCAGGTACTCTTAGCAATTGCCGTTCATTATGACTATGAGATTTGGTAGATGGATGTCAAAACTGTCTTCTTAAACGAATTTCTGAAAGAGGATGTGTACATGACACAACTTGAGGGTTTTGTGGACTCCAAGAATGTTGGGAAAGTATGTAAGCTTCAGAAGTCCATTTATGGATTGTAGCAAGCATCTCAAAGCTTGATCGTTTCAATGAGGCCATCAAAAGGTTTGGTTTCCTTAGAAATGAAAAAGAATCTTGTGTCTACAAGAGGTTAGTAGGAGCTGTGTTGTTTTCTTGGTGTTGTATGTAGATGACTATTACTCATGGGAAACGCCATTCCAATGCTTGAATCCATAAATATCTGGCTTGAAAAATGTTTCTCAATGAAAGACTTAGGAGAGGTAGAGTACATTTTGGTCATCAAGATTTATAGAAATAGACCTAAAAGGATGATTGGATTAAGTTAATGAACTCATATTGATAAGGTACTTGAAATATTTAACATGAAAGACTCTAAGAGAGGATTTCTACCCATGTCACACGACACAATACTAAGCAAAACTCTGTGCATCTGGGCCTGATGAGCGGAAGTATATGAGTATGATCCCTTATGCCTCGTCAATCAGATCTATCATGTATGCTATGATTTGTACTCACCCAGATGTTGCATATGCTCTGAGCATGTGCAACAGATTCCAATCAAATCCAAGTGAGACACTCTGGGCTGCAGTTAAGAACTTGCTTAAGTACATACGGAGGACTAAGAATAGTTTCTTAGTGTTTGGAGGAGAAAGTGAGCTTATTATTGAAGGATATGTTGATGCAAGCTTCCAAACTGATAAAGATGATTTCCGGTCTCAGTCTGATTACATCTTTCGTCTATATGGAGGAGCAGTGAGCTGGAAAAGTTCAAAGCAAAGCACTGTCGCTGATTCTACAACTGAAGCAGAATACCTTGCAGCCTCATAATTTGCAAAGGAAAGGGTTTGGATCAAGAAGTTCATTACTGAACTTGGTGTAATTCCTAGCATTGATAGAGGAGTGTACCTTTATTGTGATAATAATGGTACCATTGCTCAAACTAAGGAACCTAGATCACACCAAAAATTCAAACATAGTCTCAGGAAATTTCATGTGATACGAGATATCACTAAAAGGAAAGATGTGAAGATTTACAATGTTCATACAGACAACAATGTGACCGATCTGTTGACTAAATCATTGCCTCAACTCAAGCATGAGAGTCATACTAGGGCCATAGGAATAAAACACAATGCAGAATGACTTTGATTATGTAATATCTAGTATTATGAAGTTGTTCATTAATATTGGTATTGTTTACATTTGTCAAATGAAATAAAATTTTAGTATTTATTTAATTATGGTTTAGAATTAAATAATTGTCCAAAATAAATTATAAATTCAAATAGGTTTGTCAAATACGTATTGATAAATGAAATCCTATGATGTGAACTTGAATATATATTTTATTATTGTCCCTGGTCTAGGTCATTGAATTGGACGACAATGACTTATAAAGACTAGTTTGTATGTTGATTGATAGCGTCGTTTCATGGGCTATAGAGACATTCGATGTCTAATAAATTATATGAATATATGTGTCTATTAAATTACATAGATATATGTTGGAGAACATATATTGGACTAACCCGATATGAGAATCTTTAAGATATTTGGAATGTCATAAGATTTCTCATTGACTATTTATGTAGATTCCTCAAACATTACTCCATCACTTTTCTTGTATGAGAATTGGTATATTCTTGACTCCGTCAAACGTCGTGTCGTAAAAGAAGGCTATAAAGGTGGATGTCAGAATTTACATGAATCATATGAAGAATTGTGGATGTGCAAGATTGGATTTCTCCTCCTACTTAGTAGGATGGTTGTCTTTGGTCTCTTGAATAGTGAAAATTGAAATGCATGGACGTGCTTAAATGGATTAAGAGTTAATCATTTGTTTCAACAGTTTGAACTCAGATTTCAAGAAATGGTCTGAACGGAATGAGATGACATTCTATCTTACCTGATGTTCGGATCAAGACAATAAGAGATAAAGGAATTTATTGTTGCACACTTGTTAATGACAAGTGGGAGATTGAAGGAGGTGTCCTTTAATCAAGATGACAATGAATAAATAGTTAAAATGATAATTAATCTGATTATATTAGGGGTCATAATGTTTAGCTAGAAACCAATTACGATCTACGTATCAATTGTTGGGCGTGTTACTGATATAATCAGGTCGTATAAGGGTTACACACATTTGAAACTATGAGCTAAACAAATGGATGACTAAGGGCCCATTAAGCTCACTTACCTAATGAGATTAAGGTTAACTTAAGAGATGTCTATAAATATATGAGAATTATGGTTTTAGAAAGTAGAAGAAAAATGAAGCAATTTTTTTTCCTCTCCTAAAACCCTAGCCGTCCCCTCCCTTTCACCACCAAGGAAGAAGTTTGTTCTTCCATCAATCTCGTTCTAGATAATGTTCGGTGGTAGCTTAGTCTGTGGTTCGTGTGTCACGAGTAGAGGAATCACGTTTGAGATTCTCCGTCATCCGTTCTCGCAAAATAAGAGACATTGAGAGTACACACATCAAAGGTATAAACGATTATACTCATGTCTCTCTCATTACTGCCATATGCATGGATATTGTGGTGGTCGATGTCATTAGAAATTGTTTCTAAATAATTTTCCACTGTGTAACATTGTAACCCAATAATTTTTATACATGTTAAAAAGGTAGTTAACATCAGATGGTGGGGCATAACATCAACATGTCCCAAGAATTGAATATATGATGATCATAATGTTGGAAAAATAGTCTTACATTGTTAAATAATAAAATATGTATTACTCTAGAACAAAGTTGGATTCCCCGTTCATTATTTTAGTGCTTACATTATTTGAGTGTTTAAGTTTTAGGTAGTAGATTAATATCAAATTTAATTGATTGCCTTTAATTTCGTTTATTCTACATCAATGAATGATGTGAGAAGAGTTTTCTCTTTTCTTTTTATTTCATGATGATCCTAGAATGTTTAGGGCATAATATTTACCTAGGTTGCTCCGAAAGTGTTAAAGGGCAGCCTTACCTTTTCATTTCATGTTCCATACAGAAGAGAAGTTCCTCAGATAACTGAATGCACAAGTGAATATTCCGTGGATGTCTACAATGTTTTGGAATGTGATTTTATTGGAGGTTTAACTAACCACTAGAATTTGTGGGTAGACTTTGTTCTAAGTCTTCCATGAGCTATATCACTTTCTTGAAATATAGCTACCAAATCTGGTTGAAGATTTTGACACCCACAACAGAATTGAGGTTGGCCGGGCAAATTTTTTTTGGTATTAGACTTCCACAAGCACTGAGCCTAAAACTTGCAGGGATCTAAAAACGCGTTTTCTTCCTCAAAGATTATCTTCCAAGGCTTTGACGATTATTTTGTTTTCCCAAATCTATTCTAAGAAAACAACTAGATCAATAATTAGAATTTGTCCACATTCAGATAAGGACTTATGTTTTGTTAAGCCAATCAAATTTGACTTAGTACATACGCACGTCTATCGATTTCAGTTACTTAAGATCAAGTGTCTAGGTAGGAAAGAGTAGTAAATGTTATATATATATTCCTTTGGAACGATTTAGGAATATATTTTACCAGTCTAATGTGTGCTTGACTAATATAATAATTTATGGATTATAGGCCCATCAATCCCATGTCAACTCTAATACCATGTAAATTTGATTGATCCAAGTGTTTAGGTGGAAGATACATATATAGTAACAACTTTATTACAAATATTACACACTGTTAATTTTGAACACATTTGAACTATATTTTCCTGATAAATGATGCTTTGTGTATTTTTGGACAGTGTTGTTCTTAAAGTGGTGACATGAGTACTTGATTTTGAAACCTCAATGGGAGCTTGATGAACTATGACGTCAGAGGAGTTCCGTTCCAAGAGTGGTGTCAGCTCATGTTAACGGGAATTCCACATCCTTAATCTCCTTTCCCACGTAGAAGTGCGGAATTTTCCAGAATATTAGTTGATGACATTCGAACAATTATAAAAAACACACCCAAGTAATGATGACTAGTAAGATCTTCATTAAGTAATTTGTGTCGTTTCATTGGTCCCCATTGGCATTGGAATCTTGGATGAAGAAAGGGCGAGAATTGCCCCCACCGGCCCACCCCCACATCTTTCCTTTTCCTCCTTTCCACATGCTTTGTTGTGGGAGTGTGGACAAAAGGCTGAAAGCAAACTCCACCAGTATCTCTCTAACTTGTACGCCCATAGGTTTCTTTTGCAACATGCAGCAATACATGATGCAAGCATTTCCTCACCCTTACATCACATTAAGGTTTAATTGTGATCATACATGGTCAATGTGTGTAAATATATGAATTACTTTATTAGTCACTTCCTCCAACATGCTAGTTGCATTATTTTAAGGGAAATGTTTGTTGAACGCAGGCGTCACGGACGCGCTCTACGTGGATATCCATGTCAGCCCTTACGTGGCCAAAGTATGAATTTTTTTTGTTTTTTCTTCCTGATGTCCACTCAAATCACATTAAATGCGTTTCAACTCAGCACGTTCTCTCTCTCCACCCAAATACAAATATGATGACACTCTTTCTTTCTTCTTCATTCTTTCTCTCCAGAATAAATCACCATTTCTAGCAAGATATTATGTCGAAGAAGCGTCTGATGCCGACTCCCAGGATTCTTCACAACGTAAGCAGCGTGAATGGGACGGTGCGAAGACTTCCCGATGTTCTTGTCAGCGTTAACATCGTGAATGTGACGATCCGGTGGTGAAGACTTCGCACCACAACATCTTTGCTGCATTGTTGGAGCCATGACAGAAAAAGAAGGAAGAAGAAAGAAAGAGTGTCATCGACCGTCCCATTCACGTTCCTTACGTTGTGAAGAACCCTGGGAGTCGGCATCAGACGCTTCTTCGAAATAATATCTTGCTTGAAATTGTGATTTATTCCGGAGAGAGGTACAACGCTCCGTGGTGAAGACTTACGTCTGTTCGGTTTATGTCGTACATCTCTCCGTAATAAATCACCATTTTGAGTAAGATATTACGTCGAAGAAGCGTCTGATGTCGACTCCCAAGGTTCTTCACAACGTAAGCAGCGTGAATGAGACGATCATGTTTAAGTCTTACATCTTCTTTCCGATTTACTGGGAAAATATATATTATCTTTGTAATTTGTGTGTGTTTGTATTGTTTGTTTGTGTGTGATTTACTGGGAGAAGATATATTATTTTTGTAATTTTTGTGTGTTTGTGTTTGTGTTTGTGTTTGTGCTTGTATTGTTTGTTTGTCTTTGTGCTCTTATTGTATCTTATTGTGTAATAGTTACCATCAATAATATGTACCATCAATATCTTATTGTGCTCTCATTGTATCTACATAAACATGACAAACTTTCTACATAAACTGGACAAACATTCTACATAAACAGGACAAACTTTCTACATAAACAGTACAAACTTTCTACATAAACTGGACAAACATTCTACATAAACAAGATAAACTTTCTACATAAACAGGACAAACTTTCTACATAAACAAGACAAAACAGGACAAACTTTCTACATAAACAGGACAAAACATGACAAACTTTCTACATAAACAGGACAAACTTTCCAGGACAAGCTTTCTACATAAACAGGACAAAACATGACAAACTTTCTACATAAACAGGAAATCTGAGATGCTATTTTTTTCCTAAACGTAATTCTTGTAGGGTAAAATATACAGTGGGAGGTTTGTTGAGTTTGTGCGGGGGTGGCAGGGGGCGGCAACCCCTGCGGACTGCCCCTGTTTTGACATCATATTATTGCATTCCATATATTGATTCATTTATTCCGACAATAATGAAGTCATATATTATTCCGGACTGCAAATACACTTATTCCGATTCCGGACAGCAAATCCACTTATTCCGGACAGCAAATCCACTTATTCCGGACAAACTTTATGTTCCGTTTCTGTTCACACTTTATTCTTAAACCGGACAACAAATACACTTATTCCGGACAGCAAATACACTTATTCCGGACAAACTTTCTGTTCCGTTTCTGGACACACTTTCTTCTTATTCTGGACAACTACACTTATTCCGGACTGCAAATACACTTATTCCGGACAGCAAATACACTTATTCCGGACAAACTTTATGTTCCGTTTCTGGTCACACTTTATTCTTAAATCGGACAACAAATACACTTAGTCCGGACAACAAATACACTTATTCCGGACAGCAAATACACTTATTCCGGACAAACTTTCTGTTACGTTTCTGGACACACTTTCTTCTTATTCTGGACAACTACACTTATTTCGGAATGCAAATACACTTATTCCGGACAACAAATCAACTTATTCCGGACAAACTTTATGTTCCGTTTCTGGACACACTTTATTCTTAAATCTGACAACAAATACACTTAGTCCGGACAACAAATACACTTATTCCGGACAGCAAATACCCTTATTCCGGACATACACATAACGTAAACAGGACAAACACATAATGTAAACTGCACACACACATAAAGTAAGCTAGACAAATTAAGTTGATCCAACGTAAAACTTAAAAACAAATATTTTATTATGATAAGTGTGGGCTCTGCACGAATAATGAGACTGCACGATGTCCTAGGGTCTGCACATTGTCTTATCTGTGTATTGGGAAATGAATCGTACAACTTAAAGAACCGGCGTTTTTTAAAAAGACCAAAACACGCGAAGAGAAATTTCGCTGACTGGACGCTGACTCAAAGAAAAATATCTGAGCTGTACAGATCCACGTAAGGCGCGTCCGTGATGCGCGCGTCCGTCTATCACGACTCTTATTTTAAATGTAAACTGTTGTTGGAAAATGATGGGCATGTTAATTAAGGAGCATTTGTTTAGAAAATGATGGGATGCTAATATTTGCTACTAAGATATCAGTCCCTTATATATTAAGATAAGCACAATCCTCTCCAAGCTTAAGTATGAGTAAATTGGTCGAATGAAATTGTATTTGACCTTCATTTTGAAGGTTGCATACAATGGAGGTGGCACTTAGGAACTGGGGCCATGCTCCTCTCGATTTTGGATTTGTCTTGTAAAATGTATACTTATTAGGATTATATTTTTCTTGGATTTTGAATTTCACGTAGTTAAGTATATATATCACCTGTATTTTGTCTTCCCTGTAATTTGAATTTTACTTAATTAAGTATACTCATATTAGATTTTCGAACTTTTTAGATTTTTTCCAGGATGTTACACAAATTGTCCTTCCTTACTCGAAATACATGACAAAACCCCTGGCTGCAACTGTGAGAACCTAATACTTTTGATTAAGGTTAATTAGGTTTAAGAACTTTAACCCTATTTAGGTGAGGGTATATAAATACAAACTCAACAATTTTCCTCTCATTTCCTTCTTTCTCTGTTTCTTCTTCTTCTTCTCTCTCTCTCTCCCTTGTAGTTCGTCGGCAAGGAAAGGAGGAGAAGCGGGTGCGTCGGCAAGTCGAGTTCACCGGAGTTCAAGGAAGATGTGGAGATCCGCGTTCAGGTGAAGAGTTTGCCGGAGATACGCTCTTTCTCGTGGAGGGATCGTCGTTGCTCTTCGAAAGCTTTTCCAAGCTTTCAATGTATGCCAAGCCTTGCTTTTACGCTCACCTAAGCTTGTGTGAGTATTTAAGTGTTCGACGGTAGGCCGAAAGGCTCGTTGGAATTGTGTGGCAGAACTTTCTTTTCTGTTTCGGTCGACCGATGCTCAATTCGATCGACCGGTCGTAGTCTAATTTGGGCGTTCTCTCTCGCACCGGTCGAGCGATACCATGTGGGTGGTCGACCAGTTTTACGTTTGAGCGAGAAGATGAAGACCCTGAGTGCATTGACCATCTAAACGGTCGACCGCCACATTGACCAGTCCGATCGGACGTACTATTTTAAGTCGGTTGGGGGTGTAGACTTCTAAACGGTCGACTGCCTTGAGATCTCGTTCGACCGATGACTTAAGTAGGGTTCGACCGATTCATATTTCGGTCGACCGGCAATGACTTACAGGAATGTTGAAGTCCCTGATGTTTTTCGGTTGATCGGAAGCCCATTGTCGTTCGACCGTTGGGGATGTGTTATTTATTATTATTTTGTGGCGTAGACCTTATAAACGGTCGACCGTCCAAAGACTTTTGTTCGACCGTTTGATGTTGTTTGGTTCGACCGTTGGATTGTGGTTCAAACCAATTACCAGTTTTTAACGACCAACCGGTCGACCGTATGACCTTTTTCGGTCGACCGTTGGAGCTTAGTAATTGAATTGTTTGTTTATGAACGCGTTGGTGCGTGTATTGCATTTACTGCTTATATTCCCATGATATGACATGTGCATTGAGACCTAGGTAGTAGACATGTGGGACCATATTCCCCGTTGTATGATCTATATGTTATGACTCTACGGAGCAAGATGACTGTCAGCATGTGTGGCGACATAGATGACCTTAGCCTGTATGGCGACGGAAATGACTATTAGCCATTGTGCAATAGAGTTCTGTGCCTTAGCCTGTGTGGCGACGAAGATGACTGTTAGCCCTTGTGCAACAGAGTTTTGTGCCTTAGCCTGCGTGGCGACGGAGATGACCGACTGATGTTGTTCCGGCGGATGTGCTCGACCGATGTTGTTTCGGCGAGTATGACCGTCCAGTTGTGGCACGGCTGACGAGTATGACCGACCAGAGTGACGACTCTGGCGGATTGTGGTCTCGACCACTGATCAGATCTGATGATGACTCGGAAGTACGTGCGATCCTCACCGAACCCATATGACTAGTGTAGCTGCGAGTGGGAGTGTGTCACATATTTTCCGTATGACCGCATGTGCCTGTGGTGGGTATCTACGAATGTCCAAAACTAGACGTATGACTAATGAACCCCGGTTGGGGAAAATGACTATTATGACTTGTGACCTGATGACCCAGTTGGAGAATGTTTTGTTATGATTTATGTTTTGCATAATACTAGTATGATATGTCACGTATTGCATGTGCATGTAGGTGGGTTTGGCATACGGGATTTCCTTAGGGAAACTCACGGCATCGTTGTTTTATTTCAGGTTCCCCTTCGGGAGCTGTTTTGGTGGTGACTGAGGACGAGTGCATTTTGTAGTCGGGTCCTCGTGTCTATTTTGGGGTTATTATGACTACTTGTATATCTGTATATTGTATTTTGATGTAGTCATTCTTTTGACAACTCCTGTATACAGTGTAACACCTTATATTATATGTATATCTTCGAGTAGCGTCACTGTGTTGATGTTGATATCCTTTGATTATCTTTTATTTAAAAGTTTAAAATTTCTGCTGTTTCGGGGATGTTATTGTGATACTATTCACTGTTTCCCAATGAAAACATGTGCATATAAGGCTCTAGATTTTCATTTTAATTCTAATAGGAAAGTTAAACTAGTCTGAGCGTGCTTTTGATGTGTATCACTAGAACTAGAAATATTAAATTTTTATATTGAGCTATTGTCAAATACAAACAAGAAGAACAAGGCAGTAAATGATTCCTGCTAACTATGGTTGATTAATGATTTCATGTGAATTTCTTAGAACAACGATATCGAGTGAAGTTTGGTCTAATTGTTCAACTACTTGAAATCTCGCCAATAGAATGTATTCTGGTCGAGCATTACCCTCACCGTAGGTTTGAGACCTTAGAATATATGGAAGGCGTGCACAAATAAAGTAGGAAAATTTGCATGAAGAGCATGAAGATTTGTAATAGGGAATTTAATTTTGAGTGAATTGTATTGACCAAAGTTCAATAATGTACAACTACCGATCATTATAATTGAACATCCCACACATGTTGTATTTGTAATCTTATATATATTGTAATGTCAGATTTATTTAGATTTTTACTTCTAGCATTTCAAGCATGTGATAGTTTTGTCATAACCATGAGAGTGGGCAACTGTGTTCAACAAAACTCCCGCAGGGGCAAGAGTGCTGCCACATGCATATTGATCACAAGTCGAGTGGCCTCTCTAGATTTTTGACCTTTTTTAATTTTTAACCTTGAATTTTGGTATTTCATCGTCTTTGTTACGATCTTATTGGATTTTGACCTCCCCGGGTTTTTGCCTCCTTTAGATTCGATCTCTTGACTATTTTTTGAAACATGATAATAAGATAGACGTGTCTTAATAATGTAGTACAAAAGGATTTGTTCATCCACTTAGGGGTAAGTTACATTAGATCATCAGACTTAAAATGATTTTTTTTATGCACAACTACACGAACATGGTATTTGACCTTTTTTTCTGTGCTTAAATATTCATAGCCATGTCCAAATTAAAGAAGGGGCTAAATTGATAATGCATGTTTAAAATTTTATTTTATATTCCCAAAAAATAAAAAAAGTTGCGCCTCGTGTGTCGGTGAGTTCTGTATAAACTTCAAAATTGAAAATGAAATGGCGTGACGCAAGCAAAAATATAATTTGGGGTTAGCATTAATTGGTTATTATAAGACTTTATTATAATGGTTTTCGGTTGAGTACCATCTATTTTATGTTTTCACAATTTTTCTGGAAATTTGCTGTTTATATCTTCCACATATGTGTGTCTTTGACTTGATCGAATTTGCTCGTGACAGTCTCACAGAGATCGTTTTGTGCTTTCAACATCTATTTCTTAAGAGTTTATTAACTTCGATCTTTATAATACATAAGCTTCAAAGGCAAGTTTTGAATCTCTATGGTTTGCTTAACAATAATTTTTTTATTTTATCAATTCCTTTGAACCCTGCTGCCTTTTCTTCGTACCCATCATACATTTAAGTTTCTCTTCTATAAGCACAATTAGTTTAAGATTGACAGACAGATGTAAGTGAATACACTCCATTTTGTATGCTACCCAAAAGGATGATTCACTAGATTTATACCTAGAAACAAATCCAAATCCGTAATTTTATTTGGGCAGGAACCTCCTTGATGACATAAAACTCGGCCCAAAAGTAAAGAAATATCATTTATTTCTTTGTTCTACAAATATTAGAGC
Organism: Triglochin maritima; assembly: GCA_963682175.1. Classification (NCBI taxonomy): domain Eukaryota; kingdom Viridiplantae; phylum Streptophyta; class Magnoliopsida; order Alismatales; family Juncaginaceae; genus Triglochin; species Triglochin maritima. Next base: position 46,270,759 of record OY821772.1, read on the forward strand.
ACAAATAACAGCGCCCGGGCTACCCCCGGCCCCGGGCGTCCTGCATTCTCTCTCTGCCACGTCAGCTCACCCAACCCACCCAAAAAACCCCCATACCCATGTCCAGGCTACCCCCACCCACCCTACACTCTCTTTCATCCACATTATTTCTTAATTAAACAAATTTAATTCTCACACATCATTTAACAAAATACATTTTATATAAATCTAATTCTAATTACATTATAATTCTATTTTAACTCGAAATATTGTTAATAATTACTGGTAAATCACGAAATTATTATTAAATATTACGGAGCCACGTTACATTTAAGACAAACTGAAATATGAAATATTACACTTAAAGTTAAGAAACAACAGTACATATTACATAAACTAAAATTTCAAATACTACATTACCAACTACGTTAACCGATTTTCAAACCGCTCCTCGTCCGTAGCGTTGCCATATATGCTCAATTAAATCGTCTTTCAGATCCAGATGTTGGTTCCTGTCACGCGCGCACTCGATCTTGATTGACAAAAAAACTCGTGAATATCCGCTATACGATCGGTCGAATTCGACGTTTCCTCAGCTGAAGTTCCAGGACGATCTTCCATAAATTCGAGAATATCTCCAAAAGTAGCATAGCAGTTGCGTTCGTCCTCCACTATCATGTTATGCATGATGATACAAGTTGTCATTATTTTGGACAGAACGTCCTTGCTCCAAGCAAGAGCCGGGTTTCTGATGATCGCGAACCTCGCTTGCAACACTCCGAAAGCGCGTTCAACATCTTTACGGGTTGCCTCCTGCACTTCAGCAAACAATCTGTGCTTCGGGGTGTGAGGGTGAAGGATGGATTGGATGAAGGCCACCCACTGTGGATAAATACCATCAGTAAGATAGTATCCATATCATATTGAACACCATTTACCTCATAATTAACAGGTGGTGCTCGACCTTCTAGTATGTCGTCGAAAACCGGAGATTGTTGCAGGACGTTCAAGTCATTGCATGAACCCGGTATTCCGAAGAAGGAGTGCCAGATCCATAAGTCGTTCGATGTCACCGCCTCAAGGATCAGAGTTGCTTTCCCAGCACGCCCTTGATGTTGTCCCTTCCAAGCAGCTGGGCAGTTTTTCCACTCCCAGTGCATACAATCGATACTCCCCATCATACCTGGAAACCCACGTTGCTCACCAACGTAAAGTAGGCGTGCCAAGTCATTTGCAGTTGGCCGACGTAAATACTCAGGGCCGAAGATGCGAATAACACCTTTACAGAATTTGAGGAGAGCATTTCTGGATGTTGCCGCACTCATTCGTAGGTACTCATCGATCCCATCAGCGGCAACGCCATATGCTAGCATTCACATTGTTGCCGTACTTTTTTGTAGACCGGAGATGCTCATCCTACCAGTTGCGTCCGGTGTTCGTTGGAAGAAGACATCAGATGCTTCGATGGCATTGTGGATGCGCAGGAAGACATGCTTTCTCATCCGAAATCTTGTCCTAAAAAGAGTATCAGAATACACAGGGTTGTCAGAGAAATAATCGTCTACAAGGCGTCTGTAACCTAGTTCACGATCTCTATCTAGGTTCGTCGTTCTCCTTCGACGCTGCTTAGGACGTGTAGTCCTTTCGTAAACAACATTTCCGGCTAATTCAATAGCACGGTCCATTAGATTTAATGTCTCATTCCAGTTATCATCGTCGGATTGACCGGAGTTTAAACTATTATCCGACATTGATGAGAGAAGAAGTTAACAAGTTGAGAAGTTAAAGAAATGTGAGGAATCAGGAGATAGATAGATGTATTTATAGTTGGGAGGGTTTGGATGTATTTGTTGCACTGTTCACGCGTGATTGCACAGTTTACTCTTTGGAAGCGTGATTAAAGTGCACGCGTGATTGAAAACAGTGCACGCGTGATTGAAAAAGTGCACCCGTGATTAAATACTGCACCCGTGATTAAACAGTGTATTGGTTCTGGAAATTTCTTAATTTTAATCACTTACAAAAAATTATTACCCCACATTTATAACAAATACCCAATCCATTAATAACAAAACCTAAACTAAATAAATTTTTTTAAAAAAATAAACCAATCGGAGGGGGACATGTGTCCCCCTCCCTTGGGCGCCCGGGCGTCTGCCCGGGACGCCCAACGCCCGGGCGGGCGTCCCGGTCGGGCGCCCGGGCGGGGCATCCCCGTTAAGGGTGCCCTTAACAACGACAAGCAAGTTGCAGTATCTCAATTTTTTTAATGAATATTAAGGTAAGGTCCACCTACGTCAGCAAACCTTCCGAACGTAAATGAAAATTAAAGTAAGCGTGTAAGCAACTTGCGTTGTAATAACAAATGTTTCTTGTTGATTTGCTAAGTTCGTACAAGATTCCTCTTTGAATCTGAACTAATACGAACGATTATCTTTTCAAGATCTTAAAATGAGTTGGTAGATTTGGTAATACGGTTTGGAAATGTAATGCCACAAAACGATAGAGTTCGACACTGTTTGGAATTTGGAAGGTTGTAATATAAGAGCATCCTTAACAGCGCCCGGGCAGTTCCCGGACACCCTGCTTTCTCTCTCAGCCACGCCAGCTTCTCTCTCTTTCACGTCAGCACAAACCAACTCCCTACAAAATCCTTAACCATTACCCAATCAATCCAGTTACGCTACAGTATTTGTTGTCACGTCATTATTTTTATTCTTCTCTCCAAAACTCTTTCAACAATCAACAAAATATATTAATAATCATTATCGTAATTATTTAATATCAACAATTCATCCGTTTTTAATTAACATTTAATTAATAAATACGAAAATATTATTAAAATTTAGGACCTACAGTATGCGCGTTACTCAAAAAAGACGAGATGATTGGATCGAGGCTTGGACTTCTCAGGCATCGAGGACCTACAGTATGCACGTGACTCACAAAAGACGAGACGATTGGATCAAGACTTGGACTTCTTAGGCATCGAGGAGCTACAGTATGCGCGTGACTCACAAAAGACGAGACGATTGGATCGAGCACCTACAGTACACGTGTGACTACTTCAATATATATACCCCAACCACATTAATTCTCTACTCACCTCTATTGTAATCTTACTTCTTCCACCATAATTCTCTACTCACCTCTACTTTCTACTCACAATGTCATCTTCAGAAGACAATGATTCACCAGATTATCGACGATCTCCACGTCGTCCACCCCCAAGCTAACACTTTTTCCCTTACCAAAATGTTCCACAACCATGATTCCACCCGTTATACCAAAGCCAATTTACCACACAATCAGGATTCCACCCGTCCCACCAAAGCCAATTTTTACCACACTCAGGGCTCTACCCACACAATCAATACCAACCGCCAACTCAGGAAGAAGGGCAAACCCAATTCCCAATGGGTATGTATACTCACATCCTAAGTGGCGAAAGTAGTGGAAATGCAAGCCGCTATACAGCTGATGTGAATGACGAAACCACGACTGAGGGAACACGCAAAACCGCGACGATGAGGTTGCAAAAATCGTGCTCTGCACAAGAGGATCAACGACTCGTCTCAGCTTACATGACTGTCAGTGGCGATGATGTGCAGGTTGGGACAAACCAAAAAATGAAGTCCTTCTCGAAACGTGTGGAGCACATCTACAATGACTCAGGCGAGCCAGGTGTAGTAGAGCGTAACTATGAATCATTGAAGGGGCGATGAAGGCGTACATTGCCATCTGTGAACCAATGAGTCGATTGCTTCGACCAGGCGGTGCAGAGGAAGAGAAGCGGTTACAACGAGGACGATGTCATCCATGAAGCGCACATCATCTACGAACGAACACACAACGCCAAATTTCAGTTCATGCATGTTTGGCTTTTGTTACGCAGGTATCCAAATGGGAGTCTGTTGCGCTTGGACTTCCCACCGGAAACGTCGCTGCAGAAAGTTCGGAGAGTTTTAGCAGCGGGAAAAGAAAAAGCACCGACGAAGATGGGAGTAACGCAACACCGTCAGCAGATGAAATGGTGTTCGAAACATGTCCTCGTCCTGAAGGTGTTAAAAAAGCCCAAAAAAAGAAGGGGAAACAACCATTTCAGGCACAACTTGATCCTGATATGTTAGAACTGGGGAAACAAATTGAATATAGCGTAAAAGTGAAAGAGGAAAAATATTTGCATTACGAAGAACGGATGGAGAGGAAACTCATCGAAGCTGAGGTGAATTTCCAAAAGGAACTGAACAGCAAGAAACTTGATGTCCTCTTCGCTCTAATGAAGAAGGAAAACAATGACGAATTCGATAAAGAAACACTTGCTGAACTCAAGAAATGGGCTAAAGCACAAGGATATCTGTAGGTGCTTATATTTTCAATATGTCTGTGGTAGTTTATCAGTATTCTGTTAGTTTAAATTTTGTATCTGTAGGATGATTGTCTTTCCTTTCCTTATTTCTGTTGTATTTCGTATTCTGTATTTTTATTGAATTTTGTTTCCGAAATGTATGAGTATTATACTACTATTTCTTAATTTGTCACGTGCCCCCCCCCCCCCCCAGGGTGCTCTAACGATTCTCTATCTGAAATTGATTTATTTATTGTTTATAACTTAAAACGACTTCCATTCTTAAAATATCAGTTAATATAGGGATATAACCCCTTGGGTCACAAATATCCCCCTCCCCCCGGGGGAGAGGAACAACCTTGTCTTTTTCTTTGTAAGGTGTTAGGAGGGTGAACAAGACAAGAATGAACAAGACTAACCGTTCACTGATGAATAAGTTAGATGTCTCAATCATTGCCATGGCAAAGCATCTCACAGTGTATATCCTTGTGGTTCAAACAAGATGCATCTCCCAGATGACAACTACAATATGTGGTAGCTAATAACTATTGACTTATTTTCCCCCCAACTATTTACGGAGAAGAAAACAAATAGAAGATTACAGATATACACACACACACTAACCATATATGTGGGTAATTGGATATCTTTCCTCCTTAAGAGTAGAATGTGATGTAAGTTGCAATCATGATCGTATTTTCTATTAATGAGATTCTTGCATTTATATTATCTCTATTTTTGGCATATATACTTGTCTTTTGAAAGGCAGCATATGTCAGTATGTCGCATATATACTTATAAGTTGTAATATCCTCCAAATTGATGGAGCGTGACTCAAGCTCTCCAATTAAACTCCATTATCAAAAAAAGTCCATTACTAACTCAACCACTTCTCGATTATGGTATTTAATTAGATGTAAAATTTCATGGTTTTGTAATTTAGGGTGAAGAAATCGCTCTTCGCGAAATACGATCGTGTACAGATATAAATGTAATAATGTCAAGATTGGTTAAATTGACAGCTAAATATGACGTCTGATCTAGAATAACCACATTTGGTTGGAAAATAGGTTGCTAGAACGTGAATATGACCAAAATAAAAGAAATCTATGCAAAATAACACAAATAAAGGGTGTATCTGATATTTGACTTCAAGTTGGAGGACATAATGATATACATGACTATGTAATTCAAGTCGAGAGATTGAACTTATAACAATACACAAAAAATGAATGGTATTTATGTGAATATAAGAAGAAGAAAAAAGAAGGTATGAATGCAAAGACTTTTTTCTGCCTTCGTTGAATGAGTTTATGTTGGAAACTTGCAAACAAACAAACACAACAAAGAAAACATGGGAAAACCAAATAAAACCGGTTGCACAACGTGCACAATGTCTTCTACCATAATTATGTGCTCAATAATCAATAGCTTAAAATGCATAATGTCTTCTACCAAAATTATGTGCTCATTAATCAATAGCTCAAACATTACTATTTCCGCACTACTTTATCCGTCATGTCCAATTTCATTTCCCTGTCAACCCGTAGTTAACTTATCAACAAGAACAAGTGAACATTGCGACCTCCCAAAACCAAAACTTGAAACACAAATTTGTTCCACCTATTGCGTACCTCAAAAGTGGTGGAAAAAACCACACTACGCCCATTCTTTGCCTTTCTTGACAATCCAAGCAGAAAAATTCGGTCCCAAATTACCCGTGAGAGATGGATTGAGTTTGTAAGTTGTAACCACCAACTCTGTGCACTTCCATCCATGCATGTTCTTTGTGCTTATGCAAAAAGATTTGGAGGGCCACATGAGGTGGCAATTTCACAACCAAACTGCACGTGTGGCCCACCTAACTGCCACGTGTGGGCAACTTGGTCTTCCCTTGCTCGGGTTTAAGAGTTATAAAGGTTGGTGGTGAGATGCCTCTCCTCTGCAGCCATGCTTATCAACTCTCTCTCTCTCTCTTGCTCTTTGCTTCTCTCTTCTTTGTGTAATAAATTGGTTTATGTCATAGAGTGCTGTGTGGTTAGTAACAAGAAGAAACTAGATTTGTTTTGTCTCTTTTGAGAGAGAGAGAGAAAGAGAGAGATGGGAAGACAACCATGTTGTGAGAAGGTTGGGTTGAAGAAGGGACCATGGACAGCTGAGGAGGACAAGAAGTTGATCAACTTCATACTCACCAATGGCCAGTGCTGTTGGAGAGCTGTCCCAAAACTTGCAGGTTAATTCTCAGTTAACTCGTCCCTTTCCCCTAATTAATCACAACCCACCTCCCTTTACCAACTACAAATCAACGGGACTTTTGCTAATATGGATATTGGGTTGGTGTCAAGTTTGATAATTTTGGTGTGGTATTATTTTCCCATCTTATTTATCAAAGAGTTTTAATTAATTTGAACCAAAAGTTTTGATTTTTCTTTTACTAATATTATATTGGAGGTTAAAAGTGTGAAAGAAGTTTTGTGGGTTGATTAATTTTGTAGTGGTGTGAGCCTTTGCCTTTTGTTATAGTGGGGTGGTGCTTTATGAATAATATAAGTAATGCAATCATCTAGGGGTAGGGAAAATTTTTCGAAAATCTATTCTCATCAGAAGCATGTGGATTTTTCCTGAAAGTTTGATTTGCGTATCTGAAATGCATGCGCCCATGCTTGTGTTTTCCGGAATTAAGTCAGATTTTTTTATTAATAGTGATATATATGTTTGTAGGTTTGCTGAGGTGTGGGAAGAGCTGTAGGCTGAGATGGACAAATTACCTCAGACCTGACCTGAAGAGAGGTTTGCTCTCTGAGTACGAGGAGAAGGTGGTCATTGACCTCCACGCAAAGCTTGGCAATAGGTGCCTCTCTTATTCCATCTCTCCAATTCTAAATTGGTATATGGCTAGGTTTCCATCTTAAAATTATCAATTGATATTAGATGAAGTTAGAATTAGGATTGTGAACATTTAATTTTCTTATGTCGGATTACCCTCAACCCTGATCTTATGACCACTTTGATTGGACATGTATATTCAAATATAAGCGGATGTGTTGGATTGTTAAATTGGACCACTTTGATACCATGTCAAGGTGTATTTCTAATTCAAAATCAATGGACGCGGTGTGTTGTGATTTAGATTTTCATATCTCATAAGAATGTCCGATTAGCCATGCTCGAACATGACAATAGTGATACCCCATTGTCTTATACAAATATGGTGATAATGTAACAGAAAATTGTAGTTGAAGTCACATCTTTAATTTCCATCTTTCCTTGCACATTCTAGTTTGTTGATACATCATGAATAACTTAATGGAACTTGCTACCTAACCATGAAAAGGATAGATAATACACACTACTAAATTATTATTGTTGTTATTATTATATTACTATTACTTGCTAGTAAGTGGAGGAATAAAATTTGACTGCATACATGTATCGCAGATGGTCAAAAATCGCAGCTCAGCTCCCTGGAAGAACTGACAATGAGATAAAGAACCACTGGAACACCCACATCAAGAAGAAACTAAAGAAGATGGGCATTGACCCTCACACCCACAAACCCATTTGTTCCACAGATTCGAAGGAGCAGCAGAAGGAACAAATGGAGGCAAACGAAGAACAAAAGATTGAGCACAAAGAAGAAGAAGTACAGTGTTGTGAACACTCAGAAGAAGACAAGACACAGCCATACTTGAGCACTTCCCCTGGATTCTGCACAGATGATGTGCCCATGATCCAACCTGATGAGATCATTGTCCCAAGTGCATCAACCTCTTCCATCTCCTCATCTGCCTCTCCTTCCACATCCATTAATTCCCCAGAGAAGTTTGAAGTCCAGCTCCAGTTCCCAAGCATGGATTGGCCAGTGTCAATGTGTATGTGGGAAATGGATGAGTTCAATGGCCTTGATTTCATCTATGATGAGTCTTGTGATCAGAGTTTGGGAGGAGGAGTTGACCCATTTGGTCAACTCAATAAAACTGGGTTTGACCAGGATTACTGAAAATTGTTGATGTAGTTAAGTGTTTTGTTGATTGTTATTACATAAATAAGACCCATCTCTTGAATTTCCTTTACATTGATTTTGTGGCATAAAAATATGACATGTTTCATCAGCTGTTGGTAATGGATTAAATCTTACAATACAATTTTCATCAAACTCTACTGTGTTGCTATTACATGTTAGCTAGGGTGCATGTTCAGCTAGGGTGCATGTTTGGCCCCGCAACAATCACTACTCAACACATGTGCTGGCTCATTTGATACATTCTTAAATTTAGACTATACAAAAATAGATATTATGCTTATGCTTCAATAAATTTAGACTAGAAAAAAATAGACAAAAAAGATTCTTAAATTTAGACTAGACAAGGGCTTGCCTCATCTCATCTAACTTAGCAGTTAATATCAATAGTACACCAACTTAAAAGTTTCATATGACCAATGGCATTAGGCGAGGAAACCCACTATCGTCGTTTATTATTATTATTGTAACAAACGTTCTTTCTAATATAATACAGTTAGGAACAAATAACAACTTGATTTCTGGAATTAAAATTGATCTTCAATAACATCATTTTCTGCGCTTTAAGAGCCAAAGAAAAACAACACACCACACTTATTAAAAATGCGACATCTCTTGATCTCACACCGAACAGGCGAACAATAAGTAAATTACTGAACTTGGTGTAATTCCTAGCATTGATAGAGGAGTGTACCTTTATTGTGATAATAATGGTACCATTGCTCAAACTAAGGAACCTAGATCACACCAAAAATTCAAACATAGTCTCAGGAAATTTCATGTGATACGAGATATCACTAAAAGGAAAGATGTGAAGATTTACAATGTTCATACAGACAACAATGTGACCGATCTGTTGACTAAATCATTGCCTCAACTCAAGCATGAGAGTCATACTAGGGCCATAGGAATAAAACACAATGCAGAATGACTTTGATTATGTAATATCTAGTATTATGAAGTTGTTCATTAATATTGGTATTGTTTACATTTGTCAAATGAAATAAAATTTTAGTATTTATTTAATTATGGTTTAGAATTAAATAATTGTCCAAAATAAATTATAAATTCAAATAGGTTTGTCAAATACGTATTGATAAATGAAATCCTATGATGTGAACTTGAATATATATTTTATTATTGTCCCTGGTCTAGGTCATTGAATTGGACGACAATGACTTATAAAGACTAGTTTGTATGTTGATTGATAGCGTCGTTTCATGGGCTATAGAGACATTCGATGTCTAATAAATTATATGAATATATGTGTCTATTAAATTACATAGATATATGTTGGAGAACATATATTGGACTAACCCGATATGAGAATCTTTAAGATATTTGGAATGTCATAAGATTTCTCATTGACTATTTATGTAGATTCCTCAAACATTACTCCATCACTTTTCTTGTATGAGAATTGGTATATTCTTGACTCCGTCAAACGTCGTGTCGTAAAAGAAGGCTATAAAGGTGGATGTCAGAATTTACATGAATCATATGAAGAATTGTGGATGTGCAAGATTGGATTTCTCCTCCTACTTAGTAGGATGGTTGTCTTTGGTCTCTTGAATAGTGAAAATTGAAATGCATGGACGTGCTTAAATGGATTAAGAGTTAATCATTTGTTTCAACAGTTTGAACTCAGATTTCAAGAAATGGTCTGAACGGAATGAGATGACATTCTATCTTACCTGATGTTCGGATCAAGACAATAAGAGATAAAGGAATTTATTGTTGCACACTTGTTAATGACAAGTGGGAGATTGAAGGAGGTGTCCTTTAATCAAGATGACAATGAATAAATAGTTAAAATGATAATTAATCTGATTATATTAGGGGTCATAATGTTTAGCTAGAAACCAATTACGATCTACGTATCAATTGTTGGGCGTGTTACTGATATAATCAGGTCGTATAAGGGTTACACACATTTGAAACTATGAGCTAAACAAATGGATGACTAAGGGCCCATTAAGCTCACTTACCTAATGAGATTAAGGTTAACTTAAGAGATGTCTATAAATATATGAGAATTATGGTTTTAGAAAGTAGAAGAAAAATGAAGCAATTTTTTTTCCTCTCCTAAAACCCTAGCCGTCCCCTCCCTTTCACCACCAAGGAAGAAGTTTGTTCTTCCATCAATCTCGTTCTAGATAATGTTCGGTGGTAGCTTAGTCTGTGGTTCGTGTGTCACGAGTAGAGGAATCACGTTTGAGATTCTCCGTCATCCGTTCTCGCAAAATAAGAGACATTGAGAGTACACACATCAAAGGTATAAACGATTATACTCATGTCTCTCTCATTACTGCCATATGCATGGATATTGTGGTGGTCGATGTCATTAGAAATTGTTTCTAAATAATTTTCCACTGTGTAACATTGTAACCCAATAATTTTTATACATGTTAAAAAGGTAGTTAACATCAGATGGTGGGGCATAACATCAACATGTCCCAAGAATTGAATATATGATGATCATAATGTTGGAAAAATAGTCTTACATTGTTAAATAATAAAATATGTATTACTCTAGAACAAAGTTGGATTCCCCGTTCATTATTTTAGTGCTTACATTATTTGAGTGTTTAAGTTTTAGGTAGTAGATTAATATCAAATTTAATTGATTGCCTTTAATTTCGTTTATTCTACATCAATGAATGATGTGAGAAGAGTTTTCTCTTTTCTTTTTATTTCATGATGATCCTAGAATGTTTAGGGCATAATATTTACCTAGGTTGCTCCGAAAGTGTTAAAGGGCAGCCTTACCTTTTCATTTCATGTTCCATACAGAAGAGAAGTTCCTCAGATAACTGAATGCACAAGTGAATATTCCGTGGATGTCTACAATGTTTTGGAATGTGATTTTATTGGAGGTTTAACTAACCACTAGAATTTGTGGGTAGACTTTGTTCTAAGTCTTCCATGAGCTATATCACTTTCTTGAAATATAGCTACCAAATCTGGTTGAAGATTTTGACACCCACAACAGAATTGAGGTTGGCCGGGCAAATTTTTTTTGGTATTAGACTTCCACAAGCACTGAGCCTAAAACTTGCAGGGATCTAAAAACGCGTTTTCTTCCTCAAAGATTATCTTCCAAGGCTTTGACGATTATTTTGTTTTCCCAAATCTATTCTAAGAAAACAACTAGATCAATAATTAGAATTTGTCCACATTCAGATAAGGACTTATGTTTTGTTAAGCCAATCAAATTTGACTTAGTACATACGCACGTCTATCGATTTCAGTTACTTAAGATCAAGTGTCTAGGTAGGAAAGAGTAGTAAATGTTATATATATATTCCTTTGGAACGATTTAGGAATATATTTTACCAGTCTAATGTGTGCTTGACTAATATAATAATTTATGGATTATAGGCCCATCAATCCCATGTCAACTCTAATACCATGTAAATTTGATTGATCCAAGTGTTTAGGTGGAAGATACATATATAGTAACAACTTTATTACAAATATTACACACTGTTAATTTTGAACACATTTGAACTATATTTTCCTGATAAATGATGCTTTGTGTATTTTTGGACAGTGTTGTTCTTAAAGTGGTGACATGAGTACTTGATTTTGAAACCTCAATGGGAGCTTGATGAACTATGACGTCAGAGGAGTTCCGTTCCAAGAGTGGTGTCAGCTCATGTTAACGGGAATTCCACATCCTTAATCTCCTTTCCCACGTAGAAGTGCGGAATTTTCCAGAATATTAGTTGATGACATTCGAACAATTATAAAAAACACACCCAAGTAATGATGACTAGTAAGATCTTCATTAAGTAATTTGTGTCGTTTCATTGGTCCCCATTGGCATTGGAATCTTGGATGAAGAAAGGGCGAGAATTGCCCCCACCGGCCCACCCCCACATCTTTCCTTTTCCTCCTTTCCACATGCTTTGTTGTGGGAGTGTGGACAAAAGGCTGAAAGCAAACTCCACCAGTATCTCTCTAACTTGTACGCCCATAGGTTTCTTTTGCAACATGCAGCAATACATGATGCAAGCATTTCCTCACCCTTACATCACATTAAGGTTTAATTGTGATCATACATGGTCAATGTGTGTAAATATATGAATTACTTTATTAGTCACTTCCTCCAACATGCTAGTTGCATTATTTTAAGGGAAATGTTTGTTGAACGCAGGCGTCACGGACGCGCTCTACGTGGATATCCATGTCAGCCCTTACGTGGCCAAAGTATGAATTTTTTTTGTTTTTTCTTCCTGATGTCCACTCAAATCACATTAAATGCGTTTCAACTCAGCACGTTCTCTCTCTCCACCCAAATACAAATATGATGACACTCTTTCTTTCTTCTTCATTCTTTCTCTCCAGAATAAATCACCATTTCTAGCAAGATATTATGTCGAAGAAGCGTCTGATGCCGACTCCCAGGATTCTTCACAACGTAAGCAGCGTGAATGGGACGGTGCGAAGACTTCCCGATGTTCTTGTCAGCGTTAACATCGTGAATGTGACGATCCGGTGGTGAAGACTTCGCACCACAACATCTTTGCTGCATTGTTGGAGCCATGACAGAAAAAGAAGGAAGAAGAAAGAAAGAGTGTCATCGACCGTCCCATTCACGTTCCTTACGTTGTGAAGAACCCTGGGAGTCGGCATCAGACGCTTCTTCGAAATAATATCTTGCTTGAAATTGTGATTTATTCCGGAGAGAGGTACAACGCTCCGTGGTGAAGACTTACGTCTGTTCGGTTTATGTCGTACATCTCTCCGTAATAAATCACCATTTTGAGTAAGATATTACGTCGAAGAAGCGTCTGATGTCGACTCCCAAGGTTCTTCACAACGTAAGCAGCGTGAATGAGACGATCATGTTTAAGTCTTACATCTTCTTTCCGATTTACTGGGAAAATATATATTATCTTTGTAATTTGTGTGTGTTTGTATTGTTTGTTTGTGTGTGATTTACTGGGAGAAGATATATTATTTTTGTAATTTTTGTGTGTTTGTGTTTGTGTTTGTGTTTGTGCTTGTATTGTTTGTTTGTCTTTGTGCTCTTATTGTATCTTATTGTGTAATAGTTACCATCAATAATATGTACCATCAATATCTTATTGTGCTCTCATTGTATCTACATAAACATGACAAACTTTCTACATAAACTGGACAAACATTCTACATAAACAGGACAAACTTTCTACATAAACAGTACAAACTTTCTACATAAACTGGACAAACATTCTACATAAACAAGATAAACTTTCTACATAAACAGGACAAACTTTCTACATAAACAAGACAAAACAGGACAAACTTTCTACATAAACAGGACAAAACATGACAAACTTTCTACATAAACAGGACAAACTTTCCAGGACAAGCTTTCTACATAAACAGGACAAAACATGACAAACTTTCTACATAAACAGGAAATCTGAGATGCTATTTTTTTCCTAAACGTAATTCTTGTAGGGTAAAATATACAGTGGGAGGTTTGTTGAGTTTGTGCGGGGGTGGCAGGGGGCGGCAACCCCTGCGGACTGCCCCTGTTTTGACATCATATTATTGCATTCCATATATTGATTCATTTATTCCGACAATAATGAAGTCATATATTATTCCGGACTGCAAATACACTTATTCCGATTCCGGACAGCAAATCCACTTATTCCGGACAGCAAATCCACTTATTCCGGACAAACTTTATGTTCCGTTTCTGTTCACACTTTATTCTTAAACCGGACAACAAATACACTTATTCCGGACAGCAAATACACTTATTCCGGACAAACTTTCTGTTCCGTTTCTGGACACACTTTCTTCTTATTCTGGACAACTACACTTATTCCGGACTGCAAATACACTTATTCCGGACAGCAAATACACTTATTCCGGACAAACTTTATGTTCCGTTTCTGGTCACACTTTATTCTTAAATCGGACAACAAATACACTTAGTCCGGACAACAAATACACTTATTCCGGACAGCAAATACACTTATTCCGGACAAACTTTCTGTTACGTTTCTGGACACACTTTCTTCTTATTCTGGACAACTACACTTATTTCGGAATGCAAATACACTTATTCCGGACAACAAATCAACTTATTCCGGACAAACTTTATGTTCCGTTTCTGGACACACTTTATTCTTAAATCTGACAACAAATACACTTAGTCCGGACAACAAATACACTTATTCCGGACAGCAAATACCCTTATTCCGGACATACACATAACGTAAACAGGACAAACACATAATGTAAACTGCACACACACATAAAGTAAGCTAGACAAATTAAGTTGATCCAACGTAAAACTTAAAAACAAATATTTTATTATGATAAGTGTGGGCTCTGCACGAATAATGAGACTGCACGATGTCCTAGGGTCTGCACATTGTCTTATCTGTGTATTGGGAAATGAATCGTACAACTTAAAGAACCGGCGTTTTTTAAAAAGACCAAAACACGCGAAGAGAAATTTCGCTGACTGGACGCTGACTCAAAGAAAAATATCTGAGCTGTACAGATCCACGTAAGGCGCGTCCGTGATGCGCGCGTCCGTCTATCACGACTCTTATTTTAAATGTAAACTGTTGTTGGAAAATGATGGGCATGTTAATTAAGGAGCATTTGTTTAGAAAATGATGGGATGCTAATATTTGCTACTAAGATATCAGTCCCTTATATATTAAGATAAGCACAATCCTCTCCAAGCTTAAGTATGAGTAAATTGGTCGAATGAAATTGTATTTGACCTTCATTTTGAAGGTTGCATACAATGGAGGTGGCACTTAGGAACTGGGGCCATGCTCCTCTCGATTTTGGATTTGTCTTGTAAAATGTATACTTATTAGGATTATATTTTTCTTGGATTTTGAATTTCACGTAGTTAAGTATATATATCACCTGTATTTTGTCTTCCCTGTAATTTGAATTTTACTTAATTAAGTATACTCATATTAGATTTTCGAACTTTTTAGATTTTTTCCAGGATGTTACACAAATTGTCCTTCCTTACTCGAAATACATGACAAAACCCCTGGCTGCAACTGTGAGAACCTAATACTTTTGATTAAGGTTAATTAGGTTTAAGAACTTTAACCCTATTTAGGTGAGGGTATATAAATACAAACTCAACAATTTTCCTCTCATTTCCTTCTTTCTCTGTTTCTTCTTCTTCTTCTCTCTCTCTCTCCCTTGTAGTTCGTCGGCAAGGAAAGGAGGAGAAGCGGGTGCGTCGGCAAGTCGAGTTCACCGGAGTTCAAGGAAGATGTGGAGATCCGCGTTCAGGTGAAGAGTTTGCCGGAGATACGCTCTTTCTCGTGGAGGGATCGTCGTTGCTCTTCGAAAGCTTTTCCAAGCTTTCAATGTATGCCAAGCCTTGCTTTTACGCTCACCTAAGCTTGTGTGAGTATTTAAGTGTTCGACGGTAGGCCGAAAGGCTCGTTGGAATTGTGTGGCAGAACTTTCTTTTCTGTTTCGGTCGACCGATGCTCAATTCGATCGACCGGTCGTAGTCTAATTTGGGCGTTCTCTCTCGCACCGGTCGAGCGATACCATGTGGGTGGTCGACCAGTTTTACGTTTGAGCGAGAAGATGAAGACCCTGAGTGCATTGACCATCTAAACGGTCGACCGCCACATTGACCAGTCCGATCGGACGTACTATTTTAAGTCGGTTGGGGGTGTAGACTTCTAAACGGTCGACTGCCTTGAGATCTCGTTCGACCGATGACTTAAGTAGGGTTCGACCGATTCATATTTCGGTCGACCGGCAATGACTTACAGGAATGTTGAAGTCCCTGATGTTTTTCGGTTGATCGGAAGCCCATTGTCGTTCGACCGTTGGGGATGTGTTATTTATTATTATTTTGTGGCGTAGACCTTATAAACGGTCGACCGTCCAAAGACTTTTGTTCGACCGTTTGATGTTGTTTGGTTCGACCGTTGGATTGTGGTTCAAACCAATTACCAGTTTTTAACGACCAACCGGTCGACCGTATGACCTTTTTCGGTCGACCGTTGGAGCTTAGTAATTGAATTGTTTGTTTATGAACGCGTTGGTGCGTGTATTGCATTTACTGCTTATATTCCCATGATATGACATGTGCATTGAGACCTAGGTAGTAGACATGTGGGACCATATTCCCCGTTGTATGATCTATATGTTATGACTCTACGGAGCAAGATGACTGTCAGCATGTGTGGCGACATAGATGACCTTAGCCTGTATGGCGACGGAAATGACTATTAGCCATTGTGCAATAGAGTTCTGTGCCTTAGCCTGTGTGGCGACGAAGATGACTGTTAGCCCTTGTGCAACAGAGTTTTGTGCCTTAGCCTGCGTGGCGACGGAGATGACCGACTGATGTTGTTCCGGCGGATGTGCTCGACCGATGTTGTTTCGGCGAGTATGACCGTCCAGTTGTGGCACGGCTGACGAGTATGACCGACCAGAGTGACGACTCTGGCGGATTGTGGTCTCGACCACTGATCAGATCTGATGATGACTCGGAAGTACGTGCGATCCTCACCGAACCCATATGACTAGTGTAGCTGCGAGTGGGAGTGTGTCACATATTTTCCGTATGACCGCATGTGCCTGTGGTGGGTATCTACGAATGTCCAAAACTAGACGTATGACTAATGAACCCCGGTTGGGGAAAATGACTATTATGACTTGTGACCTGATGACCCAGTTGGAGAATGTTTTGTTATGATTTATGTTTTGCATAATACTAGTATGATATGTCACGTATTGCATGTGCATGTAGGTGGGTTTGGCATACGGGATTTCCTTAGGGAAACTCACGGCATCGTTGTTTTATTTCAGGTTCCCCTTCGGGAGCTGTTTTGGTGGTGACTGAGGACGAGTGCATTTTGTAGTCGGGTCCTCGTGTCTATTTTGGGGTTATTATGACTACTTGTATATCTGTATATTGTATTTTGATGTAGTCATTCTTTTGACAACTCCTGTATACAGTGTAACACCTTATATTATATGTATATCTTCGAGTAGCGTCACTGTGTTGATGTTGATATCCTTTGATTATCTTTTATTTAAAAGTTTAAAATTTCTGCTGTTTCGGGGATGTTATTGTGATACTATTCACTGTTTCCCAATGAAAACATGTGCATATAAGGCTCTAGATTTTCATTTTAATTCTAATAGGAAAGTTAAACTAGTCTGAGCGTGCTTTTGATGTGTATCACTAGAACTAGAAATATTAAATTTTTATATTGAGCTATTGTCAAATACAAACAAGAAGAACAAGGCAGTAAATGATTCCTGCTAACTATGGTTGATTAATGATTTCATGTGAATTTCTTAGAACAACGATATCGAGTGAAGTTTGGTCTAATTGTTCAACTACTTGAAATCTCGCCAATAGAATGTATTCTGGTCGAGCATTACCCTCACCGTAGGTTTGAGACCTTAGAATATATGGAAGGCGTGCACAAATAAAGTAGGAAAATTTGCATGAAGAGCATGAAGATTTGTAATAGGGAATTTAATTTTGAGTGAATTGTATTGACCAAAGTTCAATAATGTACAACTACCGATCATTATAATTGAACATCCCACACATGTTGTATTTGTAATCTTATATATATTGTAATGTCAGATTTATTTAGATTTTTACTTCTAGCATTTCAAGCATGTGATAGTTTTGTCATAACCATGAGAGTGGGCAACTGTGTTCAACAAAACTCCCGCAGGGGCAAGAGTGCTGCCACATGCATATTGATCACAAGTCGAGTGGCCTCTCTAGATTTTTGACCTTTTTTAATTTTTAACCTTGAATTTTGGTATTTCATCGTCTTTGTTACGATCTTATTGGATTTTGACCTCCCCGGGTTTTTGCCTCCTTTAGATTCGATCTCTTGACTATTTTTTGAAACATGATAATAAGATAGACGTGTCTTAATAATGTAGTACAAAAGGATTTGTTCATCCACTTAGGGGTAAGTTACATTAGATCATCAGACTTAAAATGATTTTTTTTATGCACAACTACACGAACATGGTATTTGACCTTTTTTTCTGTGCTTAAATATTCATAGCCATGTCCAAATTAAAGAAGGGGCTAAATTGATAATGCATGTTTAAAATTTTATTTTATATTCCCAAAAAATAAAAAAAGTTGCGCCTCGTGTGTCGGTGAGTTCTGTATAAACTTCAAAATTGAAAATGAAATGGCGTGACGCAAGCAAAAATATAATTTGGGGTTAGCATTAATTGGTTATTATAAGACTTTATTATAATGGTTTTCGGTTGAGTACCATCTATTTTATGTTTTCACAATTTTTCTGGAAATTTGCTGTTTATATCTTCCACATATGTGTGTCTTTGACTTGATCGAATTTGCTCGTGACAGTCTCACAGAGATCGTTTTGTGCTTTCAACATCTATTTCTTAAGAGTTTATTAACTTCGATCTTTATAATACATAAGCTTCAAAGGCAAGTTTTGAATCTCTATGGTTTGCTTAACAATAATTTTTTTATTTTATCAATTCCTTTGAACCCTGCTGCCTTTTCTTCGTACCCATCATACATTTAAGTTTCTCTTCTATAAGCACAATTAGTTTAAGATTGACAGACAGATGTAAGTGAATACACTCCATTTTGTATGCTACCCAAAAGGATGATTCACTAGATTTATACCTAGAAACAAATCCAAATCCGTAATTTTATTTGGGCAGGAACCTCCTTGATGACATAAAACTCGGCCCAAAAGTAAAGAAATATCATTTATTTCTTTGTTCTACAAATATTAGAGCACAAATAACAGCGCCCGGGCTACCCCCGGCCCCGGGCGTCCTGCATTCTCTCTCTGCCACGTCAGCTCACCCAACCCACCCAAAAAACCCCCATACCCATGTCCAGGCTACCCCCACCCACCCTACACTCTCTTTCATCCACATTATTTCTTAATTAAACAAATTTAATTCTCACACATCATTTAACAAAATACATTTTATATAAATCTAATTCTAATTACATTATAATTCTATTTTAACTCGAAATATTGTTAATAATTACTGGTAAATCACGAAATTATTATTAAATATTACGGAGCCACGTTACATTTAAGACAAACTGAAATATGAAATATTACACTTAAAGTTAAGAAACAACAGTACATATTACATAAACTAAAATTTCAAATACTACATTACCAACTACGTTAACCGATTTTCAAACCGCTCCTCGTCCGTAGCGTTGCCATATATGCTCAATTAAATCGTCTTTCAGATCCAGATGTTGGTTCCTGTCACGCGCGCACTCGATCTTGATTGACAAAAAAACTCGTGAATATCCGCTATACGATCGGTCGAATTCGACGTTTCCTCAGCTGAAGTTCCAGGACGATCTTCCATAAATTCGAGAATATCTCCAAAAGTAGCATAGCAGTTGCGTTCGTCCTCCACTATCATGTTATGCATGATGATACAAGTTGTCATTATTTTGGACAGAACGTCCTTGCTCCAAGCAAGAGCCGGGTTTCTGATGATCGCGAACCTCGCTTGCAACACTCCGAAAGCGCGTTCAACATCTTTACGGGTTGCCTCCTGCACTTCAGCAAACAATCTGTGCTTCGGGGTGTGAGGGTGAAGGATGGATTGGATGAAGGCCACCCACTGTGGATAAATACCATCAGTAAGATAGTATCCATATCATATTGAACACCATTTACCTCATAATTAACAGGTGGTGCTCGACCTTCTAGTATGTCGTCGAAAACCGGAGATTGTTGCAGGACGTTCAAGTCATTGCATGAACCCGGTATTCCGAAGAAGGAGTGCCAGATCCATAAGTCGTTCGATGTCACCGCCTCAAGGATCAGAGTTGCTTTCCCAGCACGCCCTTGATGTTGTCCCTTCCAAGCAGCTGGGCAGTTTTTCCACTCCCAGTGCATACAATCGATACTCCCCATCATACCTGGAAACCCACGTTGCTCACCAACGTAAAGTAGGCGTGCCAAGTCATTTGCAGTTGGCCGACGTAAATACTCAGGGCCGAAGATGCGAATAACACCTTTACAGAATTTGAGGAGAGCATTTCTGGATGTTGCCGCACTCATTCGTAGGTACTCATCGATCCCATCAGCGGCAACGCCATATGCTAGCATTCACATTGTTGCCGTACTTTTTTGTAGACCGGAGATGCTCATCCTACCAGTTGCGTCCGGTGTTCGTTGGAAGAAGACATCAGATGCTTCGATGGCATTGTGGATGCGCAGGAAGACATGCTTTCTCATCCGAAATCTTGTCCTAAAAAGAGTATCAGAATACACAGGGTTGTCAGAGAAATAATCGTCTACAAGGCGTCTGTAACCTAGTTCACGATCTCTATCTAGGTTCGTCGTTCTCCTTCGACGCTGCTTAGGACGTGTAGTCCTTTCGTAAACAACATTTCCGGCTAATTCAATAGCACGGTCCATTAGATTTAATGTCTCATTCCAGTTATCATCGTCGGATTGACCGGAGTTTAAACTATTATCCGACATTGATGAGAGAAGAAGTTAACAAGTTGAGAAGTTAAAGAAATGTGAGGAATCAGGAGATAGATAGATGTATTTATAGTTGGGAGGGTTTGGATGTATTTGTTGCACTGTTCACGCGTGATTGCACAGTTTACTCTTTGGAAGCGTGATTAAAGTGCACGCGTGATTGAAAACAGTGCACGCGTGATTGAAAAAGTGCACCCGTGATTAAATACTGCACCCGTGATTAAACAGTGTATTGGTTCTGGAAATTTCTTAATTTTAATCACTTACAAAAAATTATTACCCCACATTTATAACAAATACCCAATCCATTAATAACAAAACCTAAACTAAATAAATTTTTTTAAAAAAATAAACCAATCGGAGGGGGACATGTGTCCCCCTCCCTTGGGCGCCCGGGCGTCTGCCCGGGACGCCCAACGCCCGGGCGGGCGTCCCGGTCGGGCGCCCGGGCGGGGCATCCCCGTTAAGGGTGCCCTTAACAACGACAAGCAAGTTGCAGTATCTCAATTTTTTTAATGAATATTAAGGTAAGGTCCACCTACGTCAGCAAACCTTCCGAACGTAAATGAAAATTAAAGTAAGCGTGTAAGCAACTTGCGTTGTAATAACAAATGTTTCTTGTTGATTTGCTAAGTTCGTACAAGATTCCTCTTTGAATCTGAACTAATACGAACGATTATCTTTTCAAGATCTTAAAATGAGTTGGTAGATTTGGTAATACGGTTTGGAAATGTAATGCCACAAAACGATAGAGTTCGACACTGTTTGGAATTTGGAAGGTTGTAATATAAGAGCATCCTTAACAGCGCCCGGGCAGTTCCCGGACACCCTGCTTTCTCTCTCAGCCACGCCAGCTTCTCTCTCTTTCACGTCAGCACAAACCAACTCCCTACAAAATCCTTAACCATTACCCAATCAATCCAGTTACGCTACAGTATTTGTTGTCACGTCATTATTTTTATTCTTCTCTCCAAAACTCTTTCAACAATCAACAAAATATATTAATAATCATTATCGTAATTATTTAATATCAACAATTCATCCGTTTTTAATTAACATTTAATTAATAAATACGAAAATATTATTAAAATTTAGGACCTACAGTATGCGCGTTACTCAAAAAAGACGAGATGATTGGATCGAGGCTTGGACTTCTCAGGCATCGAGGACCTACAGTATGCACGTGACTCACAAAAGACGAGACGATTGGATCAAGACTTGGACTTCTTAGGCATCGAGGAGCTACAGTATGCGCGTGACTCACAAAAGACGAGACGATTGGATCGAGCACCTACAGTACACGTGTGACTACTTCAATATATATACCCCAACCACATTAATTCTCTACTCACCTCTATTGTAATCTTACTTCTTCCACCATAATTCTCTACTCACCTCTACTTTCTACTCACAATGTCATCTTCAGAAGACAATGATTCACCAGATTATCGACGATCTCCACGTCGTCCACCCCCAAGCTAACACTTTTTCCCTTACCAAAATGTTCCACAACCATGATTCCACCCGTTATACCAAAGCCAATTTACCACACAATCAGGATTCCACCCGTCCCACCAAAGCCAATTTTTACCACACTCAGGGCTCTACCCACACAATCAATACCAACCGCCAACTCAGGAAGAAGGGCAAACCCAATTCCCAATGGGTATGTATACTCACATCCTAAGTGGCGAAAGTAGTGGAAATGCAAGCCGCTATACAGCTGATGTGAATGACGAAACCACGACTGAGGGAACACGCAAAACCGCGACGATGAGGTTGCAAAAATCGTGCTCTGCACAAGAGGATCAACGACTCGTCTCAGCTTACATGACTGTCAGTGGCGATGATGTGCAGGTTGGGACAAACCAAAAAATGAAGTCCTTCTCGAAACGTGTGGAGCACATCTACAATGACTCAGGCGAGCCAGGTGTAGTAGAGCGTAACTATGAATCATTGAAGGGGCGATGAAGGCGTACATTGCCATCTGTGAACCAATGAGTCGATTGCTTCGACCAGGCGGTGCAGAGGAAGAGAAGCGGTTACAACGAGGACGATGTCATCCATGAAGCGCACATCATCTACGAACGAACACACAACGCCAAATTTCAGTTCATGCATGTTTGGCTTTTGTTACGCAGGTATCCAAATGGGAGTCTGTTGCGCTTGGACTTCCCACCGGAAACGTCGCTGCAGAAAGTTCGGAGAGTTTTAGCAGCGGGAAAAGAAAAAGCACCGACGAAGATGGGAGTAACGCAACACCGTCAGCAGATGAAATGGTGTTCGAAACATGTCCTCGTCCTGAAGGTGTTAAAAAAGCCCAAAAAAAGAAGGGGAAACAACCATTTCAGGCACAACTTGATCCTGATATGTTAGAACTGGGGAAACAAATTGAATATAGCGTAAAAGTGAAAGAGGAAAAATATTTGCATTACGAAGAACGGATGGAGAGGAAACTCATCGAAGCTGAGGTGAATTTCCAAAAGGAACTGAACAGCAAGAAACTTGATGTCCTCTTCGCTCTAATGAAGAAGGAAAACAATGACGAATTCGATAAAGAAACACTTGCTGAACTCAAGAAATGGGCTAAAGCACAAGGATATCTGTAGGTGCTTATATTTTCAATATGTCTGTGGTAGTTTATCAGTATTCTGTTAGTTTAAATTTTGTATCTGTAGGATGATTGTCTTTCCTTTCCTTATTTCTGTTGTATTTCGTATTCTGTATTTTTATTGAATTTTGTTTCCGAAATGTATGAGTATTATACTACTATTTCTTAATTTGTCACGTGCCCCCCCCCCCCCCCAGGGTGCTCTAACGATTCTCTATCTGAAATTGATTTATTTATTGTTTATAACTTAAAACGACTTCCATTCTTAAAATATCAGTTAATATAGGGATATAACCCCTTGGGTCACAAATATCCCCCTCCCCCCGGGGGAGAGGAACAACCTTGTCTTTTTCTTTGTAAGGTGTTAGGAGGGTGAACAAGACAAGAATGAACAAGACTAACCGTTCACTGATGAATAAGTTAGATGTCTCAATCATTGCCATGGCAAAGCATCTCACAGTGTATATCCTTGTGGTTCAAACAAGATGCATCTCCCAGATGACAACTACAATATGTGGTAGCTAATAACTATTGACTTATTTTCCCCCCAACTATTTACGGAGAAGAAAACAAATAGAAGATTACAGATATACACACACACACTAACCATATATGTGGGTAATTGGATATCTTTCCTCCTTAAGAGTAGAATGTGATGTAAGTTGCAATCATGATCGTATTTTCTATTAATGAGATTCTTGCATTTATATTATCTCTATTTTTGGCATATATACTTGTCTTTTGAAAGGCAGCATATGTCAGTATGTCGCATATATACTTATAAGTTGTAATATCCTCCAAATTGATGGAGCGTGACTCAAGCTCTCCAATTAAACTCCATTATCAAAAAAAGTCCATTACTAACTCAACCACTTCTCGATTATGGTATTTAATTAGATGTAAAATTTCATGGTTTTGTAATTTAGGGTGAAGAAATCGCTCTTCGCGAAATACGATCGTGTACAGATATAAATGTAATAATGTCAAGATTGGTTAAATTGACAGCTAAATATGACGTCTGATCTAGAATAACCACATTTGGTTGGAAAATAGGTTGCTAGAACGTGAATATGACCAAAATAAAAGAAATCTATGCAAAATAACACAAATAAAGGGTGTATCTGATATTTGACTTCAAGTTGGAGGACATAATGATATACATGACTATGTAATTCAAGTCGAGAGATTGAACTTATAACAATACACAAAAAATGAATGGTATTTATGTGAATATAAGAAGAAGAAAAAAGAAGGTATGAATGCAAAGACTTTTTTCTGCCTTCGTTGAATGAGTTTATGTTGGAAACTTGCAAACAAACAAACACAACAAAGAAAACATGGGAAAACCAAATAAAACCGGTTGCACAACGTGCACAATGTCTTCTACCATAATTATGTGCTCAATAATCAATAGCTTAAAATGCATAATGTCTTCTACCAAAATTATGTGCTCATTAATCAATAGCTCAAACATTACTATTTCCGCACTACTTTATCCGTCATGTCCAATTTCATTTCCCTGTCAACCCGTAGTTAACTTATCAACAAGAACAAGTGAACATTGCGACCTCCCAAAACCAAAACTTGAAACACAAATTTGTTCCACCTATTGCGTACCTCAAAAGTGGTGGAAAAAACCACACTACGCCCATTCTTTGCCTTTCTTGACAATCCAAGCAGAAAAATTCGGTCCCAAATTACCCGTGAGAGATGGATTGAGTTTGTAAGTTGTAACCACCAACTCTGTGCACTTCCATCCATGCATGTTCTTTGTGCTTATGCAAAAAGATTTGGAGGGCCACATGAGGTGGCAATTTCACAACCAAACTGCACGTGTGGCCCACCTAACTGCCACGTGTGGGCAACTTGGTCTTCCCTTGCTCGGGTTTAAGAGTTATAAAGGTTGGTGGTGAGATGCCTCTCCTCTGCAGCCATGCTTATCAACTCTCTCTCTCTCTCTTGCTCTTTGCTTCTCTCTTCTTTGTGTAATAAATTGGTTTATGTCATAGAGTGCTGTGTGGTTAGTAACAAGAAGAAACTAGATTTGTTTTGTCTCTTTTGAGAGAGAGAGAGAAAGAGAGAGATGGGAAGACAACCATGTTGTGAGAAGGTTGGGTTGAAGAAGGGACCATGGACAGCTGAGGAGGACAAGAAGTTGATCAACTTCATACTCACCAATGGCCAGTGCTGTTGGAGAGCTGTCCCAAAACTTGCAGGTTAATTCTCAGTTAACTCGTCCCTTTCCCCTAATTAATCACAACCCACCTCCCTTTACCAACTACAAATCAACGGGACTTTTGCTAATATGGATATTGGGTTGGTGTCAAGTTTGATAATTTTGGTGTGGTATTATTTTCCCATCTTATTTATCAAAGAGTTTTAATTAATTTGAACCAAAAGTTTTGATTTTTCTTTTACTAATATTATATTGGAGGTTAAAAGTGTGAAAGAAGTTTTGTGGGTTGATTAATTTTGTAGTGGTGTGAGCCTTTGCCTTTTGTTATAGTGGGGTGGTGCTTTATGAATAATATAAGTAATGCAATCATCTAGGGGTAGGGAAAATTTTTCGAAAATCTATTCTCATCAGAAGCATGTGGATTTTTCCTGAAAGTTTGATTTGCGTATCTGAAATGCATGCGCCCATGCTTGTGTTTTCCGGAATTAAGTCAGATTTTTTTATTAATAGTGATATATATGTTTGTAGGTTTGCTGAGGTGTGGGAAGAGCTGTAGGCTGAGATGGACAAATTACCTCAGACCTGACCTGAAGAGAGGTTTGCTCTCTGAGTACGAGGAGAAGGTGGTCATTGACCTCCACGCAAAGCTTGGCAATAGGTGCCTCTCTTATTCCATCTCTCCAATTCTAAATTGGTATATGGCTAGGTTTCCATCTTAAAATTATCAATTGATATTAGATGAAGTTAGAATTAGGATTGTGAACATTTAATTTTCTTATGTCGGATTACCCTCAACCCTGATCTTATGACCACTTTGATTGGACATGTATATTCAAATATAAGCGGATGTGTTGGATTGTTAAATTGGACCACTTTGATACCATGTCAAGGTGTATTTCTAATTCAAAATCAATGGACGCGGTGTGTTGTGATTTAGATTTTCATATCTCATAAGAATGTCCGATTAGCCATGCTCGAACATGACAATAGTGATACCCCATTGTCTTATACAAATATGGTGATAATGTAACAGAAAATTGTAGTTGAAGTCACATCTTTAATTTCCATCTTTCCTTGCACATTCTAGTTTGTTGATACATCATGAATAACTTAATGGAACTTGCTACCTAACCATGAAAAGGATAGATAATACACACTACTAAATTATTATTGTTGTTATTATTATATTACTATTACTTGCTAGTAAGTGGAGGAATAAAATTTGACTGCATACATGTATCGCAGATGGTCAAAAATCGCAGCTCAGCTCCCTGGAAGAACTGACAATGAGATAAAGAACCACTGGAACACCCACATCAAGAAGAAACTAAAGAAGATGGGCATTGACCCTCACACCCACAAACCCATTTGTTCCACAGATTCGAAGGAGCAGCAGAAGGAACAAATGGAGGCAAACGAAGAACAAAAGATTGAGCACAAAGAAGAAGAAGTACAGTGTTGTGAACACTCAGAAGAAGACAAGACACAGCCATACTTGAGCACTTCCCCTGGATTCTGCACAGATGATGTGCCCATGATCCAACCTGATGAGATCATTGTCCCAAGTGCATCAACCTCTTCCATCTCCTCATCTGCCTCTCCTTCCACATCCATTAATTCCCCAGAGAAGTTTGAAGTCCAGCTCCAGTTCCCAAGCATGGATTGGCCAGTGTCAATGTGTATGTGGGAAATGGATGAGTTCAATGGCCTTGATTTCATCTATGATGAGTCTTGTGATCAGAGTTTGGGAGGAGGAGTTGACCCATTTGGTCAACTCAATAAAACTGGGTTTGACCAGGATTACTGAAAATTGTTGATGTAGTTAAGTGTTTTGTTGATTGTTATTACATAAATAAGACCCATCTCTTGAATTTCCTTTACATTGATTTTGTGGCATAAAAATATGACATGTTTCATCAGCTGTTGGTAATGGATTAAATCTTACAATACAATTTTCATCAAACTCTACTGTGTTGCTATTACATGTTAGCTAGGGTGCATGTTCAGCTAGGGTGCATGTTTGGCCCCGCAACAATCACTACTCAACACATGTGCTGGCTCATTTGATACATTCTTAAATTTAGACTATACAAAAATAGATATTATGCTTATGCTTCAATAAATTTAGACTAGAAAAAAATAGACAAAAAAGATTCTTAAATTTAGACTAGACAAGGGCTTGCCTCATCTCATCTAACTTAGCAGTTAATATCAATAGTACACCAACTTAAAAGTTTCATATGACCAATGGCATTAGGCGAGGAAACCCACTATCGTCGTTTATTATTATTATTGTAACAAACGTTCTTTCTAATATAATACAGTTAGGAACAAATAACAACTTGATTTCTGGAATTAAAATTGATCTTCAATAACATCATTTTCTGCGCTTTAAGAGCCAAAGAAAAACAACACACCACACTTATTAAAAATGCGACATCTCTTGATCTCACACCGAACAGGCGAACAATAAGTAAATTTTGTGTTTGTTTACGTGCATATCCCTAAAACAATATCATAGTTGGATTTGTTAAGTGTCAAAAATTCAAAAAGAATACAAGGGTCAAATATGAATCACAAAACTACTCATATGACCAGTGGCCTAATTAAGCGTGGAATTAGGTTAAATTTTACTTGTGCTATGTATAATTACCTTTGTGGTCCTATGACGTTGTTGATTCTTACAAAAGGGATATAAGACTAAACAAAGAAAGCTAGACAATGGGTGATGATGTGCTTGCATAGTTGGCATGTGGATATACATGCAATCCAGAATTCATGTCGCCAAAGTTTGAACAGAATAAATATATGGGCGGATGGGCCACAGACTTGTATGGTATGACCAAGACTTGGACCTGATGATAATAAGGCATGTAAGATGTATATGAGAAGAGGTCGTCTTTGACAAATTAATGCAAGGATTTTTCGGCAAGTGCATAATCTAAATATTATTTAAAGCAGAGCGGAAAAATATAGAAGGGTCTTCCTTTGGTGTTAGCCGGTTGTATTTGACTATTTGTGCCATTTAATGTAATTGGTCCTTTGTATTCGACACGTGCATGCATCATGCATGAAACTGTTGCCCAGGCTTTTCGTTTTCTTGCATATATTGACGTCGCTTTTGAAAAAAATAAATTTAAAATACTAATATTTTCCGGTTAGGATCTAAAAATTTATTTACTGTTACAATTCCATATTCTTTATCATTCGATTGAATTTATAATTTTTTTTTGTTTTTACATTTTAAGAAGTAAGGAATTCCTGTAAAGTGTGTCCACTCAATGTTTATTCGGTAGATACATAAACCATGGGAAGCAAAAAAAAAAAAAAAAAAAAAAAAAAATGGCATGCGATGCGATCACAGTATAACTCATAAATGTTTGGAGGGAGTCTTCTTTAAAACTTCAATCCCCACGAGCTAGCAACATGCTCAATAAGTTGTTTTACGGAATTAGGCTCAAACACTTTGGCACATGACTCTTTGTGAATTACGTAACATGTACTTGATCAATATTTATATGCAAATAAATTTAAATATTAAACTTACCCATTATTATACATATAATGAATTATTATTTTTAAAAAAGTGAGCCCGCAGCCCCACTAGATCCTTGTGAGACCATCACTAACCATGACCTGGACGACTCGGTCATCAGCTATCTCTTTCTTCAAAATCAGCTTTCTCTCTCTTCCACATCAGTTTTCTCTTTCCTCAACCCACTTTCTTCTCTTTCCTATACTATTCACATCTTAACCACAACCCAACACAACCTATCTCTCTCCTCCACATCATTTCGGGGTCCATATTGGTAAAAATTTTAAAAAAATTTAAAAAAATTCTAAAAAAATCAAAACAATTATAAAACGTATTTTCAAAAAAATAAAATAAAAAAAACTCAAACCAAAAAATTAAAAAAATCAAAACAAAAATCAAAACAAAAAAAAATCAAAAAAATATTTTTTTATTTAATGACCGGGTCGACGCCCGGGTCATCGACCCAGTCAGGGATGACCTGGTCATCTCCCGACCGGGCGTGGGGGGGATCCCCCACCCCCCCCCCCCCCCCCCCCCCGGTTAAGGAATGCCCTGAATCCGCCAGTGCTCGGGGTTATAATAGAAACGTGTAACTTGAATAGAATTTGATAAAACTTATTTATATTTATTTATTTATTTATGAATACTTTAAAAAGTTATAGCAGTGCGAACCTATCCTTAATAGGTCCATCACAATTCCTACATATATACAAATAACAAGCTATCCCTCCCTCATAAATTTACTGGTGAAATAGATGGGTATGAAAGAAAGATGGATACTTTAAGAGTATTAATGATATCTTAGGAAATATTTAAATGATATTAATACAGTTATTCATTGGGAAGAAACTGCTTTGAATCTTCGGTCTGTTCTCTTTTCTCAACAAACAACGTTTAGTCGAGATTTTGATTCTTGCCGCGCGTATATTATTTTTTGTCGTATTATCATTGTTCTCTGGTATATCCTCTTTTTCTTAATTACATTGTAGTTATTTGTAGGTATTCATTGGAAAGAAACTGCTTTGAATCTTCGGTCTGCATGAGATTGATAATCGTTGGACGCATATTCGATTTCAAATTCTCAAATAGGCACCTATATGTGATTGATAATCTCAATTGTCCATTATATATATAGTTTGTTCATTTTATTCGTTGGACGCGTTAAATAGCTTTAAATTGATATGAGTACGTTACGGTACGTATACTGTATTTCCTCGGGGCATATATATTATGTTGAATGGGATGGTAAGCAAAAAAAAAATTATAGGAAAAAAAATACTACTTACTTTTGCTTTACTACAAGACTTATATAGAAGAAACCGAACCAAGGTGGTTCACGACCTATTGGGAGACAAATGGTCTTCGATCGGCGAGCTAGGGTTAGACGGGAGACGGAGAATACGAAGAAGAGAGAGTGCGTTGGAAAAAGTTGTGCATATTAGGTTTTAGGTTGTATTTATACAAGAATGGTTGGCTTACTCTCCAAGCCTCCCCTTAGTCGGATCTTCATTAACCCGATTATTACACAGCTCAATACTATACACATCTCAATACAATAAGCCTCAATACATGGACCTAATTATGGACCAAACTCTCAAATTTGCTCAGATATAATGCTTAATCAGCTAGGTGCACCTAATTAACTTAGGGCACACACATAGTGCAGCACGTTGAGTCAATTGACACATCCCAATCTTAAATTTAGGTGTCATATCATCATTGTCATTCCTTAGTCATATTTGTCATGATTTTTGTTATCCAATTTTCTGATTCTTGTATTATAAACATTTGGGAAATTGGGGATCATGAAATCCAGTGTTTTTCTCTATGTATTGAGGGCATCCAGAATTTGTAAGATTTTAATAAGACAACTAGACGTTGCATCTTGTTAGCTTGAGTTAAGTTCTTGAACTCACACTTTTTAAGTAGTTAGAAAATTTTAAATTATATTTTATAATTTTGTATGGCCTGATCAGTTAATTTCATTGACAGATTAGATTAACTTAAAAAATGAATTATAGTTCTACCGTAGAGATTTGAAAAGAGAGAGAAAGATTGACGTGTTAATTGGGAGGATAGAGAATTATATGTCTAATCATTAAACTGCAGCACTAATATTGCTCATTTTATCGGATGGCTGACCAGCCATTGGTGACTGGAACTGATATTGTCCACTTGGAGTTGTCGGCGTGTCCATGTTCCCACCTAACTATTCTAGTCTTTGTTAAGATTTTGTTAGGCAGCAGGTTGACTCTCAATGAGATTAATAAGTTTGCTTATCTTTCTGTACACAACAATGCTGGACATCTTTCTATGGCTGCAATCGGATCGATGCACCAACGTAACATAATAATTGGATTTTATTTTATTTGTCGTAGTGATACGTTAGTTACCTAAATATGCACTCGTTGTTATATATATAACTTATGTATCTTCAAATATGTCATATATTGGACGTCCTAAAAGGGTAAAAAACGACACAAACAATCGAAGTGATGTCCATTACTTACCTTGTCTACGACAAACCAATCACCGGCAGGTCTACAAGTGAATGGCGTCAACTGTTTATATCACCCAAATTGTCCAACGGAAGTTGGAATCTTTTTGCACGATGACTTCTCAGAGTTATTTTATATGGAGTTAATATATTTCAAGCAACAATGACATAACTTAGATTATGTCAAAAAAAGAGTAAGATATAGCTCAAGGAACAGGGTAACAACTTTAAAAATGTCAGCTGTGTTGGATCAAGTAAGAGATTTAAAAGACATTACCAGACGATGGATGTATTAGTTGAAGAACGTATTGCCATTATGGGTGGATGACATAAGGCAATATCATCCATTACTCATGTTAAGTAAATAGTTGAAGTTACGCTTATCATCGCCAAAGGGTGAAGTCGACGTTGATCATGATAGTGACGCGCGCACAATGCTAATTGAGTTTTTTTCATATGAAAATTTCACTCTTGTATTAAGAATTTCTTGTGACGCAATCACTACGACAATGCTAACAACTCCTACCAAACGCAAAAGAACGTCACCATTCACTTCATATGTAAATGATCACCACGCTACTAATTATGTATAATTAAGAACAACAATCTTCACTTTCATTATAGTGTTGAAACAGACTTCGAGTTGGAAACTGATAAATCAACCAAATCGATTCACATAAGCAACATCTATATTTAATATAAATATTTGTGTGCGTTCCCTAATGATTGCATTCTTTTCTGCATATATTCATTTGTTTCCCTAAGGAATACATATTCTTTGTTAGCTAGGCACCGACCATTAAGAATGGCAGTTAATGAAAGTAAAGAAAACTTGATAAATTATTCTAACAAGCATGCATCCTCGGCAGATATTTATATATATGCTGACTCTCTTATAGCATACCAACCTCATTTACTTTGTCCTGTTGGTGCGGGCCGGAGTCACGAGCGACAATCAAGAAGTTTTTAATGGTATTGATTAGTAATATTTAGGGTTTTTGTTCGTATGCTACTCGGAAATACCATATTTTCAAAATGAGAAATACCATATTTTCAAAATGTCATCACTTTATAACTACTTTCGTAGTTGTTATAATATTAAAAAAACTATGCTATTAGCCATATTTTTTAGTGACATCAAATAAAAAAGTTATAACGTGAATCGGTTTTGCATCTATTCCACAGCAACAGGTAAACACATGTGTATGTCATTGTTGCATTATATTTATTTTGATATCATTATGAAATCTTTTCATATATGTATCAGTGTATCGGTAGGCGACCGCCTAGGCGGTCGCCCCTCGCGGTGGTCGCCTGGACGACTACCGTTTTTCGCCCAGCAAAGCTGGGCGAAATAGGCGCTTCGCCTAGGCGAGAGCCGTTGGAGAGCGGCTCTCAACTTTTTTATTTTTATTTTATTTTATTTTCAAAAATTACAAGTTTGCTACTACCCCCAAATCCTATATAAATCCCTCCAAACCTCTTCATTTTTCACACATCTCAAATTCTCTTCTTCTTCATAATTCTATTCTCATCATCAAGTTTCCTAATCACCAAGTTTTTGCGATTAAGTCTCCGGTCTGGTGTTTAGTTTTGAAGTTGGAAAGTGAAGTCTCCGATCCGGTTCTTCATTCTTCAACCACCAAAATCAAGTGCACTCTTTCTAACTTCTCTTTAGAATTAAATTAATTAGTATTTTATTTTCATATTAGTCTAAATTTTTATATTAGTCTAGTTTTAAGATATGGCTTACGTACCCGGCACTAGTCTCCCTATGCATCATGAGAGTTACGATGACCTAAGACCTACCCGTACAAATGACCCCGGTTGGAATACTGCACATTACATTAGTGCTAATGATAAAAACTGCATTGTCTGTGAGTTATGTGGTAAGGAAACTAGAGGTGGTATAACCCGTCACAAACAACATCTTGCACACACACCCGGTAGCAATGCTAGACCTTGTGATAAAGTTCCTGACTCCATTAAACAAGACATAACTGCATACATGATTAGAAACAATAGGACATTACAAAACAAAAATGTATGTCTTGATGATTATGTAGACCGAGAAAACATAGAATTTGATCTAGAAACTGGGTCGGGTTCCGGTTCTGCTCGGACCCCAACCCCCATTCTCGCCCCGTTCCTGGTCGAAAGAGACAAAAACAACGTTTGTGGGCACCATTTTGCGGACGTGGGAAGGACATGGTTTCCGCCCCCAACAAACAACCATCGAAAGAACCTTTAGAAAAGAAGATAGGAAAACAATTAATCAAAAATGGTCTAGGATTTTCTAAAGATGTGGTATATCATTCAACACTGTAAGGACACCTGAGTGGAAGGAAGCAATATCCGCCACTTGTACTTACGGACCCAGACTTAAACCCATGATGTATCATGAAGTTAGTGACTCGTGCCTTAAACAGGAAATTGACTAGACTAGAGGTATACTAGAGTCGTACAGACAAGATTGGGCAACATACGGGTGCACGTTGATGACAGATGGCTGGACTGATAGGTCCGGTAGGAATATAATCAATTTTCTAGTAAATTGTCCGACAGGTACCATGTTCATGAGGTGTGTAGATGCTTCCGGTCATTCTCACACCGCAGACTACCTGTACAAGCTGATGGACAAGGTAGTTGGCGAGATTGGCGAAGAACACGTTGTTCAGGTGGTCACCCACAACGCCGCCGCGTGCGTACTTGCCGGTAGGATGTTGCAGCAAAAAAATGAGATTGTTTTGGAATCCCTGTGCAGCACATTGCATCGATCTCATCTTGGAGGATATTGGCAAGCTGTTTTTGAAGACTATTGCTTTAGCTCGTAAGATCATCAAACATTTCAACAGCTCTGTCTTGTTGTTGAAGAGGATGCGAATTGCCATTGAAGGGAACCTGCTACGCCCTGCTGTCACGAGATTTGCCACCGCCTTTCTGAGTTTGCAAATGTTGTTTCTGAAGAAAGACAAACTCCGAGCCTTTGTTGTTTCCCCGGAGTACAACGATCCTAATGCAAGTTGGATAAAGAACAAGAAAAAGAAGGAGATCTCTACTGAAGTTGCCGATACCATTCTACAAAGTGGTTTCTTGACCAACGTCGTGAAGGCACTGAAGGCCTCACAACCTACGGTCTAGGTTTTTAGACTTGTTGACGGCGATGAGAAACCACCGATGGGATATCTGTGTGACGCAATGGAGAAAGCCAAAGAACAAATCATGAGGAACTTTGACGGAAACCCGAGGTTGTACAAGCAAGTCATCGACCTCATCGACACCAGGTGGGGTCAAGGGACGATGATGTCCTCACCACTACACTCAGCTGGTTTCTTACTCAACCCTGGTACCTTCTTCTCCGTCCCGCCTCAGGATTGAAATGTAGCTTTCAATGAGCATATGCTTGGATTCATGGATGTCGTAGAGCGGCTCATTCCCACTCCTGCAGAACAAGACAAGATTTACGGTCTACTTGATCGTTACAAGAACTCCCTCGGAATATTCTCGAGGGATATGGTCGTCAGACAAAGGTCGGAAAGAAGACCTATAGATTGGTGGCAATCGTATGATGCAGACATGGGAGAGACCGCATTACAGAGGTTGGCCCTAAGGGTGTTGGGATTGACATGCTCGGCATCAGGTTGTGAGCGGAATTGGAGTGTCTTCGAGCAGTTGCACTCAACGAGAAGGAACAAGTTGGCTGTGAAGAAGATGAATGACTTGGTGTATGTGAACTACAACCAAAAGTTAAGGCAAATGTTTCAGCAAAGGATGAAGAAGCCTGGATTTTATGACCCCATCAGTGTGGACTATGATCTCTTCGACGAGCATCCATGGTTGGCAGAAACTGAAGATTCGGTCTTCGCTGGAGAGGAGCTTACATGGGCCGATGCCGAGGAAGCAGCTTTGGGACATTCTTCTTCACGGAGACGCTTTGCTCGATCCATGTCCACTGCATCTGATGCGCGGTGTTCTACTGCATCTGACGCGCCATTATTAGGTCATGGCATGGATGATGCCATCGTTCACATTAGTTCTAGAGATCCAGGTGCATCGAGTTCTCAACCACCGATGGACATCGACGAGCAATATGTCCAATCCAACGATGAAGAAACTGAAGAAGATGATGTCTACGTCGACAATCCGAACGAGAACGACTCCGACGACTCTAATGGTGGTGGAGGATATGATATGGTTCCCAGTTGGACATTAGATCAATGTGTCCAATAGAATTAGTTAGTTAGCTTGTAATTCTAATTTCTCTCTTATCTGCTATTGTATGAACTCTGAGTTATCTTTGTAATCGTACTACTAAGCAATAAATTGTATACCTAAGTGTTTAGGTGGGTAGAGGGGGTGCCTAGTGAGACCTTGGTCGAGGAACTAGGTGTCTTTTCGAAGCCTAAACATGTATGGTATTTTTAGAAAACATTTGTGCATTTTTTCCCATTTTTCCCGATTTTCCTGATTTTTTATCTATTTTATAAAAATTAATTGAATTAAAAAACAAATTACCGCCCATTCCCGAGCGGTCTCACAACTGTCTAGTTGAACGCCCAGGTGGTACCTGAACATTGATATGTATGCTTATATTTCATACAATTAGTAGAAACAATTTTTTTCTACCGACCCATTTAATAACCTTAATTCTCTCGTTTCCCTGAAAAATCCCAGGAAGTGGTTATATTTACTGAATTGTTATTCATCTTATATTTACTGAAAACTACTTTAATCGTCACAACGAATTACCATTTTGCCATTCTCTCATTTCTACTCATATATCGTAACATTTCACCATCCTATCACTCATCTCTCTTCGTCTTCCTCTCATAATCATAAAAAATAATATTTCGGAGGTCAGTAAATGAGTCAACGGACGCCCCGGTGTACTCGAATCTCGTAAAATGTTCAACTTCTTTTTAGTAATAAAAAATTAAAAAATTAACGGGCGTCCGTCGAAGCCGCGTCACCAGATCTTGTGTCCGTTAATTTTTTTAACGGGCGTTCTTTTTAATAAAAAAAATAAAAAAATTATTAAAAAGAAGTTGAACATTTTACCAGATTCGAGTACATCGGGGCGTCCGTTGACTCATTTACTGACCTCCGAAACATGGAGCATGTTCGGTAGACCGAGAAGTAAACGGTCGACCGTCCGATACCTCACACCTCACCAGATCCTTCGCCCGTGGTTAATTATACGTGTTGGATTACAACGAGTTTTTACAAGTGATGAAGATTCAAAAATTTCCAGATCCAACACTTTCAATGTGATATTTGTAAGTCGGGAAGTTTTACCACCGGAAAATTTGGATCTTCAATGTTGGATCTGGAAATTTTTGAATCTTAATCACTTGCAAAAAACTCATTGTAATCCGACCCAAGACCATTGAAATATTCCAATGGAACCTTAAATAATTTGAGATAACACACCGTATAATTTTAAGTTTTTTTTCGACTGACGTCTTAGCGAGACGCCCCCCATCCATGGGGGAGACGTCTGGGTAAAACGTCCGCCCCGTAGGGGTGGCGTCTGGCTAACACACCCCCAGCATGGGAGAGACATCTGACTAAGATGCCTCCCCTATGGGGGGCGTTTTACCCAGACGTCTGACCCGAATTGTTTTTGCTGGACTTACTTCACCGAATTCAGGCGTTTCGCGAGACATTTTCGTGGTGTTTGTACTGGGAAAATGAGGAAAACGTAGGTTGAAACCTTATTTTAAGAGACGGGATGAAATGAGTATTAAATGAATTGTGAAGGGCAAAATAGTAATTGTTTGAATGATTTAAGTAGTTTTCCGACGATGAACAATAATTCCCTATATTTAAGGGTTACGTTTAGGGGCAACCTTGTAATCAGAGCCGGTATTTGATAAGAAAAATCCACTATATATTCGTGATTAAAGTGAACCTTCTCATAACGAAATTTAAAAGTACTTGTTCAAAAATTTTGGTTCTCACTGTTCGGATTACACGAGCATAAATAAAGATCTTTTTAATAACGTATACATAAATAGAGGCGTTTCATAATGATATTGAAGTATATTTGAGCACGACGACAACATAACTAATCATAATATTTGTGTTCTTCGGTGGCATGGATACAAAAATCCCATTATTTCTAACTCTCGTAATCCAATTATGTGTAATCACGTGGAAATCCAAATCATGAATTTTATTAACAAACTTGTTGCGCAAATGTCTACATTATGCAGCTCTTGATTGTTGATTATTGTAAGAAAATAATTAAGACACAAGTATATGTTCTAATATATTTATGACATTGACATTATATTTTCTTGATGACATAGTCATAAAATTAAAATTACTAGTCTATGCAACTTTATAGGGTTATCATTGGATAGAATTAAAAAAATCAATATTGGATCTTTTCAATTAAGTTTTTAGATTTTGCTTGGTTACACTTATTTTTTCGTGAATTAGTTGGATTCACCTGTAAAGTTGTGGGACCGACGTTGTTTGGAGAATTTGAGGGAATCGGTTAGATATATATTAAACTATTTTGACATTTTGTGAAGTAGTTTAAAACAATTCAAAACCTCAATTTAATCTAATGGTGGTTAACAAGTCATTTAGATTAAAAATTAATTTCTCTTTTTGATAGTTAACAAGTCATTTAGTAAAAAACACATTTTGAAGATTAGCCCAAGACAATTCACGAAATTCTATCTAAGTCCATAATTTTGGACCTTTTGTAGAGTACCCAACAAAATTCACGAAATTATATCAAAAATTTGTAAACTATTTGCATAAAAATATGTTTTGGGTAAGTCATTTATTAAGTATACGAAAGAAGAAGAAAAAAAATCTAAATAAGCACCATTACATTAAATAAATATTCTTAAGAAAAATGCATTTGAAGGATTTGGATATAAATTAGTGAATTATCATGGGCTACTCTACAAAATGTCCAAATATTTAAAATATATTCTAATACGGTTAGCAAATGTAGTGGCGGCAGGAGTGACTGAGTGAGTCTTATTGTCAAATGTACTAAATTAATTTATAAATAAAAAAATATATTTAAGTAAAATAAAAAAAACTCAAATGGAAAGATTCAATATCAATATTTTCGAAACGTACGCAAGCAAATAATTCAACTTTATATTGGTCTTAGGAGGAGGAGCCGCGGATACCTCCACCTCGATCCCTAATTCGAGTCACAGCAGTGTACGGGTATGAATTACATCAGAACCTGGATGGAATATTCTAACAATTCTATTAATATCGAAGATTTAACTTGGCCGGGCAATTGCAGGATTTAAACCAAAACGGATCACAATATGATTAGACTTATTAATATTAGTTCAAACCACGCACGCTACACAAAAGTAATAATGAATTAGTTAGAGCTAGGAAAGTATTAATGAATTAGTTAGAGTTAGGAAGGTTAAAACAATTTGGAAAGGAAAATTTGACTTTTTATGCTCAAAGTTCTCTAACTTCTAAGAAAAAACTCCTATTTTGACATCATCTCAAAAATATATTTATCTTGTCACTTCTTCCCAAAATACATCTGCCTAAATCGTGAGACCACTCCATTGAAGCAACAACTCTCAGACTTTCTCTCTCTCAGGTGCAGCCGACTGCAATTTTCCATCCGAGACTGAAGACCACCACTAGCACACATTGACCCGCTGAGATCGTCCCCCACTCATTCCGTTGGACCCCCACTTGTTTGCACAAGTTGTTTTAATGTTCTTGTCTAAGAAACCGGGCATCGAAGAGAATGGATAAATGAAATTGTTAAAAATTGATGTGTGTGTTACTTTCTTGCATTCTCTTTCCATTTTCGAATTGAAATGAAGTATTCTGTTGTTTTGCTGAATTTTGGTTGAATCTCCCGTTTACGGTGTAATCGTGCTCGATATCGATCGATGAATCAGAATTTAATGATGGCGATGGTACTCGATGTTACACGATAGACTCACCATTTTTATTTGATTTATAGTCTGATAGTGATCGATGTTGCTCGACGATACCCAATAGACAGTGCGAGTCGATAGTTTTTGTGAGATCCTAATCCTAATTGAGTTTAATTGTTGTTTAGGTGGTGATTAAAAGGAGATTAAATTGGATGGTTGAGATGGATTGGAGATTGGATGGATGGCGAGGATTGAAGTGGTGGGGAGTATATAAGGTGATTTCCTTCTCTCTCTCTCACTCTCTCACGTCTCTCTCTTTCCCACACTCTCACTCACGTCACTCTCTCCTCCCCTCAGTGTTTGTGCTCCGGCGAGGCTGCGGTGTTCGGCAAGTGCTGGAAGGTGGAGATGAGTTCGTTGTTTTGCTAAACCCGTTCAGCTTGCTTTGGCTCTCTCTCTCAACCTGCCTCGTTTTCAGTTGTTATGGTCGGTGTGGAGATTGACGGAGGTGGAGGTGTGGTTGTGAAACAACGAGGAGGTGCAATCGTTGATCGAGCGAGCGTTCGTCGGTGGATTGTGATTTTGAGGAAGAAGCGCTCGTGGAATTGTCGTCGAGGTTCTTCTAAGGTTTCTTTAAACTTTCATGGTATGTCAAACTTGTAGTCGTAGCTCAATTTTGTTGTGTGAGTATTTGGAAGTCGACGGTAGGACGAAAGACTCGTCGCAAGCAAACGTGCAGCAGATTTTACTGCTGGATCGGTCGACCGGTTGGTGCAAACGGTCGACCGTTCCTAGTGAGAATCCGGGTTTCTGCCTCACACTGGTCGAACGATGCCCTTGGGCGGTCGACCGGTTGTGCATTTGAGGCAAGTATGGTTGGTTTCGGTTGAACGAGCCCCATTTGTTGTTCGACCGTGTGCACTGTTGTAGGTCGGTTGGGGCGTTGACCATCCAAACGGTCGATCGCCTATTTGACTCGTCCGATCGATGACTTAAGTTGAATAGTGTTTGGGTTCGACCGATGGTGGTTCGCTCGACCAGTGTTGTTTGGACGCATGGTGGATTTTACTTGTGAGATTCGGTCAACCGAGAGTGCTCGGGGGTTCGACCGTTGATGATGTTGAGCGATGGTGGATTTTACTGGTGGGTTTCGGTCGAATGGGTCCCCTTTGCCATTCGACTGATTGGTCGTTATGTTCGTTGAACCTGGGAGGCGACTTTCTAAACGGTCGACCGGTCCCTGACTTTGGTTCGACCGAACGTATGTTGTTGGTGGGAATTGTTCGACCGATGGAGTTCCGGTCGAACCAATTGCCATGTTTTAGTGAGATTCGGTCGACCAGGACTCTTGGTTCGGTCGACTGTTTGTGTCCAGTTTTGCACATTGGAAGTGCGGTTGTTGTGGTCGTCCGTGTGTGGCGAGTTGTGGTGCCGATGTTCTTCCGGCAAGTGTGCTAGTAAGCACGAGTGTTGCGGTGGTTGGGTGAAAAAGACCTGGAGCCCCGTAATTGTTGTGAGAGTTGCGGTTGGGTGAAAAAGCCATGGAGCCCAGCTAGTATGTGCGGGATTGGGTGAAAAAGCCCTGGAGATACGTAGTGCGTTCAGGTTGGGTGAAAGAGCCCTGGGGCCTGAGTATGTACCGCGTGATAATGGTTGGGTGATAAAGCTCGGAAGCCCTTGTGAAAGGAATGTGTTCTAAAAGTTTTACTTTTAAATGTCAATTATTATGAATTGAATGAGAAATCATTTTGTTCCTTGTTTATGTTATTCGTCTTTTAGAAGTGTTAAGGAAGATGCTTTTTGGTCCTTAACCGTAGAGCTCTAAGAGATATTGGTTTACATAAAACAAAAGATATTCGCAATCATGGTAATTAACATGGGACATTAATTACCGAGTTAAGATTGTCGTGTTGGTCATAGATCGTTGTAGCTCTACAAGTGAGTGACAACACAGGTACGCAAAAGAGGAAAATACTACTTTTGTATACCGAATTGACCTAATAAGTAAAATATTATAGGAATGTGTTTCTGTGTCATTAATATTTTACTGTGTCCTTGGTCCTTTGATATGAGACTTATATCTGATCGCTTAAGGAGTACTTAATTAGACTAGTGTCTTAAGCTATCAATGAGTGTAGTGCAAAGGCATTAGTTGGTTAAGTATGACTTTTGTTGGAGAAGATAGTTAGTTAAAAGATTATCATTGCCCCTCTTAATTGAGTGATGATATTAGTGGGCCCCTTGATAAAGCAAAGTTATAATTTGCACAATGTGATTTGAGTTAAGTCACATATTTATAACTAGCTTAAAGAGATCAAGAAATGAATACTAATACAAAGATGACACAATACTACTTTGTGTGTATTCTTAATATCATGAGGCAAGGGACGGACACAAGTGGTGCACTCCATCACTAAATGGATCGGGTTTTGGTTCGAGTGGAATTAAGACATCTAACTAATTGAGAGCTATAATGTGTAGTTAGATACCGCTTATAGCTTGTGATATTAAGCTCTTAATATCACTGTCAACTTAGTCTAGATCCTCCTATAGGTCACATCGCAAAAATCGGTAAATAAGAATCTTGATTTTTGGTTCATATGATATGTCGGGTTTCTTATAGAAAATATGACACATGTGGTGAACAAGTAAAATCAATTATGTTGTGATATATATAACATAATTAGAATCATGATAAATTCATATGAGATGCATATATTATGGGGTGCAATAAATTATTGTTGCATAGGGTAATATATTGCATAAGTTGTGAATTTGCTAAAAACCCCTAAAGTTCAAATTTTGTTGGAAATAAATCCAAAATTTGAAAAGGCAAAATCGGGTAAAAGTTCGGTGAT
Organism: Triglochin maritima; assembly: GCA_963682175.1. NCBI lineage: Eukaryota > Viridiplantae > Streptophyta > Magnoliopsida > Alismatales > Juncaginaceae > Triglochin > Triglochin maritima. Next base: position 46,313,170 of record OY821772.1, read on the forward strand.
CCGTTTATGGTTCGGTCGACCGAGGGTTATGTGGATCGGTCCACCGAACGTGGAACGAATGGTCATAGTTAATTGACCGAACTTGACTAAAGTGCCTAGAGTTCTGGTACGGTATACCGAACCAGAAACGGTCGACCGAACAATGTCCAGTTTCGATATTTTCGGTTAACCGAATGACACTCGGTTTTAGACGAGAATTCGTCCGATCGGTTAAGGAGAATTTTTCTCCTTAAGAATCGGTCATCCGTCTAGTGCACGGTAATACGAACATGACATATTCGGTTAACCAAATATGTCTCGGTAAACCGAAGCCAGATTGTTTTTCTGCCTTTGATAATTAAGAGATTAATTTGATCAATGGTTGGATTGACTCCAAACTTGGTCAAACGTTTTGTAGATGCATGTAATACATTATGGAATTAGTTTGTGAGAGAAAATGTCAAGAAAATGTGGCTTAATAATAACCATGATTGAGAGTAAGATTGGAGCTTATAAATAGGTCCTTATTCTCCTTAATTAAGTTAAATGTTTTCTAATTATTTTCTCTCCCAATTCACCACAAAAAGCCACGAAAATTCTCTTAGGTTTCTAAGTCTTTGGAAGGAGAAATCTCAGAGATTTAAGGAAGGGATTTGTAGCTAGATTCTAAGCTAGTTTAGAGATTGATTGACTAGCTTCTTTCTCTCCAACCTTGTTTAGGGTTTCGGTGAACACTCGGAGGCATCCGGCGCAACGAGAAACGACGATCGTCTTCCTCAACGTCTCTGGAACATCAAGAAGTTTTAGAGAACTTCTAGGTATGAATTTCGGAGTCCCTTGTGTTTGTTTTAATAAGTTTTTGAAACTAGTTGTTAAAACAAACCGATGCATGCATGAAATAAATCGAAGAAAATTATAATTGATCCTTATTATGCATAAACATTTGAAAAATATATATGCACAATTAAACATGAAATCCTACAGTGGTATCAGAGCATAGGGTTTAATTTTCTTATGATTTAAGGTTGTAAACGAATTTAGTTTACCAAATAGGATTTAAACAATTCGGTTTACCGGTTTTTCGGTTTATGAATGTTTTGTTAATATAATTCTCTATAATAATTCGTTTTAAATGTTTTAAGTGTTTTAAAACATGCCATGTAATTATTAGAATTAAGATTTAGACATTAGTCTAACTTACAATAATTTCGTTTTATAAAGAAATGATTATTTTGTAAGAAAATCAACAAAACCGAAAAACTGCGGTTCATCTTTCCATAGGAAATTGGATGGACAGCGGTTCAAAAATATTTTTGAACTATGGATGGATGAAAAACGTTTTTAATGGATTTCAAAATGTTTTTCAAAGAATTGTTTGGGATTCTAGATGATTGATAAACTAGGTTGTATAGTTTATAACAATATTGCGTGCATGGATGCTCGAGTTGTCTTTGCAGGAATTGTGAGTTTATATGTTCTAAATCAGCAACTATGAATGTATGTGATTATTATTATCCAGGGGCTTATTTATATGTAAAAGCCAAAATTCCCTCTTTCTGTCTTTTAGATAATTGCATTTGCATATGAGAGGTTTTTTACATAGGACTTGCACTAGTCGGTTTTTATCGAATGTGAGGAGCATGTTTATTTTCTGTAAAATCTACATCTCCGGTGCAAGAGGAAGTTGCCGCTGTAGCGCATCGATCGAGGATCGAAGATCAGGGATCGAAGATCAATGATCAAAGGAAACATATAAACTCACACGATGTGGATTGTGTGAATGTTTAATTTCTGTTTTTTTAATTTCTGCTATGCATGTGATGAATGTGATTGAATGTTAGGATGTGTATGAATGGTAATATGCATGATAACCTAAAATTCTGAATCGCATGTTAATATATGAAATGGTCCAACAAAATTAAGAGTAATTTTCCTTCTTATTTCATCCACTAGCAGCCATCGATCGAGGGATACTCTGCTCGCCCTTAGCGGGAGATAACTCTCTCCATCTTTGGGAATAGTGGGAGATATAATGGTTGTCTATTGTTGTGCCACGATTAGATATATGAGGTGTGTTTCACCCTAGTGAACCCCAAGTATGTTTAGTTGTGAATACAATGGATAAACGTATCTCGTATCAAATGAAAATAAGTTTTCTTAACATTACCTAGAGCCCTCGCTCGGTTTTGGGAATTTTTTTTTCTTACGAGGCTAGGTCGCATTCCCTCATAATTAAAACGACAAGAATCACAAAAGTTTGAAGATGCTAGTACTGCTAAAATTCAAAAAGGTTGTGATTGGAAAGAGTTTTTCCTACCTTGATATTGTGATATATTCGATAGTCCTTAGCTAGTCTATATTACAATTGATAGGATCTTGGATTACTGCATTTACGGGCAAAATTTTATTTGCAGTATTTACATTTCTATTCGATATATTTGTATGTGTTTTAAAAACATAAAATTGACATTAAAATCCTATATAATTTATTTTGTAGAAATGTCTAATATCCAACCAATTGTACGCTCTATGATCGAAAAGAATCCTTTGCAAAATGATGGCTCAAACTTCATGAAATGGCAACTCAATCTTAATATTGTGTTGAGGCTTGAAAAACTATCTCATATTTTGGATGGTGAAATCCCAAAATTGAATGAGAAGGCAACCGGTAATGAGAAAGAGGCGATAGCCAAGTGGGAAGACCAAGAGAACCAAGTTCACGGTCTAATGTTGGCATCCATGGGTGACTCACTTCAAGCGAAATACTTGGATTCAAAACCCAAGAAGACCATGGAAGCTTTAACAAAGATGTTCATGGATAGTGCCCGAAAGGAGCGCTATAAGACCACCATCGCACTCACCAGATGCCACATGGCGGAGGGAACATCGGTATCCATGTATTTTCTCACGATGCAATGATACCTTGAGAAATTGTCGAAGCTCTCTTCTCCAATGCCCGAGGACATTGCCGAAGATCTAATTCTTGGCTCTCTAGCCCCGTCCTTTAAGGACTTTGTGATGCAGTATCATGTGCGTGAAAAAGGGGTGAGTCTTGAGGAGCTTCACAATGCTCTCAAAACGGCTGAAGTTGATATGGGAAAAGGTAGGGACAATGAGGTTCTTGCTATCCATAAGAGGAGCAAAACGATCAACAAAGGTAAAAGCAAATTTTACCAAAGATACGTCAATCAAAGGCAAGGGAGTAGGAGGTGCTCATGGGAGTGCCTTAAAGGGGAAATCTTTTAAATCTCCAACTCCCAACAGAGAGTGTTTTCACTGCGGTGAAAAAGAACACATCCGAACTAATTGCCCAAATACAAGGAATACCTTGAAAATGTGATGATTGAACGTAGGCGCCCGAGAAACGCCACAGGTATGTTTGTTATTTAGATAAATTTAATCACCTCTGTCCTTGATTTGGTAATGGTTACCGGATCTTGTGCTCACATAATTTTGATGTGCAGCTATTGAAGGATAGGAAGGAACTCGTGAAGAACGAGATGATATTGAAGATCAGAAATAGTACAAGCATAGCTGCGAATGTACAAGATTCTATGGAACTTCAATAGTCTAGTGCTTTAAATTTATGCTTTGAAGAATGTTTGTTATGTGCCTTCGATTAACAAGAACTATTCTGTATCATGTTTTGGATATGGATAACTTAATATATATTTCTAATTCTTGCTTGTCTATATCGAAGAATGAAATTCTCTATGCAAATACATTCGTTTGGAATGACTTCTATTTGCTTGAAATGAATAATAAACAAACTCAAACAAACAATAACAAAAAGAAACTAAGATAACTCACGTGAATGATTCATTCTTGTATCACTATCGGATTGTTCAAGTAAATGACTGATGCATTGCATACATTGCATCATATGTCTTTCATTTAGATTACTTTTACATCAATAAATGCTACTATGGTATGTGTTTAGTCTTATTTACAGATTACAGGGACCTGAATGCAATTTACCCACATCCCGAGCATAGACGCATGCAAAAGACTCATTTCTATCATAAAGACCAAGTTCAAGATTATCGGGTTACGAATGGAAATGCATCCCAAGCATAAAAGCATTCAAGTCCTAATTGCAAAAAGAACAAGGACTTAAGCACAAAAGTAGCCGGGGACTTAACTACAAAAAGTCAAGGACCTAATTGTAAATCACGAGTAGCTTTTATTCTCTTGGAGAAAATATATAGAAAAATCAATGTATATCTCCAAATATGTGAAGGAATTAATCCGGAGCTCAAAAGAATGGAAAGAATCAATCCAGACGCGTAAAGGAGGATCAAATCATACCATAAACATTCAACCAAAATCTGGACCAAATCATAGCATGATGTGCGGCGATTCCGCCGCAGATCACACACCATGCGGCGATTCCGCCACCCCCTAGTCGATCCGTGTGCTCCAATTTCGCCCAGTCATGTCTGGACACGTGTATTTTCCAATATTATACCTAGATCCCTTGTAGCAACTATAAATAGACCCGAGAACGATGTTAGAAGGGTCCGTAGTCTTTGGTGGTAGTTTTTATTCTTAATATTAGTTTTGTATTCTTCTTTTCATTAATAAAATTCTGTCTTTTATTTCTTACTTTTAGTTTTCTTTTGTAATGTCTCAAGGACCCCTTCTTCCTCCCTCTATGAGTTTCTAACTCCTTCCAAAGGGTGGAGGTGACGGATTTAGGGTGAAGAGAAGATGAGTAAATGTTATTATTTTAAGTTCGTATTAGTCTATTTTGATTACTTGAGTTTATGTTAAATCATTTATCATGTAATGCTTCATAACTAATATGATTTATTATAAGTTTCTGAATTCTCTAATCTAAACCCTAAATCTAAACCTCCACCCGACGGAATTCACCTCTTTGTTCTTGTTTTAGTTTATTTGTTCTTATTTCTTGCTTTAGATAATTAAAAACCAAAAAGCTCAAAACCCAATTTATTTCTTCTCTCATTCTTTCCCCCAATCGAAATCACATTAATAACAAATCTCTCTCTCCTTGTGTTCGACCCGTATTTGCCACGTCTTCATTGACGTCGTGCACTTGCTGTATAAATTTAATTCTCAACAAGTTTTTGGCGCCGTTGCCGGGGAGGCGACGCAGATTTTGTTTTTTGTTGATTTCGATTCTATTCTGTTTATCTTGTGCGCGATCGAACTATTTGGATTTGTGTTTCAGGAGACAACAGAGCGCGCGGCGAAATCTGAGCGCAGTCTGAGCAACAAGGGCGGCAGAATCGCCGCACATCAAGAGTAACCTGCGGCGGAATCGCCGCACAATTGAAGCATCTGGGCTTCAAATTTTTCTGGGGTTAGCACCATCTCTGGGTGGACGCGTCAAGCTACTGAAATTTCGAGAGCGGGCGGTGAACCCGACTGAGCATTGCGTAGGTAACCTTTGTTGCCTTTTTCCTCGTAATTTCTAGTTTCAGAAAATTTTCTTTTATTAGAATTGCACGTGTTAAGCTTAAATTCCATAATTGGCAATAATTCAACTCTGACCTAAAAAATGGCAAAACTAGAAGAACTTAGTGCATGCATCATATAATATTTTGTTTGCATTATTCTTGCTAAATTCTTGCAAATTAATTCTTGTTGAAGAGTGCTGGAGGCAAGGTACGTATCGCGTTTTAACGATTGCATTTAAGCATATAATTTAGTTTGCATACAACCTTGCAATTGCCCCCAATTAAAGACCATTGTTTGACTATCTTTGCTAGATCTAAGTTAAACTATCTTAAGGGCAACTCCGTAGGCAAAGATACGGTGGGGATTTCATCACCCTTCCGTGGCCCACAAATCACAATCCTAAAGTGTCACCTAAGCCTTAAATTTAAAATCAATTAGACATTGGCCCCTAAGGACTCGGACTCATTTAAGGAGAAGAATTGGTTTGACTTGCTATGACCTGAAGCCGATTGAATTTAATTTGGTGTCTAGAAAGTGTTTTTGCGTTGACGTAAGTCTTCCAAGCGAAGTGGTTGTCTAATTGGCACCGACTCTATCGGAAGCGCCCCCACTAGCTATATGATTGACATCATTTCATGCTCATATTTGTATCTTATATCCATTATCTTACACCTAAGCAATGCTACGTGACGAGTTTTATGTTTAGTTTTCAGGAATAAAGAGGTTTGAAGAGAAGAGCCATGAAAGGACCCAAAAGCTGGGAAAAAGGACTGAATGGTGAGATCTAGGGACCAAGATGCAAAGGAGAAGGACCTGAATGTAAGACAGAAGGACCTAAGAGCAAAACAGGATACTTCACACCATCATGGGGAGTATTTTACCAATTCTATTCGGGTCGGAGCTCCAACAAGTCGAGTAACCGCATCAAAGACCAACAATACCAGAAAGCAAAGCCCACAACAAATTCCAACACGATCCGACAATTTTGGACCGCTAATTGGCGGTCCATATTGCTCAGGATCCGTCGAAATTTCTCCTGGACTTGTATTAATGTTCGTTTAGGCTATTTTTGGTATTGGTTTAGTCCCACATCGGGGGATTGTCCCCGATTAGCTTTTTCCATGCTTATAAATAGAACTCTTCACCTTCCATTGTAATTACCCATTGCTTGGTGGCATTCTCTCTACTAAGGAGTGAGCCTTGAAGCAAAAACTCAAGGTGGAGAAGAATGCTACCTTCAATGTGAGTCATTTGTTAATAAAATAATTCTTCTAGTTTCTTTAAATCTTGTCTTTTAATTTGTGCATGTTTGTTTAGTCTTTCATTTTATGTTTCTTTAATGCTTCTTGCCTTCTTAGTTAACTTTCATTTCAGTATTATGCTTTCTTTTGCTAATATAGTTAGTGTAATGAGTAGTGAGTAGTTTCATCCCCATTTGGGGGGGTGGAGAAATATGTGATATAATTATGTAGTGTATTAAGTGTGTGTTATTTTTATCCCTTGAGCTTTATATGATTTCCATAACCATCTAATGGGTCTCCACTCTTATCTTTGATATGCTAATGCTCTTGAATGAAGCTTAGCTTATGCTTTGATTAGTGGACCTATTTTATGGGGAATGATAAGGTTAGGATATGAATGAAGTTAATATTGGAAACACAATTTGTAGTGTATGTACTCTTGTTGCCTTTACCTTAGCTAATGTCTTGTATGTTTTAATGATGTAGTGAAATCTTAATTCATGTAGAGGCATAGTAGGGTATAGTCTTTATACTTGAGTTCATGTAGCTTCATTCCAATTATTGTCTTGTATGTTTTAATGATGCAGTCTTATCTTAATTCATGTAGAGGCAAAGTTGGATGTAGTTTTATGATTTCATGTACTACATGTTGTGAGGAGCTTAATGAACACACACACACACACTTCTTTATGTTCACATTATTTCTCTACCCCCTTTGGGGCTTAGTTTATTGCTTATCTCCATTTCCATTTGCATCTTAGTGTAGTTTAGTGTAACCAACCTTTCTTCCTTTTCTTTACCTCTCGCCTTCGCACAAACCAAGTGTCGACACACCTCCCAGTGGACGACCCGTATTTGCCACCGCTTCAACGCGGCCGTGCACTTGCGGTAGAAATATAAAAAGAACATCAATCACTATACACGGCCTGGCCAAGTTGGTTTGATTAGTGAGGGAGGTGAATCAAGCAAATCAATTCGACTCAACCAGTTAGGAGTCGTCTAGATCTAAGCGACACCAGGTCTAGGATTGTTTGAACCGTGCTTTCTTAGGAATTTTCTAACCAACCCTCTTTCTATCTTTAGAGTTAGGTTTCTCTTCTCATCTGAGTCTTCTTTCTCTTCTCACCTAAATTCTCTAGATTAGGATTCCTTTCTCATCTTTCCCCATTCTATTGTTTGTTTCCCTTTTGAAAAAAAATAAAATAAATAAAACGAAAATAAAAAAAAAATTGTAATTAACTCTTGAAATTAAATTTGGAATTTAAATTCCGAATTTGAATTCAAAAATTGATTCAACCCGGTGCACTCAGATTTGGATTCGGGACTTGAGTAATCGACTCCCACGAGTTCATCTAGATTCCAGTCTGGAACTTAGCCCCAATCCACCTGTTGCACCACCTCACCTGGATCCAATGGGTGAGAACGTAGTGGACCCACCTGTTGTGCAACCCATAACTCTTCGGGATCGATGCTATCCAGCGATGGCTGCTCAGCCATCGTGCATCGTTATGCCCACCATACCGGGTCGCGACTTCGAACTTAAGGCACAATACATGAGTATGTTGCCTAAGTTCACCTCTAGGGAAGACTCATACCTCTTCCTTAGAGAATTTGAGGAAATCTGCTCTCTTATGCAATACGAGCATATCCCTGAGGAGGCAGTGCGTCTGAAATTCGTGCCTCTGGCACTGAAGGACGACGCTAAGAAATGACTATATAGTCTAGCCGAAAGATCCATTAGAAGTTGGGCTGAGTTTGTTCAAGTATTCCTAAAAAAATATTTCCCCAACCATAAGACTATGAGGATTAGGAATGAAATTGTTGCATTCGTTCAGTCTGAGAGCGAGCCGTTCTATTACTATCTAGAAAGATTCAAAAGTGTTCTGACCCAATGCCCTCATCATGGAATTCCGAGATGGCAATTATGTCAAATTATTTATGAGGGATTGACACCCACATCTAGGGTTATGGTAGAATCCGTAAGCCAAGAGAACTTTATGTCGAAAAATGAAAATGATGCCTGGACTTTCCTTGAGGATTTAGCTGAAAACAGTATGCAATGGGACAATGCTAGAACACCGCTTAACCCGAGTATTGGATCTAGAATAGCAAGTCAACCCAGACCAGGTGTGTTAGCTGTAGATGCCAACATAGCGGCTGAAGCAAAACTAGCTACCCTTATGCGCAGAATGGAAAGTTTAGAGCTACAAACCCAAAACCGAGTGAATCAAGCCTCGTCTATCCCTTGCTCTAGATGTGGTCAGACTGGTCATGTAATGGAGGATTGTGCGGAATGGGACCAAGTTAATGCCATGTATAACCATGCTAGAAATGACCCATACGCATCAACCTATAACTCGGGTTGGCGTAATAATTCCAATTTCTCATCAAACCAACAGGGTCAACCTCCTAGACAACAACCAAACCCGTATAACCAAAATAATACATCATCTGGGTTTAATAACAATAACGATCATGAGGTTAGGTTGACAAGCTTGGAAAATTTGATGAAAACTTTAATACAAACAACCAACCAGACCTTCCAAATGCTAGAGACACAAGTCAGCCAACTAGCACAAATAGTAGGTGAAAGAGAAAATGGTCGGTTTCCAAGTCAACCTGAGGTGAACCCTAGATCTAATAATTCATATCAATCCTATCAAACACCTTCAGGAAATAAAAACCCTAGACCTGTTCAAATGGTTAATGAGGAAGGATCGTTCCAACAAATAAATGATGTAGTATCATTACGGTCCGGAAGACAGATTGATAATAATGTGGTAAATCCTAGAACGTCTACTCAATCTAGCCATCAAACTGCCACATATGACCTAACCATTGAACCCGACGTCCAATCTGAAACGCCCACCCCACCTACACAATCTGAACCCGTAGCTCAACCTGAACCTGAGCGAGTCTATGTCCCTAAAGCCCCATTTCCCAATAGACTCAAAAAGAACTCAAGTGCACAAATAGAGAAAATCTTGGAAGTATTTAAGCAAGTTAAGGTGAACATTCCACTCTTAGACATGATTCAACAAATACCTGCTTATGCTAAATTCTTAAAAGATTTGTGCACTAAAAAGAGAAAAACAAACGTACCAAAGAAGGCATTCTTAACTGCAAACATAAGTTCTATTTTGTCCAACACATCTCCTATAAAATATAAGGATCCTGGATGTCCCACAATTTCATGTGTAATAGGAGATACTTTTATCAAGAAAGCCCTTCTAGACCTTGGTGCTAGTGTTAACTGTTGAGAATTTTATTTATACCGCAAGTGCACGGCGTCTATGAAGACGTGGCAAGTACGGGTCGAACACAAGGAGGGAGAGATTTCGTTGTTAGTGTGATTTCGATTTAGGGGAAGAAGGGAGAACAAATAAGTTGGGTTTTTTTGGTATTTTTGATTTAGTTATCTAAAGTACGAAACAAAAGCAATTAGAACTAAAACAAGAAATAAGAAGAGAAATCCGTTGGGTGGAGGTCTAGACTTAGGTTTAGATTGGAGAATGGAGAAACTTGAAATAAATCATGTTAGTTATGAAGCATTACAAGATAAATGATTTAACATAAACTCAAGTAATCAAAATATACTAATCACGAACTTAAAACAATAACATGCATTCATCTTTTCTACCCCTAATTTCATCACCTCCACCCTTTGGAAAGAGTTAGAAACTCATGGAGGGAGGAAGAAGAAAGGATCCTAGAGACATTAAAAGAAAATAAAAACAAAACAAAATAAAACAGAAATTTATTACTAATGATCCAAGACCAAAGGTTCAAAGATGTGTTACATTCGTCCTACAGGGCTATTTATAGCTGATACAGGGGATACCAATACATAAAAGGATAGTACACGCGTCGACCCGACACTTGACAAAAATCGGGCACACAGATCAATGACTGGGCGGCGGAAACGCCGTATATTGAAGGTGTTGTGCGGCGAAAACGCCGCACAATCAGGTCTGCTCGGGTCCGGATTTTGGTCATGTGTTTATGGTATGATTTGATCTTTATTTACGCGTCTGGATGATTCTTTCCATTGTCTTGAACTCCGGAGTATTCCTTCCATTGTTGGGGATTTATTTTTGACTTTTCTTTTGACTTTTCCAACAAAATAACTTGATCCTTTTCTTTTGTAATCAGGTCCTTGGCATTTTGCAATTAAGCCCTTGACCTTTTTGTGATTAGCTCCTTGAATGCTTTTATGCTTGGATTCATTTCCATTCGGAACCCGATAAACTTGAACTCGGTCTTTATGATAGAAATGAATCTTTTGCACGCGTTTATGCTCGGAATGTGGGTAATTTGCAATCAGGTCCCTGTATTCTGTAAATACGACTAAACACATACCTTAGTAGCATTTATTGATATAAAAGTAATCTAAATGAAAGACATATGATGCAATGTATGCAATGCATCATTAACCTACTCCCTTACTCTGTCTATGAGCAAATGAACCTTGGTCCACTAAAACCCTCTAAGACAACCCTTCAATTTACTGATTGTTCTATTAAGAAACCAAGAGGTATAGTCGAGGATGTTTTGATCAAGGTTGGTGATTTCATTTACCCAGTGGATTTTGTCGTACTAGATACTGCACCTGTTGTAAATCCTAATCGACAAATCCCTGTAATTCTAGGCAGACCCTTTTTAGCCACTTCGGAAGCATTGATAAACTGTCGAAATGGGCTCATGCAATTATCTTTTGGGAACTTAAAAGCTGAATTTAATATCTTTCATATTGATAGTGAGCCAGAAATAACATGCAATCAAAGTGATGTTGTGATGAAATCGCGTATCTATAATATTTCTGAATCATCACAAAATCAAAAAGGAAGTAAGAAAAAGGGGAGGAATTCATCTACACACCCACCGTCACTCGAGCAAATAAGAGAACCAATTTATGTGAGGGGTGTGGAACCTGTAACTCAGGATGCTCATTGCAACATGAGGAACAATTCAACTGGATACATGCACCAATATGGTGTCATTCAATCCAGTTCTGACTATGGTTGACTTTGAGCAAATTCCATCTGTCCACCGCAGTTCATCAAGGTAATAAGTGCATTTGCTTTATATTTGCATACATTGAGGACAATGCATGATTTAGGTGTGGGGGGGTGTTTATTTATTTATTTATTTAGCTTTGGGCCTTGAGTATCTTAAAGTATTTATTTATTTTTTTTCCTTTTTCCGTGATTCAACACATTTGCTTTTCTTTTTAACACTTATACCCTTTTTGCATTCGTGTAGCGAGTTTGGTCGATAATCCCGAGCTGGCAGACTCAAGTTACCGGGTTTCAAGATACCCCTACGGACCAGTGACTCGAAGACTTGGGCTTTTGTAATCATTTTGCAAAATGTGTTTTCCTCACTTTATTTTTATTTTATTTTACTTTTATTTTCCTCAAGGCTTAATTTCTATTAGAAGTCCACACTTCCCGGTATATTTTCCTCAACCTCTGCTTTTTATCAACCACTTCAAAAATTTGATTCATCCAATTTAAGTGCATACATGTCTTACAAGGGCCATGGGTTATTTCTTTGGAACTTAGATTTATGTCATAATTTCTACAAGCAGAACTATATAATAAGGAACAAAAACTTGATGCAATTTGTACACGGGTTTTGGCAGTTCAATCTTAAGCTATGTCATAGAATATTGATTTATTTATTTATTTATTTATTTTTTAAATAAAGCAGAAAAGAAAATCAAATAGATAGATATGTACATATATAAACACCCCCCACACCTAAATCATGCATTGTCCTCAATGTATGCATAGATAAAATAAATGCACTGATTACCTGCGTCGGCTTGCGGTAGAGGGGTTGAGTTTGCTCAAAGTCAACCATAATCAGAACTGGATTGAATGACACCATGTTGGTGCATGTATCCAGTTGAATTGTTCCCCATGTTGACTTGAGGAAAAGATTCCACTCTTCTCACTTGAATTGGTTCGCTTATTTGCTCGAGTGATGGTGGTTGAGTAAATGAATTACTCCCTTTTTTCTTACTTCCTTTTTGCTTATGTGATGATTTATTTGATTCAGAATTCTGATAAATACGTGCTCTCATCACAACATCACTTGGGTTGCATATTATTTCTGGCTCATTATCAATATGGAAGATATTAAATTCTGCTTTTAAGTTCCCGAAAGATAATTGCATGAGCCCATTTCGACAGTTTATTAATGCTTCCGAAGTGGCTAAAAAGGGTCTACCTAGAATTACAGGGATTTGTCGATTAGGATTTACAACAGGTTCAGTATCAAGTACGACAAAATCCACTGGATAAATGAAGTCACCAACCTTAATCAAAACGTCCTCTACTACACCTCTCGGTTTCTTAACAGAACAATCAGCGAATTGGAGGGTTGTCCTAGAGGGTTTCAGCGGACCAAGGTTGAGTTGCTCGTAGACAGAAAATGGGAGCAAGTTAACGCTTGCACCAAGGTCTAGAAGGGCTTTATTGATAAACGTATCTCCTATTGAACATGAAATTGTGGGACACCCCGGGTCCTTATATTTTATAGGAGATGTGTTGGAAAGAATTGAGCATATGTTTGTAGTTAAGAGCGCCTTCTTTGGTACATTCGTTTTTCTCTTCTTAGTGCACAAATCTTTTAAGAATTTAGCATAAGCAGGTATTTGTTGAATCATGTCTAAGAGTAGAATGTTTACCTTAACTTGCTTAAATACTTCCAAGATTTTCTCTATTTGTGCACTAGAGTTCTTTTTGAGTCTATTGGGAAATGGAGCTTTAGGCACATAGACTCGCTCAGGTTCAGGTTGAGCCACAGGTTCAGATTGGGTGGGTGGATTGGGCTTTTCAATTTGGACGTCGGGTTCAATGGTCAAGTCATATGTGGGTGCTTGATGGCTAGATTGATTAGTCATTCTAGGGTTTACCACATTATTGTCAATTTGTCGTCCGGACCGTAATGATACTACAACATTGATTTGTTGAAACGGTCCTTCCTCATTAACCATTTGAACCGGTCTAGGGTTGTTATTTCCTGCAGGTGGTTGATAAGATTGATATTGATTATTAGTTCTTGGGTTCACCTCAGGTTGACTTGGAAATTGGCCCTTTTCTCTTTCACCTATTATCTGTGCTAATTGGCTGACCTGTGTCTCTAGCCTTTGGAATGATTGGTTGGTTGTTTGTATAAAAGTTGCCATTAAAGTTTCTAATTTTGTCAACCTAACCTCATGATTTCCATTGTTATTACCCCCAGATGATGTATTATTTTGGTTATATGGGGTTTGTTGTTGTCTAGGAGGTTGTCCTTGTTGGGTCCACGAAAAATTGGGATGATTACGCCAACCTGGGTTATAGGTTGATGCGTAAGGATCATTTCTAGAATTGTTAAATGTGGCATTAACATGTTCCAGGTCCACACAGTCCTCCATTAAATGACCAGTCTGACCACATCTAGAGCAGGGGATAGACGAGGGTTGATTCATTCGGGATTGATTTTGTAGCTCTAGACTTTCCATTCTACGCATTAGGGTAGCTAGTTTTGCCTCAGCCGCTATGTTGGAGTCTACAGCTAAGACACCTGGTCGGGGTTGACTCGCTATCCTAGATCCAATACTCGGGTTGATGGGTGTTCTAGCATTGTCCCATTGCATACTATTTTCAGCTAAATCCTCAAGAAAAGTCCAGGCATCATTTTCATTTTTGGACATGAAGTTCCCTTGGCTCACAGATTCTAGCATAACTCTAGATGTGGGTGTCAATCCCTCATAAATAATTTGGCATAATTGCCATTTTGGAATTCCGTGATGGGGGCATTGGGTCAAGACACTTTTAAATCTTTCAAGATAGGAATAGAACGGCTCGCTCTCAGACTGAACGAATGCAACAATTTCATTCCTAATCTTCATAGTCTTATGGTTGGGGAAATATTTTTTTAGAAACACTTGAACAAACTCAGCCCAACTCCTAATAGATCTCTCGGCTAGACTATATAGCCATTTCTTAGCGTCGTCTTTCAGTGCTAGAGGCACGAATTTCAGACGCACTGCCTCTTCAGGGATATGCTGGTATTGCATAAGAGAGCAGATTTCCTCAAATTCTCTAAGGAAGAGATATGGATCTTCCCTAGAGGTGGACTTAGGCAGCATACTCATGTATTGTGCCTTAAGTTCGAAGTCGCGACCCGGTATGGTGGGCATAACGATGCACGATGGCTGAGCAGCCATTGTTGGGTAGCACCGATCCCTCAGAGTTATAGGCGGGTTCACAACATTCTCACCCATTAGATCCGGGTGAGGTGGTGCAACAGATGGGTTGGGGTTAAGCTCTAGACTGGAATCCAGATGAACTCGTGAGAGTCGATTGCTTAAATCCCGCACCCAAATCTGAGTGCACCGGTTTGAATTAATTTTTGAATTTGAATTCGAAATTTAAATTTCAAATTCAATTCCAAGAATCAATTACTCTTTTTTTTTTTTGAATTTTTGAATTTTAAAAAAAAAATTATTTTATTTTTTTTTATTTTAAAGGAAACAAACAATAGAAAGGTAAGGATGAGAAGGGAAAGAAGACTCAGACGAGAAGGGAAACTTAACTCTAAAGGATAAAAATTAGGGTTGGTCAGAAATTTCCTGAACAAGCACGGTCAAAACAATCCTAGACCTAGTGTCACTTAAATCTAGACGACTCCTAACTGGTTGAGTCGAATTGATTTGCTTGATTCACCTCCCTCACCAATCAAACCAAGTTGGTCAGTTAGTGTATAGCTAGTGGGGGCGCTTCCGACAGAGTCGGTGCCAATTAGACAACCATGTCGCTTGGAAGACTTTCGTCGACACAAAAACACTTTCTAGACACCAAATTGAATTCAATTAGCTTCAGGTCATAGCAAGTCAAACCAATCTCCTCCTTAATTGAGTCCGAGTCCTTAGGGGCCAATGTCTAATTGATTTTAATTTTAGGCTTGGGTGACACTTGAGGATTGTGATTTGTGGGCCACGGAAGGGTGATGAAATCCCCACCGTATCTTTTCCTATGGAGTTGCCCTTAAGATAGTTTAACTTAGATCTAACAAAGATAGTCAAACAATGGTCTTTTTAATGGGGGCAATTGCAAGGTTGTATGCAAATTAAATTATATGCTTAAATGCAGTCGTTAAAAACCGCGATACGTACCTTGTCTCCAGCACTCTTCAACAAAAATAATTTGCAATAATTTAGCAAGAATAATGCAAACAAAACATTATATGATGCATGCACTAAGGTCTTTCTAATTTTGCCAATTTTTATGTCAGAGTTGAGTTATTGCTAATTATGGAATTTTTGACCCTAACACGTGCAATTCTACGAAAGGAAACTTTTCGAAAATTCAGATTATACGAGAAAGGCAAGAAAAGTTACCTCCGCAATGCTCAGACAGGTTCGCCGCCTGCTCTCGGAATTTCCAGTAGCTCAATGCGACCAATCCACGATGTAGACGACCCCAGAGAAAAATGACGCCCAGAAGCCTTACTGGTGCGGCGAATTCGCCGCAAGTTGTTCTTCAGGTGCGGCGATTTCGCCGCTCGTTTAGCTCCAAATGTGCCCGGATTTCTCCGCGCACTCTGTTGTCCCCTGAAACACAAATCCAAATACTTAGATTGCGCACAAGATAAACAGGATAAAATCGAAAACACAAAAACAACAAAATCTGCGTCGCCTCCCCGGCAACGGCGCCAAAAACTTGATGAAGATTTAAATTTTATACCGCAAGTGCACGGCGTCTATGAAGACGTGGCAAGTACGGGTCGAACACAAGGAGGGAGAGATTTCGTTGTTAGTGTGATTTCGATTTAGGGGAAGAAGGGAGAACAAATAAGTTGGGTTTTTTTGGTATTTTTGATTTAGTTATCTAAAGTACGAAACAAAAGCAATTAGAACTAAAACAAGAAATAAGAAGAGAAATCCGTTGGGTGGAGGTCTAGACTTAGGTTTAGATTGGAGAATGGAGAAACTTGAAATAAATCATGTTAGTTATGAAGCATTACAAGATAAATGATTTAACATAAACTCAAGTAATCAAAATATACTAATCACGAACTTAAAACAATAACATGCATTCATCTTCTCTACCCCTAATTCCATCACCTCCACCCTTTGGAAAGAGTTAGAAACTCATGGAGGGAGGAAGAAGAAAGGATCCTAGAGACATTAAAAGAAAATAAAAACAAAACAAAATAAAACAGAAATTTATTACTAATGATCCAAGACCAAAGGTTCAAAGATGTGTTACATTCGTCCTACAGGGCTATTTATAGCTGATACAGGGGATACCAATACATAAAAGGATAGTACACGCGTCGACCCGACATTGGACAAAAATCGGGCACACAGATCAATGACTGGGCGGCGGAAACGCCGCATATTGAAGGTGTTGTGCGGCGAAAACGCCGCACAATCAGGTCTGCTCGGGTCCGGATTTTGGTCATGTGTTTATGGTATGATTTGATCTTTATTTACGCGTCTGGATGATTCTTTCCATTGTCTTGAACTCCGGAGTATTCCTTCCATTGTTGGGGATTTATTTTTGACTTTTCTTTTGACTTTTCCAATAAAATAACTTGATCCTTTTCTTTTGTAATCAGGTCCTTGGCATTTTGCAATTAAGCCCTTGACCTTTTTGTGATTAGCTCCTTGAATGCTTTTATGCTTGGATTCATTTCCATTCGGAACCCGATAAACTTGAACTCGGTCTTTATGATAGAAATGAATCTTTTGCACGCGTTTATGCTCGGAATGTGGGTAATTTGCAATCAGGTCCCTGTATTCTGTAAATACGACTAAACACATACCTTAGTAGCATTTATTGATATAAAAGTAATCTAAATGAAAGACATATGATGCAATGTATGCAATGCATCATTAACCTACTCCCTTACTCTGTCTATGAGCAAATGAACCTTGGTCCACTAAAACCCTCTAAGACAACCCTTCAATTTACTGATTGTTCTATTAAGAAACCAAGAGGTATAGTCGAGGATGTTTTGATCAAGGTTGGTGATTTCATTTACCCAGTGGATTTTGTCGTACTAGATACTGCACCTGTTGTAAATCCTAATCGACAAATCCCTGTAATTCTAGGCAGACCCTTTTTAGCCACTTCGGAAGCATTGATAAACTGTCGAAATGGGCTCATGCAATTATCTTTTGGGAACTTAAAAGCTGAATTTAATATCTTTCATATTGATAGTGAGCCAGAAATAACATGCAATCAAAGTGATGTTGTGATGAAATCGCGTATCTATAATATTTCTGAATCATCACAAAATCAAAAAGGAAGTAAGAAAAAGGGGAGGAATTCATCTACACACCCACCGTCACTCGAGCAAATAAGAGAACCAATTTATGTGAGGGGTGTGGAACCTGTAACTCAGGATGCTCATTGCAACATGAGGAACAATTCAACTGGATACATGCACCAATATGGTGTCATTCAATCCAGTTCTGACTATGGTTGACTTTGAGCAAATTCCATCTGTCCACCGCAGTTCATCAAGGTAATAAGTGCATTTGCTTTATATTTGCATACATTGAGGACAATGCATGATTTAGGTGTGGGGGGGTGTTTATGTATATATTTATCTATATATTCTGCCTTTTATTTAAAAAAAATAAAAATTAATGTTTCATGACATAGCTTAAGATTGAACTGCTAAAACCCGTGTACAAATTGCATTGAGTTTTTGTTCCTTATTATATAGTTCTGCTTGTAGAAATTGTGACATAAATCTAAGTTCCAAAGAAATAACTCATTGCCCTTTAAGACATGTATGCACTTAAATTGGATGAATCAAATCTTTGAAGTGGTTGATAAAAAGCAGAGGTTGAGGAAAATATACCGGGAAGTGTGGACTTCTAATAGCAATTAAGCCTTGAGGAAAATAAAAATAAAGGAATAAAGTGAAGAAAACACATTTTGCAAAATGATTACAAAAACCCAAGCCTTTGAGTCACTGGTCCGTAGGGGTATCTTGAAACCCGGTAACTTGAGTCTACCAGCTCGGGATTATCGACCAAACTCGCTACACGAATGCAAAAAGGTAAAAGTGTCAAAAAGCAAATGTGTTGAATCACGGAAGAAAAGAAAAGAAAAAAAATAATACTTAAGGCCCAAAGCTAAAAGAATGATCCATGCCATGGTTGATCCGAATGATACTTCACCACCAGAGGAGGCGTGCAAAATAATTCAAGTGATAAACATGTGTAGAAGGGTTAGTGGTGTGAATGTTGGCGAAATAAAGACAAAGTCATATTTTTAATGAGTTAGATTCATATAATGAGCATACAAGAATTCTAGGTGAGATGTATAAGGTTAAGGTGGAGATATTAAGAACTATTAATGAAATGTTGATTCAGGATTTTGTGGGTATATCCGCTGAAAATCAGCACGAGACAAAACTCGTCCTCTAAGGAAACTTGGAGGTTTAAAGGCTTGTTGCACATGCTAAGTGCAATCGTGATTCCTACGAAAGTGAGTTAGGATTTCCCTGTTTTTATTTTTCGTATCTTCTGTTTTGCTAGGGACTAGCAAAATCTAGGTGTGGGGGTATTTGATGCATTGCATACATTGCATCATATGTCTTTCATTTAGATTACTTTTACATCAATAAATGCTACTAAGGTATGTGTTTAGTCTTATTTACAGATTACAGGGACCTGAATGCAATTTACCCACATCCCGAGCATAGACGCATGCAAAAGACTCATTTCTATCATAAAGACCAAGTTCAAGATTATCGGGTTACGAATGGAAATGCATCCCAAGCATAAAAGCATTCAAGTCCTAATTGCAAAAAGAACAAGGACTTAAGCACAAAAGTAGCCGGGGACTTAACTGCAAAAAGTCAAGGACCTAATTGCAAATCACGAGTAGCTTTTATTTTCTTGGAGAAAATATATAGAAAAATCAATGTATATCTCCAAATATGTGAAGGAATTAATCCGAAGCTCAAAAGAATGGAAAGAATCAATCCAGACGCGTAAAGGAGGATCAAATCATACCATAAACATTCAACCAAAATCTGGACCAAATCTGAGCATGATGTGCGGCGATTCCGCCGCAGATCACATACCATGCGGCGATTCCGCCACCCCCTAGTCAATCCGTGTGCTCCAATTTCGTCCAGTCGTGTCTGGACACGTGTATTTTCCAATATTATACCTAGATCCCTTGTAGCAACTATAAATAGACCCGAGAACGATGTTAGAAGGGTCCTTAGTCTTTGGTGGTAGTTTTTATTCTTAATATTAGTTTTGTATTCTTCTTTTCATTAATAAAATTCTGTCTTTTATTTCTTACTTTTAGTTTTCTTTTGTAATGTCTCAAGGACCCCTTCTTCCTCCCTCTATGAGTTTCTAACTCCTTCCAAAGGGTGGAGGTGACGGATTTAGGGTGAAGAGAAGACGAGTAAATGTTATTATTTTAAGTTCGTATTAGTCTATTTTGATTACTTGAGTTTATGTTAAATCATTTATCATGTAATGCTTCATAACTAATATGATTTATTATAAGTTTCTGAATTCTCTAATCTAAACCCTAAATCTAAACCTCCACCCGACGGAATTCACCTATTTGTTCTTGTTTTAGTTTATTTGTTCTTGTTTCTTGCTTTAGATAATTAAAAACCAAAAAGCTCAAAACCCAATTTATTTCTTCTCTCATTCTTTCCCCCAATCGAAATCACATTAATAACAAATCTCTCCCTCCTTTTGTTCGACCCGTATTTGCCACGTCTTCATTGACGTCGTGCACTTGCGGTATAAATTTAATTCTCAACAATGACCAAGAGACCTTTCAAGAAGAAAGGAACGAAAATGAATGACTAATTGGATATGATACATTCTAATGTATGTGGTCCGATAAGTACAAGTGCAATAGATGGTTTAAGGTACTTCAAACATGTTCACAGATAACTATAGTCATTATAGCTATATTTATCTAATGGGAAACAAAAGTGAATTCTTTGACAAGTTCAAGCGATTCGAGGATGAAGTAGTGAACTGACTCAACAAGAATATTGAGTCTCTATGAAAGGTTCGTAGGGGTGAGTGCTTAGGATACCTAATTTGACTCATTCCTAAAGTAGGAATGAGATATTGCTCGACATGGTTCGATCAATGATAAGTCAATCTGAATTGCCTATTTACTTTTGGAATTATGCACTACAAGAAATGACGAACTCACAAAATAATGTTCCATCCAAATCCGTGGAGAAAATGTCTTGTGAGCTATGGAGTTGAAAGACACATAAGCTCGACTTTCTCAAGATTTGGGGTTGTGAGGTATACATCAAGAAATTGATGTCAACCAAAACTTCAACCAAAAGCGGATGAGTGCTTCTTCATAGGTTGTCCTCGTGTGACAAGAGGATACTACTTTTGGTGTATCACCTCCAATCAAAAGATTGTAGAGAGAGATATAATTTTTCTAGAATTTCTGGAAAAGAGAGAAAAGTAGTGGGAGTAGAGTTAAGCTTGGGAAAACTCAAGATACTCTACAAGATCATGATGTGAATGTTGCATTCAAAATCATGAAGGCCCAGCCGGAATTCATTTGGTTAGTGGGAGCATGAGTGAGAGATCCTTACAAGAAATTGTGAGAGAATCTCAATCATCCCCACCCAGTGTACGTTCGAGAGTCGAACGTGAACCTATTCCTCAAGAAATTGTGGAAGAAGTTCGAGAGACACGATAAGAACCAAAAGAATAGAGAAGGTCGACGAGGGAAAGAAAGAAACCCAATAAGTATGTGGGACTTCATGAGATCGTGGTACTAGATACCAAAGATCCCTCGACCTTCCAAGAAGCAATGGAAAGGCAAGACTCCAAACTATGGCTGAAGGCCATGGAATCCGAAATAGAATTCATGTATGACAATCAAGTATGGAACTTGATTTGCCTTCCTCAAGAGAAAATGTCATGAGCTTTTAGGAGGAAGATAGAGATGGATAGTAACTTGACAACCTACAAAGCAAGGCTTGTAGCAAAAATTATACTCAAATTCAAGAAATTGACTTTGATGAAATTTTTGAGAGGTTGCCATGTTAAAATCTATTCGGATTATGCTCACTGTTGCGACATTTCACAATTGTGAAATATGGAATATGGATATCAAAATGGTGTTCCTTAATGGGAACTTGGAGGAGGATATATACATGGTACAACCTCAAGGTTTTGATGATCCAAAGAATAGCGAGAAGATATGCAAGTTTCAAAGATCCATTTATGGATTGAAGCAAGCATCGAGGAGTTGGAACAAACGCTTTGACAAAGAGGTGAAAAAGATCCACTTCATTCAAAGTAAAGGAGAACCTTGTTGATACAAGGAGATTAGTGGGAGCCATGTAGTACTTATGATCTTATATGTCGATCATACTGCTCATGAGCAATCATATACCTTTGCATTAGCAAATGAGAAATTTCATTGAAATCGGCATGTTCAATGGAAAGAAATGGATAAGGCTCAACACATCTTGACAATCAAGATACGTTGAGATACATCCCGTAGACTCATTGGCCCCAGTCAATGTGTATACATTGACAAGGTCTTGGAAAGGTTTAGGGTGAACAATTCCAATATGGACAATGTGCCAATAAGTATGAGTATAGGTGTGCAACTCAAGAAGTCTCAACGTGCTCAATCATGCAAAGACTTGGAGTACATGAAGGTATCCCTTATGCTTCGGCAAAAGGAAGGACCATGTACACAATGACTTGCACAAGACTCGATATCTCGTATGCTCTAAGCGTGACAGGTAGTCACCAATCCGACGCAAGTCCTAAGCATAGGAATGCAGTCAAGAATATTCTGAAGTACCTTAATCGGACTAAGGATAAGGTTCTTGTTTATGGAAGACAAAAGAGAAAAACAGCCGAGGGCTATTTTGATGCAATTCTCATAGAGATTCTTGACAATAGGAGGTTGGAATGATGATGCGTCATCATTATCGAAGTGGAGGTATGAGCTAGTGTAGTTAAGAGTAATATCACTACGGCTAACTCAACCACCAACAAAAGACAAAATAAATAAATGGGTGGACACAACAGTGACACAACTGATCCATTCAACAAACCTTCATACCAAGCTAAGAGACGAAATATATTTCGAGTCCATGGATCCGAGGATCCATGTGGGTTGGCTTGATAAGTGATTTGAGAAGGTTACCCTAGTTATTAATGTTTTATACATTGAGAATGTATGTGAAAGAAAACTTTGATAACAAGTGGGAGATTGAAAGGAATGTGTTCTAAAAGTTTTACTTTTAAATGTCAATTATTATGAATTGAATGAGAAATCATTTTGTTCCTTGTTTATGTTATTCGTCTTTTAGAAGTGTTAAGGAAGATGCTCTTGGTCCTTAACCGTAGAGCTCTAAGAGATATTGGTTTACATAAAACAAAAGATATTCGCAATCATGGTAATTAACATGGGACATTAATTACCGAGTTAAGATTGTCGTGTTGGTCATAGATCATTGTAGCTCTACAAGTGAGTGACAACACAGGTACGCAAAAGAGGAAAATACTACTTTTGTATACCGAATTGACCTAATAAGTAAAATATTATAGGAATGTGTTTCTGTGTCATTAATATTTTACTGTGTCCTTGGTCCTTTGATATGAGACTTATATCTGATCGCTTAGGGAGTACTTAATTAGACTAGTGTCTTAAGCTATCAATGAGTGTAGTGAAAAGACATTAGTTGGTTAAGTATGACTTTTGTTGGAGAAGATAGTTAGTCAAAAGATTATCATTGCCCCTCTTAATTGAGTGATGATATTAGTGGGCCCCTTGATAAAGAAAAGTTATAATGTGCACAATGTGATTTGAGTTAAGTCACATATTTATAACTAGCTTAAAGAGATCAAGAAATGAATACTAATACAAAGATGACACAATACTACTTTGTGTGTATTCTTAATATCATGAGGCAAGGGACGGACACAAGTGGTGCACTCCATCACTAAATAGATCGGGTTTTGGTTCGAGTGAAATTAAGATATCTAACTAATTGTGAGCTATAATGTGTAGCTAGATACCGCTTATAGCTTGTGATATTAAGCTCTTAATGTCACTGCCAACTTAGTCTAGATCCTCCTATAGGTCACACCGCAAAAACCCTTTGAATATCGAGGTGATCAGTCGTGCGCTTATCGAGGTCATGTCGAACTGTCCAATGGGTGCAGTCTCCATAGTCTGGTCGTAATTGACGCAATGTTTGGTAGGAAGGGAACCACAACGCATTAAATGAACCTAAGTGTTTGTGCCATTGTCAATCCAGTAAAGTATCGAGCTCCTATCAAAATCATGTCAAACAGAGAGGGCTATCTTACATCATCATATCAACGTCACGTCGAACCGCCCAATGGGTACGCGACTATGATAACTAAAGAGACGTTTGGACTCTAGAGGAAAGGAAGAGACGCGTTATGGAGGGAAACCGGGTATTTAAAATTTATGCAGGGAAATCCCTTTGAATATCGAGGTGATCAGTCGTGCGCTTATCGTGCTAGTATCGAATCTGTCGAACTAATCAAATATATGGAAACTCACATGTTCGACGTTATTCGACGTCGTAATGGTTCGATTTCTGTAATTGTTTTATAAAATAAAATAAAAAACACACAATTGTTCGACGTCAATGTCTGACATTCTGATAGAACAAGTCGACATACCATTTGTTTCTAAAGCTCTGCATGTTTTCGTCTATTATGATGTTGAGGTGAAGATTCATTAGTCGATGCTCTACAAACTTCATGGCGTATATGCCACAATCTCTGCTGCAAAGTTAACCTTATTAGCCGCAAACATATGGGATACAATCAGTAAGGGAAGGTTACGACACCAAGGCCTCATTATTGTTTCACGCTGAATGACAGCATGATCTTCACCGATGATTGTAATCTTCCAGTCTTTTATTGACAACTCCATCGCAAACCAATGTCGCTGCTTGTAGCTATGGCACCAATTCACATACTCCATTTCCTTCCAAGAAGGCATCAATTGCTCCTCAATTCCAATAAAAATTGCAGATAGGAGGGATCCCAAGTGAACTTACTTGGACTGGCAACGTATTGTTCGTCCAGGGTTGGAACCAAGTTACTGAAAAAGTGTTCATAACGGTAACCTTTTGGTGGTATTGACCTGGGAATGTACGGATACGCCTCCTCACTAGATCTTGCACTGCGTCAACATGCTACGAAAACAACACAACATAGAAAGTCAGAAATACTAGCAACGTAATTCCTCATGTGAAGATTGTCGAGTATTCATCGAAGGTATATCGAGATAATCAAACTCATCGAGGAAACAAAAAAGTTCGGACAAACAGACCAAAAAATCTAAAATTTCGAGTCAATCGAGTCCCCATTGAAGTCAATTGATCCTAATTGACGACATGTCGACCTATCAAGGTCACATGTACATTATCGACCTTCTCCACCCTATCGAATTACACTTATGCATTATTGAAATTTGAATTATTTGAAATATTTACGTCTTCGTCGACCAAAAATCTGGGACACATCATCCCCAAGAACCATGTCGGTCCGTAATTCTCCGTCCACATCGAGACGAGTTTCTCATTGGGGATGTACCCCAGAATCCACCGACCGAATGCCCTCATTTGTTTTCTATCTGACTTCTTCAAAGGGTCGAGAACTAAAGGCTCTTTAACTTGGTCTGAAGGCCTTGGTTTCTTGGTCGGTCAGTATAGACATCGTCAAGATGTTTTGCATATGCTCTTCCTCAACGGGGTTGACAGATTTACTTCAGGTAGGTAACCGTCGGGTGGTACGTCTTCCTCGTCAGACGACTAATTCTCATCAGACGGTGGTCTCCAATGTGCCTCTATCAAAGACATGATCTTAGCCAACTCGTTCTCGTCAATTGGAGGTCTCGGAGGTGCTTCTACCAAAGCCACCATCTTCGACATCTGGTCCATGATGGAACATTGATTCTGTATGAGTCTCTTATGTTGACCTTCCATCGATAGTTGCTTTGCTTCCATCGTGACCAACTAATTATCGTCTATTGGTGGTCTCGGAGGGGCTTCTAACAAAGCCACCATCTTAGTCATCTGCTCTAGTGCGGTACGTTGATTCTCCATGACGTTGTTCAGTTGTCCTTCCATCGATAGTTGTTTTGCTTCCATCGATAGTTGGGTCACTTCCATCGACTATTGCTTTGCTTCGATCGATGACAACATTGATTCCACCCCACCCTCTCTAACCTTTCCACAAGAAGATGGTAAGCATGGGATGCGACCTCAACCGGGGTTGGGGCAGCTGGCTGGGATGAGGTCGTGGTCGCGGTAGAGGTGGGAATAGTTAACCTTGTTGGCGGCCTTGGCCAATCTCTCAGCAACCGCATCAACACCCTCATCAACATCCTCCTCGAGCTCGGGTAGTACGGGGTCATCACACTCTATAAGGTTGTTGTAATATCCAGTCTCGCATGCACGAGGCGACAAAAAAGTGTAAACGGTCAACTGCGAGGAATATAAAATATGATGTTAGGTTCAGTAACTAAGAACAAATATAAACTATCAACGTCTATCGTGCTCCTATCGAGCACACTAAATAATCAGGTAACTTACAACCTATCGAGGTTTGTCGGCCGAATATCGAGCAACCAAATTACTCATATAAACAAAATATTTAATATCGAGTTCCTATCGATGAACCCATCGAACCAATCGAAAACAACCTAAGCAAACGGTAAAATTATAACAAACAATGACCATCGAGTTCATATCGAACGTTTATCGAACCCATCGAAAAATGTAATGGTCTGGTAACTAACAAAAATTCATTACGATCGAGGTCTATCGAACTCCTATCGAGACGGTTGAGCAAAATAAGTACTCCAATACGTAAATAACATGAATTAACAACAATGAAGATGAACTTACGTTTCTTTTGGATGTAAACATTCATGCAACCTCAGCCATATGTGAGACGTTTTTCTCATTGCTCGTCCAACTGAGTATCCTGGGGAACCGGTTTCCACGATTCACAACATAATGACCACGATTCATGCCCAATACTGTAACATCGGGGCATAACCATATATACTGTACTTGACCTCTTTTTGTTGGCCCCTCACTTCCTTCTTCTAATCATACAAATCTTTTTGCTTAATCATGTCTTTTTGACATGATGTTAGTAGCTTCTGGTAAGACGACTTCCCCCATGGATACTCGAAGTAGTCCAGGTCGTCGACCATCTTGACCATATCCGTCCATACAAATAGCTTGCCCTCTCGGGCAAATAGAACACCTTCAATCAGGGGCATAACCCCAATTTGAAGATGTCGTCGACATTTGTACAGTTTTTGAATGTCGTCTCCAATGTGCCTATTTGAATTTTGGGCTCTCCATTGAAATATTGAAGTTCAAACCAGTGATCAGTGTAAACTCATATTTACTGAATCTACAGGGCTTAGTGTTAAACAAGAAATGAACCTCATCATCTCTACCACTGTGTCTTGTGCAACATTAACTGATGGGCAAGAACACCGAAGAATTGTAATTCGCCCGCCTCAAAAAATTGTTTGAACGGTGATTCATTTGCCATTTCCAGCAAGTCGTGCTTCCAGAACTTCTCTTTTATGTCATTCATAGGTTGCCCTTGTACGTCACACGACCGGGGAAATGATACTTCGTTGGAACTATTAACTTTGTCATCTTGAAGAAAAAAACTGGAACAAATATCAAACACTTAAAAAACAGGGGGGAAATGAAATCAGACTAATATCGAGCTCATCGAGCCACCCGTTTTTCACAGTCAAACCGATCATGTTGGTAGTTCTACAGAGTCCCATCGACCTCATGTCGAGCACATATCGAGCTCACAATCATCTATGGAACCAATCGAGGAGAAATGAACTGCTATCCATCGACACCAACCTATCAAACTACATCAAATCTAGCATGCACCGTCGGAAACACAAAACATTTCCACTTCCAACCTAGACGACAAAACTCAGATGAATACCTAGGCTACAAATCAACTACATTTTTGATAGAAACCATAACAAAATCTTATAAAACTATATCAAGAAGAAAAAAGAAAAGGGTTATAAATCGTGCCCTAAAATCGACCTTCGTCATCGTATTCGAAGTAGGAGTTGTTCGGCAGGGTACGCCGCTAGGTTGGAATGACCGGTCGAGTGTGAGAGAGAAGAGATGTAAGAACAAGCGAGATAAAGAATAGAAAAATGGATGCATGATGACGGTCTGCAACTGTTCGAAAGAAAGAGACAAAGAATACAATTTTCTTATTTAAAAGGAAATGGAGAAGGATGGGAATGATCCTACAATTTAGGCAGGGGTATTTTGAGGAGAAGTTGCAAGATAATCATATTTTTTAGAGGATGTCAAAATGGAAAAAATCTTAGAGGTTGGGAAACTTTGAGCATAAAAAGTCAAAATTTCTTTTGAAAATTAATTAAGTAGAGGCAACGTATATGTTGTTTCTTAATTGTTCATTTGGACCCGGCGATGGTGCTTCTTTTGGACTATCAACATCCAAACAAGTTAATATAACGCGTAGCTACAACAATCGAAGTTCGGCGAGGAAGTAAAAACTCACCCACAAAATATTGCGCCCTAACACTTGTAAAGGTAATGTCCAATTGCAGTAGCAAGTAACAAATGTGATCTCACCTGATGCGTGCATGGACGCATCGCACCCATATATTAATCATAACAAAGGTGTTAAAGTACTATAGTATATATTATCTTCTATTATGCATTGCACGCGTTTGCATGTGTGATAGAGTTAAAAGAACTTGCTACCCAAATTCCAGATTCGCATCGTAAATGTGGGAGCATGCATATAGGTCGCTATCCTAAAATAGAAAAATGGTTTTGACAGATGGAAAACAAAAGCTTGATAGTGGAAAAGATGAGCTAGTTGTCTTTGAAATGTTTTTAAAAAAAAGCAAATATCAACCCATAAGTCAGAAATTACAGGCTAACGACATTTTATGTCAAGATACAAATACAAGGTACATGGATACGTGAAACGTCGACAAGATACAAGTTCTCTTTGAATGCCATCACCCGGAATCCTCAACCACATCAAAAATGCATAAGAATTGGTAACATCTATGCATACAATAACTTGTTGCGCAACATACCTTGGCGAAGACATACCTGAGAAAAGCACTTAAAGATATAATGTGGAACTCCACACTAACCCAGAGGGGAAACAAAAACACGACCCCGTATACTCTACGGATGATTTTGTATGAGAAAGAAATTTACATTTACATGAGTAGAAAGACACGTCAGTTTCCTCACCGTTTACGTACCACAAACTCTTTTAATCCTCTCCATAGAAACGCTAGTCTCCATACTAGGTGCCACTCCTGTTTAGGCAGTTCTTTTGGGCATGTTGAATCCTTACACAGACTATTCATTCCTAAATTGGTATGGTGCAAATCGTTCCTAAATTCGAGGAACCGAGTTTCTGTAAAAGTTCATATAATCAAGACATTTTTGTAAGTTCAACTGGTCCAATTACCATTATCTCAACTCAATGATACAAGTTCAAACTCGATTAGTAGTTTTGACAACTAGGATTGTCCTCTTGCTTTGTTCTCTACTTCAATGGTTATGTGTATTTATATTCACCTAGTTAATATTTAGAGAATTTGCCCATCTTGAATCCCATGTGTCGCGAAAACACATCGCCCTCGTGTAGAAATATTGGTTTAGAACAACTACATCAAAATGGAGTTGCCGATCTCCACAACAAAAATTAGAATTATCCTCTCCTCCCAAACCTAAGGTCGGAAAAACCACATGCCAATTGTATGAAGAAAATTTGCACTTTACACCATATGAATATATGCTCATAACTTAGGTTTTATCCTTGCATCTGGATGCACCTTGTCTTTGATGTACTTAATTATTTAAATTTTCCCTTCTCATATTGTTTTATTTGTACCACGACTTACATGTTCACATCAATCGTTTTAATTTAATAAGAAATTTACATTATGTCAAAAAAAAAACTCTCACACCCTCCAGCTAGCCACATCACAACACAACCATAGCTGCCATGTGACACACGCAAGTGCACACCAACCGTGCACTCGAACTCTACAGATTTCTCTGTAGCTTTTGATCTATAGACTTCGTAACACATAAACATGGTTCATGATAAACCATAAAACAAATATATTTGGCCAAACGATCGATATCGTGACAAAGGATACCAGTTTTTCAGATCGCGTCGAACTGCTTAAGCTTCCACCAATTAGACCAATTTAGAAGCTTTAATTTATTGGTGCCCAGCATATGATCTCCCCGGAAAAAAATTAAAATCATGTGGAATTCTATTTTATTTTATCTTATCTACTCTATCGTAACTGTAACATCCTCAAACAACGAAAAATTTAAAACTTTGAAAGATAAGCAACACAAGAGGATATTACTGAAAACAAACACAAGGTGCACCAATATATATATCATATATATTTGAATGTTTCAAAAATGTGATTACATCAAAAGACTATAAAGTGAATGTACAAGTAACCACTACAACCTTCAAAAATGGGGACTAGCAGGATCGGGTCCCTGGTATGCTCTTCTGCCGTCACCACCCTCTAACGACGCTCACAACGTGAAAAGTAAACATGCAATTATGTCTGAGTTTCAATAAGAAAACCTCGTATGTCAAACCCCTAACACATATATGAACTAAAATAGGCATCAAGTATAGAATACAAAAGCTATAGTACGATAACACTGTCAATAAGTTGGGCTTCAAGGCTCTTTCACCCAATCATAGCAAACACGATCAACGAACAGGGCTCCAGGGCTCTTTCACCCAACCCTACTCACTCAGTCGGTAAGAGGGCTCCAGAGCACTTTCACCCAACCACCGTACCACAAAAGCTGAGTTTCATGTCTTTTTCATCCAACCACAACAACACACAATCAATTACGAAGCTCTAGGGCTTTTTAACCCAACCCTAGCAGACACGAGTAGCAAGTGGACTACATGGCTCTTTCACCCAACCCTACTCATTCGGTCGGTAATGGGGCTTCAGGGCTCTTTAACCCAACCACCGTACCACACAAGTTAGGATCCAGAGCTTTTTCACCCAACCAAAACAACACACACTCAATTATGGGGTCCAAGATTTTTTCACCCAACCACCGTAACACACACGCATGAGCATCAAATCAAAAGTGCAAAATATGGCAACACCAGTCGACCACACAAGGCAAGCCGGTCGACCGATTCCCTAAGCGAACTGGTCTCGGTCCAACCGTCTCTAAGACCGGTCGAACGAACCCAACCAACAAAACGACCCAATGGCCGAACAAAGGTCACAGGCGGTCGACCGTTTTGAAAGTCTATGTCTCACATAATATTAATTATAAACATCTCAACGGTCGAAGGGCAAGGGGACCCGGTCAACTGAAAATAGGGATTCCAACTTTTCTTCTCACATCCACAACCGGTCGAACGAAGCACGAACCGATCGAACAGACTTTAAGTTTAACTTAAGTGACCGGTCGGACCAGAGTCAAGAGCGATCAATCGTTTGGATGGTCGAACAAATCATATAGGCAGTCGACTGTTTTGAAGGTCCTAGGCATGAACCGACTTGCTACAGGTGAAATCGGTCGAACTGGTCATCAAGACGGTCGTCCGTTTAAATGGTTTATGCCCCAATTGACACACCAACATTGTAACCGGACGAACGACAAAGGAGTCTCGTTCGACTGAAAACTAATAGAGTTTGCCTAAAATACACAATCGGTCAACCACTCAAAGACATCATTCGACCGTTGCAAGGTAGAAACCTGCAATTACACTAGCATTGGTCGATCAAAGCACACGTCAGTCGACCGTTATTCAGCAGCATCCTGCTGCACTTTCACTTCCGACGAGCCAAACGACTACCTTCGGCTAAAGTCATCACTCACACACATTTGGTGAGTTTTAACGAGAAGCTTGACATACCTTGAAGGTTTGAAGAAATTTCGGAAGATCAACGACGATCCCTCCTCGCCTCAAGCGTGCTAACTGCGGCGAGCTCTTCGAGAGGATGATGATCATGCCAACACTTTCAACTCCTGCTAAACTCTTTCTTCACTTCTTCTCCGACCTCACCAACAGAACACTTCCAGAGCTAAGAGGGAGAGACGGATTGAGAGAGGGAAAAAGAATGAGTGAATAAGTTTTTAGCTTAAATAACCCTCACCTCCTCCTCAACCAATCACAACCCTCCAACCATCTCATCACCTTACTTCCTCCAGCCAATCACAGCCACTCATCCTAACAAAATATCCTAAGGATTAGGATTAGCAACAAAACCTAATTGGCCTACACTAATTTGGGTTAGGTCCTTACAATAACCTAATTTAATCCCAAACATTTTAATTTGTCTATCTTGGCCTTGGTTACCAAGATTAAGGATCTTTGATCTGAGCTAGCCTAATCACGTGGAAATCAACTGATCAACTTATACGTGTTATAACTAGCTAGTCCATACATCTCAAAAGATGAAGTGCACACATCCGGTCTTGTTTGGTGTCATGATCCGTTGGGTATGAGAAGAGTCAACGTGGACATGAATGGATCAACCAAAATGGCAAACAAATTTAACATAGAATTTATCTTCAGCTTTACAATAATTGCTAGTATTGATGAAAGCTCGTATCTTTGATGGAAAATGAAAGACTATTGATGGTGGAAAGCTGAATGGGCTGTGTTGGTGGAGTAATCATCACTTAAAGACCTTTTAGTTTCACATATATTGTACCATAATACTAGTAGACTCATATTGGGGCGGTTGCACCCGTGGGTCCGGTTTCAGTTCGGGTCGGCTCAGTTAGTGATCAGTAGTAGTGTGTGGAAACGTTGAGAATAAAATTTCATCATGGACAGATTAACCGAAAAGCAGGGTTTGATTGTTTATTTTTCTTTTAAGTAGTTGAGAGCTTAGACTTCAGTAATCCGATACAACTTATACATGCTAAAAACTACTGAATCCAAAATTATAGCCTTTTTTTAGAATGAGTATAATAATATAATATTGAGTCGGTTGTTTCATTTATTGTCTATACAATGTACTGTACTATATTAAAGTCCTACATTGTGGAGCAAATTAAATGTATTTTCTCCGCAAGTATGTCAACACTTTGACGAAAGGTGCTGTACTAGGATGGTCGTTGCAACAATAAAGCAAATAAACTGAAGTTTGAGGGTACTATTATCCCCTATAACACAATATATTAATCAGCAAACGTCACAGATGACGTCCAATTCCTCAACAACTAAGAATGTCGTGCAATCAACAAGAACACCTAAATCAATGATCATGGAACATAAATTAATAACTAATACAACGAATGGGACAACGACAGTCCAACAAAAGCCTCAAACATGGGATTTGCCAGCCTTGATCACCACTTAGCCCGGTTGACCATTACATAAATTTCTGTAGAATGGAGGGAGAAATCGACACGAGACCATGGAAAGATATGGCTAGTCTTTTTACTTCGTGATCGTGTTTCTCAGCTTTGTTGCATGATCATGTGTATCTCAATCCAAGTACCTTATCCTCTTTGTCTACCACTATACTGTAGTTTATTATAAATAATGCTAGTTTTTGAAGTCTTAGGTGTCTAAAAGTGCAGAGATTGATGAGCATTTCAGCACATCTCAACAACTTTTGCTCAAATGGGGTCTCACCAGTTGCACTTTTGCCACCCCCACTATGAAATGTTACTTCTATAAATTGGATTACAGTTGATTGCAATGTTACTATCAAATCATAATGTGATCCTTTCACTTTAGTTTTTGTAATATACTAGCTTCAGCTTAAAACAGTTTGCATGACCCTGTGTGCTCTAATACAAATAAAGCTCATTCTCACGAATACTTTTATATCTTGTAATGTTGTTGGGTATGTTTAACTTGAGAGTTTGGCACTTGAGCGATTTTTTTGGTAATTTTGTCGAAAGTTCTAATCACAAATTAGTTGACACATGTATGTAGTTTTATTCTTACACATTTGAAGCAGTTTGCCAGTAGTATATACTTAAATATCATTAAGTCATTTAGACATAAGCTACAGCAATTATTAATTTTTAAAAAATATTACGTGAACTCAAATATATGCTGTATGAGACTAGCTATGAGTTCGAACATATGTTGACTCTCTGTTCGACCAGGCCATGGAGTAGTTCCTTTCTGTCAGGGAAGTTAGGTTCGTAGTTGAATACACAGTGAATAAAAAAGAGACAACATAATATGATTGTCTACCACGCGTGTTTGCGATTGCCTTTCAAAGATTCCCTTGCGTTGGCTTTTCTATATGATATATGATATAAACATCACCTTTTATAAGTCGTAACAACTAAGCATATACAACGGCCACGAATTTTTATTTGTTATGTATGTATGGACCCCAAGCATGCATGCAGTGTGTGGTGTAGAGATACCTGGTTTCAGAGTTCAGAATGATTATAGTTGGAAATATTTAGGTCCACTGGAACCTTTTTACTGGTGTAGTGGGATTTTTGAAGTATTAAATCAATTTGCAGTGAAACTCCGCCGGTGTAAGTTTACATGATCTGTCCAAGCTAGAATAAAAGCGAAGGGTTGCAACAGGTGTTGTGAACCAACGTAAAATCAAGTTATATTAATTTGTAGTGAACATTTTATTGAAAAGGTTCAGATATATCATTAGTTGAAGATAACGGAAGAATCGTGGTTCTTTGGAGAACTCAAAACTTCTGCAGGATATGACATTCGTATATATGTAGAAAATTATGAATTCAGAATCTGCAGCTCATAAGGCCCATATAGCATAGAAGCTAAGCCTTTTTACTTCAGAATGAAAAGGCTAAGCCCAGTTCCTACGAAGGCCCTAACTAGGCTGATAATGGGCTGCTACGTCCAAACGGAGGCCTATACTAAGCTGGTCATGGGCTGCTATATCGACTTTTGTGTCGACATGGTAGAATAAACCCGAGCCCACAATTAGGATTTAGAACTTTATAATTAATTCATCTTTATGAACGGAAAACAATATAAAAAAAAATCAAATCTAGACATTCTAGAGCTACAGGGTAAAGAGTTTGTGAAAAACATTGAATTCGAATCGTATTCTGATTGTGAGCTTAAGTTAAAGATTTCAATAGTTGACATTAAGAACAAAACATGTTCAGCTCACCGCGTAATAGACTAATAGGGTCAGATCCCATCCGATTTTTTTTTAATCCAATCGTGGTGACTACTTCAGAAAAAATAAAGAAAGAAAGTAAAATATCCGATTCCCAACTAAATAATAATAATAATGTGTATGTATATTATTAGCCAATAACAACTTTACGAAAACAAATACAGTTAGGTTGGGAATCTTGGGATTTAGGTAGGAAGGAAGGAAGGAAGGAAATAGCTGTATTGTGCCGCTTCTCATCTGTCTTTGTTTGTCGGCTTCCTCTATCTCGTCTCTCTCTCCCCGATCGATCTCTTCGATTTCGCGTGAGAAAGAAGAAATCCAAGGATTCCATCCTCCGTTCGATTCCGGAAGTGACCATGGGCCTCTGGGACTCCCTCCTCAACTGGCTCCGCAGGTGTCATTCCACTTTCCCCAATCTCTGCAATTTTCCTCTTTTCTCAAAATTAGGGTTCATCCGCTTTGTTGTCCTACCAAAATGGTGTCTTCCCGAATCTGGTCAAGTTCTTACTCGTTTGCGGCAAAACAACTAACACTTTGGTGATGAATTTTCTAAACCTTATCGAATCTCAGAATCAGCTCCCACACGTACCCTAGTTTTTTACTGTGGAGATTCTTAGTTTCTAGATGTCTATTGTGGATTATTTGATTCTTGAATTTTGGGAATCAAAATCTTATTATACAAATGTCGTTCCGGATGGGCCCTTACATCGAAATGTAACAGAAACTTAAATGTAGCAATGAAATCACTATATGAATATGTAGTGAAAGAAAAGAAGGGGCAGCCTGGATTTCTGAAGCTCCAGGATAAAGATAAGTCACCATGCTATTGTCATGGATTACCTTACTTTGATCGTCTTTCCGGTCCAAGTCCTACTCTTTTTTGGTGCGTTGTATTGTTTTTCCCCAATGATTATTTGTTAGTTGTTACTGGTTGATGAGCACGAATTGATCACTCGGGATATTCAGATAGGCGATAATTTGATAGGTATAACCTTATTAATGCCAACTATAAGGAACCAAGTTTGAAGAATTAAGCATCTGTGATTCTTTACTTGTATTGATAGTGGAGTTTGACTATCTCCTTCTTCATGATCTGCAATAAATAGTACTCATGCGAGAGGAAGATTCTTTACTTCATTGCGCAACTTCCAAATATCTTATCAAGCAAAATGGACTCCTTTTTAACATACATTTGGAATTTAAATAATGAAACACATGATTAATGAAATTTGATTTGTCACCATCTCCGACACTAGAGAAGGTTGTAATTCTATGATTAGCAGACAACTCCATCAAAAAACATGTATTTGATTCAGCTGAAACTTTTTTGTGCTGACACTTGCAACCACAGCTTGTTCTTCAAACAGGAAATGGAACTTTCTCTTGTTGGTCTTCAGAATGCTGGAAAGACGTCTTTGGTGAATGCCATCGCAGTGAGTGCTTACCCTGTTATGCTTTATCTAAACCTGACTCTAGGATAGATAATATCATATTCACTTACTTTCCATATTATCAGACAGGAGGATACAGTGAAGATATGATTCCAACAGTAAGTATCCCTCTTTGTTCTACTTAAATCAAATTCTTCAGTACATTGCAATAGTTTCCGGACTGTTGATGGTCAAATTTTTCTCTCTACAGGTTGGCTTCAACATGCGAAAAGTTACGAAGGGCAATGTGACGATTAAACTGTGGGATCTTGGAGGACAAAGGAGATTTCGGACCATGTGGGAGCGTTACTGCCGTGGAGTATCTGCCATTTTGTAAGCTCAATGCCATTCTTTTATCTTGAAATAAAAAATATGGCAACTAGGATTTAGGCTCTTTTATGTTCTAGAAGAGATAGCATTAAATTGTG
Source organism: Triglochin maritima (assembly GCA_963682175.1). Classification (NCBI taxonomy): domain Eukaryota; kingdom Viridiplantae; phylum Streptophyta; class Magnoliopsida; order Alismatales; family Juncaginaceae; genus Triglochin; species Triglochin maritima. Next base: position 46,349,919 of record OY821772.1, read on the forward strand.
TATAATAGGCAAAATGAATTTCACTAAACGTTAGCAATAGCAATCTCAATACTTCCACTTCATTGACCTAAACCTATTCATAGCCTTCCAAGTAAATACAAACGAACATTGTTTGGTCATTTTCAGAGAAAAATCTTTTTCATAAGTTCATGGATTTTTGAATGTTATGATATACCTTTGGTTTAGTTGGGGATTGAAGTATAAACCACTTAATGTGAATTAATTTTTTTTGCAAGAGTGATCAAAGGGCAGAAAAGTGAGTTCATTTATCTATCTGCTAATTTCCTACTTGCACTGAAGTGACCAAACATCTCCACCTACAATTAAATTCATTTCATGGTTATTACTTGCTCACCTTCTAGGAAGCACGTACACTTCAAAACGGATTGTGTGTCCGTGTCATGCTTGTGTCTGACACGCCATGTGTCCCACACGCACAAATACATATTCGACGCGTGTCCTGGGCATTTTGGGCAGCTCACATTTTCGGCCACGTCTTGGACGTGCTTGAACACTCCACGGACACAGGTTTCCAATGTTGGACACTACTGCCAGTGTATTATTTAATGTTTGAGGGATTTCTTTAAGTTAAGTTATAACTCATAATTTGAGGTCTTCAGGAAAAAAATGCAAAATACTCCACGAAAGTAAAAATAAAAATCATCTCAATTTCCTCTCACACGTTAGGGCTTCTAAAGCCGAAACCTATCTCGAAAACTTCTTCCCCCAAGTTTCTTTTTACTCAGCCCTCTCTGGTTCTCTTCAGATATCTCTGTCACTCTTTCTACTGCTGCGAATGTTCCACTTGAAGATGATTGGTTGGTTGAAAAATGATCAATTAACATGTCTTTGCAACTTTTTCTTTGTATTAGTGAAGACATCACGTAGTTTTACCAATGAACTATTAATGCTTTGTTTTGTTTAACAATTGCCAATTTCAATATTTTATACTAAAGTTTAAAAACTTATTATATTATTCATAGTTTTAGCATCTCTTGTCGATGCAGTCGACGGTCTTTGGATATTGCCTTGGGTTACCCCTAAAGTTTCAGATGATAGTTTCTTTGCCCTTCTTCGTTGCATCGTAGAGATAACTCATTGCTGGTTTCCTGTTACCGTCCACCAAACTTAGAACGTTGACCATTGGTTGTGAAGCTTTGAGTGCCCACACCACATTGCCCCAAAAGCGTTGTTGAAGAATGGCTTCGGCCACTTGGGTGGAGGTTTCCTTCAACCTTCAGTTCCTCATCCAGCTAGCATTAGGGTCGTTGTAGAAGGAGAATACAATGAAGGATTTGAGCTCGTCCTTCTCGTAATATAGCATCTGCAATGTCAAGAATGTCGTAGCAAATCGGGTGGCCGTCGACCTTAACAAGTTACCCCCAATAGCGTTTCGTAACCGCAAGAGTAACACAGTCTGGTTGTTAAAATGTCTCACGATCCATCGGCTTAAGGCAATGGTCTTCAAAAATAACTTGTTGATGTCCTTCAAGATGAGGTCGATGCAGTGTGTGGCACAAGGAGTCTAGAAAAGTTGCTCCTTTTTTGCCTCAAAATCTTCCCAGAAAAGATGCTCCATTTTTCGCATCAACGTACGCGGCAGCGTTATCAGTGACAACTGGAACCACATACTCCTCACCCACTTCTTCAACAACTTTGTCCATTAATTTGAACAAGTAGTCAGTTGTGTGTGAATGTCCAGAAACATCGATTGATCGTAAAAACATGAATCATGTTGGACAATTCACTAAAAAGTTGATTAAAGTCTGATTGGACCTATCGGTTTATGCATCCGTCGTTATTGTGCATCCATGTAACTTTCAATCTTGCCTATATGAATCTAGAAACCCCTAGTATATTCAATTTCTATTTTTAGGCATGTATCACTAACTTTATAATAAGTGATGGGTTTTAGGCCAGGACCATGTGTGGAGATAACGGCAATGACTTCCTTAAATTCAAGTGTAGTAACCGCGCTAAAATAAATTTCACATCTATAAAAAAATTAACCTATTTTGATTAATTATTTTACGGTATTCATTCTTAAAATGTCGTTCGTTGTGGTTTGTTGGGTCCGGTTAACAATATCTTGATATCGCCCACAAAATCGATCCATTGATCCCCAATTAATTTGCCTTTTACTCCTTCGAGGAGGCAAAGGGGGTTGCGGTCAAGCTGGAACCGGTACCCGACCCGTATGTTCCTACATCATCTCCTAAATCTACGAAATTATCTAAACATGCATTTTTATTAATTTGAATTCTACTCATAGTTGACATGTAGGTGGCTAAAAGTGTCTGTGGTTTTATTATAAGGTCGGGCGTTACTGCCCAGTGTGTGGGCGCTAAGTTGTTTGTGGTGGGTAATACCAACCTTAGTGACTCTACCGCATAATTCACAAACTAATGATTTTTTTTTCAAATAAACTTAAGTAGTTGGTAGATTTCCGTCCGGGGTCATTACTTCTCCCATGTCTTAAATGGTCGTAGTTTTCGTGGGTCATTGGCAAATTTGTTCCGGTACATAAGTCATAATCTAAGATTCTAAATTATGAAATAAAAATTAAATTATAAGAAAGAGTTAGAAAGTGTGCACTTGTTTATCGAAATAAAGAATTTGGAACATTGGAATTCTATATCGCCGGAATTGGAGAATTTGGAAAGTTTAGTTAAGGGAATGAGAGAGGTGTGGAGTAGAATGGATTGTGGGGGAGGGGGTGTCACATATGTGACCCCCCGATCAGGCGACCTCCTACCTGAACACTGATGGATACAAATACGGAATACTGGTATGATATGACAAGACACATGAATACGTCATTTTTCATGAAAATAGGGTACCATATGGCATGGATACGTCCATATTGAATTTTGTTTAATATGAGTAGTGTCATTTTACCCTAAAATGAAATCTAAATGTATAAAAATATATGAGACCTTTTACAAAGTGAAATTGAAATTACAGAACAAACGATGTACACTAAATTTTTGCTGTAAACTCAATCCAAAAGCCTACATGGATGCATATTCTATAGCCAACTATTTCTTATATTTTGTTTTGAATTGTTATGTGAAAGTATCTTTAGGTATCCTAGAGGTATCAGGAAGTGTTGACGAAGTATCTGAGAAGTATCGGAATTTAAAATTATAATTTTAACCAAGATACTCCAAGTGAAGTATCAGATATGTATCCCTGTTATCTGTTCCCTAGTTGTCTCTCTCTAATGTTTTCTTTTATTGTTTGACACTATCTGCAGATATGTTGTGGATGCGGCCGACAGAGACAGTGTCCCAATAGCCAGAAGCGAACTACACGACCTGTTGACGAAGCCATCGTTGAATGAGATTCCTCTGTTGATTCTTGGGAACAAAATTGATAAATCCGAAGCCCTCTCAAAGCAAGCCTTGGTTGACCAACTGTAAGTTTTTGATTAGTATTCCATAAACGATCAGTCAAATATCTATTTGGATAGTCTTTTGCTGATATAATATATATCTATGGTGGTCAAGTGATTTGGAATCTATCGAAGGAAGAGAAGTTTGCTGCTACATGATATCATGCAAGGATTCTGTGAACATAGACGTTGTCATGGATTGGCTCATCAAACACTCAAAAACTGCAAATTGATACTTGGAAGATGTTTACTATATTAAGGAGTGTGTTAGCCGTAGTCTGCCTATCCTCTTGCATTCATTTCATTTATGTAGATAATAATACAGGACCCTGTATAAATTCGCTCTATGCTGGTTTTTATTTACGGTTTGGCATGTACAGTCCAAATTGGAGCTGCTACTGTGAAGTTGCATAGAGCCATCGTAATCCGCACGTGGCATTCCAGGCAGAGGTTGTGAGGTTAATGAATGATGAATATTTTTCAAATGAGATTTTGGCCATTTCTTAGATTTTCTTAAATAAAAAGACACGTATGCTATGGTAGATATTTGGATACAATTGGTATATCATTTATCAAATTGACAACTTAAAAACACCTATAACTTCACTCATATTCTCGTGAGAAGTAACATTGAACATAGTGTTTTAGTGAATGTTTATTACGCACAAGGTATCTGATAAGATGGTACTTTTTAAGATTGATATTTTTCATAGGCAACACAAATTCGGAAATAAACAATGAACTTGAGTTACATATACTGTTTCATCACTCTGGATGGCTCGATCATACGCAAAATGCCATACAATGACAACACACTAGCTTGACCACCAACTTGTTATTGAGCCCAAATTTAGACAGACACATGATTGTACAAAGTTCACGATTAATTTAGACACACCGGAAATCCCTAATAAAATTACAGAACTTTGATGGAATAGGAAGAGGTTAGTTTCTAAACTTGTATCAAAACGTTTTAAGACCTGCTTACGAGTTGTTGTTCAATCTTCCTCTCGAGGCTATTCTTATCAGCGCCTACAAACTTGTCCACCTCTTTACCATTTTTCACAAAGAAAAAAGTTGGCACACTGCTGATATTCCAACTCTGAGCAACACTTGAAAGTTGGTCTATATCGACCTTCAGAAACACTACTTTGGGATATTTTGCTGCTAGATTTGTGAAAAGCGGACCCATGAAGCGACAGGGGCCACACCATGTAGCAGTGAAATAGAGGATAGCAAGTCTTGATAAATTGGAACTGGCTCTAAGTTTTGCTTCCAATTCTTTGGATGATTGGATTGGGATAACAGATCCTGGCAGTTCAAAAATATAAGATGAGCATGGGACAATTGGACAAAGGGAGAAGTATGGAACAAATTATCAAAAGAGCAAGACCAGATACACATACACAACAAGAGATGGTTTGGTAACTGAGAAAAGAGAGAGAAAACTTTCTAATACTACGTACTTACACACCTTTCAGTAAGAGAATAAACATCATCTATAAGAATTACTTTGGGGAGCAAAACCTGGGTGTGTAGATAATAATTACGTTGAGGCAAATAAAAAAAAAGATCAAATATTGACTGCACAATTTTTACAGTTACCAATCAAAACTAAGGGTGACTCGCATGCGGTAACCGTGATTCTTTGTTTCATTTCTAACCTAGCCCAACAAGGTTGGGATTAAAGACTTTGTCGTCGACTGTTGTTTAATTAAAAGCAACGCTCAGTCGCTCACAAAACCAATTGTAGAAACAAGAATAAGTTGGACCATGGAGTAGACATGGGATTCTATCAAAGCTCCAATGACTGTTTCTAGCTGGTATCAGTGAAGATGGACGGTCGTCTCTCTCTTCCCTAAGAAGGTAAATTAAGGTCATTATATCTTTCCAGATCTTGACCAGAGGTGCAGGAAGAAGCGGTCAAGAAGCTGGAGGAGAAGTTCCTCGATCAGAACGCAAGGATGTGTGCAAACAATTTAAAGTTTACATCGAAACGGTAGGATAACAAATATGTTGCACATACCTCATGTACTTCTCTCCCTAATGGTTCACTTCCCCCGCATACTCTAGCCCACGTGTGTGACAAAGCACCACTACTATGTAGTAGTACGTCCCCTAAGGTACTGTTAACGACGTCTTCTCCGGATCTATGTTTAAATCTTTTGACATTATAACCAAACCTGGAATCTTTATTTTTGTTTATCATCACGTGTTCCAACCTAAAGAGCAAATGAGGTTGTTTTCCTTTAAGGGAACTGATACATCGTCCGTGATGCACTACACGTCAATACCCACTCAACAAACACGTGGGCAAAATAAACGTTGAACTGACAAATCCTTTGAAATTTTCCCATAAAAGAGTCACAGACGCGCTCCACATCACTTGTCACGTTAGCAAACGTGAGTAATCTTCCCATAAAAGAGAATCATGATTTGTGGATTTATGATTCCCAATAAAGGAAAACATTCTGGATTTATGATTCCATTCTGGACTGATTATGGACACATTCTGGACATATTCTAGACACATTCTGAAAGCATTATGAACACATTCTGGACTGATTATGGAGACATTCTAGAAACATTCTGGACACATTGTGGAATGATTCTGGACACATTCTTTATGGACTGATTCTAGCACATTATGGACACATTCTGGATACATTATGGACTGATTCTGGACACATTCTGGAAACATTTTGGAATTATTATGGACAAATTCTGGAAACATTCTGGAATGATTATCAAATGATTCTGGACACATTTTTTATGAACTGATTCTGGCACATTATGGACTAATTCTGGAAACATTCTGGATACATTCTTTATGGACTGATTCTGACACATTATGGACACATTCTGAATACATTATAAACTGATTCTGTATACATTATGGACTGATTCTGACCAAAGTTTAGAATGATTTTGGACACATTCTTTATGGACTGATTCTAGCACATTATAGACACATTTTGGCATGATTCTGGATACATTCTGGAATAATGCGGACACATCATACTGCCAGGAGGAATAATTTTGGAGAAGGTAGCCGTAGATGAATGAGGGAAGAAAAAAACATTTAAATATAAATTTGAAATCGAACCGTCACATAGATTATCACGCACATGCACTCACACTCACGTGATAATAAAATATTGAAACAGCCACGTCAGCAATCAACTGGGCAGCGTATGTGACGCCCGCGTCCATATATCATTTCCCTTCCTTTAAAGCTCTCATAGATTGAGTCTTCCTAAGGTATTTTATGGGTTGCATTCAATTTTACCCAAAAAACCTATGTATTGAAAATTGAAGAAATTGGAACTTCCCAGGAATTTGGTTTTGAATAGGAATGTGTGGAAGAAGGTGATTCAACCGTGATTTCTTAATAAGTTTCATTTCTAGTCTATCCCAACTAATTTGACATTAAAGACTTTGTTGTCGTTTGTATTCGAAATTGAAGAATTTTTTTTCTTTTAAGAAAGTTCTATCGTCCTGATATTACCATGTTACCAAGCAGTGGCAAAACAAAAACAGATAAACTACACTTAGTGTGTGATTGGTGTATAAGGAAATGGAATTAGTAGAAAGCAAATCTATGGGTGATTAGTTTGCATTAAAGTTCTATAACAAACAATTAAAAATTTACAAACCGAAGGAGAGTTTCTACATATTTATAAAATGGACTTTGAGGTACTGATATAAAATGCTACTAAGTACCAATGTATAAAAAAGAAACTACAATTGGTGTGATTGATTTGTGAGGAAGTTGTTTATAAGTGGGGGTTGAACTTCAGCGCTACTACCTATGTGGTTTGTCTGTAAAAACTTCAGCGCTTCAGTTCTTTAAAAGTATATATATATATAAGATGACCTGATGATCAAAAAAGTGTATACAATGATGATCTTTTCTACTGCTCCACTAATCCTATAAAAGTCATGAAGAACTCAAAACAATATAAAATTAAAGGACATTTCCTACCTCTAGTTTAAAACTAAAACAATCATTAAATATTTAATCTGTTTTTTTTTAAATAGAGCTCGCATAACAAGATTTCCTAGAGCTCTATGTAGTCACTAACCAACAAAGGTAATACTTTGGTTAGTACTAAAAAGTCGGAAAATAACATAATGTGTACCTTCTTGCAGAAACGCTAAGGATTCTGTGTCATCCATCTTTGTATCCTGCAGCAAAATGAGATTCCAACTTAACCACATAATAAAATAAAACAGGAAGTACAAATCACTGGAAAAACACTTACAGGCACTCTTATTTTTGAAGATTGTACATTTTTCTCCTTCTCACATTTAGCCTAAATCATTTAAGCAACATTAAGATTGATCTAGCAAAATTTGTCAGGACACATTACGCAATTTAATTACCTCAGCTTTAGCTCGCTGACGTCGCCTTTCAGATTCAGCTTTCTTTGCATCTCGTTCTTTTCGCAGACGCTCATACTTTCTACGATGTTCCTCAATTTTCCGGACATTGGGCTCAACCTGCAGGTTCCCATATACACTATAAATCTGTAATAAACATTGTTTACAAGACTAACCTCAAGCAAAGTGTTACCCTTTTTAGAACTGAAGAAATGTCATCACCATAATCCAACTTAGATGCCAGGTGCAGATCACTGGCTGCTTCTTCCCATTGACCCAGCATAGCCCTTGCCATGCCACGTGTTTTATAGCCTTTAGCCAAGTCAGGATTTATCTAGATAATAGGCTAACTGGTTATAGGTTGATTCTCAAGGAACTATAGATCATAATCACCATGAATCACACATTTGAGTGCCAACGTTTAACTGATGTTTAGCAAACGTAAATCACGAAAGGAAAATCATTAGAAATCTAACCTCCAGAGCTGCATATGCATCTCGTATGGCAGCATTTGGTTTTCGCCGATTGAGTAAAATACCAGCTAAAAAGTGGAAAATAGAATCAGAATTATAGGGGCAAATGCAATCAAATGAGAAAAAAATTGAATAATACATGGCTATTCATTTAATATACACAGATGACGAAAATCACCTCTGGCGGCATAAAGGATGGCAGACTTCGGATTGAATACAATGGCTACTGTAAGGTGCTGAATGGCTTCATCCAGATTCCCTTCACCGATAAAGCACCAAAAGCAGATAATTAGACTACACTTTACAAGCCAAACATATAGAGTCAAAATTACAGCTTGCCTTCTGATAACGCATGCATTGCTTCTGCTTTGAGTGCTTGAGCATGATCACTGCGTTCCTCCGAAACCTCAGTGTTTGTTTCCCCCATCTACATGTACAACTGCTCAGGGTCTAAAACCCACTAATAAAAAAATGTAAATCAAGCAACACTCAAACTTTAGTACAACAACCTCTAGCGGAGGGTCATTATCCGCTTCCACAATTTCACCCTCCAATTCAATATCCGACTCCACAATTTCATCCTCAGCATCAATATCTCCTACCTGGTAAATTCAGAAATAGTGTCTTGGGCAAGAAAATATTTTGAAAAATGTCATTGAGTACTAAAGCATCCATCTCAAAACCAATACGTATTAATCAAGCGACATTGGATCTCATAACCGAAGAAAATGTTCCTCGCTTTTCCAAGATACTTAGAACTTTCCTTATGTGGTTTTTGTTGGTTCCAACATGAGTACATTCAAAGATGGGTAGATGTACAAGGTTAGGGCATTGGACTTCAATATGGCAATTGTCACCGGATTTGACTTGAGGATCCGAGCGTGTCCATTCTGAAGTCACTTGACAAGGCGTTGGGTCAAGGGGACGGGCTATGATGACTCGATTTAAGAAGAAGGAGCGGGAGATGTACTAGCCGGTCCGTTAAAATATTTTTTGAGTCATCATAACCCGTCTCCTGACCTAGTGTCTACTCAAGTGATTCCAGAACAAGTACACCCGGGCCTCAAGCCCAATCCGGTGACAGCAATACCATACTAAAGTGAGCTCTCATCTCAAAACAAATCTGTGTTGGGTGGACTGAGTCGACTAACTTATATAAGAATATCCCTAACTTTCCCGACGTGAACATTCACGGAATTAAGGACTTTTAAGTATGTGTGTGTCATCAATAATCCTCATCTTTTATAATTGCAAACAACATTAAGCAAAGAATGACATGATACGAACGAAGCATTACAACAAACACAACCAAAGCATGGCATGGCATGGCAGTCCCAATTTGGGAACGCAAACAAAGACAAATTCCACAAAACACACACACAAAAAAAATGGTCACCTGTTTGGTTTCCTGAGGAATCTGACCGCCAAGGCTGTGATGGAACACACATCCGAACGAATTATGAAGAAGAAAATGATTAAAAGAAGGGAAGGTTGAGGTGATGAAAGGTGAGCGTACCTTTGGACGTAGTCGTTGAAGAATGCGAGAGATGGGTCGTGGAGTAGTAGTAAGGAAGGTCTGAATTTGCATTGATTCACGAATTTCTTCAGATCACTCACCTTCCGCCCCTCCATATCTCTCACTCTTTCGAGTGTGCCGATCATCATCAAGCCGACGTGCCATATAAAGCAAACATGACTTTTTTTAAGGGATTAGGATTAATTTTAATTATGAAGTGTTTAACTGTACACTAGACCCCAAGTTATCAAGAGATGGGGATCTAACTTGTGTATTGCTTGAATACTATTTTGATTCAAATCAATTTGATTCAGACCCCAATTTGCAAATTGAATAGTCAAATGGCTCGGTAGAGGAAGTATTTGAGTTCGTGCTTGAGGTATTTCAGTTAACCCGAGACATTTGAATTGAAGTAATAAGAAATGCAAAAATAATATTGAAGTATTTTTTTTACATATAAACAAGCATCTAAGGAAATGGTCACGTAAAGTGGGTACTTAACCAAATACAACTCTCAAAGTCCTAACTCCTAAGTAGGGTATCGGAACGAAAAAAACATTTTTTTTGAAACTCGGGGGTGAGTTTTCTCTAGTGTTTTATAGAAATCTTACTTCCCACTGTGATCAAAATCACGACTGTGGAGAAGGAAGAAAGAGAATGAGGAAGAAAGAAGAATGAACAATGAAGAATGAAGCTTCGGATGAGAGTGTAAAAATAGAAAAGAGAGTAGTTAATTTGGTTATGGTTATTAGTATTGATTGATTGTGATTAGATAAGTTGTGCGATAGAAATGAACCACCTATCTATAGTTAGGCGGTTTTCTTATCGGATTAACAAGCTAACCCATTTACACAAATATAAGTCAATCGGATCTGGGCGAAACACAGATAAGACCCGATTACTCTACATACTTGAGCATAGGCTTTATAGTTTTCTCTCAATCTGACTTTAAGGAGAAAACACAAGATCATCTGCTCATGATTCCTACTGCATCTTAACATCCCCCCTCAAGTTGGAGAATACAAATTTTGTATTCCCAACTTGGAAACAAGAATGGTTTCATTAAATTCCACGAGGTTGTTGAAAAAGTCAAACACATTCACCTTCAGCACCTTACCTTTCTCGTCGAGTGTAGCGAATCACCACTCCTTTGAACTTATGATATTGAGTCCACCCTTTACCTCCTTGTCTCAGTGAGAGCATCGGACCAATCAATCGAATATTGATTAATACGTAATCGATCGAACACTACTTGAATGTAAGGGGGAGCATATAATGTTTTATCATCTAGTTAATGGGAAGAACTTGTGTAATCCTAACATTTGCATCATATATTTTTAATGTTTGCATTTGAGGTCAAAATGGAGAGAATGATAAGAATTGAGTTTCATATTATGCATATTGATAGGGGGAGCATTATATGCATGCATAGATTACATATATGAAAGAGAGGAAATCATATAGAAAATAGGAGAATTCAAATTGAAACTCAAGTATTAAGATATAAGTTTGTCATCATATAAATGGACAGATACTTAGGCATTAATCTATATTAATTTTGACGATTAACAAACTAATCTTAATCAATCAACATAATCAATCAAAGTGAGTAGACACAATTACATGCATTGCATACATACTTGTATACTTGCAATCATCTTTATGGGTTGATCAAGATAATCAAGAGAATGAGCATTGAGACAAAAACCTCAAAATTCAATTCTTGTAATCAAAGTTTTGGACCAAGACTTGTAATTTTTCATTTATTGAGTCCATATGATTAAATATAAACTTGGGCACTAAGATTTTGTCCCAACCAAATTCGGTCAACCGAACACCTAACGAACAACCGAAATCATCTCATTAGTAGTCATTAGATTGCTCTCTGGAATTATCCAGTCGAACGAGTGGAAGTCATTCAATAGACCGAAGTGCCATGGATATGTTTTGGATTTTACTCCAACGATCGCATTTGAATTTTTCCTTAGAGTCCAATTGTCCAATTTCGGACCACCGAACTTCTATCGGTCAACCGATTACTTCTTGGTCTTTGACGCGAATGACTATTTACATGTGACACATGACTGTTGTATTTAACAAATATTTGAGTCATAACTGTCAGCGCAAAACTTCGATCATCTGAATAGCCAACAATCTACCGAACTTGAATAATCAGAACTCGAGCAATTCTTATTGTCCACCTTGGAATGGTGAAGCGAACGCAATTCAGTGAACCAAATTTAAATAGGTCGAAATTAGAAAAAGTTACTGGAAGTTGGTGAACGGTGATCTAAATCTTATTCAGTCAACCAAATGATTTATTTTGACCAAGCCAACTATCTTGTTTTGGACTACTGTTCCTTAACGGTCGACCGAACCTGCCTAGAAATATGCCCGAGCTTAAAGCACATTCTTCATTCTCATTGGTCCAAATCTCACCAACTACCAAACGGCTAGTAGAGCTTGAAAGGTTATAAATAGGGATCTTTGTGTTTTATCTTCTTGAACACTCCTTGTATATCCATACTTTAGTGTCAAACTCCTTACATCTTAGTTCTCATCTTTCTACACTCAAAGTCAAACTTCACCACGTGCATATCAATTTCATATCTATATCAAAGTGTGCTCAAGTTAGAGTGTTTAGATTGTGATTCAACTTCCATATCAAAGAATCATCAAGTGTTATAAAGTTTCGAGGAAACTCTATCTCGAGTTGTGAGAGGAGACACGAGTGAGGTGAGGATTGTTCGCGAGTCTCGTTGTTGTAGAACGCATTGATCTCGACCCAGAACAGAGATCGGATTATGGAACCGAAAGCGGCACTCAGAGGATCGAGCGGGGCTTGCGATGAGAAGTATGACCGGGTGCGGTGCCGAACCTCTCTAAACTCTGATGTCTATTGTGATTTGATTGTTTATCTCTCTAATCCCTTAATTTATCTTAATTCCACATTTATATCGTAATTAAAGGGTCATCGATCCTAACAGAAGAAACTAATATATGTTTTATTTGGTAGGTTTATTTGGTTTTTAAAGAAAGTCCAAGATTTTGTGTATTGCGTGTAATCGTGTACTTATCATGTATATTAATGTGTATACAATACCTCTCGTATATAATTTGTGTCTTATTGTGCATCGTGTAACACGATACATTAGTATTCGTGTGCATATCGTGTTGTGTCACTAGGTGGTTGTCTTATTGGGTTAACAGGTTAACCCGTTTACAGCTAAACAAAGATAAGACCTGATTACTCTACATACTCAAGCATAGGCTTTAGTTTTCTCTCTTAATCCGATTTTAAGGAGAAAACCTGAGATCATCTGCGGCCGATTCCTTCTGCATCTTAACATGTTTTGAGGCATTCGCTTTGGATATGGTCCCGATGCCCAGCCTAGTGCGTCAAAGTTATGCTGTCAGCCCAAACAGCGATCACGAGTTCACCACCAAGAAAACTTTACTTTAGAAGCCGTCATATGGGAGTTTAATTTCAGTGATAATAGACAGACGTCAGCTAAGATTGGGGATTCCTGATTCCTGAATCCTGAAGACGTCACTCCGTTTCCAACAAACAAAACTGCCGACATCTGTCACTACGCCAAATAGGTATTCTAATCATATTCTTAAAACCAGGTTTTTATAATTCAATACGTATATAGTTTATAGAAAACTACGTCAACTTACCCCACTACCTACAACAGAAAGGCACTTGAGTTGGTGTAATGTCCACCACTTTAATCCAGTCAATTTTTCTCTTCAACTTTAGAAAGACGTAATTAGGGTTTGTTGGGAAGCAAGGAACGTTGCACTAATAGTTGCAGCTAGTGGCAATTAGTCAAATTAGGATCTTATGTAATGTGCTTGTATATAATAAAAAGTCATTGCCTCTTGGATGGTGTGTATATGTGTGTTTATTTGCATGCATCAGAATAACTTTGTTAGTGGTTCATTGGTTAATCAAAAATTATATTATCCAATCACCAATTCAACCACTAGTGATTTGACCTAATTTATTTATTTTCGTCTCTCACTTTGCATGATTTAATCAGTGCAAGTACAAGAAGAGAGAGCCCCAATAATCAAGCTCACAGCATGGCCCAGTTGGTACGAGTCCTACCCAAATCTAAATATTATTATCCATCTTCAAATCTAAATATTATCGAGCTACTTCGGCTAATTAAATGATCAAAATTTATCTACTAACCATCGCTAGCATTAAAATGGTTAATGGTTAATGGTTGCACATCTGACAGGTAAAGATGGAAAGATGAGCACCACCATGGAATTAAACTCTCATAGTTATGATTGGTGTTCCCACGTTTAAAATGTGCATTGAAAACTGATACCTTCACGCTGCGATCTCATCCAAAATCCCATCCTCAAATCGGCTGTTCATGTCGGCCCATATGACAAATTGACAGCGTTTTGAGTGGTCCATGTGTTTGTTCCACGTTGTAACTTATCTACAACTACAAGGATGTCAAAATTTTCAGCTCACTGTCGACGTAAAATAGGTTTTGAATGAAATACATCCAATCGTTCCATATGGAAAAGTTTTCATATATATAGAGAATAATGTTTTTTTGTCTAAATTCTAGGATTCTGTTCAAACTTCAAACATAATAAGACTGAAACCCTAAAAACAAAATACACTAGGATTTGGACTCCGAATAAAAATTTAATTCATCCTTAACCAGTAAAAAGGTGAATGAGATTTGAAAACATGCTTGATTAGTACTTCATTTGATGGTTAACATATTATTAGACATCATATCAAGTCATGCGTCCCTAAAAACTAGGTTTGATAAACTATGATGGATCTCATACCATAAATAATCATGCTTGGGCTCACACGCTCTGCTCTCCCTCTCTCTGTCACGTCAGTTTCTCTTTCTGTCACGTCAGCTCACCCAAACTGTTGGATCGTGTGGGTCTATGGGTCCACAAACTAATCACGATTAAGCCCTAATTGACTACTTGGTTGATTGATCAAGGAATTGCAGCGGAAATTAAAAACAAATCAAACACAAGTAGGAAAGCAATGCAAACCACAAGAAGACACCGGATTTACAGAGGTTCGGCCGCGCCTACGTCCTCTCTTGCAAGCCCCTCTCGAATCCCCGTTCGAGCTCCTCTTGCGTCTTCACTAACCACTCCCCGTTCCGGACCGGGAGAGAACGCCTTTACAAGTCTTCAAGCTCGCGAACAACCCTCGCCGAGCTTGACACCTCCTCTCACAATCCGAGAGGATCACTTCGGGCTCTCACCGAAGTCTATACTCGTGTCTTGGGCTTTCACCAAGACCCTTGCTTCTTTCACAATGGTTGAGTGGAACAACACTCTCTAAATCTTGAGCACACTTGAGTAGAATTAAGGAATTGATCACTAAATGTGTAAGGTTTGAAGCTTTGAGTGTTTTGATTTCTCTCTAATGTTTGGGGCAAGTTTGTAGTGGGAGAGTTGTGTTAAAATGTGTTTTACAACTCCTTATATAGGC
The DNA here is from genome assembly GCA_963682175.1 of Triglochin maritima. Lineage (NCBI taxonomy): Eukaryota > Viridiplantae > Streptophyta > Magnoliopsida > Alismatales > Juncaginaceae > Triglochin > Triglochin maritima. The sequence continues at coordinate 46,365,179 of OY821772.1, forward strand.
ATTAGAGAGAATAGAGCCGTTGGGATTGATTGGGTATGAGTTGAAGTGTGATTACACAAAACAGAAAGTTCAGAACCCAATTCTGGCTGAATTCGGTCGACCGGATCGGGACAATCGGTCGACCGTTAGGCAGTTTTACACTCAGTTCGGTCGACCGGTTACGCAACGGTCGACCGCCCAACGCTACGACTTAAGAAAACTTAAGTCATCGGTCGAACACACTAAGAGGGTTCGGTCGACCGATTTCATCCAGGCACTTTAGGGTTGACAACAAATATGTGAACGGTCGACCGAAACAAGTTTGGCGGTCGACCGAATATGGACATGCACTTTGGGTTTGTCAAGAGATGGACAAACGGTCGACCGATCGTGGTCCTCGGTCGACCGATACATGAAATACATTTGGGGTATTTTTGGTTTAGTACGAATACGACCGTTGGGTATATACAACAAAAGTAACGGTCGGGAAAATAAGATCTGACGGTCGACCGAAAGGTAAAACACGGTCGACCGAATGTGGGCAGACAGTTAAGTTTAGGTTTTCCGGTCTAGGTTTGGGTGATCTATTGAAGTCCAAATTAAGTGAAATTTCGTGTGTGACTTCTATGAGGAACCTAGTGTGTGATTAAGTTGGTTTTAGCTCAAGTATGCTCAATTACACTTTGTTCCTAAGACTCAAAAGAAATCAAGATTACATGTCTTCGATTTAGCTTTAATTACATGTCTTGACTTCATTTCCATCTTTCTTGAGTCTTGATCACCTGTAGAGGTTAGCACAATACAATATATATGCAATGCATAGTGTGTGCTACTCTAATTAAGATTCGGTTGATTAAATCATCAAAACATAAGATTAAGGCCAAAATGCCAACACAAACCACCCAAAAAACTCCATTAACCACGCCTGAGCTACCATCATCAACACTACATTCTCACTCATCAACGTCATTTGGAGATAAATCCTGGATAAAATATATATATAAATTCACAAAAAATCTACAAAATCAAAACAAATAAAAATCATATTTTCAGAAGATTTTTTTTTGAAAAAACAGTTTAACAAATAACAAAATAACAATTCAACAAATAACAAAAAAACCTTAACCAGGTCGTTAAGTAGGCCGAGCGACCTCGTCCCAGTCGTTTGTCGGACGAACGGGGCATCAACTCGGTCGATGACCGGGTTGTGCAAAGTTGCACAACCCGGTTTGTCTGGTTTTTGATATTTTTTGTTTTGTTTTTTTATTTGTTTTAATAATTAGGGATTTATATTTTGATAAATAGTTAGGATTTAAGTAGTTTTAATTTATATTTTGAAAATAATTAGGGTTAGGGTTTATGATTGACATCATTTCATGCTTATATTTGTATCTTATATCCATTATCTTTCACCTAAACAATGTTATGTTACGAGTTTTATGTTTAGTTTTCAGGAATAAATAGGTTTGAAGAGATGAAGCATAAAAGAACCCAAAAGCTGGGAAAAATGACTGAATTGTGAGATCTGGGGACTAAGATGCAAGGGAGAATGACCTGAATGTAAGACAGAAGGACCTAATAGCAAAACAGAATACTCCACACCATCATGGGGAGTATTTTAGCAATTCGATTCGGGTCGGAGCTCCAACAAACCAAGTGAATGCATCCAAGACCAACAAATATATCAAGAAAAGCGCACAACAAAAATGAGCAGGATCTGAACCATATAGACCGCCAATTGGCGGTCCATTTTGGCCCAAATCAGCTAAAATTTCTCCAGCACATGTATTAGAGGATGTTTAAGCTATTTTTGGTACCTGTTTAGTCCCACATCGGGGGATTGTCCCGGTTTGTCTTTTTTCATGGCTATAAATAGAACTCTTCACCTTCCATTGTAATCACTCCATATTTTAAGTGGTTATTCTTCCTACTAGAAGTAAGGCCTTGAAGCACACACTAAAGTAGGAGGATGCTACTTTTAATGTGAGTCATTTTAATACAAGTTTTTTTATTATGTTGTTTGTTTTATGTTTCTTGTTTTGCTTTGTTTAATCTCATTTCATTAGTTTTATTAGCTTAGTTAATATGCTTTCTTTGTTTAGTTTAATAATTAATGTAATATTTAGTGAGTAGTTTCATCTCCTTTGGGGGGTGGAGTAGATGTACATACATGCAAATGAGAATGGATTGAATGTTTTAATTCCAATGTGTTGATAAAACATGAATGTATGCTTGCTTGTTTAGGATGGAATTTATAACTTGATGAGTTTTGCCAAAATGATTAGACACCTCTCATGTTTGTTTAGGTTATGAAATAAACATCTTGCATATGTAAATGTTAATCAATTAAGTTGGTGAATAGATTGATAGGTTTTGCCACAACATTTAGACACTTCCTATGCATGATAACACCACCTTTATTTGTGCTTAAAGAATGTGTTCAACACCCACCTCTTTGCTTGTGTGCATTCACTCCACCCCTTAGGGGTTTTCCCATTTCTGTATTCCAGCATTCTTCTTTTGTTCTTAGCTTAGTTGTCATTTCATTGTTTGTTTATTTCGTTCGCATTTCATACTTCTTAGCGTAGTTTAGTGTAGAGTAGCATAATCAATCTTTCTCCCCCAATTTTTGTCACTTGATTTCTAATAAACAAGAGGTTGCCCACCTCCCTGAGGACGACCCGTACTTGTCACCGCTTCATCGCGGCCGTGTACTTGCGATTTAATTAAAACGTTCAACAGTTTATTATATTTTGATAGTGTTATAAATAAAGTAGGAAAATATACTGAAATACACCAACTTTTCTCTAAAATATAGAATATTGTACTAAATTTAAAGTAGAAAATAACAATTAAACTGGAATAATAACAACTGAAATTCTAAACTGACAATTAAAATAGGGAAGATAAGTCTTAAACTGAAATTAAAACCACAACTAAAAAATAAGGAAGATAGACTATAAACTGGAAAAAAAACGACGGAGTTCTACTTGAAGATTTTGTTCATGATTCTTTCTAGATTAATTTCATCCTTCGGAGTCAGGAAGTCGATTTCATTGGCCTTAAAAAGTGAAATATAAATTTCATACTTAATAAAATCCCGACAGGTTTCTTCTTTCTCCATTTCCAACGCTATCATCTCTCGTCGAAGGGCAATTTCATCATGTTTGACCAAGGCTGCGACCTGAAGAGACTGGAAGCGTGTGTCGTTGTCGACCACATCCTGATCCTCTGTCACCGCTTTCCCTTTCCTTTGGTTTTCTTTACACTAGCAGGACGGGGTGCAGTTGGGGCGATAAATTCTGGGGTCATTGATGAAGGAGGATAGCCTAAGAAATTCTCTTCCGAAGAGTATGTACGACCCTTTTTCTGGACGAACCGGTGGATGGTCGGGTTGGACTAGTTTGCATTTGGTAGTTGTAATCGCTTTGAAAATTATCTTCATGCATCATCCTGGGAATGTGGACCGTAGATCGCCACTTGGGGTACTCTTTTAGCATCAACCACATGTGGTAGTACGTGAAGGTAATCCCATGAGTGCGCTCATCAATCATGTGAGCTTGCCCGATGAGGTCTTTCGTGTTGTCCCCACTTCTGCTCCGTCGAGTGGCCACATCCATGCAGTTAGGGGTGCAAATGGTTACCAAATATCCGAGTGTTAGATTAGAAATTTTCTATTTAGTTGGTATTTGGTAAGTTCCATGTTACCAATTTAATTTCGGATACGGAATTGGTTTTTAAACAAAATACCAATTAGAAATCGGATACGAATTCGGATACAAAGTATTTCAACTTCGAATTATTCGGATACATGGTCAAATACACACATTAGTATTCAAAAAATTTGATTCGAAAATTTAGTATTTGAAAATTTTGATTTGAAAATTAATTACAATATACATATCTATTTAATTTCAGATAATATCCGAATACCAATAAATATTCGAAAATTTTGAAAATTCGGATTCGAATTCGGATAGTTCTACTGATTTCGGATTTGAATTCGAATTTGGTAATGGATAATGGAATTTGGATTCAAATTCGGATATACTTGGTATTTGAGTCAAATTATCTGAGTTGCACCCCTACATGCAGTCGCCCCGCTTCATAGTACCCGTATTTATCCTCCTTCAGCGCCCTTTGAGGGAGTCGAGGTTTCGTGGCTTCAGTCGCTCGTTTGTGAGTCTCGCTTCGTCGTACAAATTCTTTGTTTTTCTCCAAATGACCACTGCCTTCTTGTTTGTTCCCACCGCTGCATCGCAAGTAATCACAATGTACGACAAAACGATGGCTTCGTCCTCCTCTTTTGCCCATACGTTCTTGCTTTTAAGGGTGTTGGTAGCCATTTTTTGTGCACGTTGGGACAAGCCGATGGAGCAAGGATCTGCGTCATCACTATCCTCGTCATTTGGGATAGTGGTATTCTCGTTCCTACTCGATTGACTACTGAGGAGTTGGGAATACATCTGCAATGGGTCGGGTATAGAAGAACGACTCGGGGGTGGTTGTTGGGAGTATTGTGGTTGGGATGTACTCCCCCAATTTTGGTGTGGGGTGGATGTTCGGAGTATTGTTCGGAGCTCCCCCAGTTTTGGTGCGGTGGTGGTTTAGAGTATTGTTCGGGAAATGGTTGGGTACTACTCCCCTACGTCATGTGGCAGGATAGGTCGATAGTAGGGATCTGTTTGGGAGTACAATGCATATCCTTGAGGTTTAAAAAGACAACGATGACCGGGAGTGTTTGACTGACCTCAATGTTGTGGTCAGGAGAAGACATGGGTTCAAGAGAGTTTGGAAGGTTGAGGGAAATAAAGTTGTGTGTGATGACTAAGGTGGACTTGAGAGTATTTATATAGCACTTGTTCTGATTTAGCTTAGCTTCCTAAACATGTTTTCCAGATTATTAGTTTTCTCAATATGGTTTTAAAATAATTATATTCCCGGACAAGATTTCAAATCGGTCAGATAATGGATCATGCGAGTATTGTAAATTGTCAGTCCGACAAGATAAGGAATCACACGCGTACTGTAGATTATTAAGTTAGACAAGATAAGAAATCACACACGTATTGTAGATTGTCAGTCCAACAAGATAAGATATCACACGCGTAATATTTGAAGTATGTCGTGTATTATTTGGTTTATCGTCTCGTGTAATGTAAACTTACATTTGCTCTCGTGTAATGTAAGCTTACGTTTCCTTAAATTAATGTAATATTTGGTTTCTTAATATTAATGGTATTTAGTATTTGGTAATCATTGATGGTTAAATAAATAAAGTATATGCAATTTGGAAATACGAGATTTATTGGTATTTTGGTTTTTTCAAATATATTATTAATGCTTTTGGTAAATATAAATGATTTTGGAATACAATAAAAATTGAGAAGTAAATTAATGATGTTGAAGAAAGAGAGTGGGATAACTTAGGTCATGGTTAAGTGGTGAATAGTGAAGGAGGAGGAGGATATTGGGTCATGATGATGTGCCATGGTGCGGTGTGTTATTTGGAAAAGTGAGAAAAATTGAATTACATCAACTTTATGATTAATGATGTTCAATCAGGAGAGAGATTATAAAAACTTTACATTGAACAAACTTAAAAAATTTGAAGCTTAATTTAAACTGACAGCGGACAACCGGACCTCCATAATTTAACTTACAACTACATCTCATATATAATTCTACGACGTATCGATAAGTGCTATGAATTCATATGCAAAAATATATATTTGTGAAACCAAAAGCAACACGTAAAACACTTGTAACGACATAAAATATATAACTTCTATTGTAGTCTCATTTACTCCAAAATGTATTATTGAATTCTCGAATTAAAAATGCTGATGCCTTGTGTGAGTAATGAAGTGTGTACGTATTTTAAAAATTTACAGGAAATTCAAAGTGCTTTAAAGTTCTCCCTCGGAAAAAAATGCTTTGAAGTTAAATATATAAAACAAAACAAAATATGGAGAAATCAAATCAAAAGGAGGTTTTATAAATAAAAAATCTCAGACCCAAAACTAATCCAAGAGGTTCGCAAGAACTACGAGAATTTTTAAAATCGGGATTCATGACCCTTTATTGAGTAGTAGTTGCTCGCATCAGTTGAAAATTGGTTTATATTTGTTAAGTACAGAAAACAGGAGAATATGTCGACCAATGGAGGATACGATTGACCGAAAACTTTCAGGCGCTTGTCAAGTACGGAGTGGTCGACCGGTGTTGGGCAATCGGTTGACCGGAAACTTCCAGAGTCTCCCAAGCACGGATCAGCAGAGCGGAGTGGTCGACCGGTTCTGGGCAATCGGTCCACCGGAAATTTCCAGAGTCTTCCGGGCACGGATCACCAGTGCGGAGCGGTCGATCGGTTCTGGTAAGTGGTCGACTGAAACTAGATAGTTAGGCTGGACAACCGTAGATCAACGATCGACCGGTGCAGACGATTTTTCCCACGTTTTGCATGTTCTCTTGTACGAATTTAGCATACTATTTAACGGGATTTCGGCCTAATTTTTAAATAAATGCATCATTATTATTTCCTTGAGAGAGATTAGGAGTAAAGAAAGATATTGAGAGCTTTGGAGGACAAATTGTCTTCATCAACTTGTAATCTTAGTTGTTTTTCTTGTTGAAGAAACGGATTGAAGGAAAGGAAAACTCTCAGAAGACCCCCCAAGGACGTAGGTACGTTGTCGAACCTTGTGAAACGCATGTGTCGTGGTTTGATTTAGGTGTGTTGTGTTTGCTTGTGTTTCGATCTTAGTTGTGTGTGTTATGTTGCTTTAAAGTTTGTGAGAGAACTAGAAACTAATTCCACAATCAATATTCGTGTTCGGTGGTGTTTTTAATCTGTGTTATGTTAAGTAGCATTGTTAAATCTTCGCCCAACAACATCCAATATTCAATTTACATTCTAGTTACTTGCATATAATATTCCAGCTGGTATTTTTGTAGTTTGAAATAGTTCGGTCACGAACTTCACTTTCAACTACATTACAAGATATTCGGGCATAAATGTTGTTGTAAGATACATGATTAAAAGCAAGATTATGTTAAGCTATCTATCAACTTAATTATAACTTAACCTAATTTTTTTCCATTAGTTTATTATACCCACACTTTGTTAGGAATTCAACCACGTAGAAGTGATTAAACGAAGCAAACAAAAAACAAGCACACAACCGCAAGACAATTTTTACGTGAAAATCTTTGTGAAAAAACATATAGTCATTCAATGTTGTCTAATCAACTATATCTCTAAATGATACATTAAAGAGATGATAGACACACATATTTATAGGAAACTCCTGTCAAAACTCTAATTCGATCTGGTACAATTTGTACCGAATATCATGTTACAGATAAATGAGTCGATTTCAAAATACATATTTGGACTTGCAAAATAAAAATTCTGTGGCAAACTCATTCGGTCACCCTCTGCCACCTACATTTATCGACCGGACCCACGCACTCAACACACTTTACCTTCTAAAAAACAACAAAATTACTAATCACGCCTAATTCACCAAGAATTCTCCTTCCCCGCCACTGTTTTCTGTTCCCGAAAAATAATGAAGATGCGACAACATGTTAGAAATTACTGTTGCAATGAAATGTGCCGAAGACAACAGCTGATGTGTCATCTTGACTCCGTACCAACTGGATAGAGATGCAATATCCGCCGTCGGATGACCTCGTGTGGGAATCCATCCATCCCGCCCCCACAAGGTGACGATGACAGTTCATGCACGTGGAACGACCGGATCGCCAGGTGTCCTTCAACCGACACAACCGGTCGAACCAACAACAAAAAAAATCGTGTCCGAGATCAACGGCCCAGATCTGCTGTCTCTCCTACTTATGAAAACACACCATTTCCTCTTCACCTCATGTTCTTGTTCCGTGCATGCTCTGGTGAAGAGAAGGTTTCGGGCCAATTCGAGGACGACCCAAGTGAGAGGGAGTGGTGTTCTCTGTTGGGTCTTCGTTTCTTTTTGGATTCGTGCATGGAGAGAGATTTTCTCAGCATGGTTGGGAAGGCCTGCAAGGGTTCTAAGGATGGAGGTATGGTGCTAAAATCAAGTTTTGTTGTCGTTTTTGGTGGAAAGATTTGATCTTTTTGGGTTTGTGATGTGATGGTGTTTGGGAGTTCTTTTCTAGACAAGGGTTCTGGAGATTCTGTTTTTTTTTCATAACTCTTCTGTGTTTGGTCCTATTTTGTTTTTATGATTTTTCATGATTTGAGAAGTGATGTTGGGGATTCATTTTTGTGAAGTTATTAAGTTAGAGATTGAGTTGTTTGCAGTGGGCTGATTCCTTTCCTTTTTTGGAGGGGTCTGTTTGGATTTCCTTTTAGAAATTATGGGTTTTGATGAGATTAAGTTTTTTTAAAATAAAAAAAAAATCATTTCAGTTTGCTATGTGTAGTGAGACATGTGCGCAAGGCCACGGACCTATTTATGGTGTTATCCCCTTCACACCCAACATTCCACCCTTTTCTGTTCACTTGAATTCCTAATTCTGGGATTATATTTCTTTTTTTTTAAGAACAAGTCTGAGACTATAAATTCGTGGGTGGATTCTTTTAGTCTTTTTCCTTCTATATATGCGTCTTTGGGGTATTTCATTGCAACTGATCTTTGCTTATCCTCATCAGAAGTGGATTTAGTTCAAATAGACCTTGCTTCTTCTTCTTCCAAGGTTTTATATTTTTCTTTTGGGTGATATTAATTTCTTCAGATCAGAAGCTTCCATTTTTCAAGTTGTAACAAACTTGTCTTCTTATTGAATTTCCCTCCTTTTTCCTCAGATATATGAGAAGCAATTTGCCAATCAAGTAATCAAGTTGCTGTTGACTCTGTTTGTGTTGTGATTGATTCTATTTTAAATTATATCGCAGTGATGTTATCAGGTTCAGTGGTGCAGAAGTCATCCGCAAACAAAATGGCTACAGCGGAGCAGATCATAAGCTTCAATAAGCCACAGCAAGACTGGCTTAAGAAGAATGGTTTGGATCAACTCTCTTCTGGGTTTCATACCATATCACCCATGACATCTTTCGATTCAACTTGCAGACAGGTTTTGTGACATCTGTATGCCTATCCTTCTGTATTAAATCAAGCATGGGTGTTTTCTTATGCCTTTCGGTATTGCAGAGGAACTTTGGTTCCGATGGACGGACAATCAACCAATTTGCGGTGCCTTCGTACCCGTACCCAGCGGGCAATTTGTATGGTACAGCAAGTCAGCAATCAAGCATCAACCTCTCTATTGATGGACGGACGATTCCGGTTGCCTCGAACCAATTTTTTTCTGTTTCACATGGCAACAACATGTTCAAGGGTAACGATTCCGGAAACAGATCCGGTCCAGGTTTGAAATCTTTAAATCAAAAGCAGAATTCCAGAGGAAGAACTAAAGCTCCCATGGCTGTAGTTGGATGTATGAGTTCAGGCATTGTTGTGGCTCAAAGGTAGTCAAAGCAAAAGCTCATTGAACCTTAAATTCTTCTTCATTCCTAAACTTTATTCTAATTGTTGTCGCTTAAACTACCTAGGAGTCCTCCAAAACCCACATCAAAAGCTCCACAAATGACCATATTTTATGAAGGCGTCGTTAACGTGTACGAGAATGTCCAAATGGATAAGGCATGTCGTGTGGCTTTTTGATCATATAAATAGGTTACTTATTTTCTTCAAGGAAACTTATTTGGTACCATTTCGTGCTCAATCTAAATCAAGCATACTGTTTTTTTCTAGGCTCAAGCAGTTTTTTGTATCGCAAAGGCTGCCATGGAAGCTAACACAGGAAACACAGCATCCGCGCCGGTTCCTTGCAAAGTTGTCACTCCGCAACCTATATCTGTGCACCAACATCATCCACATCATACTGGCTCTTCACCTTGTTCGGTATTGTCTAGCCCAATGTCGATGACGTCTGATGCAACAGTTCATTCAACTAGTGGTTCTAGTTGCCTTGATGATAGCAAAAAACAGAAGAGTGATGCGCCATTGGTGTCTGAAAGCCAAAGCGAACACCTGAAGCCTACATTTACAACCGTTGATGGTGATACCCAACCCACATTCGTATCAAGACGTAAGTCGTAAATTTCCTTTCTACTATGTGTTGGAACTAAACAACGGAAGTGTGGGTAGATTATACCTTATGTGAGATCTACCTGTATGGATTTGCAGCGCAATGAATTCTATGATATTTCTTAACACTTGGCAGTTAAATCTTAGAAGTTTCGATTGAGTCCAGTCTAACACGACAATTCATATTATGTGCTCATAATTCAAGGATAGAAATGACAGTTAGATCCGTAATTAACGTGAAAGGGCTTTATTATTGCAGCTGTGCCTATGGCTCGCAAAGCGTCGCTGGCTAGATTCTTGGAGAAACGCAAAGAAAGGTACCATACTAACATCCATAAACCATTTTTCGTCATTAGTCGATCTAGCTAATTTGCTTTGCACCATAGGTAAAACGTTTTGGTCCACTAAATTCTAAGGATCATTGTCTTTGTGCAGAGTAATGAACATGGCACCCTACTCGACCACAAAATCTGAAGGCGGCATGTTATTCAATACGAGCTCTGTCTGGGAAATCCACGACGACTTCGTCTGAGGGATCAATTCCAAGCAGTGGGGAGAATTCTTGGTTTCAACACCACCAAAGACAACCAAGATGTTGGTTCAAAGTCCCCTAACACCAACCTGGAGATTTAATTGGCCCGTTGATCCGATAGAGATTTAAGGTTATGATGATGGTCAATCCATTTGTAACTGACAGCTTTGATTCATTTTGTCTGGGGTCAAGCAAAGTATGAATAGATGTATTTGTGAACTAAGGTCACATGTCATTATAAGGTTTTTTACAATATGAAGATGGCGTACATGTTAGGCCACTAACAAGAAGTCAAGATTTTCTTCTTCATCTGTTGCTTCCATTTTTACACACATATATCATTGAACCTCTACTCTGACCCTGCAAAATATAATATAAGTCATTGGTGTTCCTTCACGTGTTTTTTTTAATCTTCTCTGTTACTCTACAATTCAAATATTTTTTACTGGTCATACACCCTATATAAATGCAGTGGAAGTTGGTTTCATTACTTACCTATAAGAATTGGTTGGATGAAATGTGCTCGAAATACATTTCCTGCAACATAAACGTGTAACTACTTAAATGTTCTTCTCAAACGGATTATTGATGACCCATTTTGCCAACGATTTCTAACTACTGTTGTACTGCATAAAGTACTCTAGAGTTTGTCCAATAGAGTCTCCCAGAAATATGTATACGATAATAACAAACTACTACAAATTTCCACATTGTTCTGTGGTTTACCGCATTTCACTGGGCCATGTTCAAGTGGTTTATTCAAATGTCAGCTGACCGTAACCATCTCCACTTGAGCAAGTAGCAAGAAATGCAAGTTGTGAAACTTTGGTCTTGCTTTTTGACATTCATGTATTCATTCAGAGAAAATGAAGTGTGGGGTTACAGATTTGACATATGTTTTGAAGAATCCAGAACAAATCAACTATGAGTTTGTGGCCAACAATGACAATATGAAAATATAATAATGATGTCATGAGCATGGACATAGTTAATTAACTACTCATTAATTGGAATTAGATATTATATTTTATCCAACAATACAAACAAACGTAAGTGGTGCAATAATATCTTCACTTGTAGCATGAGGACAGAACACGTGAGCAATTGGGCAAGTAGGTGGGTCAGAGCACTTAGCAGTTAGCACCAATAATATCTTCATTTTAGATTAAGAAAAACGTCACATATAAATCATTTTACAAAAAAAAGTTGTGGGTCTGAAACATTTTGCATAGTTGGTTAAGTCTTTTCCAAATGCAGAACTTGAAAACAACTTGACATCACCATCACAATTGCAAAAATATGATTTTGATATCTACATGACTACATGTGGGTTTAATTATAACAATCACCGACTGGAAACATGAATGACGTTCTCTTTCTTTGTTTCCGTCCACGCAAGTAATTTTCAATTCACGATCTTCATTAAGACTTGAGAGGTGTTTAAAAATAATATTCCGTTCCGGCAGATTACATTCTCTTAATTATCTCGTGATTGAACCCAAGGCGAATCCAGCCGACATTGTGGAAAGTTTTCAAGACAACCCTAAAATTATAAACAATTCAAAGACTAAAAAAAATGCATTGTGGTCCTCGTGGAGAGGCTTCTAAAGCATACATTGGTATTGAGCATCATATAATAAAATGCTTTTATGGATCAGTGACCTCTTAAGAAAACTGAACTGCTAAACATCGTCCTAAAATTACTTAAATCGCCCCTTGAAATTACCAAATTGCTCTTCCTCCTATTTTTGCTTATATATCTCACAATTTCACTCTTTTTTCAAAACTTTCTCTTCCTATACCTACTACACAAGATTACGAATGTCTCGGAGGCCAGGGAAGCAGCCAGCAGTTCCCCCGGTGTACCCGTATGAGGTAACATTACGTTATTTATTTGTTTAAAAAAAAAAAAATCGTCGGCGTCCGAGGGAGACGCCCCCCTGCATGGGGCGGGCGTCCGAGGAAGCCGCTCCCCCTATGGGGGGAGCGGCGTCCGAGGAAGCCCGACCCATGCGGGGGGCGTCTACCTCGGACGTCGACCCGTAGCGGGAGACGTCTGCGGAAGACGTCTCCCCGATGGGGGAGACGTCTTCCGAAGACGTCTCCCCGTAGGAGGCGGCGTCTCCGACAGACGCCTCCACCTTGCGGGAGGCGTCTCTCGCAGACGCCTCCACCCTTTTTTATTTTTTTAATTAATAAATATCATAATTACTTTAATAAATAGTGATAAATCAAAAAAAATTAATTTAACAAATTCTTATTAAGTTTAACATTTGTGATATTTAGTTTTAACAAATTTTGATTTAGTTTAACAATTGTTTTAATTTAGTTTAACAAATTTTGATTTAGTTTAACAATTTTGATAATTTAGTTTAACAAATTTTGATTTAGTTTAACAATTTTGATAAATATGATAATTTAGTTTAACAAATTTAACAAATTTGTATTTAAAATTTCAATTAATAGTCATCGGGTCACAGTGGAGGGAAAGGCAAGTCGATACCATTACACGCCTTCCGTTCTTTAGTTGATGATTCAGCACCGCGTCATCCACGTAGACGGGGGATATCTGCTTCGGTCAGGAGGGAGAGGGAGGCATTACGTCGTCGTGACGAGGAGGATGATTCCTTCGATGATGAGCATGTGGATAGTTTCGACGACGAGAGCGACGATGATGGCCCGTATGAGTTAGTGCGGCCGGAGGTGGAGAGGCAGGGGGATTATAGCGGAGGACGTGGTCGAGCGGGTACTTCTACTTCCGCCGGATGGAGGGTGCAGAAGGGTAGGGGTGGGAGGTTTACGACCGGGGATTCGAGCTCGTGCACTGTAGATCCCCGCGCTCAGAAGAAGAGGAGGGTTCCGGACGATTCTTGGATCGTGAGCAGTATGACGCCTGGTGGTCCTTTAGATGGGAGCGTCATTCCTAGTTTCTGGGGTCACATTGCTAGACGGATCTGGGACGGAGAGGATCGGAAGGTTCTGAAGTGCCATAATCGGCACAGAGCCTGTACAGCACTACAGGGTTGGCGGTCTACACTGAGTGCTGATATCAGAGAGGAGATTAGTGCCACGCATTTGGGGCACTTACCGTACAACATGTTCCCTTATCTCGACATGCCTTTGATTTCGGCGTTTGTGGAGCGGTGGCAGCCTGACACCAACACTTTCCACATGCCTTTCGGAGAGATGACGATCATGCTTCACGATGTTTTCCAGATCCTGCGCATTCCTGTGGATGGTCGTCTGGTTAGTGCTCAGGGGTCGACGTCTGAGCTGAGGTGTTATGTGGCAGAGTTGCTTGGTGTCACACCTGATGGTCTGGCGAGAGATACAGCTTTATGGAGTGGTGGTGGTGTCGGCATCGACTCCCTTGAGGACCTATGCAGACGGGCACGACCTCCGCGGGCCGATGATACACAGTTGACGGCGTACCTATTCTTGATGCTCGGAGCCGTCTTGTTTGTCGACAAGAGTGGTTGTCGGATCAGACCACGCGATCTACTGGAGGCTAGGGACCCGGAGACCGTTCGTGAGTACTCGTGGGGGTCAACGACGTTGGCATACCTGTACCGGCAGCTTGGGATAGCTAGCCGTGCGGATTGTTCTGGGATTGCAGGTTGTCTTACGCTGCTGCAGGCGTGGATATACGAGTACTTTCCTGCATTCCGCCCGCATCGTGAGCGGAAGATTATCGACGAGGGTCATCCACGTTCGGGTATGTGGACTGTCCGGAGCGAGGACAAGAGCGATGGACGATTGCGTTCCATCCGCGCACGGCTAGATCAGATGACTGCATCAGAGGTATCAAACTTTACACCATTTATTTAATTTTATTATGTATTATTATTAATGTGTTAAACTTTAGGTGGAGTGGTTACCCTATGGTCCAGACCCAGCAGCGGATGTCCCGAGGACTTTATTGATGGGTCTTATTCGTTATCGGGATATCATAGAGCCTTATATGCCCGATCGGGTCTTGCGTCAGTTAGGATATGTTCAGGTGATCCCGGTTGACATTCCGACACCAGAGCATGCGGTGCGGTCTGCGACAGCAGCGACGTACGACGTCAGGTTCCCCGCTTCTACAGCGGAATCGACTTGGCGGACATTTCCGAGATCATGCCGATTGTTCCTTGGCGACTTCAGACGTAGTCGCGACCACTCCGAGTGTGATGCAGGTTATCTTGATTGGTTCGGTAGTTACTCACATCCTATCATCGTCCGTGGTGCCTCCCGGAGAGCAGATCGACCACCAGATAGGACGTGTGGCGATCTGGTAATTTTTTCATTTTATCTATATTTATTTGTACCGTATAATTGGTTAATGTACGCTAATGTTATTGTTATGTGCAGTGGATGGGTAAGATGATACGGGCTGTAGACCCAATCTTGCAGATGAGGGATGAGCTGCCAGACGATGCCAGAGCTGCATGCGGAGATTTGGATGAGATCATACACTCGTGGCATACTCAGTTAGGCATCTCCGACCATGATTCGGATGATGAGTAGGCTGATCTGTTGTACCGTACTCTTACTATTTGCATTTATATTTGTTTATCTGTTGTACGCTTAGTATTTGTGTTTGCTTATCTGTGGTACGCTTAGTATTTGCATTTATATTTGTTTATCTGTTGTACGCTTATTATTTGTATTTGTGTTTGTGTTTGCTAACATGTCGTACGCTTATTGTTTGTATTTGTGTTTTGCTTATCTGTTGTACGCTTATTATTTGTATTTGTGTTTGATAACCTGTCGTACTATTATATATAATGCAAATAAAGCAAACATATCAAAACATATTACATAATAAAGCAACACTATATAATGTACAAACATATCAAAACATATTACATAATTATACAAACATATCAAAACATATTACATAATTATACAAACATATCAAAACATATTACATAATTGTTGCCAATATGCTATCCTATTTTGGTACTCCAGCTCCCATCCAATAACACTCTCATCTCGTATTTGATACCACAGAGTCGCTATAGGAGGTACGGGGAATCCCTCATTCAATTCCAAACGAATGTAATGAGCGTAACTCCCTAAATGAGCAATAATCAACTCTCTGCACGGTCTCGTCACGGTAGGCGGACTCTCCCAAGGTAGAACTGTAAGACATGGGTACAATGAACCATCATTTCCGAGAGAGAAGAACATAACTGCACACTTGTAAAAATTTGCAATGGGAAATTCATGTTTGCTGGTGTGACCCCAATCATTTCGAACAAAGGCATCTTATACTTGTTCGTCTTGTAAGTCGAATCCATGCAGATAACGAAAGGATATGTCCGCAACAACTGGACTGACGTCGGATGTGCCAAAAAAGCGTGAGTGACGACATCAGTTTCTGGATCCGCCATAATCCAATGTAAGTACTCACACTGCACTGCTTGGTAGAGAAACTGCTGGACGGGATTCCGATCTTCAGATTTTGTCCTCCTCATGTAATCTCTGAAATTATAAATATGCCTTTGATTTGGATTGTCCTCCGGGAATTTTTCTTTTACTGCCTTCAAGATGTTCCGTGGTTTTGCTTGCGCCTCTGTCATATCACGAACAATCTTCTTCGCCCCAGAACTTAAACCACTAATTTAACGATGACCCTCTGGATAAACTGTCAGTCTGTGGTTGTGATGTCCGTGAGCACTATTATAAACCACAACCCATCCATCACGATCTCGTCGCTCCACCACTTTTATTAAGAAACGGCAACCGCAACCATTTCTTTTGGTGTTTCTTCGAAGTGCAGTATCCATATCCCGAGACTCCATTTGATTTCGCCGGTCGCATCTCAAATAACAATCCATCCGACTATCTGATCTTGTTTTGTACGACGACACGACCAAAAAAAACCCAACTCCGATAGCTACTTGTTTGGCCCATTTACATGCTTCATCGATTGTTTCAAAGATTTGTGTAGTTTGAAATAACTCACTGTAATCCACTCCATCACCACCGAAATCTGGAACCTACAAAAATAAAATCGAAATTAAAAAAATAAAAAAATAAAATCGAAATTAAAAAATTTTAAAAATAAAGTCGAAATTAAAAAAACAAAATCAAAATCAAAAAAAAAAAGGCGTCTGTATTAGACGCCTGCCCCATGGCTGGGGCGTCTGTGTTAAACGCCTTCCCCAACGGTAAGGCGTCTGCGTAGGACGCCTTGCCGTTGGGAATGACGTCTAATACAGACGCCTTACCCATGGGGAGGACGTCTACATAAGACGCCTCTCCCATTGTGTAGGCGTCTGCGTTAGACGCCTCGGCCATGGGGAGGGCGTCCTACGCAGACGCCCTCACCATGGGGGAGGCGTCTAATGCAGACGCTCTGCCCAAAAATTTCCCCGCGCCAGGCTTACCTCACCCGATGCATCACCCTCGCCAGACATTTTCGTGGTGTTTTTACTGATAAATTATGAATATACAAGACCATAGGCCTTATTTATAGACACGGGACGATATGGGTATTAAATATATTGTTAAGGGCAATTTGGTAATTTCAATGGGCGATTTAAGTAGTTTTGGGGCGACGTTTAGTAGTTCCCTAAGAAAACTAGGACTTCCTCACCCTTAATCAAGACTCCATATCATATGATCTACATATTTGACACATTGTCAGATATGAATATCTTTGCTCACACACTTTTGAGTTTTGAGTTGTACTCTCTTTACGTATTATTATTATATAAAAACATCCTATTTGAATTAGTGGACGTGAAAGAGAGCAACATGTTGCGGTGTTGGGAAGGACTATTAATATTTTATAGATAATATTTTATATTAGTAGTCAAGATCTAGGGCTCATTTTATTAATTTAAGTCACTTTTAATTTCACCGTTAAATCTAAATTACAGTTAATATCCATAATTAGATCATTTATTAGCATAATCACTCATAGTCTTAATCGACCTTGCAATTTCAGATTAGTAATGGTCATAGTGAGGGCTTAAAATAGAAAAATTAAGAAATATCATGGGCTCACCGGAGTATTTTTGTTTATATATATGCATATGTGTGTGTGTGTGTATATATATGTATATATATAGAAGTGATACATTACTCTTAAATTTCGTTTACAAACGGTTATGTTTAACAATAGAATCAAATTTAAATTCGAACTTAAAAAGTCGAATAATTTATTTTGATAAAAACGACCCCATAAACTTGTACTTTCGCATCTCTCTAAAATTACAATCATGGTAAAATCTTGTTTATTCAATTTTCAAGGACTCCCAAGCACACATATTAGCTACCATTAGAGACAACTAATGGAAGGCTTGTTATTTAACAATAGTAACATGGATGATATGTCAACGTCAATCAATCTCAATGAATAATGAGTTCATAAAAAAAGGAACTATTTACTCTTTTTTGATTTTGCATAGATTAAGAATATTAAAAATCATAAAATTCGATAATCATTTTCTATAAGATCTAGAAATCGGATTTTTTTAACAAAACTACATATATTGTAATCAAAATTTACAATTTGAATTTTCAATTTGAAATTTATATTAATTTTATTGTCAAATGTATATATATATATTAAAGTAGTCGTGGACAAGTGCTTGTATAGTTGTCTGGGTGGACATAAGAATAATAAGAGGTGTGAAAATAAAAACATATTTAAAAGTACTGCAAAAACTTTCTAAGTCTGAAGTCTCACGTGAACAATTTCAAATCTCCAGTGCATTATTTCCACGCATGAGATCAAAATCAAGAGGAATCCACATGGGTACTGGTCCACATATGTTTAATGTGAATCTTAAAAATAGATGTGTAGTTGTTGCCTTGTTGGTTCTTTATTTCATTAATCTTCTAATTTTAGCATTTTGTGGTTGTTTAAGCACAGCTTTCCATGTCCATGTCACCATGTGTTGACTTTAGGCATATAATTATTATTACAAGTATGTGGATTATTGGAAGTCAAGAAATGTTTTCCGCGTACAATTTGTGTGTGTCGTGCTTTGTTTGTTACGTTTGGTGTGCATTAGCAATTTTTGATTGTTTGAGTTGTGTTTGTTTTGGTTTGGTGTTTTGATTTTTCTCCTTTTTTTACATTTTATTCTTGATTTTTATGCAACGACATATTGTTTTATATTATAATTTGCAAAGTAAAGAAGTCCATGTTAGATTATTAAATATTACGTTTGTAGTCGTTTAATATTCAATTGAAAATTCAATGTTGAGTTGTAAAGTTAAAATATGTGGAAATTTATCTCTTTAGTCTCACATTGGGGAATTCGTGAAGTGAAAACAATGTTTATGTACATAGGTTTCTCACACCTTCTGAGTGTTAAAGAGAGGAGAGAATGGTACGCATACACATGTTAACGAGGGCGTGTACGTTTGTTTTGTAAGGATCGTGCAATGTTCTAATTTTCGTGTGTCTTCAATTTTTGGGGGTTATCTTATCTTGATTTTGCCAAATAATTGGTTAGAAAATTTTATTTTTTTGGTTCCGGCGGTTATAATTTTGTGAATATAGAGACCACATTGTCAATTTAGAAACACACTTCCTTTTGCCGTAACCACCATCTCTCCCCTCCTCCGACATTTCTCGAAACAATTTTCCCTGTGTTTGTCCTGTCAGGTTGGTGCGGTGTTTTCTTTTTCGTGTGCATATAATTTTTTTGGGACTTATCTTATCTTGAGTTTGACAAAGAATTAGTTTAAAAAGAAAATATTTTTTGGTTCTCGTGGTTATAAATTCTGTGGATATAGAAGACAACGTTCTCAATCTCAAAAGACATTTCATTTTTCCTTACGTAAAACCATCTCTCCTCTCCTCCAACATTTCTCGAAACAATTTTCCTAGTCTACTCTCGTGGTTCATTATAGTATGAGTGCACCGTCGTTGAGTGGTGACCGCTCTATCTTGGGAGAAAGTGTTGGCACCTATAGTATAAGTATGTGGGTGCGATAATTTATCTAACGAAATTCTAACAACGATAGCTCGGTCGATGTGTTTTCTGTTCCTAATCTTGTTTGTTTTCATTGTTTTGTTATTGTAGATTTGTTCGTTGACTTTGATTAGATTGAACTTTGTACGTTAAACGATATATTTACCGCACCATTAATATGCATGCTACTGGTAAATATTTCTTACTTCCTTGGAGCCTGTATTCAAAATATTCCTCGTTTATTTCAAGGTAGTGTGTTTTATTTAGGGTGCGTTTGGATTGGATTATTGTGACAGGATTCCTGTGAGAATACATATTCTAAGTGAAAATGTAAGAATCATGATTCCTAAAAGAATCAAAATTCATTTGGATGGAAAAAACTATTTCTCATGATTCTAAATGTTAAATGACAAGTATACTCATATATTTAAATTTATATTGTGATTAGATTATTATTGTAAGATGTAATATGATTTTTTTTACTAAGGTAGAATATTTACATGAATTGTTATTCATCGCCGGAAAATTACTTAAATCCCCCCAACGAATTACCAATTTGTCATTCTCTCATTTACACTCATATATCGCGACATTTCACCCTCCTATCACTCATCTTTCTTCATCTTCCTCTCATAATCATAAAAAATAATGTTTCGGATGTCAGTAAATGAACCAACGGACACCCGGGTGTACTCGAATCTCGTAAAATGTTCAACTTCTTTTTAATAATAAAAAAATAAAAAAAATAGCTAGCGTCCGTCGGAGCCCACCCACCATGGCGGAGGCGGCTCCGGCGGAGGCCCGCTAAATTTTTTATATTTTATTATTAAAAAGAAGTTTGACATTTTACGAGATTCGAGTACACCGGGGCGTCCGTTAAGAAATTTGCTTCTTCTTTCTAATTTCTATACAAATTTCGTTGTTAAGAATCTGAGATTCTTACAGAATCTGGAAGCTGATTTTCTGTCGGTGAAGTACATTTGGATTCTTGCTGGAATCCAACTAAGAATCAGTTGAAAAACGCACCCTTAGATTTCTTTGACATATAACAGCATCCGCATGTGCTTGTTTTTCGTGATTCAATAAATGTGATGGGTTTGGTTCTTTAACCAAATGTCGGTGTTCAATAGCCACCTTTCAAAATATATTTTTTTGCTAACTTGTCAGATTAACACATAACAATGAGATACTATGTTATACACATACTAATTCAGGCTTATGCATGTCGGAGAGGTAAACTAAATTATAATTTTCAATGGTATTGCTACTACTTAAATATACCTATTTGTTCAATGCAATTTCTACGCAAAAACTATTTTATAAAACCAGACGTTACAACTTACAATATTGTTTCCAATTCCATTCCTCCAAAAAAACACTAAACGGTAAACACGTAGTTAAGTAGATCTATAATTAAGTAAATGAAGTAATCAACCAATATTGTCCTAGCTAGTCAATGCTATATATGTTCCCCAAAAGATAATGCTTTGTCTAAATTCTCAAAGAAATGAAAGCTGAATTCAGTATTCAAACAATTCAGATGGACCGAGCTCAGAAGATCATTGAGTTGTTTATACTTTTTTTAGTTTTTATATGAAGCACGCTGTATGGCCATTTTAAAATTTTAAAGTGGGAAACATAAAGACATAATCATCTATATATCTTTTTTAATTGGTTATCATTTACGACCTGGTGACTTGTCGAGGGCATTTGAATCACGTTCTTCATCTTTCTTCCAATCCCTGCAAGCTTTTGACAATTTTATTGTTTCTTGAGAGGGAAAGTTATTATACAAGGACAGTATTGCAACCCCACCTACCGAAGGTTATTGCTTAGAAGTGTTGGACAAGTGGACAACAATTATCTAGTCTAAGGTCAAAGGTGGAGGTAATATAAAGCCATTAATTTCACTAGAAAAATTAAATGTTTGTTATTCTTATTATTTAAAAATTATAATTTAAGGTCTCAGATGTGAAATAGAGAAATAGCATTAGCTGCAACTTAAAAATTTATTGAGGGTAGAGCATCTAAAGCTCTCAAGCCAACTCAACAAGTGTTTATTTATTTATCTATAATTTGCTACAATTATTCTTTTGATTGGTTGTGATGCCATCACATGCGTGTTAAAACAATGGCATGATTAGGGAATTTAGGGTAATATTTTATGTCCTGAGTGGACTCCAATCTATGGTCATTTGCAAACGCGTTTTTGACGGCATACATTAGTGATTAGTATTTAGTTAGTGGAAGATTCCGGTTGGTCGGGTGTGTTTCTGAGATAGTCGGGATACCCTTTTTTCAAGGTTAAAGAACTTTGGGCTTAAGAATTGTTTCTCATCCTAGTTTAATTATATCGAGGGATAATCTCCAGATTTTGTTATATGGGTATTTTGTTTAAACTTTGGTAGCTATTATCATGATTAGAATCACGATGTGATATCTATTTAGTTTGTAAACCTCTTTTATTTTTAATGAATTGAAGTATAGCTTTCCTCCTGGGGGAAAAAGCATACTTTAGTTGAATGATGATGATAAATTGATAATCATTATTATTACTATAAACAAATGAATATTTGCAAATAGTCCCTCAAAAGTGGTTTATTTATACCAAAGGGACGCCACCATTGTTATTAGTGTTAAATTCTCCTCTGAGTAATTAGTAGTCACTACGACGTGCGTAACACCAAGAAAGGTTACATTTTTTTCTTTTTCTTTCAATTTCATTTTTTGCTAATTACTTGCTGTATTTATACTGGAAACATGGCGGTCAAAAAAGGGTGGGTTGCAAGTTCTACGCAATAGGCGGTTCTAATATGCAATTATAGGCGGTTCTAATAGAAATATTGTATGATATGATGATATGCAATTATTAGCAGGAATTTAATGATAAAGAGTGCAAGCAATGCAGGATCCAAGATGTAAAATATCCCTGCAATAATTTTGATTTTCTAATGTAAATAAAATTAGACGTTTACAAAAATATAACAAATTACCATGCAGTGCATACCACACAATTGAACATGTTTAATCAATGCTTTGGAATTGCACCATCCGAGCAATAAACTATAACCACAAGTCTCATATATGCACCAAAATATCAATTGCCTTCGCTTGATGTGTGGAACTAATAATTCATGCATGATTTGGCAAAGCACGTTGACATAATTGTAATAGGTCACTTTCAACAGATTCGTGGCCAGATGTATAGTAGTCTTAGTCTAGATAGAAGCACCACCCTTTTTTAGATAAGTGTTACTGTTTAACACCACATAATTCGCAGGATCCGATCTTATCAACATGCAAGCCGCATTTTCACGTGGACAAAAAACAGTAAAGCTCATGAAGTATCTATACTTTTGAAATTGTTCGTATTCATTTAACAATCTTACAGAAGTTAGAATGAAACTTCGAATGATGAATCTATATCAGCAGATATTGTTCTTTAACATAAAAGGCAAAATATAATCTATCCCGAATCACTTTCATACGTTATAAAAACAAATACAATTCTTTGACCTTTTCTCCCCTAAGGACTTCTGTGACCTAAATTACCTTTGAGCATGTGATGGAAAGCCTTTTAAATATTGCAAGGGAATTATAGTGCTTTTATCTACTTAAGGTGCACTTTCGGATTTCAGATATTAAAATAATACACTTAAGTTTTCAAATTTTATTTTGGTGCACTTGTAAATTTCAAAATTTATCTTGCTGCACTTGTCAAAAGGTAAGTCCCACTCAATGTCTTTATATGTGAGATAGTTGTGACGATTTACCGCTTAACTTACATTATCCTTACGTAATATTGTTAAGTTGGTTAAAGAGTTAATTATATTTAGCCTTAAACGATTGAAAGCAATTATAAGGGGTTTGACCTCGAGTGTTTTAACCAAGTAACATACAAACCTAACCGTAAATGCACAAAATTCTTTTTTCCCCAAAATTCAAAGTATTTCTATGAAATCCTAAGAAATCAAACCATGGATCGAAATTATCACCTCCACCAAATTTGTTATGTCCTAATCCTTTGCTAATTGGGTTAATTATGATTAGGTAGCTTATCCGGCAGCAGAGTAAGCGTATCCAGTAGGATCAAGGCCAGCGCGAGGGGAGAGCTCGAGCCCTTGATCCTAGAGGGCGGGAGGGGTGTAGAGATTATCGATCAGTTAAGTTATGAAAAAAAAATAGAACAAAAACCAAATAGAAAAAAAGCCTGGATTAGGGGAGATCGAGATGGACGGCTGAGATGGATTTGGTTTGGGTATAAAAGGTGGATTCTCACTTCTCTCTCTCACTCGTTTTCTCACGTTCTCTCCCTCTCAATTCTCTCCCTCCCTCTCAGTTGCTGTGGTGGTGGTGTGGATCGGCGAGGAGACGTTTCAGTAGAGCGTGAGGATCGTGTTCATCGGTGGTTCGGTTGGATTCGCCGGAGAAGGAGGAGAAGCGCTTGTGGAGGCAACTTCGTAGGTTCTTCAAAGGCTTCTTCAAGCCTTAAGGTATGTCAAGCTCTAGTGTAGATCTCCTTTTAGCCTTTGCGAGGGTTGGAGTGGCCGACGGTAGGCCGGAAGGCTCGTCGAGATCCTTGCAGCAACTTTTCTGCTCTGCAACGGTCGACCAGCGGGATGGCGCGGTCGACCGGTCGTAGTGTAATTTGGGCGGAAAACCCTTGTACCGGTCGAACGATACTCTTCGAGTGGTCGACCGGTGGTACGTTTTACCAAGGGGAAAAGGCTCTGCGTGTTTTCGGTCGAACGGGTCCCCTTTGTCGGTCGACCGAAAAGCACTGTTGTAGGTCGGTTGGGGGCGTTGACCATCTAAACGGTCGACCGCTCATTGACTTCGTCCGACCGGGGTTTAAGTTAACTTATTGGCCGGTCGACCGGAAGTGCGGTTTCGGTCGACCGTGTAGTGCGGTTTTGTTGGGGGTTTTCCTTGGATGTTTTCGGTCGACCGTGATTGGTGAGTCGTTCGACCGTTGGTGCTTTTTGAGCAAGAGTGGATTTTCCCTGTTGGATTTCGGTCGAACGGGGCCCCTTTCCCGTTCGACCAGTTGGACGTTATTTCAGTTTTTCTGAGAAATAGTTGTGGTGTTCGGTCGACCGTTTGGGTTCTTCCGTTCGATCGTTTGGGCACTGTTTTGCATATGGATGCTTGTGTCGTGTGTTGTTGGATCCGTCTCGAGGGCAATGGGTCTCCGGCCTTTTTGGGGCGACGGTACAGACATTGCCGGCCTGAGAGGAGGGACGTGTTGTGGCTCTACGGAGCGTTGGCCGAGACTCTGACCGGCGGTGCCTTGTGTGCACGTGTTGTGGCTCTACGGAGCGTTGGCCGAGACTCTGACCGGCGGTGCCATGTGTGCACGTTGTTGTTGTGGCTCTGAGGAGCGGGTGCCTGGTGTGCACGGGAGATTGTTATGTTTTACTGCATTTCATTTCATGTTTCATTTCACATATTATGTTCATATTTTAGGGGTTTGGCATACGGGATTTCCCACGGGAAACTCAGGCATATTCATGTTTTATGTCAGGTCGTACGCGTAATTAGGAGGTGGTGACTGCGGACAGGAGCACCCAGACCAGATCATGTCTCTTTTGTTCTTCGAGGTGGATGATCTTTCCCTTGTACCTGTGTTGTATAGCTTTTGGTGTTGGGTTGTAATCATCCTTGACTCTTGTATTGTACAGTTTCCCATATTATATATATATATATATGTACTCGTGGTTTGGTGACGACCCCAGTGTTAATTCTTTATCTGTTTAAAGTTTTAAATTTTCCGTTGTTTCGGGGCGTTACAATTTGGTATCAGAGCTTTCGGTCCCGGTGTGCTTGTCCAATGAAACCACCTTAGAGGTCTTGCATTTAGTTTTCATTCATCATTCATTCATTCATAATCATTAATTCATTGTCGTTTCTGTCCTCTTGTGTAGATGCCTCCGAGACGTGTGAGGCAACCTTCACATTATAGGGACGCCAGTGAGGAGACTGGTAGGGAGGCCAGAGAGGAGGAGGAGAGGAGGACCCTTCAGGGGACTCTTGGTAGGCTGGGCGAGTTTCATGAACGCCAGTCTGCACAGACCGAGCAGGAAGGGGCGGGGGCAGTGCTGGATCGGTTTATGCGACAGCACCCTCCTTCCTTTGACGACAGTGGTGAGCCGGAGGCAGCTGAGGATTGGGTCTTCAAGATCCAGAAGATCTTCAGAGCGATCAGTTGTCCTTCTGAGAGGCAACTGGTGGAGGTCCACGTCGGCTGTTGTGTTTGAGGACAGGGAGGAGGTGGGCTGGGAGGAATTCCTCGCGGAGTTCAACCAGCAGTATTTTCCCCAGCATGCGCGGGATAGGAAGAAGGAGGAGTTACTGGCACTCGAGCAGCGAGAGATGACGCTGACGGCTTATATTAGCAGGTTTCACGCCCTGGAGCGTTACTGCCCGGATACTTATGTGACACCGGAGCAGAGAGCTCGGAAGTTTATCCGAGGGTTGAGGCCGCAGTTCAGGTCACGTATGACCACGAGTATGCCGCAGACTTTAGCTGATGTAGTGAAGTTTGCGACGATTATGGAGCAGCACTACTAGGAGACGGTAGAGGCCAGGAAGGTGCAGACGAAGGCCAGTGTGCGACCTGGAGATCAGATTTCGGGAAATCCGGGCAAGAGGCCCCGGATTGATAGTGGTGGATCACAGCAGTCGAGGCAGTGCAGGCAGTGTGGTAGAGTTCACCCCGGGCGCGGGTGTGGGGCTCGATCAGGTGCATGCCATGGTTGTGGCCAGATGGGTCACTTCATTCGTTTCTGCCCGAGTAGGTCAGGTGGACCTAGTGGACGACCGGGTTCCTCCTCAGCTAGCGGAGCTGTACCGAGTCGACCTGTTGCACCCTCCCAGCAGGGGAAGAGTGTGGGACGTGTCTTCACCATTCAGGCGGAGGAGGCTAGAGACGCCAGCGCTGTGGTAGAAGGTACGCTTTATGTTGATGGGTTGATTGCTAGAGTGCTTTTCGACTGCGGGGCCACACACTCGTTCATCTCTGAGCAGTTTGCGAGCGTGTTAGGTCGTACCCCTGCGATGTTGACTGCCACGTTGGAAGTCAGCACACCCTTGGGTTTGGTAGGCATTGTGGGGAGCTTCCTCCCCGGCGCCACGGTTGCTTCGGGAGACCAGGAGTTCCAGGCAGACCTGGTCTTATTACCGATGGTAGACCTCGATGTCATACTTGGGATGGATTGGCTATCCCAGTACGACGTTCGAGTCTTGTGCCGAGAGAAGATTCTGATCTCGAGAAAGGGTCTTCCTGATTTGCTGATCAGAGGAGCTAAGAGTGGAGATGGTCGGATTTTGGTTTTGGCAGTGAAGACTCAGAGGATGATTCACCAGGGTTGTAGAGCGTTCTTAGCGACGCTAGTGGTGCCAGATTTTGAGGTGAAGAAGTTGGAGGATATCGAGGTTGTTCAGGATTTTCCTGAGGTATTTTCTGATGAGATCACCGGGTTACCGCATCACAGAGAGATCGAGTTTGGTATCGATCTGGTAGCAGAGACTACACCACAGTCGAAGGCTCCGTATAGGATGGCGCCTGCGGAGTTAGCTGAGCTGAAGAAGCAGTTGCAGGATCTGCTAGATTCAGGGTTGATCAGGCCCAGTGTTTCACCATGGGGGGCTCCAGTGCTCTTCGTGAAGAAGAGGGATGGCTCGCTGAGGATGTGTATTGATTATCGGATGTTGAATAAGGTTACCATTAGGAATCGGTATCCTTTACTCAGGATCGAGGATCTTTTCGATCAGTTGCAGTCAGCAAGGGTCTTTTCGAAGATCGATCTGCGATCCGGTTACCATCAGTTGAGGATTCAGGATGCAGATGTTCAGAAGACAGCGTTCAGGACGAGGTACGGGCATTATGAGTTTTTGGTGATGTCGTTTAGACTGACGAATGCACCAGCAGCGTTTATGGATCTGATGAATCGGACTTTTCAGCCGTATCTCGACAGGTTTGTGATTGTCTTCGTGGATGATATACTGGTATACTCACCAGACAGAGAGCAACATCGGGAGAACCTGAGGATTGTGCTTAGCATTCTGAGAGATTAGCAGCTCTATGCTAAGTGTTGGCTTTTTGGCCTTAATCCGTATTTTGATGATGTAATTAAACCTAATCTTAATTAAGACATGTAGATTAGCACATGTAGTATAATAGTATACATGTTGTATTGTGCTAACATCTACAGGTGATCAAGACTCAAGAAAGAAGAAAAATCAAGTCAAGACATGTAATCAAGCTAGGATTGAAGACATGTAATTTTACCTTTCTTTGAGTATTAGGAACTTATGTGAATTGAGCATAACATAAGCTAATATGCATGCATTCACACACTAGGTTCCTTGTAGGAGTCACACACAAAATATCATATAATTTGGACTCCATTAGATCACCTAAACACCTAAAACATTGGTCGCCAGTCTACCTGAGTTCGGTCGACCGTTCACCTTTCGGTCGACCGGTTATACACTATATTTGTTATACCAGACCAATCCGTTCAACCGATCACATTTCTATTAACCGTTTACCCAGACCTGTTCGGTCGACCGGTAGACCTTCGGTCGACCGTTTCGTTTGCCATTTCTGGTAAAAATACGACAGTTTTATTTGTCGTATTATACAACGGTCGTATACACATTTTTCTCAATATTCACCCCCATATACATTAGAACCGGTCGAACAAAATACACCTTTCGGTCGACCGTTCAAT
Organism: Triglochin maritima; assembly: GCA_963682175.1. Taxonomy (NCBI): domain Eukaryota; kingdom Viridiplantae; phylum Streptophyta; class Magnoliopsida; order Alismatales; family Juncaginaceae; genus Triglochin; species Triglochin maritima. The sequence goes on from OY821772.1 coordinate 46,393,443, forward strand.
TCGTGAAAAACCCCCTGCTATCGGTCGACACAAGTTTGTCCAACCGATCAAGATTTCTCTCTACCGAACCCAGTAGTTCGGTCGACCGGTACCTGTTCGGTCGACCGTTGACCTATAGAACTTAAGTGTTTCGGTCGACCAGTACCTATGTTCGGTCAACCGATCCATCAACAGACTCAAGGGTTCGGTCGACCGATACACCTTTCGGTCGACCGGTTATGGACAGATTTCTGAACCCGATTTTCTGTTTTGTGTATCTTGCACAAAACCCAATCAAATCTTGTCCAAACGGCTAGAAATCTTTAGGAGCTTATAAATAGAGGTTCACACTTAGTTTTCCACAAGATTTTCACAACTCCAAAGTGTCAAACTTATAGTGAGATTTTCCACAACCTCAAAGCTCCAAATTAGCCATCCAAAGCCTAATTTCCACATCTTCCATCATACAATCATCCAGCAATTGTTGTGCTCAATTAGAGAGTGAATCCCACTCAAGGTTACTTGTGTTGTCAAGTGAGCAAGGGTCTTGGTGAAAGCCCAAGACAAAGAAGTAGAGATTTCGGTGAAAGCCCGAAGTGATCCTCTCGGGTTGTGAGAGGTGGTGCCAAGCTCGGCGAGGGTTGTTCGCGAGCTTGAAGACTTGTAAAAGGCGTTGCTCCCGGCCCGGAACGGGGAGGCATAGTGAAGACGCAAGAGGGGCTCGAACGGAGATTCGAGAGGGGCTTGCAAGAGAGGACGTAGGCGCGGCCGAACCTCTGTAAAACCGACGTGTCTTCTTTGTGGTTTGCATTACTTTCTACTTGTGTTTGATTTAGTTTAATTTCCGCTGCATTTCTTTGATCGATCAACCAAGTAGTTAATTAGGGCTTAAATAGTGATTAGTGGACCCATAACCCACACGATCCGACCTACATTGGGTAAACGGTTAATAGAAATGTGATCGGTTGAACGGATTGGTCTGGTATAACAAATATAGTGTATAACCGGTCGACCGAAAGGTGAACGGTCGACCGAACTCAGGTAGACTGGCGACCAATGTTTTAGGTGTTTAGGTGATCTAATGGAGTCCAAATTATATGATATTTTGTGTGTGACTCCTACAAGGAACCTAGTGTGTGAATGCATGCATATTAGCTTATGTTATGCTCAATTCACATAAGTTCCTAATACTCAAAGAAAGGTAAAATTACATGTCTTCAATCCTAGCTTGATTACATGTCTTGACTTGATTTTTCTTCTTTCTTGAGTCTTGATAACCTGTAGATGTTAGCACAATACAACATGTATACTATTATACTACATGTGCTAATCTACATGTCTTAATTAAGATTAGGTTTAATTACATCATCAAAATACGGATTAAGGCCAAAAAGCCAACAATCTCCCCCTTTTTGATGATGACAACCTATATCTTAAATCAACCTAATACTTGAAAAATGTATAAGTTAACTATGCATATAAATGCTCCCCCTATGGATGTGCATAGTTTTTCTTGACAATTTTCATGTATATTTCAAGTATCCCTAATCTATTACTTTTTAATCATCTAGGATCGTGTGGGTTATGGGTCCACTAATCACTTTTTAAGCTAATCACCTACTTGTTTAAGCAATCGAGTAAATGCAGCGGAATTAAAACAAACAAGCAAGTGGAGAAAGACAATGCAAACCACAAAAGACGCGTCGGTTTTTATAGAGGTTCGGCACCCCACCCGGGTCCTAGTCCTCTCTTGTAAGCTCCGCTCGACTCCGCGAGCTCCGCCTACGTCTTCACTAACCACTCCCCGTTCCGGGCCGGGAGAGAACGCCTTTACACCACAAGCAACGCGAACAACCCTCGCTTGCTTGAATTCTTCCTCTCACAATCCGAGAGGGACACTTCGGGCTTTCACCGAAGTCCTTGCTTCTTTTGACAACACTTGTAACTGAGTGGGATTCACTCTCTAATTGAGCACACTTTGAGTAGGATGAGTATATGATCAAGTGTGTGAAGTTTAGGCTTATAGAGTGTAGAAATGGGAGCTTTGAGGATTGAGGTTTCTCTCTAATGAGTTGGGACAATTGGAGTTGGAGAGTTGTATTAACAACAAGTCTTGATCCTCTATTTATAAGCTCCTAAGGTATTCTAGCCGTTGGGGATAGATTTGATTGGGTTTTGTGCAAGATACACAAAGCAGAAAATCGGGCTGCAAATCTGTCCAGAACCGGTCGACCGAAACTAGTACACCGGTCGACCGTTAACATGATTTCAAAGAGAACGGTCGAACAAAAGAATATTCGGTCGGACAAACGAGCTAGAACTTAACTCTACTTAAGTGAATCGGTCGAACCAAAGTACGGGGCACTCGACCGATAAGGGGATTCGGTTGAGACAAAGGTCAATCGGTCGAACGAGAAATGTGTCGACCGATAGCAGGGAATTTGGTTTCTGAAAATATGTTCAACCGGTCGACCGAATCAAGGTCGTCGTTCGACCGGTTACCGAATGTATTTTGGGGTTAAGTTTTGATTTATACGAATACGACCGTTATAGGAATACGACAAGAAAAACGGTCATATTAAAATCCGAGATCGGTCGACCGAAAAGGTAGGACCGGTCGACCGGTAGAGTTCGGTAAAATCACTGTGGAGAGTCTGTTATAAACCGGTCGAACTGAGAACTGGTTCGGTCGACCGGTTCACACAGGAAATCTGGGTTTAAGTTTATAAGTGATTTCCGACTAAGGTTTGGGTGATCTAATGAAGTCCAAATAAGGTGAAATTTTGTGTGTGACTTCTCTAAGGAACCTAGTGTGTATGTGATATGTTTTTAACTTTTGTATGCTCAATTTACACATGTTCCTAAGACTCAAAATAAAATCAAGATTACAAGTCTTCATTTAGCTTTATTACAAATCTTGACTTGATTTCCTTCCTTCTTGAGTCTTGATCACCTGTAGAGGTTAGCACAATACAATATACATGCAATGCAATATGTGTGCTACTCTACATCATCATAATTAAGATTAGGTTAATTAAATCATCAAAACATAGATTAAGGCCAAAAAGCCAACAATCTCCCCCTTTTTGATGATGGCAACCTATATCTTAATTCTATCTAAATACATGGAATTTGTATATGTAAACTATGCATATTAATGCTCCCCCTATGGATGTGCATAGTTTTTGATCAATTTTATGCCAAATTCCAAGTTACCCCCTTAATTATCTCTCCCCCTTTGACATCCATCAAAAATAATAATTATTTAGGACTTTAAGCATAGAATTTGGATGTCTTGTAATGAAGTTGCTCCCCCTAAATTTTGCACTTCATTACTCTAATAAAAGATATAACATTTAAGCTCCCCCTATCAATAAGGCTAAATGGAAACAATGAGTATGATGAAAGTTAAAATCATTTAAGTTTCTACTTAAGCCTTATTCTAACATCCATTTAAAAATTGACAATTAAAATCAATGGATGTGATAAATGATTTGCAATGAATAGGGATAAATGATTTTCAATGAATTGAACTATATGATATGTCAATTAAGCATATGAACTAGACTAGAGCTAAATTTTCAGAAATTTCTAGGATAGAAATTTATACCAAACTTGAATCTTGATTAGCTCCAATCTCATTTGGTGATGCAACCGGATTCGAATTCGACGCTTTGGCTCACCCGGTCACCACCAATCTCCTCCTCAAGCTCCTACAAGAGTAGATTTGGGTACCCAAACAACTTTGGGTCCTTGAACATTAGCTTTTGGGATCCAAACCATTTTGGTTTTGGGTGCCCACACACTTGAGGAACTATGGTTAATGAACATATGCTTACCATTTAGAGTAGTGTGAGATACATGGTTTTTCAATTTAAAATTGTAACCTAAACCATGTTTTTGCAAAGATTGCCTTTGACTACCTAATAGCATGTTAAGCATATGAGTTCCATTAGTGAATCTTTCTAAATCTTTTCTTAATTGCAAGTTAGAAGCTTGAAGATTTAGTTGATCACAATCTATAGGTGTTGCTCTTAATTTATCAAGAATTGATGCATTCTTTTCAAATTTAGCAATCACCTCATTCTTCTCATTTATGCATGTATCAATTTGGCTTTGGAGATCTTTGATTAACTTTCTAGCATTCTTGTTTTTATCACAAATGATCTCATATTGTTTAACTAAGTCATGGAATGCATTTTGAAGCTCATCATGTGTATAATTTTCATTATTTGCACTAGAGTTTGAGCTATCACTATAATAAGACTTAGTTGAGCATGAATTACTAGAACAAGAGTTAGAATCTACCTCACTTTGATCTTCAATAGCCATGAAGCATGAGTGAGCCACTTCTCTTCTACTTTGCAAGGAAGAAGACGATGATGATGGTGATGAAGAATCATCCCATGTAGCCTTGTGTGCTTCCTCCTTCCTTTCTCTTCTCTTGCTCTTCTCCTTTTCTTTTCTCCTCTCCCTTCTCTCCTTTTTCTTCTCCCCTTCTCTTCTCTCATTTTCACTCTCCTCCCTCTCTTTTTCTTTTTCTCTTTTCTCACTTCTTCTACCTCTTCTTTCATTCTTTTCTCCCTTATCCCTCTTGAGGTATTTGAAGAAGTCTTGGGCAAGAACCTTAATGTCCTCTTCTTCCACCCTCCTTGGCTCATCAAAATTTGCATGTAGTGCAACCACGGAGTGTTTCTTTGATGCTTCCTTCTCTCTTCGATGACTCAATTGGAGCTCATAGGCCATGAGATTTCCAATGAGTTCCTCCATCTTCAATTTTGAAAGATCGTGCGATTCTTCGATTGCCACGACCTTGTCTTCCCAATCGTTGCTCAATGACCGGAGGAATTTTCGAGTCATCTCTCCTTCATTTATCCTTCTTCCAAGAATCAAAAGAGAGTTAGTGATATCGGTGAAGCGAGTGTTCATGTCGCTTATGTTCTCACCGATTTGCATAGAAAATATTTCATATTTATGCATGAGGAGACTTATCCTAGTTTCTTTGGTTTTGCTATCACCCTCATGATGCATTTGTAACCTATGCCATATTTCATTTGCACTTTCACATCCCCTAATTCTATTGTATTCTCCCTCATTAAGGCCACAATAAAGAATATTCATAATTTTTGAATTCATTTCAATTTCTTTCATTTGAGCCCTAGATAGAGAATCTAAATCATCTTCATTTGGGGGTATGTATGGATTTTGAATAAACTTCCAATACTTAAGGTCATTTGATATTAAGAAGATTTTCATTCTATTTTTCCAATAATCATAATTTGACCCATTAAGCAAAGGAGGCCTTGTGGTGCATAAACCCTCTAAGTGATTAGATGTTGAAGCCATGCTAAAAAAACCGCCCCGTACTTTGGTTCGACCGCCCCGGTCAACTGGTATCAGAGCGAGGTCACGAGTTCGAGTCTTACCCCTGCACGGATGTAAAATTCTGGGGGGGGGGGGGGATTGTTGGGGTATGGGCCCCAGCAATTTCTTGGGCTCATGGGCTTAACATCCCAGCTCGTTGGCACAAACGTGCAGCCCCTCATGTCCACCCGAAGCTTAGTTTGGGGCTCTGCGCTACCGGGGGAAGAATAGTTTAGTTGACCCCCTCACTAACAGCAATTGCTTTTAGTGGAGTGGCAAAGTCAACTGGGCGAAGGTCCTGGTCAACTCTAAGTACAAGAAGTGTGATTTCTGGCTAGATCGGGTGGCCTTTCTGGGACATGTAGTGTCAGCAGACGGGATTTCTGTGGATCCAGAGAAGGTCGAGGCTGTGACTCAGTGGAGAGATCCGACTATTGTGTCTGAAATCAGGAGTTTTGTGGGCTTAGCAGGTTATTATCGTCGGTTTATTCGGGACTTTTCCAGACTTGCTTCCCCACTGACGGCTTTGACACAGAAGGGTGTCAAGTTCGTTTGGTCCCAGAAGTGCGAGGACAGTTTCCAGGAGTTGAAGAGGCGATTGACTACAGCACCGATTTTGACGTTACCAAGTGGTAGCGGAGGCTATGTGATTTACAGTGACGCTTCTGGCATCGGTCTGGGTTGCGTGTTGATGCAGCACGGGAAAGTGGTCGCTTATGCTTCGAGGCAGTTGAAGGTTCATGAGAAGAATTATCCGACTCATGATCTGGAGTTGGCAGCGGTGGTTCACGCGCTGAAGACCTGGAGGCATTACCTATATGGAGAGCAGTTTGAGGTTTTCACAGATCACCAGAGTCTGAAGTATCTCTTCTCGCAGAAAGAGTTGAATATGAGGCAGCGCAGATGGTTAGAGTTCATAAAGGATTATGACTTCACCATTTCGTATCATCCGGGGAAGGCGAATTCTGTCGCGGATGCCTTGAGTAGGAAGGTGGAGTTATCAGCTGCCAGCTTGTGTATTCAGGAGTGGAGGTTGCTTGAGGCCTTCACGGAGTGGAGACCTTTTACTGAGGGCTTTGAGAGGGCAGTGATTGCGGGACTTCGAGTGGAGCCGCAGACAGTTTCGGGAGTTGTTCAGGCTCAGAGAGCAGATGATGAGCTGGACAGTCTGATGCAGTTAGCTGCTAAGGACGGATCAGACTTCAGTGTCAGAGTCGATGGGGGCTTGAGGTTCAGAGGTCGGATCTGGGTACCGAGGGCAGGTGATCTGAGGGATACTATCATGGAGGAGGCACATAGAGCCAGATATTCCATTCACCCGGGGAGTACCAAGATGTATAAAGATTTACAGCAGAGTTTCTGGTGGAAAGGGATGAAGCGAGACGTAGCAGACTTCGTATCCAGGTGCTTGGTTTGCCAGCAGGTGAGGATTGAGCACCAGCGGCCAGCAGGGCAGTTGCAGAGTATGGATCTGCCAGAGTGGAAGTGGGAGCACGTGACGATGGATTTCGTCACTGGTTTGCCGAAGACGAGGAGATCTCACGACGCGATTTGGGTCATAGTCGATCGACTGACCAAGTCGGCGCATTTTCTGGCGATCAGGACCACCTTACCCTTGGAGGGTTTGGCGAAGCTGTACATCGAGGAGATAGTCCGGTTACATGGTGTACCTGTGAGTATTATCTCTGATCGAGATCCGAGGTTTACCTCCAGATTTTGGGGTAGTCTGCAGAAGGCTTTGGGGACTCAGTTGAAGTTCAACACAACTTTTCATCCACAGACGGACAGGCAGTCAGAGAGGACTATCCAGACGCTAGAGGATATGCTGAGAGCGTGTACTCTGGATTGAGCAGGATTTTGGGATGAACATTTGTCGTTGATCGAGTTCGCCTACAACAATAGCTACCATTCGAGCATTGGGATGGCACCGTACGAGGCTCTGTACGGTCGGCCTTGTAGATCGCCGGTATGCTGGAGTAAGGTAGGCGAGAGGCAGTTGGTTGGACTAGAGATTTCTCAGATGTATGCTGAGAAGGTTGGCGTGATCAGACAGAGGTTAGCAACGACCCAGAGCAGATAGAAGAGTTACGCGGATAGGTGTAGACGAGAGTTGAGATTTGAGGTGGGCGATCACGTTTTCTTGAGGATTTCACCAGCTCGTGGAGTGATGAGATTCGGGAAGAAAGGGAAGCTCAGTCCGAGGTACGTCGGACCGTTTGAGATTCTTGATCGTGTCGGAGAGGTTGCCTACCGTATTGCTTTGCCACCGCAGTTATCGGGTATTCACAACGTTTTGCATGTTTCTATGTTGAGGAAATATGTTGCCGATCCGTCGCATGTGATTGAGATCTGTGTTCCGGAGATCGGTCAGGACTTATCTCTCGAGGAGAGGCCCGTGGAGATTGTAGATCGGATGGAGCACCAGCTCAGGAGGAGAACCATTCCAATGGTAAAGGTCAGGTGGCAGCATCATAGCGAGCGTGAAGCCACTTGGGAGGTCGAGGATGAGGTCCGGAAGAAGTATCCGGAGTTGTTCGGTGAGAATTTGGTTCTAATTTCGAGGACGAAATTCTTTAAGAATGGTGGATTGTTATGTCCTAATCCTTTGCTAATTGGGTTAATTATGATTAGGTGGTGGATTAGGGGAGATCGAGATGGACGGCTGAGATGGATTTGGTTTGGGTATAAAAGGTGGATTCTCACTTCTCTCTCTCACTCGTTTTCTCACGTTCTCTCCCTCTCAATTCTCTCCCTCCCTCTCAGTTGCTGTGGTGGTGGTGTGGATCGGCGAGGAGACGTTTCAGTAGAGCGCGAGGATCGTGTTCATCGGTGGTTCGGTTGGATTCGCCGGAGAAGGAGGAGAAGCGCTTGTGGAGGCGACCTCGTGGGTTCTTCAAAGGCTTCTTCAAGCCTTAAGGTATGCCAAGCTCTAGTGTAGATCTCCTTTTAGCCTTTGCGAGGGTTGGAGTGGCCGACGGTAGGCCGGAAGGCTCGTCGAGATCCTTGCAGCAGCTTTTCTGCTCTGCAACGGTCGACCGGCGGGATGGCGCGGTCGACCGGTCGTAGTGTAATTTGGGCGGAAAACCCTTGTACCGGTCGAACGATACTCTTCGAGTGGTCGACCGGTGGTACGTTTTACCAGGGGAAAAAGGCTCTGCGTGTTTTCGGTCGAACGGGTCCCCTTTGCCGGTCGACCGAAAAGCACTGTTGTAGGTCGATTGGGGGCGTTGACCATCTAAACGGTCGACCGCTCATTGACTTCGTCCGACTGGGGTTTAAGTTAACTTATTGGCCGATCGACCGGAAGTGCGGTTTCGGTCGACCGTGTAGTGCGGTTTTGTTGGGGGTTTTCCCTGGATGTTTTCGATCGACCGTGATTGGTGAGTCGTTCGACCGTTGGTGCTTTTTGAGCAAGAGTGGATTTTCCCTGTTGGATTTCGGTCGAACGGGGCCCCTTTGCTGTTCGACTGGTTGGACGTTATTTCAGTTTTTCTGAGAAATAGTTGTGGTGTTCGGTCGACCGTTTGGGTTCTTCCGTTCGACCGTTTGGGCACTGTTTTGCATATGGATGCTTGTGTCGTGTGTTGTTGGATCCGTCTCGAGGGCAATGGGTCTGCGGCCTTTTTGGGGCGACGGTACAGACATTGCCGGCCTGAGAGGATGGACGTGTTGTGGCTCTACGGAGCGTTGGCCGAGACTCTGACCGGCGGTGCCTTGTGTGCACGTGTTGTGGCTCTACGGAGCGTTGGCCGAGACTCTGACCGGCGGTGCCTTGTGTGCACGTGTTGTGGCTCTACGGAGCGTTGGCCAAGACTCTGACCGGCGGTGCCATGTGTGCACGTTGTTGTTGTGGCTCTGAGGAGCGGGTGCTTGGTGTGCACGGGAGATTGTTATGTTTTACTGCATTTCATTTCATGTTTCATTTCACATATTATGTTCATATTTTAGGGGTTTGGCATACGGGGTTTCCCACGGGAAACTCAGGCATATTCATGTTTTATGTCAGGTCGTACGCGTCATTAGGAGGTGGTGACTGCGGACAGGAGCACCAAGACCAGATCTTGTCTCTTTTGTTCTTCGAGGTGGATGATATTTCCCTTGTACCTGTGTTGTATAGCTTTTGGTGTTGGGTTGTAATCATCCTTGACTCTTGTATTGTACAGTTTCCCATATTATATATATATGTACTCGTGGTTTGGTGATGACCCCAGTGTTAATTCTTTATCTGTTTAAAGTTTTAAATTTTCCGCTGTTTCGGGACGTTACAAAATTCCTCCCTTCGATTGTTGCGAGCACTACATTGGTTGTGAAGATGCACACTCTGAATGACATGATTGAAATTATATGTTGTACATCTGATTCTCTTTTCTTCTTGTTGTTGTGATTTGAATATAGAATTTTTGCAATGTTAAACGAGTTTGTTCCATTTTCGGTATAGTTTTACTTTTGTTTTGGTTGTAACATGTGAGACGTATTTCGATGGCTAACGGTGTCCAACGACATCATATTAAAGTGTAGCAAGATAATTTGTAAATTTTACAAGTGTATCAAAATAAAATTGGAAAAGTCAAATATATTACTCTAATATCAATACTTGCAAATGCACACCCATTTACTCAACAAAAAAAAAACTGGCAAATGCATCTAAGCAACTACCCCTTTTTTTCTCTGACGTCACATTTAAGTTTCTGAGGCTCACATGAACAGAAAAGAATTGCATCAATCTATTATCCACTGGTTGTGTGGTCACCACTCACCACACGGTGTGGGGATTTGAGGTGGACATATCCACTACCGTATTCACAAAAGCTAGAGAGGAACACAGCATATAAGTGTACCTTTAAACCGTGTTCCAAACCATGCTTCCTTTTCATGGTCTCTTTCTATCATTTTATCTTCTAGTTCTCATCTACTTAGCGGTTGTGGATTTCTAGTGGTTGCGAGTTGCGATACAAGATTGAAGACGGCACTTGGTTATAAAGTGGTTTAAACTTTAGATTATTCTTTCCTAATCTTCGTGGAATAAAGTCTCCAAGAGTAATTTGCGTAGAGGTAGACCTAAGATCTGATGAATTTTTTAAGATAGGCCCACACCCACAGGGAGATTAAGGATGAGTTTGGATGCATCTCCCAAATGTCAACTCCTGATGGGAATGTAGTTTCTAGGAATGTAGATGTAATAAAAACTTCTTCTCCAGGATTGAGAGTTATTTGGATAGACAGAAGGCTTTTGGTAGTGGATGATGTATTGTCAAAGTAAATTCCTAAATTGTCATCATACTTTGATTAAATAAAAATTTATTTTAAATTCGTTTTAAATGTTTTTTCCATATTTTCCGAAAATATATCTTTTATTTATTTATATTTAAAAAATATTTTTTTAACTCAAAATTAATCTCCAAATAACGTGGGAATAAAATGGTTCAAACAAAACCATAAATAAGCATAACTAGAAGTTCCTCCACCCCAACTTCTGGACGTCCGTATGCACCGTAGAAGTGTCAGCCAGCATGCTGGAGCTGGATGTTTTACATCCAAACGAGGTCCAAGCCACTCATCTTTCAAGGCTCACATTTTCATACGAATTTATTCCCAGAATAATGCCAACCATTACTACTGCTGGCAAAAGCTCCAGGGCCAATCATAGGTAAAAGGCAACGTGACAATCTGCAGTCATATTTTGTGTTGGCTACAACATGAACAAGGTAACCACCGCTCCATAATCAAAAGGTTTATCTTGAATTTCTTTTTTAATATAAAGGAATTTCTCTCCACCTGACGTCTTGTGATAATATGTCGCCTTGGCAAATCTTTAAGGCTACAAGTAGGGGTGCACATGGGTTGGGTTCAACCCGAAACCCAACCCGAACCCGACTGGTCGGGTCGGGTTGGGTCGGGTTGAGGAGGGGTTCGGGTCGGGTCGGGTTGGGAAAATCAAAAACCCGAATTTTCGGGTCGGGTTCGGGTTGAGGGGGTCGGGTTGACCCAACCCAACCCGAACCCGATTTTTATTTTTATTTTTTATTTTTTATTTTATTTTTATTTTTTTCCCAAATAAACCCGATCCAACCCGACCCAACCCGACCCAACCCGAAAATAAACCCGACCCAACCCGAAAATAACCACGATTCAACCCAACCCAACCCAAAAATTTCCAAATTCGGGTTCAACCCGACCCAACCCGACCCAACCCGAAAATTTCGGGTCGGGTTGGGTTGAACCCGAACCGGGTCGGGTTCGGGTTCGGGTTGGATTTTTTCCCAACCCGAAAATTTCGGGTTGGGTCGGGTTGAGGCCCAAACCCGACCCAACCCGACCCATGTGCACCCCTAGCTACAAGTACAAACTTAGCCGCTAGAAGTCTTAAGTTCAAAGGAAATGCAGGAATATACATGTGATTAACAATCAAGGATGTGTCATATGTGATTGTGAAGAGACCATCGGGAGTAGACAGCAAGGTTCCAAGAAGACTGCTCAAACTGGTTGCGGACATACAATTCCAGATTCCAATTGCAGAGAAAAGGAAATAGCAAGCATTGATTTACAAACAAAATTATCTGGGTTGCTGTTAGCTACAAACGACTTCCCCGGTTTACAACAATCACAAGAATGGCATCTTTTTATCCAAACAAGTATACTACTTTATACACGGATTCAAAGAATGGTTGGTAGTTTCATTATCTGTGTGGTCATCTCATCTGTGGAGCAGATACCCCTGTCGACGCTGTAAGCGGCTCCATGGCTTCAAGAAGTTCATTGGCCAGTCCAGTGAAAACACTGGATTCCGACTCTATGGGTTTGAACTTGATGAGAGCTGTAGGCACCAGCTCTTCATCTTCTAATGTCGGTGTCTTCCCTCCAGCATTCGGCAACCGACCAATCACCCGAGGCCTGTGTGGTGCTGGTTGCAGGAGATTGAACTCCAAACTGGGATCTTTCAGGGCTGAACCCACGAACTGGAACAATGACGAAGAATATTATTATCGTATCTTTAAAACAGGATGATGATTTAATCTACAACCTCGAGAAATGAGAGATTTTGGAATCTGTGAAAAAGGAGATGCTCAGTATTAACTCTTCCAATTTCAATTTGGAAGGGAACATCCAGTGAACCACAGATTTCACAATGTAAATGTAACTACCAACTAGGGTAATGTCTTTAGTGCCTATTGATACTTTTTCAGGAGAAATAAAGTTTGATCCAGTTAGAAAGTTATAATGACATTTCTGTTAAGTTATGTATCAAACCAACGTGAAAATGATCCTATGATGCAGAAAACAATCAATCTATAGGCATTACTGCTGTTGTGCAAAATTAATTAATTGACACTATGTTGTATCAAATTTCTCTTACAATCTTGCATTCCGAACCACATGAGTTCTCGAGTAAAACAATATACATTACTGGACTGACATATATGGAGCTTAATCTGATTTATTGTAAGAATGTGTTCACTGATGATCTATGGGTGAGACTTTTTCCAAGCTAAAACTTGCCCTGCTGTAACAGCAACAACTATTACATTTACCTTGACGATAGGAACGCATTTGGCAATTGATAAAAAAACATTAAAATGTACAAGAGAAGAAAAACAGAAAATGGAAAGCAAGTAACAATTTAATGCAGAAGGCACTAGTTTCAATTAATCACATAACTTTGAAATGGAACAACAAATTACTGGCTATATTGTACCTAGCAAAAAACTGTAGTTAAAGAAATTGATTATGCGGTGTGCTTGTGCTACCTCAATTTTTCATATTTGTTATCCGTACTGCTACCTCTATAAAGAGGTTATTAGAGTACATATTGTAGTTGGATGGATTATCCAATTCTCTCTTGATTGGCTGATTCTCCTGGGTAAATGACTAACAGCAGCTAAGTTGCTGGAGTATGAGAGATATGATACAATGTTGTAACATGCCAAGTTCAGTTTACTCTCACGTTGAAAGAACGAAAGAAATGGTATATGAGCCTTCAATTAACAACTATGACAAATGTAAACCGTCTAGCAACAGCAAGTGTGAAAATTAGGGAAAACACACTGTAACCCATGTGATACGGAAGCCTGTTCAGAGCCACCTCCACTGTCTTTGATTAAAGCTTGAAAAGGAAGTCAAAAGTTAAGGCAGAGAACATGGTGCTACCACCAGGCCTAAACATAGAACTAGTTTAACATCAACCATTATGCTACTCTTGCCTCTACTAGACTGGTCATTCGAACCCAACTCTGGGAGTTGACTTTGCGATTACAATGGGGCAGTGGGTTAGAGCATGGACCTTCACAGGGTATAGAAGCCCAATGCTATAGATATTCAGGAACTAGAACTTCAACTGAAAAGAATAATTCAACAGAGAACACGATTCCTAGTCATGTTTTGACATAACCTAATTACAGTAAATTATTGTCTTTACTGAATAAACCTCAAACTCTAAAAAATTAACCAATTCCAATAAGTTCAATATTACTCGTGGATAGCTTGTTTTTGTTATGAATCCCTTGTTCCCCCACCTCTGAGTATCTGACATTATCCAGTACAACCTGAATTTCAAGATTATGATCCTATTTCAAAGTCAAGGACAAGCTTATTGAACCTGTTGCTTAGAATACGCAGACCATAATGAGTGATGCTTCAAAATACCAAAAGTCAATTACCTGAAACCCAATAAGCCCATTCCCATATTTCTTAGAAGTACAAGGACTAATCAATAAGCAAATTTATCACACTCAATATCTAAGACAACTTGAGTACGAAACTAATTAACCAAATCAAGACACTAATCTTTTCCCAGTCCTTCACATAAGAACGGCCAACGAGGATCACGAAAAATATCAATATTCATCAAGTCCTCGTCTTTTTGAAGAGGCAAACCCCGCCATTAAACTCTTGATCAGATGTTCATAATTATCTCCTCTCCATTTATCTATGCACGAGTTAGATACCTCTACTTAAATCTACACATAAAAGAGAGAAAAATATAACAAAGGAAAAAAAAACTTTTGGGATAGATCAAATTGATGCAGGTAGGTGGAACTGCAGAAATTGTGTTTATTTTTAGTGTTGCATAGGGAAGCTATTGGATAAGCTACCTTCCAAGCTAGGGAAGGTTACCTTGGAGGTGGGTTCTGATTTTGAAGAGTTCTGGATGAATTGGATGGAGAATCTTCCTAAAGGTCCCGTTAAGGAAGCTGGGAATCTTGGTCCTTTAGCATTATGGTGGAATATTAGGGTGGCCCAAAATAAACTAATGTCGACAGTAAGAAAATTGTGATTGGGAAGATTTGGAAGACAATATGAGATATCTACTTTTGGCTCCAGTGTTCGGGAATGGCAGCGGAATTTCTGTTGTAAAACGTTTATGGTTTTTTTTTAGTATGATCTTCTTGTTTTAACCCACAATTTGTGGGTATTTTGTTTTCGGTCTTGCTTTTGTTTGGATGTGCTGGAGTTCCTATCTGCCACTTTTTTGTCCTTTTGTTGTCTTTTTTTATCACCTCTATTATCCCTTTCTTTCAATCTCTATCAATGATAATAAAAAATAGCGTCACATAGGACACTCCTTCAAAATATTTCACGCACAATCCTCACTTATGCAACCCAATTGAGACGGGAATGTATAAAGCCACTGTTTGCAGTTGAAAAATGAAGGATAAATTAATTTTGTATGTCAAACATTAGTATATCTAAAATATTAAATTAATTCTCAAATTGTTTACTTCGTTGTGATTATAATAACATTCATCTAACTTCCAAGAAAGAAGGCATATTGATCTATTCTGCATGTCTAGGTAGGGAACACATCTATGCTTCTTTTATCATTTGGTGACCACATCTACACATCGAATACTAAAAAGAAAAAGGAAAGATCTAAGATATTAAAGGATTGGACCGATCAATATAGGGAAAACCAAAAAGATAGAACAGAAAGTGCAAAAATTGTACCTCGTAGAGATTGGTGGTAGGTTCCAAGGGTAGAAATACGCCTTGAAGTATAACTCCATCAGGAAACTGGACTCGAATGATAGAGGCTTTATACCTCCTTCTAGAAGCCTTGATCTGCTTCTCTCTGTATGATTTGGGAATTAGGAGCTGAGAATCAGCTAACTTCTTCTTTCTAAGATCAACCTCTCTTTTTAACTCTTCTGCAGAAATCCGGTAGAATGAGTCTGGCAACTCAATTCTTTCTGGCAGACTTCCAGGGACAACAAAGAAGACTCTTACCTAGAAAAGAACAATTTAGAACTATCACACCAAGTCCACTACCATTACCAACATACATAACATAGATAATCATGATTGACTTGCCAAAGGCAATAAATGAAATGAAAGGATATACAATACAATGCTAGAAATATTCATTCAATATAAAATAGCAAACAAAGATTGTATTTAGAAACATAATATGCATGCCCATATCGAGGGATGTAGTCATAAATCCTTGAGAGTGCTAGGGTAATATGTCAATGAGTCGTTGGAAGTAAGGTTGCCGAAACAAGGTCCCAAGTGCGACTAGTTTAGGTTAGGACACCAAGCCTCCCAAAATACATTGACCACATTGAAAGTATCAAAAAGATTCCTTAGTAACATGAACTATTTAAAGGCATAGAGGTCACGCATGTTCTATAAATAGGATTACCAACAATGGATGAAATTGATGGCATTAACACTCCCAGGAGAAGCCAAAGAGCAACCTAGTAACTTAAGGATCGTTAAACAAGAAATAAAGAAGCCCCGTCCAGACCCATTAATAAAAACATAAGTAGAAGTGGAAAACACAGCTTCTCCGTTCTTAATCACTGAAACATGAAGAAAGAAGTAATTTCTTCAAGAGAAAAAATAAAGCAGAGCATAGGATTCAAAAGAACTTGGAGTCAAGGTTGTGAAAACAAGGAGGTTTGAATTCCAATCTCAGTGATGTGGAGCATGTAATATCAAGGAGCTAGCTCCTAAATCTGTGGTTGCAAACAAACTTACATAGCTCCATGTCTCAGCAGTTCCAAAGTTGCATCCTTGGGATAGTCGATAAGAAGGTTCCAACGGCAAAGAGAAATTACCAACAAAACCTTCTAGAAAGCTTCTCAGTGTTTAGTAAAATGGCTGACGCCAGGCTCCTGCTGTTTTTTAGGTGTCTTTAGGTTTGCACGCAACTTTAAAGGGTTTTGCCATTATTAGTTTGTTTAAAACGAAACTTAAGAAGTTGCATATCATCATTAGCGACCTCAAAATTTACATGAAGACCATTTTGTTTCTTCATTAAATCTGCAGGTTAGTCCAGTGATGTAAAGATTTCAGATTTTTATCATGCATGAACGATGATGACATTAGTTGCCCTAGGATGAAATCATATCCTACAGAATTACTAGAATTTGCATACACATGAGTTGAACTCCCTGGGATGAATATCAGTGAGAAAAACAAAAAAATCATTTTATTTGGTCAGGATAACATTTTATAGTTACTCGACATGAAACTCAGCTAAAGGTGGGACGCTGGAGGAATTATCTCAATCCATTAAAAGAGCTGGGAAGTATTGTAACTGGATATAGTCAGAGTTAAAGTTCAGTCAGGTTCAACGTCATTTCAATTTCTTATCTGGTATGAGTGCACCCAAACAATTAAATGAATTCTCTCCATGTAATCATCCATCTAACACCATCAACTTCAATTAGGGGGCTTCTCGACGTATTGTAAACCAACAAAAAAGAGTCAAAAGATCATTCCATCTAACATTTAAGTGTCACCGCAGTTTAAAATGCCAATCTCAATATATACATTTCAGTTAAAACTACCTTTTGATCACACTATTTAATGGGGAAAAAGGAGAATCACCCAACATACCTGCCGATCGATCTTCTTTTTCTCAACCACAACCTCAGCATCTGCACTCGACGGAACCAAAGCCGGCTCACCAATATTAGTCTCCTCACCTTTTCGCTTCTCCAAAAGCAACACAACCTCCTTAATCCGACCCAACGCCTCCTCAGACGGCACATCCATAATAGCCCAAACCTCCCCATCCTCCTCCCCGAGTCGAAACCCGACGCACTCCAACAACTCCACCCCACCCTCAACCTCCCCAACCGCCTCCTTGATCTTCGGATTCCCCATCCGAACCCTTCGGAACTTCAAGCTCTCCGGCTCCCTAACCACGTTCCTCAACAACCTAATCACAACCTCCACCCCCGCGTCCGTCGCACCCCCGGACAAAAACCCGGCCACAACCATCTCCACCTCGCCCATCTCCCTCCTCTCGCCCTCGGCCAAGCAGGCATCCACGTGACCTTCCACCTCGTCCTCGGAAGCGAACGATCGGGAGCAAACGGGGCAGTCGAAGGAGCCCACTTCGACGGCCTTATTCCCGGACGTGATGAGGGGGTGAAATGGGCTGAAGCCGTCGGAGGGAGGGGGAGGGGGATTGTTAGGGTTTGGGATGCGAGAGGATCGAGGGGTTTTGGTGGTGGGGCCAACGCGGTCGAGGAGAGGGTGGGAGGAGGGAGTGGGGGAGGAGGAGGAGGAGGAGGGAGTGGGGGAGGAGGAGGAGGAGGAGGAGGAGCCGAGGACTCGACCTTGACCCTTGAACTTGGAGGAGGTGAAGGGAGGGTTGACCTTCTTCATTAGATCTTTCATCTTGTCCATGGCGATTTTGGGGAAGAAAGACAAGAGGAAGTCGGGCGGAGTTTTCTTCTAGGAGTAGTTATAGACGGACGCTCGCGTCACGGACGCGCCTTACGTGGATCTGTACAGCTCAGATATTTTTCTTTGAGTCAGCGTCCAGTCAGCGAAATTTCTCTTCGCGCGTTTTGGTCTTTTTAAAAAACGCCGGTTCTTTAAGTTGAACGATTCATTTCCCAATACACAGATAAGACAGTGTGCAGACCCTAGGACATCGTGCAGTCTCATTATTCGTGCAGAGCCCACACTTATCATAATAAAATATTTGTTTTTAAGTTTTACGTTGGATCAACTTAATTTGTCTAGCTTACTTTATGTGTGTGCAGTTTACATTATGTGTTTGTCATGTTTACTTTATGTGTCCGTCCGGAATAAGTGTATATTGTTGTACGGAATAAGTGTATTTGCAGTCCGGAATAAGTGTATTTGTTGTCCGGAATAAGTGTATTTGTTGTCCGGTTTAAGAATAAAGTGTGTCCAGAAACGGAACATAAAGTTTGTCCGGAATAAGTTGATTTGTTGTCCGGAATAAGTGTATTTGCTGTCCGGAATAAGTTTATTTGCAGTCCGGAATAAGTGTAGTTGTCCAGAATAAGAAGAAAGTGTGTCCAGAAACGGAACAGAAAGTTTGTCCGGAATAAGTGTATTTGCTGTCCGGAATAAGTGTATTTGTTGTCCGGAATAAGTGTATTTGTTGTCCGGTTTAAGAATAAAGTGTGTCCAGAAACGAAACATAAAGTTTGTCCGGAATAAGTTGATTTGTTGTCCGGAATAAGTGTATTTGCTGTCCGGAATAAGTGTATTTGCAGTCCAGAATAAGAAGAAAGTGTGTCCAGAAACGGAACAGAAAGTTTGTCCGGAATAAGTGTATTTGCTGTCCGGAATAAGTGTATTTGTTGTCCGGAATAAGTGTATTTGTTGTCCGGTTTAAGAATAAAGTGTGTCCAGAAACGGAACATAAAGTTTGTCCGGAATAAGTTGATTTGTTGTCCGGAATAAGTGTATTTGTTGTCCGGAATAAGTGTATTTGCAGTCCGGAATAAGAAGAAAATGTGACCAGAAACGGAACAGAAAGTTTGTCCGGAATAAGTGTATTTGCTGTCCGGAATAAGTGTATTTGTTGTCCGGAATAAGTGTATTTGTTGTCCGGTTTAAGAATAAAGTGTGTCCAGAAACGGAACATAAAGTTTGTCCGGAATAAGTTGATTTGCAGTCCGGAATAAGTGTATTTGTTGTCCGGTTTAAGAATAAAGTGTGTCCAGAAACGGAACATAAAGTTTGTCCGGAATAAGTGGACTTGTTGTCCAGAATAAGTGTATTTGCTGTCCGGAATAAGTGTATTTGCAGTCCGGAATAAGTGTATTTGCAGTCCGGAATAATATATGGCTTCATTATTGTCGGAATAAACGAATCAATATATGGAATGCAATAATATGATGTCGAAACAAAAAAACGTCCGCAAAGCGCGCTCCCTCTGTCCCGCAGGGGCTGCCGCCCCCTGCCACCCCCGCACAAACTCAACAAATCTCCCACTGTATATTTTACCCCACTAGAATTACGTTTAGGAAAAAAATAGCATCTCGGATTTCCATTACAAACACAAACA
The DNA here is from genome assembly GCA_963682175.1 of Triglochin maritima. Taxonomy (NCBI): domain Eukaryota; kingdom Viridiplantae; phylum Streptophyta; class Magnoliopsida; order Alismatales; family Juncaginaceae; genus Triglochin; species Triglochin maritima. The sequence continues at coordinate 46,413,064 of OY821772.1, forward strand.
CACACAAATTACAAAAATAATATATATTTTCCCAGTAAATCGGAAAGAAGATGTAAGACTTAAACATGACTGTCTCATTCACGCTGCTTACGTTGTCAAGAACCTTCGGAGTCGGCATCAGACGCTTCTTCGACGTAATATCTTACTCGAAATGGTGATTTATTACGGAGAGATGTACAACATAAACCGAACAGACGTAAGTCTTCACCACGGAGCGTTGACAAGAACATCGGGAAGTCTTCGCACCGTCTCATTCACGCTGCTTACGTTGTGAAGAATCCTGGGAGTTTGCATCAGACGCTTCTTCGAAATGGTGATTTATTCTGGAGAGAAAGAATGAAGAAGAAAGAAAGAGTGTCATCATATTTGTATTTGGGTGGAGAGAGAGAACGTGCTGAGTTGAAACGCATTTAATGTGATTTGAGTGGACATCAGGAAGAAAAAACAAAAAAACATTCATGCTTTGGCCACGTAAGGGCTGACATGGATGTCCACGTAGAACGCGTCCGTGACGCGCTGCGTTCAACAAACATTTCCCTTGGATCGCTATACACGGACGCGGGCGTCCCTGACGCGTCCTACGTGACACACAAAAATTGGCGAGTCAGCGTCTAGTCAGATTGACACGTCACCATTTCCAAACGCGTCTTTAATTGGTTTTAAAAAAAATCGACGGTTTTCCAAGTACGACGGTTGTTTTTCAAACCCAAGATAAGACATCGCCAGACACTCTTTCCAAGTACGACGGTTCGGATACCGAGGAAAAGAACAAATATCCAGATCGAAAGGGAGAGTCCTGCTTTCTTTCTCTTTGGAGTACCTGTGAACGGAGGAAGTCAAAAGATAGTTTCTCTCAGTCTCTTCCCCTCTCAACGATAATGGATTCTTCGACTCCTGTCGTCGCTAGCGAACCTGTGCCAGAACCGGTGGGTCTATTTAGTTGTTTTTCCCTTTGTCGTTTTTTTTTGACGAACTTTCATTTCTTCATTCATTTTTTTAGGGAACCACCTACTACTTCCGGGAATCCAGGTGCTCATAGACGATCATTCGAAAGCAGTTTGACAGGATGAAAACGTTGAGAATGAGGTTTTCCGGTGTACCCCTTCGGTCACTTCCTAGACCTTTCTAACATTACTACGAACAACAAAATAGTCGGTTGGTTCGTCGAACACTACGATGCGAAGGAGATGGGGCTGAGAATAGGATCAGGGGTAGTTCCCCTTACACCTGAAAACGTTGCCCTAACTTTGGGCTTAAGTATGCATGGGAAGACCGTTGTGATGGAACCATTGGGTGTACAGAGGTGAGAATGGGTGAACCATGACAACACACAATTGTTAGGTCATCTGACGGCCACCAGTGTCATGGGCGAGACGGAGGAATACGTTCGTCTCCTGATTTCTTTCATCTTCAAACATTTTTTGTTCTTTGATGGAACACTTCGACCGAAGCAATGGTTCATGAACCATTTGAGGGACATCAGACTCATAAACAGATACGCATGGGCACGTGTAGTTCACGTAGCCCTGGTTCGGGGCCTGGAGAAAGCCAACTTAGAACTGCAGGAGAGGAGAAAGGCAAGGAACTTCATTATGAGGCAGGGGGAGCGTCGACGGTTGTGTGGCAATACTACAAGTAAGCATTTTTTGCTCTTTAAGTTATGCGCTTGTTCGGTTTAAATTGTGAGTCTGTCCGGAATAAGTTGTTTGTCTGTTCAGATTAAGTTGTGTGTCTGTCCAGATTAAATTGTGTGTTTGTTCGGAATAAGTTGTTTATCTGTTCAGAATAAGTTGTGTCTATCCGGATTAAATCGTGTGTCTATTCGGAATAAGTTGTGTGTCTGTTCAGATTTAGTTGTGTGTCTGTCCAGATTAAATTGTGTGTCTGTTTGGAATAAGTTGTGTGTCTGTTCAGATTTAGTTGTGTGTGTCTGTCCAGATTAAATTGTGTGTCTGTTTGGAATAAGTTGTGTGTCTGTTCAGAATAAGTTGTGTGTCTGTCCGGATTAAATTGTGTGTCTGTTCGGAATAAGGTGTGTCTGTTAAGATTAAGTTGTGTGTCTGTTCGGATTAAATTGTGTTTATGTTCGCAATAAGTTGTGTGTCTGTTCAGATTTAGTTGTGTGTCTGTTCGGATTAAATTGTGTGTCTGTCTAGATTAAATTGTGCGTCTGTGCGGAATAAGTTGTGTGTCTGTTCCGATTAAGTTGTGTGTCTGTCCAGATTAAGTTGTGTGTCTATTCGGATTAAATTGTGTGTCTGTTCGGATTAAATTGTGTGTCTGTTCAGATTAAGTTGTGTGTTTGATCCGAATAAGTTGTGTGTCTGTCCGGATTAAATTGTGTGTGTGTTCGGATTAAGTTGTGTGTCTGTCCGGATTAAATTGTGTGTGTGTGTGTTCGGATTAAGTTGTGTGTCTGTTCAGATTAAATTGTGTGTCTGTTCGGATTAAATTGTGTGTCTGTTCAGAATAAGTTGCGTGTCTGTCTGGAATAAGTTGTGTGTCTGTCCGGATTAAATTGTGTGTCTGTTCGGAATAAGTTGTGTGTCTGTTCAGATTAAGTTGTGTGTCTGTCCAGATTAAATTGTGTGTGTGATCCGAATAAGTTGTGTATCTGTTCGGAATAAGGTTTGTCCATATCAGGGGTTGTTCCTCTATTCAGATTGTGCAGTTTGTCTTTCCAGATTAAGTTGTTTGTCTGTTTAGAATATGAACGTATGTTTGTTCAGTCGTTTTAAATAGTTTAACTTTTCCATTTGAAGGTGTGCCTTTGTAAGAAATTCAGATTGGGGAGCCCAGACGCGAAGCATATCCACGGTTGAAAAGTTGGACGGAAATCTTTGGAAAACGTTTAACCCTGAGGAAATGGGAGGAACGTTGAATTACCTTACCTCAGAATTACAACGGCAAATTCGACCTAATGGGGGCTCCATCACTAGGTGAAAGGGAGCTGGAACTTATTAGTTCTGTTCGAACTCCTGTTCAAAAGGGGTCAGCTTCAACAAGCACTTTGCCAAGGCTCCAACTTACAGACTGCAACATTCCATGTGACCCGCTGCTCCAAGAGTTGGAGCTAAGTGAGGTGAAGACGAAATGACTGCAAGCCGAAGCTGCCCTTAAGAAGGCGACATAAGAGGTTAACGGTCTGAAGGAAGAACTGAGGATGTCCCAGGAAGAGTGTGGGAGACTGAGGGAAGAAATTGTATATCTTCGAGGGACATGGACAAGTGAAAATACTTGTGGGGAGAAAGACGAAGATTTAAAAAAAGAGGAGAAGGAAGAAGAGGGGAAGGGGGAAGAGAAGAAGAAAGAAGAGAGGAGGAGACAGGAGAAGGAAAAAGAAGAAGAAAGGAAGAGAGATGAGGAGAAGAGGGAGGAGCAGAGAGAGAAGGATAAAGAAGAAGAGAGGAAGAGGGAAGACAAGAAGAGAGGAGGAGAAGGAAGAAGCGAGAAAGAGAAAGCAGCGGGTCGTGTGTGAAGATCTGAAGTCCAATTTTTTTAGTGTTGAGTTTTTTACATGTACAAATTACAAACTCTTTTTTTAGTGAAGTCCTAATCTGGACAGATACACCTTAATCTGAATAGTCACACAACTTAAACTGAACAGATCCACTCCTTAAAACGAACAATTACACAACTTAATCCGAACAGATCTACACCTTAAACTGAAGAGTCACACACCTTAATGAAGGGAATGTGTTCTAAAAGTTTTACTTTTAAATGTCAATTATTATGAATTGAATGAGAAATATTTTGTTCCTTGTTTATGTTATTCGTCTTTTAGAAGTGTTAAGGAAGAGACTCTTGGTCCTTAACCGTATAACTCTAAAAGATATTGGTTTACATAAAACAAAAGATATTCGCAATCATGGTGATTAACATGAGACATTGATTACCGAGTTAAGATTGTCGTGTTGGTCATAGATCATTGTAGCTCTACAAGTGAGTGACAACACGAGTAGCCAAAAGAGGAAAATATTACTTTTGTATACTGAATAGACCTAATAAGTAAGATATTATAGAAATGTGTTTATGTGTCATTAATATTTTACTGTGTCCTTAATCCTTTAATATGAGACTTATATCCGATCACTTAAGGAGTGCTTAATTAGACTAGTGTCTTAAGCTATCGATGAGTGTAGTGCAAAGGCATTAGTTGGTTGAGTATGACTTTTGTTGGAGAAGATAGTTAGTCAAAAGATTATCATTACCCCTCTTAATTGAGTGATGATATTAGTGGACCTCTTGATAAAGCAAAGTTATAATGTGCACAATGTGATTTGAGTTAAGTCACATATTTATAACTAGCTTAAAGAGATCAAGAAATGAATACTAATACAAATATGACACAATACTACTTTGTGTGTATTCTTAATATCATGAGGCAAGGGACGGACACAAGTGGTGCACTCCATCACTAAATGGATCGGGTTTTGGTTCGAGTGGAATTAAGACATCTAACTAATTGGGAGCTATAATGTGTAGCTAGATACTGCTTATAGCTTGTGATATTAAGCTATTAATATCACTGCCAACTTAGTCTAGATCCTCCCATAGGTCACATCGCAAAACCGGGAAACAAGAAGCTTGATTTTTGGTTCATATGATGTGTCGGGTTTCTTATAGAAAATATGATACATGTGGTGAACAAGTAAAATCAATTATGTTGTGATATATAACATAATTAGAATCATGATAAATTCATATGAGATGCATATATTATGGGGTGCAATAATGTATTGTTGCATAGGATAATATATTGCATAAGTTGTGAATTTGCTAAACCCCCCTAAAGTTCAAATTTTGTTGGAAATAAATCCAAAATTTGAAAAGGCAAAATCGGGTAAAAGTTCGGTAATCCGTTTATGGTTCGGTCGACCGAAGGTTCTGTGGATCGGTCAACCGAACGTGGAACGGATGGTCAAAATTGATTGACCGAACTTGACCAAAGTGCCTAAAGTTCTGGTTCGGTATACCGAACCAGGAACGGTCGACCGAACAATGTCCAGTTCCGATATTTTCAGTTAACCGAATGACATTCGGTTTTAGACGTGGGTTCGTCTGATCGGTTAAGGAGATTTTTTCTCCTTAAGAATCGGTCGTCCGTCTAATGCACGGTAAACCAAACGTGACATATTCGGTTAACCGAGTGTGACTCGGTAAACAGAACCCCGATCGATTTTCTGTCTTTGATAATTAAGAGATTAATTTGATCGATGGTTGGATTAGCTCCAAACTTGGTCAAACGTTTTGTGGATGCATGTAATGCATTATGGAGTTAGTTTGTGAGAGAAAATGTCAAGAGAACATGACTTAAGAATACCCATGATTGAGAGTAAGATTGGAGCCTATAAATAGGTCATTATTCTCCTTAATTATGTTAGATGTTTTTGCTAATTCTTTTCTCTCCTAATTCATCACAAAAGCCACGAAAATTCTCTTAAGTTTCTAAGTCTTTGGAAGGAGAAATTTCAGAGACTAAGGAAGGGGTTTGTAGCTAGATTCTAAGCTAGTTTGGAGATTGATTGACTAACTCCTTTCTCTCCAACCTTGTTTAGGGTTTGGTGAACACTCGGAGGCATCCGGCGCAACGGGAAGCGACGATCGTCTTCTTCAGCATCTCCGGATCATCAAGAAGTTTTAGAGAACTTCTAGGTATGAATTTTGGAGTCTCTTGTGTTTGTTTTAATAAGGTTTTGAAACTAGTTATTGAAACAAACTGATGCATGCATGAAACAAATCATAGAAAATTGTAATTGATCCTTATTGTGCATAAAAATTTCGAAAATATATATGTGCAATTAAACTAGAAATCCTTCACTTAAACCGAACGGGTCCACACCTTAAACCGAACGGATCCACACTTTAAACCGAACGTATCCAAACCTTAAACTGGACAGTCACACAACTTAATCCGAACAGATCCACACCTTAAACTGAAGAGTCACACACCTTAAACTGAACGGGTCCATACCTTAAACCGAACGGATCCAAACCTTAAACCAAACAGTCACAAAACTTAATCCGAACAGATCCACACCTTAAACTGAACAAATCCACATCTTAAACCGAACAGTCACACAACTTAAACCGAACAGAGCAACATCTTAAACCGAACAATCACACAACTTAATCCGAACAGATCCACACCTTAAACTGAAGACTTGAAGAGTCACACACCTTAAACCGAAATGATCCACGGCTTAAACCGAACGGATCCAAACCTTAAACCGAACAGTCACACAACTTAAACTGAACAATCACACAACTTAATCCGAACAAATCCACACCTTAAACCGAACAGATCCAACTTTACAGGTGGAAAATGATAAACGACCGTGTATAACAACCATTTACAGATTCGAACAGATCAACAATTAGAAGTTTCTTGGTTTTACAAGAACTGAAAATAACAAGAAATATCAAATTAAGGAGGAAGTTCCTCGTAATACAAATTCATGTCCCAATCAGAGAAATCAGGATCCCCAGGTTTCGGTGTGACTCCGTGCAGCGACGATGTAACCTTTATTTTGAATTTTATCTTCTCTTGTTGGGCGTGCTTTTTATTACTTTTTTAAATTATCTTCTCAGCTAAAGACACTCGACGTCTAGTCGGCGGTCTTCCTATACGTCTGACCTTATCTGGATTAAGAACTGATGTACCCACAGACTCAGGTTCATCAAGTCGAACCAAGAACTGGGTAGTGTGCATACGTGCCTTAAGCAATTCAATACACTTCACAGCCTGAAGATACCTTTCGTGGGAAATGAAGGCTTCATGTGCTATCCAAACGGCACGACCCATGATGTCTTCATGATGACGAAGCGCATCCTTCTCCATTACGCCATCGTCTGGGTACATCTTATCTCGATAGCTCATTCGAATATTCTTCTGCCATCGATTAACGATGTAAGAGTCTGGGAGCAATGCATTAGGATTTAAGCGTCCAAGTACAACAAAATTGTGGCAGCATAGAAAACCAACGTGCTGAAACATTCTACAATCACATGTGAAGTTCATGGATATGTTTTGTACTAGGAAACATTTCAACAGTAGTTGCTCACCAGCCAAAACACGTTCAGATACCTTGTAATGAAATGTGTCATTCGTATTGAACTCCTCCGTTATATCGCAGTATATCATCTTCCCAACTTCTAACTGCACTTTCTTGAAGACCCCTACCGTATACAACTCGCTCATCTGTCTCTGGAAGGGATACATTGAAACCAATTGGGATCTCTTATGAAGACAATCAAAATCTGATTGAGTTTCCTTCTCGTACTTATGGCAGAGCGCAAGTTCGTATTGTTGAACAAACTACTTAAATGTGGTCTTCAAAGTCAGATACTTGTCGAAAAAGGTGTTCATACTCTCGCTTCTCTGAGTAGATGTCATTCCCGCGAAAAAACTATCACCAACAAATGCAGGTATCCAAGACTCTCGGATTGCATAAATCGATTTGAGTCAGTTATGGTTCTGCAGGTCAAAATCAAGAAGAAAACTCTGCCAATTACGATCAAATTCTGCTGGGGTTTTGGAATCATATACAATCAATTTCAGATCAAATAACATGTGCTTCCGATACTGCGTCTAGGGGTGCACATGGGTTGGGTTCAACCCGAAACCCAACCCGAACCCGACTGGTCGGGTCGGGTTGGGTCGGGTTGAGGAGGGGTTCGGGTCGGGTCGGGTTGGGAAAATCAAAAACCCGAATTTTCGGGTCGGGTTCGGGTTGAGGGGGTCGGGTTGACCCAACCCAACCCGAACCCGATTTTTATTTTTTTTTTTTATTTTTTTTAATTTTTTTTTAATTTTTTCCCAAATAAACCCGATCCAACCCGACCCAACCCGATTCAACCCAACCCAACCCAAAAATAACCCCGATTCAACCCAACCCAACCCAAAAATAACCCCGACCCAACCCGAAAATAACCCCGATTCAACCCAACCCAACCCAAAAATTTCCAAATTCGGGTTCAACCCGACCCAACCCGACCCAACCCGAAAATTTCGGGTCGGGTTGGGTTGAACCCGAACCGGGTCGGGTTCGGGTTCGGGTTGGATTTTTTCCCAACCCGAAAATTTCAGGTTGGGTCGGGTTGAGGCCCAAACCCGACCCAACCCGACCCATGTGCACCCCTAACTGCGTCGACAACTTCACGGGAGCTTTGTTCATTATGTGTCATATACAGAATCTGTCTTGCATCTGGGAAGACATTCCTTACAGCAGCAGTAATGACACCACATTGATCTGTTATGATGGCTGGGGGAGTTATATCTGCAGAATGTGAGCAATTTAAAAGGAGTGAGTCATATATTGAAAGGTATAAAATCCTATTTTGAAAACTTTAAACTTATTCCGAACAGACCAATAGCTTATTCTGAACAGACAACCAACTTATTCCGAACAGACGAACAACTTAATGTGGACAAACACGAAGTTAATGTGGACATAATGGGGGCAACCTAATCTGGACAACAACATACTGTAATCTGGACATACCACACTCTTAACTCGTAAGACCACACCATAATCTGGACAGACCTACAACGTCTTCGGAACAGACCCACAACGTAATCTGGACACCACAATACTTAATCTAGACATATCGATACCTTAAACTGGACAGACACATAACTTAAACCGAATGGATCCACATCTTAAACCGAACGGATCCACAACTTAAACCGAACAGATCCACACATTAAACCGAACAGTCACACAACTTAATCCGAACAGATCCACACATTAAACGGAAGAGTCACACACCTTAAACCGAACGGATCCACAACTTAAACCGAACGGATCCAAATCTTAAACCGAACAAATCCGCAACTTAAACCGAACAGATCCACACCTTAAACTGAACAGACACGGAGCTTTAACTGGACATAGCCACACCTTACCATTCATGCACGACAATGTTTGAAACAACCAAATGTAATTTTCAGTGGTCTTAAAAGACAACAAAGCGCAACCGAGCAAAACTGACTCGAAATGATGATTAACTCCTACAAATAGGCAAATGGCATGTCGTATTTGTTGGTAATGTAGGTAGTGTTGAAACATATTGCGTCTCCAAAGTATGAATATGCAGCTCTAGAACGACAGTCAGCCCAAAACACGTTCTGTAGTCTTCCTTCGTCGTCCATATGCATTACATAGAAAAAACATGGAATCAATCTTCTGCATCCTAATGAAATAGTTCTGAAGAGCTTGTGCATCACCATGTCCCATCTTCAAATTACTGATTTCGTTTATAACGTTCCTGCACACAGAAACCACTAAGACCAGGAGCAAAATGTTGAACTTCAATTATGTTAGGCAGAAAGAACACAAACCTTAAATCCCTTTCGTTGAAAGTCAATTTGTCATGACCTCTGCCCTTGACCACAAAAGATTGCATGGTCTTAGCAGTCGATATCCCAGCAGTATCATTGCACGATATGCGTGTTTTGGTGGCCTCAGGGGCAGTTCGTTTTTGTCTGAGAAAATACATTTGCTCCTTGTCAAGCATGATGTGTTTATGTTTAAGATCCACAAAGTTAATGTGGTAACTCCTTGCTGGGTTTCCGGAGACCCTTATCCGAGCAGTGCATTAGACTCTAGTGGATAACCTAGGCTTCAATTTCCATTGCCCTTGGTTTATTGGTGTCGTGCTCTCCTTGGAGCAAGTCAGCGTGACCCGTATAACAATACCACGATCGTAATGAGATTGTCTTATCTTAACACCAAAACCATAAGAATCGGCATAGACCACGTAAAATGTTTTGGCTTCTTCGAAAGAAGGAAAAAACATCTCCTCCTTAGGAACGTTTGTCGGCTGCTCCACTAGGGAAGACACATTAACGATTTCCATTGGAGTACAGAGGAAGGACCACAGAAGAGAAGGGAAGAAAAAGGAAGATGCATCTTGAGATGAAGATGAAAAGTCCTCTGCTGTGTAGGAGCGCCAAAATGAGGAATGGAGTGATTTGAGACGCATTAATGAGGGATGAAGTGATTGCTCAGGACATTTGTACGGGCAACCAAAGAATAGAGGGATAAAATAAAAAAGAATATATTTTCTCTGCTGACATGGTACGTGCCAACTCAGCCGCGTCCTCAAGAACGGTCGTTTATCATTTTCCTTATCCTAAATCAAATACATTCCACATGCATTCGGTCCTAAAAATCATAAAACGACCGACTTTGAAACTTTGGACTCGAAAATTTCAAATTTGAAAGAGAGAAAACGAAAAACATCCAATACAAATCAATAAGCATGTATACACGCGCACACGTGGTACATGTCCAAAAAATTGAGCATTGTATATTATATATAATGGTGATTTGCTCGAGCACACCTCTAAAATGACACAATGGGGCAAAATAACACAATAGGGTCTTTGCACTCACATTTTCACTATTGACGTATGTGCACCTACATTTCATTACAAATTATTAGGTACACATCCACCATTTGTAGGGCTCACCCCGTCTCCGTTTTTGTTAGAAATTTTGCAAAAAACACCCTTTAAAATTAAAAATGTCCTGAATATTAAATATAAAAACAAAAATACTAAGAACACCCAAACACCACTATTCTTCCCCGCCTCCACCTTCTCTCCTATACCACCGCCACCGTCACCATCACCAATACCGACCTCACCCCCGCCAGCTTCATCTTCTCACCCACCCCACCACCACTATCGCTGGGTTGAACCCCCTGCTCGTCGGCAACAATGGTGGTGGTGGTGGTAGTGACTTAATGGGTTAATTGAGGAGAAGTGTAGAGAGAGAAGAAAGAACTTGAAAGAGGAGAGAGAATTATAGAGAGATAAAAGATGGGAGAGAGACAAGAGAGAATTAGAGAGACAACTTGAGAGAGAGGACGGGAGAGATATGAGACAGAAGAAAGAAAAACTCTTTGTTTGGGTATTTTCATTTTTTTATTTTTTATTTAAAATTAATGAAAATTTTAGATGGTGTTTTTTGCAAAAAAAAATTAACAGTGGGGATGGAATGGACCCCGCAAATGGCAGAGGTGAACCCAAAAAATTTGTAGTGAAACGTAGGTACACGCAAGTCAATAGTGAAAAACACTGGTATAATGACTTAATTATGCCACTTCTGATGTGCAGCCAATCAAATCATCTTATATAAAATATAAGGGTAATGATCAATGGGTACCATTTGTGCTCATCATCGTTCTCCAACCCTCCTCGCCTAGTGAAGGTATTTGGTTTTGTAAAAAAACTCATTCTAATTGAGATTATTAGATATGTAATAGCAACCTCCTGTAGGATTTCATGTTTAATTGCACATATATATTTTCGAAATTGTTATGCACAATAAGGATCAATTACAATTTTCTATGATTTGTTTCATGCATGCATCAGTTTGTTTCAATAACTAGTTTCAAAACCTTATTAAAACAAACACAAGAGACTCCAAAATTCATACCTAGAAGTTCTCTAAAACTTCTTGATGATCCGGAGATGCTGAAGAAGACGATCGTCGCTTCCCGTTGCGCCGGATGCCTCCGAGTGTTCACCAAACCCTAAACAAGGTTGGAGAGAAAGGAGTTAGTCAATCAATCTCCAAACTAGCTTAGAATCTAGCTACAAACCCCTTCCTTAGTCTCTGAAATTTCTCCTTCCAAAGACTTAGAAACTTAAGAGAATTTTCGTGGCTTTTGTGATGAATTAGGAGAGAAAAGAATTAGCAAAAACATCTAACATAATTAAGGAGAATAATGACCTATTTATAGGCTCCAATCTTACTCTCAATCATGGGTATTCTTAAGTCATGTTCTCTTGACATTTTCTCTCACAAACTAACTCCATAATGCATTACATGCATCCACAAAACGTTTGACCAAGTTTGGAGCTAATCCAACCATCGATCAAATTAATCTCTTAATTATCAAAGACAGAAAATCGATCGGGGTTCTGTTTACCGAGTCACACTCGGTTAACCGAATATGTCACGTTTGGTTTACCGTGCATTAGACGGACGACCGATTCTTAAGGAGAAAAAATCTCCTTAACCGATCAGACGAACCCACGTCTAAAACCGAATGTCATTCGGTTAACTGAAAATATCGGAACTGGACATTGTTCGGTCGACCGTTCCTGGTTCGGTATACCGAACCAGAACTTTAGGCACTTTGGTCAAGTTCGGTCAATCAATTTTGACCATCCGTTCCACGTTCGGTTGACCGATCCACAGAACCTTCGGTCGACCGAACCATAAACGGATTACCGAACTTTTACCCGATTTTGCCTTTTCAAATTTTGGATTTATTTCCAACAAAATTTGAACTTTAGGGGGGTTTAGCAAATTCACAACTTATGCAATATATTATCCTATGCAACAATACATTATTGCACCCCATAATATATGCATCTCATATGAATTTATCATGATTCTAATTATGTTATATATCACAACATAATTGATTTTACTTGTTCACCACATGTATCATATTTTCTATAAGAAACCCGACACATCATATGAACCAAAAATCAAGCTTCTTGTTTCCCGGTTTTGCGATGTGACCTATGGGAGGATCTAGACTAAGTTGGCAGTGATATTAATAGCTTAATATCACAAGCTATAAGCAGTATCTAGCTACACATTATAGCTCCCAATTAGTTAGATGTCTTAATTCCACTCGAACCAAAACCCGATCCATTTAGTGATGGAGTGCACCACTTGTGTCCGTCCCTTGCCTCATGATATTAAGAATACACACAAAGTAGTATTGTGTCATATTTGTATTAGTATTCATTTCTTGATCTCTTTAAGCTAGTTATAAATATGTGACTTAACTCAAATCACATTGTGCACATTATAACTTTGCTTTATCAAGAGGTCCACTAATATCATCACTCAATTAAGAGGGGTAATGATAATCTTTTGACTAACTATCTTCTCCAACAAAAGTCATACTCAACCAACTAATGCCTTTGCACTACACTCATCGATAGCTTAAGACACTAGTCTAATTAAGCACTCCTTAAGTGATCGGATATAAGTCTCATATTAAAGGATTAAGGACACAGTAAAATATTAATGACACATAAACACATTTCTATAATATCTTACTTATTAGGTCTATTCAGTATACAAAAGTAATATTTTCCTCTTTTGGCTACTCGTGTTGTCACTCACTTGTAGAGCTACAATGATCTATGACCAACACGACAATCTTAACTCGGTAATCAATGTCTCATGTTAATCACCATGATTGCGAATATCTTTTGTTTTATGTAAACCAATATCTTTTAGAGCTCTACGGTTAAGGACCAAGAGTCTCTTCCTTAACACTTCTAAAAGACGAATAACATAAACAATGAACAAAACGATTTCTCATTCAATTCATAATAATTGTCATTTAAAAGTAAAACTTTTAGAACACATTCCCTTCACCTCCTCCCACCTTCGTCCTCCTTTGACATTTGCCTCCTCCAACCTCCTTCTTCGACGTCCTCCTCTGGCGTCCCCTCACCTTCCTCCTCCTTCGGCATCCCCCCTCCGCCCTCCTCCCACCTCCTCCTCCTATGGCTTTCTCCTCCTCCGACGTCGTTCTCTAGCCTCCTCCTCGACCTTCGGCCTCATCTTTTGGTTATTTAGGGTTATTTGTGGACGTCCATCTTAGATTATTTAGTAATATTTGTCTGTGGATATATCTGGATTTGTTTGTGATTATTTAGTTTATGCCTAGGTATGTATGCATTGTTTTTACATTATTACAATCACTTATCTGGTGTGGTGTGTATGTATATTGGTGGTGCGTACCACATGTCTGGATACCACAATTATTTGTTATGTATTTGTGTATGTCTACCCATATTTAGATATATCTGCTTGGGTAGTGTGACTATCGTTTATATGAAAGTTGTTAGATAAACGAAGACTGGTTGTTAGACATTATTTATGTAATCTAAACTATATGATGTCTACCCGTTTTGTCCCATGCGTGTAATGTATATTTGTGTTCATTTGTGATCAAGACACCACCATATATCTTATATGTCGGTAATATCTATACCATGATTATACATGTTTACAACCACGTATCTGGTCAAGTGTGTATGTAAATTTGTTGTGTGGATCACATGTTTGGATATGTACTAATGTTTGTTATCTATTTGTATATGTCTACCCACATTTAGATATATTTACTTGCATGGTGTAACTCTCGTTTATTTGTGTGATGTGATGAATGTCTTGATTTATTCACAAGAGTTAGACATGTGTGATTGTTTATTTGTATTTTTTGATTTCTAGATACCACCACATATGTAGTATATTGTATGGTCATATTGGTTGTGTTGTCCAAGTCTAGATACCACCAATGGACAAAAGTGGATATCATAAACGACTTGCGAAAAGTTGGAGAGAAAATATGATTCAAATCATCTACATCAATTGATATTGTGGCATTAGACATTAAATATCTCATATATCAAACCCATATCTAACAAACTACATCAGGTCTGGACCAAAGCATTTCTAAACCTTAACACCCTAAATAAGTCTGGACCAAGCAGGTTAAGGTTTACAGAGTTTTGGGTGGCAGAAGAACAACCACAAAAGCAGGAATAACATACATGGAATGAGTGTACGTTCTCTCCATTTTTTGTTAATTAAGTTAGGAACATAAATTTAGCGAATTTATATGTTTGTAGTACCGGAAGCAGGTTGGAAATACGGAATATTTAGTTAACAAGTGCACTTGCATTACAAACCTACAATTTATGCCTTAATATAATCACCTTAATTTTAGAATGAATTAATTGCAAGTGTGTTGAATGTTAATTGTGTATGCTTGTATGTTTGTGTTTGTGCATGTATAGTTGTGTTTGTGCAAGTTGGCAAATGTGTGTTTGTGTTTGTACGTACATGTGGATGAAAGTGTGAGCATCTGTGAACGAATTTGGTGCAGGTTGTATGTACACGAATACGATGACTAAAAATAAGTTTGTAGGATGCTATTTATTTTTTTTGTCCAGGTTTAGGTATAGACGTTAGATATTTATACTAGACGACGTTTATTCCTTTGAAGAAAAGACTAAACGTCGGCTTTATTTATAATACGACGTCTATCTCTAAGAATCGACGTCGTCTGTACGTTCACCGACGTCTATACCAAAATAATAGACGTCAGTTAGATATAAAGGTCGACGTCTATCCTTAACAAATAGACGTCGGTCGTATGTAGATGCCGACGTCTATTCCTAAAGAATAGACGTCGGATATTGGATGTCCGACGTCTATGTATAGATGACACACGCATAGACATCAGATTTGGGAGTGCTTATATCCAACATATATACCCCCGTACATCCGACGTGTATGCCTTTTTCTGTAGTAGTGTGTGTCTGAGAAGGGTTGGTGCATGGTGCATAACCCTCGGTGTGAGTTTAAGCATGAGTAGCATTAGGGGTGCCCACGAGTTAGGTTGAATTCAAAAACTGATCCGAACCGAACTAGACCGGTCGGGTCGGTAAATCTAAAAATCGATGGTCTTGGGTCAGGTTCGGGTTGAAGGGTCAAGTTGAGTCGACCCAATCCGAACTCGAAGTTTTGTATCGTATGTTTCAACTATTTCAGACGATAAAAACATTGTGGAGAGACTTGCTTAAGTATTTTAGCTTTTATGTATGAATGTTTGATGTTTATGCATTGGGATTTAGTTTATGTAATGTTAGAACTTAGAAAACATGTATTTATTTTCCTATCTCAAGTTATCTGAATTGGTTAATTTATGTTTACAATTGGTTAATTTATTGGAAGGAAATTTGAGCTTGTAATCGCAATAAATTTGGGCCCAATCCGAAAATTTCAAGTCGGATTGCTTGGGTTGAACCCGAATCTGGTCAGAAGACCTATGTGCACTAACATCACTCATAATAATAAAGTCAACGGTATAATAGTCATAATATAATGTTACAGTATAATATAATATAATAGCATAATATAATAGTCATAATATAATATAATAATAGAGTAATAATAATATAATAGAATATTAGTCCCGCCTCAAATTATCAAAATCGTCGGCATCACCTTCAGTTGGATCCAAGTGCCGACAACCGCGTCAATCAAAATCATTAAAAGCTTGTGTAGATTTCGAAATCCAACCTCAGTCAAAAGTCAAAATCACTCAATACACACGTGCTTCAAGGTTCAAATTTCAAACCTCATTACCAATTTTCGTATTTCTTTCGAAACTACTTCACCATCCAGGGGTCCATGATCCCAACGGTCCTATCAACTCAAGCAAATATCAATTTTGAATCGTTTAGTACAATTCAGTGTTCCAAATGGATATATGTCGTTTCTAATGCTCCAGCCGTATTTGAATATTTGATTCGATCTTATGTGATGGTTTGAAACGTTAAATCAATTAGCTAATTGGATATTCAATTTCTTCTTGGACATGCAGTCATGCAAAGTGCGAAACAATTCCCTTCAAATATATAGCTTAAACTTCTGCCTTTTTTCAAGTGCGAAGCCTTAGTTTTTGTATACAGTAATTTGACGTAAATTTCATTTGTCTTGTGCCTTCGTATCGATTCCATTTTCTTTTTGAAATGGTTATATATTCTAGTTTTATTCGAAGATACAATTTGTTCAATAAAAACTTTGATTAAGACTTTTTTTACCTACTCTATCCCTCCTCGATTCTCATTTTAAATTCTAAACATATGCATGCGCATGTTGCGATTTGATAAAGTGTTTTGACTATTTGAGACTAAAGATCTCTTAATTTAGTTAACTCGACTTATTACTTTGACATCCGATTTGAAAGCTTAAAGAAGAAGATTGTACATGTATCTAGTAAACACCAATCATTGTTCCGAATGTTGAATTCAAAAGGTACGTAAAAGTATTGTCTTGTTGCAAGAATCGAGTGGTGATGTTAATGTATGTTAATACTAAAATAAAAGTTGATGATGTGTTGAGCAAGTTATAAATACCAAAGTACATGACCGTATCGAGCTTTAATTTATGCATGTTATTGAAAATTACGTAACTTTAATCATACGTATCGCAAAGCCGTAAATGTTGCAATTCCATTACTTTTGTAGCACATCTTTAACTTTTTTGTCCAATCCTTCATGATCTCAGTTTGTTGATTGAACTATGGCCGCAGCTTTATTACTTTCTTTGTTTTGTGGATGGGGTTTTAAAGCTGGTTTACATTTTCAACTCGCAATGATTTTCTAGCTTTAACCAAAAGAGTAATTTTGAAATAAACATCATATTTATGCTTTGATAACGAGTATTGGGTAGGTTTAGTATTCAGTCTTGTGGTGCTTTTCATGTCGAGTGGTTTGGCACTTGTTAGGAAAACCATTTGTCTTGTTAAGCATGTTAGAAGAGGTTTATCGTGTTTGGATTACTAATATAACTGAATGACGTGATATATTTCTGGTGTTTCTATACCACAAAACATTTCCAACAACAGTCGCGTAAGAAAAACAAATGATCATCTTAATTGTTAATTTTATAAATTTTAAATAGATATTAAAAAAAATTGAACATTAGCAATTGTTGTTGTTACGCCCTCATGTTTAAATACATTTACATTAGGTAACTTGAAATCTAAAGCGTTGTTCCTCCAATGGTTTTCAATGGGAAATTCAAATATTCTATGGTGTGTGTAAAAATAACATTTCACCATAAAAATGTTGACGGGAATTAGAAGCTATGACGTGAAATACGAAAAAAGGAAGCTGATACACGGACGCACAACGTCCGTGGTGCGCAACATGTCAGCACTCATTTAGCAAACACGTGGGCAGAATCAGGGTTGAACTGACAAAGCGTTTGAAATTTGAAAAATAAAATATCAGTTATCCCCGTAGAATGATTGTTGTGCATGGAAATCTGGACATATCATCAATACGTGAAAAGACATATCCCGGTTGCTAGATACACAGTTTAGGATTTATGATTCCATTCTGGAATGATTATGGACACATTCTGCAAACATTATGGTCACATTCTGGAAATAATATGGGTTGATTATGAAGACATTCTGGAAACATTATGGACATATTCTGGAAACATTCTGAATTGATTGTGGACACATTCTGGAAATGGTCTAGAAACATTGTGGACATATTATGGAAACATTATGAACACATTCTTTATGGACTGATTCTGACACATTATGAACACATTCTAGAATCATTCTGAAAACATTATGGACACATTCTGGAAACAGTATTGGAACATTCTGCAAACATTGTGGACACATTCTGGAAACATTATGAACACATTCTGGAAAAGGTTTGTAAACATTGTGGGCACATTATGGACACATTCTTTATGATCTGATTCTGACACATTATGGACACATTGTTAACTGATTCTGGATACATTATGGACTGATTCTGGATACCTTATGGACTAATTCTGGACACATTCTTTAAGGACTGATTCTGAAATGATTCTAGGCACATTCTGAAATAATTCTGAATACATTATTGACTGATTCTGGTCCACATTCTGTATGAACTGGTTCTGACACATTATAAACACATTCTGCCCTGATTCTAGATACATTCTGGAATGATTTTGGACACATAATATTGTCAGAATTTTGTCTCGTTGTAGTTGGTGTTGATGGGGTGGTAAGTAGATCATATAAAATTGTGTTTTATTTATCAGATCATGGTCTTCACACTTTACATTCACACCACCATTTATATCCAAACATATCAATCATTCATAACTCTTAAACATAACCATTACAAGCACAAAAATGCTGGATAAAAAAAATGTGACAAATCATTCATAACTCTTGAAACACTACAAATACAAAGTTAGAATTTTTCAAGTACTTATCAAACAAATTTAGAATCGAACTTGGACACTCATAAATATGACAACTCAACACATTTCAGTTTCATTCACAACACACACAAAAACAGCCACATCCACAACACTCTCCAAAATCCCTTCGACCTCATCGCCATCTCCAAACTCACCACCTCCCGCATTCATCACCACCTACAAGTGGGACTCTTGGAGGCGCCCTTCGGACTTTGCTATCGTCGTCGAGGGGACACTCGTATTCTCTAGGAGACGGAGTTGCACTGGAGGCTCCGCTCACGCAGGGATAAGGAAGACGGAATATGAAAGTTTAGGGAGAGGGTAGAGCCGTAGAGGAATGATGGAAGAAAAAAAGCATTTAAATATGTATTTGGAATCGAACCGTCGCATAGATTGTCACACACCCACACCCACGTGATAATAAAAATATTGAAACTGCCACATCAGTACATCCACATCAACAACCAACTGGACATCGTTCCTGACGCCCGCGTCCACATATCATTTCACTACGAAAAAATGTCATAGCTTTGGATCAAGATGAGTGTTCTTTGGATGAAAAGGTTCCCATCAAACTTGTCAATCAGAAATTTCCATCAAAACAACGTTTTAAGTTTATGGATTCTTGAGAATGCAAATTGTATTCTAAAACAAATTATTTAGTTTGTTAGGTTGTATTTGGATGCTCATTTTGGATTTTATGAATAACTGAAGTAGTGTTACACATTCAAACAACTAATAAAATGCGAAACTAGGTTTATTATTACATGAAAAATTGTCTGAGCACAAAAGGTGCATCCAAACTTATCAAATCAACACCCAAATGCATATCCTAGTTTGGTCTAAGGATTAGCTGATGGTGGCAGAAGTAGGTTCAATCAGCGCATTCGAAATAACTAATAATGGGTGACAGATGAACTACAATTATGCTACTCAATTTATTAATAAAGAAAAAAGAGAGATTCGTTAATTTTAAATTTTGTTGACACACGGTTGCACTTGTCGATAAAATCAAATTTAAAATTTAAATTAAAAATTTAAATCGTAGATCTTGACCTATAACATACGTAGAAAATCAAAAAAAATTGAAATATATTTTACGTAATATTTAAATATGTAAAAATAAACAAACTATATTCATTAAAAAAACCAATTCTTAGATCTCATATCAAACAACGACAAAATATTTTGATTTTCAACGCCCTAAAAAAAGCCGGCAAAAACCAGTTTCTGCAGAGATATTTCGCAGAATAACCTCGGAGTTCCCTAAATTCCCTCCGACAAGTAATCCGCGAAAACATCCGAAAAGAGCTCAACCAAAACTATAATCCCAAGTCAACCCACACTGACCGAGAGTGAGAGAGAGGGGAAACTACCTCAGCTACCACTCACACACACCCAAACACAAAAGCGCACGCTTTCCCAGATGACGACCCTCCTCCTCCTCCTCTAGGGTTCCGGCAAACCCTAACTCCTCCTCGATCGGATCCCCAAACCATGTTCAAGAATCGCTTCTTCTCCTCCTCCAAGAAGTCCTCCGACTCCGATGGCTCCAACAGCCCCCGCACCCCCACCCCCGGCTCCCCCGTCAGATCCGGCAAGAAGAAGGTCAAGTCCGACTCCCCCAAGGGCAAGGAACCTCTCTCGTCCCCGGCCAAGGACTCCCCTCCGACTGGGGCGGCGTCGTTGTCCCCGATTCTGGCATCGTCACTTGGGCTCAACCGGATCAAGACGCGATCCGGCCCGCTGCCGATGGAGAGGTGCGGAGGAGGTGGTGGCCTCGGTGGGGACCACCGCGGGTCGAGTCTTGGCCCCAGTAATTTGGCCAGAGGCCCGGCTGGTGGAGTGTCGGGGAATGCCGGGGGGAAGAGCGGCGGGAAGAAGAAGTCCGGGTTGTTGGAGAAGGTTCCGGAGACGTACGAGAGTCAGTGGGTGGGGAGTGATGCCGCGAGGTTGAAGGATTGGGGTGCCGGTACGAGTGGACGCACCGGAAGTAGCCTTTCGAGTGGGGATTCTGTTCCTGTCAAGATGGGTATGACAATTCTATTGTTTCTGGATCGGTTCTTGTGTTTAATTGGGAAACTGGAATTGGAAATGTTGGTTGGTGATATCCATATATGACTGATGACCACCACTGAAGGGTGTAGCAGCCTTTCCGTGTCGTCACTTGCAATTTTGTCTAAGTAACTGTGGACATCTTTTGTGTTATTGTTAAGGTGGTTTTACTGTAATATAGCCGGCGATTCCTTATGGACTCTAACATCAGTTTTATCTTTTTATGCCCAAAACTGATTTTTTTTCTTAAAACTATTGCCACTTATTAGAATCTTACACAGTTACATGTGTTGTGCCGATAACCATAACCCTTCTGTTGAGACTAGAGAGTTTGGTTTTTGGAGCCTTGCGCTTGCCTATCAATTGATACATGTGTGATATAGTTCTTTACGAGTTTTTAGTTATCCAATTAGAGCGGCTGATTGTCTAGATCTCGCAGACATTCAATTAGATCTTGCAGACATTCAATTCGATATGGTATACAAAGGGTAACTAAGATCTGCATGCATGTCCTATGGTAATCTTACCTTTTTATACTATTTGTTTCAAATATTTATGTTTTTCTATTAAGCATTGTCTGTAATGCAAACTCAAATGGATTAAATTTCAAATGTCTCACAATAGTAATATGCTATATTATGGATAACAACGTTTATATGCAAACAGAAACTAAGAAATTTAAAAAGCAAATAAACTAAGATGTATGATTGTTCAACAGAATGTGATTTCTTAACCCTAGTATGCTATAAGTTTTATACTTGTTTTTATTAGATTTTTCTTAAAGGTGATAGGCATAGCTGATCACAAATCGTCTAGGAGAAGGGCCAACACTATTTTAAATTAATTATTAAGAATTAAAAATGCAATGTACTTTCGGGGGGGGGGGGGGGGAGTATTAGTTATACTGATATGCATCTCAAGTATTAAGGAAGTCTTTGTGACGTCGACACACAACAATTGTAGCAGCTAATTCGTAGTTTACATGTCATTGTGAGGTACTAGCATCCTGGATCGTGCTTTGTACTAACACCCATAAAATCACATTACGCTCAGGTTTCATTCACTTGAAGTTATGAAATATCACTTTACACTTTCAGAGTTGCATTTTTAATTCTTAAAAGTTATGAGAATATGCATTTCCCTGATAATCTAGTTCAACCTTTCCTTTCCAGGGAAAGCAAATTCCTCATGGAGTCAACATGAAGGCTTAAGGCAGTCAGATGCGTATACTCCTGAGGTAGTTCTAAGGTTTTGTTTGTCACCTTCATTCACACAGAAGTGGAACCTCAAGTGTTTGGTGTTTTTTCCTTTAAAAAAAATATTGTTTGTCCCTTTTACTGGCTTATTTGTTTGAATATAATCTAACTGTTTTTTTTTGTAGTCTCCTTTTGATTCTTGTGAGACTCCGAAGGAATCAGAATCTCCTCGTTTTAAAGATATAATGCAGGCTACGAGTGCTCCTAGAAAGAGGTTTCCTGCCGATATAAAAAGTTTTTCACATGAGTTGAATTCGAAAGGTGTCCGACCTTATCCTTTCTGGAAGCCTCGTGGCATAAATAATTTGAAGGTAAAAATATGATTTTATTGTTACTATTATTATTATTTATTTATCATAATTCCCTTTTTTCTGTCCTTTAGTTGCTCTGATACCGAAAATGACACATATATCTATAGTTATTTATCATCCGTTACCTGATGGGCGTTGCAACATTTTTCTTGTCATGCTATAAAACAGGAGGTGCTGAAGATAATTCATCTAAAATTTGAGAAGGCAAAAGAGGAAGTCAATTCAGATTTGGCTATTTTTGCAGGAGATTTGGTTGGTATAATGGAAAAAAATGCAGAGAGTCAACCTGAGTGGAAGACAACTTTGGAAGATTTGTTGTTGCTTGCACGGAGTTGTGCAGTGACACCACCTGGAGAATTTTGGCTCCAGTGTGAGGGCATAGTTCAAGATCTTGATGACCGGCGTCAGGAATTACCTGTTGGTCTTCTTAAGAAGCTTCACACTCGCATGCTTTTTATACTCACTAGATGTACGCGGTTGCTCCAGTTTCATAAAGAAAGTGTATTTGCTGAGGATGAGCATGCTTTGGATATTCGAAAATCTACCGTTGTGCAGCCTGCAAAGAGAATACCAATCAGTGCTAGGGAGAAAACAAATGACAGAGAAACAAAGAAGCCAACTGAAGTAGGTTTGGCACGAAAATCTTATAGTCAAGAACAACACACGATGAATTGGAGAAAGAGTCATGAGATAAAGCCTGGAAAATTTTCCCCCCCTCCTGATGCAGCAAAGGATTCAGTTTCTCCCTCGGGCAGGGGTAAAATATCTTCTTGGAAGCCTCTACCTTCTCCTTTTACAAAAAACGAAAAAGAACTTATTCAAGATTCACCTTCCGATGTAGAAAAGGATTCATCACAAATGCCCAAAATATTGGAGGAGAGTATCAAGCCTGAAAGTACCACTGCTATATCCAATTCCAAGGATGAGCATGCATCTTCTCTTCCCAAGCATCAACATAAAGCATCCTGGGGCTACTGGGGAGATCAGCAGAATTTTTTGGACGATGCATCTATAATGTGTCGTATTTGTGAGGAGTATGTTCCCATTTCTTACGTTGAAGATCACCTCAAAGTATGCACAGTTGCTGATAGATGTGATCAAAAGGGTTTGAGTGTTGATGAACGTCTTATCAGAATAGCAGAGACTTTGGAAAAGATAATAGAACTATGCTCACAGATGGATTCTCAAAATGCAGCTGGCAGCCCAGTTGTAAAACAAAATTTGCGTAGTACAGAAGAATCTGACGTTCCTTCTCCAAATATGTGTGAGGGGTCACGTCGAGGATCCGCAGACATGCTTGACTGTTTCCAGGAGGTTGAAAACCAACGTGTTGGTCCAAAATCTGATCATGGGATGGCAACATCTTCAGCTGGTAGCATGACTCCAAGATCTCCCATACAGACCCCACGTAGCAGTCATATAGACTCACTCTTAGCTGGAAAGGGCACACTTTCTGAAAGTGAAGATCTTCCTCAGGTAGTATCTCACCTGGTCTCATTCTGGTCTGTTGCTTCCGATCGATCAAATGTTGAAGTTGAACACCATCTGATGTTTAACCACATTACTATACATTGCTACTCAATTCTTGGTATTTATATCCATGTCCGTTTACTGTTCGTACATAAGAATGCATGATGGATTACCATTTTTCTTGAAAAAAGAAAGCATGATGGATGGAGGGGTGATGAACTGACAATTCTCTTTCCAATCTCATGCAAACAAAATTTATTTGCATTGTTTTCATATAGATGGCTGTTTGTACTACTACACTGCACCCGGATTGTTGAAGAGGTTCAGTGGTGTAACGTTTATTTGACTGGTAGCCTTTTGGCTAAACTTGGAAACTCGGTCCATACTGTTATTTAGTTGCCACTGTTTGTCAGTTGGCTAATATATTATAATATCATATACTACTAGACAATATGAGCCAGGAATTGGGAAAAAAACAGGGCAAACTGCTACACTTACTGGTTGATGATGATTTTGATTTTTCTAATACATGGTGCTTCTTTCATGCCAAAAGTCTGTTATGATCTTGTTTTACCTAAACTCCTAAAGCATTTAGTACCATAATATAAAATGTTGCTGGCATGATTTTGCACGAGCCTTGATGAATAACTAATTCTTGAGGTATAAGTGTATTCCTTGTACTGTAACACTAATTCTTCCCCATTACTGTAGATATTCCCCAAAGGCCAGTAGCTAATATGCCTGTTTTGATTTTCATTTTCTCTTGAAAAGTAATTGTTTCTGCTGTTTCTGGTCAAGATAAGAAAAGTAAATGAGTCCGAATCTTTATATAAATACAATACTGGTATTCTTGTGTTTCTTTTATTTCATGAATGTAACTGTTCCCTCTATGTCTGATAATGATGGTGAAAGCGAGTCAGGGTCATTATATAAAGCAAATACCAGCATTCTTTTCCCCCCCGTGAGAGGGCACATTTGCATGAGCCTGGTTAAATCACTAGAATCTCCGAAGCTGAATAACATCATCTGTTACAAAGAATTGTATTTAAAATTGCAATAGCATATGTTTCGTTGGTCCTTTTCTTCATTCATTTTGTTTAGTGGTCACTATGTACTTACACGGTTACGTAATTGGTTAATGGGGAGCAGTTTCATTTTTTTGTTGTTGCATAGATTGCTGAATTTTTCTGATAAAATACTTAAGAAGGTAATACATGGTCAGTTATATGAAACTGCAGGATGAGTAGTGGAGGCCTTTTATGAGCTTGATCCCAACATTGCATATTTATAAGCTTATTGTAGCCTCGGTATTGTGTCTTGATTTCATTCAATTTTTGAGTCACCACCTACAGTTTTTACCATTTTTCACCTTCTCATGTCTGTTACACCCAGAGGTGGTTTGCAACTATATGATTTTCTCAATGGAAAAGCTTTTGGGTATTGTAGATTGTTGAACTTGCCGATATTGCTCGATGCATTGCAAATACAAGCCTGGATGAAGAACAATCTGTACCCTATCTGGTATCCTGTCTAGAGGATCTACAAGAAGTTGTTGAGCGTCGGAAGCTTGATGCCCTTACTGTGCAAACATTTGGAACGCGCATAGAGAAGCTTCATCGGTGAATTTAACACCCTCTGTTTTTGCTTTTAGTTGGTTGATCCTTCAGCAGTGGAATATTTGCATTGAGTTTCTTTCATTACTTTGTTCCGATGTTGTGTGCTTTTGTCTGACTTCTCTGTCCTTTTGTTGGGAGGTTTTAGGGAGAAGTATCTTCAAATTTGTGATGCAGTTGATATTGAAAAGGTTGATTCGGCAAGCACCATATTAGATGAAGAAGATGATGTCGTTCGAAGTCTACGAACAAGCCCAGTTCATTCTTCTGCTAGAGATCGCACATCGATTGATGATTTTGAAATAATAAAACCCATAAGTCGTGGGGCATATGGTCGTGTATTTTTGGCTAAGAAAAAAACAACCGGGGATCTCTTCGCCGTAAAGGTATTTTATTTTATCCTATTGTGCTTCTTGACAAGTTAGGTCAGTTCACATTTTATATGTTTTATAGGTTATGGTTCATTATTTTCTAAGATAATTTAACACAAGTTTGTTTTTATTTTATTTGCAGTTTTCATTACACATTTCAACACATGTTTCAGTATGCTTGCTATACTGGTTTTCATGTTTGATTATATATTTGGGTTAATTACAGTTTGCTCCCCTGAACTATGCATTTGTATCACTTTGCACATTTGAACTTTCAAAGTTAACAGTTACTTCCCCTAAACTTTCATTTTGTAACACTTTGCCCCCTGACCTTCAAAAATTCATTATTTAACACACTCGATGTTTTTCCCAAATTTTGTTTGTTGTATCTCTAATACACTCATAAACCTATATTTACGTGAAAGTTTGGATCGAAACAGAGGTTGGATATGTCAATCCGACCCAAATTCCAACCATATCCGACATTGATTTCAATTCAAACTTTCACGTAAATATAGGTTTAAGAGTGTATTAAGGATACAACAAAAAAAATTGGGGAAAAAACGTCGAGTGTGTGTTAAATAATGAATTTTTGAAGTTCAAGAGACAGTGTTACAAAATGAAAGTTTATGGGAGGTAACTGTTAACTTTGAAAGTTCAAGGGTGCAAAGTGATACTAAGACATAGTTCGGAGTGACAAACTGTAATTAACCCTATATATTTTCATTTTCTTTCCGTGTGCGTGTCTCAGTGCACTAGATATTCTTTTATGTCGTACGCAAACCCTTCTGATTATTAAGCACGCCAAATAGCTGGTATTTATATATTAAAAACAAGAAGGCTTTGTTTAGATTCTTTTCTTTTTTGAGTTGTTAAGGTAGAGTTTGGGTTCTTCAAGCTTTGGCCAGGCTCGCTTTTCTCGATATTGCTTGATGAAATTGTATGGGTATCTAAGGAATTCAGTAGTTTGCCCTTGTATTTGTTTTAATAAACAAAGATAGCATTTTAAACATCTTGATTTTCCAGGTACTGAAAAAGGCTGATATGATTCGTAAGAATGCTGTTGAGAGTATCTTGGCTGAGCGTGACATTCTCATCACAGTCCGCAATCCTTTTGTTGTAAGTATTGCCAAAGTGTGCTAATTTTACTAGTTCAATTTTCTAGTCAAAATTAACACTGTTGAGTCAGGTGCGTTTTTTCTATTCTTTCACATCTCGCGAGAATCTATATCTGGTGATGGAATACCTGAACGGAGGGGACTTGTATTCACTGCTTAGAAATCTAGGTTGTTTGGATGAAGAGGTTACAAAAGTTTATATAGCAGAAGTGGTTAGTTCGTTTCCCTTTGATCTGGAAGTTTATTATCTCATATGTCTTTGCCTAAAGCTTTTCATAATGATTAACACCTCCAGGTCCTTGCACTGGAGTATCTTCATTCTCTTCGAGTCGTTCACCGAGACTTGAAGCCAGATAACTTGCTTATTGCGCATGATGGTCATATCAAGGTTATAGATAATCTAACTTGCACATTCAGATGATGTATTGGTTTTTCTTCTTCCATTTGTCTCATTTAGCCTGTAAAATCCTATATAAATGGTATTCCATGTCTGATTTCTGCTCTCCTCACTCGAGCTGTTTCATCTAGTTTTTATTGTTGATAATATAACTTCAAAAACTGACTTTATCAAGGTTGATAAAGCTACACACTCCGCATTCGACGATTTCTCAGGAAATGAACCAGAGGGCCACTGTGTGTGGTGCCCGACCACTTGTTAAATTGCTATTAACATTATGAGATTAGTATGTATTTTCTTTATGCAGGATAAATTATTGTATATAGGGAGAATGTATCCTATCTGTCCATGGTTTTGACGTCCATCTTTTTTTTTGAAAGTAACATTTTCCTGTGTAAAACAAAGTACGACTCACTGAATGTGCTTGACCATGAATACTAAGTTGCTTGCGTACTAGAAATGAGTCTTTTCCTTTTATTTCTTCCATCAATAATTAGGTCCACAAATGCCTGGAAAGGTTGCTGCCGTCGATTCCTAATTTCCCTTCATATGGATCTTGAGATGGTTGCCTTTTTATGAGGTTTTTTCATGCTTTTGATGATTCAATTTTGGCAGTTGACAGATTTTGGGCTTTCCAAGGTTGGCTTGATCAATAGCACCGATGACTTGTCTGGTCCTGCCATTAGTGGGACATCGTTAATGGGAGATGACGAACCACAATTATCTCTATTGGAACATCAAAGAGAGCGGCGGAAGGAGCGGTCTGCTGTTGGTACACCCGATTATTTGGCTCCTGAGATTCTATTAGGAACAGGGCATGGTCCGTATATTCTTTCTTCAAGCTAGTAACCTTTTCGTCTGATAATGGTGTTTCTAATGATGTTTTTCATTCTCATACTTACAGGTGCAAGTGCAGATTGGTGGTCTGTAGGGGTCATTCTCTTTGAGCTTATAGTGGGAATTCCCCCATTTAACGCTGAACATCCTCAGGTTTTTGCCATTTTCAAAGTTTGATAATGGTTTTCAGAACTTTCTCTAGTTCTTAAGTGAAGTTTCTCTTTAGCTATTTGTAATTGGGTAAAAGGATTCAATGGTTCCCGCATGAAAATTGCACTGTTCCTTTCTTTCACTCCAAAGTTTAGGAGAACTCTTGATGCCCTCAGCCCCAGATATGTTTTCTTATATGAACTCATCTCAAAAGAACCTAGGTATTGCATTCTGCTCTATTGCATGTTCAAATGACCAAGGTTTAATCTCAAATGCTTGGTAGATTGCAAACACCACCATTGTCTTTATGAAACATATCTATGTGACACTATTACGATACAAATAAAGAGATCAACCTTATTTTAATGTAGGATAGGAAGTCCAATCAATGACGCTATCAAGTGTACATTTATTAGATGGTTATGGTTATTCTGGCCTCAATTTGAAAAGACGTAATTCAAACAAACAAAAGTGTCTGTTCACTGGGCTGTAAAATCAATATGTGATTTTAGTGAATTAGTTTTTGACTGTCTAGTGTTGAATACCAGACTGCCTTGTTCTTAACACTTATCATGAGTTCATTTTCGTAATTTTTTAGTGTCCATATCAGGACAAATCTCCGTAAGTAGGATTATAGTCTTGTAGGATCATTCCAGGATACCGTGCTTGAGACGTTAAGACAACAAGAAAGCAGGAAGTGCCTAGACATGCATTAGAGATTGAGGATACTATACATGATGTAGAAGAAAAAGTTTTGGAGTCTTATGGAACCTAAAAAATGAAACCTAACAATGAATAAAATTCAATCCAAATGATTAAGATCTCATTTGAAAGCTCATTCATAGGGGCAGAACCATACAAAGACATGGTCTACCAACTTTAATTAACTTCATTTTATATTAATGTATTGCCAAACACTGCTTTGAGTAATTGTCTATTCTTTGGTAATCTTGTGTACTGTTCCATTTTTGGATTTTCAATACATTGAGGTTGCAACCTTATTGTCGTTAAAATTTCATGCCTTGTGTTGAAGAACATATTTATGTATTTTCTTGTTCTTACTAAGAAACATATATTTTAACTGATGGCGTGAATAATTTCTTGAATTGAATTTGTGTACAATCTTGTGATCGCATGTCTTTTCGTTGAAGTCTCTTCTTTTTGCATATCAGACCAGGCTTTATCGAATCGGGGTGACTTACTTTATTCTCTATTTAAGTGGCCATTCTGCAAGTTGCACATTCAATAATGAGATTGGATAATGAAAACAAAATTAAAAGATATCAAATTATTGTGAAAATGCGAAGCCTTTTCAAGTTTTATGGTGCTAAAACCTAGATTTCTATATTCATAATTTCTACATGACAGCTTGGTTCATTGCTATTTTTTCTTCCTCTTGGTTTCAATTTTCCTGTAGCTTTAGTATTTTCCTCTGGTAATTGTTGTAATGTGTTGCGTTGCTTGCATGACTTTTTATGCAGACCATTTTTGATAACATACTGAATCGTAAGATACCCTGGCCTCAAATTCCTGAGGAGATGAGCTTTGAAGCTTACGACCTAATCGACAAGTAAGAGAAAACTATACTTAAGCAGTTCTGTTAAATACCATGAACGTATTTAGTTATGCTTTTGTTAAGAACATTTTTATTTATTCCAATACTATATCAACAATTTCCTTTGTGGCTAAATACTTATATTGAATGCAATGTGCATTTTTAGTCTGCTTTTCATAAGGCAGTTATAATGACATTCCAATAAAGCGCGCACCCCACCCCCCTTCAATGCTTGTTTAATAAAGTCATTACTTGTTTTTCAAGTCAAACACTTGTTTAAGAAGATAAATTCAAGCAGAAAATGCATTAGGTAATACATTTTTCCGGTTTTCCCATGTAACAATCTTATTAATGATTGAGTCTGTTTGGGAAGTTTATATATGTGACTTAGATGCCTCACTGAATGTGACTGTAGTAGTGTAGTACCCATGTTATTCAGATAAAAATGCCCATCAGCCTTTTTTATCTTATATACATTAGATTAGATGAGATCTCATTCTATAGATATCAGCCCAATGTTGTGGTGTGTTGTATCATAGTGCTAATTGATACTTAAACTAAAAGGATGCAATGATACTTTTCTCTAGATTTTGGACGAGCATGGTAATGGGCTGTGAATGACAATTATTGCTAGAACTCTTCCTTGGATGTGACTAGAATATACCATGAATTCTATTGTTTATATTCATTTTAATGAAAGTCATACACACTCTGCAGTGGTTTGACATTTTTAGCACTTCAATTTCAGATTGTTGACAGAAGATCCTAATCTGAGGCTTGGGGCTAAAGGAGCAGGAGAGGTGAACTTTTTTCTGCAAGTTACATCATGATACATTAAAAAGGTGTTTTAAACATATATATATATATATATATATATATATATATATATATATATATATATATTTATCTCCATAAAAAATTGACATTCAGGTGAAGCAGCATCCGTTCTTTAAAGATGTCAACTGGGATACACTAGCCAGGCAGAAGGTGTCATACATGTTTAAACCTGTCTATTTCTTTTTGATGTAGTTATAGGGGTTTGTACATAAGAGAGTTTAATTGCTAGTCTTGTTACAGGCTGCATTTGTTCCGTCTTTTGAAAGTGCACTTGACACAAGCTACTTCACTAGTCGATACACATGGAACCCATCGGATGAACGTATTCACGAAGGCTGTGAATTTGAGGATTCTAGTGAAAATGGCAGCACGAGCGGTGGCAGTTGCATAAGCCACCGCCAGGAAGAACAGGTATCTATTTTGATATCAACCTCAATAGTAAAAATGTAAATATTGAAAGGATTAAGAACATCTTCATCTTCGTGTAACCAACAGCTTGGAACAATATTTATGCTTTTCACTATTATATATAAACAGGGAGATGATTGTGAAGATTTTGCTGAATTCGAGTCTGCCTCGTCTGCCAATTATTCCTTCAGTAATTTTTCTTTCAAGGTATTTACATAATCAATGAACTGAACGTTTTATCGATTTTTTGTATTTACTTATTCGAAGTTGTGTTCATATTGAAGCTTAATTTTTCATGGGAGGTTGAAAATTTAACACTTTTTTGTGCCTTTGTTTTCGTCACATTTTCTTGACCTTAGTTTTCAGAAAGTTTCTGTCTGAGAGTCATCTTGTGTTTTTCATGACTTGTTTACGGTTCTTGTTGATCAGAATCTATCTCAGCTAGCATCAATCAATTATGATCTACTAAGTAAAGGCTGGAAGGACGACCCACCAACAAATAATGAAACGTGAGTGCTACTGTTTCTGTAATGAACTTGAAGATTTGCCATTTGCCGGTTTGCTGGCTCTCTTGGTGTACAGGATGTAAATGTGAGTTGTGTTCCTGCTCTTGTGCGATCATACAGTGTCCTTTAAGTACTTTCAACTTCCAGCCTTCTTTATGGTTATCCAATTTTTTTTATTCCAGATTAGAAAATGAGAAAGGGGAGGATGCACGCTCCAATTCGGGCAACTGCTCATATCACGGTGAAGCATTGAGTTTTGCGTCGTGAGTGGGTTTTACGGCACATGTACATTTTGCTGGCAATGGATTTCTAACATACATTTTCAGTCTGAGAGTTACAGCTCTGATGCCCTGCCTAGTAAAGTAGGTCAATCCCCATTTTTCTTCAATTCGGGGAAGGTCTCGTGAATTTTGACATTATCGAAGATACATGCAGTTGGAAATTGTGGAGGATGTGTCAACCTTCAGAATTGTATGGTCGGATAAACATTATCAATCTAAATTTATACTTTTGGTTAGTGAAGTAGATCTGACAATAAGTGTTAAATAGACAGGTTTTTGGTAACCAAATGGGCAATTTTGTGGGTTATTCTCGTTGTTGATGTTCCATGTGCACTTGCGGCAGAGTAATTGGTTAATTACTGCGAAAACGTGGCTAACAATATGACATGTAGGGTGAGCATCCGGATCGGATTTTTATAAAGAAAAAACAAAAAAAGACCGATCCGGATCGGACTGGACCGAATCTAAACTTCGCGGACCGAAACCTGGACCGGATCGAACCCAACCAACATTTTCCGGACCGAACCCAAATCGACCGGTCCGGTCAAAAAACCCGGACCGGACCGGGCTTTAGGACTACTTCGCTTAGAAGTTACAATTACTTAACAATAACATGGTTGTAAGTGTACTTGTGAGGTGTCTTGAATTAGTTAAAGAAAGAGGTTTAGTATCTCATTTGAAATGAGAATATATATATATATAGGGTCAAGTTCTAGTGAGTACATGACTCATCAAATCTAATTTAAGTCCCATATAATCTCACCATTGGATCTTATTTACAATTAATCTCACCATTCATTAGCATAACCGTTTTATCTTAATCTACTTTACAATTTGAAATGAGTGGTGAATATTGTGGGGGTTTAATTTTTCTAAATTCTGTATATTGAAAAATGATTATTCTGACATTTTCTTACATATTTGCATTTTGGAGTTGAGTACCCAGAAAAAGTTAGGGCTTGGTTTGAATGAACTTCAGCCATTTTTTCTTTGTTTAGTTCGAGAGTTCTATCACTTTGGAGCTGATTGATGGCTATTTCCTGTAAGATTTCTTGTTCATGTTTGGATATACACACAATCAATATCGTTATCATATTATTTTAATAATTTTATGTACAAAACTTCCTAAAGTATTTCAATAAGATGTATTCTATGTAATATTAAAATGCACAAACATATCATATTAAAAGGATTGTCAAATCATTTTTAATTGTCGGAAGTCAAATTGCACCTTGAATTGTTTGTAGAATTTTCTCTAAGTGTTCATCAAACTCTAAATAAGATTAGAATGATCGAAGTTAACCAATCAAATCTAATAAAAAGTTAGAATCTAGCTAATAACTCCTTCAATGCCACCAATGATTGAATCTCTAAGCACTCAATTAACTAAGAGAGACAAGATGTGTGGAGAAGAGATCGAGAGAAGACATATTTTTCTATTTTTGCATATATAAAAAATGAAAGAGGAGATGTCTTTAGAGTGTATTCTCCAAACCACACAATGAAAGAGGAGATGTCTTTATATGGATCATATTTAATATGACCGTTTTCCTTGTCGTATTCCTATAACGGTCGTATTCGTATAAAACAAACTTAACCCCAAAATACATTCGGTAACCGGTCGAACGACGACCTTGCTTCGGTCGACCGGTTGAACAAAAACAAAATTCCCTGCTATCGGTCGACACATCTTCGTTCGACCGTTTCACCTTTGTCTCAACCGAATCCCCTAAACGGTCGACCGCCCCATACTTTGGTTCGACCGTTTAACTTAAGTAGAGTTAAGTTCTAGCGTATTTGTCCGACCGAGTATTCTTTTGTTCGACCGTTCTCCATGAAATCAAGTGAACGGTCGACTGGTTCTGGACAGATTTGCAGCCCGATTTTCTGCCTTGTGTATCTTGCACAAAACCCTCTGGCTCAGCCACACCACCCAACAAGCAACTCCAGAGCGCGCCAGCGCCTGAACCCCGTATTGCCTGAGAGAACGACGCCAATAAAATCTTGTCCAAACGGCTAGAAATCTTTAGGAGCTTATAAATAGAGGATCAAGACTTGTTGTTAACACAACTCTCAAACTAAAATTGTCTCAATACATTAAAGAGAAACATCAATCCTCAAAGCTCCCATTTCTACACTCCATAAGCCTAAAAACTTCACACACTTGATAAATTACTCATCTTACTCAAAGTGTGCTCAATTAGAGAGTGAATCCCACTCAGTTACAAGTGTTGTCAAAAGAAGCAATGACTTCAGTGAAAGCCCGAAGTGTCCCTCTCGGATTGTGAGAGGAAGAATTCAAGCAAGCGAGGGTTGTTCGCGTTGCTTGTGGTGTAAAGGTGTTCTCTCCCGGCCCGGAACGGGGAGTGGATAGTGAAGACATAGGCGGAGCTCGCGGAGTCGAGCGAAGCTTACAAGAGAGGACTAGGACCCGGGTGGGGTGCCGAACCTCTATAAAAACGCCGTGTCTCTTTGTGGTTTGCATTTTCTGTTAATTTCCCTACTTGTTTTTAAATTTGTTTCCGCTGCGTTTATTGTTTCATTAGTTAGGGATTAGCTTAATAGTGATTAGTGAACCCATTACCCACACGATCCTACATTTGGTATCAGAGCCTTGTTAGCTAAATTTAGTTACTTTACTGTAATTTTAGCATGACTTCAACATCTAATTACTTAGAGGGTTTATGCACCACAAGGTCTCCTTTGCTTAATGGGTCAAATTATGATTATTAGAAAAATAGAATGAAAATCTTTTTAATATCAAATGACCTTAAGTATTGTAAGTTTATTGGAAATCCTTACATACCCCCAAATGAAGATAATTTAGATTCTCTATCTAGGGCTCAAATGAAAGAAATTGAGATGAACTCTAAAATCATGAACATTCTTTATTGTGACCTTAATGAGGGAGAATACAATAGAATTAGGGGTTGTGAAAGTGCAAATGAAATATGGCATAGGTTACAAATGCATCATGAGGGTGATAGTAAAACTAAAGAAACTAGGGTTAGTCTCCTCATGCATAAATATGAAATATTTTCTATGCAAATCGGTGAGAACATAAGCGACATGAACACTCGCTTCACCGATATTACTAACTCTCTTTTGATTCTTGGAAGAAGAATAAATGAAGAAGAGATGACTCGAAAATTCCTCCGGTCATTGAGCAACGATTAGGAAGACAAGGTCGTCGCAATTGAAGAATCACACGATCTTTCAAAATTGAAGATGGAGGAACTCATTGGAAATCTCATGGCCTATGCACATTATAACTTACTTTATCAAGATGCCTAATAATATTATCACTCAAGTCAAGTTGAGTTATGATAATCTTTTGACATATAACTTTCTTCCGCACAAGTTATATATAACCAACTAATATCTTTATCATTATACGTAATGACAGTTTTTGATAATAATCAAATTATATACTTCTTATGTGAAAAAAATATAAGTATCATATATTAGGATTCAAAGATAAAATGAAAACATTAATAACACAAACACAATTCTATATTTTTCATTTATTACGTCTATTCATTATATAAAACAAAAATTATTTTGATTATGGAAACAAGTATTTATCTAAATATTAAATTTTGTATTAATTTTTTATTAAAATAAAAAATTCGGCAATTGGTTCATACTTAATTTAATTGAATTATTTTACTTATTTTCATAATTATTTACATTTATTATAATTTTCAGAAATTAATTCTAATTATATAAAAAATATACATATCAATATTTTTTTTAACAAATATAAATAAATGATTTTCTAATAATTCCTTTTAAAAAAGGGCCAACCTGGTTGGCCACGTGGCGAGACCCGGGTCGCGGCCAATTAAGGATTAAGAATTAATGCAAATTTGAACATAACACGATATATTTAGTGATATGTAATAATAGTACTTGTGTCTTTTTTTGCCTCGTGATAATCTTTTGACAAATAACTTTCTTTCTATAATATATCAAAAATGCAAAAATAGCATTTTTGATATATGCAAATATAGATTCAACCTGTGTTGGCTCGCGGCCAGACTTGGGGCGGCCCCTGGTTAAGGGCCACGGGGTCGTGTCCCTCCACGACCCGACCCCAAAAGAGCACTCGTTAAGAATGCTATTAAGGATCAAGAGTCTTTCTCTTTAACTCTTCTAAAATACGAATATAGTAATTAAAGAATAAAATATTTATACATTCAATTCATTATAAAAGACATTCAATTCAGTTAGGAACTTATTTTTGACTTCGAACAAGATTGTTTCTTGATATGTTATATCATTATTAACTATTCTTTGAGTGTTAACCGCCTAAAAGGGTTGGTTTCCTAGGCGTATTTGATAGCACATGCATGAATGATGACCACATTTACTCCAGAAAAAGTTATTCTTGCCTTTTTCATTTTTTTTATAGTTTAGGAGTCTTTTTCAATGATCACTCTCTCCGTCTTTGATTTTGAAATTTCACATTTATTCGTCGTGATTAAACTCAGTGTACGCCGTCCTCGGCTTTTTCAGAAAATTGAAGTCAAAGTGTCAAACATCATCACTTCAAGTCTTCCGGTTCTAAATTTAAGGGGAAAAACTTGATCATGATTAGAAATGGATTATCATCACTGAATTTTAATCGTTTATCTTACCAGAGCACTTTGTTCGAAGTTGGATTGGTGAATCATTTGGTTGTGTTGTCACTGTTGTGTAACGTAATATGTGTCCAACGACTCCAACTAAGTTACAGAAAAAACTCTTTGCCAGGCATAATTGGAAAATTAACTTTACTTGTATTGTAGTTTTTGGGTTCGGTGAGGAATAATAATGAGGACTATGTTTGGGTTTGATCCATTCGCCTAGTAATTGTAATTTTCTTTTGAGAAATTCTTCTGCCAAAACTCAAAAAGTAAAAAACATAACAGATTGGATACTTCCATTTGAAGTTCCTGGTTTCGGTTTCATTATTCGGGGAAAAAACCCAGTGGTTTCGGCTTTACGCATAAGAAGCACAATCAACAGTTTTTTTATATATCTTATGTGTGTGTGAAAGATTTGGGATATATTCTGCGTATAATCCTAACACATTAGCCATTAGGGTCCACCTACAAGGAATTCTACGATAAATTCCTTAATGAGTTCCAATATTTTGCAATTTTATTCTCAAATGCTACACATTCTCATTCGGTCGTTCCTACAGAATAATGTCGGTTCTCATTGTAAGTTCTCCACTCCTTTACTGTACAAACTGCGTGCTTCTGGTAGGAATTCACAGATTTCGGGTTGCGTTATCAATCATATTATCCTCGCATTTAAGTTTTTTCTCTATAAAACACCTTCATTGGTCATTACTCGTGTCATCCTTTGGTTGGAAGAAAAAATCTTACTTAAACGTGACCTTCGCCCTCCGTAATTCTTCTAGGACCTTCATGCATGATATTTGAGAATTTGGCAATATGACAAATATTTTCCGATGAGTTGACATTAAAGAATGAAATTAGAAGGGGATACTTGCCTTTTTAAGTTTTAACCTTTAACATGGTGGGTGGAAATCCAGTGAATCCAAGTATGTTTTGCACTACAAATCGTGACTCTTGCTCTCCACCAGGTGTTACCTTAAATCGTTTATCGTGCTAGTTACATCTGGATGTTATATTGGACCCAGTCACCAAGAGTCCGTGTAATAAACTTTGACTCCTGTGATGCTGATATCTCATTCAGGTAGCAAATGCGAGTTTTCGAATTTCCAGACACAATGGCAGGCTAATACTGTTAGGATCCTAAACTCATTTAGGGTGCTGATGGGTGTTAGGAGGAGAGATGGTGATTAGGAGGTGTTTTGCATGAGGGAAGATGAGGAGAACAGTGGAGGGTATGAGAATGGAGGAGTTTAGGGTGATGGTGTAGGGGTGGTGAGGTGACAAGTGGTTTTGGTTTAAAAGTTAAATCTCTCTCTCTCTCCCTCACACTTGCTCCCTCTCCCTCTCTTCTTTTCGTTGTCTGACGAGCAACGAAGGACAAACACACAACATATTCTAGACAAACTTTGAACTTATTCTGGACAAACTTTGAACTTATTCTGGAAAAACTTTGAACTTATTCTGGATAAACTTTGAACGTATTATGGACACACACAAAACTTATTATGGACAGACTTTGAACTTATTCTGTACAAACACAGAACTTATTATGGACAGATTTCGACCTTATTCTGGACAGACTTTGAACTTATTATGGACAGAAACAAAATTTATTATGGACAGACTTTGAACTTATCATGGACATACACACAACTTATTCTGGACAGACTTTGAACTTATTATGGACAGACACACAACCTATTCTGGACAGATTTTGAATTTATTATGAACAACAAACAAAACTTATTCTGGACATACACATAACTTATTCTGGACAATCACAAAACTTATTCTGGACAGAATAAGGTGTTCGTCTCTCCATTTTATGTTGTGAGTTTTTCTGTGGTGGAATCAAAAGTTGCATTGCAAAAATAAATGTTGCATGAGGAAATGAAATGTTGCATTGAGAAACGTAATGTTGCATTGGGAGATTTTAAGTTGCATGTGACACAAAATAAATCTGTTGCTGCTGATTGGACTGACCACGTCAGCGTGCGTCCCGGAAGTAAGCATTCAATAATCATTTTCCTTAATATTATAAGTGTTACCAATTTTAAACAAGTACTTGCAAAATATAAAATAACATTTAAACAAATAATCTACATCATAATCCATGTCATCATTTGTGTTCTTTATTTTATTGTTTAAAAATATGATTTTGGATAAAATAAATAATATAAATTTGTTTCGCGTGGTATCCACACCAGTCTCACGTGAAACACACCAGTCTCATGTATATCACATATTTATGCATCTTGGAATGTCAATAGTTACGTGCATTAAGAAAATAATAGACGTGTTGAAAATAATTAAATAGTTGATAATTATGACCCCAATAAATTGGATAATACTTAGTATTAATAGTTGGTACAAAAACTTATTACTTGATAGGTTAGAAGTAGAGATAAACTTTCCTAATTTCTATTATTTATAGGTTAATTCATGCTCTAAATCCTTCTCCTTTAGTTTGTTCACTTAAATGTTGTTACGGGGTTGGAACCGAATTTGCAACTTACCCCCCAAAAAGAAATTGGTCAAAGGATGCCGCAGAAAGAATTTTTCATACAAGCCATAAGTAATTTAGAATTCTAGATCCAAGAAGTTTAACAAAAAATGCGCATTTAAGCACTTTTACCACAATCCGATTATAAATTGATGAACATACTGGTATACTCTGCCCAAAAACAAAACAACTACGGAACTACCTAAGAGCAGAAATAACAGCGCTCGGGCTACCTCCGGACGCCTTGCACTCTCTCTCCGACACGTCAGCTTCTCTCTCTGTCACATCAGCTCACCCAACCCACCAAAAAAATACTCGTACCCATGCCCAGACTACCCCCACCCACCCTACACTCTCTTTCCTCCACATCATTTCTTAATTAAACATT
This sequence comes from Triglochin maritima, assembly GCA_963682175.1. Classification (NCBI taxonomy): domain Eukaryota; kingdom Viridiplantae; phylum Streptophyta; class Magnoliopsida; order Alismatales; family Juncaginaceae; genus Triglochin; species Triglochin maritima. The sequence goes on from OY821772.1 coordinate 46,452,587, forward strand.
TTAATTTTCACACAACATTCAACAAATTACATTTTATATAATTCTAATAACATTACAATTCTATTTTAACTCACCCATATTGTTAATAATTACTGTTAAATCACGAAATTATTGTTAAATATTACGGACCTACCTCAGTGGAAGCATGATTAAAGTGCACGCATGATATTAGACCATACTATTAAACCACATCGATAGGTCGTTCGGGGGTCTCGCTCCCCGGTGAGCAAGCGTCATTCCACCTCGCCGGTGAGGTGGCGGGGTGGCAAGGGGGCAGTGCCCCCCTGGAAATTTTTTAGATTTTGAAATTGTTGGTTCTGGAAATTTCTTAATTTTAATCACTTAAAAAAAATTATTACGTCACATTTATAACAAATACCCAATCCATTAATAACAAAACATCCACTAAATAAATAAATAAAAATTTAAAAAATCACCCAATGGGAGGGGGACACGTGTCCCTCACCCTTGGGCGCCCCGGGCGTCTGCCCGGGACGCCCAACGCCCGGGCACGTGCCCGGGCGGGCACCCGACGAGCGCCCAGCTTGTTAACGGGGGTGCGCCCGGGCGCCCGACCAGGGCACCCGGGGAGGGCACCCCGTTAGGCCATCTTTAACAACAACCCAAAATATCTTTACACCTCAGCTTTCTCTCTCTGCCACGTCAGCAAAAAACACTATGCAACTCACAACCCAACCCAACCCATTTTTCTCTTCTTAACCCCAACCCCACTTTCAACACTCTCTCTCCTTCACATCATTTCTTTTTACCTCATTTTCTATATAACATAATAATTCACAAACTATTAAATTTATTATTTTTATAATAACTTAATCTAATTAACTTACAATAATTACGAACAACACATAATAATTAGATTTTATTAAAATTCGACAATTACATATTATAATAATTCAAAGATAAAATATTACAATACATATTACAAACATAATTAATTCTCATTCCGTCCAAAACGTCGTCATATATTCTCGATCAAATCGGCTCGCAATGCCATATGTTTTTTAGCGTTGCGAACTCGATCTCTGTTACGCAGATATTTGTTACTATCCACGATACGCTCAGTGATACACTTTAATTGATTTATTTAACAAAATCACAAGAAAATGTAATTTTTTTTAAAAGTTGGGTTGAAACATATTGAACTCGTACGGCGACTGCCCAGCTCGCCGGTGAGCTGGCGGGGATTAGATTCAATATTGATTTTGTATTATTATAGTTAACGCAATTGATTTATTTTATTAATTATTATATTTATTTACAATTTATTTGATTTATATATATTATTAACATATTATTTAACTAATATAAATAACAAAAAAAAAAAAAAAAACATAAAAAAAACGACCAACCAGGTCTGGCCCACGTGGCCAGGCCAGGGTCGTGACCCAAGTCGGGTCGCAGACACAAGTCGCGACCCGACCCGGGTCCGCTCCCCATTAAGGGGAGCCAGGTCGGGGCGAATTTCGCCCCGACCCGAAAAGGGCCTCCGTTAAGGGTGCCCTAACTAAGAAAGATGCGCACCCTTACCCTACAAAACTTTAAATTATTTTCCACCAAATAAAATCACTTGTTTTATAATGAGAAAACATGAATAAGCAGTAGATTCTCACTTTGACTTTTTTTAAACCTAAGTAGAAGGGAAATGTTTGTTGAACGCAGGGCGTCACAGACGCGCTCTACGTGGATATCCATGTCAGCCCTTACGTGGCCAAAACATGAATGTTTTTTTGTTTTTTCTTCCTGATGTCCACTCAAATCACATTAAATACGTTTCAACTCAGCACGTTCTCTCTCTCCACCCAAATACAAATATGATGACACTCTTTCTTTCTTCTTCATTCTTTCTCTCCAGAATAAATCACAATTTCTAGCAAGATATTATGTCGAAGAAGCGTCTGATGCCGACTCCCAGGATTCTTCACAACGTAAGCATCGTGAATGGGACGGTGCGAAGACTTCCTGATGTTCTTGTCAGCGTTAACATCGTGAATGTGACGATCCGGTGGTGAAGACTTCGCACCACAACATCTTTGCTGCATTGTTGGGGTAAAATATACAATGGAAGGTTTGTTGAGTTTGTGCGGGGGCGGCAGCCCCTGCGGGGGACGTTTTTTTGTTTTGACATCATATTATTGCATTCCATATATTGATTCGTTTATTCCGACAATAATGAAGCCATATATTATTCCGGACTGCAAATACACTTATTCCGGACTGCAAATACACTTATTCCGATTCCGGACAACAAATACACTTATTTCGGACAGCAAATCCACTTATTCCGGACAAACTTTATGTTCCGTTTCTGGACACACTTTATTCTTAAACCGGACAACAAATACACTTATTCCGGACAACAAATACACTTATTCCGGACAAACTTTCTGTTCCGTTTCTGGACACACTTTCTTCTTATTCTGGACAACTACACTTATTCCGGACTGCAAATACACTTATTCCGGACATCAAATACACTTATTCCGGACAACAAATCAACTTATTCCGGACAAACTTTATGTTCCGTTTCTGGACACACTTTATTCTTAAACCGGACAACAAATACACTTATTTCAGACAACAAATACACTTATTCCGGACAAACTTTCTGTTCCGTTTCTGGACACTTTCTTCTTATTCTGGACAACTACACTTATTCCGGACTACAAATACACTTATTCCGGACAGCAAATACACTTATTCCGGACAGCAAATCCACTTATTCCGGACAAACTTTATGTTCCGTTTCTGGACACACTTTATTCTTAAACCGGACAACAAATACACTTATTCCGGACAACAAATACACTTATTCCGGACAGCAAATACACTTATTCCGGACAAACGTTCTGTTCCGTTTCTGGACACACTTTCTTCTTATTCTGGACAACTACACTTATTTCTGACTGCAAATACACTTATTCCGGATAGCAAATGCACTTATTCCGGACAACAAATCAACTTATTCCGGACAAACTTTATGTTCCGTTTCTGGACACACTTTATTCTTAAACCGGACAACAAATACACTTATTCCGGACTGCAAATACACTTATTCCGTACAACAATATACACTTATTCCGGACGGACACATAAAGTAAACATGACAAACACATAATGTAAACTGCACACACATAAAGTAAGCTAGACAAATTAAGTTGATCCAACGTAAAACTTAAAAACAAATATTTTATTATGATAAGTGTGGGCTCTGCACGAATAATGAGACTGCACGATGTCCTAGGGTCTGCACACTGTCTTATCTGTGTATTGGGAAATGAATCGTTCAACTTAAAGAACCGGCGTTTTTTAAAAAGACCAAAACGCACGAAGAGAAATTTCGCTGACTGGACGCTGACTCAAAGAAAAATATCTGAGCTGTACAGATCCACGTAAGACGCGTCCGTGACGCGCGCGTCCGTTTATCATGACTCCAAGTACAAAGTAATAAATAAGTTCCAACTCCTCTCCTCACATAGTTACACACTTACATCCACCGTACAATTTGAAAACTCACCACACTCCGTTTAAAGACCAAAATACCCTTTGTAGCGTGGTTCCCAAAATGAATTTGTTCGTCATAAACTTCCACTGGGAGGGTAATGCCGTCCATCTCTACCGAATGAATATCTGGAGAATCCAGATAACTCAAGCCCATCACGCGAAACAGAAAGTACAAAACCGTCAGTCAGCATAAACTACCAATCACCACCTGCTCCCTCAATCCCTACCTTCGAATCCCGTACCGAAACCCAAACCCATCCGAAAGGGCGGTGACCGGATCCGGAAAGAGCCGCGGATCCGAGAATAAAGTGGCGAAGCCCAATCCACGTCACCGATCCGAACGGTGCAACCTCGCAACGTCTTGACCGTCAGATCTCCCTCCTCTCCGCCGCTATTAGCCGTCGATGCCGTCCTCCCCCGCTTTCTCTTTTTCTCCACCTTTTATTATTTTAATGGGTAAAAAACGGGTTTATTTTAAAATAAATGGGAGCTGTGTTTTGTTAGATCTGTTGCTATATTTACTCGGATTTTATTTGGGAATTGATTCAATTTGGTTTTGGGTTCCACTCATCTTCCTACTCCACACCCATCCTTCCCGCTGTCATGGCCACGGAGGAGGTCAACAAGCCGCCGTCTCTCCCACCCTATCCTGAGGTATCATCCATATCCGAACTACCCAAAACCCCGATTCCATTTTTTCTGCTTTTTTGGGGATAAAATTTCATCTTTTTGGGTTTTTCGTGGGAGCTCGTGTTGTTTTAGGTGTCGTTAATCTGATTTGTTTTTTGGGTTTGCATGTGTAAAAAATTCCATTTTGGGAGTGCCCTTTTTGTTGGGTGGATGGATGGAGTGGGGTAGAGTGTGAATCGGAAAACCTCTTCGCCTTCTCTTTTGCTTTGCTTTGGTTTTGTTTCTGTTTTTTTACTCTTCAGTGGTGATAATTTTATTTTTTTCACAGTCAGAATTTTGCAGTAATAAAGTTACCTCATCCGATTTCCCCCCGCTGATTTAGAGGATCGTAGCATATTCCCTTGAATTTTTCATGCAAATCTGCTACGAAGAAGAAAAAATAGTTTTTTTTAAAAATCTATTTAAATCTGTAACATTGTAAAAGAAAAGGTAACGTCTTTAGATCTGTTAAACTTCTATTCCACTTAGCTACATGTTTATAAGTAAGTAAGTAAGAAAATGCAAAAAAAAGTGACAAATTTGAATGAAACTCAATACACTTGCAGATATGATGTTTACAGCCATTTTCTTTCCAACATTGCTAGTTTCACTTTGGTTTCTGTGATCGAGAGATAAAAAATGCAACACATTTAGATCTGTTTACTTCGACTCTACTTAACTACATACATGTTTGAAAGCGAGCAAGTACGTGACAAAATGTAACACTTGCAGATGATAATGTCGGCAATCAGTGCTCTAGGGGAGGAGAACGGACCGAGCAAGACGGCAATATCAAAGTACATCGAGTCACAGTACGAGGACCTTCCAGCGGGGCACTCGACACTCCTCGCCCACCACCTCAGCAAAATGAAGGACAACGGCGAGCTCGTCTTTGCCAAGAACAATTACATGCGCCCCGACCCCAATGCGCCCCCAAAGCGTGGCCGGGGGCGTCCTCCCAAGCCCAAGGAACCGCTCCCTCCCGGCACGGTCGTCTCCCCACCCAGACCCCGTGGCCGTCCGCCCAAGCCCAAGGACCCGTTGGCTGTTGCTGCGGCCAAGGCTTCCAGTGGAATGCCCAAGCGCCGCGGTCGCCCGCCCAAGAAGTCGTCGTCCCAGGCTGCGGTTGTCGGCGCGCCTGGGACTGTCACGCTTGGTGTTAAGAGAGGGCGTGGGAGGCCGCCCAAGGTCAAGCCTGCCGTCACCGTGGGGGGGTCTGACTGAGTTGAGTTGCTAATGAAATGAATTTTAAGTGTTGTTGGTAGGTTAAGTGTTGTTAGTGGGTGATTTGGTGCTGTCCTGCGTTTGTTGTTGTTGAGTTGGTTGGTTTAGTGGTTTTTTTCAGAATGAATGTAACTGCGCATGTACATTATGCATGATGGATGGTTTTAGTTGGATCTCTCCTCTTAAATCACTTCATTAATGTTTTTCTCTCTTTAGGAATTGTTTGCTGGTTCAAATGGTTTGTAGTTTGACACCATCCCTTCTTTGTCACTGTTGTCTTCCAAATTACTTAGAATCAAATATGCTGCCGAGAACTCGGATATTAGTTCTTGCGTGATCTTTGGATAATACTTCTGTTTCATGTTTATGTTCTTTTAACATTTATCATTCTCCTGCAATTTTGTCTTTTTCTGGTAATTGGTTCTTTTTTGTTTGTTATAATTAAGAATAAAAGCCACTAATGCATTTTTTTCGTAAATTTGAAATGATGCCAACTTATTAAATTATACTTAATTATGATGTTTTTTTCCTTGACGAAATGTGCTTAATTAAACTTTTTTATTGGTGAAATTTGGCAAATTTATGTGATTGGATGATGCAAGATTTGCTTTGCAGACCCTATTTGTGGACGTGGGTGGAATTGTAGGAGAAGCTTGGGGACACTGAAGATTCTTTTGCCTGCCCACTGAATTAGTATTATCTTAAGCAACAAGTGGGGAGTTGGTGATGATCATCTCCATTTGTGTGTGGACTGTGTTTGATGTTCTTTCTTTACTAGTTTGTCGTTTTATGTGTACATAACGACAATGCTATGATCCGGTTAACAATATCGATGATATTACTGCATGCATGACTCATTTCCAGTTTCTTTGTTCTATTTTGGCATCCTAATGGCCATGCCTTTAAATTGCAAATAACATTATAACAAACATGCTACGATATAAGGATCAACACATGCCCTATAGGCATCTTTCTTTTGAAGCTTTCCTGTTTCTTCGAGAGGAAATTTTCACGTTCTAGCAATCATGTTTGTCGCACTCTTTTTGAACAATTATTTTCCTTTTAAGTCTTCGAAAAATATTCCATCTATAACTATTTGAACTGCTGCTTAGTTGTTAATGATATGCACAAACAAATATATGGAAAAATTGAAGAGTCTGTCCATTGTCGTTACATTAGTTGAACATGACACCAGAAGTGCCATAGATGGAATATTATTCGGCATCAAAATAATATTATTCTGTTTATTGTCTTTGTTTTGGAAGAGAATCACCTGTTTTTGTTTTATTCACTCCATTTTAGCCATTTTAGGAAGACCACTTACGTTGGTCTCAAGGTTTGACTAGACATGGCTGAACTCATAGTTTGACTCATAGTTGATAGTAGGGGTGCACATGGGTCGGGTTGGGTCGGGTTTGGGCCTCAACCCGACCCAACCCGAAATTTTCGGGTTGGGAAAAAATCCAACCCGAACCCGAACCCGAACCGGTTCGGGTTCAACCCAACCCGACCCGAAATTTTCGGGTTGGGTCGGGTTGGGTCGGGTTGAACCCGAATTTGGAAATTTTTGGATTGGGTTGGGTTGAATCGGGGTTATTTTCGGGTTGGGTCGGGTTTATTTTCGGGTTGGGTCGGGTTGGATCGGGTTTATTTGGGAAAAAATTAAAAAAAAAAAAATAAAAATAAAAAAAAAATAAAAATCGGGTTCGGGTTGGGTTGGGTCAACCCGACCCCCTCAACCCGAACCCGATCCGAAAATTCGGGTTTTTGATTTTCCCAACCCGACCCGACCCGAACCCCTCCTCAACCCGACCCGAACCCGACCCGACCAGTCGGGTTCGGGTTGGGTTTCGGGTTGAACCCAACCCATGTGCACCCCTAGTTGATAGTTCGACTTGAACTCATACTTTGACTTACGTTGATAGTTCGACTTGAACTCATACTTTGACTTTAGTTTAACTTGAAAATGAAGGATGTTAATGAAAAATAAAAGAAATCTTTAAACTTTGTTTGTTAAATGAACTGTTCAAACTCAAAATATTTTATTAAATTTAATAATAACATAAAATAATATTTATGACTTGAAATTTCACTCTCCGCTCCTTTGCACCCTCAGTCTATTTTCAAATCAATTTTGTTTTCCGGATGAAATGGGCTTATCTGTGACTGTTCAAAGCCGAAATAGAGTTTCATTTGAGAATATGCTCTTTATTTGAGAATAGGTCTACCGGCCCATGTCTGTAGTTTCATGGTTCGGATTACTATTTGATCTTTGTTGCACTTTGAAGCCCACAACTTGGCATTCTGCGTTAATGTTTTGTATTACAAATCATATAAAGCTTACATCTTTGTTTACTTTAGTTGTTCTATTTCATTTTTGCAATATTATCATAAGTATTGTGTACCTATATATCCAGCACCACCCCACCTTGTGTGAACAATATTATTGTTCATGTGCATGTATAAACATAATAGGGTGACATGGGCTCACATAGTCCATAGCATAGATCGAATCCACCATTTTCAAATATGTAAAAACTTGTGTTTTCATGACCTATTTTTAGAAATAGTGGATACATCGTCTTGCAAAGCTTTATCTATTTTCCTGTGGGTCAAGTGTTAAACTGAGAGATGGTGGAGATAATAGTAACATCTCGTAAAATTTTCACGTAGAATGTAAGAAAATAATATTTTCAATCATATATTGAAGTTCGAGTGTTCAACTCAAAACTAACTTGTGGTGAGTGGAGAGATCTCATATGTTTTAATTAAGTAGAATGTTCCTAAATTCTGAGGAGAGATTATTCTTTAATATTATATTATAATGTTTTAAGTGTTAAACGTACGTTTTGTGAGAGGAGTGGTTTTCAGGGTAATACAAACTTACTATAAGAGTAAAAAAATTAAGAAATAAATATGGGAATAATGCAATGGGTGTGAGTTGACTTATCTTTTGGTTTGAATTGAACAAGTGTAGTCTTGAATTTGGGCTAAATGGGCCGCACTGTCTTAAAAAAGCAATGTATACGCTCTGCACACAGCAGACTATCAAAAAAAGGTGATCGGTGTGTAAACTTGCTTCGAACGTTGAGCACGTTCAATGTCATTTGAGAAGCACACATCGACACATCGTACAATAATAAAATTAATGAGCATTTTGTTGAGAAACACTTCCGGACAAGACAAGATGTTCGTGACGTGGGTTATTTTATTTTTTATTATTATTAACGTGTTTGTTAAACACTTGTTATTATTTATTAGGATTAATTAATTTTGATAATCTAATTTTTTTTATTTATTGAAAATAATTTAATACGTTTAGAAATTCTAAGTTAATTCAATTAATTTTTTGTGAAATCAAATTAATTAAAAAAATGAACAACACGAGTAACTAAAATTTATAATATTTTTAAGAGATGTAAATGAATTAAGTTATATATTGGTTATTGAGGAAAACATAAAATAATAAAGAAAAAATTAAAATGAAAGAAAAAAAAGTAGTAAGATAAAATCACTATTGAGGAGTGAATAATGTACAGATTGTGCGAGTAAAGATATGAAGGAGAGATGAGATGATGCGGTAGAAAGAACCAAGGTTGTAATCTTTTAAAAATGATTAGTAGCGAGGATGACCTTACCTTACCTCATCAGGTTTGGAGCTGAATTACGTGCTTGGACGTACATTGGTTTCCATGCAGCTGCTTATCAACAAAACAGTCCTCTTGTCTTCACCTCAAGTTCGATATCTGTCCCACCTTAGACCATATCACAATTAAGGTCGAACAGACAACGAACACAAGGTTGAAATCTGCCACAGGCAAGGACTGTTCAGTTGACATGCAAAGCATGGACACCATGCACTCACCCTTGTATATCTTCTCTCATCTTACATCAAGACTTTCTTCTTCTTCTTCTTCTCCGTCGATTTTAGTTATGTAGCATTTTTGTCCAATTTACAGCCCTTGGATGACCATGCAACATGACATCCACACCGTTCAGCTCAACGAACATGGTTCTTTTCTACCGGGCTAGAAACGTTACAAAAACAAAACATGTGGTGCAGGTGTAAGATCATGTTGTTGTAATAACCTCCATTCGTTAGGACTAGATGGAGGAGAACAAAGGAAATGTTGGAAATATGTCTCGAACCCGTAATTGGGGATTCGGTGGAGACCGAATTCGCTAGCAGGAAGTACTTACATGTATGGTTGATGTTGTGAATTTATACGTACTTGTACAGTTGCACTTGATTAATCAGGAGCAATTTAATCAATACTTGGAGAATAGAAAATTCCAAAGTTCACGTTTCGAAGTTGGATGTTTTTTTAAATGTTAGCTGCATCCAGTTTGAAATTAGGAAATTTCATGTAGTAAGGCCATGCAGCTTACCTCGCGTAGTAAGGCTGGCATTAGGAAATTTTAAGCCATGAAAAAATACAACGTTAGAAACAACACTTTTATGCTTTCTCCGTACATAGAAAAACTGAAAGGAGAAGTTGAACCACTTATCACACCTACCTCGATCCGAACCCAACCACTTCACATGTTCAAGTTGAGAATGATTCAATACTCTACGAAAATATTGTAGTTAACCATTTGAATGATTTGATGCCTCTTCTGTTTAATAACTTAGGCTTGGAATGAAGGAATAGGAGGGAAATCCTCAAGAAGTAATAAAAAAATGGATTTAATAACTCCAGCAAATCCAAGCACGTACATGTTATGTCTGCTGAGATAAGCACGAGAATATTAGGAATTTAGATAAATGGCTTACAGAAGTGACAAAAATTACGCACACCTATGGCAAAAATTCCAATATTTTGCAGTGCTTAGATAAAAATAAATTTGTGCTGCAAAATCATATATGCGAAAAAAGATATAAAAGCAAATGATATTTTTTTGGAATAGCTGACATCAAATCAAATCCAGTAAGAAAGAGTTGCATACTTAATTACATGTGAGATCCAATACCTTAGTGTTAAAACTTTGAATCATATATGAATTACCCTCTCAGATATATCAAAATAGTTGCATGACAGATCCAATATCAAAAGCTGCAAAGCAGTTAGCATTTTCTCCTCGTTATCTTGGGGGCTTCCGGCCTTCCGTGTGTTAAATTTATATTGCTAAACTAAATATAATAAAAGACATTAAAAAAGTTTACCTTATGTGTTGGGAATAGTTTGACGTGCATTGGTTACCATGCCACCACTTGTCAACTAAACAGTCCTCATGCTGCTACCTCAATTTCGTTAACTGTTCGACCTTGATCTAGAACTTGTTTACCTCTACCTCACGTTACCACTTCCATTTGTTTTTTTTTTGATAAGCTGTAATTTCATTAGATTAAAAGTTCTTAGAGTTTTATAATCACAACACTCCGTACAATACAAAAAAATCCACAAACCGTAGAAGAGCCTAGAGTTTGATCACTAATAATCTAGCAAACAAAACAACACCAACCACATTATCAATTTTAAAGCATCAAACACCTTCCTGAAGCTCTTTTGGCAGATGCTTAAGACTCATTGGTTTCCGTTACCTCAAATTTCAACGGGACCAAGCCAAGCCGCTCTTGGGGTTCCTCCACCAGAATACCTGCCCGTCGTATCTCCTCAATTTCTTCGGAAGTGGGTTGTGTGTATTCAAGCTCCTCACAAGTCGGGACTGGTGCCATCAGTGGAGTCACAATCATGGGTGCTGCGGTGCTTGGTATTGGTTGCACCTGTTGGCTAGTTGGTGATGTTGGTAGTGCTATTGCTTGGAGTGCTGGTATGGCTATTGCACGAGCCTTCTTTTGGGCTTCATGTTGCAAGATGTCACCGCTTCTTTTGAGCGAGCATGTCCAATTTTCGAGCAAATCAAAACATGCATTAATGAGTTGGGAGAAAGAGTTTCTACGACCCCGGAAAATTCTATTATTACGCTCCAACCAGACCGTCCAAAAAAAACATTAATCAAGCAGTTCCAAGAATCATTATCCAAATCAAGATGATTATGAATTAGCCTTCGGAATTCAATATTATTGTTTGGTTGTAGGTTTATATCAATACCCGCTAGCGAAATCACAATCAAAGAAAATATGGTTGATTGTTTCATCCTCAATTCCACATAATGGACATAAAGGACATACCAAAACTTTTTTTCCGGATCAAGTTATTACGAGTGAGGAGTTTAATCTCCTGAAGTAACCACGAAAAAACTTTTACTTTTGGTGGACATTTGGACCTTCATATTTCTTTCATTAAAGGATTTTTCTCTCTCCTTTATTTAGAACATTATACATGCTCCTCACCGTGAATCTGCCATTAGTTTTTAATTTCCACATTCTTATGTCTCGATTTTCATTTGGTGTGAAAGTAATTAATGTTGTGTATAGACGTGTCATTTGTTCATCCGTAATATTTTCTTTAAATCTTCTTTTCATCCATGTTGCATCCAATTCTCTACTCCACATGTTCTCAACTGTGATGGTAGGATGTTTGCTTGGTGAAATATGTCTGGCCAGCAAGTACTTAAAACACAATCACCAACCCAAGTATCAAACCAAAATAGCGTTGAGTCACCATTTCCAATTTCAATTTTGCTGTGAGTGCATAGTAGCGGGATATATTCTATGAGGTCTCTCCAATATGGTGATAACATTTTTTTCCCATTTGGTAAGATTCCCAACTTGTGGTTGCAATCTTGATATTTGTCTTTTATTATCATTTGACAGAAATTTTGCTTTCCAGATAGAAGATCCTATAATTTTTTCAGACGCAAGCTCAAAGTATGATTTTGGATATTTATGATTCCAAGTCCTCCCCTTTTTTTCCTTGTACATACTTTGTCCCATTTTACGAGGTTTTTAACCGGTGAGTTGGTCGCTGCATTATTCCAAAGAAAATTCTTACGAATTTGTTCTATTTCTTTAATTATTCTTTTTGGTGCTGACATGCAGCTAAGATAATAGGAAGCTATTGGTGTTAGGACATAATTTATCATAACCACTCTTCCAGCCAATGAAAGATTTTTTATTTTCCAACTTCCAACTTTGTTCCTCATTTTAGTGAGGAGTGGGGTCCATATTGTGCTAGGTCCACGAATTGGAGATAATGGAATTCCTAAATATTTAAAATGAAGACCACCTATGTCACATCCCAATATATTTTGGAATCTACTCACGGTGCTAGTAGTCACGTGTGTACTGCTTATACATGATTTTTCAAAATTAATTTTCAGTCCTGATATTGCTACCAAATCACGTGTGTACTACTTCCATTTGTTTTGTCAACATGCTTATTGCTACCAAATCTGTTATAGATGTAGATTCTGATATAATTGGCAACGTGGGGATAGTTTGATCCATGACATACATATAAATAGGTTATGAACAAACTAACGTACATGGAACAAGGTTTGAGCCGAGGTTAAAAAAAATGTATGGTCAAACAATATGTATCATAATCTTATTCAAATATATATATGCAGGAGTTCTTTTTAGTAGAACTCGGCATCATCAGTGTCAAGTTCAATTTGATTTTTTATTGCCCAATACTTACCATATTCCACTCGACGTGAGTTGCCAGGAGAACAATGATTCAAATAGAACTAGGCACTAGGGATGCCGAGTTTTATTGGTGTGAACTCGACACTTGTGATGCCGAGTTCACATCAAGAGAACTCGACATCCTCAGTGTCGAGTTCTCTTGAAGAGTTCATTTAATTTAAGAACTCGACAATTTCTTTTTTGTTTGACAACAAACACAACAAAATCAATTTCATTTCCTGTTTGACAACAAAGACAATCATTCCAATTAACAAAACACAATTCAACCACAAAACACAAACAACTATGATAAAACCAAAACAACAAACGTTTTAAACAACAAACAACCACAATAACGAGTTTAACATTTTAACATAAAACCAAAAGTAGTGTAATAATAACCAAATAAGTTTAACACAACTAAATATCTATCCTAAGTGACCTCTCAATCTATTCTTCCTTTTAGGACGTGCTTGAGCACGTCCTCTCCCCCTGCCGCGTCCCCCTCCTCGTGCTGCATTCTCTGTATCCTGAGTCAGATCGTCAGCGTCTTCTTGAGTGTGTGGATATTCTTCTTCAACGACGTGATCCTGACTCAAATGTAATGTGGGTTCTTCAGGACCAAAACACATGAGTCAAGCCTTCATTTTTTTCCTTCAATTTTCCAACCATCGAAGAACATGTCTTGTGATCTCTGATCACCTCGTGAATTTGATGGAGTTCTTCGTGGAACTCATAAACTTCGTGCACCTACAGATAATTAAACAGTTCATCAAACACTAAACACAATTTTAAAACATGGAAATTGTTTAAATAAATGTTTAAATTTTATCATCTCTCGCTCTCTACCCGCTCGAGGTCTGTATAAGTTATGAGTCGGAGCCAAGGTGTGATGAACGATCCAACGTACGGTGATGCTCCAGTATCATTCCATATACAACCGTGTGCTCTCTTCAGGAGTGACACCTAGGAGTGGTCGCTCAAACTGTAGATAATCTCTTCTGTGCGACCAATGCTGAATGAATTAGTGATTTTCCGCCAACCAATTAACATCCGACCTCCCCTGAGCCGATTTCACTACATGTCTCTCCATCGGCTCTGAAATGTGTTATTGTAGACCAAACTGTCTCATCACTCGGTATGGACAATGCATAACCACCTCACCAAAATTTATAAGCCAAGTACGACTCGTCCAGATTTGTGAACCTTCCGTACATAGTGGTGGTAACTGACTAAGATCCAAATGTGCATAAGGGTCCCATATCACTTGATCGAATTCTTGCACGTCCAGTTAATTCCGATAAAAATCAAGTGTCGTCGTCTTCGCACTACCCCTGAATGTTCTTGGTCGTCTCCAACGGGCACCTAATGGTGCCCTATCGTCCTCCGGGTATAATAATGGTCTGCTCTTCAAAGGTCTCCCAATGTGTAGATGTTCCCAGCACCACAACTGCAAGAACGTAAGAAAACCACACAGATGTTTGGTCGTAATCAGTGAAGCTTTGTCTATCATGTGATATAAGTGGGCCAGAGCCGCACTACCCCAACTATACTCCGATGTGACAGACAAATCTCCGAACAAAGACATGTACTTCAAGTGAACCATCATGTCACTCTTACATGCCAAAATACTGCATCCAAACTGTAACAGAATAAAGACTATGGTGTGTCGTGTAACTGTCTCCTCGTCAGCATCAAAAAGAAACTGCCGAAAATGAGCTTGCAACCAACCCAGAGTTACGGCACCCTTACAACCCAAGTCATCTTGGACCTGACCCAATAAATCCATGCAGACCTCTGACCAAACGTACTCCTGAGACTCACACACCGGCAAACCATCTACGTGTAAGCCAGTTATCATAGAGATGTCACGCAAGGTGCACGTAATCTCACCATGTCGCACGTGAACTCACATACATTTAAACTCAAATAAATCATTTTTAAGTTTACATTCATTCAAACTAACATACATTCAAACCAAAATAACAAAAAAATCTAATTTCAATCACAATAATCAAACTTAAATTCAACTATTTTTAAGATTACTAGACCTACAATCAACAAAACTAAAATCAATAATCAACTTATAAACAAGAAATAAAAAGTTTGGCCTAAAAACCCAAAATCGAAATCGATTTCGCACCAAAACGGGTTCCTAAACCAACAAAAACACTACAATCATACCTAAAACAACAATGTATATTATCGTAATACATAAAATACAAGAAAACGGTGGAAAACAAAAAAATTAAAACCCTAACATTAAAATCACGAGAACTCGGCGGAAGGGGAGAGGGGGCGTGGGGGCGTCGGGCTGCTTTTATAGCCCGACGGAACTTGACGTTTGTAACGCCGAGTTTACTTTTTTTAAAGTGAACTCGGCATTACGAACGTCGAGTTCTATTTAAGACATTGTTCTCCTGACCGTCGAACCGTCTCATGCACGATCTGAGTGCCAGGAAAACAGTTCAAATAGAACTCGGCATCCCTAATGCCGAGTTCTTTTTGAATCATTGTTATCCTAGCAACTCACGTCGCGTGGAATATGACAAGTGTTGGACAATAAAAAATCAAAGAGAACTCGGCACTGGTGATGCCGAGGAGAACTCGACACTGGTGATGTCGAGTTATCTATGCACTAAAAAAACCCGCCGCCGCCACGTGTTATCACGTGGTGACAACGAGTCTAGTTTGACAAATACTTTTTATTGATGTCTATTTGGGCAAAAAAAATTAAAATTATTATTTTGACAATTTTTCCTGGAAATAAAGCATCGGCAATAGTAAGCACACCTTTCAAGAGTAATCAATAGTGACACTTCTAGAATTCATGCACGTTCTTTTGCAGCAATAAGCTGGAAATTTGCTACGCCTTCTTTCCACCGGAAGTAAATTCTAGCCTAGACAATAATTGATGGAAAAAAAAACATAACCATGTCAAGGTTTACGTACTACGGGGGCTCACAGCTGGTCAATCCTTATTGCTTCATGGTGGTCGCATTCGCAATTTTTTTTATGGAAACTGAAAATGTCATAACAGTTGGTTATTCGGGCGTCTGACCAATTCTGTTAAACAACTTCGTAACTGAGCTGTGGTTCGTAGCTTTTAAACTATTTTAATTAATTCTACGTACCATTTAAAAAAACACATTTAGGTCGTTCATTGGCATATAAGATGTTTTTGTGGCAAATGTCACATGTTTAACTCCTAAGAATGATAAAAAAAGGAAAAAAATCAAAATAATCACCAAAAATAATTTTTTTGGAAGAATGTGCACATGGAAAACATATTTGACAAAGTATAAAACTTACCTAAGACATGTTGAACTAACTACGAGTCGATCAGGAGTCTCATTTTTCGAAAAAGGTAAGTCGTCAGTCGATGTATTAACTTGAATTTAAGTTTGCTAAGATACACATAATATGTAACTTACGTTGAATCTTAATCAAAATTGTATGAATCAACTCAAATTATTATATCTAAGTAGTAATTCTTGAGAGGTAAAACACAAAGTGAGAGATATGTTGAGTCTATAGGTCTGATTAGGAGTGCAGGGGGGAGGGGGGAGGGGGGGGGGGGGGGGGGTATTTTCTTTCGACACCATATTATTGTATTCCGGATATTGATTCGTTTAACTATTTATAATTCTCACGTCCCCTGCCACCCCCATATGTTTTTATACAAAAAGCATCTCGAATTTCATTTTTATAACGTCGTTCTCGTATAAAAATACAGTATCTCGAATTTCTTTTTTACCTAGGTAAAAATGACATCACTGATGTAGTTTTCATGTACGATAAAAACGACATCAGTGATGTCGTTTTTAGTTAATGAAAACAACATCACTTAAGTTCCATACTTCGCCAATTAAGTTTTCTATGTGCATATTCTTCCAAAAAAATTATTTGGTGATTATTTTGAAAATATTTCCTTAAAAAACATAATTGTCTTGGGCTGCTAAAACTAGGATTGTAAACTTCCTTTTGTGTTTAGAGGAGTAAGAGTTGTACATAAATGGAATGTATGGAACCAAGTCGTATGTCGGGCTAAAAACCATGATCGTTGGTTTTTTTTTTAAACTAAATGCCACTGAGTTAATTACAAAAATATCGTTACAAAAATCTATATAAACCTTCCATTTCATTCATTTTTCAAACCAAATCTTCTTATTCTTTTCCAATCTTTTTACTTACTCTATTAAATCTTTCACTAAGTGTTCTAATTATCTTTTAAGCATGTCGAGTTTGAGCAAAAATCTAAAGCTATTGTCCGATTCGTCTGATTTCACGATAGGCAAACACTTTTTCTCTGCTTCTCAAACTCTCGTTTGCATTTCTTTACTCTTTTAGTTTATTTGTTAGAATTAATTTAATTTAGTTAAATATAATTTGGTTAATTATCATGACTTTTTCATTATGAAAAATAATTTTTTTCTTATTCATATTTTCTAATTTCAATGACATTTGAACTCTCGATTAATTCATCATGTGCATTCATTAGACAATCTAAAGGTAAAACTACTAAAAGAAGAACTAGACACATTTGAGAAAATTTTGACCTACACCAAAATAAAAATGCTAAACCTTTTGCCACATGTAAAACAAGTGGAGCACAACTTACTGCACCTAATAACAATAGAACTGGTTATATATCAAGATATGCCGAAAAATGTAAACTTAAAAATGTTGGATCATCTAGGAAATTAGGAAATTAGATCCAATTAAATGTAGAGATGTAATTGTTGATTATATAATTAAATATAAATTACCATTTAGCCAACGGTAATCTCTAAACCTTAGAAAGACATTTAGTTATCATAACTCACAATTTCAACCATTTTCCCCATATTTAATAATACTACAAATAAAAAAATTGTAACAGGAAAAATATACTTAATTAATACATTTGCATTAATGACTTCTAAGATACTATTAACTAGCGATGTTTGAACCGATCCTAATTAATTCCCATATTGTGGCGTAACTGCTCATTTTTAGATAACTTATGCGTTTTACATAAATAAATTATTTCTTTGGCACTGATTTTGCACTCACACGCTACTATGATTATATATAACCAAATAAAAAAATGTATTGCATGCTTATTCAATATAAAATAAAATTGTGCAATTCTTTTGACAATGTTACCAATAACTCTGCAGTAATATAATTACTTAAAAAATATGTAATCCACTATTAGATGGTATTATTTTTCATGTTAGATGTGGTTGTCATATTTTAAACTTTGTCGATCAAGATGGAATTGAAATAATTAGACATTGTTTACAAAATGTTAGGGATGATATTGACTTTATAGGTAGTAATAGTACATATTGATATCACTAATTTAGGGAATTATGCTATAGTACCGATATTAAACTTAGAAAATTTAAGTTAGATGTGCCTCGTAAATGGAATATAGGAGTAATGCTGACATGTTGTTATCATTATAGTCTTTTAATTACAGTTTTTTATAATGAAAAACAAAGTGAAAACTTTTTAAGTAATCTTGATCGAGAAAGTTATAGAATTATGTTGGATTTTTTGAAATATTTTTTCAACATCACTAGGGCATTAAGTGGAACATATTACACAACCACTAACATAATTATATTTGAATTACTTTCAATTACTAAAATATAGGAGTAATGCTAGTTTTTGTTAAAATTATACATGTAATAAATGCTAAGTTTAATAAGTATTAGAAACCTACACCATTAAATTTTTGTTCAACGTTTGTTATGGATTCTAGATTTAAAATGACCGGTTTACAAATTTATTTAGAAATTATTTTTGGAAACATGAATAACGAAGATTTTGAAGATTATTTAAATGAAATTAGAGTACACCTTAATAAATATTTTAGTATATATAAAAGATTACATAATGTTGATCAAATACAAACATTGTCAGTTTATCATTATCCAACAATACCTATTTATGCATCAAGATGAACACGATGATAACCTCAACAAAATTGGTTAAACCAGAAAAATTAAAAATAGTACATAACGAAACACATAACGAATTAGCTAGATATTAAAATAGTGAAATGTACTTAATTCCTGCAGATTTTTTTGTTGATGTTTTAGATTGGTGGATATGTAACTTGCTAAATTTCCAATAGTTTATTAATTAGCATGTGATTTACCAACTCTTGCAGCGTCAACTGTGACGTCTGAGTTTGCATTTAGGGCAGATAAATGGTCTTGACAGACAAGAGGCACAACACGTCTGACAGATCACTCGAGACAAGCGTTTACATGAATAACTGGTTGGACGTGACAGATAGAATGCAGTTAATGCAAATCAACGAGAACACTGACGAAAAGAAACGAACTATTTATAATTATAAGTAATTTGCAATTGTAATACTTAATACATTAGAATTTGTAAACTTGTTGTAATCAATAAAATTTCACTATCGGTTTGGATGGGTAAACGAGGTAGTCGGTGAGGCGATGACATCGATAAACTGATTATTTTGTTGAAATTCTAATTGTATAGTGTTTTTCATTTAATCTTTATATTTAATCTAATTTCTTTAATTTTTAATTTAATTTTTATATTTTGACCAAAGTTAGTTCCAAAAAACTACAAAGAAATCAAGTAAAAAACAAATCGATCCGACAACATAAAATTTACTGCCTAATGCTCATGCATGCTGCAGAAACAATTAGCCAAGTGATTCACCATCATAACCTATTTGATCATTTGAGTAGAATTGCAACATATCACATTAGCATTATTCTCAAACTTCATTCAATTGTTTCAAATATACAACCGGTAAAGAATTTGTGATGGTGTGACTAAAGTTTTTTTCCGATTAAGATTGGACTTCATCAGGGTTCAGCTTTGAGTCCATATCTCTTTGTTTTAGTAATGGACGATGTGACAAAAGACATATAATGTGAGGTTTCATGGTGTATTTTTTGCGGATAATGTAGTATTAATTGACGAGAGTAGGGTATGTGTTGAGAGAAAACTAGAGTTGTGAAGAAATACTTTAGAAACAAAAAGTTTTAAATTAAGTAGATTTAAAACTGAATATATGAAGTGCTGTTTCAGTACCGTTAATACCGAGGAAGAGAATATTATATTAGATGGGCAAGTGGTGCGTTGAAAAGATATTTTTAGATATCTTGGATCAATACTTCTAAAAGATAGGGAGATCGATGAAGATGTTAACCATATGATTAGAGAATGATGGAATGACGACAAACCTCAGGTGTCTTATGTGACAAAAAAATTCCACATAAGTTAAAAGTAAAATTTTATATAACCGCAATGTTACATGGTGCAGAATGTTGGGCTACTAAAAGACAACATATACAAAAGATGAGTGTATCTGAAATGAGGATGTTGAGGTTGATGCATGGTCATACGCGAATGGATCAGATTAGAAATGAAGACATTCGTGAGAGAGTTAAAGTTGCTCCAATGGAAGAGAAAGTTATATAACACAGACTGAAATGATTTAGACATGTACAAAGAAGACCTATGGAGACACCTATAAGAATAAGAGTATTGAATCAGATCGAGACACAAAAAGTGAAAGATGTAGACCACAATTAACTTGGAAGGAAACGGTCAAAAGAGATCTAAAAGATTGGAATGTTCCTCGGGAATTTGCATTGGATAGAAACGTGTAGAAGAATACGATTCACGTGTCTGAACCGTGATTCCTTAGAGTTTCATTTCTAACCTACTCCAACTAGTTTGAGATTAAAAGTTTTGTTGTTCTTGTATACAACCGGTAAAAAATACATGAGTTGGAACACCTCAAATCAATGTAAAATACAAAATACAACGATACAAAAAAACAAGAAGAAAAAAACTGAACTAATTCAGACATGTTAAATAAAATGGTACATAAGCCTATCTCAGTGTAGGTGTTAACCATTACGGTAATCGATGTCTAATTCTTAGTACTGGTCAAAAAATTATCGAAACGATATAACTGACTCGTGGTCATTGCCTCATTGGTCAGGTACTGTGAGGAAATAGCCAGACATGGCTTTTCTAAACCTTTTCTTATACACATCTGGAGAGACAACTGTAGGGCTTGCATTTTTTGGTCCACCAAGAAATCCAGATGCCTTGACCCAAGTCTCCAATTGTTTATCCCATGTATATTGTCTCATAAAATCAATGATCCCAATAACAAGCTCCTTCCTTTCGTTGTCAACTCCAACCAGCAACGAGTAATCCATAACATCAATAGACTGAAAAATAATGATATCTGTTAATAACAAAATGATCTGCAGAGGTTCTTTTCATATTTTGTTTGCAGCCCCTAGTCGACAGCATTTAAACACAAATCAAGAAACTGAAGAAAATATTGAATTAAAATAAGGTAAAATTTCCAATTAGAAGCTTATATGCCTATTTTCTTAGCATTCTACAAATTATGAAACAACTTCGAGTAGGTAAATGGACATGCTAACTTGTTTTTTCCCCTGAAAGAAAATAAATGCCTTTGAGATAAACCTATAAAAGTTCTAACAGTGATTACATCAATTTGTGTTGCCAAACTTGTTCAAAATCTGAATATCCTATGTACCATTATCATTAAACCCAATTTCGTGAAATAATTATCTCAGTACGTGGATCAGCAAATAGTCAATCATGATTTTTTCTGCAGAACATGGGTCAAACTAGAATCTTACTGCGAGAAAAGCTGTATCGTTCCAAATTGCTCGTTCCAACCTTCTCTTTCCCTTGCTTCCTAAGAATATTGGATTTGTTTGAAGTACCTCCATTAAATTCTGGTCTAACATAACTTTGTTGCTTCCTGTGGTATCCGCGTAACGTGCACGAAGTGATCCTTTAAGATCATAAACCTTGGATGGATTTCTTCCGAAAAATAGATTTTCCATCACTATCAAATCCATTTTTTCTTCTCTCCCTCCTTTTAAATGCTTCACAGTAACCTAAAAAGCACAAAAATGATCAGCACAAAGACATTAAACAAAAGCAACGTGCAAAAGGAGAAAAAAAAGGAAAACGAGAACCTGATAGATGCCCAAAACTTTCGCAAGACAGGTAGGGCTTCCGGTATTTATTGATTCGCTCAAATAGTCGAAATAGTGTTGTGCAAATTCCCCAAAAGCATCCAATTCTGTCTTAGTAACCTGTTTTAGAATAAATCTCTCATCCAATGATTTTGCAAAGTACGCATTACTTTTTCCACCTTGAGCACTCCATTTCTTAGATCGGCTAAGAGAACTAAGGAAATCCGTTTCATTTGGGCAGCATTTCTTTCTAAGATCATGGAACAGTTTTGCAAAATAACAATTCACAGAAAATTTCATTCTATCACCAGGGAAGGAAAATTCATCATCGAATGAAAATCGAAAGTGATGTTGTTTCCTATCGGAAGGAAAAGTTCCCTGGAAAGATTTATCATCAGGCCCATGAAACTCATATTTCTCATTAGCTTGTGGAACCAACAAAGGAGAAGATGTAGTTTGATCACTAAATTGTTTATTCTTCCCCATTTCCCCTTCTCTAGATCCACTCTGTGGTCTTGGTGCACAGGCTACAAAATCTGCATGCTCTTCTGAAAAAAGGGCATATGCTATCACACTTGAGAGTTCATTGTCATATACAGCGACAAAAGAATCATCACAAAAGGGTTCTGGTAATAGTAGTCTTGCTCCATCATTCACGAGAAGGGATGTTGATGAGACAAGTGATGTGTGGCCTAAAGTAAAGTAGGTAGTCTGACTTGAAGAGTTTTGAGAATATACCCTTCGAATATTTGGAGTCAGCCGTTTGATGTTTCTGCTTCTAAGGGCAGAGTCAAATGAGTTAACTCTGGCAGGTAATATGTGCTTTCTGCGATAAGGATCATCTGGACAACCTTGTAACTTTGTCCACCTTTTAACTTCTGTAGATTGTTGGCCACTTGTCCATGATAAATCTATTTTACATAAAAGATTTGCCTCAGCTTCCTCTATATCATGTTTTTCAAGAGAACAATCAAGTTCTCCAATTTGACGAAATTCATCACACCTTACCAGGTTAACTGAAGTAGGTACACACAACTCACCCGTGGAGGCAGACTTCTTATTCTGGAGGGATAAAACTAGAAGATGAATCTTGCGATCCCACTCATATGAATCAATTAGGAGTGAGCGCCTTATGCTATTTAGCTTCAAGATATTTGAATTTCTTTGACTGATTTGCATATTCTCCAATTTCGCATGCAATACAAGGGCCTAAAATAAGGAAGAGTGTTAACCTTCTAAACCAAAAGAGTGAACATTATTAGACAACAAGGGAATTCATTACAAACTGAAATAGAAAACAGAGACCATTTAACTTATTTGGTAGCACGCAAAGAATTTGAAATACAAGGTGTCAAGATCTATCTATATGCAAAGAATATATTTGAACCCAACTTTTTATTAATCATTCTACGAAGCAAAGATATTAAGCCATAGAAAGAGGAGACAAACCGAAATTTTACATTATATGCATGGTTTGCTTTTTTTAGCCTTTCTTTGAGACTGCTGATGTCCACAAGAATGCTTTCCTGTACAGTTTCATATTCTGAACCTGGAATTTTCTCTTCAATCGCATGAAGCAAATCAAATAACTCAATGAATATAGCATTTATTTTGCAGGAGACCTGGTAATTAAATGGCAGAAAATCAGTGAACTGCACGCAATGTGGTATTTTTTGAAATTATAAGTTGTTTTGTAGGTCTACCTCGGTTTCCTCCCTCTTGAGCCATTGCTGTTGAAGAATGCATGTGAATTCTAGTTTTGATGGAGGTAAATGAACCAAAAGAATATCCGAAGGCGAATACCGAAAACAAGCCACCATATTTCCCATCCTGTCAAAGTCAATTGATAATTTGAAGATCATACACTTTGTATGTTAACTAGATCACGGATCAAAGTACAACCAAGCACACACGTACCCATAAAAGCGAAGGCACTCCTTTTGGAGTGAATGTCCACAACTTGCAACTCGATTTGCCGTGGCATGATTAGAGAAACTGAGTTCTAGAAATTTTCCAAACGAAAGTTTTTTTGCAGCATCAGACATTACCACTCTCTGGGCGGCTGGTGGGACTCCATCCTCTTCGGCACATTTGAGGCACCGATGCCACATCCATATATGGTCATCATGCTCACCAGGCAGCACTGTAGATTGTAGACGCTTGATGCTTATGGTAAGATTTCCTCGTTGATGCGTATAAGATATCACATGGGCATAAGATGGCTCTTTACAAAATTGGCATGACATCTGGTTCGTACAGAAGGAGTAAGTTTCAACTTCTGTCTCTCAAAAAATAAAAATAAAAATAAAAATGGACGGAAAAGGTACCTCATCAAATATATAATCAGATAGATATTTTCCTAGCGGCTTGTCAAAATTGCCGTAAAATTTTATACGGAAGAGGTGGGGTCTTTCGCAAATTGTTCCTGTCTTAACACAGCTCTTTGTGAAGGAAACCAAAATACTCTGACTGCTCTCTGTACCAGACGAGTGCTCAGCGGATATCACGTTTCCACCTGTCAAGTCAGTCCTCACTTTTGTTTCACTCTCTTTGACATCATCAGGGAAATCTGAACTTTCATCCAAGTTCTTGCTTCTATCTCTGGATTTTATATCGTGATGTCCATATGCATGTAGCCCATTTATTGCATCAGGAAAATTCTGATCAGAATATGTATGATGTGAAAATAATTCTATTTTAACTTCCTCGGATTCAGTAGTGTCATGGTGAAAGTTCATTCTGGGAGATGAATGACATGTGAAAGGTGAACGAGAACCACTTTTCTGAGGTAAATTCATGATACTAGGGTGCAGTTCAGCACAAGATACCCCAAATAGTGCTGGAAAACAGTCATCAGCAGTTGTAAGCATCTTTTCGACAATAGGGGGCGTGTTTGGTAGCACCTCAGGAAGTCTAGCTCCTTCATCAGCAAGAAATGAGGTCTCCAGAGATAAATGATATGCTGCAAAAATGGCAAACTGAACAGCACGTTTAACTTTCTTTAACTCTTCAAGACATGCTCCATTCAAAAGAACCTAGAAATGTTTGCCAATTGGGAGGTTAGAAGTAATAAACATATATTCACCTATACATGTGCTTTGTATTTGAGACCTCGAAAAAGGTCTTGGAAAATAAGTATCAGATTAACTGGTTTAACATTGACCAGAACACAAAAGGCAAAGCTCAAGCTTTCAAGTTCAGCAAATGACTAGTTTGGATCTCTTTGTAGATTAAAAAAAGAAGTAAATACTACATGAATTAACCTTTTATTGCACAAAAACAGAGAGCTAAAATTGGCAACATGTTTTGAGCCAGATCGGGTATGTGCTATTTCATACACATGTATAGAGTCTATATGTTCCACAAATGCACCAGCTCTTTCTCTAAGTAGATAGAGTCTATAAGTTTCACAAATGCACCAGCTCTTTCTCTAAGTATAATTATTTGGTGTACTTTTAGGCTTCTACAACAATAAATCAGTACAGCATGACAGCACCTATCAACTGCTTTTAATATACTCTTAGATTCTTTTGAATGGAGGCTACTTCAAGAATAAAATGTTATTTTCTAAACAACTAATGCACTCAAAAATACCTATGCCACAAAAAAACTGAAACATACATATACACACACAAACACATAAATGAAAATGCACTACTCCAAATGACTTCATATCTAACTATATCACCATGATACAGTATCAAGCTGGTTTGAGGGGTTCTATGAGGTGAAAACCAAAAAGAAAGCGCCAGAAGAATAAAATGCAGTGCTTTCATCGACTAAAGGTATGTCTTTGGCATAAGGAACTCGTCCAATTGTTGTCCAGGTCGTGAGCTGGGTTACCAATATAGTAGCGAGCGAAATTGAAGTTCTTCAAATCCATTATTACTATTGAAGATCATTAAAACAAAGAGATTGGTTCACATGATTTCATGGAGATTTGATTATATTTCTATTACGGAAGTTTCTTTTCGTAATTGATTTATTAATGATAGACAATTGCAGGCCATTAGTGTGCCAGGGGGTACCAAAAGGTAAGCCAAGCCTTAAGGAGAGGGATAAGAGCAGAAACTAGATGGAGGCTAACTGGTTAAGGTTTGTTATGGTTGAGAGAGAAGTTTAGTCGTGAGAGATAAGTTCACCATTTGGTAAACTTATCTTTCACAAACGAAATGCCCCTCATCTATGTATTAGCTCACTGTTTTTAGTTTTACCCTCCAAATTTGGGAGGAATTTCCACGTAAATCCTCATTTTGTATCTGGCACCTGTTTTTCTATCTTGTGCTGACATCTATGACGTCTGAGGGTTGTGGGTGGGGTTCCGGAAGTGCTGAAATCACTTACATATACAAGCTTCTACAAGAAAGTGGATTGAGAGAAATACAGAGAAGATTGTTTCCTAGAATCAACACCAAAAATAAATATTACCGTGCAACCAAGACGTCTTGGACAACCTTCGAGAAACATCATTGTCTTACTGAACTTTCTGCTAGGTTGACTACCAGTATATCCATTGGGAATCCGTCTAATGTGAAAAACTTCACAGTAACCAATTCTGGAAGAAGGAATGCCATCCAGAGAATCAGTAATGGAAGCGCCGGTACATCTTGATATTCTCTCCAGCAGCAATCTTTTAACATTTGACACTAGTGATATTCCCTTTTCAAGCATGTAATCTACAACATGTGGGGAAACACTCTTCTCCACCAAAACAACATTAGGCTTGTGGGCCTCTATTTTTGAAAAAATCAATTTGAGATGATCAGTTTCCTGCAACAGAGAGAACATCAAGCTTCAAACATTGTAAACAGCCAAAGCCAAATAGAAAGTAATGAACTAATGATCCAAGAACTCACCTTCTCCAGTACTGTATTGATAGATGCAAATTTGTCAAATACTTTCTCGTATTCAAGTGAACCTCCCAAAATAAGTATTTTAGGGTTTGCATGTTGCGTAATCATACGCTTGTGTTTGATATTCCTTGTGCAGACTACTCCCTTGACAAGAACACTGTCAATCAGAAAAGAAAAAAGATTAATGAACCTTCAGTAACGGGTGAGCTTAATTTCTAAGTCAAAGCATGATAAGATAACAATATATACCTCTCCTGTGGATTTCCAGTTAACATACATTTCACCTTTACATAATCTCCAGGATCCATGCTATCTCCCTTTACAGTATTTGGTTTCACATAGTTCGCAGCTTGCCATGCCAGGGACGAAACTATCTCCAACCAACCATTTCCTCGATTCTCACTCATGATACAGATACCTTCAACCTTGAGAAAATGAAAAACAAGAGCCTTAAAATCCTTGTATACAGAAGCTTTTTGAAGCTCAAACCATGTGTGACTTGGGTTTTGTTTAGCAGAAAAGGCATCGAGATCAAAGCTACAGGACTTGAAAGCAGTGCTCGTCAGTCCAACATCATCGTCCTCATCTTCATCCTCTAGCATGTCACTCTTTTTATTGTTAGATCCATTTTTGGCTGGCGGAGGAAGCCAGACGAGGCTATTGTTTTCCAAATCAAAGGGCTTTTGTAAAATTTGACTCTGAGGATGTGGAAACACTGGCATCTTTACATGGCAATCACCAGAAATTTCCATCACATCTTCCTTTTCTGGTCTGAGAGTTTTCAAACAATCCACATCCTCTGGAAAACCATGCTTCAGAGAAACACGACAACCTTCAGACTGTTGATCGGCTCT
The DNA here is from genome assembly GCA_963682175.1 of Triglochin maritima. Taxonomy (NCBI): domain Eukaryota; kingdom Viridiplantae; phylum Streptophyta; class Magnoliopsida; order Alismatales; family Juncaginaceae; genus Triglochin; species Triglochin maritima. The sequence continues at coordinate 46,480,254 of OY821772.1, forward strand.
ATTAGGACTGGAGGGGCTAGATTTGAAGTTATACAACTCCGAGCCAGTGCTAAAACTACTGCTTTCCAACTCAGTGACATCCTGAGAGAAAATACTACTAGATGGGCTCAATGAACACTTGCTACAATCCTTCTCTTCTTCTCCACAGTTTCTGCAACAGAACAAGATCAGTTTTCAACAGCAAAACAAGATTCAAAGACATGGCCAAAAACCAAATCAAGAAACTCTTCATACCTTGCAATTGAGCAGCTAAGATAGAAAGGAGAGAACTGCTCCATCTCGGGATGGGCTACCATCTTGCAAGAAGAAGCCACACTTTCAAATTTCTCACCGAAGCCGCCTCCAGGCAACTCATCTCCTAAATTAACAACTTGAAAGCAGAACTTGCACAACATCGGCCGACACACACCGTCCTGAACAAGATAATCCGAAACAAATCCGTCTGGATAATAGATGCAATTGCCACAAAACAGCCGTTTGCAGCTTCTGCAGCAGTATCGGTGACCAGACATGGTGAGGTACGCGTGGCAATCACAGCAAACACTAAAATAACCTTCGGCGCCAGACACAAAGGGTTGAGCAGAAGAAACCCAAGGAAGATCTGCAATCCAGGATCGGGCCTTGCTCTGTACGGCATACAACAACGACTGGTCGTGTATTCCCATAACCCGTAACAGCTTCAACCGAGGGAAACCACACTTCCCCTCCCTCACAGGTATCTACCAGCTACTAAAATCCGAGGCAGGAATAGGATACGCAAAAAAGGTGGTACCTTTGTCAACAAAAAACGGCAAAAGGGAGAGATTTCAACACAGAAATCCGCCACGAAGCCTCACCGTCCTCCAGTCTAAAACGTGGAAGCGGGAAATTAAGTAAATCCTCGTGATTACGCTATTAGAAAAGCCGGAGCGATCTGAGGACTCGAAAACCTCACTCGGACGGCACAAGTGGTTATGTACACATAGTTTCGGGGATGTATCAAAAGGAGGAGTGGAGAACTAACCAATCCCAGATTTCCTCCAATGGAGTTCCGCCTCGGTCGACGGTCACTAAGGAGCAGCGGCTGCGGCGGTTCCGGACGACTTCTAGAAGCGGCATTCTCGGAGGAGAAGGTGGGAGTCACCGAATCATCCGGAACTTGGCGGATAAGGGGAAGGGGAACCCTAGTAGGATTCGGAGAGAGTAGTCTCGACGGCGACGGAGAGGAAACAATGCTTTTCTTCTATCTATCTATCTATCTATCTATCTATCTATCTATCTGGTTTATGTTGTGTGGATTTGGTGGTGGTTGTTGTTATGTTATGAATTCTTTGCTTTGAGTTTGGAATTTGAAGTTTGTGGTCTTCTTTTTAGTTTTCTACCAACACTCGCCACCAACACTCTACTCTTGATTTGTTTTGGAAGGTTTTGCATTTGCACTCTTTCTCTTTCTGGCATTTATGGATGGGACTGGGAGGGAGGGAGGATATTGTCCCGAATATCAATATGTATGTGTCATCGTTTTTCTCGTTAATCTGTGTGTGGTCTGTAATATTCTATTGCAAAAGATAGTAAGTTTGAGTATTTTTATTTTGCTTGTTTACGAGTACATTTGGATTCAAAAAGTATGCGAAAAAGTTTGTTGATCGGTTAAAGTGAGTTTCGAATTGGTGGTAAGTGTTAGTTTAGTTTAGTGGAGATGCAATGGAAATCATTCCATAACAAAATCATAATTTTTAGTTTCCAAATTATTTGATTCTTTTGAAGTACTTATGAATTTTTGTTTTCTTTATTATAATGGTGTTTTCCTAGTTTTTATAAGTAACTACAACAATCTTATAACTTCCACTTGTCCCTTTGAATGTTATTTTAGAAGATAAACCTTAAGCTCGTAAGTTTTCTCCCGAAAAGGTGAGTATCCATTACGAAAATCTTTTTACATAAGAACCTCAAAATTTATTTGAGGATCTTTTGTATACCTACATCAAAATTATGAGGAGAATTCATATCATTTCGTTGTAAGAAGAGAGAGAGAGAGTACTATGCGAAACATTAAAATCATAATTTCTTTTTTTGGCATAACACCGGTAGATTCTTATCTAGAGTGACAATTTTTAAATAAGATGTTACATACATATATATGACCAAATTAGAAGGCGTAGATGCAAAATGAGCTCATCAATTTATGCAATGTAATTAATGGATTCGGAATCTGGATTATGTGCGCGCGTGCGCAGATGTTATTTAATTGTTTTTTTATATTAATTTACTATAGTAGGTCAAGAACAATTCGCTATTGATCTATTGCCTATTCAAGCACCACATTAGACGGTTAGACTGGCTTGAACCGAGGGAAATATTGCTTTTCAAGAAAGCAATTTTGACATTTAAGTCAAAACTACCCAACGCGGTGAAACCTCTCCGAGCTTTCTTGTCAAAAGAACTATTTTATGGTATGATGACTCTTCGACTGGTCTTTAGACCACCGTTAACAGCGTCCGACACTTCTTGGGTGTGTGACTTTCTCTCTCAGTCACGTCAGCTTCTCTTTCCACCACGTCAGTTCAAACAAATTCCTCTGAATTTTTCTTAACCATACCCAGAAACAATTCAAAAGTTCTATATTCTTTCCACTTCACGTTATTTGGGATCAATTTTAGTTAAAACACAAAAAATTGTCAATTTTTAAAATAAAAAAAATCATAATTTTTTTTTGAAAATACGATTTTAAATAATTATTAAAATATTTTTGAAAATAATAAATCAAAAACAAAAATTAACTAATCCGGGGGACCGTGTGGCCTCCCGAATTGAGCGCCCAGGCAGTTCCACCCGGGAACCACCCTCCCGTTAAGGGAGGGCATTTCGGGCGCCCGAAAAAAACCACCTGTTAAGGGTGGCATTAGAAAGACCTTTAGTCGATTTCTTATATGATTATTCGACTGTTGTTTTACACTACACAGAAAGAAGTTGTGTTTTGTATTATATGGTAATGGTAAATAACACTTGTACTGTAAATTGGCTCGGGAAATAGAAATGTCGTTCTTCACCCTTGCTAATCAAGCTCCAGAATTTGATCCCAATCGTAAGTAACGGGAAGTTGCAGGTCTACTTGTTATTACATATACCGATTTTTTTAAGTAAAATAAAAACATATATAGGTAGGTTTTCTTGATTCGGGTAATTATAATATTATATTCTTGAAATATCATACGTAACCCTTAATACACTTTTTTGACACATAATAATCTTTTTAAAGTAAACATATATGTGTAAACATGTGCAATAACAAGACAATAAGTTGGATGAAAGGAATTCTCACAGTACTCGTCTAAAACCACTCAATTAGAAGAACAGTTATACATGCAAAACAAGTTGAGTGGAGTGAGAAAACAAAGTCGAACCATACTCATTTTCAAACTAATTAATGCCCAACAGCTAATCCCTAATCTACTAAAATAGTCTTATAGATGACTTTATAAAGATAATTGTAATTTGTTAATTGTTTGCTTGCAATTCAATGGGGATATATGGAAAGGTTTGACTTCGTATATTTTTGTTATCTTTTTGCTAGTTTCTTCAACTACGGTGACTTTGTTAGATTTTTTTTATATTTCAGTGCTATTTCCTGAAAAAAAATACTTCGTCTTTTTTTCTTAAATTTTATTTCATTTAACATTTTCCCACTTTAAACAGCCATGCCAATGTAAGTCTGTCATTGTCTATTGTCGACTACAAACACCACACAAAAGTTTCAATATTAATTAAGCATCATATGTTTTAATTCGTAGTGGAAATAAAAGCAAACCATAAAGGTTTGAAAGCACTAAAGGCCAATAATTTGTTGAGATCAAGTAAAGATGTAAGACGTCTTTGGTGTCATTTTCTTTCTTTTACTTGCCTTTTTCAATATATTATTAATTCGACAAAGAAACGTCTACAGACTACAGGCCTATAAAAGGACCACACAAAAAATCAATATTATTTTCCAAGTAATAAATGAGCAGCTTCTTTAATTATTTCCCCTTTCATAGAAGTTCATAATTGTTTGGAAAATAATAATGGATACCCAAATAACCTAATACTTCAAAAATTAGCTTAAATCAAAACAAAATGTTAAATATTAACTTTCATCCAACTGCAATGCTAAGAAGCCATAGCTTAAATCAAAACAAAAGGTTGAATATTAACTTTCATCCAATGTCAATGCTAGGAAGTAAATTTTGTAGATATTATACTCTCTTGGCGACTGGCGATCGGCGACAAGAGAGTATAATATGTACGTGATGAAAAAAAAAGAAAAAAAAGTAGATTTGTTTGTTTGCAACTAAGAAAGAAACCTCTTGACAAGAAAAAGGGAACCTTTGACGTCCTTGCGGCTCTGCAGACACAATCCGTGGGGTTCAATCCAACTTGTATTGTATACATATACATACATTACTAAAAAGTAAAAAGTACATCTCTACTAATTCCACCTAATCACACGTATAGAATCGACCAATTAAATGTAATCTTCCAAAGTATTAAGACAACCACCCGTAACTTAAGGAAAAGGGAAAAACCACATTCTTTTCCGAAACTAATACAGATTATGGAAAAGAAAAAGGAAGAATTAAAGATGGGATCACCACCATAGGTGTGAGGTGTAAAAGAATATTTCATCTGCTTTGTGGTTTTGATAAAGACGGTGCAACTTGTTAGAAACATGGGTAAGATGGACGTCGCTATCTCTCTTCTTTCTTCCTCTTTAACTTGTTGTAGATGACTCACATCAACGTGGTGAACAGAAACATTTTTGTGCTCATGTTATTTTTCCACCCCCACCTGTCCACCTTGAAGGCTTGAAGCAGATGTTTCACTTTTTGATGATTAAATATATATTATTAAAACAAGGTTTTGTAGATTCTTTCGCAGTGTTTTAATGGACAAGGGTGTCGTAATTAACTTAGCTTCTCATGTGTTATCCTATCCGTCATATATATATATGTGTGTATGACTTGGATATCTGTATGTGTACGTAAATTGTGTAAAGATGGAGGTAAACAACCTGTTTTTCTATGTTAGAACCGTAGAAGAAGGAAAGGACAGAAGAACATAGTATAAGGGTGAAGAAGTTTCTAGACCTCAAATTATCTGAATAAATTAGTGCATGATTAGCTGGCCAATTTATCCCTTGAGAAGTTGAAAGGATTATACCCATTTTTTTCTTTTTGGATTTAGCTAAATAAAAAGAAAAAGTTGCTGTAGTTTCCACATTGTTTTGATTAGATCATTGTTTGAGTTGTTTCGAACTTTCTTATGGAGCCAATAAATGAATGCAACATATCGTGTAAGATTTTGTTGTTTGGTGCTTTGTAATTGTTCCTCATTTTTCTGCATCTAAAAATCCACAGATATAATCTTCTTTCTTTAATTGCGTGATAACTGTCGTTTGTTGGGTTTTTAATGGATGTAATGGGGAGAAAATGCAAATTGTAACATGGTTGGTGTTATGTACTATCCAAATAATGTCCCAGCAATGTTATAAATGTGACTCCTTTATCTTCTTTGATGATATCACAATATCCATCTACTCCTATAGTTGATATATGTTAGGTCATGATCATGAAGAGATGGCTTGTCTAGATTCTAGATGGAGAAATTGACGAACAAATTAGGAAACCATCTTTCTAGAGATTTTGAAAAAGAAGATTTTAATTTGATAGTTGTTACTTAAGAAACTTAGTTTCCTATTCGGTTCAAGAGTGTCATTTTTTTTCATTGATCTGTGTTAGAAGTAGAATGTATTTCAATTACCAGATGTGAATGATGTGTAACACTAATTAGTAATTACACTTTTCTTGAGATTGTTTACTTATATAATTCGCTAGACAACATCACATGGTTTTTGTTTTTTCTGCAATTTCTCCACAAATTGGAATTTCAACTCTATCTGACCTTCTTGCGGTTTTCAATGGTTTCAGTTAGGATGAAACTTTGTATCCCAAATGAGTCCATCTGATCACTTCCGACCCTTCGTATCCAAAATAAGAAAAATTATATGAGAAAAAAAATCTACAATTGAATCCGTATTCAGATTTGAACATTCGTAAGAAAACGAAATAAATATGAATATTGGTACATTGAATTAGAATAATATCAACTATGGAAAAATATTACAATATAAGTTTAATTACATTTTGACATCCTGAACTATACATTAATATCACTTGTATTCCTGAACTTTCAAAGTTAACAGTTATCATCCAAATTCCAACCATATCAGACATTCGTTTCGATCCGAACTTTCACGTAAGTATAAGTTTAAGAGTGTACTAGGGATACAATAACCAAAATTACAAAAAAAGTGACAAATATGAGTTTAAATAATGAATTTTTAAAGTTCAAATGACAAAGTGTTACAAAACAAAAATTAAGATAGTAACTGTTAATTTTGAAAATTTACGGATTTAAAGTGATATCAATGCATAGTTAGAAGCATAAACTGTAATTAACCTTATTATATATGTGTGTGTCTCTTGATGTTTGTATTCCTTATATGATACTTATATGTGCAAACATTATATATATTATCCGTTAATCATATATTATTTCGGTTAATATTTGTAATACTATGATTCAGTTGGTACTTGTTTTCCGCTATATATTACATATTAAATATCTTAAAGTTCAGATCATGTTGTTATTTTACTTCAACCATAGTTATTTTTTTCATGTTTTATGTAAAATTTTGTTATATAAGATTTTTTGAATTGAAAAAAAAAATCTTTACAAGATCGAATACTTTCATAGTGGATGCGGGTTTATCCATATTTAACATAGATGTGAGTTTATCCGTAATTTATATATATTTCATCCGAATCCGTTAAATATCCATATGAATATTCACTTCTTACGTATGCAAATAATCCGCATGTGTATTAGTTTTCGGATTTTTATGCGAATATAGATACTACTGTAACCGCTCCATTTCCACATCCAGTGGAAACATCTTCCTTAATTTATTTTCCAAATTTTCAGGCTCTTATAAGTATTTTGTGTAGGCAAAAACCTCCTAAAACACATAATAGCCCACCGCCAAAGAAAAGTGGGAAAGCTTCAGACCAATGCTTCTGAGTTAACTTAAAAGGCCAGATACCAAAGAATTCGTGCCCCTGCTTGCCAATTCAAAATAGTGCCATGACACCCACTACTATTAAAAGTTTAACATCTTGCTATAAAGAAAGCCTCGTAAGTTCAACTTTGTGTTTGTATTATATATAAAACTTGTAAAGAAAACACATGACCCAAAGCTAAGGATTGGGTCAGAATTGTTTTAGTGGGGCTGCACTCACACATACCGTTTTGTTAATCTACAATATCCCACATCAAATCCACGTCACCACCTTACTTTACAAATCATGTGCAGAGCAACCCAAAGATCAAGCACAATAAGACAATGATTCCAATTAATAGGACATGTTTGGAACTGAAAGGTTAGTCCAGAACACAACACAGTAGATTTAAAATACTTTAGTTATAGTACACAAAATATGATCCATAAGACTGTTGATACATTGCTTTGGTGTGTCTTTTCTGTTGTTGTTTTACGGCCACCATGTTGATGCCATCTAAATGATTCTTGCATTGGTGATCCCTTGATGACAACAACCACTCTACCATTTGATTGTTGTGTGTTGTGACCAACTGCTGTTCAAAGCTTGTGATGAAAATGGATGGTTATCTTCATGGTGGGCATCAAATTTGAACATATCTGACATGACTGTTTTCTTCTTCTTGGAATGGACCTTGCATTATTGTTAACTAATTACAATGGTTTAGTGTACATTAAGGGAATATTTGATTGGGTACACTTTCAAAAGTGTTTTAATAGAGTTTTATACATGTATAATTTTTTATTGGCCCAATATACTTACATACAAACTTGATTAATTGATTTAGTGCACTTCCATTTAACAATTAGAGTCGTATAGTATGTTTGACAGATTTCCGTTAATTTGTGCTTAAACACTCATGCTTCCAGTACGGGAACCTGGATGATCAAACTACTATCAGACGTCTATTCCATAGTTCCAATAGTGTTATATTCGACGGATTTAGGTTAATTTGTGCTTAAACATTTCAACTTCCATTGGAACTCGGACGACCGAACCCCTATCAAATGTTTATTCCATAGTTTCAGTAGCAAACTTGAAATTTGTTGTCCAAAATATCCGGTTGAACGGAACTTCAATTGGCCGACGCTCTGCCGAATATAGTCGTTGGAGCTCCCCAATGGTCATCTGCCCCATTTATGAACGACCGTTGGACGTGAATTTCTCAATCTGCCATTGATTTTTGTAATATAATCAGTCTCTCTTTATCCATTTTCTTCCTCCCTCTATTCTACAATCACTTCAAGTACTCCAACTCAAATTCTTCCAATTCCACAATCTTTTCAATGACTCCCAAGAAAGTTCTATCTCCAAAGAAAACGGATGTGATAAAATTGAACACATCATATATATCATATTATCTAATTTCATATATATTGTATACTTCTAACATGGTGCGAGAATTGAAGAACTAATCAAGTTCAAGATAAGACTCAAGACTTGTAATCGAAGCTCAAGGAGAAAAGATATAATTTTCACTTGATATACCAAATGATATCCGATTATATCGGTTGACCGCCAAACCTCCGATCCAGCGAAATTCCTAGAACAGACGACCAAACTCCAATCGGTTATCCTTAACCCAACTAATAGATTTTTCCTTCGAGTTACGAGACTCCCAGAATGGATGGCCGAACCTTATTCGGTCGTCCAGATCTACTTTACAAATTAACCATATTAGAAATCCGTCAAACATAATGTACGACTCTAATGGTCGTGAAAGACTATTAGGTTGAAGTGCACCAAAACAATTAATCAAGTTTGCAAGTGTACTGCGTCAATAAAAAACTATACATGTGCAAACACCTAATAAGATATTTTTGGAAGTGTACCCAAGCAAATATCATACATAGTTACAGCTTGTCTAGCAACATCTTGTGGTCCACTAGAATCATGTCTAAAAAAATAGTTACATATGGCCTTCCAGATAGACCACCAGAGATAAGCAACAAACTAAAGCAAGTGTGCCAATCTTTGTTGTGTTTACGAGGGAGAGAAAAATCATGAAAACGTTAGGGCACCCTTAACGGGGGTGCCCCGCCCGGGCACCATGGTCGGGTGCCCGGGCGCACCCCCGTTAACGGGCTGGGCGCCCGTGGGGTGCCCGCCTGGGACGCCCGCCCGGGCGTTGGGCGTCCCGGGCAGACGCCCGGGCGTCCAAGGGTGGGGGACACGTGTCCCCCTCCCATTGGGTGATTTTTTTTTAAATTTTTTTATTTAGTGGATGTTTTGTTATAAATGTGGGGTAATAATTTTTTGTAAGTGATTAAAATTAAGAAAGCGAGACCCCCGAACGACCTGTCGATGTGGTTTAATAGTATGGTCTAATATCATGCGTGCACTTTAATCATGCTTCCACTGAGGTGGGTCCGTAATATTTAATAATAATTTCGTGATTTAACAGTAATTATTAACAATATGGGTGAGTTAAAATAGAATTGTAATGTTATTAGAATTATATAAAAATATAATTTGTTGAATGTTGTGTGAAAATTAAAATGTTTAATTAAGAAATGATGTGGAGGAAAGAAAGTGTAGGGTGGGTGGGGGTAGCCCGGGCATGGGTAAGAGTGTTTTTTGGGTGGGTTGGGTGAGCTGATGTGGCAGAGAGAGAAGCTGACGTGGCGGAGAGAGAGTGCAGGGCGCCCGGGGTAGCCCGGGCGCTGTTATTTCTGCTCTTAGAGCATCCCTTATCGCGGGAATTTTGCGGTTGTGAGAGAGGTCGGTCATTCACGACCCGGTTAAACAAATTTTAACAGCAGAAAATTGGGTGTCATCTTCGCCCGGGTCGTCGACCCGGTTGTCCGGGTCATCCAACCCAGACGTGCCACGTGGCGTGTCCGGGTTGATTTTTTTTGATTTTTTTAATTTTTTTGTTTGAGTTTTTTTATAATTTTGTTTTTGAAAATTCGTTTTATAATTGTTTTGATTTTTTAGAAATTTTTTAATTTTTTTTAATTTTTTATCAAGATGGACCCCGAAATGATGTGGATGAGAGAGGTAGGTTGTATTGGGTTGTGGTTGAGATGTGAATAGTATAGGTAGGAAAGAGAAGAAAGTGGGTTGAGGAAAGAGAAAGGTGATGTGGAAGAGAGAGAAAGTTGATTTTGAAGAAAGAGAGAGCTGATGATCGGGTCGTCCAGATCATGGTTAGTGATGGTCTTAGATGATCTTCCAGCCATATCTGACCGACTGGTTTGATTGATGTATTCAAGGATCTTTAAGAGATGTATGTGATTGGTTGGTGCCACCGATGATCGAAGAATACGAGGTTAATTTGAAGGAAAATGGATGAGTTGCATTTGAAGCCATGATTCCTGAATCTATCGTACCCTTGTTTTGGATGAGATCATAATCAACTTTCTTATTATGAAATATATTAAAAAAAACAATATGAGCAACCTCCTGTTTAGATAAGATTCATGAAAGCCCCACATATCACTAATTAAGTGTTTATACATTTGGTTTTTGTGGACCCAGTTTCTAACAACGGCAAAAATCCCTGAATTATTGTGAAGTTGGATGACATTACCTAGAAAGCCCAGAACAATGAATGATGGCAAAAAGATAAGAACCCAAGAAACCAAAAGTAGGTAGAGCAGGATAGCTAGTTTAGATGTGCCGAACACATGGAATCTTTGTGGGCACAACCAATATGATAATCTTTGTTGGAGTAGGGAAACCTCTAGATGAATCTCAAATCTAAGATAAGATAGCTTACCAGCCAAACTTGATTGGGTCATATTCTACATCATAAGATAACTACTGATCAGATTCTATTCCAGAATACAGCATTCAGAATCAGATAGCAACTGAAGAGATGTTTCGGTCGAATTTTGTTTGCACAGGGGATGAATAAATAGCACCATTTTAAAATTACAAGTAATTCTTTCTGAACCTATCAAACTGATGCATTTCACTTTCCTCTGTATTTGTGAGATCATAATACTGTATACCAGTTAGCATTGATCCTTCAAGACTTTTGAAATTGATCGAATGGTTGAAGGAGTTGTTCGGCAACATCCACCGATAAGATTAGCACCACATTCATGCCATCTTTTAACAAGGTCCTCAAACTTCTTTTCGCCGCAGCATTCAGAAGGCTTCCACAAAATAGGAGAAAGGTTAGCCATCTAATAATATATAGCAGAAATCATATAAAAGGAAACTAAGCATGAGAAATTTCAGCCATTTGCAGTCGAGAATTGGAAATACATTATGCAACTAATTTTTGATGTTGAAGAAAGAAATGTTTTCGTGCTAAAAGTCTAGTTACATCGATGTGTATGCTAAGCCTAAAATTGAAACGTGAGCCACAACAACAAGATACTTGTTTAAATCGTGGAGAAAGTTGCATGACGTACAGTTCATTTCATATTTATCTAAAATGAGACTTATTGAGATGCTCCCGCTCTTCAGAAGGTGCCCATAGTAACTTACCCTGGCGTGTTCTTGTAGTTTTGATCTGTATTATTCAAGATACCGAAAATGGAGGTAAATATTCATATACGCTTTGAAATTATGAATATGTCATTTAACTTTACACAAATCTACATCTGAAGGATTGAATATCATGTTATGTGAGAGGAAGCCAAAACCAGTTTTAATTTGGCTGTGTTTTGAATTGCAGCTAAACAATCAAAAAACATGAGGAAGTTAACCAACCAAAAACCAAATACTAAACCTTTTTTTGGATTGAAACTAGACTCACCAGCCATTTCTTAGCCTTTCCATCCCATATCTCACCACTATTCGGATAAACAGCTATTAGCTTTCCAGTTAGCTGCTATGAAGAAAAGAATAAGGTCAGTTAGAAGCCTAGAATGATTTAATATTCTACTCTGTTCAACAAGGCCTTGGGCTCTAAGACATAAACTTAGAAATTGGACTTGAGGATCACACCTTCCTAAATTCACAGATGAGCTCCTCAATAAACTGAGGTGGAGAGCAATTTATTCCAACAATTGCCACCTTTTCACTCTTATTTAATATGCCAAGGCAGTCCTTGAAGCTTTCTCCCGATGGCAGATGCATACCATCTGTTGAACTGAAGCAGATCCAAGAAGGAATTTTGACATTTTCTTCATTAAGAAGTTCTACAAGAGCCTGGCAGTGACACCCAATGAGTAATGACTATATTGCAAATGAAATGCAAATGTTGACAACAGACAACCTTAATCAGAATTTCATGACCCATGAGCATTCAGATATTAAGTTAAATCAGCAGGAAAATAGTACCTTAATGTATTAAATCAAATTAGTTTTGAATGCTGAGGATGAGACGAAAAGAGAAGGAAATTACGTGATGAAATAACTAGAAATTCAAGAACATGTACATTTTTGTGTGACTTCAAGAAAACTTAATCAAACCTAATTTCTCAGAATGAACAACAATGATGGAAAATATAAACCTCAGTTTCCAATTTATTAGGGATTGTCTCAAAGGCAAGCAAGTCAGGGCCAGCATCTACAAGGACTTGCAATCTTCTCCTGTGAAAATCTTTCAACTTTACCAAGGTCACATCCTTCCCATAATCACCACTGTGACATGCAACAAGTGTAACCTTAAAATGCATTTTGTCAAAATGTTACTTAACAAAATTTACAAGGTAAAAGAACATAGCGCAAGTGAAAAAAGAGTCATATTAGATGCTGCAGCAGGACATTTTACCTGTACTCAGAGCCATCTGCGAGGTAAGCTCCGTAACTTCCAACAGATGCAGCTACCAATGCACGGTTATAGCGACGATCAGTTGCCTTTTGACGGCTTTTCCAAAACTTATCTCGGGCTTCGACAGCCAATTTCACACTTTTACGAAGTAAGTTTTCTCCTTCATCAGCTGACAGGCCTTTGGTCAAGAAGCCAGGGATACTTGCCTAATATAGAGAAATTACTGTGAAAGATGAGTGCTTCATGATGCAGAAATTGAACCGAAGATCGCAAAGCTGAACTAATTAACACCAGCTTTTTCCGTTTTCTCTTGTTTAAGATTACAGTAACTGATTACACTTTGTTTCCATTAGTCAGTCATTGAATGGTTTATCTCATATTGTAGCAGTGCACATGTCGTGGAAATATCACATGAACATATTAAGAAAGATATATACATAAAAGAAAGAGATGATAGACTGAAGTAGAAAAGTAACCTGGTATGATGAGGTGACAATAATATCTGCACCTGCGTGGAGATATTGCACATGAACCTGCAGCGTGAGGAGGAGGAGAATTATTTTGTTAATCTGAATTCTACATAAATTTCGAATAACCTTTGCAAAATGAATGCCACCTGAACAAATTATGAGGTACAAGTGGTTGAGATGGATAACTCATTTAGTAGATCAATAACAAACATAATGTACCTTCACCCATATCAATTATGAGGTATCCACCTCAACCGATTGGTGCTCATCAAGAGCTTAACAAACTATATAAGTTTAAAAAAAAAAACCGTTTTCAGCTCTTCAGGCTATGAACTGAAGAAACATTTCTTCATAGCACACATGCAGCCGAAGCCCACATGGCTTGGCTAAAACACATAGATGAGCCCAGAGAATATCCTAAGCCACGAAATTATAATAGATCAAAATACATAAGCTTGAATATCTGCTGCTCGTTTTGTAATTTCCTAGCTTCCATCCGTGCGATAACACCCCCACCCCCCAATACACACTAGATTTCCTTTACATGATAATCCATTACAAGCTCGACATGGCTTCTAAGATAATAATAATAAATCCCAAACATGTGGTCATTAAATTAGTAGTCAAACATAATACTAGCAAATTGCAATTGAAGGCCTAAACTTTGATTTTCCCCCTACTCCACTGGCCTAGATCTTATATATAAATTCTCCAAGAATACAACTTGTGGAGCACATTGATTGGTTAGGCCTATTGTAACAAGAAGGTATAAAATGTCAATTTCCTCCCTTCCCATAAATTTTCAGTTTTTCATTCACCTAGACACATCCCGCAAAATCCCACCGCACATTCTTCCGAAATTCTCACAAAACAAGTCTACATTCCGTTAACTTCATCATCATAAACAACAGCAACCGGTGTACATTCATCCTCCATTTCTGCATCACAATGACAACTACTTGCTAAGCTTAGCTTACATTGTTTTCTTTGAGTAGTCATATACTCTGATTTAAACTACAAGCATATGAACGATGGAATCTATAATGCCCATCCACATACCTATATATTAGTCGGGTCCATTACCCATGAGTCTACTGTCCCATAACAACAGCTTGTTGCAAAACTTAAGCTGATAGTGTGTTACGGCAGCAGACTAAAGTTCTTATAATCCACCGAACAATAATTTGTTGGGTTACATACGTATGATCGGATCCCTAACACATTGACTGAGTGACAGACATGTTGAAAATGAGGGAATTAAGAATGAAAGCGAGGTACGTACCTGTTTGATGAGATCGGGGTTGGAGATGAGGCAGACGGCGCTCCAGAGCGGGTCTTTGATGTCGGCGCCGAGGGACTCGAGCTGGGTGGCGAAGCCCCCGTCGATGACGGCGCAACCGCCGGCGCGGTAGACGAGGTCGTGAACGGTGGTGTCGGACTCGAACCCCATCTTCCTCTTCTCCCTTCTTCCCATGATAATGTGTTTAATTCCGTTGGAGGAGAAGAGGAATGGAATGTGGACCGGTTTTGGTTTCGGGGGTGGGTTTGTTAATGTGGACAGGAAGTTATAAAAGTTACAGCAGCGCGTCCAGCGTGGTCTGCGGCGTTACTTTTGCGACAGCACAGCCATGTAACATAACAGAACAGCACAAGCAAATCTCTGCTTTGTCGGTGTCTGTTCACAACTCACCATCCACGTTTAATTCTTCCGACTTTTTTTTATTATTTTAACGGAACAAAATGTAAACCCATAAGTTCCGAAAATTACAACCGCTTCAAGATGATGGGGTTTAAACTTATAACCTTTTGGTTGAGGAAACTACAAAGTAACTAGTTAAGCTATTTCAACTTGATTTATTTCTCGAAATTTTTCCGAATTTCTCGAAAGTTAATTTCCCTATGTTAGAATTAAACTTTATAATAGTATTATAATAAATCAATCAACTTCTTAGAGTTTACCGTAAGTCGAACCGTCTACAACTAGATACAAAGAATAATCTAGTCACAAGCAAAAAGTGTTTAGGAAATAATCCCAGTTACTAATCACAAAAGGTGTGAGGTAATATGCAACAGAGGTTGGTATACTACTTTTTACCTAATTTTTTGGTTTTAAAGAGGTGGTGGATCGAATAGATTTAGGGGGTGTTTGGTTGGCTGAGATGGAATGGAATGGAATGAGAATCTCATACCAGGCTGGAATAGATTCTCATTCTATGGTAGGTAGGTAAGGTTCTAATTCCTAGGTATGGGCTGGAATGGATTCTAATTCTGGACCCAAAATAAACAAACCAAACACCAGAATAGAATGAAATCCATTCCATTCCATTCCAGGTACCCCAACCAAACACCCCCTAGTGGGTTTCACTTGGTAATTGGTATCGATTAAACTCGTACCATGCACGCGAAAGGTGTTCTACTTCTTTTGGTATGTTAATTATTTTTTTCTTTTTCAAATAGAGATATTTTTGTAGATAACTCATTGTATCGTATATTGGTAGATGTTTCATGTGCGAAGCATCTTTCTCCTAAAATGGTTGAAGAGAGTACATTCGAGGTGAATTAGCAGATGATTTGATAGCAACTGTAGCCGACTCTTTGAATAGTTCAAGAGATCCTTCTAAATTATTATTTGTGGACTTTTTAAGGCAAATCTTCACAAACGAGTTGAATGAGTTCCATTCTACAAGTCAAAAATGAGGAAATATACACGCTGGTAGGTGGGAGAAATCATATTATTTGAATTTTCGCAACAAGAACTTAGTACGGGTCCACATTGGGAAGAATACTAAGAGTACCATTAACAGCACCTAAATAGTTCCTGGGCACCCAGTTTTCTCTCTCAGTCACGTCAGTTCAAACTAACCTCCTAAATTTTTCTTAACCACACCCAGAAACAACTCAAGCGTCTTACATTTTCTCCCCTACACGTCATTTCGGATCAATTCTAGGCAAAACACAAAAAATTGTCAAAAAGTTCTAGAAAATGTAAACAAATAAAAAACATGTTTTCATAAAAATATATTATAAAAACGATTTTAAATAATTTTTAAAATATTTTCTAAAACAAAAAACTCAAAAAAAAAGAAATAAAAGTAACCAAGGGTGGGAGACACGTGTCTCCACCAACCCAGAATTTCCAACCGCTCGGGCAGAAATTCAGGCGGATGGAAAATCCTATTTTTGCCGACGTGGCCGTGTGGTAAACAGTTCCGCCCCGCGCAAGTAACCAAGGGAGGGCGTGCCCAGGGCGGGGCGCCCAGGGCGCCCGGGCAGGGGGCCACGTGGCCCCCCCTCATTGGCCCGAAATATTTTTTTTGTGTTTTTTGTTTTAACAAATGTTTTAAAAATAATTTAAAATCATTTTTTCAATTTTTTTTTATGAAAATAAGTTTTTTATTTGTTTATATTTTTTAGAATTTTTTGATAATTTTTCGTGTTTTGCCTAGATTTGATCCTGAAATTACGTGTAGGGGAGAGAATGTAGGGCGCTTGAGGTGTTTTTGGGTGTGGTTAAGAAAAATTTAGGGGGATGGTTTGTGCTGACGTGGCGGAGAAAGAAGCTGACGTGACAGAAAGAGAAACTAGGACGCCTGGGAACTGTCCGGACGCTGTTAATGATGTCGTAAGGATGACCTTTGTTCACATGAGATAAGTCACATGTCCACTGAAGCTATCGATTTCATATGATTGCTCAACTTTTTCCAAATTTTATCCTTGTAGTGGAATGTCTGCTAATCTGACAGCAGTAAGCTAGTGGACCAAGTTCGCTGAGGAGGTACTAGAATTTAATTCAAGTAGTATATTAATATTATTCCAAGTCTCCAAAGTCCAAAGAATAACAAAACTAGAGAATTAGATTTGGATTTTCAACAAACACGAAATAACGTCCGGCTTAGTGCAAGAGTCGTGATGCAAAGTTAAAGTATTCCGTAACTTTTGCACCATTCATGAGAACTCCAAACTTAATCAACTAGAAAACTACCTCAAAAAAAGAATAAAAGATCCGAACTTAATCAACACGTAAGCTGTTTCTTACAGATTTTCTAGGTTCAGAGTAAAGCAGACGTAAATTCCTCATGTACGGGTGAGATAAGTCGCAAAAGCATATCTTCCAATGAAAGTAACATATCGAGTCTAATTAAGGTAATTTCTTATGAATCATGTGAACATCGATTTCAAGAACAAACAAATTGCACATAGATAACCTCCTAATAGGGGCACACTAGTGAACTGTTGACTTAACAATGTTTAAACTGAAAAATTGATAGCAGTAATTTTGTTTTTTCATAAGTGCTAGGATTATTTTTAATTATTAAATTTTTTGAATCATAATTATTAAAATTGATTCAAAAATTAACCAATAATTTATAAATTATCATAATTATTTTCAATTATTAAAATTGATATCAGTAATTTTATATAAAAAATATTAAAATAGATTATGTAACCGCATTACAACTAAACGTTGAGTGTAACATCCTGCTGTAACGACCTAGCATCTATGGCGAAGTGATAGTTCACTTAACCAAAACTCTTCACAATTATAGCTTGTTGAAGTTTCGATATCATCTTTATTGATACGTCCTTGAGTCAAACATGGAGTCTGATTAATTTGGTCAGTTACTTATAAGCTTACATGACAACCTCATACCTACCAAGTCACCATAATAACTTTTCAAAATGCTTAAGTTGGACTTTGGTCTCAAAGAATTTTAGAAGTCCCCTGTAGGGTTGACCTATAAGGGACTGGTAAAAAATGGTTTGCTCGGAACCCATATGAGCACATAAGAGACTTCTAAAATTTGAATTTACAAAGAGATTGTGAAAATTGGTTTGCTTCAAATTCGAAAGGGACTGTGAAATTCATATTGCAATCAAGGATGTGCCCTTTTGCATTCCTACTTATGGTTACTTTACAAGTTGCAAGCTTCGACTTATAGCCTTATACCGCAAATCTTCAAAAATTAACAACCATCAAGTAGATTAATAGAGCACACAGAGATTAATAGTTTTTTTAACGGGGAATTAATTAACTATTTACTGTCTTTTGGGTATTCGTAATCTATATTGTCATATAAATTATTATGGCATTTAGCCCCCAGTGTAGTGGCTACGTAATTTCCTGCGTGATAAGTGCCACAAAAGGTTCAATACAGTATTCTTCTTTTTTGAACTTTTTTCTTATATTAAAATGCAAGTATCAAAGAAATATTTTTTAGCCTTCACTTTGAGATGCGAATCCACGAATTATGCCGTTTCAATGGTCCATGTTCCCATCAAGTAGTTGTCATCATAATCACAATCACGGTTATTAATAATCTGAGACATTGACATAGATATTATCTAGTTAAATGAGGATATATCACATAGGCGTCATTTTGAAACCAACTTATCCTAATTAAACAACGGTTTATGGTGTGTTTAAGCTGTGTATCACGACATCATTGTACGATTTAGTAAATATATATATAACCATTTGAGGTTCATTGGGCTGTGTGAGATTACGTCTACTTCAAAATTTAATGGCATCCGTTGACGGTATACATTATCTTATATCAATTAATACATGCAACGACCTTTAATTGACCGATATTATGTGATAAACTCTTAGCATATCCAGTCCCTTTTAAAAGTTGATTAGTATATTAAGTTAGTACTCGTGATTTTTCAGTCTAATATTGAGGTTAACCTCTCCTTATGACCTTTATATTAATGGATTAGGAGGTGAGTTGCGATCCAAATTTGTAAATCCCCACCCGAAATCATTTTGTGTGTCCAAAAATGTTCATTTTGGGAGAAGTTTGGCTGGTTGAAACTTGAAAATGAGGTCGAACTTCGAGAAAAAATACGAAAAATAAACAAGAAAATCATTATTTCACAGGACCCAAGAAATATAGTGATAGAAAAGGAAGCCATATGTCGGCAGCTTCTCATTTTCAACCATCTATTTAAAACTTTACATTAGCTTAATGAAATGTGTATATATTATATATAGAAGGCATTTCCACATCCTATTACTCTATTTGTAATTTAGCTATAGTTTTGCTCAACTTCACGGGCGTCATCTCATATCTCTTCAATTAACCGATTATCTCGTTCTCTGCTGCGAATCTCATTTTTTTCTGCATTAAAAGAAATATCGTTAGTTGAGAAATCAATGTCTGCAAAGCTTTAAAAGTGATTTTAAACTAATTTAAACATGCACTATGTCAATTGTATGGAACGCAATTAAGGTGTGATACATTCATATCATTCCATAAATATCTTCTATATATAATTAAAATATCACAAGTAGCTTTCAAACTTGACTATGATTTTTAACTGGACCCTCGTATGAATGAGCAATATATATTGAGAGCTTGACTCTCTTTTTGGCCGCCAAGCTTAACAATTTTCTCATACTAGTCATATGATGCCAAATATGAAGTTAAGTTATAAAGTTCAATTAACTTAAAGCAAGAGTCTAGTGAGTGTGAGTATGGCTTAAAAATTTGGTCAACATAAAGGTACATAAGATATTTAAAAAATCTGAGATAATTGGTGATATTTTGGAACCTTCAAGGTAACTAATGACAAATCAAACTTGTCCTTGTGACGGATTGCAAAATTGTACAGGACTTCATATTATTCATTTTTTAAAATAGTTGGTCTACATCTTATTCATGAAAACTCATCATCATTATTATTTACAACTCATATGTGCTTTATTGATATAAAAAGTGATTATTAGAAGTCGCATTTAACGGTTTAGGTTCATTTGACGTTTGTGGGACCAACACATGGTTTCCACTTACTTCTTGATTCATGAGACAACTAAGCTAAATGTAAATGCTCATTCAACTCAACTCAGATTCCATTATGCAAAGCCTTTGGAGTTGGAACGTAGACAACAGTCTTAACTAAGGGTCCGTTTGGTACATTGAAGTTTGGTGTTTGGATTGTAATTCCCTTCCAAACGTGAAAAAAAACATCCATACAGTTTTGATATGCGTCAGTGTTTGGATTGTACGTTAGAATTTTGTTTACAAAAGTAAACTGCCGACAACTTCTCGGCGTCTGGGAATTTTCAAATTCATCCCAAACGTTACCAGACATTTTCACCTAAATTTTTGTCCAAAACCATGCGTTTCACCTAGACGCTGACGCGTGTGAACCAAACTGACCTTGAGCAAGAGATCAGCATATCTTTTTATCTCTCGGCTCGTTAAGATAACGGAACATCATGACTTTGACCTAAATCGATGTGATCTTAAGTAGTCCACCATACTTGAATCAAAAGTTGACTACCCTAGCTTAGTCCTGTGTTTCTTTTGACAATTTTATCAATTCAACTATAATTAACGACCTATTTTACAAAAAAACTGTTTCAAGGTCATGGTCTTTAAAGTGAACCAATACCAATTAATCAGTCGGTCGTATATAATAATATACTGTCATATTATCACTAATGTTTTTACAGCAACTTAAGAAAAGTCAACGCACCTCTCTTTTGACGGACGAGCATCCCCTCACGGCCACCTTGTCTCCTCCTCCTCCGCCGCCGCATCCGCCTTCCTGTTCTCGCCGCCCCACGCAAACCTCCACAATCTTCGCAGCCGCCGCCGTCCCACTTCCACCACTCTCTTTCACCAACCTGGCCACCTCCGACTTCGGAAGCCTCATCCTGACCCTCATAACCCCCTCCTCCTCCTCCCCCGGTGCCTGCCGCAACACCGTTATATCGGATGACGCCCTTCTCGCCAGCATGAGGCTCTCCAGCCTATCTTTGGCAGTCATGTTTATCGCCGACCGCACTCTCCTAGCTCCCGATAGGTCCTGCTTGGGGAGCTCCACCAAGAAGTAGAGCTTCTTGGGCCTTAGTGCCTCTTGGGGCTCCAAAGGCTTCGCCTTTACCCCCCGTTGCTTGACATCTTCCGCGTCCATCACGACGAGGCCCGGGTGACCTTGCATGGCGTCTTTGGCTGTCGCGGGTGGACGGAGCTTGAACGTGGTTCCATCCACCAGCATCACCTTGATTGGTGACTTCCTTTTTAGTTTTGAAGCTATGGTGTTGCCCATTTGAATCAATTGGTGGGATATGTATTGATTAAGTTGTTTGTGGTTGTGTTGGTAGAGATATATAGTTTTTAAGGGTATGATGTGGTCAAGAAAGAAAAGCTAAATGTGATGTGTAATGTTTTGGAGTGCAACTTAATTAAGAAGAAGATAGGAAGATGGGAGAATGTCCTTGCTAGCTAGCTAGCTATTGTTCTTGTTATTGTTTTTTTTGTGGTAGCATGGGTTTGTGAGAGCTATATAAATAGAGGGATAAGGATGGTCAATAATTGTGTGTTTAAATTTTTTATTGGCTAACATTTTCTTTGGGTACGTATTGAAAAGAGTCATTTTTTAAAAATTTATTGGGATGTTGATTGGATTATATATGTAGACACGAAGGAATTAGAAAGGCAAGGTCGTTCCAATGGGAAACTTTGTTTCATGTGTGAGTCACATGTCGCATGTGGGTTTGACTACGAGTCTGCGATTAAGAGCTCTCTATTGGGAATTTCGTTTTGATCATCAAATGTTTGTTTCTTCAAAAGATAATTTATTACTAAAAAAACATATCATCATATTTCGGGAACCATTTGAAACTTAATTTATGACATCTCAAAAGTTGCCAAAAAGAAAGCAAGCAGTATCTTCTGTTGTTAATGGAGAGGTCTTTTTCAGTTTTAAAAAGGTCTTCCGTCCAACTGACTAAGTGAGGAAGTTATTGCTTTTACATCTTTATTCCACTCCATAATCCACACTTG
Source organism: Triglochin maritima (assembly GCA_963682175.1). Taxonomy (NCBI): domain Eukaryota; kingdom Viridiplantae; phylum Streptophyta; class Magnoliopsida; order Alismatales; family Juncaginaceae; genus Triglochin; species Triglochin maritima. Next base: position 46,502,323 of record OY821772.1, read on the forward strand.
TTTCTATTAAGTATGAATATATAAAAATACAAACGTACGTAAAGAAGAGTTCGGTTTATTTCAAATCCAATCTAATATTATATGGGAAATGTTTGTTGAACGCAGCGCGTCACGGACGCGTTCTACGTGGACATCCATGTCAGCCCTTACGTGGCCAAAGCATGAATGTTTTTTTGTTTTTTCTTCCTGATGTCCACTCAAATCACATTAAATGCGTTTCAACTCAGCACGTTCTCTCTCTCCACCCAAATACAAATATGATGACACTCTTTCTTTCTTCTTCATTCTTTCTCTCCAGAATAAATCACCATTTCGAAGAAGCGTCTGATGCTGACTCCCAGGATTCTTCACAACGTAAGCAGCGTGAATGGGACGGTGCGAAGACTTCCCGATGTTCTTGTCAACGCTCCGTGGTGAAGACTTACGTCTGTTTGGTTTATGTTGTACATCTCTCCGTAATAAATCACCATTTCGAGTAAGATATTACGTCGAAGAAGCGTCTGATGCCGACTCCGAAGGTTCTTGACAACGTAAGCAGCGTGAATGAGACAGTCAGGTTTAAGTCTTACATCTTCTTTCCGATTTACTGGGAAAATATATATTATTTTTGTAATTTGTGTGTGTTTGTGTTTGTAATGGAAATTTGAGATGCTATTTTTTTCCTAAACGTAATTCTTGTGGGGTAAAATATACAGTGGGAGATTTGTTGAGTTTGTGCGGGGGTGGCAGGGGGCGGCAGCCCCTGCGGGGGACGTGAGTCCCCCCCGCAAAGCGAGCGGACAGAGGGAGCGCGCTTTGCGGACGTTTTTTTGTTTTGACATCATATTATTGCATTCCATATATTGATTCGTTTATTCCGACAATAATGAAGTCATATATTATTCCGGACTGTAAATACACTTATTCCGGACTGCAAATACACTTATTCCGGACAGCAAATACACTTATTCTGGACAACAAGTCCACTTATTCCGGACAAACTTTATGTTCCGTTTCTGGACACACTTTATTCTTAAACCGGACAACAAATACACTTATTCCGGACTGCAAATACACTTATTCCGGACAAACTTTATGTTCCGTTTCTGGACACACTTTATTCTTAAACCGGACAACAAATACACTTATTCCAGACAACAAATACACTTATTCCGGACAGCAAATACACTTATTCCGGACAAACTTTCTGTTCCGTTTCTGGTCACATTTTCTTCTTATTCCGGACTGCAAATACACTTATTCCGGACTGCAAATACACTTATTCCGGACAGCAAATACACTTATTCCGGACAACAAATCAACTTATTCCGGACAAACTTTATGTTCCGTTTCTGGACACACTTTATTCTTAAACCGGACAACAAATACACTTATTCCGGACAACAAATACACTTATTCCGGACAGCAAATACACTTATTCCGGACAAACTTTCTGTTCCGTTTCTGGTCACATTTTCTTCTTATTCCGGACTGCAAATACACTTATTCCGGACTGCAAATACACTTATTCCGGACAACAAATCAACTTATTCCGGACAAACTTTATGTTCCGTTTCTGGACACACTTTATTCTTAAACCGGACAACAAATACACTTATTCCGGACAACAAATACACTTATTCCGGACTGCAAATACACTTATTCCGTACAACAATATACACTTATTCCGGACAGACACATAACGTAAACAAGACAAACACATAATGTAAACTGCACACACACATAAAGTAAGCTAGACAAATTAAGTTGATCCAACGTAAAACTTAAAAACAAATATTTTATTATGATAAGTGTGGGCTCTGCACGAATAATGAGACTGCACGATGTCCTAGGGTCTGCACACTGTCTTATCTGTGTATTGGGAAATGAATCGTTCAACTTAAAGAACCGGCGTTTTTTAAAAAGACCAAAACGCGCGAAGAGAAATTTCGCTGACTGGACGCTGACTCAAAGAAAAATATCTGAGTTGTACAGATCCACGTAAGGCGCGTCCGTGACGCGCGCGTCCGTCTATAACTACTCATATTATATATATATCAAAATGGCCGCCATAATAACAGGCAAGTTTGGCACTTAGATAGAAATCCACACGAAATCACCATTTGTATGGTGAACAAAGTTTGGCACCAAAAGGTTCTCTTTCTTCTTTTCTGTGATTTAAATCATCCACGTTAAGGGTGTTGATTTCATGCAAAATATATTTTTAGTAACTACTTGCAAGTAGTTTACTTGTTCTTGTAAAACTGCCAGCTTTCAAAGTTGATTAATCGAAATTTGATGTGTGACTGCAACTTCCGTGCCAGGTTTAGGATGAATATGTATATGATCATTTAGGATTGTAGTTGTCATTAAATAAAGCAAGGTTTGATTTTCCATGGAGAGTCAAAAACAAATTTTAATACGACTTGCAATTGAACAATTAATTAAGAAGTTTAGCAAAATATATCTTGCAAAGTTTGCATTTATAGTTTTTCCCCTCATTAATATTGTTTTTGCAATCTTAGTAAATGTCCAAATTTATAAATAAAACCCGTGACTTTAATAATTGCTCGCCCATTTTCCTAATAAACTACCAATATTAACTATGTTTGCTCTAAATACAACCAATTTTAACGAACAAGGAAAAGAGGTTTTGCGATTCGAATTGACAACTTATAATTGGGATATATAAAACAGAACCAATCTATTAAATAAAATAATATTTGGTAAATTTGGATATATAGAAGGACTGAATGAGATAAAAAAAATACGTTTAAAAATAATTATTTGACTTCTAGAGGTTAATTACCTCATCATTTATATGTTTTAGATTATTATTCTCTTCAGTCTTTACAGAGGTACTATTATTCTCTTCACAGAGGCTACTACCTCACCACAGTGTAGGGATGCATGTTAGTTAGACGGGCAATTGACGTTGTAATTTGGTTCTAATTATATTATTTAGGCAAGACGCTTCTTTGACGATAACATATAATTATTTGACTTCTATGATACGTTTTTCTTTGCACTTTTGCAAACTTTGACCCACACATCTTTGATCATGGTCACTTAGCACTAACAAACTAATTAAAGCGGGTTGAAAACTGTGATATTTGTGATAAAACGTTGAGAATGAACAGTATTGTATAAAATAAAATAAAATCTTCCACACGCTAAAAGATCAGCATTACATCATGCTTAGTAGTGAGAGTCATGTTATTAACTTACTTTACGAACAAATCCACTTTACATTTTTTATGCCCTAAACATGTTTTACTAAAACAATTACTTTTCAACTGTTTTTAAGTGTGTTGGATCAAGCATTTCCAAAACATGTCTAGACATGACAAATACTTAGTAAGAAATAGTCCATACCGACACCTAACTTTAGTTGGATCAAAACAGAAAAGACACTCCATTCCAAAAAAAAAAGTCATCAGAACGTTTTTTTTTTTGGATGATTTGCGTATATTTCATTACACTACTATTAATATAGGTTTCACCGACGAAAACATATCCGTTTGGTATACAATTGCATACACCAACAGATGGCGTATGCCGTCGGTGTAAACGTACACCGACGAAAACGGTTGATAACTCCGACAACATGGAGCCGTCAGAAGAAGTTTTCATATTATTCGTCATAGCAGAAACGTACACCGATGGATAGGTCCTTCACTGTTGATTTCGAATACACGGAAAACATACCCCGACAGATGTGTTAACCTACTCCAAGGAATATATGCGCCTGTGACCTACTTAAAGCCAAAAATGAATAGCGTCCGTCGGTGACGATTTCGAATACGCGGTTAAATAAAAAAAATTCGTGGACATACAAGCAGCGACAAATAGAGTCGTCGGTGAGTGTTAAAATAACTGACGGATAACATCATTGGTGTAGATTTTGAAAAATGTCTATTGAACTTAATACAATTACATACATCGACCGATAGTAGATTAAGCATCGACGGATACCGTCCGTCGATGTAGATTTTTATCAGAAGGCGTTTCAAGCTTCCCCCTCACTTTCCCCCATTCTATCCCAATCAAACCCTAACACTGCTTCCCCGACGCCTCGCTGTTGTTCCCCGATTCCTCGCTACTGTTTCCCCAACCCCTCGTCGTGCCTCCTCGTTGCGCTACCGCTCCCTCCGTTAGCACTATAAGCCCTCCCTCTTCCTAGACCCCTCCCTCCTCGAACCCCAGCCTGGACCCCAAACCTGACCCCCAGTCATGATCCCAATCCTAAACCCGAACCCCGGCCTCTACCTCAGTCCTAAATCTGATCCCAAACTCACCCCTAGCCCCAAGCCCTAGCTAGCGGATCCGACAAACGACCTCGAGAGGTATAAGTCATTGATCAAGTTTTTGATGAAGATGGGTTTTTTTAATCCTGAGGTATTGTATTTATAATTTTGTAAATTATATTACATTTAATAATTTTGTTTATATACATTATAATATTCGAAGTGATTTAATGAATAATATTTTAATCGCGTAGGATTTTGCACGCCAAATCCGCAACCAAGTCGAGATAACAATGACGATCAATCAGGCAGAGTCGGCACGTGAAGCTTAGTAACTTAGTGTTTTATGTTTTCTGTCAGTTGTTATTGTTAAACTCTATTTTTACTTATTGAATTTAAATGGTAATTACAACTTATTTGTTTGAATTGTTTTTAGATAAATCAATATATATGAGTTTTGTGTTTAGATATGTATGAATTATTGTTGAATGAGTTGGATGTGTATGAATGCTTGTTGAATGATGATTGAATTGGAAGTGTATGAATGTTTTACAAATGAACAGGGAAATTCGGAACCCAAAAGAGCAACCAAATTTTTTTGGTTCTGGAAAAGAGATACACCGACAGACTATTTCCGTCGGTGAACGTACCGACGTTTGTAGACGTACACCGACAATACATATTTGTCGGTGTATGTAATCGATATTTATCTCCGACAATACTTATATGTTGGTGTAGGTTCTACAACTGTCGGAGAACATATTTGTCGGTGTGATACATCGGCAAATGTTCCATCAGTGTTACGACGTTGGTGTTCTTTGATACGATGAAAACATGCGGAAAAAATAGTGGAAATTTGCACGCCAAAAGTACCACTGACGAGCTCTATCCGTCGGAGTAGACGTACACCGACGCATGATACATCAACGATTCCTTATCCGTCGGTGATTCCCTACACCGACGGACGTGGATATGTACCGACGGACACCTACTTTGGATGAAGTCGTGAAGTCCTGCATTGCTGTAGTGTTATCTTTCTCGTATCATGATGTGGGGTAAAGATCATTAGTGTGTGGTAATTATGGTCAAGGTTGGACACTATTGTCATCAATTGTTGACTTTAGTACACATACAGAGTTCAAATTTCAATGGAAAATGTATTTTTTGTTTGGCCCAAGATTTTAGAAGATCCCTTGGAAAGTTGTGTTCTTATTAAGAACGGAAAGTTGTCTCTTTTTGGTTGTGCAGAATTTAGTTTTGCCCCCCTTAAACTACATCCACTGCCCACTGACTGCCTTACCTTGTTCCTTTTTTTCATTATTAATGTTTTATTTTTCTTTACTGTCATGCTTGTGTTTTCTTTTTCATTTATTTTATAACGTGAAAGATGGAGCTGTATCCGTTGAAGAGATTATTAAGTATGATTTGTTTGTTAATATATGCCAAATTTTCTACTCTAGCTATTCTTCAACGATCTAATGATCAGTTAATACAGATAACCAGAAATGTTTCATTACTTCTTATAAACCATAACATATTGAACTTATAAGTGTTACCAAGAGGACCTCACTCAGCAAAGAGTGAACATAAATACGATTAGCTAGGGTGTTATAATAAACTTGGGTGAAACCGTAAGTTAGTGGAAATGAGAAAAATCATAAATGAATGGGAATGTAAGTCAAAATATAAAAAGGTCCCTATCCACCCTACGCATGCAACAAAATGTGGAAAGTTTGGACATGCGAAGTTTGAAAAATTCCGAATTGTTCAGTAGGAGACAATATGATGAAAAGAAAGGAACATCAACATTGCATGTGATTTTGGAAGACTTTTGCTTCTAATTTTCTCAAAAGAAAACGATTGATATGTTTGAACAAGTGTTATTTCCCCAATAGTCACGGCACAAAGAAGTTTTATTAATGAAAATCCTATTTTATTGTTTGAAGTCCAACTTGATATATATTTGTAGTCTCATTATCTCTCATAAATCATAATAGTGTAAAAGTAACAGTTCTTAACTTTAAAGCATTATCTATAAAAAATTAAAACACATCTCCAATGTAAATGATTGGTCATGGGATGACAAGTTGAGCCTGAATCTACCTCAAAAGTGCTATTCTTTTACTGTCCATTTTCTTGACCAGAATTCGTGTGTGATATGTTGGTGGGTTGTCGGATCATGGATGTTTTGGTCTCAATATTTTGTTTTTTTAATTTTTTCTATATATGAATGTAGATTATAAAATTCTTGAAAACATGTTTTGTACTATTATCTACAAACACATTTTAAATTATTTCTTAAGCCGTCGAAAGAAAGATAGACCCGTTGTATCTTCCATGTATTTTCATCAGTGGTATCTAAAATGATAATAGTACAGATTGATTTGTAAGTAATATATGTACCTAACTCGTAGCTCGTAACATTAATTGCACATAATAAGTGATTGTCAGAGATTACTAAAAACTATTAGGTCATCACTAATTATGACATGTACGATCTAGTCATAAGTTCTCTCTCTTCTACGTCAGTTTTCTCTTTTCTCATTCTTATACTATTCATCTATTAACCACAACCCACAACAACCTATCTCTCTCATCCACATCATTTCGGGGTCCATCTTGGTAAAGATTAAAAAAAATTAAAAAAAAACAAAAAATAATAGACGACCGGGTCGTCGACCCGGTCATCTACGACCTCGGATGACCTAGGGTTAAGGGTGTGATGCCCAGGTCATCCACGACCGAGAAAAAGGCCCCGTAAGGGGTGCTTCTATGCAACAAAAAAGTATGATATTTGACGGATTGTCGGGTTTGGGTCAACCGGTCAGGACCGATTCAAAATCAAACCCCGTAATTAGACATATGTGTTGACAGGTCACGAGTAAATATCATACAAGTCCAAGCTAAAATTAAGTATACTCAGTAAAAAAACTAAATGACCTCAATTTGGGGACTGATCTACAAAACATGTTGATGTTTAACCAAATAATCTTTTAAGAACCATTAACGGTTGGTGAGGTTGACGTTTTTCACGAGAAACTTTGGTCTTCGGTCTTAATATGATTCCTTTGAAAGCACCCATGGGTCTAAAACTTTGAATTATTCAACAGACAAAATTTAGATGTGAACTCAAGAATGTTACGTTCACGATTAATAACTTGGTCATTGTTCTAATTTTTTTATTTGACGTTTTTATTATTATTTAAAAAAACGAATCTATACACTTAACTGGCATTAGCCTCGGGGAGAAGGAAGAAAATAGAAAATTATAATGGTTTTGCAGTGATGGTGTTTGAACCTGCAGCACTTGGTTGAGAAAATTAACCTTAAGGTGATCAATTAAACTATCTAAACTTGTTTAGTTCAAACCTTTTATAGGGATTAAATTTACATCCGGTGACCATTCCTTCCACAAGCGTGATTGGTTTCCCGGATTTTTTATAAAGAAATGGTAGAATTAAACTTCCATAATAACTTGTGAACAATTGAACTCTAAAAACGCTAAAGATCTTGAAACTGAAGTTTCCACATAAGTTACGTCTTAAATAACATATGTGGGATGACTTCTCTTATTTTCAGTTGCATCGTAAAACCAAGAGAATTTAAGCAAGTAGAATTTTGAACTTTTCTTTACTTTATGTGAACGAATCACACCAAAAGAGTTCGCATCAAGTGGCTAATAATAATACGCACAACTTAGCTGACAATAGGTATCAATGGGGCTCGAGTGTTATGTTTCAAACTTGATGTTGGGTTTTACTTAAATAAGTAGATCATTATCCAGTGGTAATATTTTAGTTAGTTAAGGATAACTTTTGCAAAATAACTTAGCTGTGAACTCCTTTATATTTGAACTATGAATACAAATGTACATTATACTTTTGTTTTAATTTTTTTTTCTCTTGGTGGATTCCAAGAGCTGTACATCGGTGGATTCCGAGACTTTTCTGGTGGATTTTGAATTATCTCTTCGATCTCGTGTTGGAGTTTGTCACAGTAGGAATCTGATTCTGGTCAACCGCTTCTGCTCTGCGACAATTTCGAATAACTTTGATCTTCAATTCTACGTCGGGAATGGACCTGAGGCATCAAATAAAATCAAGAAGAAGATGACTAGATAAACCATCGTCGAGAATCTGAACCTCTCCCAAATTGGCAAATGCTTCTAGGCTTGTTGAATATTTGAGCCCAACTTGTAGTCGACTTGGTCCCATGAAATGGTGAATATTGGAGCCCAATCCGTTGGGACTTCAAGTGGGCTGACAGTTGAAAATTTGAGCCCAAATTGATGGACTTGAAGTCCACTAATGCTAGACATAGTTCTAGAGATGAAGAAGAAGACAGTCTTCACGGCTGTACTGGAAGGTTTGGTTTGGTTTGGTTTGGTTTGGTTTGGTTTGAGTAGGGCTGTTTAGGCACTAATGTTATGTATCACGGTATATAACAATTCAATACAATTCCACAAACAAAAAACAACGTATTACTAAACATAGAACGAATGGTTACCATTAACTTTGACACGAGTTATGTTGTGCAATAGTTTTTTTTCTAAACATATATCATTTCAAAAAATACATGTATAATTCGCTTAACGTGTAAACAAATAGAAGAAGAAAAAAAATTCATTTTACCATCTCCCCGATAAGGAAGCGGAAAAACGGACAAGGATAAAACGAGTAAGAAAATATAAATGAGTAAGAAATTTATATTTGACACTCGTGATTACATAGTGCACGTGTGATTGAAGCGTGATGACACAATGCACGTGTGATTAAACAGTGATCCCACAATAATAATAAAATATCACTCAACGTTACTAAAAAATACTCAATACGTTATCAATTAACCGTAATAACAAAATCTCCACTAAAATAAAAAAAAACAACCAACTGGGGGGCAACACGTGCCCCCCACCCGATGGGCGCCACAGGAGGGCGCCCGGGCGCACGAGTCGGGCGCGAAGGTGCACCCGACCCGTTAAGCGTGGTCTTAACGGGGGCATCCTGCTGCTAGGGCGTGCAGGACTGTTCCTGCGTGGCAGTTGGTGGTGATCCCACGTTAGTGGTCCCATTCGATTGGTTTAATAAATAAAAAAGTGTTTTGTTTTGTTTTGGTTTTGGTTAATTACACGTTGTTAGTTATTATTATTGTTTTATTCAGTTAAATTTTCTCAAATCATTTAAAAGTTTAATTAATTAATTAATCTAATTTAATTTATTATTCAACATTTTTTTGAAACTAAACTTAAATTAAAAAATAAATGAATATAAGTAATTAAAATTCGTAATATTTTTAAGACCAACTAAAATTACATTTAAACAACAATACATGATGCATAATTAATAAATTCTAATTATACAATTGTTTGCATAGATTTGCTCTCAACTTGTCCTCGGGCGTCAAATTTTCCTTATCCAGCAACATCGTCAATAACTCTTTCTTGTCTTTATTTTCCTTGTGTCGCAGTTTTATTTTCTGATATTCCAACTTTTTCTTCCCCATTGCGAGAAAATTTTCTTTTACCTGCGACGAATATTCGAGTTGGGAACAAGCAGTATAAAGGTGTTCATTGGGTTGCCCACAAACCTTTGCTTTTCCTCTAGCTTTTGCCCGGAGATCGGGTTCGTGACAGAGTTAAACATTTGACTTTGAAGAATGACTTGATCGAGAACATGTGTGATCGTTTTGGACAAAATGATGAATGTGAATGTAATTTATTTACTCATGTTTTAATTATTTGTAGCTTAAATTGTTGTAATACATTATTAATATTTAATAAGATGTTGTTTTGTATATTCCGAATTATTAATTAATTACGTTATTGATGATTTTCATATTTATTAACTAATTATGTTAAGTTATGTAAATGAACGGGGGAAAGTATAAAACAATGGAGAAGAAATTAAGATGGGAAAGAGAGAGTAGTAGGATAAGACTATTAAAGAGTGAATAGTGTAAAAATTGTGAGAGTAGAGATCGTGTTGATGTGGATTAGAAAATATGAATCGTGATCTTTTAAAACATGATCACCCTAAAGATGACCTTAACATCGCTACAAACAAACTTAACATCTTTTCATTCGACGGGGAGTTTATGCATGTGTAGGCTGTGTGGCGTGTCTAGGTTTGCTCTATTATAACATAAAAAATGCGGATAGGTGCTCAATGTGTTCTTTTTTGTGGGTTCTTTTCTAGACACTTGGCAAAAATCTAGATATATTTGGGAATATAATGATCTCTGACACTGTACGTCTCTCTTCAGATATATTTGGTTACCCTAGATATATATTCGGTTACCGTAGATATGCATTAAACCAGGAATGCAATGCATATAATATACTATCAGTTATATCTGAGGGTAACCAGATATATCTGGGAATAATGAGATATATTTGAAGAGACGCTTAGTAACGGAGATCATTATATCTCCAGATATATCTAAGATTTTGCTCAAAATCATATAAGAACCCACAAAAAAACACTTAGTATTTCTCATAATCATACGTCTAGTCAAGAGTTTTGACATGATAATAATTTAGGTAAATTAAGAAACAAGTCTAATCAAGAGTTTTCAACCAGAGTAGAATTCTTGCCACTGTGACGTACAAAAGTAGTTGACACTTAATTTTACTCCAAAGTACCGAATGTAATTCCAAAGTACTTAATTATTGCCACTTAATTTTACTCCGAAGTACTAAAGTAGTTTCAAGTGAATTCATATCGCTGAACAATATTATATTATCATACATCGATGTTCGACCTGGTAACCCTTGAGAAGAAAAAAGGTTGGAGAACATTCACAATATATATTTAACTGATAAGTTGTTATTATAAGAAAACCGAGGAGATAATATTAGAAAAATTAGAACTTGGCAAATATGATCGTATGTTACATTTACAGAACAACGCGACTCTCGGTTCAACGAGAACAGCCTTGTAAAAACCCACAGCAACAAGCACAGTAATTGGCAAAAGCAACAGAAGAACAAAAAAAGAATCCTCGCACTTTTGCAAAGAATGAGAAAAGTAGAAAAAACCAGTAGATACCTCCTTTTGTATCTACTGATCACCCTTTTCTCCCACTTACACATGAAATACAAGTAGAGTTGTTGGATAGGGTTACCTGGAAAAGTGCAAGGGGGTAAAAATAGAGGACTTGCTAAAGCCTATCCAACCTGCTCATAAGTTCCAATAGTGAATTGGCCTTGCGCTTGGCTCTGTCAGTGCCGTTCTTTGAAAGGTCGGTCAGTGGTAGTAACGCCCCTAACCTCGTTATACATGCAAGGTTATCGTGATTTTTCTTGCACAGCGCAAGCAAAATAGCTGTAGCGTTCTCCTTGTTGCGAGGTTGAACTGTCCTTAACAAGTCTATCAGAACAGGGATCAAGTTTGCCCTTTTTATGGCAACCTTACCCTCCGGATGGCTGACCAAAACTGATAATATGGTTAGAGCTTCGTCCACCATACCATTGCTGTTAGAAGAACTTGTAAGCATCTCGTGCAATGGGCCCAGAATGCCAGCCTTGATAGCGCGAGACTTATTCCCCTGATATATGCAAAGGTTGAATAGTGCTGTAGCTGCATCCTTTCGTCCTCTGATGCTCCCATTCTTTAGTAACCCTACTAACTCGTCAATGGCTCCTGGTGTGCTTCCAATGGTTCTCTTGTTTTCGTCAATTAGTGATAGGCTAAAAATTGCAGCAGCTGCATTTTCTCTGGCTTCCATGCTCCCAGACCTTAGCACTTGGATTATGGGGGTTACGGCTCCACCAAACATTATTAATCCCTTGTTAGTGTCATATATTGAGAGATTTAAAATGGCAGTAACAGCATGTTCCTGGATCTTTTCATCATCTGCAGATAGCAAATGGATAAGAATAGGAATAGCACCAGCCTCTGCAATCAGTATTCTGTTGTCTGTGCTTCTTTTTGCCAGTGACCGTATCTCAGCAACAGTGGATCTCTGCTCTTCAAGAGGCCCATTTGATAGCCTACGAACCAGATCCCAGATCACAGCTCGATCACCACCGACATCAATGTAGGTGCCATCACTCTTTCTAATCCGGCCATTTCCCAATATATGTGGCTGTTCAAGATGGTTGGCTTCACACCATTGCATGATTAGGCTTCTTAATACATAGTTAGGGGTTAACGTAAGGTTATTGAGCTTTTGTTGTGTCTTCGGACAAGTTTTGTTGCCACAATCTATCCATCTTTGGATGGAAGAACGTTCATATGTCTGCAAAACGAAGATGAAGAACAGTTTATATTTTGAAGGTACTAAATTATCCCATAAACAGAGTTTTACGTGAGACAAGCTACCCAGAAGCATACCATATAGCCAGCTAAACAGTGTGATAAACAAAAAGGATAGCTTAATACCTGTCCTGTAGAAACAATAACTGGATCTCTCATCAACTCCAGTGATATAGGACAACGAAAATCCTCAGGAATCTGTAGAGGATCGGACTTCTCAGGTTCTTCTGAGGTTTTCTCAGGAAGATCACAAAGACTGATATCATTGTTTATAGAGTTGGGAGAATCAGCAAGCTCAGATTTGCTCAGCTGTTGCAATAGATGGGCTTTAAGAGCTTCCAAATCATCTTCAGCCTCTATATTTACTTCAGCAATCACGTCAACCAACTCTTGAATACCAGTGTCAGCAATATACACAGTTTCATTTTCTGATACCTTGCCCCTCTGTGGTGAATGTAAGCTGATTTCTGCACCATTTACATCTGTTACGTTTTCATTGGTTTCTGTGGAACCAGCTTCCATCAATATTTTGTAAATTTCAGTGAACATTCCCAAATTTTCAAATCCATTTTTTTCAGTAGCCCTTCTTAGTTGAGAGCGCACCAAATCTACCTGGTAGAAAGCCAAAGGGAACAAGTCAGCTTCAAGCCCAGCTAATCATATTTACAGGGTGGTATCAAACAAGGGGATTGAACCAATCAACTACATAGGCATAATAGCTTTTAGTTTATACCTGTTCACGGACATCATCAGATATGTCAAAATAATCATATGGTAAGGCCCCAAGTGCCTTTTCCAGCTGCCAGGTCACATATTGGAATTGTGTAGAAACACTTTTGCTTGCTTGATCCTTCGTGAGTCAATTTAATGAAACTTCAGAGTAAAATAAAAAAATATGTATACAGCATATATGTTCCCGAAACAAATAAACGAGGCACTCAAGTACAATCACTGTCGTTGATATTGTTTTGTTCGCAATAGTTTTGAACGCTGACCAGTAACAAAATAGGTTCCTTCATAATGTAATTTATACTTTAATTGCTTACTAGGATTTTCCAAAGAACCAGTTGACTACAAGCACAATCAAGGTTGAATAAAAAGTATCCAGTTACGATTAAAAAGCTTAATTTCAAGTTCGTGTTCTTCTTGATAGTAATTTTTTTATGGTGATCATCCATTTACGTTTCCTCTTCTTCATTACGCAAATTCTAGATTATATCTGAATGTGTGCACAAAGAGATCGTCTTTGAAATAGATTGACCCATTGACCTATACAGCCATACTAGAAATTCTGTGATAATAATCTGCCAATTCCAAAGAAGATCTAGCTCCGGTGAGATGCTGAATTTATTTTCAGTCAACCATTGGGATAAAGTGAGATGATAGAAAATTATATTGATCAAACTAACAAGTGAAGAAAAATACAGTTATCAGTGCTAGTAATAGATCAAAACAATGGGATAATTTAAAAAAAAATCATAGACCAAAACAAAAGGTCCGGGTATAAACTGGCATGAATATAGATGCCCTCTAAGAAACAGATGTACATAGCAATTAGTTACCAGCGACTACATGGCAAATGACCTATAGATGACATCCTTGGTTCTTATCAATGGACAATTTATCTTGAGACGAAAACAAAATAAATCGGTTAAAAAATAGAAAACTGACTTTTAAGTTGTACATAACAGAGCTCACAAAGTCACCATAAAAGAACACATAAATAATCAAGAAAAACCTACATCTTATGGCACACAAAAAACATCACACAAGCCAAGGAAGGAAAAGAAACACACATCCCAATATGGGATCAGAAGATGTCTATATTTGTCTATAATTCACCAAAAAAGAATCAAAATAGAGACTGATCCGCAGATGCCATGAAAAACTTCAGTCTCCAAACCCAACCGATTCATCAAAAAAAAAAAACTTTCCAAAAGAATTGCTTTTCCGACCTATTATTGATTGAATCCACCATAAAGATTGAATGTTTCTAATAACATCCCGAAATTGCTCGAGAAACCACAAAACCTTAAAAATAAAAACCTCATGAAAAATAAAAAATAAAATAAAAACCAAATCACCAAACCCACACACATTGCCTCAAAACTCACCGAATCCGCCTTCCGCAGCGAGAGGAACCTCCCAACAGCTCGAACCGTCTGGAGAAGCCCCTTAAGCCTCCCCTCCAGGTTGGGAGCCGCCGCCTCCGACGACGGTGACTCAGGCGAACTACAGTCCCGATCTACGGAGGCGGCGAAGTCGGCGATCTCGTCGAAGAGGTGGACCAAGAGCGAGACCTTGCGCGCAAGGCGGACGGCGTCGGGACCGGCGGGAGCAAGGGCGGCGATGGCGCGGACCTCCGTGGAGAGGGACGAGGCGAGAAGCCCTAGCGGGGGGACGTCCATGGAGGAGTGGTCAGTGGGGAGAGGAGCTCATCTCGTGTGGTAGATCTTGAACGGGAATAATAACGACGAGGAGGAGAAGAGAGATTCCGGGTTTTATTTATAGTAATAGGATACTCTCTCTCCAGCTGCGTCGATTGCATAATAACGAGGAGGAGGAGTAGAATGATTTTTCATTTTTCATTTAACTTCTTTATTTTTAAGCTAAATCGAGTACGTCAAGTTCGAGTCAGGATTGACAATCCTAGTTGGAATTAATATAGTTGGCTGATCTTTGAGTTTAGATTAACTTTTTTCCCGAGAAGTCAATGGGTAAGGCATTATTGTGCATGAGAGTGAGGTAAAGTGATTAATTTGACTGTATATTATTTTAACAATTACATATTTACGTTGATGTAGTTGTGTATGTACTATATACTAGTGAAGGTGTTCATTACTCGCGAGCCATGAATTATGCCTGAGCATGATGAGACGCTTGATTCAAACACTTGGTTCTTGGGGGTTCCTAAGTTGTTTTCTTATACGAGGATCATACAAATACACACACGAGAGAGATTCATTACTCTTAAAATTTTATTGACACACGGTTGTCTTTGATAATAAAATCAAATCTGAAGTCCAAATTGAAAATTCACACCAAAGATATTGATCTACAACATATGTAGATTAAAGATATTGAAATCATAAAAATTAGATATCTATTATTTGTTATTTCCAAACTAGAATCTACAAATCAATTGAGTAATGTTTGAATTGTTGCCTTTTTGGCTTTTACTCCAACGTAGTTGTGAATTTACAATGTAGGCCGATTAACTTTTTTCTTTTGTTGAGTATTTTAAATTAGACTATACTTTTTTTTCCTTTTCACGAGCACTCGAAGAAAACCATCTCTCTATCTCTTTGCTTGTTTTGAATTGGGGTTAATTTTCCTTCATCCGCATTTTTGGGAGTTTGTTGTAAACTCTCATGAATCCTAACGTATCATTATTGACTCGCCAATAGTAGTATCAACTTAGTTTGGTTGTTAACTTGTTATAGTATTTTCTTGTGACAAATAATGCCAAGAAATTAGTATTAAAAATACAATTTACAGATCTTGGAATCAATAATTAGCAGTCTTATGACTTGATATGACAACAAAGTACGTAGCTGGTCAGCACAAACGAATCCATGGATCTTCTCAACAAATACAAGTAATCACTACTTATTTTACATTTTCCGAAAGACAATTTTTAGAAGTGATAACTAATCCATGGACCAATTCACTTTTGATGTGGTCTCGTTGTTGTGGTCTGACTGGTCTCTCTAATGCATACCCTAATAATTGTTACAAAAATATACACCTTATACTATACATGCTGCTTATCTTTCTTATTCTACATTGTTTCTAGACTCAAAAAAGGTCAATTTTCTTATATTTGTATATATATAATGGGTGCGGACTAATCGTGAAAATGAGATGTTCTTAAAAAATAACAATTGATGCAGTCCTATGATTATGAACCCAATAGATACATGGTCAACTTTTGTCGACACTTTCAATTTGCTCATTCAAGATTCGAAAGCGCATTTTATCTTACTGTCAATCAATCATGAATTTTATTAGACATTTCTCGTACGTTAAGAAGCACAAACACTTCAATTAATATGACATTCATTTCGTGTCATGCTTGTAGACACCAACTGTTATATTCCTAACCCTTGCTTAGCACAAACACTTCAATTAAGATGACATTCATTTCGTGTCATGCTCGTAGACACCAACTGTTATATTCCTAACCCTTGCTTAGGGGTTAATGGTGATTAGGAGGTGCTTAGTATGGGGAAGAGGGGTTGCACAGTGGTTGCTTGGGGAAGAGGAGGGCCGTGAACAGTAGGCGTGGGGGGGGGGGGGGGAGAGTGATGGGTTGGGTTGAGTAGGGGACTGTTGGTGAAGTTGGTTTGGGTTTAAGAGGAGAAAACTCTCTCTCTCTCTCTCTCTCTCTTCCATTCTCTTCTCTCTTCCAACCCTCACCATCTTTTCTTTCCTTTCCGGCGACAGAGGAGGCAGGAGCTCGTGCGGCGTGAGGAGTGTGGAGA
The DNA here is from genome assembly GCA_963682175.1 of Triglochin maritima. Classification (NCBI taxonomy): domain Eukaryota; kingdom Viridiplantae; phylum Streptophyta; class Magnoliopsida; order Alismatales; family Juncaginaceae; genus Triglochin; species Triglochin maritima. Next base: position 46,519,288 of record OY821772.1, read on the forward strand.
TCGTTGCGAGGAGGCGACCGTGCGAGGAGGTTTCGGAGACGGCGTGCGCGAGCGAGCTCCAGCGTGTTTCGTCGTTCTCTTCGAGGTATGCTGGTTCTTAGTGTGTTTGGTTGTTACTCACCCTCGTGGGAGGGTGTTGTTGGTCGGTTGGGGGAGGTCGGAGACCTTCTCGGCGGCGAGATGTGCGTAAATCCTTGGCTGGTGCGAGGTTGAAGACGACCAACGGTCGACCGGGTCCTTCGGGCGATCGACCGAATGTAATGTATTTTGATTGCCTGATTGTTTTCGGTCGACCGGTTCCTTGTGGTCGGTCGACCGGAACTTAAGTGTATTGGATTATTATGCATGCTTGCGGTCGACCGTTATATGACTTAGAATTACTAGGGTGCCCTGTATGTTTTCGGTCGACCGAGACCCCTGAGTCGGTCGACCGATAGTTTTGAATTGTTGTTGACCAGATTCTGGATTTTGACCTCGTTTCGGTCGACCAGTGTTAGATCTCGGTTGACCGTTGGGACTTAAGTTTTGCGCAAATAGTTCGAATGTTGCAGTCTTTCGGTCGACCGATTCCCTTGAGGAAACGGTCGACCGAGTTGCCTCTTTCGGTCGATCGTTTTTGCACAGGATTGAATTTCTGGTTCCATTTAGGATGCCAACTATGTCCACGGAAACCCGTGTCCTCACCTTGTGCGTGAGCCGGGAGGTGACGGTGGGCGCGTTACGCGTGCCTGCCCAGGGACCACCGTGTGGAAGAGTGTGGGTGTTCGGGACACGTCACCTCCATGTATGGATCATGACTAATATGATGGATTGATTTGACTCGTTGTAGAGTAGCAGGCATGAGGGATCGCGGATCCCAATGTATGATGATTGTGCGGGCACGCAACTGTCGCTGGATGAGGTGACTATCGGCCTATGTGGCTACGGAGGTCGCTGTCCTGCTTTTATAGCGGCGCGGTTGGTGTTTGCGGCTCGTGGAGCCTGATGACCTGGCAGACTTCGGTCTGAACCCGTCTGATGATGTGCCTGACGTATTGATGGACCACCGTTGCAGTGTCGGTGATGTCGCCGATGTTGTTCCGGCGATGATGATTGATGGGCCGATGATGATGTTCCGGCTATGTTCCTCAGATGGACACCTACTGAGATGATGATTGATGGACCGACCGAGCGACAACTCCGTTGGTGTGGTTTCGACCATGAAGTTACAGATCTGTTTCTTATGGCGTGGACTTGGCGGATGCTCCCTGTCGAACCCCATGATTAGTATAGCCGCGTGTGGGGAGTGTCACGTCATGTTCCGTTAGACCGTATGTGCCTACGGTAGGTCTCCTCGGGAGACCCGATGATGATTGTCGGACTGGTGTCCCATGTTACCCTTCGGGGGAACTGTTTGCCTTACTGTTGATGACATGACATGCTACTAATATGATAATGTCATTTGTACTACTGCATGCATATAGTTGAGCTTGACATACGGGGTTTTCTTATGGAAACTCAGGCATTGTTGTTGCATCTTTTTCAGGACCACAGTAGGTCTAGTTGGGTGGTGATCAGCGGACGCGCGCATCTTGGGATTGGATCCTCTCTTTCGGACCACTGAGGTCGACATGATTACGTTTATCTCCTTTTGTTGTTCTGTTGTAATAATGTATCGTTTTGACAAACTCTGATGTAATATGATGCACAACTTTTATGTTTTATAAGAAGTAACAGTCTCGTCTTTGATTATTGATTTTTATTGTCTTGATGAAAAATTTAAAATTTCCACTGTTTCGGGATATTACAACAACACACATGTTTCAAATACGTCTCGTGCACATGACGTGGCATATTACTTAATGAAGATGACTCGGATGACTAAAGAGGCGGTGTCATACTTGCTCTTCAATGTTCACGAGAAGAGATGGTAGTTTAAGTTTTATCTATATATATTTGAATAAAAACGTTGTTCATGGTGTTGATAAAAAAACTCTGCACTTGCACGTCACTAAGAAACACTTGTGTTTATCGATAAAGTATTAGATTTTTTCATATGTCATTTAAAGCTCTAATATTTATTTTGATGTCATCACAAAACCTATATTTTTTTATGCTTATGTTATTCTACTGGTTTGAATGTGTTTTCGTTAATGGCCTGACTTATTGGATTGGTTGCTAGCTACGAGTAATTTGTTGTTCTTAATTGTAATTATACTCTAATACTATCACTAGTTTGATCTAATAAATTCCTTTATTAGGAGTTGTTTATCATATTTATTATAAATAGAAGGAAAATCACTCGCTGGTTAAGATAAATTGAAGACCTTAATTATGTTTCGTGATAATTTCGTGAGCAAAACAATGATCTCCATGAATACGATGGCATAACATATTTAAGGTTTTGTAGTCACCTCAAAATAAATATAAAGAAAATGACAGTAAAAGAGTAGAATAAATATATTTTCAGAGGCATGAAAGCAAAAATCCCTAATTGTAGTCATGTTTGAAAGTTACTCTCCCAAAAGTCCAAAACCCTAAGCCTTGTTCAACTTCTGTCCGCTTCTTAGGATTTGACGTTGTATATGTCGAATTTTCGATCTATATATACAAATCAAATAATTTACGTATATATTATTACAGTGTCCGTGTCTTATAGTATCTTTTTCTCGTCTCCTTGTCTGTGCTCCCCTCACAATTTTGTATGGAGCATTTTAGACAAGTTTGAAATGTATATGTAAGACCACAAAATCATCAAGACAAAGAAATTGGCTCTTAATTTATTGGTAATAAATCCCATGACATGGCAGATTTTTCTCTAAATATTATTTAATGTAACAAAAAAAGCATGACAAATTGGGTAAGAAAATGGTAGGTAATGTTGTCAACATGTGTCCGATAATGTTACCAGAAGGACATCATGGAACAACCGTTGATTAAAGAAGGTATATATATTAGACAACAACCGTAAAGACCACACAATCACTACATAAGGATAGCATTTTGTCAATATAAGTTTTAAGGAGGAATACATATAAAAAGCCACCGTATTTTTATTTTCGGAATATGTCAACCATGATAGTGAGCTACCGAGCCATCTCTCAACGAAGAAAGTTTCATAATAAATAATCACTTGTATAACAAAGAAAGAAAACGACTGCTCTTTTTAAATGGGGTCGCAAGAAGTGGGCATCACATCTACCAGACATGGAGGCAAGTAATAATTGGAAAATAGACCAACCAATCTTAAATGAATAGAAATTGCCACTCGTAAATGTAACAAGAAATTCCCAAGTGACTTCGTAAATGTAGCTCGTGTCGGCACGAGTTGGTACTATGAAGAAGATGAAACTCAATATGATTTTCCAATTCATGCTTAATAATACTACAACTTCATGTAATCAAATGTCATTTTAGTATTTTCACTTGTGGGGTTCATTTTGAGGTCGTTACGAGTCAGCGTTCAGTAGACTCGTGAGTAACGAAATAGTAAACCGGATCGAATTATAGGTGGAGCTGGGAAAAGATCTAAAGTATATATGGTCGACCAAGCGTGGGATGGATGGTGACCAGTGAGAGAGGAAGCAGTCTGTGGGCGTGCAACTGGTTGGTGTGGGAGGGAGAAGTAAACAAACTAACAATTCAAAGCATGGAGATGGAGAGAGAGAAAAGAAAGATCGGAATCTTTTACTCTTTTAGTATTATTTTTGCTGTGGGATTGGGTGTGTGGATCCCAAATATCTTACGATAAATTGCTAAGATAGGCTTGTAGTTGGCAGCATGTTCTGGGTAAGACTATTTGCTGTTGTTCGGCTTTTTCTATTTGATCATCAGTGATCAGCCAGTGTTGTTGGATTTTTGGCTGGCAGTTGTTGGGACTATCAGAACATGGGGGTGTCCTAAAGGTTCTCAGATACCCTTTGTTTTTTTGCTTGATAGTATAGACTGATTCGTAGTCCACTTGGTGGGTAGATCAGTTGTTGAATCAAATATAAAAGTTTTAAACTTTTGTGGGCTTTTAGCACCTAATGACACATTTTGTGTTTTTTGGTTGTCAATTGTGGCGTGAGGTTAGCTATTGAGCCAAATATAATTTCCAGTCCATGAAGTTAAACACTGAACAATTCCGTTTAGTCAACCAATAGATTCTCAATAGACCTATGCTTGGACAAGAGAGCTCCGTGTCCGTGTTGTTGGTTTGCAAAATTAAAAGGATTTAGAATCTTATGCAAAACTGATCTCTCAGTTTTTGTGATTTTCTGGTTCCAAAAGCTCTCTCAAGAAGTCAAGCGATCCTTTGATTTATATACAACCTGTACTAGTCAGGTATGATATTTTGATTTCATTCAAATTCTTCATATAAAATAATCCCTCCTCTTCCAAAAGAAATTTATACTTCAATCTTTCCAAACACAAGCTAAATAGCAATTAGGATTCAGGACTAGTAGCTGAGTATATAGATTTTGCCATTGGATAAATTAGTTGAGTAACGGCAAATATGAAGTCCCAAAAAAGTGGATGAAATTCAGAACAGGGTGTTAAAAGTAAAACACACACACACACACATTCTAAATGAATTCACGTTATTTCCTAGTGAAGCTATTATACACGTTAAAGCTAAAAAAGCCAATGTGGTTCCAAAAGCACCATATCCTCATCTCAATTGGACTAATTTATTAGAGGGAAAAAATGTTGAGATAGGGAGACGCTTTTGTACTGGAAATGCCAACCATGCACAAATAAAAGCAATCTTCTACGATGGGGACCATAGCAGCGAATTGGAAATTCCAAGCTGCTGGAACACCTCATGTTCATGCTACCTAGGCCAGACATAGCACAACAAAGACTAGGACAAGATCAAGTGGGCACATGTAATCTTTCCTTTGATTTGAACAACGTAAACAAATGCCTTGTAGTTGTCATAAAAGCTCATCAGGTAACGCAATCTACGCGGAACTAGACAATGCCTAATCTTAGGCCGAGTATGAGAGGCTGATAAACGAGTGGCCCTTGCCAGTGGAAAATTAAGGGATTATACTAAAGAATGTGATGGGGAGATGTTGGTACTAAACATTGGAAATTAATGAAACTGACCTTGAAAAATAAATGGTACCATACGGAATTCAAGTTGTCACATTATGAGCTCTATACAACTTAGCATTGTAAGCAAGAACTAGAACTTTGCCTCGGCTAAATGTCAGTATCAAGGGGTAGGATCAATCGGAACAACGAAAGGGGGCTGATTTGCTTCAAAGCTATCAATGGAGGAAGACACACCAAGTCACCAATGACAAGCATACAGAACTAATGAAATGAAGCAATACCACATGATAGGCAAATTCTCTACTATAGATCATTTCTTCATTTAGCATGGAATTCCTAATACCCTCAAAACACAAAACTTCTGATGGATCTAAAAAATCTTGAGGCTGTTTATCAAGCAACAGATACTCTTTGTGAATGAGGAAAATGGGTCATAGCTTTAAGTTTCTTTTCCCTTGCTAAATAGACTCTGCGTTTTCCTAACACAAGAACTGCAAACAACTACTCTTGCTGCAGTTTGTGAAGCAGTTATAAATTTATCGTACGTTGCAATGAGGAATAAGAAAGAATCAGAACTAATTGGAAGTCCCAGCCAAAATATATTAACAAATTTGAACAGAAAGAGGAAAAGTTCAGATACGAGACTCAGAGCGGCAGTCCAACATTTCCGTAACATTTCTGCACCAGTTGTTTATCCAAAAAAGAAAAACCTTCCCAGCTCATTTTTAATAAATAATTGCATTGAAATATGCATCCTGTAGATTTTAGTACCTGAGACGAGAAACAGTTACCAAGTTGACAGTACAGTTAGAAGTGTTCTTTGGATTCAATGATTCTCCTAAGATGGAGATGCTTTGAAGCACCAATGATTCTCCTATAGACATACTCTGAATTATCCTAACTTCGTACTGACAGGTACCCAGATCATGTTTGACCTAAAAGAGCACCATACTATGCATATTGTAGTTCATGAAGTGCAAAGAGATCGAAATTGGTTGTAATTGTGAAATTGAGCTAACCATTTGAAATTTGTGAATCTTCTTTGTGAAAGGCTAGCTTTTGGACAAAAATGTTAACGGAACCTTGGAATCACGTGGAGTCAATAATTAATCAGGACTTGAGCTACAGTGATATTGAGGTATTCATACGTGGCTACAAATCCTACTTAAAGATAATTGTATAATACTACTACACAGTGCAGATTGAAATATTTCTCGCTATTATTGAATCATTTGGCATTGATATAGTCATATAGATAACTCTTAGTCATGTACTCATATGAGAATGTTTGCCAAATATTATATATTTCATTCTTTCCGTATATGTTTTTGTGATGGTCAGTAACCCTTTAGGTACTAGGCATGTACTTACTAAATGGGCTCGGAGCACACCGCATTAAGATATGACTCTATTTCAACAATAAACTCAATATACCTAACATATCATGCAGTTCGCCACTCGACACATGCGATGTATGGGAATTTTCTTTTTCTTTTGACTCGTCGCCAATATTGAAATTCAACTCATTCATAAAGGAGAAGGAATGAATATCTACTAACTGACTTATTGTGAACAGATATGATTAATACCACATCTGGTGGACAGAGATATGAACATAGATAGGAGTCTCTCTCCCTCTCTTTTTAGTTGGGAAGGAGGACAAGTCCTTCAAACAGATTTCAAAAGTAAGAGTCTAAACACTGTGTTAAATAGGTCTCATCCTATCTAACCCAATACAGGTAGCTCATGCAAACATACTACCCTACTCAGTCCAAAGTGAAGTCATCGAATCTCTATAAGCTGTTGATGGATATGGGTGTCGTTCCCCTGAATTAGAATGCTTCCAACCTTATCTGAATATGATACAAGTAATCATTCGTTACTATGTTCATTTTTCCTAAAAAATATGTCACAGTTGGAATCCGAATCTAGGGTTTTTGTTCTTTCACCTGAAATTGTAGCTCTACTCAAGATACATGTTGTTTTCCCAAGTTACTCAAGCTATGTCCTACACTACATATCTAAATTTACCTTAGAAGGAAAATGTTACAATTAAATTTAGAACAAAAAGGGCTAGTTTTTTCCTCAATAAAGTCTAGTTTAATGAATTATTGTAAAAACTATTTTGAGATTTTATACACATACCCATTTTCTATTACACTTGATCAATATCAGTATCCAACTATTTCTGCACATGTTTATCAAATATTTCTTTGTATTCACGTTTTTTGGTTATGATATTGCACCTCACACGACTTGCGGAAAATAAATTGAACTTACGTAATGAAACTTTCACGCCCATGTATATGCACATATTCATACTCACATTTGCATTTGCATTTTAAGTACAAATATGAATATGTATATAACTATTATGTTTTACATATGACTTGTTTGCATCCCTTGCAAAACTGTGCTACATGAAGACAACGACAATGTAACTACCCGTTCCTTGTATACAGTCAAACAAAAACATATTGAAGGAAAGATGGTTATTAAAAGATAAATTTTACCCTTGTTGAATCATGTATAGGCAATGGATAAGGTCATCCTTTGCAGGAACAAAAGGGCATGGTATTTTGAATCCACTAGTCTCTTGCAAACTAACCACCACCAAAAGCTTGTTTTCCATCTTCTTCAATCAGCTCTCATGCAAACTGCAAAACAGAAAATAAGGGCATCAAAATTTTGCATCAGGACAGTCAATTTAGGTTTACATAATTCGATAAAGTCAATGCCTCCTATGATGTTAACCACATGTGGCTGAATAAATCCCCAGATCACTTGGACAAATTGTGTAAGGACAACAAAAGCTGCAACATTATCCTAAACCTCCTTAATATCGTATTTCAATCTTAAGAATTGTGAACGCTCACCTTCCTTTCTCACTATAGAATCGTTGAGTCCCTAAACATGATCCATTTGTCTTGTCGCTTCACCTACAAGAGTCCAAGGGTTAGGTGCGCCGGTGCGGCCCAATGATTGGTGAACCAGCGGATCCATTTGCAACTCCTTTGGAAATATTACCCAAATGGTATTTTTTTCCTGCATCTCAAATACTTCGCATGGTACCAAGTGACAAAAATCGAAAAATCTGGTTCAATATTATATGGCTTCATGCACCCACGAAGAATTGCCAAAACATTTACAACATGAAAGTTATTCATTTGAGAGTTTATGTCCACAGTCTACATGGTGTCTTGCCTATCATTGAAACCGCAGGTAATCATTCTAAATAATCAACTACAACAAAAGAGAGAGAGAGAAAAGTTTTATGGAACACTGCCGATGCTAAACGCAGTGTGGGGAGCATGAAGGAGTTGCAAATAATTATTGATCATTACTTGTAACTGAAACTAAACGCACGCATTTAGACTAACAATTGGATGGACATGCAACTGCTGCATGAATAAGTATATTTTTCACTTTTGAAAGAAATAAGAAGATGCAGCCCTATATTTAGAAGAATGAAAAGTTCATATGTGACTGGGGTCTTGGCATTGCGGTATAAATTATATCAATCCGGAGCTTGACATCATTGCTGTATCTAAAACTTGGAAATACTAGGGTCTTGGCATCTTGGACAACTTTATTCTTGCCGAGGATTTCAGGACATGTATATGGGCACTGAAACATTTAATGCCCAACTGCAAGTATAAGCTCACAATTTGAGATTTTCCTTTGAATGTGTCATTAAACACCAGAACAAATTGAAATAGGTTGATATGAATTTATGGGTTTAATTAGATCACAAGCCAAATAATGATTGGGTGGATAAGAACCTGAATGCGATTCAGTTCAACGTTGGTGAAGATTCACCATACCTGTTCATTATCCAGGAAAAATATTTGCTTTAAGCCCTCACAAATGACTATTTAAATTTTAGTATGAATTTCTGGTTAGTCCACTAGAAGTCATAGAAATTTAAAGCAGGAATTAAGGACTTCGATACCAAAATATATAGTTTTCCTTTCGAATCCAAATTAGTAGGTATTTCAAGTTTAATATGTAATCGCAAAATGGTGTAGTTATAACATTGTCGGAGATCATTATAAGTTACGACGATTGTCTGACCCGCATATCCAACAACATACAAAACGGCAAACACAGCACGAAGAAGCTAATCCGAAAATAGAACAGAAAAAAAACACAAAATTAGAGATGGTGGAATCCAATCGAGAGAGACGTGACCTGGAGCAGTTGCATTGCCTACCATGGTGGACGGGAGAGGAGATTGGGGATTAGGGTTTTGCTCGTTCCCAACAGGATCGGACTTCGTAGTAGTGAGATGTGAAAAGTTAAAAGGGAACCGCTACCAAAGTGCTTAAATCGTATCTTGAAATTACCAAATTACACTTAACAGTATATTTAATACACATATCGTCCCGTGTCTTTAAACAAGGGTTTTGACTCTGTTTTACTAACATTCCTAGTACCAACACCACGAAAATGTCTGGCAAAACACCTATATCAGGCGAAGTAACGAAGACGGATTTTTTTTCCCGACTCAGACGTCTTAGCCAGACGCATGTACGATGGTCGAGGCGTCTGGCTAAGACGCCTCCACAAGCCAGACGTCCCGTTTTTTTAATTTTTTTGTCAAATTAAAATTATACGGTGTGTTATCTCAAATTATTTGACGTTTCTTTGCAAGTTTTCGGTGGTAACCGGTTGGATTATAATGAGTTTTTTTGTAAGTGACGAAGATTCAAAAAATTTCCAGATCCAACATTTTTTAAGATCCAAAATCTCCCGACGGTAAAACATCCTGACTTACAAATACCACCTCGACAGGTCGTTCGGGGGCCTCGCTCCTGACTTACAAACATCCTGAAATTTTTTGGATTTTGAAATTGTTGGATCTGGAAATTTTTGAATTTTCGGTGTACCAAAGGGGTATCGGTCATTCGAATTAGTAATTATTAACTTATTAATTAATTAATTTAACAATTATCTAAATTTATAATTAATTATCTTTTTAAAAAATAAAATAAAATAAAAATTACGGGCGTCCGACGGAGCCGCCCCGCGTAGGAGAGAGGGGTCTGGCTAAGACACCTCCCCCATGGGGGAGGCGTCTTACACAGACGCCCGTCCCATGGGCGGGGCGTCTGGGTAATACGTCTCCCCTATGGGCGGGGCGTATTACCCAGACACCCCCTCATACGTGGGGCGGCTCCGTCGGACGCCCGTAATTTTTTATTATTTTTTTATTAAAAAGATGTTAGATATTTTACCAGATTCGAGTACACTGGGCGTCCGTTGGCTTATTACTGACCTCCAAAACATTATTTTTTATGATTATAAGAGGAAGATGAAGAGAGATGTGTAATAGGATGGTAAAATGTCGCATTATAGCAGTAGAACTGAGAGAAGAACAAAATGGTAATATGTTGGGATAATTTAAGTAGTTTTAGGACGAAAAAGAACAATTCAGTAAAAATTCGACAACAAAAAAATACTAGATTAATGATTAGTGGGGAAATCTACTGGTACTGGCCTTGTCTAGGGAATAGGGATGATACCTTCGCACCTCTTTTTGTCTAGGGAATAGGGATGATACCCCACTCCCCCCAGTTTCCAAACACAACCATTGGAGTCCTCTTCCCGCGACACAGAGCATAAGCGGAGAGCAGACGAAGAACCCTAGAAGATGATGATATTCCCGAAAATGATCGATTCTAGGTCGAAGTCGACTTCAACGACGCAGTAACCACTGCGATTCTCTACCTCGAGTACCGTCTTTGCGATTCTTCCTCTGTCCGCCGGTTCCGATTTCCCATTTCGATGCTTCTGCGTTCGAATCCGATCCAATGGTGGTTCGGATTTAGGGTTTATTTCGAGGTTTTCGTTCGCAGTTACTGCGAAGGTGTTTTCTTCGTTCGGTTTCGGAGTAAAGTCTATTCCTTTGTTGGCTCTAGGGTTTATCGATGGTATACTAATTTTGGCGACTAATTTTCCTTATGATTTTTTTTGGTAGCGAAAAGCAAAAAATTAAGAAAAATCGAACAAGTAATTAGTAGCAGGTGAGGTTGCCATTTGATAGCTTTCGATGTAATATGAGAAGGTATCAAAACTCGAAGATCGTTCATCGGAGACATTGCAGCACTTTCAGGGTCTACTTTTTTCTGCACACTTTACACATATCTAAGAAATTTATTTTCATCTTCTTTGGTGGTCATCACACTTGTAAATCTGTTTCCATTCTAATTTACTTCTGCATTGAAATGTGCATACAATGTCAATTTTCAACTGTCACTCTTAGTAACTTTATCCAATGTCAAGAAGAAGAAAAAAATTAAATCACGCATTCTCTTCCATAACTGTTTTTTTTTCCTTGAAAATTTTCTCCACCAGTTAACCATATTCATCACTTAATGAACTGCCCTTCAGTTACCATTACGACTGAAAGATATTTATCTCGAGTTATCTGTAATACCTCTGCAACTATTTCCCCATTTACCTTTTCCAAATAGACATAATTTACACGATGTTGTTCTATAACTTAATAGTGTTTCTAGTTAATCTCATTAATAAGAAAATGGATACTTAACCCTTCTGGCCTGCTGATTATTTTACAGATTGCTGATGAAAAGAAAAATTTAGAAATCAACCGTGGTAAAAATGATTACCCTCGCGAGAAACAAATGCTTGTTTATAAGAGAAAAGGCTTAAAGATCATACAACATTGTTAGAGAACAATATCCTCGACCACAGTTCTCTAATTTTCTCTAATATTATTATGTCCTTACACAAACTAAATATTCCTAGTTAAGCTTTTGGAGTATTTCTTACTGTTAGTTTTGTATTTGTGATCGAATCATTGAACTTGTTTATGCTATTGATACATTGATACAATAGTTTGGTCAACTATTTCTGAGTGTATTACCCATGTTATGGTGTCTACAGCAGAGAAATCTGGATTGGTAAATGTAGTTGTAGACCTACTGTGAAGTTAATCTCACTCTTAAAAGTCAAGTTTTAACAATGTAATCGCCTATATTCCTTTAAAGTCTGTTACTTCTTTGGTGTGTTGGACCATGTACTTTGTGAGTTAGTTTCACCTATATCTTGATGGTTCAAGTGCTTATTGCACAAAGAGGATTGAACCATCATATTAACCCAAACAAATGATGGTATTCCGACAAACATTATATAAAGGAGAGATTGGAACCAACATTAGATTAAGAAATACGAATTACCTCGATAAAATAATCACTAACTTGAGAACTAGCCATGTACTTATACACATATTTATGTATTTTTTACTATTTATACCATGAACACGTGTTCTAATGTAATGGTATTATTGTTAGTATTGTCCACATGCAGATGGGTACTTGTAATTAACCGGTATAATATTAATCCGCTCTCATAGTTGAAGGTGGTATTCTTTACTTTTGTTCATCTGTTTGTACAATTTTGTATTTTGCATGAATTTTGGATATGCATTGAGAAGATCTAATACTTGGATTATATCTTCCAAGTTCCAACACTAAGTTTTATCCCAAGAAAAAGGTCAAACACTATGTGAACCATATTTTTCCAATTTCAGGCTAACCCTGAGGAGCTAGATGTTCCGAGTGTGCTTCAAACCCCTTTAAACCAAGAAGCTACTCCTATACAACTCACAGAGCCTGCTGTGTCCCTCCAGTTGCCTAAATAGACCCGAGGTTCTTAGATTGGAAAAATGCATCTCACCTTCATGATGGTATTGTGGACTTCACTCCATTTAATACCAGTCCATGGCAGAGTGATAGACTGATAGTAGTGTTAGCAGCGTGGTTGATGCTCTCCTCTATGTCAGTGAAGTATACTTCTTTATTTAAATAGATATTTCCTGCTGAAAACCCGATACTTTAGCTCTACTCTTGGATTATACCCATTTGGTTTTAGGATATCCAAGCTGAAAGGCAATCAAGGTCTGAATTACTAGATGTATATTTTTTTCTTCTGACTCAGCATGTCAGAAGTTTAAAATATACTCTTGTGCGGCTATATGCCTTTGCACTTTCTAATTATATTTCACAGGAAGCCCAGAACATGACAAAACATCCTCGCATTGAAGGCTGCTTCGGCAACATGCACCTCATATTGTTCAGGTGCTATATGATGGTGATGCAGAAATGGAAAGGTGAGAAACTGAACTATTTTTTGAAATCTTAACACCTTGACTCTTATTTTGATTTTTAATTTATGAAAGAAGAAATGCAATTATGGTACCAATGAGTTGGCCTTTTAGTTGAAAATCTGAGGAGTTGTACCTCAGAGAGAAAAAATAAATAACAAATGCAATTCAATAATCATCTCAACTGAAATCCTCGATTACGGCATTATTTTGATTGCTAAAGTGGGAAGGCTATGTTGGAAAACTTTACAATTGTGATTACTTCGTCCTTTTTGTATGAAATTGTTAATTTCGGTCTTATATGTACTAAATAGTATTATCCAAGGTACAGGAATGACTCCGGCTCTGCCAGCGGCACTCACTTCTCTAGAACGTGAAGCCATCACTCGTGTTAGTCTTTGCCATCCCATCTTTTTTGCTGACATGATTTTCAGTGGACAATGATTTTAATAGTGCTATTGCTATTTTTTGTGTTGATGGTGTTTTTGTTAAAATTAAATTTCAGAAGGTAGTTTAAAAAAAATTAAATGTCAATAAAATCATCTTCATATGATTATTGATAAAAAAAATCATATTTATACGATCATGGAAGAGAACGTGTTCTAAAAGTTTTACTTTTAAATGTCAACTATTATGAATTGAATGAGAAATCATTTTGTTCCTTGTTTATGTTATTCGTCTTTTAGAAGTGTTAAGGAAGAGACTTTTGATCCTTAACCGTAGAACTCTAAAAGATATTGGTTTGCATAAAACAAAAAAGATATTCGCAATCATGGTAATAAACATGAGACATTTATTACCGAGTTAAGATTGTCATGTTGGTCATATATCATTGTAGCTCTACAAGTGAGTGACAACATGGGTACGCAAAAAAGGAAAATATTACTTTTGTATACTGAATTGACCTAATAAGTAAAATATTATAGAAATGTGTTTCTGTGTCATTAATATTTTACTGTGTCCTTGGTCCTTTGATATGAGACTTATATCCGATCACTTAAGAAATACTTGATTAGGCTAGTGTCTTGAGCTATCGATAAATGTAGTGTAAAGACATTGGTTGGTTAAGTATGACTTTTGTTGGAGAATATAATTAGTCAAAAGATTATCATTGCCCCTCTTAATTGAGTAATGATATTAATGGGCCCATTGATAAATCAAAGTTATAATGTGCACAATGTGATTTGAGTTAAGTCATATATTTATAACTAGCTTAAAGAGATCAAGAAATGAATACTAATACAAAGATGACACAATACTACTTTGTGTGTATTATTAATATCATGAGGCAAGAAACGGAAACAAGTGGTGTACTCCATCACTAATTAAATCGGGTTTTGGTTCCAGCTGAATTAAGACATCTAGCTAATTGGGAACTTAATGTGTAGCTAGATACCGCTTATAGTTTGTGATGTTAAGCTATTAATATCACTGTCAATTTAGCTTAGATCCTCTCGTAGGTCACACCATAAAACTGGGAAACAAGAAGGTGATTTTATGTTCATATGATATATCGAGTTTCGTATACATGTGGTGAATCGATAAAATCATTATGTCATGAAAATGACATATTTAGAATCATGAATTTATATATGAGATGTAAATATATCATGGGGTGTGATTGTTTGATATTACATATGATGATATATTGCATAGGATATATAAATTAGTTATAACCCCAAAAATCGAATTTTGTTGGGAATTAATCCAAAATTCGATAAGGCAAATTAATTAATTAAATTTGCTAAAACCCTAAATACGAATTTTGTTGGGAATTAAACCAAAATTCGATAAAGGCAAATTAATTAAATTTCCTAAAACAAAAAAAAACAAATTTTGTTGGGAATTAATCCAAAATTCGATAAATGCAAATTAATTATGGAATTATTGATCATGGTTTTGACTTGGTCAATTATAATTATATTTGGATGTGAATTAATAAATTTAATATTGGGAATTGGTCTTAAGAGAGAAAAACATGGAAGAATGGGTCAATGCATGACCCATGATGTGGAAATTAAAGGAGCCTATAAATAAGCCTAATTTCCTTCATTAAGAAAAAATATATATGCAAAATTCTCTCTCTCTAACCACCCAAATTAATCCATCCGAAATTCCTTAGTTAATTTAAGTTTTTGGAGAGTAAAATTTCAGGAAGGAAAAATGGGGTTATTAGCTAGATTTTAAACCCGTTTGGAGATTGATTGACTAGCTCATTTCTTTCCAATATTGTTTAGAGTTTGGTGAACACTCGGAAGCAATCCACCGGGCGATTCGACCGGCAACACGACTCCGGATCTTCAAGAGGTTTTAGAGAACCTCTAGATATGATTCTCTTTGCAATTGTTTGTTTGTTCTAATGTGTGTTAGATAATTAGGACAAACAAATGCATGTCTATATGAAAATCGAAGAAAATATGAATGTTTCGATCTTATATGTTTATAAAATTTTGAAAATAGATACATACTATGGGCACGAAATCCAACACGTGCTGACTTCTACTTCTGTTTGTTATGAATTAATGATCCATCACTTGTGAGTTGTGACTGCATCATTTGCTATTCTCCACCACTTTATTCAACATTATTCATTCTGTGTGTGGGATCGGGTTATTTTGCATTGTATAGCGCCTTGCTGCCTGACATTAGCTGGAGGATAATTTACTTTGAGATTCACATTCTATTCAACAACCAATTGCAATTTCTTTAGTTACTATTGGATGTTAACAGTGCTTGGGTCCTTTATTTGCAGTCATGTCCATTCATGTCTGACCTTTTAACTTTTTGATGAACTCATGAATTTTTCAGTCATGTTCATTGTTCATCTGTATTGCAGCTTGAGGCATTGAGTTTCAAACGGGACATGTCGCTCCAGGCCTAGCGTGCATACGACAAAAACGAGGAACAAAGTGCAATTTACATTTTTATCGTCTCCACGAACTTGAGAGAGAATCCATGCCAATGAAGGTATGGAATCCATGTCGGAGAAGGGATATGTAGTACATATCGGAAAGTTCCAGGACAGCACAACAACCTCTGTACCTCTTCAAACAAGATGGCAGGAGTAACAGTGGAAAAACGAACACGAGACGAACCTGTTACTTAAAGAACCTTAAGAGGGCAAGAAAATCCATCCATGACACTCACCATGTCCCCAGAATCGAGCTTGCGAGGCTCACATGAATGAACTAGCTGACGAAGGTGTGGCCACGATTTAAGCGTCAGAAGCATCAAGAATGAGGGCGGAGGAAGAAGATCGGTGTCGTGCTGAGCTCAGAGCCGAATGAATCTTCGTGCCTACATTCCCTTTTTTTGAAGATTGACGCTAGCCGGTGTTCTGAAGTTGGCTTATGTTTTCTTTTTGGCTGTTGGATTAATGAAGGAAGATCGGTTGGGGACGTAGAGATTTTTGGCAATTGTTGCATTTTACTTGCAGCTACTCGGCTAATTACTAAGCTTTCTGATTTACTTGTATAGATCTTGCTACTTTGCCACACATCTCTCAAGTAACAATGCTTAGATGGCTATCCTTGTAATCAAACAAACTTGTTACCCGATCACAATTTACAGTGAAGGGTTTTTAAATGCTGCCAGTTTGTGACTAGCTGAAGTTTCATACGAGTTTTAAGTTATACTGACAACTCACAATCTTGCATTCCTTGTTCTTTTTTTTTTTTGCTTGCAGAATGGATGAAATGGGACATGTTCATGGTTTCTGTTTTCTGAGTTTGGATTGCGTTCGGTAATGCAGAAAGGAAGAGGTATTGTGTGTGCCTGTTGGCGGCGCTGTTTTTTTCTGTCTTTTCCGTTACAGTAGTTGCACAAGCGAGTAGGCCGAGTTCATCGGACCTATCTTAGTTAATGTTGAGCTCTAGCCCGAGACATTTTTCCATGGCAAGGTTTTCCACAGTAAGGAGTAGGATCCAGGAGGCGTTCTTGTCACAAATAGGGTTTTAGGTGTCTCCACCTGTACCAATTTATTGCGAAGTAAAAATCGGAAAATGGATTATGAGGAATGAGGATACATATGGATGAAAGTGCACTGAAAACGTTTGATGGTTAAGATCACATTCTTGTAATATACAGGATTGTTATTGTCTTCATTAACATCAACAAGTTTTGGAAGGTATGAACAAACTTCAACACGTTTACTAAGAATGAAACTCAAATGGAAGTGAATAACTTGACTACCATTCGTCGTGGGTAAATCATCTCGAACCTACAAAAAAGTGGAACGTGCCAATCAATTATATACAATGCATGAGCCGCATGATTATAAAAGTGGTGCAAGAATAGATTTTTTTTACTTGAGTGCACTTCCAAACTGGCATTATTAGACATTTCGACATGTATAATTTTTTATTGCCCAATACACTTGCAAACTTGATGAATTGTTTTGGTACACTTCCTTTTCATTGTCGTTAACGACCGTTAGGAACGCTTGTTATATTAAAAGATTTAGGTAAATTTGTGGTTAAACACTCATACTTTGGCTGATCGAATAAGTTCGGTTGACCATTTCGAGTGTCTAGTAACTACTCTAAGGAACTCTGTTGGTTGGGTCTCAGACAAACGAATGGTGTTCGGTCGACCGTTTAGGGTGTCTAGTAACTCTAAGGAACTCTGTTAGCTAGGTATCGGTGGACCGAATGGGGTTCGATCGACCGTTCTGAGTGCCCAATAACTCTAAAGAAGACTTTGTTGGTTGGGACTCGGACGACGGAATGGGGTTTGGTTGATCGATATGGGTGTCCAGTAACTATAATGAAAACTTTGTCGGTTGAGTATGTGTGGATCAAATTCATTTCAGTCGACCGATATGCGTGTCCAGTTTGATCAATTATGTTCCACGAAATCACCCTAAGACCATCCGTAATCATGACCAGGGTTAACCCGATCATGAGCTTTCTCTATCTTCCACATCAGTTTTTTTTTCACATCCACATCAATTTTTTCTTTCCTCAACTCACTTTCTTTTCTTTCCAACATTATTCACTTCTTAACCACAACTCACCACAATCTCTCTCTTTCCTCAACATCATCTTTTATTTTCACTAACTTTTATTTTATTCCAAAATCAATTATATTTACCCAAAACATTAATAATTCAAACAAAATATATATATTGATTAGCAGATAATATTAATAATTAGTAGATACACAATGAGAGATTTGTTGAGTCTATGTGTTTGATTAGGAGTGCGGGGTAGCAATGAGCGACATTTTTTTGTTTTTACATTATTATTGTATTCTAGATGTTGATCTATTTACCCGTTCTTGGTGATTATTTGAAAAAAAAAAATCCAACTATTTACCCAACTTAATAAATCTCAACAAATACCCAACTATTTCCAAAACATTATCCCCAGATAATTTAAACTCAATTATATACACAATCAAATTAATTACAACAAAAATAAATTAAATTAAACCAACAGGAACGCGCCGCCTGCACGACCTGGTTGGAGACCAGTTCGAGGGGCGACCCAGTCGTCCGGGGGTCGTGAGTCCTCACGACCCGTTAATTGTTGTCTAATTTCTAAACCCCCGATTTCTTTCTTCCTTGAAATCGCTCTCTGCACCAAAACCCCCAATTTTTCCCCACCCAACTGCTACCCATATAAAGGACTTCTTCCAAAATGACCACCCCATAGTAGAATCGTCCTATCAGTCGACTGAACCGAATTTGGTCCACTGATACTAATTGATAGAGTCTTCATTGTAGTTACTGAACTCCCATATTGGTCGACCGAATCCCGTTCAGTCGTCCAAGACTCAACTGACAGTCTTCCTTAGAGTTACTGGGCACCTAGAACGGTCGACCGAGTCCCATTCAGTTTACCGATAAGCAGCTAACAAAGTTTCTTAGAGACACTGGACACCCAGAACAGTCGACTGAACCCCATTCGATCGTTCGAGACTCAGCCAAGAGAGTTACTAGACACCCGAAACGGTCGACAAAACGTCATTCGGTCAGCCAAATATGAACATCTTACCACAAATTAACCTAAATCCCTTAAATATAACATAAGTACACCAAAGCAATTCATCAAACTTGTAAGTATATTGAGACAATAAAAAATTTATATATATGCAAGGTCCAATAATATTCTTTTGAAAGTGCACCCAAACAAAAATCCTGGGCAAGAATTGATAGTGGGCTTGCAAGTGGAGATTGCTTTCATGCATGTGATTGCTTTCTGTCCCCCGATCATTCTTAAGCACGCTTCCGTGGACCAGCTTTCCTACATTTTCATGCAAGATAGTCGGTAGGAGTTGTTCACCCACGTCATTCATACATATGTCTTCTTTGCCTCCATTCCTTTTACTTGGCAAAATGTAAGTGTGCTTCTCTACATCCAATCATATATTCCTTGTCAATATCAAACCGAAGAAGCTGTTTGGTATGACCGTCGATTCCTACACTAGAAATCTCCCCTAACGAATCGAGTTCAAATTTACATCTTTGTGACTACAATACTTCGGGCGGTAACTAATACAAATTCATAACGTGGCGAAACATTATACATGGTTGAACCACTTGTGAGTATGTATATCAGTTAGTAGATTTTTAATCTTAGATTAGTTAGAACATGAGATTATTACATGTCTGAGATTTAACTGAAAATTAAATAATGTTTTCAAAAGCATACAAGGTTGTTTCATTACCCTTTTGTCATGCTGAAGAATCAAATCTCATCATTTGGTTAAAATACGTTCGCACTTTGCTTTCATTGGATCCTACAAGTGCATGTCCATATCAACCAGTAGTTTAAGACTTATGACGGTGCACTAAGCATGAACCACTAATATGGCTCATTTGTCATGGATTGGATAAGTTTTTTTTCTTGTGAAGGAAGAACAGTGTGAGAGTTGGAACGATTCCATATAGCTTTCTATTCGCAATAATCCCTGAACAAGCTAGTATTTTACAACCAGTTTCTTGTCTTCTTCAGGATCAATAATACAAACCCAATATTGCACTGTAATGGCATGTGCTTGGAGGATCTAAGGTTCATCGTATCAAAATATCACTCTTCTAGAAGCTGTGGATTGTTGTGCATACAATAGCATCCTGTTCCTTTTCTTTTTGGCGTTTGGTATTGATTATTATATTACGGTTATATACTTCATTTACATTAGTTAGCTGGTCGAATAACATATTAAGAAATCCAACAACAAGATAGATATTTTATATGCGCATGCAGTTAGATAAGGAGACCCATAGATAGCAATATAACAGCATATTCAGTGAGATCACTAAAAGTTTATCTGATATTGAGATATTTTTCTGTATACATGTTAGCCACTGCAAGTATCCAGACTGTAACGTACCCAAATTGCAAAGTTGTGGGTTTTGGTAATAATTAGGGTTTTGGGTTTTGGTAATAATTGGTAATAAATTGTAACGTACCCAAATTGCAAAGTTAGGGTTTTGGTAATAATTAATCAAGATGGTGCCAAAATTTGTACCATTCTCAAACAGCGAAAAATTTAAAACTTTTAAGTATAAAATCAACACAAGTATATTACGAGAAAACACAGAACACCAGGTGCACCAACACATCTATATCATATGTATAAGAAAGTTTCAAAAGTATGATTACATCAAAAGACTATACAGAAATGTACATTTAATCACTATGACCTCCAAAAGGGGGAAAACATGATCACGTCTCAGGTGCTCTCTTCCGCGGTCACCACCCTCTAATGCCGCTCACGTCTCCGTATGTCAAACCCCTAACATATATATGAATATGATACCACAAACATAGAATGTAATTCTATCCATAGTAGAAAAAACATAAACACAAGGTTGAACTCCAAGACTCTTTCACCCAACCATAACAAACACTCTACAATGAACACAACATCGTCCTCAAGCTGGGCTCTAGGGTTTTTTCACCCAACTTTAACTATCACGCCCAAGACCAGGGCTTCAGTGCTTTTTCACACAACCCTCTATCACGCGGTCATTGCCCGGGCTCCAGGGCTCTTTCACCCAACCCGAACGCACTACGGGACTCTAGAGTTTTTTCACTTAACCACCGTACCAACCAAGATGGGCTCTAGAGCTTTTTCACTCAACCACAACTACACACAACAGTTACGGGGCTTGATGACTCTTCCACCCAACCACTATAACACACGTGCACACTAGACACCATTACCGGAAAAACATCAGCCAAACAACTCACGTTCACACAAGGCACCACAACACCAAAAACACAACACAAGTGCAAAACAGAGCAACACCGGTCGACCAAAACCAAACATCTGGTCGACTGATTCTCTCACCAGGCAAGTGCTTTGACCAACAACCCATTGGTCGAACCATCGCAACCAACAAAATGACCAAATGGTCGAACAGAAGTCAAAGGCGGTCGACCGTTTAGAATGTCTACGCCATAACACCACCAACACAACAGCAATTGGTCGAACGAAGGTCAGGGTCGGTCGACTGTTTAGAAGGTCACCTCCGAGGTCCAGCTAACAAAACGACACACCGGATGAACAAAATGTCTCAGGCGGTCGACCGCTAAAAGGGTCTACGCCACCACACATATATTAATAATAAACGTCCCAACGATCGAACGACAAAAGGGACCCGGTCGACGGAAAATAACAGGGACTTCCTACGTTCTCTTTAAGTCACACCGGTCAAACCACATCACACCGGTCGAAGAAGATTTAGTCAACTTAAGTCATTGGTCGGACAACTCTTCCCAAACGATTCTCCGGCGAAACCCTACCGAGCAACGATCGCGTCGCCTCCAGCTACGCCTACTGCAACACTCGAGCTCGTTGTTCTCCTCAATCCACCGGTGCTTCACTGGCTCTGAGAGAGAGAGATATATATAGTTTTAGAGAGTGAGTTAAGAGTGAAAAGAGAAGAAGGTAGAGTTTGCACCTTAAGTACCCCATCACCTCTGATCCCACCAAACACAACACTCCACCTCATCCTTACCATTATTGTAATAACCTAATCTAAAACACCTTAATTAACTAAACCTAAACCTAATTAATCTAATCTAATCTTTGATTAGTGAAGGATGAGGTGGAGAATTGGATAAGATTTGAGAGATGAGGTGTTGGAATAGGATTGGAGGGGATAGAGGTGTTGAGTTTTGAGGTATATATATATAGTGAAGATAAGATTGAGATAAGTTTGTTTGGTAAAAACGTTCTTCTTCAATCATTGCATTTATCAGAGAGTGTTTGAGATTCTCGGAGAGGAGAAGGAGACAGTAAGAAGAAGGAGAGAAGAAGAAGAGGAGGAGAAGGTGAAGTGTTGGATTGAAGTAGCCAAAGCTTGGGAGACATCTTCAACCGTCAAAAAGGTATGCCAAATCTTCAATATAACTCACTTGTGCCTTGTGAGTGTTGGGGATCGACGTTGGTGTCGAATTCCCCGTCGGAATTCAACCAATTCAGAGGTTGAAGACGACGATCGGTCGACCGGTGCCTGTGGGCAGTCGACCGATCCTATTATTATATTGTTATTTACCCGCGAACGGTCGAACGATGTCGTTAGACGGTCGACCGTTATGCCAGATTGTGCGGGAAAAAGGGGATTATACTGTTATCGGTCGAACGGGACCACTTAGCCGGTCGACCGAATAACGATGAGAATGGGTCGGTTGGGGATTTTGACTTATTAAACGGTCGAACGTCCTTACCTTGTTCGACCGATCCATTCGATGCTAAGTCGGTTGGGAGCTTTGACCATCAAAACGGTCGACCGCTCTTTAACTCTCGGTCGACCGACTGAGCATTTAATTAAGCGGTAGAGTGCTTGTGTTGATTCGGTCGAACTGTATTTCAGTTCCGGTCGACCGAACGAGACTTGGGCAAAATATTGAAAGTCCTGTTATCGGTCGAACGGCCCCTTGGTTCGACCGGTCGGATATATATATTATATAAAATGGTATAGCGTAGACCTTCCAAACGGTCGACCGCTAGATGACTTTTGTTCGACCGATTGGTCGGTAATTCGGTTGGCGTGGTTCGACCGGTAGATTTGTTTGTACAGTACTGTGTACTGTGTGGGGGACCGGTCGACCGGTGTGCTTGTAGCGGTCGACCGATCTACCGCAGGTTGGTGGATTTATCCACACGCGATCCGTCGATGTCAGGTCGACTACCGGCTCCGAGGCGACGGTTGATTACCGGCTTTGAGAGCTACGGATTTCACCTTCGACGAAGGCGTATTATTGTTGTACCTTTTTCCTCTCTTACCGAGCGGGGTGTGAGGGATGTGTACCGTAAACCTTGGGCAGTTTGCGAGGGTTTAGCGGTAGGCCGAGGATGTTCCGGCAGGGTGCGCGCTAGGCGACTCTTGGGGGAGCAGTGGCTGTCGTCTGACCCGAGTTGTGTATTCGGCGGGCTGACTCGCTCCTTGGGTGCGGCGTGTACCAGGGGTTCCTTCCTGCACGATTTGGGGAGCAGTGGTGTCGACTGACCCTTGTGAGGCAGCGGTGGACTGACTTGACCCTAGTGGCAGGAGTGGTTCAGTGCCGCGGAGGCGGTGAGGGCATTATTGTGGGCCCGAGGCGGATGATCATGTGCATAGCATTGCATTGTATTTAATTCCTTTTTATATTTTAGGAGGTTTGGTATACGGGGTTCCTTCAGGGAACTCAGGCATGTTTGTTGTTTGCATTTCAGGTAGCGAGCAGGGTTAGAGTTTGAGGTGGTGACCGAGGACGGTGCCCCCGAGATCAGATCCTGTAGTTGTCAGTCTCTTTCTTTTGAGGTGATTACATATTGTATAGCTTTTGTCGTAATCACAGTCAGTCTGTATATTTGACTTCCACGTGGATCATATTTATATTATATATGTTGGTTTGTTTCCCGTGACGTGCCCAGTGTTGACCGTTGACGGTCTTTATTATTGTTTAAATTTTCCGCTGTTTTCGGGTACGTTACAATTATGGGTGTGCAAGGTCTGGTTTGGACCGGATCCAACCGGTTCGGGTTCTGGTCTGGAACTTTTGAAAAATTCGATTCCGGTCCAATTTTTTGTTTTTTTATTTAAAAAATCCGGTCTTCGACCAGGCCAGACCGGACCTCGGAAAAAAATTTGGTCCGGTCCGGACCGGATGTACACCCCTACTTGCCATCGCATCTCCTTCCATCCTATAGACCGGATGTACACCCCTACTTACCATCGCATCTCCTTCCATCCTCTAATCCAAATTAATTAGGATTAGGTTTTAGCAAAATTGGTGTCAACGGTGAGCCTACCATAATCAATGGCGGTTACCATATATTGGCCAGGGGTAAGAAGTTAACATTTCTGTTCAAATTCAAGTTAAACCCAATCCATTCGCAAGTTACAACTTAAAACCTAATAAAAAGGGGAAATCAAAAAATATTTTTGTCCACATGACCACAAATATTCAAGTGTGGACACACACAAAAAAACTGTGAAGGCAGTCAGGCATGTGTGTGTGAGACCTCACAGTATCCATAATTCAGCCCACAACCATTCCTCTCCCTGAACTCTATAAATAACTGCACAAATGCCTCAAAGCAAAGAAAACAAACACAAGGAAGCCACAATGGAATTGGAGGGAGAGACTCGTATGTCCCATAATGGCCTTCCCAAGGAGAGAACCAAAGGAGGCATCAAGACTATGCCCTTCATCTTTGGTACGTACACAACTTACAGTGATTTTTATCAAATTAAAGAGTTGGGTTTGGGTAATTATGATTGTTTTTTTTTTGGTAATTTAATTAATTTTGCAGCAAATGAGATATCTGAGAAGTTGGCGGTGGTGGGGTTCTCGGCCAACATGATTACATATCTAACCCAGCAACTTCACATGCCTCTCACTAAGGCCGCCAACACTCTCACCAACTTCGGCGGCACCGCCAGTCTCACTCCGCTTCTTGGGGCGTTCGTAGCCGATGCTTGTATCGGTCGCTTTTGGACCATCGCCTCTGCCTCCTTTATCTATCTAATTGTACGTTATTTTCAAATTTCAACGAACATATACTTAATTATAGCCTGGCTCTTTTTAGACCACAAAAGAAATCGCACTCGTATGTCCAGAATCTAACATTTTTTGGGTCGATAAGCAAAATATACTCTTGAAATGGTCATACTAAAAGGGCACAGTAAAATAGATAGAGTAGGTTATAATTAAAAAGGTTGAAAAATGTTACCCTACATGATATGGCTTATTATTTGGCATATCCTTTTCCCTGTGTTTTTCATATGTATTCTTATCGACAAATATGTTATCCGGAAATTTCTAACTCGCTCGTGCAATCATGCATTGTGCCTGCGTCCTTGGCTTCTGGTTAGAAGTCATTTGTTAGTTGTTATCACTTGAGCATTATCTGTTAGATTTAAATTGAAAACCAAATTTCGAAGTCGTAGATTTCTAAACTTACAATACCAAAAAATGTCCAAGTAAATGGGTCAAATATTATTGGGTAGGAATATATAATTGGAATAAGTTCTTTTTTTTTTTGAGTTTGACCGTTTTACGAAGTTACAATATTTTTTTGCTCAGGGTATGGCAATCCTAACGACGTCGGCGATCCTCCCCCAACTCCGGCCACCACAGTGCACCGGATCGCAACCGTGCCAAGAAGCCAACTCCTTCCAACTAGCCATATTCTACATCTCTCTTCTCCTCACTGCCTTCGGTGCGGGCGGAATCCGCCCCTGCGTGGTGGCCTTTGGCGCCGAGCAATTCGAGGATAGTAGCGACCAGAAGAACTCCAAAACGTGGAACTTCTTCAACTGGTACTACTTCTGCATGGGAGTGTCCATAATGCTCACCGTCACCGTCGTTGTCTACATCCAAGACAACGTCGGTTGGGGTGTCGGGTTGGGGATCCCGACCATCGCCATGGCGATTTCTGTCGTCTCGTTTGTTGCTGGATACAATATGTACAAGATGATGGAACCTTCTGGGAGTCCGTTTACTCGCTTGATGCAGGTCGTGATCGCAGCTACGAAAAATAGAAAACTGAAGATGACGCCCGATAGCGTCCTTTATGAGAACGAGGAGTTGGATAAATCAATCTCCCTCTTTGGCAAACTTTCTCATACCAACCATCTAACGTAAGTACATCACTTCGCTACTAATGTTTTTTTGCATAGATATCAATTTATTATTTGAACTGTTTATGTTCGTCTTCCTAGATAAGAAACAATTATCACACTATTTGCACTGATTTTTGAAAGACAGTTGAAATTGATGTATACTATACAAATCGACAAATAATAGGAAGATTAACGTGACATTCGTTTGACACTATGTCTATATTAGTTCTACACTTCTAACAACATTGTCGCATAAATAACAACCTTCTAAAATCTAAGCTGGTCGAACCATACAAAAATCCACTAATTTGATAAATTTCATTTAGTAGTTGAATGTTCAATGAAAATGATCATATTTGATAAGTTAATAATAATACAAGACAACTAGACAAGGAAAAAGAAAGATAAGGGACGGAGAAACATCTATCTGGTTGTGGGGCTGCAATAATAATACGAAAGTCATGAATCCACACAGTGATTAGTAGATTGTGGGTATCTCTACTTTTGTCCGATTTCGGGGTGATGTTTGGGTTCTTGTCTGTGTGGCCTGTCGTAATTAGCAGAGTCACTTGTCAGTGAGAAGGGAACAGTAAAAACAAATACGAATCACAGGAAGTGTTCGCTAGCGTTGACGAATGACGCATTCATGCATGGGGGACGTTGGAAGGATGCGTGCATTGATGGAGAAGGAAACATTAGAGGTGACGGATAAAACCTTTCAGCCAGCTGGCCCAGCCATGTTAGTTCGCAAATTTGAATACATGACCCCTCCATCTTTTCTTCTTCATCTTATCTTTGAGTCACCAATGGATGAGTACGTACTTGGTGAGACCAACAGGCACGTGAGTGAATTCAATTATTGTACTGTTCATTGAAATTAATTGAGATTTCACTAGGGAGCCCTATAAACAGATTGAGATTGAGAAGGACATGTTTTGACTTGAATGATTTATCAGCCCATTATTGCCTTAAATTTGGTAAGATGTTAGAGAACTAGTAATATGGCCTTTACGAAAAAGTTTAGACAATGTGGGGGTTCAATTGCTTCCTGTCATAGAGTTGTCTCCCTCACTGCGGTATAATTAATCATGAGAAAAAACAAATCTCACCCACTTGTAATTGTGACATGGATATTGACTAATCGTCTCTAATTTTAAGCAAAGATACGTATACAATTTCTTTATATTACTGTAATAAATGCGATATTTCTCGTAATTACACTAAGTTATCGAGAGAGAGAGAAATCTTTCAGGTTTTTTGACAAAGCCGCTATTGTGACCCCCACCACCGGAGATAAGACTGGGCCGCCACCAACAAAGCCCAATTTGTGGAGGCTGAACACGGTTCACAGAGTGGAGGAGTTGAAATCCGTGATCCGAATGGGCCCAATATGGGCCGCCGGTATTCTTGTCATCACGGCGTCGGCCCAACAGCATACATTCTCGCTCCAACAGGCCCGGACCATGGACCGTCGGATCGTCCCAAGCTCTTCCTTTCAAATTCCGCCGGGATCCATGTCCGTGTTCACAATGATGGCCATGCTCACTACCATCACCATCTATGATCGCGTCCTCATTCCCGTCACTCGTCGCTTCACCGGGCTCGGTCGTGGCATCTCCTTCCTTCGTCGCATGGGCATTGGTTTTGCCATTTCCATCCTCGCAACCTTGGTTGCGGGCATCATCGAGGTAATCATTAAAAACGAATAAGGAGTATTTATGTCAATACAATATTTTATGAGGGTTTAGATGCAAAAAGTTCTATTTTTTCAGATGAACACATATTTTCACTTAACAACCAAAATTTACAACATTATAGACTTATAGTATTACAACGACTTAATTCTTGAATTAGACCTGATAGCTGCTGAGGTGTAAATATCCAATGATTGATTGGGCCAGATGACCTAATAGGCCTATCGGATTGGGACGGGTCTAATAAGGCTTACTAAAATATGGGCCAGGTCGGAATCCCAACTTGTTTAATTAGAAGAAAAAAAGTGTTACACAAAAAAACATATAGGAGGAAATTCTAAGCAAGATTTTGTTGTGTATGTTCGTTGGATACATACAATAATGTTACTAGAGTTAGAATTGATTCAAAGTCTCAACAACAATACTTTAAAGAAAATGACGAAGCTTAAAATCAACATTTAAAATAAACTCTTCAGGTGAAGCGTCGGGAGGCAGCCTTCGCCCATGGGCTAGTGGACTCTCCCTCAATCACCATCCCTATCTCAGTCTTCTGGCTCGTACCGCAGTACGCGCTCCATGGCATTGCCGAAGCATTCACATCAATCGGGCACTTGGAGTTTTTCTACGACCAAGCGCCAGAGAGCATGAGGAGCACCGCCACGGCACTCTTCTGGCTCTCCATATCGGCCGGCAACTACGTCAGCACATTCATTGTGTCTCTGGTGCACCACCTCAGCGCGAAGCCGGACGGGTCGAACTGGCTCCCGGACAATCTCAACAAAGGGAGGTTGGAGTACTTGTACTGGATAATCACATTGCTTCAGATGGCTAACCTCATATACTACATGGTTTGTGCCCACTATTATACGTACAAGCCTGTGGAAGTTAATGTTAGACCGCTTCAGGAGGAGATGGAGGTCACAAACAAAGTCTAGCTAGCTTCTTGGACTATGTATATATACGTGTGTGGTGTTTCGCAGTAATTAAGCTTATCATAGGAATAAAGTTAATTCACCTCCTTTTTTTTCTATTGTTGATTTTGTTAATCATATACATGAATCTATGATAGTTGAGAGTTAAAATACGGAAGGTTGTTAATTTAGACACAGTTGCAAGCGGGGGCGTACCTAGGCGTGGGTACGCGTAGGCAAGTGTCCACGCCAGAAATTTAAAGTTAATATAAGATATTAATCAAAATTAATGTGTACCCACACTTTCAATTAGGCACAATATGTATTGTGAGTGTGTGATCAACTCACAATATAGTGAAGAACTACAAACTTATAAAGATCATCCAACAATTAATGATTTCCGATGTGAGAATATTCTAAAATTATTGTACACTTAAACAAAATTAAAATTAAATTAAAATTACATTACATGTATGTTTAATCCCTAAAATTAAAATTTCCTCCAAACCATCACAAACCCTTCCCCAAAATCCCTCACAAACCCTTCCCCAAAATCCCTCCACCTTCTCAACCAGGACTCCACGTCTCCACCACCAAAATCCCTCACAAATTCACAATCCAGCGATTCCTTCCCTCCGCCTTCTCCACTCCTCCGCACTTCTCCACCTTCTCCGCAATTCTCCATCTCCTCGGCTCCACAACTCTACAGCGCCGCCTCTCCACGCGGGCCACGCGTCCACACCCCATCTCTCCACGCCCCTGTCCGCGCCTGCGGCGCCTCCACCTCTCCACGCCTCCGCCTCCGCCTCTCCGAGTTCTTCGACCAGGTACTATTTCCCTTGTCAAGTAATTACAACGATTTTAATTTTGATTTTTGTTTTGGTATTCCTTGTCAAGTGGTCTGATATGGAGAACAAAAACTTGTCAGGTAATATGAGATGCATCATGAAATTGCCACCCTCTACAAATCATAGCAAAATGGGATTGGAAATCAAAAACCCACAAATCTTATTCCAAAAAACTTATGTTTTTGCTAAGTCTCATGCACAATGAAGTTAAGTTATATTTGAAGTAGGAGAAAAGACATGAAATAAGTCATAACAAGAACATGAACGAATCCAACCTTTAAGTCAGTATTAACTTTTGGAAATAGATCCAGATCTGAATCCACCCTTGGTGGAAAGACTTTTGTGTTACGATTCCATGTACTTGTATAGTTGATTTGATTTTGATTTTGATTTTGTTATAACGAGAAGGCATTGTTTGGTTAGCATTAAATCGGTTTTCTCAAGAATACACTTACCATTATTTTCTTGCCTTAACGAGAAGACTTCGAGGAAGTGGGAAATTCCACTTTAGAAGGATTTTTTTTATAAAATCTAGAAGTTGAGTTGGAAAAAGACACTTACAGGACTTAAACATACATGTTAAGAATGAAATAAGTAATGTTTCTTCTGAATTTTGCAGGTACTTTGTATTCCATTGCTTTAATTTGTATTTTTTGTTGTTGTAGTTGACGACCACTTGACGAGTTTACGTGAACTTCTCCAGGTTCTTCGGTCAGGTACTCTCTCCAACCAAGTCCCTAGTGGGCCCTTCTGCTGGTGTGTGGGACGATACTCGTCTCGCCAGCAGAGATTGAAGAAGGTGTGTGGGACGACGAGAGTTTGCAACATAGTAAACTTTCTGAGGCAGGGATTGACTTTTCGTGATCATGACGAAACCGAAGACTCATGCAACAAAGTAAACTTTCTCGAGTTGTTAAAGACATTTGCTGATATAAATGAAGATATAAAAAATGTTATGAAAAATGCCCCAGAAAATGCTAAATTGGTGTCACCTAAAATTCAGAAGGACATCGTTAGTGATGCGGGAAGTGAAACAACTACTGCAATAATTGCTGAATTGGGTAGTTCTTTCTTTTCTATTTTAATCGATGAATCACGAGATTCATCGATAAAGGAGTAAATGGCTATAGTGCGACGGTTTGTGGATAAAAATGGCAGACTTGTTGAACGTTTCCTTGCTATTGTTCATGTCCATGAAACTAATGCTAAATTTCTAAAGGAAGCAATCGAGAGAACACTTTCTAAGCATGGCTTGAGTATTGCAAAAATACGAGGTCAGGGATATGATGGAACAAGTAACATGAGGGGAGACTAATGATCTCTCAGTGACATTACAAAGAAAAGACCAGGACATTATTAATACCTTGGATTTAGTGGCAGTGACAAAACAAAGTCTACAAGAAATGAGAGAAAAGGGATGGGATTCTATATTAGAGCAAACTACCAGGTTCTGCACAAAACATGATATTATGGTTCCTATAATGTCTGAATTGTATCGGCCTCAAGGGCGTTCTCGTCGAAGAGTAGAGAAGTTTTCTAATGTGCATCATTATCGTGTTGAAATATTCAACACAATAATTGATATGCAACTTCAGGAGTTGAACAACACAGAAGGGAACACAGAGTTATTAATGTGTGTATCGTGTTTAAGTCCTACCAAAAAATTCTCTCGGTTTGATAAGACAATATTGCTTCAAATGACCAAATTTTATCCCAAATAATTCTCTGATTTTGATCTCATTGTTCTTGAGAGTCAAATGAAGACTTATGTTCATGATGTCAGATCCAATCCAGAATTTGGAGATTTGAAAAGTTTAACAGAACTCACAAAGAAGATGGTTCAAAAGAAGAAAATTTTAACTTTTCCGTTGGTTTTCTTGTTGATTACCTTGGCATTGGTCTTGCCAGTTGCAATTGCAACAATTGAGAAAGTGTTTTCGGCTATAAATGTCGTGAAAAACAGATTACGGAACCGGATGGGAGGCAAATGGGTTAATGATGCTCTTGTTACGTACATACGATTAGTGATGAAGTTATAATGAAAAAATTTCAAAGCATGAAACCTCGTAGGATTAGATTGTAACAAATATATTTGAAGTTAATATAAAAACTTTTTTTAATTATTATATTATTTGTTGGTTGATATATTTTTAAAGGGTGCCTACCCCTAAATATCGTCTTGGGTCCGCACCTGACTGCAAGTTAAACATAGTGGATATATAATAGGATATTAGAAAAAAGTTGTTAAAACAAAAACAAAAAAAATCAGCAGCACTTCCCCCCATCAATAGGTTTGGTACGTTATGAACCTATATTCAATTCTACATGACACCATATATGTGATGCAATTCGCCGCTCACAAACTCTTTATTACGAAAATATACACAATATATATCACTCTTTATTTCTCATTTCAAGGAAGCGCAAAAACACATCTGACATGTAGGGCTGTCAAGTTCTGCTCGGGATCAGTGGATCGCTCGATACTTACTCGATTTTGCTCGAATCGTGACTCAGATCGGTTAGTAACGAGCCGAACACGAGCAACGAAATCCGCTCGATAAGCTAAACGAGCTAAGCACGAGCAAACCCCTCTCGTTCGATGTCCGCTCGATGCTCCCTCGATTATCGCTCGAGACCCGATTACGCTATCCATTTATCAAATCCATTTACCAAACTCATTATCCATTTATCAAACCCATTACCCACCTACCAAACCCATTTACCAAACCCAATAACCCATTTAACATACCAAATACCCAAATCTCCCCTACCCTCCGAATTCCCAATTCCCAAACCCTCACCTCACACCCAAATCCAACCCTCCCTCCAAAACCCTAACACCTCCTCCTTGCCGCCCTCGCCGCCGTCTCCTCCTCGCCGTCATCTCCATTGAGCAAGAAATCAGATATGCTTGTTTCCAACAACTCTATTGGAAATAGGATGGGTTAAGAGTGGTGGTCTCTGGATTGGGTGAAGGGTGTTGGGAGGATGCTTAAAGGGGGATCTTAGTTGGGTCAAGAATACCGTTTTGAGGAACGTTGGATTTCAAGATTGTAAACACAAAAGTGAGTCGATTTTTGTTGTTTTTTTAAGATTTTGATTCGAGTTCTTGGAAGAAGTTTCGTTATCATGTTGTGGTTTTGTTTTGTTAGTATTTGTTGTTACTGAAATTGGAATGTGATAATGTTTGAATGCTGATTTTCATCGATTTTGTGTTGGACTCTAGATGTATTTCCATCTAAAATATTAATGAAAGTATTTAGACTTCTTTTACCAACAAAAAATCATTTACGAATAATCCTTGCTCCGTAGAGTGTTGGTGGTGTTGGTTGCTTTGGTGATGATTTCTAATCCATCTTAATAGATTTTGGGTAGTATAGAAATGCTTGGATATTTTGGACCTAATTTTAGGTGGTCTTGATAATTTAGGCATTAAGGAGAAGAAGAAGATATTTTAGGTGCAATGTGTTCTTGTTGCTATGTTTTTTTGGTGGTGCAATGTGTTGAGAATCACAAAATTGAACAAAAAATCCATGAACAAAAAAGCTTTGATATAGCAGGTTTTCGAGCAGTTAACGAGCCAATCCGCTCGCGAGCGGGAGTCGAGCCGAGCACGAGCAGAATTTTTGGCTTGACTCCCTTATCGAGCGAGCGGCGAGCACAACAAATTTCTTATCGAGCCGAGCTCGAGCATGCTTGGCTCGCTCGATAAGAAATCGTTTACACCCCTACTCACATGCAACTCTTATTATTTCATATTTATAAACACAAAGAAAATACAAGATAAAAAGATAAAATTTGATTAACGATATCCTCCATTGTATCCATATCCCGGATTATATCCTCCACCATTGCCGCCCCGACCTTGACCATATCCAGGTCCATATCCGTTTCCATATCCTCCATAGTCACCATAACCGTATCCTCTACCCCCATTACCATATCCTCCATAGCCACCACGATCACCATATCCGTACCCATTCCCTGGACCGTACCCGTATCCTGGTCCATAACGACCTCCACCTTGACCATATCGAGGGCCACCACCATATTGATATCCATATCCAGGTCCATATCGACCGCTTGGTCCAGGTCCATATTGACTAGGTGGTGATGCAGATCCATATCCAGGTCCATATTCACTAGGGGGTGAAGGTGGTGATGCAGATCCATATCCAGGTTCATATTCACTAGGGGGTGAAGGTGGAAAAGCACAACCATCAGATCCACATGCAGGTCCATATTCACTGGGAGGTGAGGGTGGGAATGTAGGCCCACCGGACTCATATGCAGGTCCGTATGTTGGTGGGGGTGCGGATCCTTCACCTCCAAACGTACCATTGTATGTACTATTTCCGTTGAATCCACCGTAACCACCACTGGTGCCGTTGCCGTCACCCCTACTGTAACCGTAACTATAACCATAATTGTTGTCGGCACCTACACCGCCAAGAGCACGTGAGCCGGAGGCGACCGACATGCACACCATAACTGCACAAACAATAACGAACCTTGTTCCTGCCATGACCAAACTAATTATATTTGGACAAAGTAATTTACAAGAAATATGAGTAGTGAGGAGAGAGAAAAATGTGATCTGGTTAAGATTTTACACTATCTAGCTTTATAGGATTAGATTGCTTGGCCAGGCAGTTTATCAATTTGGAGACGAATGGATCAAACTTCTTTTTCTGACGTACTCTGAAAATTACATATTTTCCTTTCGTTTATATATATTTTTTGTTTACCTCTAACGTGCCAAGACAATAACTCAAATATGCCCGGCTTAACTTTTATTGAAGATCTAACGTTTAGCTTCACCCATAGTTTTTTTTTTTTTTTTGACGTGGTCGCTTTGAGTTTTCTTGCTCGAGAACGCAAAACGTCGTGTTCATATATGGTTATATCGACAAATTAAATAAAGCTACAACGGAATTGCCCGGAACCTACGTACATTGGTTTGTATTTTTCTCATTTTTGTAAGTGTTCATAATAATAATATTAACTAATTTCGTGTCAACGTCACATGACTTTTCATGAATTAAGACCTCGCTTCAATTCTGTTGGTATAAAGTATATAAAAAATTGACAGATGCCTGATCGATATCTTGAAGAAGGATTTTAATTGTAAATTTGGTCTTGACTTGGCTTGGGAGATCAAATGAAAACGCTTTGTCAACAGCTCGGAGAATTTTTATTATATATTCTTACATACGTGATGTCTTCATTTGATCCGAATGATTTGAGTTTTATATAGAAAAGTGTTAAGAACTTGACAAACCTTTTTCATAACCTAGCAGGCAAAGTCTTCAATTAGTTGCGAAGTTCTAATAGAAAATATTTCAGTAGCATCGCGAATGTACTATTTATGTTGTTGATTATCTTGAATATGTACTTAAAGTATTCGTGCAGGAAAACATACATTCGGTCGACCGAAAGGCGTTCGGTCGACCGGATGTGTGTTCTGATTAATCCAGCAAAAGTGCATGTGCATTTTCGGTCGACCGGAATCTAGGATTCGGTCGACCGGACACACAATTGGAGCTGGGCAAAAGTGTTTGTCGTTTTTCGGTCGACCGGGATCTAGGATTCGGTTGACCGGGCACATACGAGGAGCTGGGAGAAAAGTGCATGTTGATTTTTGGTCGACCGGAACTTAAGTGATTCGGTCGACCGAGTATGCACTCGAGCAAGCCAGAAAAGTTACTGTCGTTTTCGGTCAACCGGTACTTTAGTTTCGGTCGACCGGTAAAAGCTGGTTCGCGATACGGTTAGAGGATCGGTCGACAGAAGCACCCGTTCGGTCGACCGTTTAACCTTGTTTCTGCCCACGTTTTGCACATTTCTCCACACGTTTTTGGTGCATTTTATACTTGTTTTGGCCTCATATACAAAGGCAATTTCGCCCCCTTTGTAATAGGAGAACAATTTGATTGTTTGTGATTGTCCACTTTGTATTCTTGAGAGAAAAGAGAGAGAGAGAAAGCATCCTTGTGATTCAGTGGGAGGATTTGAGTCGGGTGTTTCGTCGGTTCGTTCACGTCTCCTGTAAGCATCTCTTTGTAATACGTTTCTCTATAGTGGATTTAGAGTTGTGTCGTCCGTGGTTTTTCCCGCATTGAGTCTCCACGTTAAATCTTGCGTGTTTTGTGTGGTTTGGATTTTGAATTTGTGTTTTGTTCTCAAGTTTAACCAATTTGATTTGCTATTTCTATTCCGCTGCGTATTTGGGATTGATTTTAATTCGTAACAATTTATCTTTCCGAATTCTATTTGTACACGCATGCTGGTCTGAAAAAGAACCAGTTATATATTTTTAATCAATTTTGTATTGCATCTTAATCAATGCATGCTTTCGCAGATAACATGAAATTTAAAAAGTCAATAACGTTATATCACAACGGTTTGTGCCAAGAGAACACGTGGGTTTGGAACAGGGCTGAGCATCGGTCCTGATCGGTCCGGATTGGACCGGAAAAAATTCGAAAAACCGGACCAAAGACCGGACCGGTTCGGTCTGGTCCAAAAATCCGATTTTTTACCTTAAATTTAAAAAAAATGGACCGGTCTGGACCGGAAAATTTAAAATTTGCCGGACCGAAACCCAGACCGAATTTTTTCAAAAATTTCCGGACCGAACCCGAACCGACCGGTCCAGTCCGATTGACCGGTTTGACCCGGTCAATGCACAGCCCTAGTTTGGAGCTTGTCCAAGATGGCCAACAGCTATCATCTTATTCTTATCTCATAATATTACGTCAAGAAAGTAACACGCCCAATTTATTTCTAAAATTTTAATTTTTCTTTGACAAAAATCACTACATTGAGATAGATAAATGTACGTAAAAGGTCAACGTTTGGCTTTACGGATGATTGATTGATTGCAAGTTTTCTAAATTAAGCTGCTCAATAACATTTTTCAAAATTGGCCAAGTTCGTCTTCTTCAAATTTTTCAAGGAGCCCTTTAGTAATTATTGAGCAAATAGTCTCCTATTAATGTTAAACATAAAATATATGTAATACTTAATAATAAAGTTGAATCTACTATTTTTCACTATAATCATGTTTCAAGCTGCAATTCTATCGAAAACGATTTCAGTTTCTGCGGAGTTTTCAAGTTTAGAATTCTATATCTAGAAGTATTATATATTTCAAACTCCTAAGCTTCCATACGAGCTCTTCTTACTTTCCAAATGCTCCAGCTTCGACACATCGTTCCAATGAATGTAGATGTTTAACGACATGTTTATTTGAATTCACTTGAATCTTAAATCAAAATTATAAATGATACATAAGTTACAAGACGTACGTCCTATGTGTTAATCAATTTTTTCTTAACGATAATTTCCTTCTAAGTTATACGGTTAAGGAAAGTTTGACCGTGAAAGAATTCAATTGTCCAAAATATATTCTCTAACGGTCAAGAACTTCAACTTCTTGGGAATTTCATTCGAAATTCAAAATCAAAACGTACAACAAATTGTAGAAGAGAAACACAAAACAACAACAACAAGAACAGCAAAACGAGGAGAAATGAATCTAATAACATTGAGTGTCAATCCGACCCAAATTCCAATCATATCCGACTTCCGTTTTGATCCAAACTTTCACGTAAATATAGGTTTAGGAGTGTATTAGGGATACAATAAAACAAATTAGGAAAAAACGTCTAATGTGTGTTAAATAATGAGTTTTTGAAGTTCAAGGGGACAAAGTGTTACAAAATTAAAGTTCAGGGGAGGTAACTGTTAACTTTGAAACTTCAAGAGGGCAAATTGATACCAAGACATAGTTCAGGGGGGCAAACTGTAATTAACCCATCCTTATAATAATTAGGAAAACTAACGTATTTATACATTTGGTGTGTGTCTTTCTTTTACTCACGGAGAAAGTGCGGAGAATCCCAAATGTGATTCATTTACTCGGGATATACGAACCACGGACTAAACTCCACCAACACATTAGCTAGAACGAGAGGAGTAGAAGAACAAATTTCTTCCTCAGTGGAGAGAGAGGGGACGACTAAAAGGAGGTGACGGCTAGGGTTAGGAGAAAAAACTTAGTTTGCATCATTTTCTCTTCTTATTTATAAGTCTCTCCAAAGCTAACCCTAATCTCATTAAGTAAGTTAGCTTAATGTGACTCTTTAGTCATCCATGTGTTTAGCCCATTGTATCAATGTGTGTGACCTTTGTAACGTGTCTAACGGTTGACACATAGATCGTAATTGATTTCTAACAAAACGTTAGTACCACTAAATAATTAGATTAAATTCCTTTCAACTATTTATTTATTGCCACATGAACATCTCTTTAGTAACTAGATTTACGATTTCCCAAAAAAAAACGAATTCGATATAAAACATGCTTATAAGATCCTAGGAGTTTGACCTGGCTGTCCATCTGTATTGCCTCAAACGATCAAAGTTTCATGTTTGATGACATTTCCAAATTGGTTCCATTCCATTAAAATTATACGGATTATTTATGATAAACTTAAAAGTAGGCTTATTTATCCACTCTTATACTTAAAAACGATGAGTGGGATTTCGTAATTGTAGATGCTTAATTAAAATTTTGCAGTGAATCTGGTTAAGAATTGTATTCTTGTCGTTGTCTGCAGGAGTGGAGATGCAACCAGCAATATATTTGTGGAGATTAATTCGTTTTAATCTCCTTCATCTCCTCCTCCGGTGTAGTCCTTCCTCCTCTTTTCCGTTTCTTGCTTCAGCCCCAATCTCCTTGTCGGTGAAAATTTGTCAAAAATCAACCTCCACCCACACTCCCACAGTTGCGATCGGCCGGCCACTCTATTCGCCGTCGCAAAAGAAGCGGAGGAAACCCTAATTTTTCCCTTCCCAAGCTTTTGTGTTTGGATGTGAGAATTTGGGTGTCCGGATTCCGAAGAATTTGGGTTTTTAGGTTCACGTAGAAAATCTAAGTTTATGGAGCCACAAAATCCAATTTTTGCGTAAGTGTTTGGATCCATGAGTTGTGAAAAACTCGAGATCCTTCTTCTAGACTGAAAATTCTTGTTTGGCCCCCTCTCCTCGTCTCCCATACATAATATATAGGCTCTTGTTTGACCCTCTTAAGTCCTTTTATGACTCATGATCGAATAAAAACATATTCCCATAACACACAACATAAGCTTAACGTTAATTTCAAAAAAGAAGTCAGCTTAACAAGTCCAAGCTCTACAAACAACATCCACCAAGAAACAACAGAATAAACAAATAAACACCAAAACCCGAAAATTGTTTATCAATGCATGTATGAAATTTAGGACTAGAATTTTACAAAAGGTAGAAAAAAATCAATATGAAAATTTGCTACCAACCAACATTTGCCTACAATGTCAAAAAGAAGAAGTACAAATGACAACCCATACATCCAAACACTTAAAGAAACAAATGTCTTAAGAAAAAAACAATTAGTAGAAGATATGTAAGGAATTAAATCAACGTTCAAATACAAGTGGAGAAGTCAAGTCGGGGGTGGGGGTTGAAGCGAATCCAAGACGTGGAGGAGCTGGAGATCGACAAGCGAACAACACCAGGACAAGATGGAGGACATGTGCTTGGAGACGAGAATAGGAAAGTGAAGTGGATCAAATGTGCTTGGGAATGGATGCGTCTAACTACTGAGGACATGTGGTGGAAATTGTGATATTGTAAGGAGGCAGAGATGTCGTTTGTTAATGACATTTTGGGTCCTTATACATGGCGGCGTGCGTCCCGGACGCGGCTGACGTGGTCAGTTGAGTCAGCAATCCAGTCAGCAGAGAAATTCATTTAATAACATGTTGGTGTCACATGCAACCTTTAGTTTCTCAATGCAACATTACTTTCTCACTGCAACGTTTGGTTTCCCCATGCAACTTTTACTTTTCCCAACGTAACTTTTGGTTTCCCCAAACAACAACTTAAAAAGGCAAAACATGTTCCTTTTTAACATCTACGTCTATCATTTTTAAGTTTGCGGTTCACATTTTTAACTGTAAGTTGTACATTTTTAAGTGATGTCTGTTCTTTTTTAAGAATTGTTTGTTCTTTTTTATGTTTGAAGTTCTCTTTTTTAACTGTGAGTTTACATTTTAAATTGTAGTCTGTTCTTTTTTAAGTGGTGTACATTTTTAAGTGTGAAGTTTTCCCTTTTTAAGTTTGTGATTCTCCTTTTTAACTGTGAGTTGTACATTTTTAAGTGATGTATGTTTCTTTTTAAGAATTGTTTGTTCCTTTTTATGTTTGAGGTTCACCTTTTTAATTGTGAGTTGTTTGATGTATGTTCCTTTTTAAGTGAGATTTGTTCCTTTTTATGTTTGAAGTTCTCATTTTTAACCGTGAGCTGTACCTTTTTAAGTGTAGTTTGTTCCTTTTTAAGTGTGAAATTTTCTTTTTTAATTTTTGTTTCGTCCTTTTTAAGATATGTTGTTCATTTTTAAGTACTATTTCATCATTTTTAAGTATTGCTTCATCCTTTTTAATTTTCTGTTGTTTCTTTTTAAGTTGATGTTTTTCCTTTTTAATTTTCTGTTTTTCCTTTTTAATTTTCTGTTGTTCCTTTTTAAGTTATGTTTGTTCTTTTTTAAGTTGTTGTTTTTCCTTTTTAACAAAACCAAAAACTTTAAATCAACCACAAAGAAACAAACTTTTCCTAAAAAACTCAACACAAAAAACCCAAATCAGCTACAAAGAACCACACTTCCAAAAAAATGAAGATCAATCAATCATAGAACAAAACCAAAAACTTCAAATCAGACACGAAAACCAAACTTTCCCAAAAAACACCACACAAAAAACTCAAATTAGTTACAAAAAACCACATTCCTCCTCATCTGCAAAAACTCAACACAAAAAAACTCAAATCAGCTACAAAAAACCATGTTTCCGAAAAATCCAAGATCAATCCATCACATAAAAAACCCCAAAACTTCAAATCAGCCACGAAAATCAAACTTTCCCCCAAAAACATCATACAAAAAACTAAAATCAGTTATAAAAAATCACATTTCTCCTCCTCCTCACCTCGAGAAAGACTCCAACGCCGACCATTTCCTCATCTTCCTCGCCGACCAACTACATCGTGACGTCCTAACCAACGACGTCGGCGTCCCAACCTCTTTAAGACTCACTCTCGCGTCATCTCATCGGCATCCCTCTTACCGATCTCGTCTTCCATCGGGAGAAAATGTTGGAGAATGAAAGATTTGGGGGGATAATGGAAGATTTTGAGAATATATGTATGTTGGAAACCAAATGTCATATAGTTCCGCGTGCGTGTGATGTGACACAAAATAAATAAATAATATGTGATTTAATTAATTTTTGGTTTTTGTTGACTGGATTGTCCACGTCATACAACGTCCCGAACGTACCGCGGCCATAAAACATTTCCCATAATGAAAGGGTCAAAATCCTGACGTCAAGCATTAAAATAGTTGATTTCTACCGTTGAAAAATATAAAGAAACTCATCCGAATAGTTTTTTTCCATTCAAACGTAAATTTGAGAATTTGAGGTGCACCACCGATGATCTAATTTTTGATAAGAATCCAACGTTTTTGGATGTTAGAGTGATAAAATTATGAAATTTCAAAGAATCTAGTGTATGCAAACTTTACACCCAAACACACCACCATTTAGGCCGGGTTTCAATAAAATTTCAAAATGTTTTTCAACCCCTCACGTGCAACGCACATGACCTTAGAACAGGAAACCGGACTCGTGAAAGAAGGATGATTTCTTACCGTCCGACTCCGACAAAACTTTTCGTTCGCTTCGGAATACTAAATTGAAGTCAGTCACCACATCAGGAAGTGGAGTTTCGGAATCCTAATGGCTCCAACGGAGGTCGACATCCACAACCTCCTCTGCCACTACAACTCCCTCTACTTCGACAACGACCTCGGCGCCTGCGTCGTCTCCTGGACAGACTCCCGCATCACCAGGTTCGCCATCCCTCCTCCTCTCGGTGGTCCGTTTGTCCACATGCATTGCTGTTTGCAGGTGGATGGATGGTTTGTGGTGTCGGTTGAGTTGGGGTTTTAGGGTTTAGGTTTTGGATTTTGGTGACTATGTGGAATAGATCACCAAGTGAAGGGTTTAATCCTATGCTTTTGAGGAGTGTGTGAAGTTTAAGGTTCTTGAGTTGCTGAAGCTAAGGTGACACTGCAATAACAATGTGATGTTAGAAAAACAAGGTTTAGACATTTGCTCGTCTAGTTCATCCATATAGAAAAATAAAAGGAGAAATTTTTCCTTACTTATCTGCTATGGACGGAGGAAAGCTGTGGGGATCAGAGTTTTTTCTGTTTTACAAACTAGTTCCCTACTTGATGGATTACAAACTACCATGTTTTAATTTACTTGGGGATCTATTTTTCTTCAGATCAGTTATTTTAGGCATTACATTGAAGCATAGATAATTATCAAATAGGCAAGCAACATTCACTTGACCCGTGCACGCATAGATAGTATGATTTATGACTATCCGTCTAAATGGAAGTCTGGGAGGCCTAAAGCTGTGGATCTTTTTTACATTTATAACTAAGTTGCACCGTAGATCAACTTTTGCCGTGAGTGGCTGAATGGCCGATGATCCTTTTTTTATGCAGCCAAAAGGGTGTCGGATACTTGTGCTAATGCTCATGAGTCATGATGCACTGCTAACATTATGTTGTGGACTTATGTTTGTAGATGAGGGACAGTAGGAAATATTTCTCATACCTTCTCAGTAGCTCCAGTATTTTTTGTCCTACCATATCACTCTTTTTGAACCTTTGCGAGAACTCATAATTTAAGCAGGCAAAGCTACATATGCATTGCAATTCTTAAATTTAGTGATGGAAAGAAAGTGTTGGGGTTGCAAGTAGCAATGGAGCCCTTTGCTCTTAAATAATGTGAACCTGTGCAACTAATCTTGCAAGGATTCTTGTTGGAGTATGGAAGCCTCTTTACTCTTCTAGCTAGATGAGGTTTTCGTCATACTCTTTTTTATGATCCTGGCTACTTCCAAATGTTATAATATTCTCATTACGAGTGCTTGTAAAATGGTTAAAACCATATTATCTCTGGCTTTCCTAAAGTGTAAAACTCATTAATATGGTATCTTGGAATGATGAGCCTTATCTGGTATAAAACACTCATTGATGTATCTGTTGTTTAAGTTTTCTGATTGAATTACATGATGGGACCAGTGTTTTATTTTACATAATATTAAGTAGGTGTGCAGATATTTGTCAGTATGAAGAAGGCTTTTGTGAAATCAATCTGTCAAAGCCTTTACTGAGTCACTATACCGGTGTAGATATCAAGAACACCTTGTTGCATGAAATGATCCATGCTTACTTATGGACAAAGCATCAGAAGAGTCAACCAGAGTATGATGCTTTAAGTTTTTATCTAAAGGAAGTACCATCTTTTGCTTTGTGTAATTAATTGCTTAACCATGTCTTGCAGGTTTGATGGCCAAATGTTCTTGGAATTGAT
This sequence comes from Triglochin maritima, assembly GCA_963682175.1. Lineage (NCBI taxonomy): Eukaryota > Viridiplantae > Streptophyta > Magnoliopsida > Alismatales > Juncaginaceae > Triglochin > Triglochin maritima. The sequence continues at coordinate 46,562,447 of OY821772.1, forward strand.
TAACAAAATTGAATGTAGCTTGGTGGATGACTGTCAGGTTCTTATGACTAATTATGTCTAAATGTTTAGTTAGTTTGAATTCTCCCTTGAATTTTTTTCTATTTTTTCTTAGCAGAGACCAGATGGTGGCTATAAGATTCCTCTAGATCACGAGTTTGATGAGGAGACTCTCAGCCGTAGAGTTCAGAAATGGACTGTAATACATCATGAATAATGAAAAAAACTTTACCTTCTCTTTTAACCATGGTTTCTGAATTGTGATTTTCAGAGTACTTATGAATGGAAGTAAAGCTGGCTAATTGTATTTGTTGTTTTGATCTCAGTGTGACGTTTGTGGTGATTCAGTTGAGAAACTTGATGGTGAAGAACCTTCATGCAGTGATTTCATTGGAAAGGTGCAGCATGATGGGAAATGTGAAAATCCGTCGTGTTCTTGGCATAGGTAAATAAAATACTTGTTCTGTTATTGATGTAATAGTCGAATAATTATGCACATGCTAGGACCAAATGATCAATACACCATTTATAGGTCCCTTGATATTTGAACACAAAACACAGAGAAAGAATCAAATTTCCCAGGCCATAGGTCTGTAGAGTTTGAAATGTGTGCGAGATTGTAAATATGAATCTCTCTCCTGAATCTCCACTTTTCACAACAATAATTTTGAGGGACTTGTGCCATACATTTTCATTGCATCATCTGTTTCTTTAACCCCATAATCTACAGTTAAACACCTATTCTCAAAGCCAATACAAACGTGGCTGATATATCTGAGAACTTCCCATTTTCCTTTGATGACTATAGTTATAATTGCTATAAAGTTGTGCAGGTAGTTTTTCAGAATGAAGGATGCTTTCCATGATCAGCCATATAGGATACACATGCGTATTGTGATTGCTATCTAACTAGAGGGATAACCAGCAGTTGTAGTGTGAGATATCCATAATCATGTAGTCGTTTACATAACCATGCAGTAGGATATACACATGCATACTGCCATATAGGATATTTACTTCTTTCATCGGGGTTTTTTTGCTTCATTTATCATCGTCGTCGTCGTCGTCGTCATCTACTATGAAGTGTTCCTAACCCGCATTTATAGCATGGGGTCTGAGTCCTTTGCATCTTTTGCAGACACATACTGTCATGTTCAGGTAGATATGTGAAGATGGAAGGGCTTTTAGGAGGTAGGCGCAAGAGGGGTCTAAAGGGTGAGTCTCACAATCATGGTCTACATCTCTATTCTTTTCCTATCATAAAGGAGTCTTCCCAGTGGAATGGTACTCAGAGGTAGAGGTTCAGATGTCGCATTGTTTGTTTAGTTTATTTACGAGTCTCTGTCATTTAGCGTCTAATGTCAATATAGCTATACATGTTAGGAAATAATGTAGCTATGAGTCACTAGTAGTGATCTTGTCTGTGGTACTTCATTTTTAGTAGTCTTAAAATCATATTTCTCCAATCAAACTAAATAAAATTCATTCTTATCTACTAATCTAAAAAATACTAAAATTTTAGAACAATCCAAGTTAATTTTACCATTAATCTAAAATGTCCAAATTTGAATGGCTACCGCTTACTGAATTTTAAAATGGTTAGATCAAGGTTTATAATAATTCATTTGGTTTGAAAATTCTGCCACATGTTAGTTAGGCTTGATATATTTAATCCACAAAATTTCATAAAAAATAACTCAAAAGAAGTACGTAAAAATGAAGTACCGCCAAGATGGCTATACGTCACTCATAGCCCCATTTCCCTCTACATATTATTGGAGAAAATATGATAAATACTAATTAAGGATTTCAGAAGTTAATCTTATATAGTAAGTCTGCGGCAAGTTTCAAAATTTCAAACATGAATCGTTATTTCTCTGTTTGCTGATTGTTCTGCTGCAGTGTTCTTTGATCCAATCCTGCAACCTGATATCTTATTTTCATGAAAATGCATTATGTGATTGTTTTGAAGGCTATAATCATTTTCTACTTTCAGGCCAAGCGGATACATCAACGCCTCCAATCAATGCCACTCGAAAGAAGGAAAGAAATTGTAAATCAATTTATAAGAGCAGCTCTTCAGAAACCAGAAAATCTAAAGATAAATGCAGCCTACCCATTGCTATTTTGGAGGACAAATGCAATTCAAGCCTCACAACTGGTGATCATCCAACCTATTTCACCGGAGGTATAGTGCAGAGAAAACAAGGAATTGAAGGAAAAGACCAACCTGAAAGCCATGATTCCGATTCTCAGGCCCGTAAAGGATCTCAACCTAGAGAGGTCAAAGATGCTGGCTTAAAGTCATTCCGGCCTGTTGTTCCAGGAAAAGTTCGAAGTGCAAGGACTACTGCCTTGAGTAATAAGCGTAAAAGGGACAATGAAGAAAATTCAAGTGAATATTCGTCTGGCAAGACCGAGTACACAATCGTAAGTGCATGGTTAGGATTATATTGCAGTGATGGGGACGTAATTGAAGATGAAGCACCTTTAGTAAACAAAAGAACAGAGAGAAGGAAAAAGCAGAAACTACTGAATAACCTTAAAGGCATCGTCTTGGAGGACCAAAATGTGCTGGGCGTCTCTGCTCAGACAAGTGGTTCAGGCAACAGCAACCTGAACATGTCGAACAATTTTGCTGGTAAAAATGGTGCGGGGAAAATACACTTAGTTGATGAAACAAACAAAGATTGTGCCCATGATGTCGAGATTCTAGATGTAACATCTCCATTATCACAGGATAGTAGAAAGGGCGAAAAATCAACTTCAAAACTGCCTGCTTCTTGTAGCATCCAAGTACCTCCACCTGAAAATGGTGCATTAGAGTCTGTTTTACCAGATGCAGAGGAGATTGTAGAAATCTCTGATGGTTGAAGCCTTGAAGACCACTTGGTTCACCTTAGCGTCATCTAACAACCAATTTGTGGTTGAACCCACCAGCAATGTCTGTTATCTTTTTCATAGTCTCTGCTGCTTTATTCTGCACTGCTTGTATGGAGCAGAAGTCGCTCTGAATTGGGTTTTTTGTCACTTTACTGTGTAAGTAGTAATGTATGTGTAATCCATGTAACTATCCGCAAGCTTTTAGATTATCAGATGCAAGGGATGGCCATGACCAAGCAGACTTTTATCTTTGATTTCTTCTTTCTTGTCAACCAAGGTCTTTCCCATTAGCATGTGTTCTCTCTTTTCTCCAAATTACTATTTCTTCAACAAAATCGTTCGTTCAGATTATTTATGTATCTTGAAGTGGGTCTGTTTCCTTCTGTCCTCTAGTTATTTGTTATTACTCTGTCTCTCCTTTTTTGTCCACATATGGTTGGGCATTTTCACATTGCTATCCAAATACATAATTACATTCTCCTTTTCTTTCTTATAGAACTTCGGGACAAAGCCTTTAAGACAACCAAAATGATGAACGCAGGTCTCGCCGTCTTAAGGAAAAAGAACGAATTTCTGCGTCACATGTAATGGATAGGTAGTCTTCAGTTTAAGACGATGTCGCGGTCCCATGAAAGGACCATCCACGGCACCACGTCATAACGTTCTTTAAGAGCATCATGGGTAGTTCTCGGGCACCTGATTTTCTCTCTCAGTCACGTCAACTTCTCTCTCCGCCACATCAGCACAAACCAACCCCCTAAATCTTCTTTAACCACACCCAGAAACAACTCAAACACCCTACATTTTCTTCCATCCACGTCATTTGCGGATCAATTCTGAGTAAAACACAAAAAAATATTAATTCAAAAAAAACATGTTTTCATTTTTTTTGATAAAACGATTTAAAATAAATTTAAACATATTTTTAATATATATATACATGAATTTTCTAGTGAGCCCAAAACTTAATTTTTCTAAATTAAGCCCACGCAATATCCACAACTCATTTCAAATTGTAAGGTAGATTAAGAAAAAACGGTTATGTTAATGAATGGTGAGATTAACTGTTAAGATCGAACGATGAGATTGTAGTAGACTTAAATTAATATCCAATTAGAATGGTCACGTGCCCTGATCCAACCGACCGATTGGAAAATTGAAACCGCCCAATTTTCCGCACAGGCGGATGACGTGGATTGTTTGGATCAACTGTTCAGCTGATGTGTCTCGGGCGTCTGTTTTTTATTTGCCCGGTAAGGATGGTCTAACATCATGTTAGTAAATCCACACATTACCGGTCCTTGCGGCAACAAAGGATAATTTGTTACGGTTATTGTGGTAACGTTTGAATGTAATTTTTAGAAGCTCTTAACAGCTTTCAATGTGTCTAGAAATCCAGAAAAGTTGGAGTTTGCATGCAAACAAAAATGTTGAAAGTTTTGTTGATCGGTCCGACATGTTTTTTCAATGCAATTTTTTACGCTACAAGAAAAAACTTTTTAAGTGAGTTTTTCATGGATTATGGTGCTTTAACTATTCTCGTCCATGAAAATTATTGTCATGCCCCTAGCCTTTATATAAAGGACACATCGTGTAGACCTCCATATCAGGCCGGGCTGGCGGCCCGTTGGGCTAATTATGCCCAACTTGGCCCGACGGGTCTAGTATTATTTATTTATTTTAGGTATTTTTTTTAAAATTGGAGTTATTATACCGTAATTTTTTAAAATAATATTCATTTAAAAAAAATTCGAAAACTAATCACAAAATTTTTTTTTTCAAAAGTACGCAGATCGCGGGTCGAACCCGCGATCCGCGCAACCACGGATCGCGGATCGGATCCGCGATCCGTGCGACGGATCGCGCTATAAAAGCGCGATCCGTCGGGGTTTTTTTTTAACTTTTTTTTATTTCAGTTATTAAGTTTTTGAGTTTTCAGATTAAGTATTCAGTTAATTTTTGAGTTTTCAGATTAAGTATTCAGTTAATTTTTGAGTTTTCAGTTAATGTTTGAGTTTTCAGATTAAATTTTGAGGTAAAATCAGTTAATCTCAACTAGTTTTTATTATCTTCTCGGGTTCGCACGACACTTCTCTTCTAGTTTTTCTACAATTCGGAGCTCGCACAACACTTATTTCCCAGCTTATCTTGGACTCAGGTAAATTTTACACAAATTTTTTACTTAAGAATATTTTAAATTAAGATTTAATTTCTTTGTTAAATTTAAATTATTTGGAATTGTTTTGTTATTTTCTATTATATTTAATTATAAATATTAGTTGTATTTATGTATCTGTTTATAATTAAATTAATTGTATATACATTTAAAATTTGTATAACGTACATTTACGAAATTTATTATATAATATAAGTATTTGTAATAGTTATTTATTATTTTCTGTTAAATTAAAATTGTAATATTAGTTGTATTTATGTGTTAAATTGTTATAACTTTCATTATTTCTATAACATGCAATTTGTCATGAAATGTACGAGTAGATTATTTTTTAATTATTATAAGTAATTCTGTTTTTATTTTCATGAACAGTTGTTTTGACAAAATGAGTCATTTAAGTAGAAGTCGCTCTGTACAAAACGAACGTGAGTATAATGATGCAGTTGATAGAGAGTCTATTTCCCCACTTCTCGGAATACCAAATTGCATGTTCAGAGTCAATGATATTTGCACAAATGTAAGTACAAAAAAAGTATATTGTGTTAATTTTGTAAATATTTAAATTACAATTTTTTAATTGATTTATTTTTCACAATATATTTGAATATATTATAGCCGGAGGCTGTTTTGGAATGTCGTGCACATCGTCCAGTAATTCCTTTCCACGATTGTTTTAGTCAAGCACTCAAAAATTTGGGATTATATCAACTTGCCCAAATAAAACATACAAGGACAGACAATAGATTGATTACTGCACTTGTAGAGCGTTGGCGTCCTGAGACTCACACTTTCCACTTACCGGTTGGGGAAGTTGGATTAACATTGCAGGATGTTAGCTGTTTGTGGGGTCTACCTATCAATGGTATTCCAATAATCGGGCACAGTGATCGAGATAGTCGTGAGTTAATTAGAAATTGCTTTGGGATTGATATAAACGCCGAGATTATGAAAAAAGGTAAAAGAACGGTAGGAGGAGATGAGCCACAAATGTTCAAAGAGTCTGGATTTAGCATCAGTTTGCAATGGTTGCGGCTAAATTACGGGAATCTGCCAGAATTTCCCACAGATGAAGAAGTGGCACAATATACACGGGCTTTCATTTTAGATTTGTTTGGATCCATGGTTTTCCCTGATAGCTCTGGGACAGGTGTTCCAGTTATGTATTTGAGATTTTTGCAGGTGTTGGACAAGCCGATAGTATACAATTGGGGTGCGGCCGTGCTTTCATGTTTATATCGCAACTTGTCTATTTCATGTCAAACTGGGAAAAGGAACATTGGTGGTGCATTGTTACTTCTTCAACACTGGTCTTGGACTCGGTTTCCCGTAGCCCGGCCGAGACACGTGGGTCATGCTGAGTGTTTAGGTGGAGAAGACCTAGACTCGCGACCTCCATTTGCTATTAAGTGGCAATACCCACAGACTTATGAGGTTAGTGCCGCACATAATTGTCTTACACATTACAGAAATGAATTTGAATGTATGTTGGATGAGCATGTAAACTGGCAGCCGTATTATGAAAGTATGATGTCGCTTCCTGGCCGGGTATCTACTACTGATGCTGCATATTGGCTTGCGAGAGTGCCTTTGATTCATTTCTGGATGATTTCATGGCATTATCCAGAAAGAACTATGAGACAATTTGGATTTTATCAGACGACGCCACCGCCAGAACCTCATCCGTGGACAGAACTCAAAAGACTTGATAAGATAGTACATGCGGCCCGACAGAGAGATGATTGGTCAGCGAAGCATGAAATTTACATACGAATGTGGGAAAGACCGCATGTTGTTCACGAAGGTCGACCATATGATCCAAGAGAAAATCGACGGTATCGTCAGTGGTTTCAGCATAATGGTATGTACACAGTTTACATACGAGGCCAAATAGAGTTCGGTTTGGAAAGGCCGTTGCCACCCCCATGTGATTCTATTGAGGACTTAGGTTACGTTCCTGGTGGACCACGTATTCGACGTATGGTATGTATTTTGAACGACTTTGACGATTATTGTTTGTTGTGTTTTATTATCTAATTTTCAAACTACAATTGCAGGGCTTACATGGTATTCAACGGGCTAAATTTGTTATCAAGCAGTTGTACAAACGTGGAACTAAGGGATTGTGTAAAATGTTGCTGAAGAGTCACCAACTCGATGCTGTCGATTGCGATCAGGTGCATGAATTTGAAAGAGTACTGTGCGATGCTGGATTACCTGGAGATGTGGAGTCGATGACTGTCCTGTACCTAGAGTTGCAGACCAAACAACATATAGTTTTAGGTTATCCAATGCATCATACGATGATTTTGTCCCAGATTCATCGCAGTTTAGAGGTTCATATACATACGATGACATTGGAGCAGGACCATCGCAGCCAACGCAGTTTGGATCTTCTCAAACATATGGTGACATTGGAGCAGGACCATCGCAGCCAACCCAGTTTGGATCTTCTGAAACATATGGTGACATTGGTGCAGGACCATCGCAGCCAACCCAGTTTGGATATTCTGAAACATATGGTGACATTGGCGCAGGACCATCGCAGCCCACGCAGTTTGGGCTTTCCCAGATTCCCGAAGATTATCCAACTTATTGAAGGGAATGTGTTCTAAAAGTTTTACTTTTAAATGTCAATTATTATGAATTGAATGAGAAATCATTTTGTTCCTTGTTTATGTTATTCGTCCTTTAGAAGTGTTAAGGAAGAGGCTCTTGGTCCTTAACCGTAGAGCTCTAAAAGATATTGGTTTACATAAAACAAAAGATATTCGCAATCATGGTAATTAACATGGGACATTAATTACCGAGTTAAGATTGTCGTGTTGGTCATAGATCATTGTAGCTCTACAAGTGAGTGACGACACGGGTATGCAAAAGAGGAAAATATTACTTTTGTATACTGAATAGACCTAATAAGTAAAATATTATAGAAATGTGTTTCTGTGTCATTGATATTTTACTGTGTCTTTAGGTCCTTTGATATGAGACTTATATCTAATCACTTAAGGAATACTTAATTAGATCAGTGTCTTGAACTATCGATCAGTGTAGTGTAAAGGCATCGGTTGGTTAAATATAACTTTCGTTGGAGAAGATAGTCAGTCAAAAGATTATCATTGCCCCTCTTCATTGAGTGATGATATTAGTGGGCCCCTTGATAAAGCAAAGTTATAATGTGCACAATGTGATTTGAGTTAAGTCACATATTTATAACTAGCTTAAAGAGATCAAGAAATGAATACTAATACAAAGATGACACAATACTACTTTGTGTGTATTCTTAATATCATGAGGCAAGGGACGGACACAAGTGGTGCACTCCATCACTAAATGGATCGGGTTTTGGTTCGAGTGGAATTAAGACATCTAACTAATTGGGAGCTATAATGTGTAGCTAGATACCGCTTATAGCTTATGATATTAAGCTCTTAATATCACTGCCAACTTAGTCTAGATCCTCCCATAGGTCACACCACAAAACTGGGAAACAAGAAATGGGGATTTTGAGTTCATAAGGATGTGTCGGGTTTCATGTAGAAAATATGACACATGGGGTGAACAAGCAAAATCAAGATTATGTTGTGATTAATAACATAATTAGAATCTAAATTAAATTCATATGTGATGTAAATATTATGGGGTGTAATGAGTTGACATTACATAGGATAATATGTTACATAAGTTGTGAATTTACTACTAATCCCGAAATGTCAAATTTTGTAGGGGTTAAACCAAAATTTGACCAGTCTGCAGTACTGTGCAAAAGTCAACCGATGAACAGTACCCCCGGTCAACCGATGAACAGTACCCGGTCGACCGATGAACAGTAACCGGTCCATGATGAACAGTACCGGTCGACCGATGAACAGTAACGTGTCCATGATGAACAGTACCGGTCGACCGATGAACAGTAACGGTCGACCGGTCCAGACGGTTTTCTGCAGAATTAATTTAAGAATTAATTAGATCATGCATGGAATTGGTCCATAATTGATTTAATTCGTGGTTAATATTATTTATTAATAAATAATGGATGGTTAGATGGAATTTTGCATGGGATCATGGGCAAGAGATTGCAAATGAATAGGTAATTTGGAGATAACCTATAAATACAAGGTTATCTCATTACCTCCTTAATTTAATTCATTATTTTCTTGAGCAAAATTCTCTCTCCATAATTCTCCACGAAATTCCAGTAATTCTTAAGTTTAGTTTTAGTTCTAGAGATCATCTTCTCAAGGGAACTAAAGAGGGGTTAGTAATTGGATTCTAAACCCTATTGGAGATTGAGAGACTAGCTTTTCTCTCTCCAATCTTGTTTAGAGTTTGGTGAAATCTCGGAGGCATCCGGCGCAGCGAGGAGCATCCCCAACGTCTTCGGATCATCAAGAAGTTTTAGAGAACTTCTAGGTATGAATTTCGGAGTTCCTTTATGTTTGTTTTAATAGAGTTTCTGAAACTAGTTTGTTAAAACAAACCGATGCATGCAATAAATTCTAGAAAATTGAAAATTGATCCTTATTATACATAAAAATCCGAAATATATATATATGTATAATTAAACTAGAAATCCAACACTTATCAGACACCTGGTAGTAATTATGATACCCCTCAGTTGCCGCAAACAGACTTTGGGAATTTGTTGGATGGTATATTCAGTCCATTCACTGACCAAGGGTACACTTGTGAATTAAATCTTGTACCTTCCATAGTTTACGAGACTCAGTCACCTTATTTGCCTGTTCAAAATAAGTCACCTTTTCGACCTGTTGAGTCTCATTCACCTGTTCAGACTCAACCCCAATCTGAGTTGGTTCCATACGTCGTCTCTGATGATGAAAAAGAATCAGTGCATGTTGCGACTCCAGTCGGTCGAGGGTGCCGACGCAAGATGAAGACAAAGATTTTCACTCCCACGCAGTAGTTCATATTGTAATTCAGTTGTACTCGCGGTTGTACTTTAAGATCTTATGATTTTGTTTTGTAATCTTAATTGATATGGTTTGACTTATAAATAAGACATTATAAACATTATAAACATTACAACACATTCAACATTACAATACATTCAACATTACAATACATTCAACATTACAATATATTAAACATTACTATACATTCAACCTTCCCTTACATTGCAACGATCGCTTGGGTGATTAATAGAACCACAACCTGTACAATGACCCGGACCTATCCTTCCTTCCATGACATCCATCGTCATCGGTAAACGTTTTGACCTTCTCCTTCCTTTCTTGACGAGAGTTCGATCAGGTATTATTTTGTCTCCCATATATTCAGGCCAATCCTCTTCCTTCCCGTACACATCGAAGTGACCCTCCCATGTGTGCACTAGAGAGTTGACACTGTAGTACGAATGTGTATATTCATTGGCATTGTAGTTACGTGCGGCACACACTGCCAAAACATGACTGCAAGCGATACCTGTATTTTGTAGTCCCCGACACTTACACTTCGGTCTGGTGCCGTCACGTAGAATCACCTTGTAACTACGATCCCTCCTACCTCCAGTTCTGCTCACTCTTTCATGTTTGGATATGACCTCATATACTCCTGTATCGAAATCAGTTATTTTCACCTCATGTTGACATGCAACTGCTGCAGATTTTTCCAATATTTGTGTAACCCTCTCGGAAAAGATGTGTCCTCTTTGTGCCAACACACGTGCATGTTGTCTTCTGTTGTTGAACCACTCCAACAGTTTATAGTATGTCGCCTCTACAATTGCACAAATGGGTAAACCACGAGCTTCTTTGAAAACATTGTTCAGACACTCTGCAGCATTGCTTGTCATTATTCCCCATCTTTGGCCTCCGTCGTGACACAACGACCACTTACTAGGAACCTCCGGTTCATTCTCATTTGTTTCATCTTTTTTCCCTATCCCTTTTATGTATTGTAATGCATCTTTACTCCAATACTCAATTTGTTCCAAACTGGCTTTGAAATCCCACGGATTACTGTGTCTGCATGCTGCCTTGAAGGCGTCAACTGCATATTGATTCTTACAATTTTTGAGCAAGTTTTCGGCAAGATGCTGTGCGCATAAACGGTGAACTGCTTCATTTCCTTCCTCGTGCCAACCGTAACCGGGATTCCTAAAAATGTGTTTAATTGCAGCATGTCGATCAGATATGACACATATCTTCCTATCTCCAATCACCTCTCGTCGCAACCATCTCATAAACCATCCCCAATTGGATATGTTTTCCTTCTCAACGAGCCCAAATGCAAGAGGCAGTAGTTGATTCTCAGCGTCATACCCAACAGCAACAAGTAACCTTCCTTCGTATCTACCTTTAAGAAATGAGGCGTCTATGCTGATAACAGGACGCAGATATTTGAATGCCTGAATACAAGGACCAAAAGCCCATGCTGCACATTTAAACTGACGGACACCAGCGCATGGTAAAGGGTCAGAATGAACTACAACTTTACTTCCAGGATTTGATTGTTTAATAGCATTTAACAATTGAGGCAACAAAGCATATGAACCCGACCAACTTCCAAACATGTAAGCAATAGCAATCTCGCGGGCACGCCATAATTTATTGTACTTTGGATTAACACCTGGAAATATTTTTCTTACCAGACCAAACACCTGTTTAATCGGGAGCGATACATTATTTTCGACATCTTCACGGATGATATCAGCCATCATCTTTGCAGTCAGCTGAGCATAATCAAATCGGGCAGCTGTGGACCTGCATATATGCTTATACGGACATTTTCTTATAGACCATGCATCACCCGAACCGGTCCGTGTAGCGTACAACATCCAGCTACAATTTTCATCTTTACATCTCACCCTATATTTGGTTTTGCTGCTGTCTTGCACCTTGATCTCCCGATTATTGTCAATGTGCCATTTCGATATTGCGTTCTTCAGAGCGTCTTTTGATGAGAATGCTTGATTCTCAGCTAACAGACCTTCAACTATTACGCTGCTTTCTATAAATGATGTATCTGCAGGAACCCAACTAGAACAATCATGAAAGCTTTTAGCAGGGTGAACCGAACCCCTCCATCTAAATGGGTTGTATTGGCTTAACTGACTCACGTTCGGACCAATATCTTCATCTTCCTCAATCTCATCAGCATCCTCGTCGTCCTCACCTGATGATTCATTCTCTGTATCTATATTGTAATCTTCGTCATCATTTTCTTCTTCATCATCTGTTGGTATAGGCACGAAATCAGAAGTTCTATTCGCAGGTCGACTGGTTTCTGCTATGGTGTTTGCATCACATGATTGTTGAGATATGAAACCTGCACCACTACTACTACCCGGTTGGTTACCTGTAAACATCTCAACCCTCCACTCAATTTCCACAGGATTCAACTGTACATATAACTCCATCATTCCCATTTTGGAATAAGTTGTTTCATAGGCTATTCTCCAAGAATTCTCATCATATACAGACATCACAATAAAAAAAAAGTAACCGGTTGGTGCAATGTTACAACGATATTGAATATTCATCGAGTACTGAGATTCTTCGACATTCAAACCTTGATATATCCAACTCTTAAGTTCTTCTAAGGTTACATTTTCGCTCGTTGAAAGTGTAAGTCTTGGACCTATCGTGTACTCTACACCGTAACTTGCATTTTGAACTATTTCACCGCCAAAGTACACACTTACCGCAATCATTTTGTTAACTACAATGAAAAATTCTTTAATCAGTTTTATATTACAAATTATATCAAGATTTGATATTATTACCAATTATTAATAATGTGACATAAATAGAAATTAAAAATGAATAAAAAATTACCTCAAATTTTACCAGGAAAAAACACACGGATAACAAAAATTGATATCACCAGGCACAATTTGAAGACTGTGAAAAGAGTAGAATTTCAATATTTGATATTATTACCAATTATTAGTAACTATAAATATAAGAATGAAAAAAATAATTACCTCAAATACCCCCAGGAAAGACACACGGATCAGAAAAAAAGTTATCACTAGGCACAATTTCAAGACTGTGAAGAGAGTAGAATTTCAATATTTGATATTATTAACAATTATTAATAACTATAAATATAAGAATGAAAAAAATAATTACCTAAAATAACACCAGGAAAGACACACGGATCAGAAAAAATAGTTATCACCAGGCACAATTTGAAGACTGTGAAGAGAGTAGAATTTCAATATTTGATATTATTAACAATTATTAATAACTATAAATATAAGAATGAAAAAATAATTACCTCAAATATCACCAGGAAAGATACACGGATCAGAAAATTGATATCACCAGGCACAATTTGAAGACTGTAAAGAGAGTATAATTTCAATATTTGATATTATTACCAATTATTAATAACTATAAATATAAGAATGAAAAAATAATTACCTCAAATAACACCAGGAAAGACACACGGATCAGAAAATTGATATCACCAGGCACAATTTGAAGACTGTAAAGAGAGTATAATTTCAATATTTGATATTATTACCAATTATTAATAACTATAAATATAAGAATGAAAAAAATATTTATCTCAAATAACACCAGGAAAGACACACGGATCAGAAAAATTAATATTACCGGGCACAATTTCAAAACTGTGGAGAGTAGAAGTGGAAATGTAGGAGGAATTGAAAAAATAATTGGATTTAAAAAAAAATTGACGAACCGCCTATTTATAAGAACTCGCGCCCACGCACCCGCGATCCGTCACCACGGATCGCGGGTTCGACCCGCGATCTGCGTACTTTTTTTTTTTTTTTTTTTGTGATTAGTTTTCGAATTTTTTTAAAATGAATATTATTTAAAAAAATTACGGTTATTATAGGTATTTTCTAATATTTTTTAAGCTATTTTAAAAAAATTAAAAAATTTGGACGGGCCGATCCGGCTCGGCAAAGCACGGGCCCACCTAGGCCGATGTCCGTTATCGTGATAAGCCGACTTCAAGCCAGGCCTAGAGTGGGCCGACCCGGTACCCAGGTTTGATGTCCCGTCATCTTCGTGGTTTCACACGTGGCCCTTATGTTGTACAAAATTGTCTCAGTATTTACAAGTTTGTCGTTCCGAAATTTCCAACAACCAAATTTGCACGTTTACTACCTAAATTATTTTGCTTTCGGCAACCATCACTTTACTGACCTCCCTCGTCATCGCCTCCTTTCCCTTCTCCAAACATCCACCTCCACCGTTGCCTTGTCAAAATCAACCCCCGGTGGACAGCCTATCTCATTACAGGTGGAGGATTTGAAGTTCGGAGTGCCAAGGAAGGAAGGGGCCAACATGTCACCTACCTTCGTCGACAACCACATCTCCGAAAAGTAGACGAAGGCAAAACGGTCTATACGTCGGATTTGGCGTTTCCTTGAGAAGTGGAAACACGTCGCTGATACATTACTTTTTCTAGCTTTTCATAAGTGAGTTTTTCGGGTGGGAGGGAGAAAAACTCTCCAGTTCAAACTTTTGGACCAAAAAAACTCATTTGACCAAACATGCAAGCGTTTCCTATATGTTTATCTGTAGATTCTGCTTCCAGGCCATTACAGCCATTATATATATTTTATTTTGATAAGCATTACAGCTAAAAGATTCAGGTGGATATCAAAACATCAAAAGCACGGCATCGACACAAGTATCATTCTCCATAAGACAAAAGTCTCCAATATGGTGGCAAACAGAAGAGTGACTTTCAAGCCCTGTCTGCGTAACATCATACCATCAATTTGTCCCAAAACACGGGGGAAAACACACACACGGGCACAACTGTTTAATCTACTGTTTCAAGCAAGCAGCAACATTGGGGAACATCACTGTCCTCCGGCAGCATCAGGCTTCGGAGCGTCTTTGATTTCATCACCAGCTTCCTCCTGCTATCAGATAACTCGATCAGGATTTCTAGAATCGCATAATTTGGAAGCCCAAAATAAATCAAGAAAGAAAATTAGCACGGCATGATAAATTACAGACCGTGACATCAGAGGTCCAGAGAGTCAAATTGTCTCTAAGAAGCTGCATGATCAGGGTGCTGTCCTTGTATGACTCCTCACCCAAACTATCAAGCTCTGCAATAGCCTCATCAAAAGCCTGCACAAAATATAGTATTGAGTGGTATAACCAATTCAGATCTACAGGGTCGCATGTCAAATATTATTGACACTCTAATTAGCCCAACAAGAAGCTTCATGGTCCGAGAGCTCCGAAGAAGAATGAACCAAAAGAGGGTCACACGATTAACAAAAGAGTCATACTTACATTGGTGACATCTCCAACATAATACCAATATACCATAAGCATCAAATAAGGGATGAGGGGGAATCATGAAAAAATATACCTAAAATATTTCACTGCTACTATTACTTTTAGGTACAGTGACATGACCCCGGTTTAGTTTAACGTGACAGTGAATGCCTTCAGGACATGAATCACTAGGTATGGTCTATTTTCCTTTAGAACGTTTAGGTAATAGTGTATGGTCTGGTTTACCAAAATATATGAGGAATCCCCGTCTTCGAAACCTCCTTCCTAGTGCTTGTGCATATGAGGTAAACCTGCAGCATTCTCCATGCAATTGATACACGTACACTAAATCATCTAATCAACAGAACCTACGTCGAGCTGTGTTTTGGTAACGTATGATACTAATGTTGGCACATAATGGGGTAGTAAGTAAAATGGTGCTGTCTATTTCCTTTACAATCAACTTGTAAGAAATATTCTTTGTTAATTGTAAGGACAGGGACTATAAAAAGCATATCAAAATAATCAATCGATCACTTCAACATCAACGTCTCACAACATGCTTTGTCTAGTGGGAACTTTCTTTATCACGAAGTTAGAAATATTCAAGAATAAAGAAATATGAAAAGGAATCTTTGGAATGAGTGTGCAGAAGAAACAAAAATGTGTTTCTTTTCTAAAAATAATATAGTGTAAGAGCCCTGCATGTTAAAACTATTAACATGGACTAGCATGAAGTAGTGAACTAGTAAGAGTTCAATAGAAGTGAATAAGTCAATTGATTGGACTGCTTAAATACACAGTACAACAAGCATATTAAGTAACAACAGATTATGGGTGTCTTATGATAGTGAATCTAATTATCAACAACAAGGTGCGTGATTAGATCATAAGTTATTCATGATAAAAAAACAAAAGCACGCCAAAATTTTCTGTCACTATATGTCAGAGTATGTTCTAATTATCAAGTATTAAGACTAAGTAACATTTCCATATTATAATTAGCCATCAAGGTCAGAAACTTGAGAAAAAACACTCTGAGAATAATTCGAAGTAGGACATCCTGAAGCCCCAACTGGTCTAGGGAATGTTTAAGGTTATTTAACAAATATACAATTTCCTTCGAATTATTAAAAATGTGGAAATCGGGTTTAAATTATAATGTCTACTGTGAAAACATTGCTGATATGTGAGAGATTCTAATATGCTAAGACACAGACAAATACACCAGCACCTGGTTGGACCATGATGGGTATTGGCGTTACGGGTGCCACTGTGTGATGGCTATATATGCCAAATAGAGGTGCCATGATATGTTAAGTGAATCATACATGTCACACACATAACGCTGTGAGGATGTGTCACAAACAAATGGAAGCAGTCGATAACCAGGACATTGATAATCAGGACAAGTATATTCAAAAACAGCATTTCTTCTGAAAAGGTATAGTAGGTGGAGGTGAATTTAGGTTTGTGGAGGGCAAATGGGACAAAACAAATAAGTTCCTTCTGTTTTAAGGTTATTAACCTAAATAGATAGCTGGAGTTACAGAAAGGCATGTTTGAGGAATAAGGGAGCATGTGGGAGTATATATGTACTAAAACCCCAAAATATTAGCTACGTTGTATATGTGAAACCCAAAATATCACTATGCTTCCATGACCTAATGAAAACAATAGAGACAAACCTGCTTTGCCAGATTGCAAGCACGGTCAGGGGAGTTCAGGATCTCGTAGTAAAACACCGAGAAGTTAAGGGCAAGACCTAGCCTTATTGGATGAGTTGAAGCTAGATCAGTCATAGCAATATCCTATACAAAAAAATTAGGTGAAATCAGCATAAAGAATTTATAGTTACTTTCTGAGGGTTAAGGTTGACTACTACAAATTCTGAAGAAGCACCAACCTGGGCAGACTTATAAGCCAGCAGAGTGTTCTCCGCAGCCTCCTTCCTCTCAGCACCGGTCTTAAACTCTGCAAGGTACCTGCAACACAAGGAGCTCCAAATGAATACCGAATGCATGAACTGAAGAAGGAAAGGATGAAAACTGCGAAAAGTTATTAATGATAATGTGAATTCATTTTTTCAATCGTCAAAGCATTTTCTTACCTATAGTAATCTCCCTTCATTTTGAGATAGAACACCTTGGACTCTGCAGTGGAAGAGGATGGCACAAGATTGGATTCCAGCAGCTTAAGGATTCCATCACAGATCTTACTGAGCTCAACCTCGATCTTGCCCCGATAGTCTTTGATCAAGGACACATGTTCCTCGTTCCCACGGCTCTCCTCTTTTTGTTCAATGGATGACACAATGCGCCAGGAGGCACGACGTGCCCCAATGACATTCTTGTAGGCTACAGAGAGGAGATTTCGCTCCTCGACAGTAAGCTCCTCGGTGTCCACCGCCTTGACGACCTTCTCCATGAATTCCACCATTTCCTCGTACCGCTCAGCCTGCTCGGCCAACTTAGCCATGTACACATTGTCCTCTCTAGAAGCCTGCGACATCTCTTCAACTCTCTAAATCCCTCTTCTTCTTATTACATGTAAAGAAACAAAAACATAGCATGAATGAGAAGAAGAAAAAAAAATCAACTTTCACATAACATCTAATACCTTTCGAACTCCAAAAAGTTAAATCGAATCCGATACTTATTGTCGTTTCTAACCGGATATTCGAAATACCACTTCAAGAGTTTTTGCTTGCGATTGGTCTACTGTGAAAAGTCTGATGATTTCATCTAAATCGTGTACAAATTACAAAGAAAAATTACATTTTCGTTCATACTACAAGATGAACGAATTACAAACCCAACTTCCACTTCCCCAAACCCTAATGCACAAGCTATGGAAAAGGGCAAATAACTTTTTTATCCAAGAAGAACCAAAAAAGGGGGGGAACCATCGGATACCCAATCCTTTTACCATTGAAAAAGTTAAAATCTTTCCACACTCCAGAATTCCACCAAGCAAAAAGTTCGCGAAAAAAAACCCAAAAATAAAATAAAAATTGTTCTGGTCAAAGATGCGAAAGCAGGTTGGGAAGGGAACAGAATGAGGTGGAGAAAGAGGGGAAATCACGCACTCGGATATGGGCTTTCCGACGAAGTCGACGACCGGAGACGGAAGGGAGAAATGGTTGGTGTGGAACGATGTCTTCGTGAGGACCACGACCACGAGATGAACGAAACCCTCGCCCTCAAGGCCACGTACGCGGGATGGGCCAATCAGAAAGTGACACGTGTGTGGGTGAGATGGTTGGGACCAACACCTGTTGGATTCTACGTAGAAGTGGGTTAGTGGGGCTTAATAAGCCCCGGTTGGTTTTCTTTCGAATTTGATTAATTTGGTTAACGTAGTTGATCTAGTTGAGAACATCATTAGTTTACGATTTGCTTCGGAGGTACATATTGGTTTGTTGGTGGGAGTGTTAATTATGTTAATACGTATTAAATCTTGTATTCGTTGGTTAGAGTGTACAACAAAACGTGTGGAGACGCATGAGGTAAGGAAGCTCAATAGTATTGAATCTTAATTTCTTGTCACGTTTTTTAATTACCAGCAATCGAACAGGTTATGGGTGCAACAGACTCAAATATACCAAGGGACCGTTTGGGATACACAGCTTTTGAGTCTGGGATTTCAAAAAGTTGTGTTTGTATTTGAGAGATAGATAGTTTTTTTAACGGTTCAAAAGTTTTAAAGTGTGAGTCTTATTTTTCTGTTTGAGATATTAATGTTTGGATTTTATTTTTGTTACCTTTCATGTACCATTCTAGATGTAAAAAAAATTGTATAAGTTGTTTGATATGTATTTTTAAAATTTGATGTTTCATCTTATAAGAAAAATGACAATCTATTTAAAAGTCATATAGTTAAAATTTTATGCTTCAACCCAAGCCAATTTAGAAAATCTTTTTCAATGTAATTTTCAATTTTAATTAATATGATAGTCTGCATTTTAGTTGGGTCATTAAACGTGTTAATCTTTTTAAATTTAAAATTAAAAAGACAAACCTATCTTACTACAAACAAGTAGGTTATAACATATTAACAAGTTCTCTTCGAGAGAGTACAGCAACAAGTTTGAAAAAATATATATTAAAAATTTGAATTAAAATAATACATGTTTCGATTTGGTGACTCACACATTAAGATTTTTTTTATAGAATTTGATGAAAATTGTGATCTAATTAACTTTATTTATGAAAATTTTAACTCGTGGATTTAATTTTACTACGTTAGGGCGTCTAACTCTAATCGCAGATACCAAAAACACCGTTTGGGACTAAAAGTTGTATTCCAATAATTAGTGAGACTCAAACGTAGATTTGTCAAGTGTGCCAAAGGAATCCCAAGTTAATCGTTATCCAATTAACAGAATCGTCGTTTGTCAATCTTGAACCACCCCTCTTCACATATTTAAAACGAGATGATGAAAAGACAACCACTAATGCGATCGAGTTTACTCCCTTTCCAGCTGTGTTACATCTCTTTATTCCGCATGGATACGGTTATCACTCTAATAGCGAACTTTAATGTCGTTTTATGGGTCTTGAGGGAGACGGATAAGTCAGCTCTTACGTACTCTCCTTCCACGTAATGGGTGTTTTGGTAATTTTGTTCATTCTATCATGTAATTAAGTTTTGGATGAAAAATGATTTTTCATATTGCCGACTCTCAGGTCTCAACTATTGCTTGCAAGTTGCAACTCCATTAATTATAAAGCCAAAGATGATATAGGAAATTACTAATATAAGACCACGAAAGAATTCCAAGCAAAGCAACATATGATTCTGAAAACGTGAGATTGTGACTTCCACACACAAACAAACTTAATTGCGAAACCTAATGTGGAGTGAGAATTTGTGTGAGACCGTCCCAATCAGACCTTGGAATAATGTGCATCTACAACAACGAATAGAAGATATTATTATAATCGATAGAAGTTTACACCAACCACACGTAAAATATAAGAAAATATAACATACGTTTAAGTTGTATCCGGGTGTAATATTAGAAATTCAGGAGTTGTAACATGCAAGGTGTCAAAATCCAAAAGGTCAAAGTCTATCTAAATTAAGAGGAATCGAAGTATAATTGGGTCAAATAAATTAAGAAATGGTCCGTACTACCGCCGTCTAACAAGTAACAACCAAGCTAATACATGCGCTAATCTAGATAATTTGTGATTTATATTAGTTTAGTTTTTTTGAAACCAAAAAGAAAAGAGGGGAAAAAAAACCAAAAAGCGCCGATTGGCGCTTGGTGAGTGGGCAAATCCGTAACCGCTGTCAAACTCAAAACAGTTAACTCCCACACACAACTCTCTCCCTCTCCATTAAACAAGAGAAAGAAGTTTAGACTTTAGAGAGAGAAAGCAAACAGAAGCGCTAATCCTAATTTCCAAAGTAGCGACGCCTTTCTCCACTTCCAACCAACCACAACACGAGGCATCCCAATCAAAATCGCATTGGAGAAAATAAAAGAAAATTTCAAATCAACCACCCTTTCTTCTTCGGATTCTCTTCGGATTATGTCGTCCGACACCGACCTCGCGTCCAGTCCCACCGCGGAAGAGGTCGGTTTTGATCTCCTTTTCGCTCGATTTTTAGTTGTAAAAATCCCGTCTTTTTGGGTCCGCTTTTGTGGGTTTTCGGGAGGGGGTTTAATCTGTCGTTATCGTTGTTGTTGTTTTTTTTGCTTAATAGGAAAAGGAAGAAAGTGATTTTTTAAAGAATTCCGAAATTTGATTTAGTGATTTGGATGTGATTGGGATCACTAGTGGTTTGAGAGGTTTGAGTTGAAACTTTGTGGGAAATAAGTTAGTGACAATGTTTAAGTAATATTTATTGTTTAATAAGTGCAATCTCCACTAATGGTAGATGCAAATGCATTTTTTGATCTCTTTATGAATTTTGGCAAGAAAACCGACTTGCGTGAAAAAGAAAATCGATGAATATTTGTGGTTGTTAGTTAGTTATTCAACAAATGGTATTCAAATTTGCGCCATTAGGCTCCTTGGAATCCTGGACTGAAATGTTTTTAGTGTTTGTTTGTGGAATTCAGGTATGAAATTGGTTTCATTATTGACTCCCTTGGGTGTCAAATGAGTATCTGACCATTATTGAGTATAATCTTGGGTGGATCATGTGTGTGCTGATCTAACCAAGTACAAGCATTGCCGACGATGTGGTTTTCAATTTTGGATCTCTCGAAATCAATGAGGATCAAGTTAGGATGTCTTGTTCTTATACAAGTCATCCAGCCGTGGAATGTAGACAAATAATGTCTAAGCCAGGTGTTTAGTATCATAGATATGGTTCTTTATCGAGGGAGAAAATATTGAAGAGATCCAGTAATGTTATTGTTATTAACAGAATTTGAATGCAAATGATATTACTATTAAATTATGCTTGTGCCACATGTTAATTCACGATTTATTGTTTTGGACTTTAGGGATTCCGGGTTTCATTGTTTCCCGGTACTTTAATAAAATCACTTTCCCATTGTAAACACTTGGATATTTTTTGGCATTTGTTCTACCCAGCGAATTGATACGGTTCATAATCTTGTTATTTCTGGTGAACTAGGATGGTCGGAGAAGCCAGAGTGATGATGGGAGCAATAACTTACCCAGCATGTCTTCGGAGCCAAGGCACTGGAGAGATGTTTTTTGGCTATTTGTATTCATCTTTCACGTGGTTGGGTTGGGGTTTGTACTTGCAATCTTTGGGATAAACAGATTTAGAGTGCCAGATAGACTTCATATTGATAGATATACATCTCGATTCAATCCGAGCAAGGGAGGGTTAACAGAAACTTATTGGCCCATATATGGTGTAGCAGGTGGTGTGGGCACTCTCATTGGGTTCTTGTGGTTGTTGGTTTTGGGAGTCCAGGGTAGCCAACTTATGAAGATTTCGATCCACCTCCTTACTACTTACCTTGCTGTTATAAGCGTATTATGTTTCTGGAGCAAGCAATTTTTCTGGGGCATTGCATTTGCTGTTGGTGCAGCTGTACAGTTCTTATATGTTCTGTCAGTAATTGACAGGTAAAAAACCTGCTTTTGAAGGGTTTTTTTTTTGGCATTTCAACGATTCATGTAATGATAGGTGTATTTGGTTTGTGTTGAACTCTTAATTGTAGTCAATAATATTCTTCTAACATGAACTTATGTTCCGCAGAATTCCTTTTACAATGTTGGTATTACAAAAGGCGGTGGAGATGGTATGGAACCTTCCCGAGGTGATGAGAATAGCTTATGCTTTCATGATGATAATGCTCTGCTGGATGGTGATATGGTCTTTTGGGGCAGCAGGCGTTGTGGCTTCGAGTATTGGCGGCAATGGACGTTGGTGGCTTCTTGTGGTGAGCTGGCAAGTTTTTTCTTCTGGATTCCGTATATTAGTGCTTGTAAAAGAAGTAACTAATAAGAAGATGATGGTTATTTCAATAACAAGCTTATCTATCCACCTTTGTAGGTATTCTCTGTGAGTTTATTTTGGACCGGGGCTGTCCTATCTAATACAGTTCATGTTGTAGTATCTGGTATAGTTTTCCTTGTTCTAAATCATGGTGGTCGAGAAGCTGCAACAATGCCTCAGAAACCACTGCTTAAATCGTTGAGATATGCAGTTACGACTTCCTTTGGTAGTATTTGCTATGGCTCACTTTTCACAGCTGCCATCAGAACATTGCGTTGGGAGGTAAGTGCACGAAATGATTTTTTGCTTTCAAGGGTGAAATTTCTTTCGCATATTTTATCGTGATAATTTGTTCTGCTTAGTTGGTCATTTCCATCTTCATTTTCAGATTCGAGGAATTCGATCTAAAATTGGCAATAATGAATGCTTGCTTTGCTGTGTTGACTTCCTCTTTCATATTGTCGAGACACTTGTTCGATTTTTCAATAAATATGCTTATGTTCAGGTAAATGTTTTATTTCTTACCATTTAAGGGTGGAGTAATCTTTGTTGATGCTACTTTCACTTACGATTCTGAGTCATTCTCTTAGATTGCAGTAAGCGGAAAGGGCTTCAACCATTCAGCCAGAGATGCCTGGGAGCTATTCCAGTCAACTGGGGTTGAAGCACTGGTGGCGTATGATTGTACTGGAGCTATTCTAATGATGGGCATTGTCTTGGGTGGGCTTATGACTGGGACGTGTGCAGGTGTTTATACCTGGTATAGTTGGGAAGACAGATTTATGATGGTTGCCAGTACTTCCATGCTGATGGGGATGATTTTGGTGAGTTTTTGAGATTTGTGACTACAACTGCACATTTTATAGTTTCCTAACTCACTTGCTGTTCTAGCAGTCTCAATGAGTCCCTACATTTTCATTACAATTATTCATACTACTGATTAAATCAAATTGATAGAAATAGATCTTGAGCTCGGTTGGAAGAAGTAGCTTCTAACTTTTGACTAGGACAAGTAATTTTCTATACTACAATCATTATGTGCGGATTCATAAATAGCAGAGGATTGGCTGGACTGACATGATGGCATCACATATGGTGCTTGTTGTGGCTGTAGCCTTTACTTATTTTTCAACCTTCCCCTTGCTCTATTCTTTGATATAAAACCTTCCCTGCACTTGGGAAACGCCGGGGCACTGAGCTACATCATTGCCTAAGTAAACATTATTATGGCGGCAGATGCATGAGTCGGTAGCATACTTCATATAAAAAAAGCCAATTGAATACTATAAATGACTATATTAAATAACCTACTGTCGCTTTTTGTGCAACGACTACTGCTTGCAACTTTGCATTACCTTCTTTGCTGATTCCCTCAGTTCATATATTAAAACTCCATCCGCATTCATGTACTTAGGGTCGTACTATAGAACGCCATATGCTTTTCGGGTTTATGTAGTCTTTTCGGGTTTTTGTATCCAGGTTACTTAGAATTAAGAAGTTGACGTCCTCTTCGTTTTTTTTGATCCGCAAGTGATGGTTTGTTTTTTCCTTGTTCAGGTAGGTGTGGCAGTGGTAATCATCGAAAGCGCTGTTACATCGATATTCATCTGTTATGCAGAAGATCCGTCACTCATCCATAGATGGGATGCCGTGTTCTTCAACCAGATGTCTGAAATGCTTCATCAGCGACTGCAATATAGAAGTGCCCGTGTTAGAGAACTAACTAGTCAACTTGACGCACAAATACCAGAAGTAGCACCCGTATAGCGTCGTGAAAGCTTGATACATAGGTGTTAACAGACCTCTTTTATTCAATATAAAAGTTTTTTCCCATTTTAGTACAATGAACAATTTATTACCGTGCAAACTTCTAAGTACTAACTATACGGCGTCTGTTTCCCAAACATCAATCCTAATTACCAGTTGGCTAACCCATTAGCAACAGCAAGGGTAAAACATCCACCGTAGGCGACACCTTGTTTCCTGACATCATTCCTGATGCTCTGGTTAGGTAACCCACCTAGCAATTGCAAGGGTGTGACGGCCACCACAGGCAACAATTTCGGCACACCACCGTCTGTTTTCACTATCAATGCCCTGGGGACGTTGTAGGTCTATGGGTACTTCCACTGGATGACCAGTGGTCACTTTCCTCCCATATCCAAGCCGGCCATGGTCTCCCCGCCCATACTGCAAACAACAAATAGAAACCATGAACCATTAATCCAACACCACTCGAAATTAACCATAATCTCTAAAAACTGGAAAATTAGTTCGTGCAATTGTTGCATTTAGCTATTTTTTATAAAATATAGCTCAAAACTATTTCAGAAAGCCAGTTGAACTTTCTTAGCTGATCCTAAAGTGCAACCAAAATTTTATTCTGTTAATAACTACATAATATTAGTTTTGCAATATTTTCTCAGATCACCTTCGAATTAGTATACTCATTTTAATAAAATCAAAAGTTATATTATCAGTCAAAGTTAATAGTTTTTGCATGTGAAGAACTCATAAGGGTACATGCTATTAGCAATTAAGCTTAAGATTGAGTTTGAGAGAATTGCACCCAGGCCAAGCCACCTAGGGCTACAGGCAAACACGATTACAGAAACCAAAATGCACAAAAAAGGATGTAATAAATAAACTTACAGAAAACATTCTTCCATCTCGTGTACAAGCAACTGAATGAGTACCTCCGCACGATACCTATATGTTACACAAATCCAGCATTCAATAACATTGTTGCCTCTTATTGGAGAAAAAAATGTAGGTCACGGCATAAACTAGGAAAGACTATTATAAGAATGTTTCTAAAGTGTGAAAGCACCTGAACTATGTCCGCGCCCGCCAAAAGTTGAACCTTCTGAGGAACCATTTTACTACTCTTGTCATCTCCGAAACCAAGCCTCCCATGTTCCCCTCTTCCCCAAGCATATACCTAAAATTTCATAAGTTTTTTCAAAGTGAACTAGCTGACATAAGTTGCCCATGCTTAGGAAATAAAATAAACACCTCTAGCACAGATATTCATGGAATCATGTTTAAAGATCATTTTCTGAGTATTCGATCAAGCTGGAACTAGCTAGTCTGAGATGATAAATAAGAGACAGTAGTTGAAAGGGTGGTGAGATTTTATGGCCCTAACTCTTAAGTGATGAGCATGTTACTGGTAATGCTAGATATACAACCTTCTGTATAAATTACAATGATGTGACAGTACCACTGTATCAGTTTGGTTTACTGTTTGTTCATTGTTAGAATGTTGGGTACTAAATGCAACTCAGATAGTCAGATATGCCATTTTTCAAGAAAAAAGAATTATTCCTGTTGACGATTTGAAACTAACAATGTTTGATGTGGATATCTGAATCAATCATTTTCTCCTTTTCTTCAGAGTTGATCAATAAGTTGTATATTTACATACAACCAAAGGCAGTTAGTGGAAACTGGAAACAAATAATTCCTAAATGGACTCTGCAAGGTTATTGGAAACTAAAATTACCTCTCCATTATCTGTCAGAGCAGTTGAATGCCATCCTCCAGCAGCAATATCCACCTATAAATGAAAATACACAGCTTGTTCACATACCTGGAATCATGGACATACATTAAATTACAGTGCCTATTTTACAATGATGACTTAACTCCTAGAGGTTGGAGCTAAGACAGGGCAACCACAAATTAAATCACTGAAGCAAGATATATATAAAAAGGCTAGAATCATGCAGACCAAACGATAATTTTTACCTCAAAAGGGCTTGTGACGATGACATGACCACATACAACAACAACAAAACCTTTAATCCCAAACTAGTTAGAGTATGCTAGAAATGAACTCTAAGGAATCACGATTCAGACACGTGAATCGCCCTCTTCCACGTGTTTCTATCCAACGCAAATTCCTGAGGCACATTCCATTCTTTTAGATCTCTTGTGACCGTTTCCTCCCAAGTCAATCGTGGTCTACATTTTCCTCTTTTTGTGTCTTCGATCCGATTCGATACTCATCTTCTTATAGGTGTCTCCAAAGGTCTTCTTTATACATGTCCAAACCATCTCAGTCTGTGTTATATAATTTTCTCTTCCATTGGAGCAACTTCAACTCTCTCACGAATATAGGTAAAAATTGTAGAAAATGAACAATCTTACGGAAAGTTAAGCAGCACGCTAGAAGCAAGAGAAAGAGTGGATAGGGGTAACACTAAGTCACTAACCAAGTTAAGATCAGATAGTCCTTGAACAAGAATAGGCTGTGATCTTGGTTGAGTATCTCCAGTCCCAAGTTGACCATATTCATTGTTCCCCCATGCCCACAAATTTCCTTCCTCTTCAAGTGCCAAATTATGAAATGCCCCAACAGCAATTAGCCGAACCCGTTCAAGACTTTGTACTTTTACAGGAGTAGAAATCTGTTTTCTGAAATAAGGGACTTGTGAGTGTAATTAAAAAGACAAAAGATAACAGCTTTTAGAAAGTTCTAAATGAAGAAGAAATACATATCCCCAGGTGGCCACGGTTGACCCCAAGTCCATATGTGCCCATCATCTGTAAGCACCACTGAGTGCGTACCTCCAGCTGCTACCTGAAAACAATTGAAACATTCATCAAATTCTGGGGGGGATGGTTTGTTTGTAAAGCTAACGGGCTAATAACGCAGTTACTTTCAAATGTAGGGTTAGGAAAATAAATTCTTTTTTTCTTATCAGTAAAGGACAATGAGTTCATACTGTACTTATTCAAAAATAGTCACAGATGTAAGAATGGCAACTTCTTCATTAATTTCGACAAAACAAATGCAAAAAAAACTTATAACTTACAACGACAAAAATAAAAAGACCCTTTGGTAAATGAAATACAATACACAAAATTAAAAGCCACATTGGTCTAAGTGAGTCAGCACAGTCCGATTAGTTTCTAGTAGTATAACTAATGCCAAACTCCAGATGCTAAGCCACAGTTGTCTTACAAACATAATAAGTTGAGATGTTTGGGAAAAGGAATACAACCATTCAAATTCAAATAGGTAAAATGTTGTCACCTGACGAACAGTAAGCTTCGGTGCACACCGCTGAGGTATGACAATATCTCTTCTCACTGTCCTACATTCGTCTTTCCGCTCAGGCTCCTCCCCACACTGTCCATACTCGTTTCCACCTATCCATCGAGGAACAAACAAGTCAATATATAAGAGGAAACAATAAAAAATAATACACTATCTTCTTGGCTTCAAAATAAAAATTGAAAATCAACATACCCCAAGCATACGCACGACCTTTATCGTCCACTGCTAGGCAATGCCACCCACCAATAGCCGCCTGAAATCAGAGAGGAATTACAAAAGCAAACTAAAATCAAACCATCCTAACCTGTAAAAAGGAATACAAATAAAACAGTAAGAGCACCATTATCTTCCAAAATGCACCTGAACGATTTTAACACCGGCAAGAGATCCCACAAGACTAGGAACACTCTCCGTCTTCGTCTCCGGCGGATGACCTAACGTACCCCTTTGGTTCCACCCCCAAGTATACAACTTCACACAGAACGCAAACAAATAAACAGATTTTCTTCAAAATAAAAACAACAGAACCAAACAAAGCACTAAAAACTAGGGTTTCGCTGCGCACATTGCCGTTATCGCATATGGCAAGCGAGTTCCTACTCCCGGCAACGACGGCCTTAACATTCAGGGACTCCAACGACTGGATGCTACAAACCCTATCCTTCTCCTCCCAATCCCCCATCCCCAGCTGCCCGTCCTCGCCGGAACCCCTATTTCCAACGGAAAAAGGGTAAAAAAACGAGCTTTTTCGCAGGTTTCGGGAAGGAGAGAGGGGACGTACCATGCGAGGATGGTGGATTTCGTTCCGACGTTGCCGTCGAGGTTGGCGGCGGCCATGGAAGGGAGTGGACCTCCGGCGAGAGGTGGTGAAGTGAGGACTGGACCGACTGGTGGTGGTGGGGAGAGTGGGATTTTAGTAGGACTAAGGAGAGATCTGGGCCTTTGGATCGGGTGGGGTGGGAAAGTGGGTTATCGACGGCTGGGATGAAAAGGTTGGGATTTTGATTGGAATTGTTGGACGTGAGATTGGATTCTAATATTCATTCAGTGCACGTTTGTTTGAAAGGGAAAGGAGGATTTTTTTATGTATTTGGTTGGGTTTGATCTAAAACAAGTTCTGTCCTCCTGAAATTTCAAATGTTGAGAGGTGAAATCAATACGTTGACTGTGGGTTCCTGTTGGTTTGGAGTTGAAAGTGTGAAAAATAATATGATTCTGTGTATTTTAAAGTTAAATTTTGAAATTTATTGCAAAATAATTACCCGATTACATTACCTTGAATTTGAAGATATCTATATTTTTGCAAACCAATCACATTCTTAAGGTATATGATTTAAAGTTCACTTTTGAAATTTAAAACTTCAAAGTGATTGGAACCGATACGCAACTTCTATGAATATAGTGAGAAATACCGTTGCTTGGTTCTACCACTTCATCAGTCAATTTCTCGAAAAACTTACATATTTGCTAGGTTTTGCAGCTATATGAAATTTGCAAAATAATTACCCGATTATATAAACTTTGAATTTGAAGTCCCCCCCCCCCAAATCAATTGCCTCTTAAGTTACTGTTGAGAGTTAAAACCTCTCATTTACGTGTAATAGGGGGAATCTGTAATCTACCGTTTTGAGTGGGCGTTTAATATAGACTTTTGTGTTTAATAAAAAAAGGTAGAAACAACAAAATTTTAAAAATTGAAAGAAAAATTATAACAAAAGATCCAACATCTCTCATCTTCCTACAAGTACAACTTACATCTGCGGATGAAGTTCAGTCTTTACCACCTACTTTAGAGGTTCCATAAGCTGGTGACCTAATAAATGGATCATGAATATATGCGTAACGCTATACCTTGCCCTCCCAGTCATTTGATTCTAGAAAACGACATGAAAGCACAAAAAGATATGTGCTGTTCAACTTATCTGCGTTGCATTAATACATCATACCCAAGATACGTTGGAGGTTATTATCTAGTTTATTCCTACAGCTTTCATGCTAAACTGTGTTACACCTTTTTTTTGTTATCAACGTAGCATTACCAGAAACACATATGTACGTGGGTTATTTCTTATGGATACCTTTCTCTTGTTATATATGTGTTTGTGGAGGTTAGACTAATTCAAACGACAGCTTCTTTGCTATATGTCTTGTGCATGACTACAAGCATCTTTACGTTAGTAGAGTAGGTTATGTCGTGGCTTTGGCCAGAGGTGCTTAACGACATCTGAAAAAAAAAAGTTTCATATACGTGTATGCCAACAATAGAACTGGAGTATGCCTAAAATTAAATCACCTTAATTTGATCAAACAGCTGGTTCGAATTTGGATTATTGGTATGAAAAGCGGGAATCGTTTGGATGATCTGTTCTTATAAAATGGCTTAACTCAACCCATTCCGGTAGGAGTCCATCAATTGTATCAAATTATTTATTGGACGAGAGAAAAGAAGAGCAAATTCGCACCACTTATAAAAATTCAGAACCCTCCACGCAAACGAGTGGTGATTCTATCTTTTAACGTTTTTCGAAAGGATTGGCGAATTCTCGACGTTGTGTTGTGAAATAAGACAACTTACAGAGAGACGAGAAAAGAGGATGAAAAGTTAAGTTTGATGTTCCTATGCCGAGGCTATACGTCATCTATGACAATATCCACCACATCACGTGTGTCACCCCCACGAATGTAGCTTATCAAACTCAAAATTTTTTTAAAAAAAATATCACCTCGCCTGGAAATATTATCACTGACGTAGTTTTTGTACATTCTCGTGTGAACTATTGTTCAAGTCAACGAGGTTGTTGGAGAATGAGATGGTCGGCGACATCGACATGGACACGAAGGCTATGCTAGAAGATGCGCTAGTTTTGAGGATGAGTTTGGAAGAAAGAAATGGTTTTAAAACCAAGGTTTTCAAAATGGAAGAGGATAGTGAAGTGATAATTGCTGGATAATGGTCAAACCTAGTCTAATCGATTATGACATTAACATGACATCATCATTTTGTAAAGAAAAAATTTAACCGAACCGACTACTACGGTTGTCAAATTTGTATTTTGTATCGTGTTTGACCTGAACACAGATTGACATGAAACTTTTTCCTTGAACACGAATCAAAATGAAAAGATCAACATGAACACGAAAACCTAAACTTAAACTCGAATACAAATTAAATAACCCGAACAAGACCCACGTTGACACGATTTCATTTCATAAACTCAAACATGTATAATTAACACGATTAACTCAAATACACTTGATTAACATGAACTGGCACAATTTAATTTATCAACTTCATCACTACTAAACATTTAGTATCACAAAATTCTTGAAAAACAAAATCATACATCCATAATGTTAATCTTCGTAACATTCATAAACTTTATCCAAAATCCAAAAACATTTATCATAATTCACAACAACGGACATGTGGTGGAGAGGACGACAGAGATCAGGCGAGGGGACAAGAGGTTGAGGGGACTGTGACTACGACGAATGGCAGACAAGGGGACCGGGGTGGAGAGGACTGTGGTGAGGGGCAGGTAAGGGGACAAAAGACTTGAGAGGACTGACTCGGACCGGTCTGTCGTGTTACCATCTCTACTTTTTCTAAACTCAAAAAAATTATTATATTTAAAAAGTTTAATAATTGAAACAAAATAATTTTATTAGACTAAATTGAAGAAAAGATGAATATTTTCAGAACTAAAGACAGGTTCAATTCAGGCCCCACGACCTGGTCGGTCCTATTTACATGATGCAGAACCAAAGAAAAGATTCCAAATCGTAAGGAAACGAAAAGATTCCCGGCACGTTACGAAGTCCATCCAGAAATTAGTTTCCGTTTCCAATTCCCGATTCTTCCGAACTCGACTTCCTTTTCCACGCGGCATATTCCCACTTTCGTGGGAACCGAGAAATCCCATTTATCCATCACCTCACCCCCACATAATAACCCGTCCATCCACCCCTCTCCCGATCACGATGTTCAGCCACGCGAGAACCGAGGAGCTCCGACGGCGCCCCTCGTCGGGGGCTTTCGACGTTCCCATCGAGTCTCTCACGCCGCTCTCCGCCGTCGCCGTGGCCTTCGAGGACCTGTCCTTGTCACTCCGCGACGGCAGGGCCGACGAACTCCGCCTCGCGCCCTTCTGCGACGCCTGCTCGCTTGTGGCCGTGCTGTTCGGATGCCTCGGGTTCGCGTTCAAGTTCGCCGAGATGGAGTACGTCGCCAAGGTTGGTTTTTGATTTGGAGTCTTGGATCTGGAGAGGAGTGTGTTTTGGGATGGTGATTTCGTCGTTGTTGATGTCTTGGTTTGGATTTTGGTTGGTTTTGTTTTGATCTCGAGAAATGTGAATGATTCGGTAATTCGACCCTCTTTTTCGTAAGTTTGTTTTGTTTGTTTGTTGGAGAGATTTGGAATTTTCCTCTTTTTATCTTTTTTATGGAATTTTATTTGCGCTTGGATCGCTAAAAATCATCCTTCTTTTGGCTGTTTGATTCTGAAAGTTGTTTACGGTGTATCAATTGTAGATGTTGGCTGTTTGGCATGTGTTTTAGCTGCAAGTGCTTTGTTTGTCAGATCTGGGGAGAATTGTTTTGTCTTTTGCTGATATTGGAATTCTCGTTATTCTCGTTTTTGCGTATTGGCAATTGAAGGGTGCGAAATTTCGGGTGTTCACACCACCGAAATTTGAATATCCTATACTTTTTCGATACGACTCCTGGAAAAATGGCCGATATTTTAGTGATTACAGAATTCAATATTATACAGCTGCTAATGAAAGCGCCGTTTTTCTTTAAAAGGGAAAAAAAGCTCAACCTGATCATACATAATGCAACAAGTTGATTAAAAGTGAAAAAAACACAAGTCGGTTAATAGAGAAGCTGATTGTCCTATATAATCCGTCCTGCTAAATAATCTCAGTGTTGGAAGATTATGAAAGGCATCCATCTCATCAGTGAACATATATTGATGTTCTTATTCCTTTGATTGGATTATAATGACCATGCCTCTTTCTAGGACTTTGATTGCTGACACATTTGTGTTGCTACCCGTGGGTTTTTTCCCCCAATGAAACAAAAATGTATATCCTAAAATGATTTTTTTTTTGTATTTTTCCAGGTTCACGACTTAGCAGAAGCATCAAAGATTTTTGATACCTTGAGTCACATAATTGATTATGACTTGAAAAATGATACGGTTAGAAAACAAGGAAGCCACGCACGTAATTTGCGACGGGTCAGACAGGGTCTTGGCCTCATAACAGCTCTTTTCGAGCAGTTCCTTACGACTAAGTAAGTGTCCTCATTCAATAAAACCCATCTCCTTAATTTATGTTTATCTTATTTCGTGACATTTTTTGTGGTATCAAAGCTCACCATCCACATGAATGTCAATGTTGTTTTTCCTTTTATATGCATGATGATGCCACATAGTGCACATAAAGGGGATATTTAGAAATTTAATTCACATATTTTTCAAATGCATAAAAGATCAGGCTGGTAATATTCTCCCAGAGTTCCCAAGGAACACCAGTCCAAACAAAAAAGTCTCACCGTGTGATTACTTTTTTCACTAGTTGTTATATGGCTCATACACATTAGTATCTATATTCATCATGCTTTTAGTGTTTGTGATTTTGTCAATTCACCTATACAGAAACACTTTTACAAACTCCATGCCAGTCCCATTTAAAAGTTAGGTGTTGTTTTCTGTAAGAAGCCATTTCTCTTTCTCAATTCCACGGTTAGAAGTTAATAATAATTCTTCTGTAGGAGATGTGCATTATAAAATGTCATAAGCACATACGTGTCATTATGTTGTTGCCTGAGCCTGGAGCTGAGATCCTACAGAATAATTCTAGGAAAAAGGTGTTACAAGATGAGCAGTGTTTGAACAACCAAAACTGTCTCCATACATTCATTTCAACATTTTGTGACTGGAGAAATTCAACTGAAAATTATGCCAAGTTTTTACAGAGGTTCCTCTGTGCTTACAACTTCCAAGTTGTTTTTCAGTGACTGTTCACTTAAAGCAGCAGCTTCAACAGCTTATTCACAAGTTTGTGCACCATATCACACTTGGGCAATTAGAAAAGCTGTTTGTGCTGGGATGTATGCTCTGCCAACCAGGGACCAGTTGATTGTAAAGCTGAATGAAACAGGTGAAGGTTTAGACATCCTTTTTCCTTAAATGATATGAGATTTGTTCTGCAGCTTCGACTTGGGCTTCCTTGATTTTGAAGCTGAACTTATCTTACTGTCTTTAGTTCTGAAATGATACACATGCAATGTATGTAAAGCCATTCCGAAATACACTGAGGATTATCTTTTGTACAAGCCAGTGGGAGGTCCAAGGTCTACTAACGTTGAAGTTTATGCCAGTAAGATTCGGTGGTATTAGTCCATGGAAGTTCCTGGATATATCATGGCAAAAAGCCAAAAAAAAATCCAGTAGTGAATTACTATGTCCAAAGTACTGAATTCAAATTCTGATCTCGTTGGATAGATATCATTTTATCATCGAATGGTTTGTCGAATGTGTTCCTCATTTGATATTGCTATTTTTGGCTCTTTATCTGATGCCTGGCATATATATTTTCTTTATTATTATATTAGAGTTGCCTCTCCCACTCGTATACCTATTTTGGTTTGTATGTTGGCCTGTCAAATCATTATCCAATTTCTTTGTTCATTTCCTTGTGAACTACTTTCGGGGGGACCATCTAAAGGTGATCCAGTCGCTCCAAGGCCCCTGCTTCTGTGTTTAGAAGCCCTTAATGACAAAAACCTACTGGGAATCATCTTACTTGCCATATTGTCTATATTGTTGATGCAATATTTAGTTTATTTTTCTTTGTTACATTGATTTAACAGTTAGAAGTTAACATTTCATTCGGATGTATGTTGGCAACGTATTTGGGTTTTTTCTTCAGTCTTAACGATTATTTTCTTGTTCAGATGACTCGGTTCAGATGGAAATGAGGCGATACATAGACGCTTCAAGGCCAATTATCCAATACATTGACAAGCTTTACACATCTAAGAACATCAGCTTGGACTGGTGAAAGTAATTACTGAAGTAGAACGGCATGCCTGATTGTGATTCGAATTCATATTGTTACAATTCGACAGGCTTTAGAACTCTAGGAACACCACATTGGAGGTGATTTGTTTATTTATTCCAGGAATCATTCCTGGTTTTGGTTTGCAAGTTTTTCCTCTTTAAAACATCTAATCTATTTATTGCTGGTTTCTTCTCTCAGCACATGTACAATTTTTTTATAAGTATACATTTTCTTTGACGTTAGCATTTCATCATGTGTTAAATGACTGTAAAGTGCCACTTACTGTTACCCTCTGATACAAATGCTAAATATTTTTACAAGTAGTTGTTCTCCATGTCTAGGTTTTTATGATTGATAAATGATAGTTAAAGAGAACTTGTGCTAAAGAACCGGCGTAGAACGTTTTTGGTAAAGAAAATTATAGCACTCAAAACTAGTTTCTACTACATCCGAGGTTTGAAATCATTACATATACTGATATACATCATGTATGGGACATGGTGACGTAGATATATCATATATATGTAGCTGTTATACAGTACAGGGAACATAATGGTATCGAAAGCAATATGCTGCTACCTCGTACACTTCACGAGTCTTCATCTAGCTGGTAGTTAAATGTAAATTTTAAGATGGACGATCATAGGATACATGGGCACATGTTATCTGGTATTAAAGCATGCTAAGGAATCCAAAAGTCCGTCATTGTAATTTATTTGAAGGGCAGTTTGGTGACAAGAAAGGCCATAAGCAACACCAGACCAGTTGGACCTTCCAACTGACTTCCACCTCCTGAAGGCATCCCAAACACCACACTACCCGACCTTGCAGCAACTACGAACATTGCGTTAACAGAAAACCAGTTAGCAATGCACATCATATAAGTGAACCAAGCAAAAATGAAAATATCATCTGCAGAGACCATTCACAAACCTGGTGCAGGATTATCTGTGCTGTTTCTTGTCTCCACAGTCTGTGAAGTTGGTCCCTCTGAAACAAAACACAAGCACATAATAATTTGGTTCATGGGATTCATACCTACTTTAATATTTTAAACACACCTGAGCATTGTGATGCATCAATATTGCTGACTCCACACAGAGGAGGGAGGCGCAACGCCAACGTCCGGTTGATGGAAAAGGAGGTGCTAGACTGGTCTATAAGCGAGCATAGACACCTCGGGTGGTCGTCGTACATGTCTACGAGGTTGTTACAACAAACCTCCGCTGGGACGGCAACCAGGCCTTGCACAAAAGGCATACAAGGGAGCAGCACCAACAGTCGGGCCTCGCAGTTGTCTGCGGTAGCATCAGATGCCATTATGGTTGGAACAGAATTTAGCAGCAGCAATGCAATGGAGACCATGGAAGCAATAAGGCTACCCGACAGTGAATGCATGGTTAGTTTTTGGTGATTGCTGAATGCTGTGACTGTAGCACCTATGATTTATACTAACATGGTAGGTATGTTGCATGAATGTGGCATGTGGTTTTGGTCTTCCGTCTGCAGATAGCAGTTACATGCACGCTCCAATTGTGTGTCCTTCAGATTCCAACTTTCGTTAAGGTTCCATTCCTTATATATATATATACACATGAATTTTCTAATGAGCTCGGGGCTTAATTTAGAAAAATTAAGCCCCCACAAAATTCATCACTCATTTCAAATTGTAAGGTAGATTAAGAAAAAAAACGGTTATGCTAATGAATGATGAGATTAACTGTAAATAAGATCCAATGGTGAGATTGTGGGGGGCTTAAACTAAATTTGATGAGCCCTGGGCTCACTAGAGTTTGACTATATATATATATATATATATATATATATATATATATATATATATATATATATATATATATATATATATATATAAACAGAACACGATTCTTGTAACGTTCCGTCCCCGAGCCTGAGTCATGGTCCGTCACCCACGAGCCTACTGGCCCACAACACCCACATTTTTTGTCACAGAACTTAAGTTAGTAAGTGGTGTAGCAGTAGACTTATGTCATTATATCTCACACTAACATTTTCATGTTAGAAAATACGAGACTAAACTTTTGGAGTGTTACAACCTAACCTACTTGAACACTTAACGTCATCGTCATTGTCAAGTCAGTTAGTCACCAGACATTGTGGGATTCTAGAGGTGACTCCCACATTTTTTGTGTAGCACTAAGTTACCACAAATTTGCTTGTTTAGGCTCTGATACCATATGTAATGTCCCGTCCTCGAGCTCGCACCAAGCCAGAGTCCTGATCCGTCACCCACGAGTCCACCGGTCTACAACACTCATTTCTTTTGTCACAAAACTTAAGTTGGTAAGTGTTGAAGTGTGGTAGGTTGTAACACCCTAAAAGTTTAGTCTCACACTGTCTAACATAAAAATGTTACTGTGAAATATAATGACATGAGTCTACTACTATGTCACTTTCCAACTTAAGTTTTGTGGCAAAAAAGATGGGTGTTGTGAGTCAGTAGGCTCGTGAGTGACGGACTGAGACTTGGGCTTCGTGCGAGCTCGGGGACGGGATGTTACGGTTCTCGTTCCCAACTAACCCAAGCTGAAATGATATGTTGATTCTAGTTTTGTAATAGTCAAGACGAACGATCACTTTTTCAGCAAAATGAGTCTTATATTCAATTTAGTTGGAAAGAGCTTTCACAAAATATGTTTAAGCTATAATTAAATTTCTTGACCTTGCTGCTATACACAATTCTGTGGTATATTGGTAAACAAATTAAAATATATAAGTCATTTTATTTTTGTTTATAAAAGTGGTCTAAAATGCAAGAAACTTCTACTATAAAAAAATAAAAAAATGCAAGAAAATAAAAAGAGAGTTCAGTCTTAACTTATAATTTCTTGACGTTGCAGCTATACAGAATTGTTTATTGTATTATTTGGTCCGAGCTACAAGGTGGAAAATGCAAGAAGTTATGTTCATAAGAGGCCAGAGATGCTTTGCCATTACCTGACCTGAACAACAAGAATGCCATGAAGGCACGCATACCTACCTCTATGTCCATGCTACGCAGTACGCACCAAAAGAGAATAAGATGCCACTTCGTTTTGACAAAACCAAACTCTCATCTTAACCCTAAAGCAAGAAAACCAACCAACAGAAACACACCAACCACCTTTTATACCCTCCATGCCATTCTAATGCCCCCAAGGCTGCAGTAACTAACTCACGGACATCAAACCATCATCTCCAAAACATTGACCCTTCATGTCGGAAAAGGCAATCCATTTCCAAACCACTTCAAACATGTCCACATTTCCATCCCTCTGTTTTTTACTGAATTTTTTGTTGTTGGTCTTTGCAGTTCTATTGCATGGTGATGAGGGTGAACATAGACTGTAACTGCTGTTACAAAAAAATAAGGAGGACCCTTCTCAAGATGCAAGGTTCGAAACATGCCCAGGACATGTTTTTGAAATATGGACACTTATATGTTGATTTTTGCTTGTCTATTTAAAATTTTAATTTGTTGCATGTGAAGAGTTGGAGAGCCACTTGATAGAGAGGAAGCAGTGCAGGGTGAGCGTTTGTGGGAATTTTGTACCACAAGATGTAGCAATTAAGATGCGAAAGTCAATCAATAGACGTGTGGAGATTTTGGACATCAAGGAAGTGGATGGAGGGCCTGAGGTTGAGAAGAACAAGGATGGTGGTGGAGATGGAGAAAGTGGCGTTGAGATTAAGCAGAGGAAGTCCAGAACTTGTTGTTGTTGTTTTTCTATTTGATACTTGGTTTTATTCTTAATTAATTAGTGTAACATTAGAATGCTTTCGCACTGGAATATAGTTGCATGTGTTCTGGTATTGACGTGAATATTTTTGTGTAATTTCTCAGAATTTTTTTCTAGAGAAATATTGATAACTTGGTTGAGCTTGGGGGCTTGGGGCTGTCAGTTGCGGTTTATTTACCCAAAAAAAGAGACTTGCGGTTTAATAGCTATTTTGCTCTTAACATAACCACAAGCACCAACGAGTCCAGTGAACAGATTTCTACCCAGCTGTCAATTGGGCTGAGCATGGACCGGTACGGGTTCCAAATCAGACATTTCTGAAAATTGGGTTCCCATTCAGTCCGGTGTTTTAAAAAAAATTAAGGCAAAAATATGGTCATGGACCAGACCGGGTCGGATCCTACCGGTCCGGTCCGGACCCTGAAAAAAAATCCAGTTCAATCTGGACTAGATGCTCATCCCTACCTGTCAACCCAGAAAACAAAGAGACGCGGCAGGCACCATTGACCACAACAGCAATATAAGAAAACTGATTTTTTTTCAAAATTAAATTAACTACAAACTCTCAATTTTAGTTTTCTTCAACTAATTTTCGAGTTAATTTTATATTAAAATGTTTAATTACTACTTTGAAAAATCACAATTACTTGAAACAAGAATGAACATTTAGTTTAGGAAAAAATGTCAAAATAATCATGAAAAAAAAAGAAAAAATAGAAGAATATAAGACTAGAAAACTTATTTGAGAAAATATGATGCAAATAAATAACATATTTAATACCGTTTTATTACGGTAAAAACAACATCACGAATGTGATTTTCATTATAGATGTTTAATGAAAACGACATCACAGATACTATTTTCACGAAACATAAAACAATATCCAAGATATTATTTTTTCCTAGGACGAAGAAGGAACATTCAACCCCTTTTCCCCACCAATTCAAACCTCCAACCACCAATTTCTCTCTCTCTCTCCGGCCAAAAAAGAGATTCCGACAAACAGCTTCGTACCCAAGCCTTATGGGTCCATTGAGCCTTACTCGGAGGCCGTTCTTCTAAAAAAATGTGACATATTTGATAGAATATCAATTAGTTTTGATCTGCAACAACTAGGAAGAGTGATTTCCACAATAATCTTGATTACTTTTACATGTTGCTTGTTGGTTTTATCTTTGATGTTGGACTTGAACTTTTAAAGCACCTCTTTGATTTATTCTCACATTTATAGTCTATAACACAATAATGTTCTTTCCTTTTATTCCATATGTCCCAAAATGAACCAATATTTATTCCAAATATGAAGAAATGAGAAAAACAAAAAACTATTTTTGTAACTTAGAAATAATTAACTATAAATAGCACACAAACATAGCACACTTCCAAATATCACAAAAGTCTCGCTCAACACACCGACAATACTACACAGATATCACCAAGATGTGAAAGAAGGGATGTATGTTACCTAGGGATTCTGACGGGAAAGAAGCAACAAACAAATGATTTTGAGAATATAAAATTCCAAGTAAAGATAGAAATCGGTGGGAAGAATGGGCCGAGAGTCATTGTTCGCTCGTGCCTAAAACTGTATCTCGAATACTATTTTCTGTTTTATGAAAACGATATCCGCAATGTCATTTTCATTAAACATGTATAATGAAATAATATTTGTGATAACATTTTTAGTGTAATAAACACGATACTAGAGATGTTTATTTGACTCATATTTTGTCAAATAAGTTTCTCAACCTTATATTCTTTAATTTATACTGGTGTTATTAAAGGATAGACAACACCCTTACAAAACCACAATATGTTGGGTGGTTAATTAGGAAAATGCTTGGCGGGCTCCAATTTGGGCTCAAAAGCTTCACCCCAACATCACTTGTGATGAAAAGTAAGTTGCATGAATCAGAACTCGCCATGTTAGTCCATTATGACATTTTTCATGTTCATCCATTTTCTTCTTAAATATCACCCTAAAACCAACTGCCATCATTTGTAGATATTGTTATTTAATTTCTTTTGCAGATTGTACAATCATGCTACACAACAACCAAGATTTAGTCTCTCTCTCCAAACAAATATTGTATTTTGAGCTTGACATGACAATTGTGGACATACCTGTTAGCTTATGCTAGTTGTGTGGTAGTGAACATGTCTGGACAATATAAACTATCATGATAACAATGAAATTATCTACTATTCTATTATTATGTTCCATATGTAGTAGACATATCCAGACAACTTTGTATTTTAGATATATCAAATGTATTATTGTATTGCTACTACCTTGTTTTGCTACCAAACTCAAAACGGTATTCAGACAATAAGTTAGCTAGATATATCATCATATATAGGTATGAAAGTTGCATTTTCGTCTGGATATAGATTAACAAGTTTATGAAACTGATTATTGAAAACAGATCAATGTTTGTCGTTTAGATTTTCATATGTTTGTGTTTGCTGGACATGTCAGCAAATGTTTTAAAAAGATATATTGTAATCAAATATCTGGATATTCAGTTGTTCATGTATAAGTTGGTGATATGTCTACACCTACAAAAACTTGTATTATTATTATTCCAGACATATAAGTTACCAGTTAACTTGTATAACAATTTCCATTTACACACATTATTGTCCATTCCTATCTAGATATTTTGCATTTCACTTGTGCTTGTGTTTGCTGGACATGTCAAACATATCTGGATTGTCTTTGTTTGGACTGAGCCAAATTTTGAGCTCATTTATCACTTCTCAACGTGGAATTATGATCTGTAATATCCAGACTATACTATGTGTTACAAATTATAAGTTATGATATAATGTTTTGCTGATATCTGAACATGCATGTCTTGATGTGTGAGATTTAATAGAATGATATCTGAGAATTTCTTACATTGACAATGTCTGCATTTATATCTTGATTTATCGTCGTACATTACAATCATCGTCTTCTCTCACCACATTTAATGCAATGTGATGGTGGTGACATCCTTGTACACCTATATTAATATCTGAATATCGTAATCAAATATATGGATATCCAGATATTCATATATAGGTTGATAATGTGTCTACACCTACAAAAACGTGTATCATCACTATTCCAGACATATAAGTTACAAGTTAACTTGTATCATCATTTCCATTTGCACACACTATTGTGTTTTCCTAACCAGATATATTGTCTTATGTTTGTGTTTGTTGGACAAGTCAAACATGTCTGGACATAAAATGTATAAATTCAAAAGATATCATAATCAAATGTTATAATGAAATTCAGACATAATTTCAGAAATATTTAACAAAATATCCAGACATAGGTAACAGATTTCAGGCGTAGCTAAAAAGAATTCAGACAAACACTTACTTAGACAAACTAAACACTATCCAAACACAATCTATTAAATATCCAAACATAGGTCAAAAACGAAATATCATACTATTAAACATTCAGATGTCCGTGATTTGACATGAGTCATCACACGTCCCAACAACGTTACCTCTGGGTAATTGTCACACAAGTACTCTTCTTATCTAGATATTTTTAGGTGATTATTTTGCAAAAACGACCACGGCCACTATTAACCTATGTTTGGAACCCAATTTGGAGCATGTTTATCACTTCTCGGTTAATTATATGAAAATATGGTATAAAATAAAAATGAATAAAAATGTCCAGCAATTTGATGCACTCCTTCAAAGACTTACTAAACATTCATTCAACCAGCAAGTTATCTCTACTTTTGTGATATGTTGCGGTAGACATACTGATATATAGTTGGCACATGAACACCGATATTACGAATTCAAAGGAAGTTCACATCAGGAGGTGGGCACTTGCCCACCCGTGCCTCTGTCTCAATCTACCATTGTTTCTATGCAAGTACGTTTCGAAACTAAATTAGCTAATACTATCACAATCTAAAAAAGTTTAGTATAAAGAGTTCATGCTAATATAATTTCATCTATAATATTTGGTTAATTCTACACTTACTCACGTCGTGAAATCATTTTCATTCAACTTTTTTTTTGGAACACAACTTAGGGACTATTTGGCCGTTTCTGGGTCTTTTTAAGTTTTATCAGAAATTGGGGTTAGACCATAAGGTCATCCTTGACGACCCAGACACTCATTCGGGTACCGGAGCTCCCGAATGGACGCCTGGGCGTCCTATTGGGTGGGGGGCATGTGTCCCCTTATTTATGATAATGAATTATGAGATATAATTAATTGTAATGGTGGAAAATTAAGAGAAAGAGTGATGATTTGATTAAATTGCATAAATATGAAAATATCATAGGTAAAATGACAAGAGGGGAAATGTAGTTGCCAATTAACCAACCCCCTCTGTGACCGAGGTATCGCATCTGATCATGGGTTTGCTTTTAGTGTCT
This sequence comes from Triglochin maritima, assembly GCA_963682175.1. NCBI lineage: Eukaryota > Viridiplantae > Streptophyta > Magnoliopsida > Alismatales > Juncaginaceae > Triglochin > Triglochin maritima. Next base: position 46,605,471 of record OY821772.1, read on the forward strand.
AACTACTAAGATCCCGTTTGGATTTCAGAAATCCTGCTCCCCTATGTTGGCGTACAGTGCATATGGACATCCAAACAAGGTGATCTCAAGAATCTGAGATTTGGGCACGCAAAACAAGACAACATTTACATTGACTTAGAGAAATTGGAGTGAAGGAGCTTCTCAATTCCTTCGTATTTCTGATTTTCTTTGAACCAATTTAATATCACATCACTTGAAGATCAGAGTAAAAAATGAAAAAATTATAAAAAATATAAACAAATAAAAAACATATTTTCAGAATAAAAAAATGAAAAACATTTAAAATAATTTTATAATAACTTTTAATTTAATCAAAATTTGTAACTAATTTAAGATTTTTCTTTGAAAGACATCTACCTGAAACCTTCTGTCTATCCAAACAACTCTAAACCTTAAAAAAAAATTGTTCCTAGATTCACATTCCGAGAAGTTAACTTCCCTTCAGAAATTGACATTTGAGATCTACACCCAAACTAGGCCTAAGATTCTAAGAATCAACAAGCCGTTAAATTAGAGCTCACGTAGGCTTAAGTTCAGCCTGTTGTGCCGTGGCTCTAGAATAACATGTTTCTGGGCATGTACTGCACTGAAGTGGCTAATTTGAACTTACATAACATCAAGTCAAATGTATGCCCTTGGATACAAAATCTTAATGAATATTTCAGGATTTATTAAAGCACAAGAAGTCTTAACAATGAATCCCAACGTCACAATCTTAACTCAAAAGTGGTAAAATTCTGAAGCTAAAATTCAAATCCCCACACAACAAAATCAGCATACAAAGGGGCACAACTGCTCTCTAGTATCTATTTCACATAATGGACCTGGTCCATTTGAAATTTTGAATACGACACCAGGCACCAGGCACCGTTTCCTACAAGGTGAGGCTGTCCGGATTCTCAACTATCTTTGCAAACGTCTGAAGGAAGGCAGCCAAATCAGCTCCATATATGATTCGGTGATCAGCAGTAACATTCACCTGTGAGGACATGACACTCGAATTATGTAAAGCTTACAGAAAATAAACACAAGCAAGCTGTGAAATCCAACAGCAACAAGAATACTGTGTTGCTAAATCAATAATACAATGGTTTCTCGTGAGAAGATGAAAACAATGTTGCAGATCAAGAAATTATCCCAGACAACCCATATAATGAAATTTACAGTTGTAAATTCACATTAAGTTACGTCTCTATCAAAATGTAATGAAATTATTAGTGTTTGGGCTGCTGAGCAAATAAAAACAAGTTAATGCGTTGCAACTAAAACAGTCAAGAAAACAATTCAGTTCTAAATACTTTTCAGAAAGGATTTATACACAGGAATATTTTTTTCTTAAACTGAAGGATGATCGACCTTAGGGTTCAAACTATCTTGATATATAACTTTCGAACCATTTCACTTTTTTTAAAGTAAGATTACAAAACAGTTTTAAAAATCACTGCTTTTTTGGACAGTGCATACTCCACTTTGAATTGTTGAGACCGAACTTTATTCTAAAACCAAGGTCGCATAGTTCATTTCTGTAATCAAAGTGAAAATAGATAGAGTTCAATCTCCATGATTGACACCTTATTTGAATTGAATTTAGGATGAGTTTTTTGAAGGCACTTGCATTTAGTAGGTTAAATTTTAGAAAGACAGTAAATTTCATTCAGTGAATCTTTGCGAAAAAACTGGAAAAGACATCGCACATATAGAGCACCTATTACTGAAATTCACATGATTTGCTTCACTTTTATGTCATGTGAGATACACCCTAATGTACACAGTTAATGGGAGGGGAAAAAAAATACTCACCAGCATTTTGCTTTTTACACCAAAGAAACCATTTGCATCAGCCACAGCAGTAGGCTTGGATGCCCCAACAGCCATAATGCCCCCCTGAAATGGCAGTGTTTTTAATAATTGAATTTCAAGGATAACCCAACTACCCAGTTCATGATGAAAATATTAACTTTGCAATGGACATTCACCTGGCCAGGAGGAAGGATAGCATCAAACCTATCCACCCCAAACATACCCAAGTTGGATAGAGTAAAGGTCCCTGAAAAGAATTAGAAAATTACTTATTAACTTATAACGAGTCATAAGTGGTATAAAGGAACAAACAGTCACTATCAAAAGTAGACCTGAATTGTAGTCACTGGGCTGAAGCTGCTTAGACCTAGCCTTGCCAACAAGTTCCTTCCATCGTTGTGACAAGAGGTAGATATCCAACTTCATCACCAAAAACCTCATTAACAAACGAAATGAAGAAGAGGAAAAAAATACATTGATTTCTTTATATTTCAGTTGAGAACCTTATCGGCATCTTGCAGAACAGGGGTTATAAGTCCACCATCAATAGCCACTGCCACTGCAATATTGATGTTGGGGTTATAAGTGAAGCTTTTTCCATCCTTGCAGGTAGCATTCACGACAGGGTGTTGTGCAAGAGCCATTGCTGCAGCCTTTGCTAAGAGCACTGTCATGGTAACGCCCTTAGGCTTCACCTATATTTCCAGACAGAAATAAACAGTGGATGGATTATGGCAAAGTGAAAAGCAATTCCTAAGATTAATTGTGTAACACTTGCATCATTCACATTCTCATGAGGTATCAGCAGATGACAATTCAAAGTATAACTTTCTAAGATCTATATGTGAAGTTCCTGATGTCAAAGAAGGTGAGTTTTTCCCATCACTCGAACAACTGAAAGAACCAATTGTGTAGACAGAGCCACTGTAGCTGAAAGCATTTCAACAGCAAAATACAAACAAAACCTGCATCACAATTCCCCAAACAAACAGAACCAACCTTCTCATAAAGTGCATCCAGCGCATCCGTCACAACCGGATACCCCACGCGGAACGTCGGCACCGACAGACTCTCCACCATATTCTTCGCCACAGCCCCCTGCATTGTTGTGAACGGTACCACAGTCGACCCGGGAATCGACGGCAGCTCCACCACCACCTTCTTAGCATCCACTCCACCACTCACAGCAGCCGGAGCAGGAGTCGGAGCCACAACCGAAACCGCCTTCTTGGTCGCAATCCCCGCTGCAGCCTCAACATCAGCCGGCGTGATCCTCCCATAAGGCCCGGTCCCCACTACAGACGCAATATCCACCTTATGCTGCTTCGCCAGCTTCTTCGCGAAAGGAGTCGCAACTCCCTTCCTCGTTTGTGGTTCAACACTCCCCACTGGAGCTTCTACCGCCAACGGTGAAGGAGGAGGCGAGGAGGAAGCGACTTCAGGTGGCGATTGTGACTTCGCCTGAGCTTGAGCCAGCGGGATCTCCTCATCGGACTCAGCGAGAAGTCCAATGGGGGCACCGACGGGAGCGGACTCACCCTCGGGAACGACAATGGCAGCAAGAATGCCATCGTAAAAAGTCTCGACGTCCATGTCGGCCTTGTCGGACTCGACGACGACGACGCTGTCGCCCTTGGAGAGGCGGTCGCCCTCGGACTTGATCCAGGAGACGATCTTGCCCTCGGTCATGGTGGAGGAGAGAGCGGGCATGAAGATCTCGCGGATCTTGGCGCGGATGCGGGAGGGGCGGGAGGGAACGGGTTTTGGGAGGGAGCGGCGAGGGAGGGGGAGGGAGGGGGTGGTGGAGGAGAAGGAGAGGGAGGGGCGGGTGGGGAGGAGGGAGGAGGACGACGCCATTGGTGGGAAGCGGAGAAGGCGAGGAGTAGGCGTTGATATCGAGGGGAAGTGGAAGGGGGAGAGTAGTTGGGAATACGGGGTGTGCTGATCAGATGATGGTGTGGGGATTTTTGTTTTTTTGGTCTTGCTACTTTTTATTTATACGGCGGACATCTGGTCCGGTCACTGCCGACTCTTCTGGTTTGGGTCAACCGACTCGAACCGTTTATACTAGCAACGCCAACATAAAATTGTGACATTAGATTAGTAATGTACTACTTTATGTGTTCCTTTCTGCGTTTTTATTAGCTCCCAGCCGCGGACAAGTTTTACACTGACTATCTCTGCTCATCTATTCATTTTTCGGACATCAAATGGATACAAACTATCCGTGTCTATATTTTTTTCAAGAATATGAATATCATTTTTTTTTCATATTCCTACATATACCAATACGTATATTGGATTTCAAGTTTTGCGGATATAGTTCGTATGTGAAAATTTGAATTTTAGATATGCATATTTTGGTCAAACACGGATACGGATATCTGTAGGATTAATATAATATTTTTTCATATATATGTTAAAATTAGTTATTTTTCACCGTTCCTTTTTATTTTTACTTCAAAATTTATTACTGCACATAAAATTGTTACATTTCTAAACTACTGTAGTTAATATATTCCCTAATTTTATCCAATTTAAGTGGTAAAAATGTGTAAATTATAATGATATACACTCATTTTATATTGTATATGTACACCACATTAATCTGTTTTTTAATCCATATCTATTTATAAAATATTTTTTATATATTTGTTTTTTTAAGGATATGATACACATTTTCATATCAGAGCCGATCCGTATCCATATCCACAAATTAAATACGGATACAAATATGATAATACTCATATCCGATCCGTTTGCACCCCTACAGGAAATGCACTTTCTACATGCAAATTTATCTACACTTCTTCACTTTACACTCTCTTCCTCGTTACGCCACACTGTTGTTGTTTGATATATCTACAATTCACAACATCAACAGAGTTGTTGCTTGATATATCTCGCAGACATATTTTATGTAGTTAGAAATTTTATTGTCCAGGGACTTCGCATTTTGGATTACCGTCTTGAGATTTGCCTTTTGTACTTCAAATATCGGAACTCCAGATCCGCGCATGTGTTAGACTTTTCCTCGGATACAACAGATATATATATATGCTAACATACACCGCTCAATTGAAAAATTACACGATATATTAGAAGGGAATAAAAAATAAGATCGAATATATGACACTCGGCTGAAAAGAACACATTATATTATGGATCCTTATACACGGACGCGGGCGTTTGTGACGCGCGCTGACATGGACAGTACAGTCAGCAGTCCAGTCATCAAAATTCAAATATCTGTTACTTTTTGAAATTAAATAAATAACATATTTAATTTTTGTGTCACATGCAATTTTTTATTTTCCCGATACAATATTACGTTCCCAATGCAACATTTTGTTTCCCAATGCAACATTTCGTTTCCCAATGCAACATTTTCCCAATGCAACTTATTCTCAACAGATACACAACATAATCTGGACATACACATAACTTATTCTGGACAGACAAAACATATTCTGGACAGAAACAAAACTTATTATGGACAGACACGCAACATATTCTGGACAGATACACAACCTATTATGGACAAACTTTGAACTTATTCTGTACAGACTTTGAACTTAATATGGACAGACTTTAAACTTATTCTAGACAGACTTTTAACTTATTATGGACAGACTTTTAACTTATTCTGGACACACTTTGAACTTAATATGGACAGACTTTGAACTTATTCTGGACAGACTTTGAACTTATTATGGACACACACACAACTTATTATGGGCAGACTTTGAACTTATTATAGACAGACTTTGAACTTATTATGGACAAACTTTGAACTTAATATGGATAGACTTTGAACTTATTTTGGACAGACTTTGATCTTATTATGGACAAACACACAACTTATTCTGGACAGACTTTGAACTTATTATGGACAAACTTTGAACTTAATATGGACAGACTTTGAACTTATTCTGGACAAACACACAACTTATTATGGGCAGACTTTGAACTTATTATGGACAAATTGTGAACTTATTATGGACAAACTTTGAACTCAATATAGACATACTTTGAACTTATTCTGGACAGACTTTGAACTTATTATGGACACACACACAACTTATTATGGGCAAACTTTGAACTTATTATGGACAGACTTTGAACTTATTATGGACAAACTTTGAACTTATTCTGGACAGACTTTGAACTTATTATGGACAAACACGCAACTTATTATGGACAAACTTTGAACCTATTCTGGACAGACACACAACTTATTCAAGACAGACACATAACCTATTCTGGACATAATAGGTGTGAGTATGTCCATTTTAAGTTGTGGGTCCGTGGGGAAATCAAATGTTGCATTGGGAAAATAAATGTTGCATTGGGAAGCGAAATGTTGCATTGGGAAAGTAAAAGTTGCATGTGACACAAAATAAATATGTTATTTAATTAATTTCAGAAAGTAAAAGACATTTGACTTTTGATGACTGGAATACTGACTAGACTGACCACGTCAGCGCGCGTTCCGGACGCAAGCGTCCATTAATCATTTTCCTTATATTATCACACGATCTATTAGAAGGAAATAAAAAATAAGATCAAATATATCACACCACCCAAGTTTGACGCATGCCCATCATCCACAATAGTTGTCTAACTCGAACACATTATATTATCAACCACCCCTACTGACTGTGTGGTTTACATCCACTAGTGCGGGAACCCAAGATGACCCCCCAAATAGAAACACACTTTGTCATTTCCTATCATGGAGTTTAATAATCTTAAATGATTTTGACATGGTCAAATTTAGAGTTACTATTTTTTTAATTTGGGTGTCATCCAATAAAAGTGATCTAATTGAAGGGATAATAGATGATGATGACAAGGTCTTTAATGCAAAACTACTCGAGGAGTCTATGAAAAAATGGTTATACTAGGTGCCATCTATTCCAATCTAGGTCTAATTCTCTAGACATATTTCAATCTTTCAAGTATATGAAACATGACAAAAGTACAAGATGATGGAGGTTGATCAACAATATTGAGAAGAACGGTAAGGGATGTGATATTGTATTATTCGTTCGATAATTCAAACCCTATCAAAACGTTCTGGTTAAAATGGTGCGGACGACCTCCAATTTAGATTCCCAGCCACCTACTCAAGTGAGGGTGAGTGTTGGGAAATTCTAAGTCATAAAAAATAATATTGAGAAGAAAAAAGTAAAACCGTTGAATTAGGATGAGCTAATCGTAGTTGTTAGAGTGGGTAGGAAATGTTAACGAGACAACTTTGCAGAACAACCCACCGACGAGTAGAGGTGGTGAATGGGACTATGATGTCATTTCGGGTATACAAGGGGCAGAACACAAAATCGTTAAGGGTGATTTTAGAAAACATGGAAATGTCAGGGGTTAAAGGCCAAAGAGGGAAGAATTTGTAACCCCAGCCCAGCCCGGACGCACGTGATCTCCACTACCCGTCCTCTCCCCTCTCCCCCCTCATCTCCAGGTGCAACCTCAGATCTCTCCTCCTCCACGACTCCCTCGCCGATCTCCGCCACCATCCTCCTCTCCTCTCACCTTTATATTTCTTCTCCAGCCCCCGTGGGATCGTGGTTGACCTCCTCGCTTTCTCGGGTCGTCTCTGACCACGACGATCAGTTCCACGATTCGTGCGTTTTCTCGTGTACTTGCGAAGGATCGAATTTTGGATTTGATTTTGTCTTTATCTTATGTTCACGTTGTTCGAATGACGCAGAATTGGAGAGGAATGAGCCACGGTCGTGGGAATAGGATGTTCGACGGGCTTCCAATTCCTCCGGATAAATCCGTGAGTTTCGTCAAAATGACTTGAATTTTTATTTTTGGTTTTCTTACTAGAATTTACAATTCATATGATTCCAATTGTAAAATTCATGAGTTTCCGACAATTCGAACTCCCTGTTTTTCTCGATCGGTCGTTCAAAATTTGACTAGTGAATCAGTTGAAATTAGACAGGTCACCTCAATTTCCGTTTGATGAAGTGGGAACAGATTCTGAACTGAATGGGTCAGGAATAGGTCAAAAGAGCGTAGGCATTGTCCGTAGAGTAGAAGAATTCCGAAGCTAGAAGAATTGTGGCAATTTTCAATTTTTTTGTTACATTTTCTTTTTCGACTATTAGGTTAATTTGCCAATTCAATCAGAAATAGTGACTTCTAAAAACAATTTCAGTTGTTTGAGTTGGACGAGCAACAGAGAACAGACACTCAGTAGGTACTAGCATCTAGATGGGAGAGAGGGATATCATAGTACAAGCATATAGATGAGTTACTCATAGTGACTGAGGAGTTGGAGACAATTTCCTCCTTTATCTGTTTGCAGTTTCTGTAGTTGCACGGGAAAGGCGAATGCATTTCAGCTGGTTCACCAGCATAAATATTTGTGGCCAGTCTTCTTCAGCATGGGCTGGGTGCTTGTTTCATCACCGAAGCAAGTGCTGCCAAGAGTGCGTAAACTGACCAAATAAAGAGACAAAAATGACAGTACAAATTCTTTAAACCACCTTTGACTTGTTCCCATAGCCTTATTATATACTTATAGAGTGAGGAAAGCAAAAACCTCATTTGTTTAAAATTCAGTCATGTGTAATTGCATCTTGCATGTCTAACCTTTATCAATGGTAGTTTGCTTTGAGAATGCTTTAAGCATGTAGCTACTTGTAAGATGTGTCAGCGACATACATAGTTTCGTAAAATGTATTTTATATACCTTAAGAGTGATCTCAACGCCTCAAGGCTCATAGCTGCTATTTGTCCAGTAGTTTGCAAGTCACCATTGCACAGGAATAGGTCCTGTAACCTGTTACACATTGAAACTCGTTACTTGCACAAATTAGTTTCTTTTACAGTTTTCATTTGAGTATTCTGATCTGCTTTAAAAAATGCACCTTCCTGGATCAGTACCTGAAGGAAGAACTGTCAAGAATAGATGAAAGCTGGGCCGCTGCTCGTTTTGATTCATTGCCTCATGTTGTTCACATATTGACATCAAAAGACCGGGAAGGTGAAGTTCAGTTTTTGAAGGAACAAAGCGATGTTGTTGAGGAAGTTGTTGATGAAGTTGTACATGCTTATCATAGTGGTTTCAATAAAGCAATTCAGAACTATTCCCAAGTATGTTTGTAGTCCACACCCTTGTTCCCACTTGTTAATCATGTTGCTACTTTTTACCATTTATTTTCTTCTATTATCTCATCCAGATCCTAAGACTGTTTAGTGAATCTGCTGAAAGCATTTCTGACCTAAAAGGGGATCTGGCAGACACACAGAAACTGCTTGGTTCACGCAATAAACAGCTACGGCAATTGTGGTATAGGTCTCTTACATTGCGGCACATAATATCTCTCCTCAATCAAATCGAAGGCGTATCCAAGGTCTAATCCGACATCAGTTTGTCTATTTCTATGTGCACATTCACAGTCATAGTTGGAATCTATTTTGGCATCTAGGCCTCGTGTCCTTGAGATATAAGCTTTGTAATTCACATAATGCAGAAAATTGGCATATTCTCGTATACAAGATACTAAACATAAAAAGTAGCATGGACATGAGGACTACATGGGCTTAATAGTTGCAATTTAGGTAGTGCTTCAACACAATACTAATATTCAGTTTTTTCCCGGAAAAACAATTTAATTGACCAAAATTCAACTCATGGCTCTCAATACACATTCAGTTATCAACTTCTTACATCACTCATAAGTTTATAACATGTCATAGGTATGGTATGCAGGTTCCTGCTCGTATAGAGAAACTTATTGCGGAAAAACAGTTATATGCAGCAGTTCAACTACATGTCCAGTCAAGTCTGATGCTTGAAAGGGAGGGCCTTCAAGTGGTCAGTTTTCACCCTTTGTGTACCTATGCTTCTAATGTGACCCTTTACTTTCTCTTGGTGTTTTATTCCACCATAAGATTTATTTATATTTTTGAACGACTGGTAACTTGTAAACTATTGGTCAACTACGAAGATAGATTCCAGCTCGGGATGCACGGAAACCATATGATAGTGAATATATGGATAGTGGATATCACTTTTTCGTAAGAGAAACACAACATAACAACACATATTTGTGTTGATATTGGGGAATCTTTTCTATTTTTCCTTTCATATACTTATAATATATTGTTCATTTTTGGGACATTGTAATTAGGTACATAACAATTTTGAAGTAGTTCGGAGATGAACTATAATATAAGGATAAATGATCTTTTAAGAACAAGTGAGTACAAACTGAAGGTCCTTTAACAAGTGGTTAAAACTGTGAAAGTGTTTGTTAGTTTGGATAACTCAATAGCTTATGAGGGAAATATGCAGATACATATGATACTACAGTGTAATTCTACTGATATGTTGTGGTAAGAAGTTGTATCTTGAAATATCATCAATCATCTTGCAATTCTGTAACCTTGGGAAACCAAGTGTTGTGTCTAGTAAGTCGAGGTAAGAGCTGAATATCACCGTCCGATATTAATGTATCCCAATAGTCTGGAAGTGTCTAGATTTAGTTTGTTAATATTATCATTGGCAAAACCTTTCATTTCACACCAATGGACTAGACAGGTTATAGGCACAATATGCATGTGTTAGTCCAAATAGCCACATTGGGATTTCATATGATCTTCTTTGGGACCTAATTCCATGATTAAATTGCATTTAGTCGGAAGAGCTTCCTAGGTTGTGAAAAAAATCGGTTGATCTACCACCTCATCTAAACTCAAGCACTTAGGCGATAAATAATGGAACAACTCTCTTATAAAGCATTCCACACTTTTAGTGTTTAACAATGCGAGTCTATCTTTTCCAATCTCCCCCGCATGCCTAACCAAGATTCTTTTCTCTATATCTGTGCGTAAACGATATGAGTTGGAGTGAGCTTCCACTGATTGATTGACTCACTTCGAAAATTTTGATTGGCCCATCACCTTATCAATACCCAAATACTTAGGTGAGAGACAGTGGCACAACTCTCTTATAAGACCACTTACAATGTTTAGCAATGCGAAACTATCTTTTTCAACACATACATCATACAAAAATAAGATATTTTTAAAATGACATGTTTGTTAGTTAATTACACGAGTTATTATGTTTACATATGATAGCACCAAACTGTAAGTAATTGGTGACAAATTGTCAACCCTAATTATGTATACCAGAGTGTGACAGTTTAGGAGTGTGAAGGTGGCAATGGTATTAAACATGGGTTCCTAATAACCATGCAAAGAATTAATGAAGGATCCTATCTGCTCTCCTGTCTACAGGGAAAAAAGCGAAAATGTAACTTCTGAAAAATAGCAGCAATTACCTGATTTACTTTAAGTTGATGCACTTACCATACATGAATACAATGACCCATTCTTTCTAAGCTATCTACGTCTTGTAACATAGCTGACATGCTTCTGAATGCCTTTTACCAATCACCGATCAGCATGCATACAAGCTATGTATGTAATCCATGTAGTAACCTACACGTGCTATATGTGTTTTTTGATGTATATCGTACCAAGAAGAGTTTCAACTTTAAGTAGGTTTTCATTGGATTAGATGTTTAACTATGTCTTAATTGGATCCTTAATTTTAAGATTCAGATGCAAATAAAAATTTAGAACCTTGATGATAACACAAATCTTCATCTCCTGTGTTGGACATTTCAAGATGTTTTCCAACATATTCTGAAATGTCAATATATTAATATAAGCTTGCAGGTTGTGCGAATAACAAAGAGAAATGGGACTTGTAAGTGTTGTGTATATTCTGTCTCATATGGATAACCGTGCATTGAGTAATTCGTATAATCTGAGAAATATCCCTCTCCTAGATTGTTCTGAAGCTACATTTTATTAACCAGTAGTAACACAATGTAGGTTGGAGCATTGCAAGATGTTCGTTCGGAATTGACGAAGCTGCGTGGTGTCCTATTTTACAAGGTTTTGGAAGATTTACATAGTCACCTTTACAATAGAGGAGATTATAGGTGCCTATTCTTTTTTTTCTTTCTTTTTCTGGTTGGTGTGTTTATAGTACTACAATTTTTCATAGTAGTTTCTCTTTGAACATTAATGAAAACAAGATGAGTGAAATGTAATATATATTAGATTCTAATAGCTTAGAGGCAAGGTCACATACATTCGACACTCCCTTACCGTGTGCAAGGTGGGAGCCTCTTTTGAGGCTCTGGGCTCTGGGGTACAGGTATGGCTGATGATAATGTACATCAGAAATTTACTGGCTAACTGGAGAGTGAAGGGTGTTTCCTGAGATAGCACAGCCATAAATCCCTGTCCTTGGACCTAAACGTCTTCCAATCATGTAGATTATTTTCTCAACTCTTTAGGGACAGGATTTTTGTACCTGACCATGTTTAGATAACATGTCTTCTTCCAAACTTCTGGTTTACTCTTCAAGTAATTGCAAGTTCAAACTGAACCCAGTCTCATGTTTAGAAACTCAATTTTGTTTTGAAAAAAAAAAATCAACTAGACGTCCTCATCTAGTAAAAGAAGCAAAAGAATAGGACAATGAGAATATATCTTCCACTTGGGGTGCGGCCAACACTCATTTGAGATGTAAATACCTGTCTTATTTGGTATGATGCTATGCAGCTTGACAGGTGTTAGCTTGGAAGATGGAGATGATGAAATGCCGACAACAGTTGCAACGGCATTTTCTTCCACAAATAGTTCACAACCTCTATCTAGACGTACCAGATCGATTAAAGTTGACACCTTTTCTCAATCAGGTGACAGGCTTGGTTCTGTGGATGGAAGGTAAGACTCAAAGAATCAACCATGAGTTTTTTGTGCACATTTGTAATTCTCTTTATAGTTTATGCACTTCTGTTCTTCTATTTGATGGTTTCCGTTAGAACATTAATTCACCGGCCTTTGTGTGCACATGACTTTCCCCTTTGAGAAGTTTAAGAAAAAGGTAATCCCGATGCACAAGGCTCCCTGCTTTGTGAGGGTTGAGGGAGGTATACTTGTGTACAACCTTTCCCTTCGCCCTTTTTTTGGCCAAGAGTTTGTTTCCGTGACTTGAATCTTTGACCATTGGATGACAAAGCAGTTCCCTTACCACTGCTCCAATGTCTGTCCTCCCCCCGTTGATAAGTTTAACCAAATTGCACATGGTCTGTTGTCTGGTTATGCAAAAAACTTAGCACTGAACAGTCTATATGGTATGCCTTTTGACTTTAATTCTACCTATTCTTAAAAGCTCTGCTACCATATGGGGTCAATTTGTACTAGGAACTAGGAAGTGAGATTTATATTGGTGTATATCACTTTTATCCACTAGAGTGCTCCATCATGTTAAAGATGGACTCCTTAGTGCATTGTGATATGCCTACTGTGCTGACAGACAGTAAGTCTGTTTTATTTATTGCTGCATAACATGCTTCTGATGGTAACTATTGCTTTCAGTTCATTTGACGGTCGTGATGATGAGAGTATTTCAGACTTACATGAAGGTGGTTCTGCTGATGGTTCTGCCTCAAGGTCAATCATGGGTGACAGTAGAATTGCTTACTGGAAGGTTCCAATGTGGCTCGTAGATTCTACTCCAGATGAGTTCATTGTATTGATCTCGCAGCTTCATTTATTGCCTGTATTCAGGATCAAATTTCTTTTAATCAATTGAAATTGGCGATCCTTGATTCCTTGTCTGCAGGAGTCGATAAAAAAAAGTGATGCTACCCTTAGCGTGAAATATTTACAAACACTCGTGGAATGCCTATGCATGCTTGGTAAAGTAGCTGCTGCCGGTGCTATAATCTGGTATTGTCATACTCCTGCAAAATCTGTTGTGGTTTCTCAACAACTCTGTACTTTCTGGTGTTTAATGCTTTAGATTCAATGTCTTAGCATTAGATTTTCCCGTGGGTCTGCATTTTCTTTGTTTGGTTAATAAAAAAAAACACAACCCTGTTTCACAAGGCTTCCCACTTTTTGAGGGCCGGGGTAGTGTACATTTGTACACAACCTTTCTCTTGCCTTTTTTTGTCCAAAGAGGTTTTTTTCGTGACTCAAACTCATGACCCCTTGGTCAGGAAACAGTTTCCTTATCACGGCTCCACAGATCACCTTTTTTCCCTTTCTTTGTTTGGTTAATAACTAATAAAAATAAAAAAATCGGGTGGTTGGGGAGGCACGGGTTGCTGTTGATCCAATCATTTGGTTGAAGCTTATACTGGTGATGCACTTTTGTTAATAAAAAACTAATAAAAATCAAAAAGTGGTATTTTGACAGGAAACTAAAATGTATAATCTGGCGCATTTAGACTACAAAGTCAACTATTTTTGTTCGGGACTTTGGTGAGGGCCGAGGGGGCTTAAAAGAAAGTGTTTTTTAATCACTGTTATTATGTCCTAGCCTCCTAGGTCACTGTCCAGCCACTTCTCATAATCACTATGATAGTGACCTGCAATTATGCTGCAGAAACAACTTACTCTTTTGAGTTTTAGTTTCATGCATTTACTGCCTTTTTTATATTTATGTGCGTTCTCTTTGTACAACTACAAACTTTTGGAAATTCAAAACTTTACTTTTCCCCCTTGGTGGTGTGTCGCCATCACTGTTGCCTTGCCATCTCCTCTTGGTAGCTAATTAGCAAAATGATGCCACCATGAGCATTGCCATGTCCTGATAACTTCTTTTTCCCTAACCTTTTCTGGGAGTGCAATTTTATACTCAATAATGTCTATTATAGAAGTAGTAGCACATTAGGGAAGGTTTCAGTATTTGACTGATTTATGCACGCCAACAAGTCTTGGGAGTTGGGTTAAAAATTTCCAGTTGATTTGGATTCCTGACTGTTCTGACAAGTGACAAGTGTTTTGAATTGTTTATACCAGCCTTCTATAAAAGTACATTAGTTCTGCGTAGATTGGTCCTTTAGTCCTTGGTCGCTTGGTCCCTCAACATCTAACCATTCATCTTCTCAAACTACAACCACCACAACAAGCCACTAACACCCCGTTTTATTACTCCACTAACACCTTTTTTAAATCTTGCTCAATTAACATCTCTTCAATTCTCTTTATTAATTATCGTTATAAAATCTGTTGAACCTAGGAGCCCAACCATCACCCCTTGCTCATTTCCTACATAGCATGGCCTAAATCAAGCACATTCTTCCCAAGGATGATGAATTTTTATGGTTCCGTAAATCTATGGTTTTTTATATTTATAATTTTTTAATCTAGTCTTCTTTTTTATAAACATCTTTACCATTCTTTTCATATCCAAGGTTGTTTTTTCTTTCGACCAAATTGAAAACTTCATTCGTGCAAAGCACGAAGTTGGAACCAATTAGCAAATGTTGAAAGAACTAGTGCAATAGGACCTTACATTGTTTGAGACTCTTGCCCTTTGCTTTAAATTATCTTTCATTATAGTATTAAAAACCGTATTCAATTATTATTTTATTTTATATATCTCTCAACTAACTTAAAAATTCCTCTTTAATAGCCAAAGATTACGTCCTACAATTCATGAGATCATTACATCCAAGATAAAATCGTATACATCAGTCCAGAATATGTCAAGAGCATCTATTAGTCAGTCGACAAGGAAGAATATTTCCAGCATATGTAACTCCAAAGGCCTAGATAGTTATCATGCTTTGAAAAGGAAACCCAAAAATGGGTCCTCTATTGTGGGGGCACAGTTGGCAATTAGCCCAGTCTCACCTGAAATGACACCGATGGGCAATGCTCAGAGAGCTGCAAGTGAACTTCTGATTTCAATCCTAGACTCTATCACTCAAATACTTGGTGAGAAAAGCAATGATTTCACCATGCTCTGCATTTTTTCCCCTGTTGATGACGTGTATACCTGGTTTTGGATACTTCATTTATGATCAGAAAATCATGTTATTGTTGGGGAACTCCTGGAGTCAAAATCGTCTCATCAAGTTGACAACATAAACACTCCCAGGTCATCAAACGGAGATGTTAATTGGAGTCCAGACACCGAATCTTCTCAAATTACAGGAGGTTTTAGTGTGGGCTTTTCCTTGACAGTCATACAGGTAAAGTGCGTATGGATTTGGAAAGAGCGATGCTTGAGCCATATCAAATTCTTGTTTTATATTAGTGCTTACTCATCAGACAATAGAGTTCCCATATTCTTCAATTTATTGTTAATTTTCAGTAACTGACTTCCCCCCCTTTCTTTGTTTGCTGTGATGGATAAAAGAGTGAGTGCCAACAGCTCATATGTGAGGTTCTTCGAGCAACACCTGAAGCTGCATCTGCAGATGCTGCTGTTCAAACAGCTAGACTTGCTGGCAAGACCCCAAATAAGGACAAAAGGCATGTGAAAATCATTGAATTATATACTTTTATACCTCCCCATACCTTGATGTTTATCTTTGTTATTTTTATTAGTATGGCATTTTATCAGCTTTACAAGTTGTCATTGTTTTGTGTTTTTGAAGTATCAAGTGGAAATTTTAATAGTTAGTACCATTTCACTTGGAAGTTTCCTGATTACTTTTTCCTAGTGAATTCAGTTAGTAGGAACAGGTGTTCTGTGTTCCTCACCTTTGTTGAATTCAATCAAGCTGATTAGTACTTTTAGGGCGACTGGAAAATAAATCTGTTGTTACTTCACCAGAATCACATCTATAACACTTATAATTGCATGTTTATTTATGCTGAGATGCTATTTTTCCTCTTGCTGAAGCCCTCTTCAACAGGCAAAACCATTTCCCCTTTTTGTTCGTTAAACTTGTAAATTACAATGTAAATTTGAAACTATGGATGCCATCAGTTCATTTAAAAATGACATCTAGTCATTTCTGTTGGACAGTGAGGTTATGGGTGTAATATGCTAAAATTATAACCTGTCCATTCCAGCTCTCCAAATGAAGGCACTGTGTGAAAAACATGACATCGGTTCCTTATCTTTAGTTTAATTAAGAGGCAGGAATCAGAATTTTCATGTAATATGATGTTTTGCCAAATATGTTTATGCATTTTCTAAACTAGTTCATGAAGGTTGTATAAACCCGAATTAAATGAATGTTATTTGGTCGCAGGGATGCATCAGAAGGCCTTTCCTTTGCCTTTCGTTTTACCGAAGCAGCTGTTTCTATGCCCAACCAGGGTATCATTGTCCACTTATCCTTTTTCAATATTTTGTTTTTCAAAAAATAATCCAATATGATCTTACCATATGTCCTTGTTATGACCTTATCCATGATTGTCACTCTTTAAATTTCTAGAAACAATCCAAGAAAATATTAGGAGGTCAAATTCTTTTTAAACATTTTGTCAATAAAAATAACCATGCTACCTATAATATAGATTTTCTTGTTAGAACTTGGCGAATCTGTCTTCTCCTAGATAAAATTACATGCAAGAAATTCCAAAATACTAAAAGCTAAATATGAAAGAAACTATACCTAAACTAACAGAAAAACTATTCTTACTATTCACTCTTTCCCACAATTATAACTTAAGACACAAATATGTTCTCATTATCTTCAGGGAAGAAGAGAGTACTAATGTTCTATGTCTAAAGTGTTGAAATTAAAAAGTATCTGTTGGCAATTTAAAGGATACAAATGACTCTTCAGTGACTGGAACAGTTTATATTAAGAAGGTCAGAATAATTGGCTGGACTTTGGAATTGTCAACACCACCAAGAAGCTTACTGGCTGAGATATCCTAAGCAGATAAGCTTGAATGTTAGTTTTGATTTCAGTTATGAGGTCCCTAACTGGACCATGTGAGAGTGATTTAAAGGTCTTTTGTTGTAACCTGGATCTCTGGATTTGTCTGCTGCCCCCACAAACTTTAGTGGCCGAGCTATCCCAAACTCAAGATAAGGTTGAATTTCAATTATGTGTGGTAACAATGACCTAACTAGACCATGTGAGAGTGTTCTATCTGAACCTCATTCTTGGAAAATATTCAAGGCTGTAAATAGTTCACAATTGTTGTCTATAAATTGTGTCATCAAGAGCTTCATCAATGATGATAAGCAATGCCATTTCCAGATGATAAATAATGCCATTTCTAACATGTCTGTGTGAGTGAAAATTTCTTGTGCTCAGAGAATGGCACCTATTTAGCTTCTAAGCACTTATGTGATTAAAATGAGATCAATAGAGGCTGATTTTGTGGCTTTCTGGGTAATTTTGTCTTGATTTATTACATAACTGCAAGATAGTTATTAACTTATTATTGATCAGGTTTTGTTTATGTTTTGTTGATTTTGCTTATGCAATTCCAAGTGGCTGAGTCCAAAGTTTTTCTTCTTTTTTCGTTATGTTTTTCATGTCAGGAGGAAGTATATAAACCAATGAAGTTTCTTTTCAAATATATATTAGGCAATATTTCTTTTAGTTTGTTACTTTTATGTCTAATATTTGATCCAATATAGAAGTCTTGGTGACTGATGTGTTTTATACTTTCTATTACTAGACCAGTTTAGTGACCCTTCTATGGTCGACAATTTTCTCAATATATGTAGGCCAAGGATGGAGGAGGGGCCAAAATGTGTTGCAAGAAGGGTATGGAACAGGGGCAGCTCTTTCTGAACAAGGAATTTATTTAGCTGCATCAATATATCGGCCTGTGCTTCAGGTTTTTGACCTTTAGACATTACATTTTCTTTGTAGTTGTAATTTGTGATAAATTTCGTTAGGTATTTTGGTTATTATCTGTTGTTTTGGTCAGACTGCCTTTTAACCTTTCTCTTTTCCCAACTTTGGCAGTTCACTGACAAAATTGCTTCAATGCTGCCTCAAAAATATTCGAAACTCGGGTACGTGATTAATGTGACGCATGTTACTTCTTTGTGATGGTGTTATTTCTTATGAAATTATCGATAAGCTTCCCTAGGGTGGGGGACTGGGGGAAAGGAGGGCTGAACTCTTCCTCAAATTTTGCAAATATTTAATGAAGCAGTACTATATTTTATGAATTTAGTAAATTTCATTACGTTCTAAATTTTCCAACTTTAAATGCAATGTAAAGAAAATACAAGAGTTATTGTAAAATAAATAAAGTATTTATGAAAAAAATATATCAATACTCCAACTTCAACACTTCATTTGTAAATTACCCAAGTAATTAGCTTTTACGAAAAAACCTATTCTTCAAAAACTTTGTCCCCTTTCTTTCCCCCCCTATTTATCCAAACCCTAGATTTCCAAATTCCAACTAATTAACCAAACCAGCAGGTGCTGCCCGTTGATGGCCTATCCAGCACCCACCTAGCGATTTCACGATAGGATGTGTCATGCTTATCGATGAGCTTCAAACCTAAATTTTGGAAGTGCATAGTTCTGATAATATTTGTAACTTGTCTAAGAATTGGTGCTTTAGCAGAAAAAAATAATTAAGAAGCAAAAAAGTATATTGTTTCGCAATGAATGTAACTCTTCGAAATCAGTTGTAAGTTATTTGGAAATATATGCAACAGATCTTTGTTTTTAGTATCCATGCCTATAATGATTTTCTTTTGGCAACACCCTGAGAGTTTTATATATTGCTGTTAGTTGTGAGCTCGAGTTGGATTTGTTTCATAATTCATGTTTCCATTTGTTTGGTAACAGGAAGGACGGATTGTTGGCCTTTGTGGAAAACTTTCTGAAGGACCACTTTTTGCCAGCTATGTTTGTAGATTACCGGAAATGCGTACAGCAAGCTATATCAAGTAATGATATTATCCTAATATCCCATTCATTTATATTTTATGCTAAACAAGTGCTAAGGTCATTCTATTGCAACCATATTCTTTATCCTCTTATCTGGGGATAGTAACATATATTGTAAATGCTTTATTCCTTTATAAGAACAAGGTTTAACATGTCTTCAGTTAGAAACTTTAAGCCAAGGTACATGTACTTGAATGCATTGATTTTGAGTGAAGTGTCTCCTCAGGCTTGGTATCTGTGAGACTACTTTGTGTGGGTGGGTGGTGGCTTTATTTGTAGTTCAAAACATGAAGATTTTACCATCGCTGACAAAAAGTCAGAAATTTAGCATTACTAAAGTCACTTCCTCTGGGATTAGGAGTTGGGACCGATTGATAAATTTTGTTCCCCAGTAGTGAAACAATTTCTGACTAGATGAAGATCCTATTAATTTAAAAAATGGTTATGCATTTGATTGTTCTTTTACCTACGTTCTCAAAAAAATTGTCTAGTTTTTCTGTTAATTTTCATCCACACCATGAAAAATGATAACTTTTTATTATTATTCTGTATCTATTTTGACACTGATTTGAAGTTTATAACAGTGACTCATACAATACATGTTTCCGCAATATTTTTAATTTAATGTGTCCGTTCAATGGGCATTTGCCATACCTTCCATCAAGTAGACTACATTCATTTTAACCTTCATAACTACATTTTTTGTGCAATTCTGGAAGCAAGCAGAATTGTCATTATTGATCTTCTTTACCATTCCTTTCCTAATTTCTTTTCAGATCCAGCTGCTTTCAGACCACGGGCACATGCTGCTTCAGTGTACAGTTCAGCCCTTGAGAAAGGCCGTCCTGTTTTGCAAGGTTTATTGGCGATTGATTTGTTAGCAAAAGAGGTCTATAAATCTCTTTAGTCTATTCCTTCTTTCTTATATCTGAGGAGTTTCTTTTAGTTTCTTGTTCATATTCATGGAGCTCTGCCGACTGGCTGTTTTCTTTGTCCTTATCAGGTGTTAGGTTGGGCACAAGCAATGCCTAAATATGCTAGTGAGCTAGTGGAGTATGTGCAAACCTTTTTAGAGCGTACACATGAAAGATGTCGGACATCATACATGGAGGTAAGTGTTTTATTTTATATGACATGAATCGAATGATAATCTCCAATAGGTCTGCACACTCTTCTGTTGCCCTGCTAGGAAAGGGTAATACAAAGCCTTTTTACATCACGACTAAATCATTCACAAAAATACATCAATGTACTTGTTGAGGCTAACATGAATGATCAATACTTCAATAGAATAAATACTTACACAATTTGTATTGTCTAACCTCCTCTGGATTATCCAAAGATTTGTTGAAATCACTTAGGCTTTTGAGGCGCACAGAGTCCATTGCATTTTAAGTATATTCTCTCCATTAGCTCGTTTGGTATAAATTATGATGATGATGTATCAATATTCCCAACTTTCTATTGTAGCCGTTGATGGTATTTTAAGGTAAGTGGTCGTTAATTTGTTTTTTTATCTTTTCTTTGCTATTTGCATTTGTCATATGGAGAATCATGTAGTCACCCTCACATGTAGGAATTCTATTGTGAATTGGTAGTTTGGGTGGTACCTCAGTGTCCTCGTTGTAATGTTAGGTCAATGTTCATGTAACGTGCATGTATGTCTTCAATGTATGGTCCTTCTCAACTTGATGTATATTTGTATTTTACATTGTTTATCCCATGAGGAACTTCCAGGCTGTTTTGGAAAAGCAAAGTTACATGCTTTTAGGCAGGAATGATGTTGAGAGCTTAATGCGACTTGATCCAGCTAGTGCATGTTTAACAAGGTCAACTGGTCAACAAGTTATAGAGACTGGAGTGTCTGATGCTGAAACTGTTGAATTAGAGGCTGAATTGAGTGACTTGTTACTTGGCTTACGTCCAATCAAACAGGTTTCCATATTCTTTCTGAATTATTCCAATTTTCGTTTATTGAATGCTTCTGCAAGTATGATATTGGCTGCTGCTGCTATGGAATGTTAATCATAGTTTGATTTGCTCATCTCACTACTAAATGTTGAATATGACTTGGTCACCTTCTATGGTCCATATATTGAGCACCTCTCTACACGGTCCTTGTGCAGGAAAATCTAATCCGTGATGACCAGAAGTTCATTTTATTGGCATCTCTTAGTGACTCATTAGAATATGTGGCAGATTCTATTGAAAGGTGGTTGTTATATTCAAAAGGCATTCTCTTTTACCTTTATGTCTTTAATTTGCTTGAATTTCTGTGTTGACATCATGCCGTCCATTAATTGCTGTTAATCTGATAAAAAATAAATATATGTTTTCCTTTCATAAGCTTTTACTGAAATTGTTCTGTTGCATCACTATTATTATTTAGCAATTTGTAGAATTTTCGTTTATTTTTCTAAGCATATGCTTTGGAAAGGATTATTTCACGTTTCTTTAAATAAGGCTCAAATGTAATAAGATGTTCATCAACCAGAAAACAGAGCAATGTGGTTGTTTTCTTACCATACACGTCATTCACAAAAAAATTATCGTGAATCTTAAGATACATTTTCCAGAAGTCTCCATGCAAAAGCAATGTTGCCAATAATATCTAGAAACTACAAAACATCTATTGTAGTACTGTATTGGTTTAAACTTTGAATTAGGTCTACTTACTGCTAACCTCCACAATGTCCACATGACCACATGGAAATAAATTCAAGAAATCAAATGTTTCAAGGTATCACAAACTTACTACTATAATTGATCAGGATGTTATTTGCGGGTGGTTCTCGATTTTCTGTGTGCTTATGGTAACATTGTATTGTTTTGATGCCAGAGTTATTTTTGTCTTTCATAGAGCTTTAAGATCTGAAAATATAACTACTTACAAGTGGTGCCATAGTTTTCATTGTTGACTGGTTTTTTCCCGATAAATTAGGCTTGGGGAATCCACTCTAAGGCCAAGTGTTGTGGAAGCTAATGGTTACACTAACCAAAATCATCACCATGCACGGATTCCGAGTACAATTCCAAGGAACCTTGCAACCCTTGCATCTGAATATAGAAGACTTTCTATTGATTGCCTAAAGGTTTTAAGGGTGGAAATGCAATTGGAGACCATATTCCACATGCAGGTTTGCCCTGTTATTTCACCATGTTGTCATTGCTAAGTTTTTTTTTTGTGTGTGTGTTTTGAGTTTTAGTTTTAGCATACTGTGTAATAGATATTGGCATTTCATTTTTTTATGCAGCAAATGACCAACAGAGAGTACCTGGAGGACCAAGATGCAGAAGAGCCAGATGATTTTATTATTTCACTGACCACACAGGTAATTATAAATCTGTGAGGTTGGTTTGTCTCAATTTGATTTTCTGATTGTAAACTTGAGCATGAGCATGCTATTTGACAAATACCATTTTATTTGTTTGTTAATATTGATCTTTTATCTGCATGAATATAGATGTCAATGCTTCTTTTACTTAGAGCCGAGACCAGAAAATGAAACAGGATAGAACATAAAAATGAGGCACATAAACATTAAATGGGTGAAAAATGGTATTCTTGTTTTTCACCGAGCTGCCAAGATACTCTTATATACATGTTCTGTTCATCATGTAAATATTTGACCAGTACAATTAAAGCTCCGAAATTTTTGTTCTCTATGTGGTAAGTGCTAGCAGTCTTTAGGAATCTTATCATGGACCAACAAAGTATGTTTTATGGACTACATGTTTTACAGATTAAGTGCAAAATGCCATTACCCGTATCATTGTCGGATCAATTTTTAGATAATGCTCACCCATTTTGTTGACACATCTCATCTGGACTTCCATTAAGAGAAGCTTTGATTCAAATTGTTGTTTTTATGCATCTTGATATAATAAGTAGTGCTTTCTTTCTTGTTTCTGGTGAAAGATGAAGATCGATCTCATGCAGAAATTATATTTGTGGATTCTTGTAAATACTTTCTGCAGATAATGCGTCGAGATGAGCAAATGGCACCTTTTGTTGCAGACATAAAGAGAAACTATATATTTGGAGGGATATGTAGTGTTGCAGCTAACACATCCCTAAAGGTTTCACTCCTTTTAGAGATTTATGCTTTTGCAATCTTCTCTTCCGGGGATTAAATAATATCCTTGCTTACTGGAGTTGCGTAGGTTTCAGCATTATTTGTTTTTGCTGATTGAACTTTCTTGCAGGTTCTTACTGAAATGAAATCCATCAACCTTTTAGGGGTTCAACAGATATGCAGAAATTCCATTGCATTGGAACAGGTAATATTGGTGCTACTCTAACTTATTTGAATCGATGCTCTTATTTATGAAGTATTTAATCATATGTTATTTGGAATGTAAGGTAATGGAGTTCCCTGTTAAATTTATGCATGGGGAGAAATGTTTTATTTTTTAACAGGTTTTCTTTTCCTGGCGCACGAGAACAAATAATTACCACTTGGAAGTTTTTTTTTTTGCCTAATGGCCTATCTGACGAAAATCGGTTTGATTAATAACCACTCTTTCCTTGTTCAGGCTCTGGCAAGCATTCCATCGATGGATAATGAAGCAGTCCAACAAAGATTAGATCGTGTCAGGACTTATTATGAACTGTTGAATTTACCATTTGAGGTAAACTCTTACGAAGAGAACATAGTGATTAACCCTGGGGGTTACTAGGTGTTTTGTCTTGCAAATCTGTTTTCCTCTTCCACTTTACTGTTCTGGGCTGTTAGCATCTTCCTCTTTTTGTTTGATTCATTTCAATGCCTTCAATCGACATTATTTAATCTGGTGAAAGTTTTCATGGCTGTTTCTTCTAAAGAGTTAAGGGGCTAGTAGCTCTTTTCTTTTTAAGTTGTCAGCATAGAATTTTAGGGTCTAGAACTGTTTTTTTAATTGAAATTCGTATTTGGTATTATTTCTTCTCCTCTTCTCAATTTTTTTTTGAATTCCTCTATGCAGGCCTTGCTTGCGTTCATAACAGAGCACGTTTACTTGTTCACACCTGCTGAGTAAGTGCTTTGCATGGCTATAAACTTCTCCATGTTTATATTTAGACCATTAGGTATAACAGTAATCTGCTTGTCAGGTACTCTAGCCTATTGAAAGTGAAGGTTCCGGGCAGGGAGATTCCTGCAGATGCAGAGGAGAGAGTTTCTGAAATCTTGAAGAGCTGAGCATTTTCTGCTGCCACTTTCGAATTACACTCATGCTGATTATTGTATTGCATTTCGCTTGTAACGCCGGAGACATGATTTATGGAATAAGAGTGCTGGCTGCTTCCTCACTCTGCTCAGTTGTTGGAAGACAGGAAGAGGGGTACTTTTGCTGGTCAAATTCGTCTCAATTATTATTCCTTTTATAGTGGCGGATTTTTAGGGTTTCTTTCCTGTTCTTTTGTGATGATGGTTTGTTAAGTTTGTATATTTGTTCATAGTGAGAGGGGGCTATATTATGGCAATTTTTGAAATTGTTAACGTTTATATCTATTTTTAATTTTCCGAATTGTAAGATTTTTTCCAGTTACATGTGTGGCGCGATAATATAACATCATTGATCCAATTAAGATGTTATTTCTAGATGAGGATGAATATGATTGTCACTGCCTCACTGTCATGTTACAAATGTTTTCAAGCTAAATGGATGTACGTAATTATTATTTGTCAAGAAACATTGTTCACTTGCGTTGCAGAAGTAGCAACGCAGGAACTTCTGATATTGCAGGTGACATGGTGGGGGTGTGGATCGCATAATGTTTTATCAGATTCGGTATGGTACCATGATACTGAAGGGAATTTATTTCGACACCGCACTCTAATGTGATTATGATACAATCTGCCGATCCAGGGAGCGCACCAGACACGTAAAATGCGTTTACATCATCTTGGTGTTCACTTGCATGCTTTTTACGTCTATTGTAGTATTGTGTATTAAGCGCATGTGTATCGGAAAGTAATTCGACAATGTGGTTTGCATTCTCCTGGTAAAACTTTTCATGCTATACGCATTATCCCTCTGTCAACTCAAAAACATAGTTGGCATGGTAGAAAACGCTCTAAGAGAGAGACAAACATTACCTCCACCCAACTTCTAACAACAGAATCAAAGTGAGGTTGTTCTCCTATCCAATAGTCACAGAAAATTGGAACCCAAGTTGTAAGTTTGGGTGTGATTTATTTGCAGAAGTTATGGAAAATTCAGAACTCAATTATATGACTTTCTTAGAAATTACAGTGGGAGTCATTTACAATGTGATTTTATAAGGATTTGGAACTTGAGAAAAAAAATTCAGATTCCAGAATTATTTTAAGTTTTTTTAAACTAATAACTAGAAAATCACTTTGGAAATCAATTCCCCACTTCCAAGTTGAGTTCTTGAAAATTAATCATACCCTTGCGAATGAACTCAGGATGAGACCATCAAACTCCGATTTCATTTTCGGGTTCAAAGACGCTCCATACTGAACAATACATTGTACTTGGATTGGATGCATATTTTTTTGTTTGGTACACCTCATGTTTTTTTCTTAGCGAGTTTAACTTTGGAAGAGGTGTAAACGAGCCTAGCGAAATTTGAGCCATAAGTATTGTAATATTCTAACCCTTATTTAGTGGGTTAATTGGTGCTTAGGTGGCTGATTGGAGATGAATGGATTGGACGACTGTGATGGGTTGGAGAGGTTGAGGTGGAGGGTGGAGATGGAGATGGAGTGAAGAAGAGTATAAAGGTTGAGTTTCTCTCTCTCTTCTCACTCATTTCTCTCTCTCCCGCTCAAATTCGCTCTCTCAACTCTCTTCCTCTTAGCAAATCAGAAGCTCCAGAGAGGTGTGGAATAGGTGAGGCGAGGTGATGTTCGGACGTTGGTCGGAGTTGACGCGATCGGGCTCAAGGAGTTCGTCGGAGAAGAAGAGTTTTCTCGAAAGGACGTTTGCGGTGGTTCTTGAAAGGCTTCTACAAGCCTTAAATGAATGACAAACTTTACTTTTATGCTCACCTAAGCTAACGTGAGTGTTTGAGTAGTCGACGGTAGACTGAAAGGCTCGTCAGACATTGTTGTGCAGCAGAACTCTGTTGTATTCGGTCGACCGGTTGGTGCTACGGTCGACCAATGTTAGTGTAATTTGGGGAGTTTTGTCTTGCACCGGTCGAACAATGCCTCGCACGGTCAACTGGTCAAGCATGTTAGGCAAGCTCTGGGTGTTTTCGGTCAACCGAGACCCTTTGTCGTTCGACCGAATGCACTGTTTTATGTCAGTTGGGGGTGTAGACCACAATACGGTCGACCACCCTGAGACCTCGTTCGACCGATGCCTTAAAGTTTGTTCGACCCTTTGCAGTTTCGGTCGACCGGTATAATTTCTTCCAAACCTGGATTTTACTGTCTTTGTCTGGTCGATCGTTAGTCTTAATTGTTCGACCGTTTGCACTTGTTTGAGCAGGAAGAGGATTTTTACTGGATATTTTCGGTCGAACGGATCCCCTTTGTCGTTCGACCGAATGCACTATTTTATGTTAGTTGGGGGTGTAGACCATAAAACGGTCGGCCGCCCTGAGACCTCGTTCGACCGATAACTTAAGATGACTTAAAGTTTGTTCGACCCTTTGCAGTTTCGGTCGACCAATATAATTTGTTCCAAACCTGAATTTTACTGCCTTTGTCCGGACGATCGTTAGTCTTAATTGTTTGACCGTTTGCGCTTGTTTGAGCGGGAAGAGGATTTTTATTGGATGTTTTCGGTCGAACGGATCCCCTTTGCCGTTGACCAGTTGATGACTTTTTCGGGTGGGCCAGTCCTCTGGATAGGGATTCGGTCGACCGGAGTGTGGTTTTGTTCGATCGTTTTTGGCCAGTTGTGCATCTGTGTGTTGTTGTGATTTTGAGTTTTTATTTTGATCTACCTTGAGGGCAACGAGTGCCCGATCTTTTTGGGGCGACAATACAAACATTTCGGCTAGAGAGAGATCGTGGTTGTGGCTCTGCAGAGTGGGTGCCTTGTGTGCATATGTGATTGTGGGGTTGGGGTGAGAGGACCCTTGAGACCCGTGTTGGCCGATGATTTTCGGACAATGCCTTGTGTCCACATGTGGTTGTGGGGTTGATGTGAGAGGATCATTGAGACCCGGTTTGGTTTGTGTCAGCTGTGGTTAGGAGAGAGGTCCCGGGAACCCAGTTGGACGGTGGCGGCTGTGATTTATTGCATTTCATATCGTGTCATGTATTTATTTAAGTTATGCATTTAGGAGTTTGAGATATGAGGTTTCCTTATGGGAAACTCAGACATAGTCTTTTGTTTGCATTTCAGGTCGTGAGCGTCGATAGGAGGTGGTGACTGTTGAGCGCACCCAGACCGGATCATGCCTTTTGTGCTTTTGAGGTTGATATGATTACACTTGTATATGTCGTATCTCTTATGTTGACGTAATCATACTTTGACTCCTGTATCATACGGTGTACCACCGAATATATATTTATATATGTGATTTTCGTAGCGTCCCTAGTGCTTGATATCTTTCAAAGTTTTAAATTTTCCGCTGTTTCGAGACGTTACAAGTATTATATTATGTTATCACCAAATACAAAAAATAATTATAAATGGAGCAATAAAAATTTCGAGCGAGCTATCGAGCCGAGCCTCAAATTTTTTCGAGTTCGAGCTTCAAATTTTTTGTTTTTTATCAAAATCCTTCATTTTAAAGTTAACTAGAATCGAGCATTTTTCGAGTCGAGTTCGAAACGAACTATCGAGCCGAGCCAAAGTTGACAATCATCGTGACAGATTGGACACCAAAGTAAGAGCAGGATTAACGAGGGTGCCCCCCCCCCCCCCCCCCCCCCCCCCCCCCCCCCCCCCCCCCCCGTTAATGGCCCCACCTGGCCGTTGGGCGTCTCGGTCAACCACCCAGGGCGTCGTGGGGGGGAGGGGGGACGACGTGTAAAAGACCCCCCATTGGTCCGATTTTTTTGTTATTTGTTAAAAATATTTATAAATTCATTTTTAAGTTGTTTTTTCAATTTTTTTCTTCTTCGGAAAGTATGTTTTTTATTTGTTTTGATTTTATAGATTTTTTGTGATTTTTTTATATTTTACCTAAGATTGATCTCCAAATGACGTGGGGTGAAGAAAATGTAGGGCATATGGGATAACCCGGACGTGGTTAATGAGTTTTTTGGGTGAGTTGGGTGAACTGACGTGACAGAGAGAGTGAGTAGTTAGCCGGATACTGCCATCGGATAATGTTATTTATGCTCTAATTCTTTAGATCCAATCAATTAAAAGTTGACGGTTGAACAGCACTAATTTTTGGTTGGATGTCACAAAAATAATGAACCCACAGCCCGGGCAGCCCCTCCAGAGTCTCCTGACTCATAAGCCTTAACGCCCTTAACCCTTAGAGAGTCGAGTCCCAAACAGGTAGAAAAAAGAAATAAAAGGCGAAGGGAAGAGTTGACAGATGGTTCGGCGTTTGTGCTATCGGGGCAGGAGTATAAAAATGGGATATGTCCAAGAAGCCAGAGAGAACCACGTCAAGAAGAAAGTCGAAGAAGGTTGTTACCCTTTTCCCTCAATTCAATCTCTCCTTTGTTTTCTAACTTTTCTATCGATTTCATGACTCGAAACCTACAGATTATGGTCGAATTTTACTTACGGTTGTCGTTGGCGAAGTATATTGACGATTATTAGTTGAAATCCTTGTGTGGGTTTTCGTTCCAGTGGTGGATCGCAATTGTCGCTCGGGTTATGAAAAGTGATTTCGGTTGTTGAGGCGAGTGAGCAATGACTAGGGTTCACTTTGTTTGAAGGGGAGGGGAGTAAGAAGAAATGTTGTACTTCATCTTGATAATCACTTTTTGATTCCCAAAAATCAAATGCTTTTACTATTGAAATCGAATACTTAGCCTGGGTACTTTTGGGAACTGAATTTGAGATTTGATCATATTTTTAGAAAAATCTGATTGTTAAAATGTGATTCTAAGTTGTGCCGTCTAAAGTCTTACAGTCTTACAGTGAGTTTTTTAGAACTGTTTGTGCAAAACACATGCCTAGAGTTTGTACTTACCTTATTTACACACCTCACGGTCTACATTAACAGAAGCATAATGTCGTCAAACGAATCATACTTATTTGTTTGTAGTAGTTTTTTTCGTGCATCCCTTTTGTTTCTACTGGAATCAATGGTAATGATTCAAAACTGTAGCTGCCTCTCTCTGCCTGGTGAGCGTAACGGTTGTTTTTACTTATGCCTAGACATGGGATTTGATTTTTTTAGTCAAGTTGGTCGGTCAGATACCAGTTGGTCCGAAGACCTGGCTAACTAGTGTTTTTCCTATGATTTTGTTGGAATTACGATTTGTTTTCATTGATAATGGTTTCCGTAATTGAACCGTCAATGTTGGCCCCAAGCTTAGACAGATGAGTTTTCTTGATCTCGGAATGAAGAAGATTTGTGATTGTCAGTCGTCTTGTAATGGTGGAGTCTGTCACTCTCTGCTTCATTGTTCTAGGAATAAGACGGGTACTGTGAAATAGCTTTATTTGGTCCCACGTATGCATAATGTTAGAGCTGATTCACTTAGTTGATTATCCCAGAAAGAAGTAGGATAAGCCCAAGTATAGGGGAAAATGCGGATGAACCAAGGGTCTCAAAATCATGGACCTAAAAAACCCACCAGTACACCCAAATCACCCTTTGATCAAGTGTAAACATATTATTGTCTTGGGCACCTGTCAGAATCTATAAACAAGTACACAAGGGATTTATCTTATGCTACACTATTATGTGCGGTTTTTCTCTGGTAATGGGTTTTCATTTGTTTACGAATGGTAACTGCTGCTTTCAAATTATCACTTCTGTATTTATTCTGTGATCTGAAATATTGTTTATATCTTGACTTAGTAGTGTCTGTTCCCTTCTTTATTTTGTCTCCAGCTTTACGCAGTAAAATGAAACAAAAAGCGCTCAAAGAGTGTGTTGTCTACACAACCAAGTATGCTGAGTGCGCTAAAGGAAGAACGATTTCTGTTGTTTGGCAATGCCGTGGACAAGCAAAAGAGTTAAATGAATGTCTTCACCAGTAGTAAGTTTGACTTCCTCAATCATCGTTTCATGTGAAATTTCTCTAGTGTGGGAGTTGTGACCAATTGTTGATATTAGGGTAATTTTTTGAATTATCTCATATTAATTTCACTTAATTTCATGTTCTAATGGTGCTTGTTTATGGAGGTGTGTGAAGTCACAACATATTACATAGATATTGTTTTGAGGATGACAGAAATGGGTACTAATGAATATCATTATCTAGCATGGGTAAATTTTCACATCAATGATACAAAAAGGTATATTTTGTAAGCAGGTCAGATCACCAAGTTAATGTTTGGTTCACGAAGTTTAGGCTTCTACACTCAAATTTGGCTTTGTCGGCACCTCTAGTCAGATATAAGCAGCCTCACCCCTTGCATAAAAATAATATTGTTTTCACTTGACCCTTGATCTGCAACTCAAAGACTGCATGGTGTTTCATAATAAATAAGAAGCACAAACACTAGAATTTGCTTCTGTTCAAACTTCCAATTATGTGGGCACGTGGTTTAACCTTAAAAAATCAGAAGTAGGCTGTGAATGACCATGTGACCATTTTGCAGGACTGCATGATGCTACAGTTTACACCATGGTAGTTAGGATAAGGTTTGAGGTAGCAAATGTATCTCGTATACTTACAATTGTACTGAAATCTAAATAGATATGGAAAACATGATTAGGTTTTGATTGCTTGAGAATTCTTTTTTTCTAAAAGCTGGCACCGGTAGTACATAGTCTTTTGTTTTGACTCTGTTTTGCTTGCAGCACCAATGATTCTGTCTTGGAAGAAATGAAGAAGGATTACATGCAAGAACAAGAGAGCAAGGTAAGGAGTTAGGTTTTGGTAATTGAGTTTACTAGTTTAAAATTTGAATACACATCAAGTGTATTTTCTTCTTGTTTGTTTGAGAAACAAAAATTGTGTTCATCTGAGGACAAAGGATCTTCTTGGATTTCATTTGAGCTAGTTATCTTTCATTGTACTTCTATCCAAAACATGTATGAGAATTATATTTGAGGCACAGCAATTGTTCTAGTGTTATATACAACGGAGCAGTTAGTTTCCTCATAATTTTTTCCTTCAATTCCTTGTAGACTTCAGATATCATGTCTTCAGAAAACAAAGCCATCTAAGAACGATTTGTCCGGCCATATCTCTTTATCTATGCTTTTTACTTTTTATATTTATTATAAGTACGATGGAATCTCATATCAGAAAGAAAATGGCCCTACAGTAACTGTTAGATTGTCCATCATCGAGACTGCTTTTGTTAATGCGTTGGAAGATTTAAATATAAAGGCGTTACTTTTCTTTAAATTTTAGAATCCAAGTATTGAGAGTTAAGAGAAAGGTGAGAAACTGAGAATGAATATGATTTGGTTCGACACGATAATAGAAACAGATATAAAAAAATCATATAGCCGTTTATTTCTGGTATGATTGGGGAGCTGACATTGAATATGAAATAACTCTTGCTATTACTTTTCATTTGCCATATAACAGAACTACTGCTATTCATATTCTTATTGTTGCCCCGTATCATGAACATTTTGGCTAGACCTGAAAGTTAATGTTTCTACTGCTAAAAAAAACCCAGACATGTTAGATGTATATGATTTTCTATTGTGATTTCATACAGATCTGAGTTTATCACGATCACGATCAGCATCCTTAATTGGACTATATGAATGATCATTCGGTCTGGTGTTGTAGAATGAACGAAGATTTCATTAGTTGCGCTACAGGAGAAAAAGATGTAGCCTACCTATCCAGATTGTGGACTATATGAATGATGAATCCTAATAACGTCCAAAAGATGAGACACTGTTTTTCTTTGTAATATTTTCCTCTAAACATATCAGTCTTACAAATATCAAGAAAAAAAAACAAAATTAAGATCCACATTTTATGAAGATCTCCTCAGATCACAAGTTGCAATTTGCAATCAAATGAAGATGTGACAGATACTTGATATTTTTCTGGAAGGATCGGATCGAAGTTAGTGGGAGTAAATCAAGCCACGTGTACTCGAACCCAGAGGCTGTAATTAATCGGGGAAAAACAAATAAATATGGAAGACAAATGTACAAAAAGGCCCAGGAAATCCATATTTTTGTTAAATACACTGCAAACTCAAGGCGGTTGTTTTCAACAGGGGTGAGCAGAAAAATCGGATATCTGGTTTTTTGATCTGGTATCTGATTTATTACATCCGAATATTCGAATATCCGACCATAATAATCCGGATCGGCTATCTGATCCGATTTTCTACTCCCTTTTTCGGACCGGATTCGGATCAAGTGTTTAGAGAATTCGAATATCCGAATCCGAATTATGAATGCTTGTCAAATCCGAATAACTGGATTCCCACGAGTCCCTCTTCATCTGATTGAACCCTAACATCTCCAGTTCATCGTCTCCTTCCTCTCCAACTCCGACATTACTATAAGAACATTGACTTTGTATTGGACTCCTGAATTCCAAATTGACTTTGTGATTTTTATTTGTTACGAATCATTTGATATTTTCGTGTTTATGGTGGAGAATCCATTTTGTGAATGTTTTGGTGATTATGATTTCTTTATCCCTGCATAATTATTGGTACAGTAATTTTATTATTATTTTGGACTGGAATTTGGATCGGAAAACTTAGAGAACGTGTGAAAATTTATGCATGTATTTATGTGAACAATAACCGGATATCTGAAAATCGGATATCCGAATTTTCGGATACCCGAAATCCGGATATCCAGTTTAATCCGGATCGGATCCAGAATGATATTTTGGTGATCCGAAAAACCAGATATCCGGATTTCAGGTATCCGAAATTCGGATATCCGGTTTTGCTCACCCTAATTTTCAACACCTTCTGTCTTCAACTAAATAAAATTACCCACATGTCTTTTCAACCCCTCGTTACCCATAATAGTGTTAGTCATATAGTAAATGTCACATATCTTTTTCGGTTTTCCCCTTCTTATCTTATATTTTCGTCTGATGATCTTCATAGATATGTCATATGTGTATGTATAGTCCTAAAACACAGAAATTAACAAAGACCTCAAACATGGCCCAACTTCTTTAGTCATGGAGAGAGATTTGATCAAATTAAACTGAAATTTAGGTTTGTTATCGGTATCCTACTAAAAATATTTTAGAAAATGAAAATGGATCTAAAAATCAATTTCAAATAAAAAAGAGCTACAACAATCCAACTTATACACAACAAAATATAGTGTTGAAATGAACGTTAAGTTAGCTTGTAAATATTTTTCCTTAAAGAAGAGTACAAATGAAAAATTACTCCATACTTCAAGGTCGCTATGATATTACGAAAGATCCAAATGTATTAGTGATATTCAGATTTATTAAAGGATATTCAAAGAAAGAATTAATTATCCAAAATTGTGGTTTGGGGGGTTAGATGTGATTAGCTACTTCTCCAGGGGTATCATAATCTCTCCCATTTCTGTGGGCATCTTCCATCCATTGCGTCGACTGCCATTCCAACAGTAACCACTAGAGAGAGAGAGAGAGAGAGAGAGAGAGAGAGAGAATGGCGACGGCCATCTGCGGGAGGATCGCTCTCTCCCCCACCCATGTGCTTAACCCCAAACCAGGTCTCCACTCATCACCATCCTCATCGTTTCCGATCACGCTTTTAGGCCTTCTCGTTCTAATTCTCGGTTTTATTTAGCATGTGCACATCACGAGGTCTGGTTGAATGTTATTTATGTTTGGGTAAATGGTGTAGAAAAGTGGGAGAAGAAGATTGGGCGGTTGGTTTAAGTTGATTTTTTGGTGTTCTGGAGGAAAAATGAGATTTCATTCCTGAATTTAACAATTACAAGAAAAAAGTAATTTCTTTTGGTAGTTATAAACTGATGAAACTGTTTTAGTTGCCGATTCTGGCAGTCTTACGTATAGATGTAATTTGGGAATGAAAGTTGGTTGTGCTAGTTTTTGGTCTCATACTCTCATTTGATGTTCTTATTGCGAGCATATTAAGAACTTAATTTTAGGAGTTTTCTCTGCCTATGGTTGGTCTCTGTTATTCACTTCGGTTGCATAGTCGGTTTAAGTATCGACGTTTATGAGGTATGGTCTATGGTGCGGCCAAACGTGAACATGGCTGGTCAACCAACACGAAGGGAAATGTACAAATGCATGTGTATTTGGGAACTATAGTGAAAATAGATGGATAAATGTGTATTAAGTTTCTCTGTCTATGAAAAAAAAAGTTTAACATTTAGAGGGCATAAGACATTTTCATTTCTAATCACCCTTACATTGTTAGTACCTAGTAGTCTTGATCTTAATTGTAACGAACCCAGGTATCTTATTGATGAGAATGATTTTTTTTTTTGAATTTACCATGTTTGGAGCAAACAGGACATGAAAGTAATCTCTCTGCACATCCTATTTATGTTTGTAATTTGCTGAGACTATGCAGCCTCTAATTCATCATTCACACACAGGTGACAAGCTCTCTCCAGTCAAAGGACATGTTTTAAGTAGAGCTGTTCTCATGGCAATATCAGTTGCTGGACAAGGCAAGGGCGGTGGATTGTTGGATAGGCCTACAATTGAGAGGACTACCCCTGGGCGTGAATCGGAGTTTGATTTGAGGTAGGTCACTAAAAGCTTCGCATTCAAGTTTTACTAGATTAGGTCATCGAAGTTGAGTGTCCTTGGCATATTGGATGACTGTTCGACAGAACTCAGAAGTGGCAAACCAAAAGTGCTGTTTAGTTTTAAGAGAAATATCCATTCTTTTCAAGATCTTTGTGTCTTGGAGGCGTATAGATAACCAATCAGTTGTTCAACAGTTCAAGTAGGCAAACAAGTAAAAGAACATAAACATGTGCCTATTGATTTATTTTTTCCATTTCGAAAGTTCACCAAAATAATTCATAACTCATAAGAAAGATGTAATCCTAACTGCTGAGAAAAGAATGGATATTTATTCAATTTATAAGAAAGATACAATCTTGGAGAAATCAGGATATTTTTTAACATAATTATGCAAATACATCAGATTTAAGCATGACATTATGACTCTAATTGGATGCCTGGCGTTTGGTTATCACCATCTAGATACTACATATGTTCAGGTTTAAGTCCACAAACCGAAAAAAGATAAGTCCACATGAGACAAACTGATTGATTGAAAGATCATATCATGATTAATACCTTCCGTGTTGAAGGTGATAGCAAGCTTAGACAAATTTGATACTATTGCAACTACGACATGAAATATTAAGACATAAAATTAGACAAGCGAATACATTTTCTCTCGTGTTTCCAGTAACACATTTAATCGGTCAAAGCAGTTTTTCCACAGTTGAGACTCCAAGTATTGCTTTGACAATAGGTCTTCACATAACTCAATGTTTTGATGTCAACGCAGTGTTCAATCTTTTAATAATAATGTCTAGTTCTCTGTCTGTTAGATAATATTTTTGGTTGTTCTGTAGTTGAATGAAAATCATCTTATGTCCACTGAAAAGTTAAAACCTTGCAAATTAAAGGTCAACATACAGCATATTATGATATTTCTAGAACTTAAGTTGTATTTGAGTATAAATTGTAAATGTGTTCTGAAAAAAGAAAACATTTTATTTGTACGGTCACATTTCTTTTCCCTAAAAGTTATTTTTCATATCATTCAGAAGTGATTCTCCTATCACTACCAAGATGATATAGGACAAGGTGCTTTCGGTGGCATATGGGAGGCAGAAAAAATGTTGACCGTGTATTCCAGTGCTTCATAAGATGTACTTATCAGTTGTTATGAACAAGGTAGAAATAACAAGTGGAAAAGAGTTAGGATAACAATGAAGAATTCTAAACATGCAAGCTTTGTTGGTAGTCACCAAACAAAGAAAAAGAGTTGCCAAGACAGGAATGCCATGCTATCATGTCAGTTATAAGTTAACATCTACAGGGTATACAAATTGAATTACATTTCTGACATGTAATTTAAGAACTACATTGTGCACTATAAAGAGATGGCATGTGTCAAAGAAGTTAACTTTATGACACACTTACAAATTAGAAAATACTTTGTTGTTGCATATGGGCATATGGCACACTCAACAAATATGTTGTTGCTGTGATGCGGATGTGGTATATGGCCCGTCAATTTAGCTCGTATTAAATTGTTGAGAGTTGTAACTTTTTTCTTGATATTAAAACACTTACAAAGATGTGTGTTTACTGGAGTTTATGCTTGTAGAAAAGGTCTTGGTCATTTTTGTTTCTCTCTCTTTTGGTTTAGGAAATCAAGAAAAATGTCTCCTCCGTATCGTGTGTTATTGCACAACGACAACTTCAACAAGAGGGAGTACGTTGTGCAAGTACTGATGAAGGTTATACCTGGAATGACACTTGATAATGCTGTCAACATAATGCAAGAGGCTCACCATAATGGCTTGGCAGTTGCCATAGTTTGTGCTCAAGCCGATGCAGAGGAGCATTGCATGCAACTGAGGGGCAATGGCCTTGTCAGTTCGATAGAGCCTGCTAGTGGTGGTTGTTAGGGTATTGGCCTTTAGGTAGTTGGAGTCTTGGAGACTTGGAGCTCAAAGTAAATACGTGATTATGGCTTTCATATGTCATTTTCTCACTGCTACTACTTTGTACATAATTATAATGTACTTTATGGGAAATTAATCATGATTAAGTATGAAGGACTTCTCTATTGAATGCAGGTCTATTCGGAAACCATGTTTAGCACGAGATTACCGTTAGGCCTGTAAATGGGTCGGGGTTGGTTTCGAACCCACCGCTACCCGACCCGCCTAAGGTTGGCGGGTCGGGTAAACGGGTTATGCGGGGTGGGTAGATGGATAAATGATTTTTTATATGTTTTTGTTTTTCTGCATAACACTATAAATTAAAAACATTATACATTAGCACCTTAAAAACATTACCAATGTGATGAACATAAAATTATAAATAACTTCAACTTTATAACACTATTAGTAAATTATGGATCAGAGAATATGTATATGTATATGGTATGTAAGTGTATATATATAATATTTATTATTTAATTTATTAAATTCTTAGGCGGGTAAATGAGACGGGTAGAAAATACAACCGCTACCCCTCTCGTTTATTAGTTGGGTATTCGGGTAGGTGGGTGACGGGTTGAGTTTTTTACCTCGATACCCGACTGGGTGGGTTTTATCCGTCTCATTTACGGCCCTAATTACCGTGACACCGGCGTTCTTTGTTCACTCTTTTTTTCTTTTTTTTGAGAATTTTGCAGAATCTTCACCCTGAAATCAAAAGTCACTTGGGCATCAATTCCAATTCTTCATTGGGTTTGCTGGTTTTAGAACTTTATTTTTACTGCTTATTCTTACGTTTTTGGGTATCAAATGGTATGCTTGAGAACCAAAATTTGAGGATGAGATATCCTGGTAGTTCGTGTCGTTCTTCTATTGTCTTCAGCGTTGTTTGAGTTGGTTG
Organism: Triglochin maritima; assembly: GCA_963682175.1. Taxonomy (NCBI): domain Eukaryota; kingdom Viridiplantae; phylum Streptophyta; class Magnoliopsida; order Alismatales; family Juncaginaceae; genus Triglochin; species Triglochin maritima. Next base: position 46,643,539 of record OY821772.1, read on the forward strand.
GTTGATGACGTTTGCGATTGTGATAAGCTTTTCTTTATTATCAAAAGTGGAAAATTGTTGTGCACGAAAATTTGTCTCTCACGATTGTTTTTATCATGAGAGACATGTAAGGAAAAGAAATGGAGGCTAACAGAAGATAGCTTATTCTACTGAATTCGCTACGATATTTTCTTATTTTATTAATAAATAAATAAATAACATGCTAAATTACTATTTTTCTCCTTAAGTATGTTTTACTTTGCCACTTAAATTATAAACAATAATATTGTCTCTTCGAATTATGATGTTTTAGTTTAATCAAATTTATCAAAAAACTGATTTTTCTTCTTCTTTCTTTTGACACAAATATTTTTACCCCTAATATATATATTTTTTAAAATTCCCTTCCCTTTTCTGCTCTTTTTTTCTTTTTAAACCGTGATGGATAGGTATTATGCATTGAATAGTTTAAAAAAACAAGTGTTAAATATAGATATAGGAATTCAGGTGAGAACAAAATCGCTATATCAATTCAAATGGTTATGCTTCTCTCTCTCTCCCTTTTTATCAAATCAAACAAATTGAAACAAGACCATAGTTTAAGACAAGGAGAATGTTTTACCTCATTCGTAATTTATTTAAAAAGAAGCAACCTACTAACAAAGTGGGCCACAACACAATGTTGTTGGTAAAGATAATATGTATTTTTTTAACTGAATTGTTATTTATCGTCGGAAAACTACTTAAATCGTTCGTACGAATTACCATTTTCTCATTCTACCATTTCTACTCATATAACTCTTCATTTCACTCTCCTTACACCATGCTCTTCATATTACTCTCATATTCACCAGAAAAAATGTCTCGGAGTCCGGGAAAAGAATCAGCGGACGTCTCAGATTACTCAAATCTGGTAAAATGTCTCCTTTATTTATTTTATTTTTTAAAAATTTGGGTCGGGCGTTCGCGGGAGACGCCCGACCCAACCCTAGGGGGAGGCGTCTAAGGGAGTCGTTCGCCAAGGGGGAGGCGGCAACGACAGACGCCCCATTTTTTGATTTTTTTTAAATTATTTAAATTGATTATAAATTGTGATAATTGCTAAATAAATTGATTATTAAGTTAATAGTTAGTTAAATTAGTTTAGTAAATCCATTATTGATTATTAATTGTGATAATTGCTAAATAAATTGACTATTAAGTTAATAATTAGTTTAATTATTTAAGTAAAGGATTATTGATTATAATTTGTGATAATTGCTAAATAAATTGATTATTAAGTTAATAATTAGTTAAATTATTTTAGTAAATCCATTAACAAAATTTTATTTTTAAAATTGAATTAATAGTCTTCAGGTTACTGTGGAGGAAAAGGAAAATCAATTTCTTTACGCGTTGTACGTAGTTTAGCAGATGAGTCAGGTCCTCGTCATCCACATAGACATGGTATTTCTGCTTCAGTTAGGAGAGAGAGAAATATTTTACGTCGTCGTCAGACACCTGATGATTCTTTCGACGACGATGATGATTCAGATGAGGTGATGAGTCACGACGAGAGTGACGATGAGAGTCGGTATGGCTTGGAGCCACAGGAGGAGGTGAGACAACAGTATGGTCGAGGACGGGGGCAACATTGTAGTACTTCGGCTGAGTGGGTCGTAAGGAAGGATCGAGATGACCGGTTTGTGACCGGTGATTCAAGTTCGTGCATTGCAGACGCCCGAATTCAGAAGAAGAAGAGGGGTTATGACGATTCTTGGATTGTGACGGATATGATGCTCGGTGGTCCTCTAGATGGCAGCGTCATTCCGAGTTTCGGAGGCCACATCGCCAGACGCATCTGGGTGGCCGAGGATCGGAAGGTTTTGAAGTGCCATAATCGGCACAGAGCTTGTATTACATTGCATGCATGTCATTCAGTGATGACTGATGATATGACGACAATCATTACTGATAGCGGATTTGGTCACTTGTCGTACAACATGTTCTCCTGCCTTGACCCGCCGTTGATTTCGGCCTTCGTGGAGCGGTGGCAGCCTGACACCAACACTTTCCACTTGCCATTCGGAGAGATGACGATCATGTTGCATGACATCTTCCAGATTCTGCACATTCCCGTTGATGGTCGTATGGTCAGTGTGCAGGCGCCGACGTCTGAGCTGAAATTTTTTGTATCAGAGTTGCTCGAGGTCAGCCTCGAGGGTCTTGAGCGGGATAACTCATTTTGGAGTGGCGGTGGTGTTAGCATCGACGCTGTGGACGACTGTTGCAGACGGGGACGAGCACCACGGACTGAGGATACGCAGATGACTGCCTATCTCTTCTTACTGCTAGGTTGCATCTTGTTTGTCGACAAGAGCGGTAGCAGAGTCAGACCACACGACCTATTGGAGGCGAGGGAGCAAGATACCATTGGTCAGTACTCATGGGGGTCGGCGACGTTGGCATATCTGTATCGCCAGCTGGGTATAGCGAGTCGTGCTGATTGTTCTGGCATTACGAGTTGTCTTACACTGCTGCAGACTTGGATATATGAGTATTTTCCTGCTTTCTGTAGCCTGATGTAGTTGTGCCGAGGACTACATTTATAGGCGTTATTCGTTATAGGGATATCACAAAGCCTTATTTACCTGATCGCGTGTTGCGTCAGTTAGGTTACATTCAAGTGATCCCAGTTGACATCCCGAAGCTAGAGCATGCAGTACGATCTGCGATTGCGACGACGTACGACGTCATACACAGTGTTTCGTTCATGGAATTAGTTTGGAGGACATTTCCGAGAGTATGACGACTTCACCTGGACGATCTGAGTCATAGTCGCGACCCCTCCACTTGTGATGCAGATTATTTACAGTGGTTCGGTAGGTGCTCACATCCACTTATCGTGCGCGGTACCATTACGAGACCGGAGAGACCACTGGATAGGACATGTGGCGATGCGATGCGGTAAGTTTATCTAATTTAATTTTTAATTTTAATGTATATTTTGTTTTTATTGTTAATGTACGTTAATTTTTATGTTACTTACAGTGGATGAGTAGAGCGATACAGTATACACATCTGTTCTTGCAGCATAGGGATCAGATGTCAAACGAGTTGACGAGAGCTGTATGTACAGATTGAGATCGCCTCATTGATAAGTAGGACAGTTAGTTGGGCATTTCGGATCATGATTCAGATGATGAGTTCTAGTTGGCTTGCACATTATTTATTTTATTATATGTTGAACGTACTTTTACTACATTTGTTGGTATTTGCTTATCTATGTACTCTTATTATTTATTTCTGACGAACATATCTTCTACATATTTCTTTAGCTATCTTCTACTTATTACTTATTTGTCACGAGCATATTATAGTAACTTTAATTAAATTTAAAATTTGGTAAAAGAACAACACAATATAAATTTGCTAAACCGCAACATTTTCTTTTTGTGTTCTTCCTGTGGGATCGTGATGGTCTACAATTCTAATCACTTTTATCCCTAATTACCTACTTGTATAACGATCAAAGATATGCAGCGGAATTTAAAACTAAACAAGCAAGTAAGGAATAGAAAATGCAAACCACAAGGAACACGAGAGTTTTTACAGAGGTTTGGCCTCCCACCTACGTCTTCTCTTGCAAGCTCCGCTCGACACTTCGATTTCCGCTCGCATCTTCACTGACCACTCCCCGTTCTGGGCCGGGAGAGAACGCCTTTACAAGTCTTCAAGCTCGCAAACAACCCTCGCCGAGCTTGGCTCCTCCTCTCACAATCCGAGAGGATCACTTCGGGCTCTCACCAAAGTCTATACTCGTGTCTTAGGCTTTCACCAAGACCCTTGCTTCCTTTGCACAGCAAATGAGTTAGACAACACTCTCTAAACTTGAGCACACTTGAGTAAAATATGATTTATGATTAAAGTGTGGAAGGTTTGAGGCTTTGAGTGTGTTAGGTTTCTCTCTAATGTATTGGACAAGTATGTGTGAGAGAGTTGTGTTAAAATGTGTTTTACAACTCTATTTATAAGCATTAGAGAGAATATAGCCGTTGAGGATGAATTGGGGAAAGATTGTGTAAGATACACTAAACAGAAATCTGCAGGACCCAATTCCGCTTAAAATCGGTCGACCGAAACAGGTATACCGGTCGACCGGTTGGTCAAAATATGGCTATCACTTAAGTTCACTTAAGTGAACGGTCGAACAGGCTCAGGGGATTGGTCGAACTAGGCAAGAGGTTGGTTCGATCGAATACGTCCAGACACTTCTGGGTTTGGGAAGAATCGAGTTTCGATCGACCGGGGTCAAAGACACGTTCGACCGAATTAGTCCAGAGTGTTCAGGGTGACCAGAAATATGTTTGATCGGTCGACCGCTAGAAAAGTTTCGGTCGACCGGATGTTTGGTAAGTTTGGGTTTTTGGGAAATCCGACCGTTGTAGAAAAACGACAAATCAAACGGTCATGTGACACGTGTGATCGGTCGACCGGTGTTAACACTTAATCCTATAACAGAATTAACAACCCGATCGGTCGAACGAAGAACTCGTTTCGGTCAACCGATTTGGTCCAGACAGTTCAGGTTAGGTTAAGTGTTTTCCGGTTCAAGTTTGGGTGATCTATTGAAGTTCAAATGTTATGAAATTTCGTGTGTGACTTCTCTAAGGAACCTAGTATGTGTTTAAGTTGATTTTAGCTCAAGTATGCTCAATTACACAAAGTTCCTAAGACTCAAAGAAATACAAAATACATGTCTTCAAATAAGCTTGATTACATGTCTTGACTTGATTTCCTTTCTTCCTTGAGTCTTGATCACCTGTAGAGGTTAACACAAAGCAATATATATGCAATGTAACATGTGTGCTACTCTACACGATCACAATTAAGATTAGGTTGATTAAATATCAAAACATAGATTAATGCCAAAAAACCAACACTTCCGTAGTGCAATACTCGTATCATGAGAACCAATTTCATGTCTGCGATCACATCTCACGTAACAATCCGTCCGGTTATCTGCTTTTGATTTGTATGATTATATAACCCAAAAAAATCCGGCTCTTATGGCAACTTGTTTCGCCTATTTACAAGCTTTCTCGATTGTTGTAAATATTTGTTTACTATCAAAAAGCTCACTGTAATGTACTCCATCACCACCGAAAACTTGCAACGGAACCTGAAAAAAATTAATTTAACACAAAATAAATAAAAAATAAAAAAGGGCGTCTGGCTAAGACGCCCCAACCATGATGGGGGCGTGTGGCTACAACGCCTCACCCATGGCTGAAGCGTCTGCATGGGGGAGGCGTCTTAACCAGACGCCCCCACCATGGCTTGGGCGTCTTAGCCAGACACCCGAGTCAAAGATTTTTTTTGCTTCCTTTACCTCACCGGAACCGGGTGCTTCGCCAGACATTTTCGTGGTGTTGGTACTGAGAATGTGACTAAAATTGAGGCAAAAACGTTGTTTTAAGACACATGACGAAATGAGTATTAAATGAATTGTGAATGGCAAAATGGTAATTGTTGGGGCAATTTAAGTAGTTTTCCGACGACGAATAGTAGCTCCCATTTTAACGTGTCTAAACCTTAATCATGGGTATTGATTGATTTGTGGCTGATGCAAAAGAGACCATGCCTCGGAAAGAAAATTTAAAGGGATAATTACGATTTGTCCCTCTTAATTATGTTTTGATATCACTTTGTACTTCTGAATTTTTAAAGTTGACAGTTATCCCTTTTAAAATTTCATTTTGTAACACTGTCTCCTGAACTTTAAAAATATATTATTTAAACATAAATTCACGTTTTTTTGTATTTTTTTCGTTGTATCTTTAATACACTCCCAAACTTGTATTTACGTTAAAGTTCGGATCGAAATGAATGTCAGATTTGGTTGTAATTTGGGTCGGATTCAATACCAATTCGACTCAAATTCAAACCATATCGAACATTTGTTTCGATCCGAATTTTCACGTAAATATATGTTTGAGAGTGTATTAGGGATACAATGGAAAAAATTACAAAAAAATTTGTTTTTAAATAATGAATTTTAAAATTTAATAGAGATAAACGTTACAAAACAAAAGTTCAAAGGATTAGTTATTAATTTCTGAATTGCTATTCATTGCCGGAAAACTACTTAAATCGTCCCAACGAATTACCATTTTGTCATTCTCTCATTTCTACGCATATATCTCGACATTTCACTCTCCTGCCACCTCTTTCTCTTCATCTTCTTCTCATAATCATAAAAAATAATATTTCGGAGGTCAGGAAATTAGCAAACGGACACACCGGTGTACTCGAATATGGTAAAATGTCCAACTTCTTTTTAATAAAAAAATAGGGGCATCCGCCGGAACCCCGTGGGGCATGCGTCTGGCTAAGAATCTTCATCACTTGCAAAAAACTCATTGTAATCCAACTCGTTACAACTGAAATCTTGCAACGGAATCTCAAATAATTTAAGTTTTTTTTTTGTTTTTTTTGGACGGACGTCTTAGCCAGACGCCCCCCTCACGAGGAAGGCGTCTTCCATGGGGGCCGTTTTACCCAGATGCCCGACCCCATTTGTGTTTTTTTGCTGGACTGACTTCACCGAATCCAGGTGTTTCGGCGGACATTTTCGTGGTGTTGGTACTGGGAAAATAAGGAAAACGTAGGCAGAAACCTTATTTTAAGAGACATGACGAAATGAGTATTAAATGAATTGTGAAGAGTAAAATGGTAATTCTTGGGACGATTTAAGTTGTTTTTCGACGATGAATATTAGTTTCCATTATTTTTGAAAGTTACTTGGTGTACAGTAATATCAAATGCATAATTTAAATAACCCAAATATAAAAAAATGCAAACACCTCCCACGGGACTCACACCACACCACCAACCTTATGGAGTTATTATTTTTATTCCAATAAACAAAACATGTCTCTCATCGACGACGTTCCCATTCCCAAACTCCAAAGCAATGCAATTACCAATTAGCAAAGTTTCAGTTTGAATCCAAAAAAAATTTAAAATTAACAACCAACAGAACCTCATCTGCTCCACCGCACACCTGTTTTCCTCAATCCACCATCTTCAATTACTACTCCTCTTCCCTTTTCCATCTTCAATGGCGCAGCCGCGGTTGGGATCCTTCCGCAACAGCCTGGCGCAGAGGAGCAAGCATCGCCTCTTCTCCCACTCCCACATCGACAGAGACTGGGACACCGCGCGGGCCCCACTCCTCCCCTCCTTCCTCCACGACGACGAAGACGCCGGAAACTTCTTCCAGAAGGCCCGCCTCTGGGTTTCCAAGGTCCGGGAGAGGGCGCTCGAGATTGCCGCGAAGATCTGGGGCTTCGCCCGGTCGGATCCGAGGAAGGTCATTTTATCGGCGAAGATGGGGTTGGCGCTCATGCTGCTCTCCTTTCTTATTTTCCTCAAGGAGCCCTTCGACGCCATTAGTAGTCACTGCGTTTGGGCCATCATTACCGTCGTTGTCGTCTTCGAGTTCAGCATTGGTGACGACTCAACTAAGATTTTTGTGTCTTTTTGTTTTGACTTTTGAGGGAACTCGAAGATTATGTATTGAATTTATCTGAAAAAAGAAACAAAAGTTGGAGGGAGTCATGTGTTGGTGAATTGGAATTCGCAATCACGTTTCATTTGGTTATGTTCAGAATGAGGATTGGACCATGCCTTTTAGATAAATAAATAAATAAATAAGTTTTGGTGAAAAAAGAAAATTATCATTTAATTTCTTACAGAGTAAATTCAAAGGAGTCAAAAGTTTCAAAACATCTTTGTTGTTGAACAACGGAATTCTGGTTCTACATGATATTGGTGAAATTTAGTCCCCATTTTGATGTTGTATGTTTCTTCTGGGTTAACTAACTTTGTTTACCATTAACTTACTTTTGCAGGTGCTACCCTAAGCAAAGGGTTTAATAGGGGTTTGGGAACATTGTTAGCTGGAGGACTAGCTCTTGGGATACCTGAACTGGCTGTATTGGCTGGTGGTTGGGAAGAGTTCGTCATTATCCTCAGTATCTATCTTGCAGGTTGAGACTCAGCTCATCATTCACATTTATTTCTTCATTTGAAGAGCTTTTCTGATGAAGCAATCTGCTTTGTCTTCTTTTCTTGCAGGCTTTTTGTCCAGCTTTCTTAAGCTCTATCCGACAATGAAGCCTTACGAATATGGGTTTCGTGTCTTCTTGATAATGATTACCTTTTGTTTCATAGTAGTATCGAGATTTAGGACAGGTGCTTTCACTCAGACAGCAGTTACTCGTTTTTTTCTCATCTGCGTTGGTGCTTCTGTTGCTTTGGCTGTGAACATATTCATTTATCCAATATGGGCTGGGGAAGATTTGCACAATTTGGTTGCAAAAAACTTCACCAACGTGGCACAGTCTCTTGAAGGTCCGTTTTCTTTTGTATTGCTTAAGGTGTACTGGTATATGCTTGAAATTGTTATTTTGCATATTTACTTTGTTACATGATTTTATCTACTTGCTTTATAGCATTCTTCTACATCTAACATGAAACACTAGTGGACGAGGTTTCTTATTAGATACTTAATGTAATGTTAAAAAACCTGAACTCCGACCTCTGGATATGTCATTTCCATGGGTCAATTCCATGAATTTGAGGCCAAAAGAAGCCTTGTGGAGAAAGCAATAAGCTTGCTTTCGTCCAAAGTCATCACTCCAAATTCTTATGTTGTGATTACATGAAAGCCTACACCTTTGCCTTTTTGTCTTTCCATGTCTATTTATTCTCTTTTGCATCTCACTTATGAAGTATTTAAAAAATTACTATTATTGCATCTTTAATTTCTTCCACCAAATGGTTTAATCTTTTACATCATCTTTTACAAAATGAGATGTCATAATTTGTGAAACAATTGATGGTAGATTGTATGGGTGTAATCGATCTCTAAACGAACGAGCCGAGCATGCTCGAGATTAGTTCGATAAGTTAAAAGTTTCGAGCGGAAAATCGTACTCGGCTCAACCCACGAGCGGCTCGTTAACTGAACCTGTTTTCCCCCTTCCAATAACCTGCTTATTGGTATTAAATCAATGATAAAGCCGTCCTAACAAGTAACAAATAACAATCTAATTTTCCAAACAATCCACTTGCTTAACAACCTTTAAAACACCACGAACATATCACTACTACATCATAAATAAGATCATCCACTTTCTTAACACAATCTTAAAATCAAACAAAATATGGAAAATACACAAAGTCCACAACATAATTCGAACATGCTTAACATCTGCATTGCTGACAATGCATCTAAAACCTTTGATCATAGCTTAGTCCTCCAATGCGTCGAAGGTCTCTTTCTTGACGTACGAAACAACACAAATTAGTAAAACGACATTTTATTTGTTGAGAACAAAATTAAACAACCTACAACACAATAATCAGGAAATTATTATTAAACTTGAGAAAAAATCTTACATTCAAATTGTCGTAATCATGCTACCATCCGGGAATTTCACAATTTTGTCTTCTTCAACCAAATAATCATGCTGAAAAAAAGAATACATGACCTTAATAATATTATTTAAGACCAAGGTTTTTAGAACCGAACCGGAAGTCGAACCGGCAATGTCAAAAGTTCAGAGGTTCGACCGGGGTCGGACCGAATCGAACCGGTGACGTCAGCATGACGTCATAAATATATATTATAAATATAATGGTCATATCTATTAAGCAAAAAAATATTCAAAACATCTACAATATCAACATTTCTAGGGTCGGGGTATAGATTTGGGTTTTTTTTTTTTTGAATATGTAGTAATCGAATAACTGAATACATAATCGGGCACTGATATAAAAAAAACAAAACAATGTTTTTTTTTTCTGAACCGATTGTTGAACCGCCGGTTCAACCCGGTTCAGGGCAAAAACGGTTTTGGGAGGTGAACCGGACCTCACAAGCCTTTGGTTCACGGTTCAATCGGTTGAACCGGCCGGTCCGGTCTAGTTTTCAGAACAGAGCTTAAAACAAATATAATAGTAGTTGCAAACTAAACTAGTTATTACATTTATACTTACACTTGGTGAGGAAATAACGGCCGAAACTTTGCTTCGAAGCCAACTTTATGTACAAAGCGAAGTATTCACTGTTTCAGCAATTAAAGAATTCCTATATTGATCTAGAACTCTCCCACCAACACTAAACGCGGATTCTCAAAGCTTGGTCGACACCTAACTTTGCAAATTGCAATGCACATGAAATCAAAGTCTAAAGTGAATGATCAACCATCCGAGTATATAAGTTATTTTGCATGTACCACAACTATTATTATTCCTTCCTTTTTGGTGTCAAAGTGTGTTGATCCACTCAATTTCTTTCCTACTTTATTTGCTAGATATATACGACCAACATCGAGAAAGTTTATGCAAAGAACCAAAGTAAATGTTTGTATTCTTACATGGTATATAGTAAGTGTAGTAGTGGTTAGGCATTCACCTTATGACGTCTGAGATAATTATTTCACATAAGAATCAAAACACTAGCTAAGATTAGCTTTTCATCAGATGTTAGATTTTGAGAAAATCATACTTACACCGTACGTTAGCTTCTGGGAAAATTGGAAAAAGAATGCCCGTAAGTGTCACTTTTAGATGCTAGATGTAAAAATCGGTGTCCTAGATGGAACTCCGTTATTTGCTGATCGATTTCTCTTCTTGGTTCCAAAAAAGAGAGACAACTATACTTTATAGGAAAGTGTTATAATAATTATCCGACAAAAAATAAAATTATATAGTCAATTGATAATAATAAAAAAGTCAATGGAAGATAGATGCTATGCACAACTTTCTCAGCTCCTACGTAGCAAACAAGCTACCATATGTGATTATATTAAGTTATAAACCTCTTATTCTAATTCTCATATCTTCTTGATTCCGAAGGAACAAAAGCCTTTGCCACTACATGTGGCTTTACCTAAGCAAGTTATTAAGTGACAAGAATCCTTTGTCGTTTCAAGAATTAAGTGTGATCCTCAATTACCTGAAAATTTTAGATTCTAGTTTGGTTGTCAAATTTTAAAAAATAAATCCACTCGACACATTGCACCACCAAAAAACATAGCAATAAGAACACATTGCACCTAAAATATCTTCTCCTTGCTGCCTAAATTATCAAGAACACCAAAATTAGGTCCTAAATATCCAAGCATTTCTATACTACCCAAAATCATCACAACCACAAAACCAACCCAAACCCACCAACACCAAAGCAACCACCACTCTATGCAGCAAGGATTATTCGCCCTTCGCCAAATCCAGAGACCACCACCCTTAACCCTGTTCTATTTCCACTAGAGTTGTTGGAAACAAGCATACATGATCTCTTGCTCGATGGAGACGATAATGAGGTAGATGACGGCGAGGAGATGTTGACGAAGAGGAGACGACGGCGAGGAGGAGACAATGACAAGGAGGAGGTGATAGGGTTTGATTTGGGTGTGAGGTGAAGGTTTGAGAATTGGGAGGGTGGGGAGATTTGGGTATTTGGGTTTGGTATGTTAAATATGTTATTGGGTTTGGTAAATGGGTAATGGGTTTGGTAAATGAGGTTTGATAAATGGGTTATGAGTTTGATAAATGGGTAATGAGTTTGGTAAATGGATAGAGTAATCAAACGAGCATCGAGCGAGCGGAGTCTGCTCGTGCTTGGCTCGTTTAGCTTGTCGAGCGGATTTCTTTGCTCATGCTCGGCTCGTTCTGAGCCACGATTCGAGCAAAATCGAGCGATCTACCGATCCCGAGTAGAACTTAACCCTAGTAGTAGTAGATTGATAGTGCTTGCATAGGTACTGTTTAGAAGGAAAAAATGTGTCACAGAAATTTCCGCATATGTTACCTCACAGTCAAACATTTTCTAATTTCAGAACCACAATTTTGTTAGGATGTGTCGACGGATACCTAAAATGCTTTGAATACGCGAGGGTTCCTTCAAAAATTCTTACATATGAAGCCTCTGATGACCCCCTATACAAAGGTTACAGGGCAGCTGTAGAATCAAAAGCTCAAGAAGATACATTGGTATTCATCTGGTGTACACACTTTTTCTCATCTTGTTTTTGCATCTAGAAAGGATATAACATTTAACTTCATCGTTGATCCTTACAGTTGTTTTTGCTGTATGGGAGCCACCCCATGGCCCTTATAAGATGCTACGATATCCATGAAAGAGCTATATTAAAGTTAGTGGTGCACTGAGACACCGTGCCTTTGCAGTAATGGCAATGCATGGATGCATACTTTCTGAGATCCAGGTGGTAAACATTATGTCTAATAATTCTTTCTGAATTTTGGAAGGAACTGTTCTGCATCATTAAAGAAACACATGCTTCACTTTCCATCATTTTTGTGGATCATTCGACATTATGAAATCTACAGTTTACCATTTCTCCTATGTGCATATAATGTTAAGATAGTTGTCTTTTTATGTGATAGACCTTTTTAAATAGTATATTTTCCCTTTTGTATTCTGAACATGGAAACCTCATAGCTGAAGGAGTATTGATATCTGATGGCTTGTATTACCTAACGTCTGAATTCTGATACCTGTAACTTAGTCCTAATTGCGACTTCTATTCACTTCTTTATGGTATGTAATTGGATAGTCTTGCTTTATGTTAGTGTAACAGTGTTAGGTCGATTTTATGCCTGTTGCAGGCTCCACCAGCAAGGAGACAGGTTTTCAAAAAAGAGCTGCAGAGGGTTGGTAAGGAAGGTGCAAAGGTGTTGCAGGAGCTAGGGGAAAAAGTAAGTACAATGAAAAAATTAGCTGTCGATGAAGATATTCTCTCAGATGTAAGGATGCTGTTGAAGAATTGCAAAAGAAAATAGATACGAGGTCATATCTTCTTGTGAACTCGGAGAGTTGGGAAATTGGAACCTGGCGAGACGACACTAAAAGCGTGCCTGATGACCTTGACCCTTACGAAAATAACACAAATCATATTGGTGTCAAATCACATAGTGAAGCTGTGCTTGATCTCAGATACACTGAAATTCCAAGAAGTCGGGATGCTCCTGATGCCAAGTACATTTCCATTGGTTCTGCAAATCCAAATCTAGACTCCCAAGAAAGTAGAGCGTCAAAGTTAGATGCCAAGGGCCCGCCAAGGCCTACAAGACAAGGTTTGGCTTGGGACGATGATATTGTCGAGGAATCAAAGACATACGAGAGCGCAAGCGCATTATCTTTGGCAACATTTGCTTCTCTGTTGATCGAGTTTGTGGCCAGACTTTCCTATCTAGTGGAATCCTTTGAGGATCTGAGTGAGGTGGCTAAATTCCAATAGCCAGTATACTCTGAACTTCAAGAATGTAATGGAATTTAAGGAAAAAATGCTAGGTATTTTGGATCGAGGAAACGAGATTTCGCCGTCGTGCAAAGAATAACTGTGAATTTGATGTTTGAACCATACATGTGACCGCCATGGCAATCCCATATTTTGACTTCATGCAAGAGGAGCAAATGCAGATGTGAACTTGTTACTTGATAGCAACAAGAGCCTGAAGGTTGCAACATAGTGCTGTGGATGTGCAATATTTTTTGAGATGTAAACGGCTAACAAAGTGATAACAAGATGATTTTGTAAAATTTTTTTCTTCTAAAATTACATGCAGTATCTGTATTTCTACTTAAAAGAGCCTCAAAGCACGAAAAGGGCTCTATTTACTTTTGTAACCTTGCTTCAAGTTTTCGGACAGTAAAGCTGGAAAATGATGGGATTTTTTGTATGAAGGGCTCGTTATTATTGTTTGATTATTAGGTGATTGTATTAGGATTACTAAACCGAGGCCATGAACCACAACGACTTCTAGGTGGACTTTTTGTTACTTTTTTATTTCATAAAATAAAAGAGTGCCCAAGTTTCTTGAAAATAAGAAGCATAGGAATCTTAGGATGATGTCTCCAAGGTTACTTAGAGCAAAAATAACAGTTTCTGGTCTGGTACCATGTTCTCTCTTTTTGTCACGTAGAGGTGTAAACAAGTCGAGTCGAGTAAATTTTCGAGTTATATGTTTATCAAATACAATTTTTTTATAAATATAACAATAAAATTTTCGAGCGAGCTATCGAGCCAGAGTCAATTTTTTTCGAGTTCGAGAGGTTCATTTACCGAACCAAGTTGGAAGATTTTTTTGTTTTTCATCAAGATCTTTTATTTTCAAGTTAAACTGGAGTGAAGCTCAAGTCGAACTATCAAGCCGAGCCAAAGTTGACAGCTTACTGCCACGTTAGCTCACCCAACTCACCCAAAAAACCCCTTAACCACGCTTAGGCTACCCCCACCCACTCTACTCTCTCTCCTCCACGTCATTTCTTAATTAAATAATTTTAATTCTTCCACAACATTCAACAAATTACATTTTATAAAATTCTAATTCTAATTACTATATTTAATTACTTTAACTCGAAAATATTTAATAATTACTATTAAATCACGAAATTATTATTAAATATTAGAAACTCACGTTACATATTAGATAAACTGAAATCGAAAATATTACATTCAAAGTTAAGAAACAATAGTACATATTACATAAACTGGACTTCGAAATAGTACATTAAAATTTTTGTTAAACCATTTTCAAATTGTTCCTCGTCCGTAATGTTGTCATATATGCTCGATTAAATCGCATTTCAGATCCAAATGTTGATTCCTGTCACGCACCTTATCTTGATTGACAAAAACTCGTGAATATCCGTTATACGATCGGTCGAATATTGCATTAATTCCTCCTCAGAAGTTCCAGGTCGATCTTCCATAAATTCACGAATATCTCCAAAATTAGCGTAACAGTCGTGTTTGTCCTCCACTATCATGTTATGCATAATGATGCAAGTTGTTATTATTTTGGATAGTACGTCCTTACTCCAGGCAAGAGTTCGATTTCTGATGATCGCGAACATCGCTTGCAACACTCTGAAAGCACGTTCTACATCTTTACGCGTTCTCTCCTGGACTTCAGCAAACAACATGTGCTTTGGGGTTTGAGGGTGAATGATAGTTTTGGATGAAGGCGGCTCATTGTGGATAAATATCATTTGTAATATAGTATCTCATATCATATTGAACATCATTTACCTCATAATTTACAGGTGGAGTTTAGCCTTCTAGTATGTCGTCGAAAACCGGAGATTGTTGCAGGTCGTTCAAGTCGTTGGCCGAACCAGGAATTCCGAAGAAGAAATGCCAGATCCATAAGTCGTACGATGCCACCGCTTCAAGGATCATGGTTGCTCTCCCAGTACGCCCTTGATGTTATCCCTTCCAAGAAGTCAGACAGTTTTTTCACTCCCAGTGCATACAATCGATACTCCTCATCATACATGTGAACCCACGTTGCTCACCAACATAAAGTAGTCATGCCAAGTCATTTGCAGTTGGACGCCGTAAATACTTATCACCGAAGTTGTTAATAACACCTTCGCAGAATTTGAGGACATTTCTGGATGTTGCCACATTCATTCGTAGATACTAATCGATCCCATCAGCTGTCACGCCATAGGCTAGCATCCGCATTGCTGCCGTAGTTTTTTGTAAGCTTGAAATGCTCAATCTACCAATTGCGTCCGGTGTTCGTTGGAAGAAGACATCAGATGCTTCAATGACATTGGAAATGCGCAGAAAGACATGCTTTCACATCCAAAATCTTCTCATGAAAAGAGTATCAGAATACACAGGGTTGTCAGAAAAATAATCGTCCATAAGACATCTGTAACCAAGTTCACGATCTCTATATGGGTTTGTTGTTCTCCTTCGACGCTGCTAGGGCGTATACTCCTTTCGTACACAACTCGAGCGACCATATCAACAACACGGTTCAACAGATTTTGAACTATTAAACGGCATTGAGAGAAGAAGTTAAGGAGATTTGAGGAGTTAGAGATAGATAAAAGTATTTATAGTTGGGAGTAGATAGAGGTATCCGTTGCACAGTACGCGTGTGACTACATTGTGCATGCGTGATTGAAGAGTACAAACGTGATTACACAGTGCATGCGTAATATTAATAATTATTACGCGTGAATGTACAGTGTACGCGTGAATACGCAGTACCCGTATGAATGTACAATATACGCGTGAAAGCAAAGTAGTCCGCGTGAATGCGCAGTGTCCGATTGTCCATCTATATATACCTTATACAAAACAACAACTTACACTCCATACCTCTTCCACAATCTAGCCTCATTGTTACGAAACACAACTTTACAATGTCTTCTCCAGATCACAACCGTTCCCCCCGTCGTTCACAATCAAATCCACATCCACGCTATCCACAAGGATACCCCTCATGTCCATATTTCCAACAATCATTCCAATAGTCAGACTTCTCCCAATACGCACCACCATTCCCCACCAGACCAAAACCAATCATTTCCACAATTCCCCCAATACACACCACCATTCCCACAAAATCAACCCCTGTTTAAGATGTTTGGCCGAAACATGTCCCAAACAAACAAAGGGTTTGGATCACCGTTCACCAACTTCCAGTAGATATTTTCATTTTAGCCCTAATTAAGTTCGGTTAACCGAATTCCATTCGGTTTACCGTTCCAAGGTGGACAGTAGGATTGATTGAGCTCTGATCTACTCAAGTTCGGTTGACCGTGTATACTTCGTTAGACCAAAGTTAGGGATGATAGTTAAGACTCAAATAGTCGTTGGGTACAACGGTCAAGTGTCACGTGTAAATAGTCGTTGGGCGCCTAAAGCCAAGAAGGACTCGGTTGACCGATAGATATTCGGTCGTTCGAATTAGGACAAGTCAATTGGGCTCTAGGGACTTGATTCAAATGTGACCATTGGAGCAAAGTCCAAAACCGGTCCAGGACTATTCGGTCGACCATAGGTAGTTCGGTCTTCCGACATGGTAATTCAAAAGAACAACCTAATGTTTACTGATGGGAAATATTCGGATAACCGATAGGTGTTCGGTGGACCGAACTAGAAGGGTTTCGGTGGACCGTGAGGGGTTCGGTTTACCGAATCTTGACGGGACAGAATCCTAGTGCTCAAGTTACATTAAACCTTATGGACTCAATAAATACAAAATTACATGTCTTGGTCCAAAACTTTGATTACAAGTCTTGATGTCTTTGTCTCAATGCTCATTTCCTTCATTGTCTTGATCAACCTATTAAGATGATTGCAAGTATACATGTATGTATTGATTATGTTGATTGATTAAGATTAGTTTGATTAATCATCAAAATTAATATAGATTCAGACCAAAAAACCAACAACAATCACCATCGGAGGTAGAATAAATGATGTCAGGATCGTCTACACGCCCAGAAGGTGTTAAGAATGTCAAAAAGAATGGTAAAAGTTCATTAGGCCCCGAATGCAACACCGATGTTAGGAAACTTGCACAACAACTTGCATACACCACCCAAGTGAGAGATGGTTTTACCGAGCAGGAGGAATTAGTGGAACGAAATTTTGAAAGATATGTAAAAAAAAATTAAACTCGACATGCTTCACTCTCTGATGAAAAATGACAACCCGTCGGAGCGAGATCAAAAAATAATTACGAAACTCATGGACTGGATGAAAGAAAATGATTTCATGTAGTTTGTTAGTTTATATTAGTTGGTATTTCGAGTAGTTTATATTACGTGTAGTTTGTATTTCGTGTATTTCGTACGGCAATGTATTACGTATAGTTTGTATTTCGTACTGTAATGTATTGTTCTTATGATATTGTAGTATTAATATATTTTCTAATTTAAGCATTAAATATGAATTTACTTTTGATTTATTTAATTTAAATATTTAAAATATTTTTCAAATTAATTACATTAAAAATTATCACCCCACGTTCATCAAAAATACTTAATACATTATCAATTACTTCTAATAACAAATCCTCTACTAAAATAAATAAAAAATAAAATTGGGCCAATGTGGGGTGGACGCACCCAAGGGCGCCCCGGGCATCTGCCCGGGATACCCACCGCCCGGATGGTTAACGAGCCCATCCGGGCAACGGGTGCCCGTTAACCATGCTCTTAGGATGGCAACCAACATTACAAGTCTACAACCAACAAAATTATCTTCTATTAAATTTTCATCAATTTACAAATAGGTCCAGCGCTACGGGTACCATAAACAACGCCGCATAACGTGTTGGTTGTGTTTCGACAAAAATAGCAATGATACAATATAAGCAAATATTTGATGATAGATTCTAAACGTAATAAGGTTACATGCTACTTCCAGGTACAAGTATAAGCGTATCAGAAGGCAAAATCCAAATCCATTTTATGTGGTCTAGCACAATGGGAATGCATCCATCCAATCCTCTCCTCCACGTTATCATACACAATCAGTTGCCCCTGAAGTGAGATATCTGCGAAGTCAAATGTTGATACTTAATTAGTGATAGTTCAAGGAACACGACGTGTTCAGAGAAGTAAAAGATTCTTCCTTTCCTTTTCTGATAACGACATATAGTCACTCATTTGTCAAATATCTGGGAGTTTCGTATTTCTTCTTTGTAAATAACATTATCTTGACCATTGCTCAAGAGAATATATACCTCCAAGAATACTAAATGATCCATCATGTACATCAGTGCCATTAAGAATCCCCAAGCAGACGTTGCCTTTATTCTGCATTATGCAAATAAAATTGGACTAAGATTATAGCAGACATTTTAGGCGTCAGTTGTTCTCGAAAGGAAAGAAAATGTATGATCAAAGTCTTAAACCACTGTTTTCATCCTCAAACTCAACTTCTGAATTGGTGATCAAAATTTGTAAAATATGATAAAAAGGAATATGCTCAGCTCCACTTGTTTTCATATTTCAGAAGATCTTACACTGATTATCAAGTAACCTTCTGGTTGAATGACCATCACTTTGGAAATGAATAGCCAAGCACTCCTGAAGTGGATCGTCAATGGCTTGAAAAACCTTCTTACATCTTCAATGGACCTGAAGGACCATAAGTCTACTCAAACATCTTAATCACACAATGTTTATTTGAAGAAAACAGGGTTAACTAAATCAGTCTTCAAGGAAACATCACGAAGATTATAGACAGGTGTGAGTTCAGGGACCAGATCAGCGAGTTAGATTGCTGAAACTCTCATTATTAATTTTTACCTTATAGGTGTGGTAGCTCGCCAACATATGGGAAGGGTCTGATCTGAGATATCTTGAGCAAGGCCATTAACAGCTTTTAGCTGTCAAGTTATTTCATTGATCAAACCTTCGACAATGAGAGACTGGAAGATCATGACTTCTAGAATAGGTTCTTACTGAAGTGATAAGGTCAGCATATGCTGCATTTGTAAAGTACGAATAGGAGCTGCCAGTGTCAAAAACAATGAGACCCCTGTTACTTCGCTTTCCAGTTAAACTAAGTTGTTCCGCTCCATATTTCAACTTATGCACCTCTGCTACATAGAAATTTCTGCAAAATGGATCATTTGGAATTTTATCTAAGTTAGATGGGAGAACATCTACAACTGATGAAATTGCGTCAAACAGGAAACAATACGTAATAGATTTTCACATACATGGTAGCACAGCCACATCTAACTACATCATGTCTGCCTATCAGGCTATCAATATGTGAGTCAACATCCTAGCATGCTCTGGTAAATTCTTATACCTTAAATTCAAATAAATATATGCTTTTTACATGGTCTTCAACATGTAACATACGGATATTGCAGAATTGCATCTTCACCTTAACATCCAACATGAAAACTATCCTTGGATAACAGGACAGGCGACAGCTAAGATTTTAAATAATGTTTCCTCGGATAAATGGGGGAATTAGCTTTGCTGCAGCCATTTCCTAGTTTCATGACATCGCTTCCTATAAACGAGCTAATAAACTGGAACTCCATATGCAATCTACTAGGAATGGGAGTAACTCAGTGAGACGCAAACAGTAGGAAAGAAACAATAAATTAGTTCACAGTGTTGTAAAATTAAAGGGAACAACAGAATTGCAATAGAAGTCCAAAGATCATAAAATTACACAAAGCAAAAGACATGATCATTATAACCAATTCTTCCCCGTTAGGAATTTACCTACCAGTAACTGCTGTTAAGAGGATCTAACAGTTTATTTATAATCTGTTATAAGGTACACTAATTATTTGATGGACTGAACCGAAGCACACTTACAGTGGAGATCTGACCATGGGAATCCAAGTCATACCCCATTGAGGTACAAATTCATCACCCAAGAAAATGTATCCGCTGTTACCCTGATTTTTTGCAATGCAATGGCCAGCCACATTTGTGATGATTCCTTGACTTGCTAGTTGAGAAGGAAGGCCAACCTTAGCACCACTTAGCCCAAGTATGCCATCGGTCTGGGCAGGAGAGGCTAAAAGTTGTCCCTGCTGATCATAAGCACACCTGCAATTGCATGAAAAACGGCAGATGTATCACAAGGCATACGAGAGCAATTGTTTCCGAGGTCACGAGATCATACCCGAAAACAAAAGTTGGATTTGCTATATCATTGTTCACCATGTCAAGTGACAAGTCATCTTTGACAAGAACGCCCATGGATGAGCTATGATCTGCATATTCAATCTCATAGTCGCATTGTGTGCAAATATCGCATAATTTTGAGTTTTGATTACTTTGCACTTCTATACAAAGTGAATCCCTTGATGGCACAATCTTACTTTTAGAAGGCTTGTATAAGGGATTTGGCCCCTACATGAAACAATTTATGTTACAAAAGTTAATTTTTGATATTGTTATAATCAAGAAGATCGTATTATGGAGAATGCTTAAGAGAAGCAAATCAAATTTGACATCAATGGAAAATGAAAATATACTTATCTTAAATGGACATGCAAGCTTGTTAATTAAGGGCTACCTACGACAAGGATTTTATTATCTATAGTGCAAATGGTTGGACAGGGAAAGACCAGAGAGAAAAAATTGCATTTTAAGTTAAGATTATGTTACAACATTTTCCAACAGCATGCATCTCTTATAATAATTGGGCTGCCAAAGCCTTAAAGCACTTGAAGTACCTTTGCACAACTAGCACAGGGAGCATCACACTGAATCCACGTTAAATCGCTGCCAGTGTCAATGTCAAGATAATAATTTCTTGGAGGGTTCCCAACACGAATAATGGTGTAATACATCCTACAATAAGTTCCAACTCTTAATACTAGAGACACACGCCACAAATTACAAAGAAAAAGTATTCAGTAGCATTCATAATAAACCAAGTGAGAAACAAAAAAATGACTACGCCACAAATTACAAAGAAAAAGTATTCAGTAGCATTCATAAAAAACCAAGTGAGAAACAAAAAAAAGACTAAAACCCAACGAGGAAAATTAAAAAACAGTCGTAACTAAATGGATTCTCAATGAGTCAGTGGACATGAATGTGGACAAAAATAAGTTTTCCAAATTTTCTGGCAGCAACTTAGGTTGCAAATACGACAGAGGTTAGTGAAGGGAATGTGTTCTAAAAGTTTACTTTTACATGTTAGTTATTATGAATTTGATGTACAAACATTTTATTCCTTGATTAATGTATTCGTCTTTTGAAGATGTTAAGGAAGAAGTTCTTCGTTCTTAACCGTAGATTTCTAAAAGATAATATTTTACATAAATCAAAAGTTATTCACAATTATGGTAATTGGCAATGAACATGAATTACCGAGATAAGATTGTCGTGTTGGTTAAAGAGTATTATGCCTCAATAAATATTTAACACGAGTATATAAAAGAGGAAAATTGTTACTTTTATATATTGAATACACCTAACAAATAAACATTATAAAATTGTGTTTAGTGTCATTAATGTTTCATTGTGTCTTGAATTCTAAGATATAAAACTTATTTTTTCACATAATAAGTGTTCAATTTGATTATTATCAAAAACTATCATTAAGAATAATGATAAGGACAATAATCGATTAAACATAACTTATGTTGGAAAAGATAGTTCGTCAAAGGATTATCATTACCCTTTTTGTTTGAGTAATGATATTAGTGGACACATTGATAAAGTGAAATTATAATGTGTACAATGTGACTTGTGTTAAGTTACATATTTATAATTAGCTTAAAAGATCAAGAAATGAATATATAATACAAAGGTGACACATTTCTACTTTGTATAATACTCTTAATATCATGAGACAAGGGATAAACACAAGTGATATTCTTATATCACTAAATAGATCGTGTTTAGTTCGAGTAAACAAGACAACTTTGTTAATTGGGTAACTAAAATGTGTAGCTGAATACCACTCATAGTTTGTGATATTAAGTGTTTAATATCATTGTCAATGTAACTTCGATCCTCCTATAAGTCACATCACAAAACTAAGAAACAATAAGTTTGATTTTATATTCATATGATGTATCTAGTTTCATGTGAAATAGTATACATGTGATGAATTAATAAAATCAATATGTCGTGTAACTAACATAGTTAAAATCATAAATAAATTCATATCAGATGTATGTATATATGAGGTGTGATGTTTTAACATTACATATGATAATATATTAAATGATATGCAAAATTTAGGTAATGCCTAAGCGACCTGGCATGCACAGTCGCCCAAATGTGGAAGACTTTTTTTATTTTAAAAATTAAGGATAAATACAAAAAAAGATAAAACAAATTATTAAAAAAAACTTCCAGCACTTTCACCCCACGTGTCCAACACTTTCACCCTTAAAAAAACTTAACAAAAAATGTAAAAAAAAAAATCACACGCTTCTAGCACTTTCCAGCACATTCACCTTTCATTTCCACATCCCAGATCTCTCCTTCCACGATGATGGGCAAACCCCCTCCGCAACCCAAACCCTAAATCTTCCTTCCTTGACCCCCCATCCTACGTCGACGTCGTCTTCAAGCCTGAGAACGACGCCTCAACCGCCTAGATCTACTCCTCCATCTCCTTCTCCGACCCCCAGAAGGATCAGGCGATCGCCTGATCGCCTAGGCGACCACCAGCAGGGGTGATCACCTATTCGCCTAGACGACTGCTCAGCTGAACATTGATGATATGTGAATTTGCTAAAAACCCCAAAGATCAAATTTTGTTGGATGTTAATCCAAAATTTGATAAAGTCAAAATCGGGTCAAAACGATTGGAAATTTTCGGAGACGGGTCAACCGGAAATTCACGGTAGTTGTTGCGTATGTGAACAGTCGACCGGATGGATTCGTTGTTGGCTTTTTGGCTCATGATTAATCAACATATAACTTAAACACATGTAATTCGTTCATATCATTCTTGCACAATACACATATATCGTTTTGTACCTAAAATGTTAGTACAAAACGATATATGTGTATTGTGCAAGAATGATATGAACGAATTACATGTGTTTAAGTTATATGTTGATTAATCATCAAAACGGATAAGCAATAATTAGCCAAAAAGGCAACAATCTCCCCCTTTTTGATGATGACAACTTATCAAATTAAATACATGTTATTTCAATGAATTCTACTCAATGCTCCCCCTATCTTATAGCTCCCCCTAGCTATATGGCATTTGTAAACCCAATAGACATGTATGAGTAGTATTACTCTCCCCCTTTGGCATAATCAAAAAGCTGAAAAAAAATATCCAACAACTAAAACACATCCATTTGCCAAAACAAACAATGAAGGAGAAACAAAACATGCATTAAGTAATGAAAGGTTCAAAATACATCAAACGCAAACGATACACCACACAACCAAAGCGGAAAACATATCATACAAGACACACGACCAACCAACATTAAACCATTAAAAACAACGTCAACCAACTCAATGTCCAAAGCGATCACGAAACATAAATGTGAGAGAGTCAATGCCATGAAGCACCGAGTCGAACTTAGCGTCAAGACGCTCAAGGTGCTGAGATGTCGAAGCTTCAAAACGATCAAGTCGTTGAGAAGTGGAAACTTCAAACGCATCAAATCGATCCGACAACTGCTGAAAGGAATGATCCAGAGTGTAGTCAGTATAAGCGGATCTCCGCTGACTCTCATGCCAAGCAGATTCGTCGCCTTCTCCCCAAGAAAAGTGACCCTCCTGCTGAGATGGCTGGGGCATCCAACGAGGATCGGCCGGCACATCATCTTCATTTTCTTGCTCAGAATCTCCCTCAGAGGACGGTTGAAGAGAAGATAAGGCAATGGTTTTCATTTTTGATAGAGTGGTCTTACAGATTGGATATTTGTATGTGGCCGATGGACAATCGGTAACACGAATTTTAAGAAAGTCAAAGAGAACGGTAAGCAACATGGGATAAGGGAGATACCTCCCTTTCTTAAAGCGCATATGGAGGAATATGAATAAAGGTCAATTAATCGGAATTTTCTTGTAGATGCAATAGATACACAAGCTCCGTATAAGAGATTTCGTTATGATGACCATGTTTAGGAAGCAAATTGAAGGATACGATATATGCCAAGACTCGAGCGAAAGGATGCATCAAGGAGGAGTTGTGAATAATAAAATCATTTTTGGAAGGAGGTGGAAAGACATATAATTCAGCAACCATATCATCATGAGTGATGTTTTCAAGTACACTAAGAGGATGCTCAACATATAAATGAACACCCGAGAACTCTAAGCCAAAAACTTCAGCAAGAGTTCCGGGGATAATTTCATATCTATATCCATTAATCATGGTACGAACAATGTGGTGAGTTGGTTCAAAATGAAGATTACAATAGAATTGTTGAACCAAAAAAAAGATAATAAAGTTTTGAAACTAGATTTGTGAGACAATGTGTAAGACCATTAGCATCTAAGCAAGATTTAAGAGAGTAGTCATGAAAGTCCGTTACCTCAACTGCGTGATTCGGAATGAAAGGAGCCGCCGAGAGCTTTTTCTCCCAATCGCTTTTGGCGAACTCGTCAATAGGGTGGAAAGCAAGAGTTGGAGGCGCAGGCGGATGACGGACATTGGGGGTAGTAGAGGAGCGATTGTGGGCCTTTTTGGTGCGTTTTTCGGTGGAAGTAGTGGGATCAACCAAGCGTTTCTTGCGGATAGTCATTTTCTTCCCGGTCATGGTGAAGGAGGAGAAAAAAACTTTGGGAAAAAATGTGTGCAAAATGAAGAGGAGATGATGAGAAGCGATAAAATGCAAAAAAATTGAGTTTTACCGCAGGAAATATGCGAAATCGAGGGATGAACGTGATGGGGAAGGCTTAGGGTTTGAGAGAGATTGTTTAGGGTAAAATCGGAACGTAATGGCCTTACACATTGTCTCACAAATCTTAGCTTCAAAACCTTATTATCTTTTTTTTGGTTCAACAATTCTATTGTAATCTTCGTTTTGAACCAACTCACCACATTGTTCGTACCATGATTAATGGATATGGATATGAAATTGTCCCCGGAACTCTTGCTGAAGTTTTTGGCTTAGAGTTCTCGGGTGTTCATTTATATGTTGAGCATCCTCTTAGTGTACTTGAAAACATCACTCATAATGATATGGTTGCTGAATTATATGCCTTTCCACCTCCTTCCAAAAATGATTTTATTATTCACAACTCCTCCTTGATACATCCTTTCGCTCGAGTCTTGGCATATATCGTATCCTTGAATTTGCTTCCTAAACATGGTCATCATAACGAAATCTCTTATACGGAGCTTGTGTATCTATTGCATCTACAAGAAAATTCCGATTAATTGACATTTATTCATATTCCTCCATATGCGCTTTAAGAAAGGGAGGTATCTCCCTTATCCCATGTTGCTCACCGTTCTCTTTGACTTTCTTAAAATTCGTGTTACCGATTGTTCATCGGCCACATACAAATATCCAATCTGTAAGACCACTCTATCAAAAATGAAAACCATTGCCTTATCTTCTCTTCAACCGTCCTCTGAGGGAGATTCTGAGCAAGAAAATGAAGATGATGTGCCGGCCGATCCTCGTTGGATGCCCCAGCCATCTCAGCAGGAGGGTCAATTTTCTTGGGGAGAAGGCGACGAATCTGCTTGGCATGAAAGTCAGTGGAGATCCGCTTATACTGACTACACTCTGGATCATTCCTTTCAACAGTTGTCGGATCGATTTGATGCGTTTGAAGTTTCCACTTCTCAACGACTTGATCGTTTTGAAGCTTCGACATCTCAGCACCTTGAGCGTCTTGACGCTAAGTTCGACTCGGTGCTTCATGACATTGACTCTCTCACATTTATGTTTCGTGATCGCTTTGGACATTGAGTTGGTTGACGTTGTTTTTAATGGTTTAATGTTGGTTGGTCGTGTGTCTTGTATGATATGTTTTCCGCTTTGGTTGTGTGGTGTATCGTTTGCGTTTGATGTATTTTGAACCTTTCATTACTTAATGCATGTTTTGTTTCTCCTTCATTGTTTGTTTTGGCAAATGGATGTGTTTTAGTTGTTGGATATTTTTTTCAGCTTTTTGATTATGCCAAAGGGGGAGAGTAATACTACTCATACATGTCTATTGGGTTTACAAATGCCATATAGCTAGGGGGAGCTATAAGATAGGGGGAGCATTGAGTAGAATTCATTGAAATAACATGTATTTAATTTGATAAGTTGTCATCATCAAAAAGGGGGAGATTGTTGCCTTTTTGGCTAATTATTGCTTATCCGTTTTGATGATTAATCAACATATAACTTAAACACATGTAATTCGTTCATATCATTCTTGCACAATACACATATATCGTTTTGTACTAACATTTCAGGTGACAAGTTTAACGAGAAATGAAGTTGAAGAGTAGATAGGTTTACATTATTGTCATTAGGATTTAAATGTAACTTGAGCACTTAAATCTTGATGCATTGCATATCATGACTCTTTAGGATTCCATAGAAGTAGAATTAAACCTTCAAATTCCATACAAAACTTCTTTAGAAATCAATCAAACCATATCCAGGATTTCTGCACTCAACCGGTCGACCGGTCGACCATCTGGTTCGACCGTTTAATCTAAAAACTGTTTTCTGAACCTTTTCGGTCGACCGAACTGTGTTCTGGTTCGACCGTTTCATTAGAGTAACTTAAGGTATTTTGGTCGACCGATCAACTGTTCATACGTGCTGGAAGACACGTGCCTTAGTGCAAACCGGTCGACCGAAAGTCCTTTTCTGTTCGACCGTTTGATTTCTATTTTTGTCTTCTTTTGTGACCGTTATACTTGTCGTATTATACAACGGTCGTATACACATACTTTCACCTACCCTCAAATGCATAGCTTACCGGTTGAACAATTCGTATTTACCGGTCGACCGTTTGACCATTGATCTTTCGTATCATGTTTCCTGTTATCGGTCGATACCACCTTGGTTCGACCGAACACACTTTGTCTCTACCGAACTTTACACATCGGTCGACCGTTTCCTAGTTTCGTTTGACCGGTGTACTTAAGTTCCATCGCAGTAAGTTCGACCGTTCCTAGTTTGTCTGACCGTTTGACTACTATTCACGTAACCGGTCGACCATTTCATTCTTACCGGTCGACCGAACATTGACAGAATTGTTTCCCGAATTTCTGGAGAAAACTTAATAGGCTTATATATAGAGCTTAGATCATCTTTACAAGGTTACAAATCCGATCTCTAAGCTCTCATTGTGTTAAAACCTTCCAAGTGCTCTTACTCTCTTTATTGCTCTCAACCACTCTCTTGATCAATCATTCAATTGCATTCATCATCAATTCAAGTGCTCAAGAGTAAGTTACACAAAGTCTACTACAAAGGAGTTGTACAAGCTTCCGGAGTGAAGCTCTTCTCGGGTTGTGAGAAGGATGTCCAAGCTTGGCGAGGGTTCGCAAGCTTGAATTGTAAATGCTCGATCTTTGCCCGGAAAGAAGATCAAATTAATGAAGATCGCGAAGTTGCTCAAGAAAGAGCAATTCGTAAGAGAGGACTAGGATCCGGTGCTTGGATCCAAACCTCTATACATCCGGTGTTTGGTTTGCCTTTTCATCTCACTATTTTCATTGGTTATTTTGTTATTGCACAAATAGTTAGTAGTGAGAAATTAGTCTATAAACCCCCCCCCCCCCCCCTTAAGACTAATATTTAGGGAAATTAGATCCTACATGCGTTTGGTCGACCAAAAACTTCCATAAGCTTCCGCGAACTCTTCTTGGTAGTGATTGGTTGAAGGTCGTGGTTCGATCGAAAATTTTCATGAACTTTTCTTGGTCATAATTGGTCAACCGACTTGAAGTGCAGTCCGACCGAAAAATCACAGTAGCTTTGGTAACACATGATTGGTCGACCGTCCGGTTTCATGGTTCAACTGAAACTGCAAGTAACTGTCAATCGGTCGACCAGTTGGCAAGTTTCGGTTGACCGGTGAGCACGATTCTGCTGGAATTAATTAAGAGATTGATGTTGATCATGAGTTATTCCAATTGTGGTCAAACGTATATAAGGATGATTATGTGTCAATTTGTAATTGATTTTAGGGAGAGAAAATCAAAAAATCATTGGTAAGTAGATTACTCATGATGTGGGTGTTGGGAGAGTCCATAAATAAGTTTCATCTCCCTATTTGTTTTAATTAATGCAAAAATTCTCTCTCTCAAACCTTCTCACTAATCCATCCGAAAATCTGTTGGTTAATTAAGCTTTTGGTGATTAAATTCTCAGGAAGCTTTAAAAGGGTTATTAGTTAGATTCTTGATTTAGAGATTGATTAACTAGCTCATTTCTCTTTAATTTTGTTTAGAATTTGGTGAATACTTTGAAGCGAATCGGTGGACGATTTTACGGGCAACACAACTTCGGATCTTCATAAAGATTTTAGAGAACATTTGGGTATAATTCTCTATTATTTATTTTAATATACATGTAGATTACATTGTATTAAAATAAAACATATGATAATGTACATGAAATCTTCGAAAATTGTATTAAAATAAAACATATGATAATGTACATGAAATCTTCGAAAACATGGAAATTTATCTTGTATGCATATATAAAATTTTAAAAATATATACGTAAATAGGGACACGAAATCCTACAATTAGTTTTACTATGATTGGAAATTTTGATTGTTGAAGATGCAATATTATAAAATCATCACCCTGATTCACGCTCTTAGAAACTGAAAGAGATCAAGGTACATGAAGGAACTCCATCAGATACACAC
Organism: Triglochin maritima; assembly: GCA_963682175.1. Taxonomy (NCBI): domain Eukaryota; kingdom Viridiplantae; phylum Streptophyta; class Magnoliopsida; order Alismatales; family Juncaginaceae; genus Triglochin; species Triglochin maritima. Next base: position 46,672,655 of record OY821772.1, read on the forward strand.
CACACGTTCACAACTGGAAAATGTTGTATTATTCTTTAAATTATGTGTTTCTTCTTGACAGACCCAAAAAAATTCAGATCAGTTGAAGTGAGAGGAGCAATTGAGACAATACCAACATCAAAATCAAACCCTGTTGCATCCAAAAAACAAGCATAAGTTCAGTAATTATATTTTACACCAAAAGAACCAATGAAAGATTTTTTTTCTTCTTCTTTCCTCACACTAATTACTTCCTCCGATCGCTCTCTAGTTGCATGTAGATTTCAATTGCTACACTAATATTAGCAATACCACAACACATCCCCTAGCCAACTATCCCACTCACTAACTAACATTCCATATCAAGAAGCAAATACATACCCGTTGGGGAAAACGTTCCCGTTGACGGCGAAGGCGACGGACTCATTTCTCTTTCCAAACGAATCCACAACCTTCCTTCGCCTCCTCACCGCCGAAGCCAACCCGATGTGGGCCTTCCCGAGCTTGACCTCGGCCGCGGCAATCCTCTTCTGGTGAAGGGGGAAAAGTATCGACCTAACCTCCCTCCTCTCCTCCCCATCCTCTCCAGTCTCAACCCCGAGGAACTGGAACCCGCCCCGGTAGGACGCCCAGGACCGGAGCAGGAAGACGACGGCGGCGGCGGAGAGGAGGGAGATGAGGGTCTTCCGGAGGGTGAGGGAGAGGGATCTGGGAGTTGGAGTGGGAGGAGAGGGAGGAAGAGGAGGTGGGGTTGGGGTTGGGGTTGGGTTGGATGGGAGTTGGAGTGGGACGGAGAAGGCGGTGATGGTCTTGGTTTGGGTGGGGGAGTCGGGTGGGGGGAGGGTTATGATCACGATGCCTTTCACCGGCGACGGTGGTGGTTCGCCGGAGTCGGCCATTTGAGCTCGACGGTCAACTTTGGTGTGTGGGAGTGAGATGTTGACGTTGGAACAGTTGGTTCTAAACTTGTCTTTTCGCTGTACAAATGGACGCTTTTATTTTTTATTTTATTTTTGCTTTCCGTACACCTCCAACTTGCTGAAATTGGCAGGATACACTCGTGTTTATGTGAATTACTAGTGTACGCCTCGTTTTGTTGAGAAATAACTTTCGTACGTCGACGTCGCTAGTGGAACTCGTTCTTCTGTGAATTACTTGTCTCGTTTTGTTGAGAAATAACTTAAGTACGTCTAAACCGTCAGTGGAACTCATTCCGTAACTCCACTGTAATCGCGTCGTGACCAATTTAAGTGTTTTGATCTCAAAAGTAGAACTATCATTCAGTCGGGAAGATTGTTAGGATCTTTGCATTTTGTAGTCACATATTGGTTAACTCTTCAAATAAGTAATTGCACACTCTTTCACTGTGCAGTGTTGTATGAGTGTCATCCTAAAGGTTGTCACATCTGGAAATTGCTTGCCAATTGACATGTCTGGATTCACCATGTCCACTTCACAACCAAAAATTCATTAACACTGTCAATGAGGTTATCAAATTCTCCTAACTCACTTTCTCCATAATCCTCCTCTTCATATTCCCTAAACACAAAATCGCTATTGGAAGTGTTATCCGTTCTTTCATCCATCACACAGGACACGTAGGCAGCTCTTCCACTTTTTGTAAAGGTTTGTGTAGTATGTTGTGTGTCACACACCCTTAGTGATTCAAAATTGGATCATCCTTTTCTGTTTGTTCTCTCCCATCATTAATTCTCACCCTACATATCAACATTCTCTCCTACTTGTTCCCTTACATGATCATCACTGTAACATCCCGATACAGTGGAAAATTTTAAAAATTCATAATCAAGACAAAGAACACAATAATCAAAGGCGGGACTGTTACTTCTCATAAACAAATAGCGGTGCACCAGAATACATCAGAGTTTGTCAAAATGAATACATGATTACAACAAAACGACAAGGGAAGATAAACGTAATCAGGTTGACCTCAGTGGTCCGACTAGAGGATCCGACTCCAAATGCGCGCGCCCGCCGATCACCACCCCACTGGACTTACTGCGGTCCTGAAAAATATATAACAACAATGCCTGAGTTTCCAGAAGGAAACCCCGTATGCCAACTCACCTATATGTATGCATTACACAATGAACCTATCATACTAGTAGTGTGTCATGTCATCGACAGAAAGGAAAACAGTTCCCCCGAAGGGTAAAACAGGACATCAGTCCGACAGTCAACAACGAGTCTCCCGAGGAGACCTACTGCAGGCACATGCAGCCTTACAGCACGCGACATCGCACCCCCCACACACGGCTACACTACCCAAGGGTTCGGCAGGGAGCCTCTGTCACGCCTGCGCGCCGATAGAATACAGATCTGCAAATCTCAGTGGTCGGAGCCACAGGGACCAACGGGGCCGTCGCCCGAAAGGTATAACAACAACATCTCGATAGGTGCCCAGTCGAGGAATCAACATAGCCGGAACAACCTCGGCCCAACAATCATCATCGCCGGCACAACCTCGGCGGCATTACCGGCACAGCATCGGTTGTCCATCACAACGTCCGACACAACATCGGACGGGTCCAGACCGAAGTCTGCCAGGTCATCAGGCTCCTCGAGCCGCAAACACCAACCACGCCGCTATAAAAGCAGGGCAGCGACCTCCGTAGCCCGTGGGCCGGTAGTCACCTCACCCAACGCCAGTTGCGTGCCCGCACAAACATCAAAACATTGGGATCCGCGATCCCTCAGGCCTGCTACACTACAATGAGTCCAATCAATCCATCAACTTAGTCACGGTCTAAACATGAAGGTGACGCGTCCCGAACACCCACACTTTTCCACACGGCGGTCCCTGGGCAGGCACGCGGAACGCGCCCACCGTCACCTCCCGGCCCACGCACAAGGCGAGGACACGGGTTTCCGTGGACAAAGTTGACAATGAGAGAGAGAGAGATGTTAGCTTATAAACCCCAACCCAACACACCCTACTCCTCTCCAACAGTACCCGCACCCTCACACCATCACCTACACCTCCTACCTCCTCCATTCCCGTGCAAACTCCTGTTCACGTGCCCCTTCCCCATGCAAACCCCACCTTAATCCGAGATTAACCCTAATCCGGGGTTTGGGTTCTAACAATCACTGCCCTATTATGGGCTCCCTGATTCATTTGTTAGTGTTGTTTGCATAGGAGCTGCACTGATATTATCACTAACTGAATAGGGGTAGCAAAAATGTTCAACTCCATTTTCTGATTAAGTTATTTTAAAGCTTCTACTAGGTTATTAGCACATCTGATAGGCCTATAATCCTTCCTAACATTTCTAATGATCATGAAGTCTATCAAAAATTCGTTAGTCTGAACCCCACTATTTTGCCCCCAAAATCCAAGCTTGCAACATCTCAACTAACTATCCAACTACCCATCTCCTTAAAACCAACAACCATTTTCTTACCCTTTTAAGTCACCCACTTCCCATCACAGTGAATCCTAATTTTAAGACTATGACCGTTTGTACTTGACCTATGTTAAATAAACAATTAATCAAGCAATTTCACACCTATCATAAAAAATAGAGAAAATGAAAAATATTTGGGTACAATGCTTACATGGGAGTCAGGCTTTGCGGATTTGGGAGGTTAGGGTTCGAGGGGCGAAGGGAGTTAGGGATTTTGGTTGTCGTGTTTGGACAAAGGGGGGGATTTGGGGTAATTGGTTAATTGGGTTTCCTATTCGGGTCAGTGATTTTAATTAATTAGATTTTCAGTTTAATAATATGTTTTAGCATATGATCATGGCTAACATCTTTTATAAACTCAAAGTGGACGGAGGAATCTAACAGGGTGATAACTTGGGCTTACAGACCAGTGGGTCACAATGATTACGAGGGACTTACGGAATGTGTCCCACTGACGGTGTAGGCGTTATTTCTCAACAAAACTAGGCGTACACAAGTAATTCATAGAAACACAAGTGTATATCGCCAATTTCAACAACTTGAAGGCATACGCATGCAAAAGGTCCTTTTTATTTATTTTTATTTTTGAACAAGTTTTTGCTTGGTGTTGTCCCTAGCTAAACAATCAATTATATTATTGTATTCAAGGAATTTGATCTTCAAGTAAATTGAGAGAATCATAGTCCATTGACTCAATTCTATTAAACTTCGCGTTATGATTTGTTGGGGTTTTATTTGTTTATATTCCTTATTTTAAGGGTAATAATTTCTTAATTATGCTAAACTACAGTTGAGTATAATAATATAATTGTATGAAAGGGCGTCGAATGACTAAATAAAACAGAATTTGCTCTAGCAAATCAATTTTGTGAAAGTTGTTTGTTATGCTATGTTACGTAAGTCTCAGGTTGCTACTCATTTCATTGAGACAATCTTTGGTCGTAAGGAAGTTGATGGACAGTGATAGATAGATATCGTAATTATTTTGTGCTCTATTTAAATTGAAAATGTAATGCTATCTACATTCCCAGAACTTCATCCCGAGTCTTGGGTAGGAATAACACCGTCAACTTCAGAAAATGTTATATGGTTCAAATATTTGCTATGAAATTGATTTTGTCAGAATGAGAAAGTGTTCTAATTGGAGATTGCACTTTTCTAGTATTTCTTGATTATTTAGAAAAAAACATCAGAAAAATATGTTTTCTTTTTACATTTGTATATAGTAACTTATTGAGGTAAAAACCAAAAATTAAAAAGCCTAATTCACATAGAAATCACACAAAAGTTGGTCTCACGATTTAAAAATATCTCTTTGTAACCATTTTTACGAATCAAACACAAGCTAAACAATTTGAAGAGAAAAACATTAGAACAAATCACCATTTTTTTAAATCAAAGAAAATTAGCAAGGACTAATCTAACAATCTTTCTAATCCATTTGCCATCTCACCGCGCCTCTGATATGGGCCTGTAATGGCCTCTGAGATGGGCATCCATCTTGTTAATTGTCAGTCCAAATACACCGAATAGAAAAAGATGATGAGTGCAAACTCAAGCAATTCGTGAGTTTTACGTTCTCTCAATTTGGTCAACTTATCTACTTATTTAGACTCTGAACTAGCATTGTTGACAATAGTCAACAGCATGGTTCTTCACTTCTTTGTAAAGCTACGAAGTACCTACCCTGAAACTTCAGCTACAAATCAGAATCGTACCCTTTGCCAACGGATATCATATGAAAACACTTGTGACAGTAATGTATCCTAAACAACTGGTACTTACAGTTATAACTTATAACCTTAACTAAGCATTTAGATTAAGTTTAGTCTCACTAGGGTTGGATGCAGTAGTTCAAGTTAGAGGATTATGCTTCACATTGAGATCCGAAAGTATATCACTAATTTGTAGCATTACAGCTTGCTTTGATGATTTCCTTCGTATCAACTGGGACTAGTTCAATTGAAAGATTTTTCGTCTTAACATAGTTAATATTATGATTTGAATATAACCGATATCATTCACACATTTGACATATTTGATATTTGAATTTAGTATGGATAGTAGAGTAGATAGATTTAAAAAAAAAAAAGATGATTACCTCGATGCTTTCTAAACACTTCGCAGAGCTTCAATATATCACTTCTCAGTTGCAATGTCACTATGTTATATTTAGAAACTTGGTCAACTAATTTACGAATGATGCATTGAGACGCAACAATAACGTAACTCAAAAGAATAGATAGGCATGCTGTCATGTATTAAGACTGAACACCATTAGTCTATTACCAACATACGAGTTACGTGTTGAAATTTAATTAACAAATTATTGATTAATAGCAACTGAATCATGTCGTGTTATAGACTAATAGCAAATGAATTATGTCAAATTTATATATGGGAGTACTGCTACAAGGAAAATTTGATTATGCTCGGCAGACGTACACGACATGATCATTTTTTTTGTGAATCTTTTGCGAGATGATCAAAGCTCACGAAGTCACAATTAATAAGAAGTCTTGTGTTCGTTTTTCTCTCTTGGAATCTTCTGAGTTGGTATCCACTTAATAAGATGATCAAAACTGAGAGTTGCATGAAAATGGCATTTATTATTTGTTACGGTTATAATACTATCCACTAAATCCAAACAGGGATGGGATTGAAAAAAAATCATTATTTTGACTCTATTAAAAACATTAACATGAAGAGACAGTCTCCCACCATTTTAAAACTGTTAGAAGAAGAATATTACAAATAAAATACGAACAGGGATTGATTAAAATAGATTATCCTCAAGGATTTGGAGAGATGCAGGGAATGATCCTGCAGGATTAACACAGTTATTTCATCTTTCTAGTATTAATGATGCGATTGACTTTTGCTCTCTAGCCACTTTTTGGAATAGTTCCTACATACGCTTAGAAGATTGCACTGCACTGGAGATAAGAACATGTTAACATATAGGAATCTTTAATATTTCAGTTCTTCTAAACTGTTAAATATAAATACAAGAAGTAGCTCATGGTGAGGTTAAAACTTATGGGAGAATATTTGGTATTCAATTTATCACATTAAATGGGGAAGTAGGTGGTTTCTATTAATTTGCAATGACTAATTAAAATTTAATCAAGTGAAGTTAGAAGCTTGAAATTCCAATTCTCAACTTGAGTTTTTTATTTTGAAAAAATCTATTGTCGACGAAGTTCTATTCTAAGTACCAAGAATAATATTTTACAATTTTTAAAAAAGAAATCATCCAAACAAGTTATTCTTGACTTGCAAAACCAAAGCTGAATTAGCATCTAAACTTAAGATAGTGTATGCAAAGTCAACCTGATCGTGCAATTGCCTGTGCTATACTGGCATGTTCCCAGAATACATAAGCTTGGACTTTGTAGGTGGAGCGGAAATGATATATATCAAAAGCTTTCATGTTCATCATGATACCATAGTACTATCACATATTCACATGACTCGGAATTGTTAAGGCCAATAAGTTATATCCAGAAGAAGATTACTTCACTCAAAACCAAAAGGACTAAAAAGGCAATTGCTTTCTAAATCAGATTGCTTCTTCCTACAAGATCCTAAATGATTCTAAATCAGATTGCTTCTTCCTACAAGATACTAAATGATTCTAAATCCCATTGCATCTTCCTACAAGAACCTAAATGTTTCTAAATCCCATTGCTTCTTCCTACAAGGACCCCATAAGAAGATTTTGTTTTGAGGTATAAGTCCATAACTTCAACATTATATATTGTTGGGTGGGTCAATTTCGCGTTCTTAGATACAAGAGGTACCTCTGATACCGATAATAATAATTATTGAAAGTGGTTGGGTTTTTTTAGGATACTAAAAGTGGTTAGTTGTTATCAAAGAAAAGGTTAGGAATTTTCTCAAAGTCCGGATTGGGATGCAAGTCAAAGCGTCTGCATCAACGCAATTCGTAGTTTGCACAAGCACCAAGAGGAGCATCCAAATAGGTTCAGGCTATAAATCATCGTCGACAGAAGTAGATGCATGTTGTAAATTTTGTGTGAAACGTAACGATGGGAGAGGAATAGGAGTGGAGTTTGTCGTCTAAGAATTTTACAAAGGACGTCCAGACGTACAGTGGGAGAGAAAGACCGAAAATAATCTTCTGAGACGTGCGCTGCGACCAAATTAAATATGTGACGCAAACACAGGATCCATTTGGGAGAGACGTTAAAAGCGTTAGTGGTGAGACACTTTTTGTTGGATTTATGCAATTAAGTAGAAAAAACTAGAAACAATACGTTTCTTTCACAACGCAAGTCTTACTCGTTGTGACAAAAAAAAAAACATCAACACGCTTGTTGTTTGGGTGTACGTACATATATCTTAATTGCTTGGGGAAGTTATATTGTTTGCAAAATTTTCACATGCATAATGATTTTGACGCCCGACTCCACGAGAATCGGAACGTACCCAAAGATCGTTTGTACATGATGATGGGGATGTGTTGGTACATGGCTCTAATGACAAAAAGATGGGAGGCAAGACTGCAAGAGTCTGCTCAGTCAACAAGACCAATCACCTCGATCACTTCCCAATGCTTCCATCTGCTCTCACTGTTGGCCAAATTGACTGACCCTTTAAACCACTGGAGTGTCTGTCTTATCTCCCTACCCTTTCTAGACTCTCAACGAAGGATGGCACTTGGGTTTGGATGTTGGAACGAACCTCATGCCAAACTTTAAGCCTCCCCAGCATGTCATAACAGCAAAGTGGATTCCACAATACCAACAACTTTTCAAGGGATCACTGTCTGGCTTCCTTCATGTATGTGACAATGCGCGCTTTGCATGCAGCTATTGTCGGTGGCTGATGTTGACACCAAATATTATAATCCATATATATGTCAATGTAGACGATTTATGCCTCATCAGGAAATATGTATGTGTGTAGATCTATTGTGGGGAGGGATGCGATAAGCTGTGGACCACATAAACTGAGGATGAGGAAGAATTTTGACTAGCAGCTAGTTCTGCAAATGTAGAGGCCAAAGGTGGAAAGTGGTACCTACATAGAATCTACTATTGGTTGATATGTTAGGATATGGGATATGCTTTAATCAATAATGAATGCCATTTTTCAGTTGGATGATCATCAAAGGAATGCAAGCCGTTGGAGGGTTGTGCTAAGTACGTGAGTCTGATTAAAGCATGATCTCAATGTGGGGGTGGTAGGGTCAGCAATCCTACTGCGATGCGAGCAAATGCTAAAATTTATTTGGTGACCCGAAATTATATTTGGATCCTTAATCAGGTTGACTCGGATTTTAATTAACCCTTTAGAGATGAATGGTTCGGATTAATCACAGAATTAGGGCTTTGTATAAAACACTTGTATATATATATATATATATATATATATATATATCTCCTATTGTAATCTTTTGGGTAATAGTGGATTAAGCTTTGAGGCGTATGTGGTTTTTTCTTCCAAGAGTTTTCCACGTATATATTTTGTCTTGTGGTTATGTATGTGCTTGTTGTTTTTGCTTCGGTTGATTTCTTCCGCTGGTCGAACTCGTTAACATGTTGAATTTGAAACCGTCTATGAGAGTAATTTTATACATCTTTTGAAATTGAGAACTATTTCGTAAACCAAATATTCAATCAATATCGCACCCAGTAGGGGCGACGTTGTATTAATCTTTGGTTTTGGACTCAGTGCGGGTGCGGAAACAGGAAGTTACATAAAACTTCAATAGTAGTAGGTTGATTCGTAGAATTTAATTAGAATAAAGTAGAAAAATCCTTAGAAAATGATTCCATTTTTTTTAAGTCAGTATCCCAAGTTGTACTGCTTGATTTCCTTCGAAAGGGTCACAAGAAGGCATCAGACATTTTTGTAAAAGTTGTTGCCAAGACTTACATTGTTCTTTGCGTATTTTTATTTTAGTGTACTGTTAGTCTCTGTAATAGAATCCCGGGAATATGTTGTTGGTTAAGATGGTATCGTGGCAATGATTTCAAGCTTATCCTTGATTGCACCCTCTGTTTTAAGATTTGGACGTTAAGATACTGTCCGTTTTGCAGATTTTGGAATTTCTAGATTTCCTATTCTTGTTCTCTATAAGTATTCACTGGAAATTAACTCCATGAATTCATTTATAATTTAAAAATTGTGCCTTTGAAATGACTAACCGAAAGATTTGGATTTTTTTGAATGCGACCTAATTTTGTTAAGTCTTAACTCAGTCAAAATCAACAAGTATGAAACATCTAATTAGAATCTTCTGACTTTAACATAATCGATTAGTATGAAACATCGAATTAAACATAAGCTAGTTTACAATACTTTTATCTCATTCCGTTACTTATTTTCTTGGGGCATTTTAGAATGACCATTGTATATCTTCTCTTTGTTTCTCGAGCCTTCGGGATCAAAATTAGTTAGCAGTGATCGTCGAATAAGTTTTAATGCTTCAATTGAGTTAAAAGTGGGGAATCCATTTGCAGCGTTGCCATCTTCGAATAAAGTATTTTTTTGTAGTAGGACCATGAGTAGCTCATAATCAAGTGGCACCTAGTTCGATTACGGGAACGTTTGGTTGCACCAACGTCTCGCGTCAGACGGTAATGATGCAGTCGTCACGAACTTTTTCTCATCTTTCCATCTTCTTTGAGTCTAGGGTGTGGGCTGAAAAAACTGACTTCAGTGATCGAGATTCGTTTCTCTTGTCATTGTTTTCCTATAGAAAATTTATTTTCCCCATGCTTGTTTCATGAGAAGATGAGGCTAGAGATGTGTTTGGGACACACCCACGCGTCTAGGGTGGAAAAGCAAAATTCCCACCCCAGACGCAGTTTGCCAAACACACCTTATGAATCCTTGGAAGAATAGGAGAGACATATTGCAGGGGGTTGGTAGCTCTATTATATGCATGCCAATGGTGCGAGTATATTTCTTATCAAGGTTTACAAAATCTTAGCTCCTCCTACCCTAATGTCACCTGAATTCATTTTATCGTAAGATGTTCTTAGAAACTGCAATTGTAGAGTTACCTTCCAATTAAAATAATCATACATGCTCAATATCAAATTCGTTATTTCATCAATTATTCACACCACGAAACATGTTCAGGATCCACTTAGGGCACCCTTAACGGGGGTGCCCCGCCCGGGCGCCCTGGTCGGGCGCCCGGGCGCACCCCCGTTAACGGGCGGGGCGCCCGTGGGGCGCCCGCCCGGGCGCTTGCCCGGGCGGTGGGCGTCCCGGGCAGACGCCCGGGTGCCCATGGGAGGGGGACACGTGTCCCCCTCCTATTGGTTATTAAATTTTTTTTGAATTTTTTTTAGTTTTGGTTTTGTTATTAATGGATTGGGTATTTGTTATAAATGTGGGGTAATAATTTTTTGTAAGTAATTAAAATTAAGAAATTTCCAGAACCAATACACTGTTTAATCACGAGTGCAATATTTAATCACGGGTGCACTATTTTCAATCACGCGTGCACTGTTTGCAATCACGCGTGCACTATTTGCAATCACGCGTACACTATGTGCAATCACGCGTGAACAGTGCAACAAATACATCCAAACCCTCCCAACTATAAATACATCTATTTATCTCCTGATTCCTCACATTTCCTTAACTTCTCAACTCGTAGCTTCTTCTCTCATCAATGTCGGATAATAGTTTAAACTCCGGTCAATCGGACGATGATAACTGGAATGAGACATTAAATCTAATGGACCGTGCTATTGAATTAGCCGGACAGGCTGTTTACGAAAGGACTACACGTCCTAAGCAGTGTCGAAGGAGAACGACGAACCCAGATAGAGATCGTGAACTAGGTTACAGACGCCTTGTAGACGATTATTTCTCTGACAACCCTGTGTATTCTGATACTCTTTTCAGGACAAGATTTCGGATGAGAAAGCATGTCTTCCTGCGCATCCACAATGCCATCGAAGCATCTGATGTCTTCTTCCAACGAACACCGGACGCAACTGGTAGGATGAGCATCTCCGGTCTACAAAAAAGTACGGCAGCAATGCGAATGCTAGCATATGGCGTTGCCGCTGATGGGATCGATGAGTACCTACGAATGAGTGCGGCAACATCCAGAAATGCTCTCCTCAAATTCTGTGAAGGTGTTATTCGCATCTTCGGCCCTGAGTATTTACGTCGGCCAACTGCAAATGACTTGGCACGCCTACTTTACGTTGGTGAGCAACGTGGGTTTCCAGGTATGATGGGGAGTATCGATTGTATGCACTGGGAGTGGAAAAACTGCCCAGCTGCTTGGAAGGGACAACATCAAGGACGTGCTGGGAAAGCAACTCTGATCCTTGAGGCGGTGACATCGTACGACTTATGGATCTGGCACTCCTTCTTCGGAATACCGGGTTCATGCAATGACTTGAACGTCCTGCAACAATCTCCGGTTTTCGACGACATACTAGAAGGTCGAGCACCACCTGTTAATTATGAGGTAAATGGTGTTCAATATGATATGGGATACTATCTTACTGATGGTATTTATCCACAGTGGGCGGCCTTCATCCAATCCATCCTTCACCCTCACACCCCGAAGCACAGATTGTTTGCTGAAGTGCAGGAGGCAACGCGTAAAGATGTTGAACGCGCTTTCGGAGTGTTGCAAGCGAGGTTCGCGATCATCAGAAACCCGGCTCTTGCCTGGAGCAAGGACGTTCTGTCCAAAATAATGACAGCTTGTATCATCATGCATAACATGATAGTGGAGGACGAACGCGACTGCTATGCTAATTTTGGAGATATTCGCGAATTTATGGAAGATCGTCCTGGAACTTCAGCTGAGGCAACGTCGTATTCGACCGATCGTATAGCGGATATTCACGAGTTTTTGTCAATCAAGATCGAGTGCGTGACAGGAACCAACATTTGGATCTGAAAGGCGATTTAATTGAGCATATATGGCAACGCTACGGACGATGAGCGGTTTGAAAATCGGTTAACGTAGTTTGTCATGTAGTATTTAAAAGTTTAGTTTATGTAATATGTACTGTTGTTTCTTAACTTTGATTGTAATATTTCCTATTTCAGTTTGTCTTAAATGTAACGTGGCTCCGTAATATTTAATAATAATTTCGTGATTTACCAGTAATTATTAACAATATTTCGAGTTAAAATATAATTATAATGTAATTAAAATTATATTTATATAAAATGTAATTTGTTAAATGTTGTGTGAGAATTAAATTTATTTAATTAAAAAATGATGTGGATGAAAGAGAGTGTAGGGTGGGTGGGGGTAGCCTGGGCATGGATAAGGGTTTTTTTTGGGTGAGTTGGGTGAGCTGACGTGGCAGAGAGAGAAGCTGACGTGGCAGAGAGAGAGTGCAGGGCGCCCGGGGGTAGCCCGGGCGCTGTTAAATATGCTCTTAGGGAGTTAGTTGCCCTGTCAATAAGAAAAGCAATGATTAAATCTATTCAAATACCTCAAACAAAGATATTATAACGACATACAAGGATCACTATTCTACCAATCAGACACTCTTCAGTGCACGAAAACAAATGTGCATTCATCATCAAAATCGTTTTGTGTTTGTTCTTTTCTAATCTTGTTCAGAGGACTACAATTATGAGGGGGACAGCGTTCTATTGGTTACGACACGGATCCCAGGTATACGATACATGCATTATGTGCAATCTTCTCCTACTCCAACTTTGTTCCTTTTGCAAATAGAAACAAGTGGGAGCAGATACCCAGTATGTTTTTACCTGAAGAGCAACATAGGAAAATCCCAATTGCCCATACTCCTTAAGAATAAACCACGATCAAATCCAAAATACATAATTTATTGTAATAAAAAATGTATGCACCGTGCTAAACATGTTATTCTATTATAGAGTGATGAGGAATTCTCACTAAATTCGACAACCTGGGGATATATGTATGTCTCACATTTCCATGCACATAAGGCTTGAAATGAGCTTCCACTCGTGGGCTACATGCTTTGCTAGTTGTTGGGTTTTTTTTGCAGGATATAATACCCCTTGAAATGAAGGAGGGGGGATGGTAAAATTAAGGATAAGGTTCAATTTAGTTTTGATTTCAAAAATACATTTTAAAGTCAACATTTAATTCAAATTTTATTTTTGATTTTTTTTTGTAGCAATATATAATTTGTATAAAAATTACGTTTTCTGCAAATTCATATATTTTCTAAGACGTGAGAGATGAAGAAGAGATGCAACAAAATAAGAAAAAAGGTCACACCTCTTTAAAAAATGTGTTTTTAGTGGAAAACTAAGAGATTTGAATTATTGAAATGAAAGCGTCCATCTCAAAATCAATTAGTAATGTGTAAATGAACACTACAACTTATGACCTAAGAGAGCAAATCCCCAAATGATTATTTGTAGAATTTGGCACAGGAGAGCATGAACAGAGATTTGTATATTGATTTGTTTTCTATATTTCTTATATTACGAGGGTATATATATACTCTATTGATTACATAGCCATTGTGATGTTTGAATGGCGTGATTTCTTTCCTTAGATGTGTGACGAGAATGGAAGTTGTCATAACCGGATATCTGATTGTGTTGTGATGGGGTTGAGCCTAACGGTCGTATTTTCAACATGCCCCTCAAGTTGGGTTCGGAATAAGTTGATAGATCCCAACTTGTGAAGTAGATTTGAAAAATACTTATGGTTGAGGGCTTTGGTGAATATGTTGGCCAACTGCTCTCTGCTGGCAACATATGAGACTTCAATTTGTTTGGATTGGATTTTTTCCCGAATGAAGTGACAATCAACTTCTATGTGTTTGGTTCGTTCATGGAAAACCGGATTTGTTGCGATGTGTCGAGCTGCATTGTTATCACAAAACATCTTCATTGGTTCCTGAGTCTTGATGTGCATGTTTGTGAGTAATTGGTTTAGCCAATCAACTCACTGGTGGTGGAAGCCATAGCGTGGTATTCTGCTTCTCCAGTAGATCGGGCAACAACGTTTTGCTTCTTGTTTCTCCAAGTGACTAGATTGCCTCCTACAAATGTGCAAAAACGTATTGTAGATTTCCTGTCGTGGCTTCCTGCCCAATCTGCATCAGAGTAACCAATTATAGAATTAGAATTATTGGGTTTCATCCACAATCATTGTCCTGGGGTTCCTTTAAGATAGTATAGTATTCTATTTATGATGTCTAGGTGATGAGTATGAGGTGAATGCATAAACTGACTAACTATACTTACAGCATAAGCAATATCGGGTCGAATGATAGTGAGAGATAATTTTTCCAACAAGTCTTTGAGATAGATAACCTATTTTTCCAGTTTCTCTAAGAAGGTCTATAACATACTTCCTTCGGGAGAGAAATATACCTTTTTTGAGTATGCAATCTCTATCCCTAGGAAGTATTTCATAAAGCCTAAATTTTTAATGTCAAATTTATTTTTTAAGTTCTTTACTAGATCTATTTCGTGATCACTGTCTTCGGTTATTATGATGTCATCTACATAAATGAGAACAATGGTGGTGATGTTATGATTGTGTCTAGTGAACATGGATGCATCAACATAACTTTTTTTGAAACCATACAAAAAGAGGGAGTGACTAAGTTTCATACAAGGCCCGTGGTGATTGCTTCAGTCCATATATATACTTATGAAGCTTGCATACCTGATGGGGAGTCGTGGTGTAACATGGGTGTGGAGTCATATAGACTTCTTCTTCAAGATTTCCCTGTAAGAATGCATTTTTACGTCCATTTGAAAGAGATTTCAACATAGGTTTACAACAATAGATAAGAGAACACGAACAATGTTTATTTTGGCTACTGGAGCAAAAGTTTCTAGGTAGTCGAGACCATAAGTTTGTGTATACCATTTAGCTACAAGACGAGTCTTATATCTTTCAATTTGGCCATTACTATGGTATTTGATTTTGTAGATCCATTTGCAACCTACGTGTTTTATGCCAGGTTGTAATTGGACCAGAGTCCATGTTTTGTTGGTTTCTAATGCTTTAAGTTCATCTTTCATGGCTTTGGCCCACTTTGGATCTTCTATTGCTTCATGATATGAAATTGGTTCTTTATTGTTATCTAGTTGAATTAGGAAGGCTCAATGTTTATGTGAGAGTTGGTTGTAGGACAAGTGGTTCTGAATATGGTAAGTAACTTGAGAAACAAAACATTGGTCGGTGGTGGTTCTTCTTCTTCTCCCCCTTTGTTGCCCACTGGTGGATCATCGACTTGAGGATGGATAATGGTCGGAGCATCTGGAGCCGGGTCTAGAAGGTGTAGGATTTCGTGTCCCTATGTATGTATATATTTTAAAAAAATTAATACAACATACAAGATCGATTTCATATTTTCATTGATTTTACGTACATGTACTTGTTTATTCTAATATCATGCATTCCTATACATATTAAAATAAACAAAGAATATATGATCATAACCAAAGGTTCTCTAAAACCTCTCAGAAGATCTGGAGTTCCGTTGCTCGTCTAATCGCCTGCCGATTCGCCTCTCAGTGTTCACCAAACTCTAAACAAGATTAGAGAAAAAGGAGCTAGTCAATCAATCTCTAATTAGGCTTAGAATCTAGCTAATAACCCATCTTTAAGCTCCTGAGATTTCTATCTCCAAAACTTAAAACTATTAAGAGATTTTCGTTGTGATTAAGGGAGAGATTAATGAGAGAGAAAAATTGCATTGTAATAAACAAGTAGGATGATGGGTCCTTTTATAGACTCCCAAAACATCATTATCAAGAGCTATTCTTTAGTCATGATCTCTTGTTTATTCTCTCCTAAAATTAATCTTAAATTGCCACATAAGCACCCATAAAAACGTTTGATTAAATCTGGAATTAATTTAACCCATGATCTAATTATTCTCTTAATAATTCAGACAAAAATCGCGTTGTTCGGTTAACTGAGAATTCTTCTCGTACAACCGAATCATTCAGTTTTAACACATGTTCGGTGAACTGTGAGCTAGACGGACGACCGAATATGCATGAGAAAAATTCTCTGGAAAAATTCAGACGATTCGCGTCTTGCTCCGGTCGACCGTTGACCCACCAAAATTTCTCCTGGCGAACATCCATCGGACGACCGTGTCACCTTCGGTCTACCGAAAATATTCTTTCTCGGTTGACCGTGCACGCTCGGTTAACCGAACCCAATTGTCCAGGCACTCCAGACAATTTCGGTCAACCAATTGTGTTTACCCGTTCCCCGTTCGGTTGACCGTTTCAAAGATACCTCGGTCGACCGAACCCTAAACGGCTCACCGTGTTTGACCCTGATTTTGCCTTTGTCAAATTTTGGATTTATTTCCAACAAAATTTGATGTTTTAGGGTTTTTAGCAAATTCATATCTTATGTAATATATTATCCAATGTAATATTAAATTATTACACCCCATAATATATACACCTCGTATGAATTTATTATGATTCTAATTATGTCAATTCTCATGCCATATTGATTTTATTCATTCACCACATGTGCCCATTTTTCACATGAAACCCGATACATCACATGAATTCAAAATCAAGCTTCTTGTTTTCTATTTTTGTGGTGTAACGTATAGGAGGATCTAAGACAAATTGACAGCGATATTAAACATTTAATATCTCAAACTATAAGCGGTATCTAGCTACGTATTATAGTTACCCAATTAGCATAGATGTTTTTGTTCCACTCGAACCAAAACATGATCCATTTAGTGATGTAAGTGGACCACTTGTGTCTGAATCTTTTCTTCTTGTTGTTGATGCCCTTAGCTTGGTTTCGACCGACGATGAAGGCTTAATTATCAGAGATAGTGTTGTTTGTGTTACTAGTATTGGTTTTTCTTCTTGTTTCCTCGCACTGAACGAGGTTTGTGATGGTCGCGAGACTTGGAAGCTCCGACACCATGATGATTTGAGACTGTAAATCTTCATAGTTGGGGTCCAAACCTACCCAAAATTGGTAGATATGGTTCTTCTCTTGTCTGATTTGGATGATTTCGACGTCTATGGTCAGTGGTTCGTAGGTCCACAACTCATCCCACCATTTCCTGAGGGTACCAAGGTACTTTGTGATGGACGTCGAGTTCTGGCATGTTTGGGATATTCTTGCCTGATCTTGAATATGTGGGTGAAGTACTCCGCCTTTCCATAATGCTCCTTGACCAAGTCCCATAGTTCTTTGGTGTTTTCTTTGTAAATAAATATCTCCCCGATGTTTGGTTGCATGGAGGCAATAAGTCACGACATGACCTGATGGTACGTTGTTTGTCATTCCTCTTGCTTGTTTTCAGTTCCTGCTCCTTCAAGTTTTTGGGTTTTTTGGTGATGTGGCCTACCTTCCCCCGGCCGCTGAGGGAAAGGTTTGCTGCTCGCGCCCACGAGAGGTAGTTGGTCCCGTTAAGAGTATTCGTGACGAGACGTTGGGGTCCGTTCATCTCCGGATGACTGCCTCCAGTGTCGCCCGACATGTTTTGGAGATTTTTGGGTATGTATGTTGATTTTCTCGACCTTCAACCCCCTTGGATGAGGTGAGACCGATGAGGATCCCAAAGGGGGAGTCTGAGGTCGTGTTTTTCTTCGGATCAATGTTCTGATACCATGTAAAATTTGGCACAGGAGAGCATGAACAAAGTTTGTATATTGATTTGTTTTCTATATTTTTATATTACAAGGAGGGTATATATATACTCTGTTGATTACATAGTTGTTGTGATGTTTGAATGGCGTGATTTCTTTCCTTGGATGTGGTTGACGAGAATGAAAGTTGTCATAACCGGATATCTGATTGTGTTGTGATGGGGTTGAGCCTAACGGTCGTATTTTCAACATGCCCCCCTCAAGTTGGGTTCGGAATAAGTTGATAGATCCCAACTTGTGAAGTAGATTTGAAAAATACTTATGGTTGAGGGCTTTGGTGAATATGTTGGCCAACTGCTCTCTGCTGGCAACATATGAGACTTCAATTTGTTTGGATTGGATTTTTTCCCGAATGAAGTGACAATCAACTTCTATGTGTTTGGTTCGTTCATGGAAAACCGGATTTGTTGCGATGTGTCGAGCTGCATTGTTATCACAAAACATCTTCATTGGTTCCTGAGTCTTGATGTGCATGTTTGTGAGTAATTGGTTTAGCCAATCAACTCACTGGTGGTGGAAGCCATAGCGTGGTATTCTGCTTCTCCAGTAGATCGGGCAACAACGTTTTGCTTCTTGTTTCTCCAAGTGACTAGATTGCCTCCTACAAATGTGCAAAAACGTATTGTAGATTTCCTGTCGTGGCTTCCTGCCCAATCTGCATCAGAGTAACCAATTATAGAATTAGAATTATTGGGTTTCATCCACAATCATTGTCCTGGGGTTCCTTTAAGATAGTATAGTATTCTATTTATGATGTCTAGGTGATGAGTATGAGGTGAATGCATAAACTGACTAACTATACTTACAGCATAAGCAATATCGGGTCGAATGATAGTGAGAGATAATTTTTCCAACAAGTCTTTGAGATAGATAACCTATTTTTCCAGTTTCTCTAAGAAGGTCTATAACATACTTCCTTCGGGAGAGAAATATACCTTTTTTGAGTATGCAATCTCTATCCCTAGGAAGTATTTCATAAAGCCTAAATTTTTAATGTCAAATTTATTTTTTAAGTTCTTTACTAGATCTATTTCGTGATCACTGTCTTCGGTTATTATGATGTCATCTACATAAATGAGAACAATGGTGGTGATGTTATGATTGTGTCTAGTGAACATGGATGCATCAACATAACTTTTTTTGAAACCATACAAAAAGAGGGAGTGACTAAGTTTCATACAAGGCCCGTGGTGATTGCTTCAGTCCATATATATACTTATGAAGCTTGCATACCTGATGGGGAGTCGTGGTGTAACATGGGTGTGGAGTCATATAGACTTCTTCTTCAAGATTTCCCTGTAAGAATGCATTTTTACGTCCATTTGAAAGAGATTTCAACATAGGTTTACAACAATAGATAAGAGAACACGAACAATGTTTATTTTGGCTACTGGAGCAAAAGTTTCTAGGTAGTCGAGACCATAAGTTTGTGTATACCATTTAGCTACAAGACGAGTCTTATATCTTTCAATTTGGCCATTACTATGGTATTTGATTTTGTAGATCCATTTGCAACCTACGTGTTTTATGCCAGGTTGTAATTGGACCAGAGTCCATGTTTTGTTGGTTTCTAATGCTTTAAGTTCATCTTTCATGGCTTTGGCCCACTTTGGATCTTCTATTGCTTCATGATATGAAATTGGTTCTTTATTGTTATCTAGTTGAATTAGGAAGGCTCAATGTTTATGTGAGAGTTGGTTGTAGGACAAGTGGTTCTGAATATGGTAAGTAACTTGAGAAACAAAACATTGGTCGGTGGTGGTTCTTCTTCTTCTCCCCCTTTGTTGCCCACTGGTGGATCATCGACTTGAGGATGGATAATGGTCGGAGCATCTGGAGCCGGGTCTAGAAGGTGTAGGATTTCGTGTCCCTATGTATGTATATATTTTAAAAAAATTAATACAACATACAAGATCGATTTCATATTTTCATTGATTTTACGTACATGTACTTGTTTATTCTAATATCATGCATTCCTATACATATTAAAATAAACAAAGAATATATGATCATAACCAAAGGTTCTCTAAAACCTCTCAGAAGATCTGGAGTTCCGTTGCTCGTCTAATCGCCTGCCGATTCGCCTCTCAGTGTTCACCAAACTCTAAACAAGATTAGAGAAAAAGGAGCTAGTCAATCAATCTCTAATTAGGCTTAGAATCTAGCTAATAACCCATCTTTAAGCTCCTGAGATTTCTATCTCCAAAACTTAAAACTATTAAGAGATTTTCGTTGTGATTAAGGGAGAGATTAATGAGAGAGAAAAATTGCATTGTAATAAACAAGTAGGATGATGGGTCCTTTTATAGACTCCCAAAACATCATTATCAAGAGTTATTCTTTAGTCATGATCTCTTGTTTATTCTCTCCTAAAATTAATCTTAAATTGCCACATAAGCACCCATAAAAACGTTTGATTAAATCTGGAATTAATTTAACCCATGATCTAATTATTCTCTTAATAATTCAGACAAAAATCGCGTTGTTCGGTTAACTGAGAATTCTTCTCGTACAACCGAATCATTCAGTTTTAACACATGTTCGGTGAACTGTGAGCTAGACGGACGACCGAATATGCATGAGAAAAATTCTCTGGAAAAATTCAGACGATTCGCGTCTTGCTCCGGTCGACCGTTGACCCACCAAAATTTCTCCTGGCGAACATCCATCGGACGACCGTGTCACCTTCGGTCTACCGAAAATATTCTTTCTCGGTTGACCGTGCACGCTCGGTTAACCGAACCCAATTGTCCAGGCACTCCAGACAATTTCGGTCAACCAATTGTGTTTACCCGTTCCCCGTTCGGTTGACCGTTTCAAAGATACCTCGGTCGACCGAACCCTAAACGGCTCACCGTGTTTGACCCTGATTTTGCCTTTGTCAAATTTTGGATTTATTTCCAACAAAATTTGATGTTTTAGGGTTTTTAGCAAATTCATATCTTATGTAATATATTATCCAATGTAATATTAAATTATTACACCCCATAATATATACACCTCGTATGAATTTATTATGATTCTAATTATGTCAATTCTCATGCCATATTGATTTTATTCATTCACCACATGTGCCCATTTTTCACATGAAACCCGATACATCACATGAATTCAAAATCAAGCTTCTTGTTTTCTATTTTTGTGGTGTAACGTATAGGAGGATCTAAGACAAATTGACAGCGATATTAAACATTTAATATCTCAAACTATAAGCGGTATCTAGCTACGTATTATAGTTACCCAATTAGCATAGATGTTTTTGTTCCACTCGAACCAAAACATGATCCATTTAGTGATGTAAGTGGACCACTTGTGTCTGAATCTTTTCTTCTTGTTGTTGATGCCCTTAGCTTGGTTTCGACCGACGATGAAGGCTTAATTATCAGAGATAGTGTTGTTTGTGTTACTAGTATTGGTTTTTCTTCTTGTTTCCTCGCACTGAACGAGGTTTGTGATGGTCGCGAGACTTGGAAGCTCCGACACCATGATGATTTGAGACTGTAAATCTTCATAGTTGGGGTCCAAACCTACCCAAAATTGGTAGATATGGTTCTTCTCTTGTCTGATTTGGATGATTTCGACGTCTATGGTCAGTGGTTCGTAGGTCCACAACTCATCCCACCATTTCCTGAGGGTACCAAGGTACTTTGTGATGGACGTCGAGTTCTGGCATGTTTGGGATATTCTTGCCTGATCTTGAATATGTGGGTGAAGTACTCCGCCTTTCCATAATGCTCCTTGACCAAGTCCCATTGTTCTTTGGTGTTTTCTTTGTAAATAAATATCTCCCCGATGTTTGGTTGCATGGAGGCAATAAGTCACGACATGACCTGATGGTACGTTGTTTGTCATTCCTCTTGCTTGTTTTCAGTTCCTGCTCCTTCAAGTTTTTGGGTTTTTTGGTGATGTGGCCTACCTTCCCCCGGCCGCTGAGGGAAAGGTTTGCTGCTCGCGCCCACGAGAGGTAGTTGGTCCCGTTAAGAGTATTCGTGACGAGACGTTGGGGTCCGTTCATCTCCGGATGACTGCCTCCAGTGTCGCCCGACATGTTTTGGAGATTTTTGGGTATGTATGTTGATTTTCTCGACCTTCAACCCCCTTGGATGAGGTGAGACCGATGAGGATCCCAAAGGGGGAGTCTGAGGTCGTGTTTTTCTTCGGATCAATGTTCTGATACCATGTAAAATTTGGCACAGGAGAGCATGAACAAAGTTTGTATATTGATTTGTTTTCTATATTTTTATATTACAAGGAGGGTATATATATACTCTGTTGATTACATAGTTGTTGTGTTGTTTGAATGGCGTGATTTCTTTCCTTGGATGTGGTTGACGAGAATGAAAGTTGTCATAACCGGATATCTGATTGTGTTGTGATGGGGTTGAGCCTAACGGTCGTATTTTCAACATGCCCCCTCAAGTTGGGTTCGGAATAAGTTGATAGATCCCAACTTGTGAAGTAGATTTGAAAAATACTTATGGTTGAGGGCTTTGGTGAATATGTTGGCCAACTGCTCTCTGCTGGCAACATATGAGACTTCAATTTGTTTGGATTGGATTTTTTTCCGAATGAAGTGACAATCAACTTCTATGTGTTTGGTTCGTTCATGGAAGAACGGTCGTATTTTCAACATTATTCTCTGGCACCCCCAAATGCTTGCTCAGGGTTATTTTTCTCTGCGTGCATGTCTAATATCTATGCACAAATAACAACATGAGTAGATGTTTTAGGTCGACCATTGAATCTTTTTGACTCTCATACCTTAGGAAATGTAGATATTAAACTCTCAAAACCAATTGATACAATACCATCTAATGGGAGACTATTTCTCATACCCTTTTGAAATGCAATTTTTTGTATATTTAAACCCTCCCTTCTCATTACTCCCACCGCAAAAAAAGTACTTACGTTTTAATAGTTAATAAGCGTGATTAGTCCATCAAGCTTCTAAGACCTACATGCTTAGGACCTAGATCATAATTGTCTTCTAGAGGGATTCCATGATGCCCCTCCCCTAAGGATCGACCAAAAGTAACTAAAGAAGGGATCTGATGTATATTTTGATGACGTCAAACCTCGATGACCCATCTTAAAATAATTAAGTACGCGTGAGATAAGAAACGATTTCATGTTCACATTGGGAGTGGAGGATGTATAGTAGTAACTGTTAAGTTGAGTGCGGTGGCGCGGACACGACGAGAATAAAGCCGTATGTTGTGGGAGGTGACGGGTATCAACTTGGAGGCATCAAACCCAAGAGAACATGGGCGAACCAAAGCTAAACTCGTGAATAGGATGCAAGCAAGTACAAACACAACAGTAAGGTAAAAGATGGAACCAACGCAGAAATTAATGTAGTAGTCCAGAAGGGTTGATCGATCAATGCAAATCAACGCCCACGCAGCGAACGTTTGGAGAGAGAGAAAGAGAAAAAGAGTTCAAAAGAAAGGACGCTGGATGTTCGAAATCCGAGAATATGTTCATATATGTGTTCATTTTATCCGAAAATATGGCATCCGTATAACCTTATTGTCTCCGAAACTTGATATCTGGGAACTCGTGGAGCGAATATGGATATTGATATATCCGATCCGAAGAACATCTGATCCGAAATTGAATATTCGTATTATAAGATCTGTATCCCTATTTGTATTCGTTTAATATCATACATAACATATTATATATATATATATATTAAAACTTTAGGATTTGTATGTATTTGCTAATTAATTGCAACTTAATGAGTTAATATGTTAATGTTATCAATTTATCTTTCATATGTAATATGAAAAATTATGTTTTTGTTTTACAATTTACCCAACATATAAATAGAAGTATCAACTCTTCAAAGCAAACCCTAGCCCTAACCCAAACACATATATCGCCTTTGCCTCTTCTGGTGCCGCCTCTGCCTCTCGCCTCCTCCGGTGCCTCCTCCGCCTCTCGCCTTCTCCAGTGTTGTCGAATAGTTAGTTTCTCGATCCTAACTCGTGTGTTTCGTCGTCAAGTTACGATCTTAATATGTTTTATTTGCTTGCATGCGGATTCTCCTCGCGGAAGGTATGAAACCCTAGTAAAGACTTCTTTTTTCATTGCTATTTTCGTTGTTTATGTTGGGATTGTGTTTCATGATGTTTACTAGTGCATTTGTTGTGATTTTGGTGGATCACATCTGATCACAATTGTTGTGTTTGGTTGCTGATTTTGGTGAAAAGAATCAAGCTTTGGTAGGTATATTTCTATAAAGGGGCAAAAAGATTCAGATTTTGCTGATTTCTATTTTATACTTTTAATTTGGTATTTTAGGAACTGGATTGTTCACTTTATGGCTCATGCTGCTATTTTCTTGATATTTTGATGGTTTTATTTGTTTCTTTTTTTATTTGCTTATTTGGCATGGGCTTCACGTTTAGAAATTATGGTTTATATAGAGAAGAGAAAGCATTTTGGTAACAATTTTGTTGCCAATCTCAATTTTTTGAGGTTTCTACTTAGGCTTATTTATCAGGGTGAATAGGTCATGCTTTCAACTTAGGCCATAACACACTTCATCCAATTTTTATGTTGATATCATCATATCAATATATTCTAAAGATCTGGAAAAAAGACATATTCTTTGGCCTCTTAGATATTATAGTTCATTATGTTTAAGCTTAACTTATTTCGTGATAGATGTCTCAATCAACCTGTAAGCTACTCGAATTCTAATGTTTTTTCAGTGTTTGTATTTGTTGAATAATACCCAATTCTCACCTTAAACAGAATGCCATTTCGCTTATATGTTGCCAATTTTGTTTTAGATTTTAATAATTTGTCTTATGTCACTTTTTGCAGCATGGAAGAAGACTTTCCTGTTGGAAGTGCAAATGTCTTTGTTGATGACGCGGGAGCGTCTTATGCAATGCGGGGAAAAAGCTTCTGGAGTTTCGATACATTACACAAGAGAAGTGTTGAGTGATGATTCCATCAAGGCTACTTGCAAATACTGTAAGAAGGTATTCGATGGTGCATGTTGTAGAGGTACTATCCATCTCAAAAACCATCAAAAGTGTTGCATACGTGAAAGGTAGTTTTGGAATTTGATTTTTTAGTAACCATATGTTCATATAATAAATTGTTATTTTTCTTACTTTTTCTCTCTTTACATGTAGGTATCAAATGTAAATTTGTATGCTTCCAGGATATGATGCTTCTTGTTGGAATAATCATTTTGTTAGTTTTTTGTTGTTATGTGGTTCTTATACAGTTATGTGTTATGTGATGTTGAAGTTACTTGGTTCTAATTTTTATAATTTATGTTTGTATTACTTTGTAACTTGTATCAGTGTATGTATTGTTGATAGAGTTACCCGATTTTCAAATTATGGAATTGAATATTCAAATTTATGATTTTCATTGTTATTACCTTAAACAGAAATTCGGATCGGATTTTCAGATCCGGATGTTTTAGACGGACATTTTCGTTTGGATGTTACATTCAGATGTTACATCTGGATTTTATTGTTCGGACCCCGATAATATCCGTATTCGATCCGGATCCGTCGAATATTGATTCGGATATAGTTAAAAAGATCCGGGTCAGATACGGATGTTAAAAAAAATCTTGGATTCGGATGCGGATGTTGGCAGATCCGATCCGTATTCGATCCGTTGACACCCCTAACCACCGGTAAACTTGTCAGAGAGGTGTGGCCGGGCAATCACACACCAGACCACAACCGACCCGAGTAAATTTTTCTTACACGTGTCATCAACTTACTGTGCCCGTACTTAGGGTTCCAGGCATCACTACACATCTATGCATGCCATGGTAACTTTTCTAAATATATATAAGGTGACAAGTAATATTTATATAATTTCAAATTATATATTGGACATTCTATAAGATCATGGATCATTAGATTTTGAGATGGATGTCCACATCTTAATGTGATATAAGAGATAATAGTGACGATTGATCAAACAAATGAAGGATATGCATGCATGGATTCAAACACTTGGCGAGTATTTGATTCAGTACGTGACACATATTCCTTTTGGAAGATGTAATTGTTCTAAAAATAGAAATAAATCAAAATCATGGGGGTTATGTGGCTTTAGTTCGCATGTCGGACATAGTTTGAAGTCATACCAACAGATCCTAGAACGATCAAGCATATCAATCAATCTTTGAGTTTATCCAAATATGACCCAAAGCATACCACATACACAGGAAATGTAAAATATAATCATATTTGATTGATTTTAAATTTTAAATAATCATAAATTAGAAAATTGATAAACATTGTCATGACTCATGAGATATAAAATCATTAAGTATCTATACTCAATACCATGCAATTGGTTTTATATAAAACGAAAATCCGCACTCCAATGGTTTTCAACAAACACGAGAAGGAGGTTCATATGCAAATTTATCATTTGTATCAATATCCATGCCTATAGTCTAAATGTTCATATATATACAGTGGTTAATTAGAGAGAAGAAATACCCACAAAACCCTAGGCACCAACATCAGAAGCTTTGCCCTAATGAGTGTGGGGTTCCTTTCGGCCTATCAGTGGTCACCCTCCATCAACTGCACCCACGTGAAGATCACGCCACGCCATTTGCTTCAAACACTGCACCCTCTTAAATTCCAATTATTATTATTATTATTATTACTACTACTACTTATTACTTATTAAAATTTTGTTTCACGAGTGATGAGTCCAAATCCCTTCTTGACGTCAATAAATACATGTACCAGCTCAGGGGATGTTTAGGCTTTGTCTAAACTCTCTCTTCTCTCTCTCTCCTCTCTGCAACATCGACCCCCTTTTCTATTTCTCACTTACCTCCTTTACTTTGTCGAGCATCGATCTCTTACAACATTAGAGAGCAACTAGGCAAGTACTTATGAACTTCTATCTAACTATTACAATTAATTGCCATAAGCTGTACGTTCTCACTTCAATTTTTTAGCTCATATTGCGAGTACTAGTGTGTGTACAATAAATAAAAATATATATCTTTTATTTATGTTTGAGGGTAAGAGTCATGAGAAAATGTTCTTCTATGAAGACCAACAACTCCAGAAGCAAAATCTTATGTACACCACACCAATTTCCAACATGTACCAAGTTTCTCCTCCGACATTGATCAACCACAACGGCTTCGATGACCTCCTCCTTGCTCCACACCTTCGGCTCACAACCTCCAGGACTACACCAACACCGTCGCCTCCACCACTATCCGATGCTCCAACCAAAGAATTGGACGTTGCGGTGACGTCCACCCGTGTGGCTACCACTCGCAAAAGAGCGACTAGGAAGGACCGACACAGCAAGATTGTGACGGCTCAGGGAATAAGGGACCGCCGGATGAGGCTTTCGGTTGATGTATCGAAAAAGTTCTTCGAACTCCAAGACATGCTTGGATTCGACAAGGGGAGCAAGACCGTGGATTGGCTTCTCACCAAGTCCTCGAAAGCCATCAAGGTGGTGTCTTTATTACATTCCACTCCCAAGCTGCGAAGGTGTTGCAGCGGAATTGGTAAGTCCGAGTCTTCCGTTTCTGAGTGTGAGGTTAATTCAACCAATAATGCTGGGAACATATTATTTAATGACTCTACAAGCTTCGAAGAAGAAGGTAAAACACCGAAGGAGGCTCTGACAACAAACAGAAATTTGCTTATCATGAAAGATTCCAAACGAAAGGCAAGAGAAAACAGGTTCAAGGAGAAAGAGG
The DNA here is from genome assembly GCA_963682175.1 of Triglochin maritima. Taxonomy (NCBI): domain Eukaryota; kingdom Viridiplantae; phylum Streptophyta; class Magnoliopsida; order Alismatales; family Juncaginaceae; genus Triglochin; species Triglochin maritima. The sequence continues at coordinate 46,700,423 of OY821772.1, forward strand.
TATTTAGGAGATCATCAAGTACAACAAATATCGAAGATGTTGGAGACCAATCCAAGCAAATTGTGTCCTCAACCACTCCCCTAGAAACCACCTGCGAGGAGTCGGAGACGGCATACGACATGAAATCGTCCACCGCAGTCGTTGGGACGAACGAGTATGGAGTCGAGTTCGGAGCAAACAGTAGTAGTCTCAACCTACTCCAGGAGAATTGGAGCATGCAGTGCTGCTTCTTGGGTGGTGGAGGACAAGAGGTTAACTTTGGTGATTACCCTTTTTATGAAAGGTACTGGGATGAATTGAACAGTTTGGGAATCCTTTGATTATTTCTGTCTGCTTCTTATGTCTTGTGTGCAGCGTGTATTGTGCTTTTGGGCAGACCTGTTCCTAATTCCATGTTAATTTGGTGTGTTATGTCCATATATGTTTTTTTTTCGTTTGTTAAGTTGCTGATGCCTAATTTTGCTTATCTGTGGTTTCAATTGTATTGCTTAACTGGTTTGAAGAGAAGCAACATGGATGCCTTCTCTTTATCGTGATTAGTTATGAAAATTAAAAATCAACATCAGTATGAGCTGCCAATGCAATGATCGATAAAAGGTTTTTGGCGAAGCATATTTTTTTGTGATTTCATTGTATGTAAACTAACCATATCAAGAGACGCAATATGATACTCTTAATATAGTTGCGATTTGGGTATACGTTTGTTGAATAAATAACTAGTAATTGGAAAGGAAATATTTACTTGTGACTAGCATCCAAATTAAGGAGGCAGCTCTACTATTATAAATAGATACGAGAGTTTTAATTTCTTAATCTTCCTTTTCTCTCTCGTTTCTTTAAAGTAGGTCAAAGTTCCTTTTACATCTGTTTTTGGTGAGACAAAACTTTTCTTCTACATTTTCCATTTCCTTCTAAAACACTATCAAATAGTTCGAAGAGGATATTTTGCCTTGTTTGGCGAATTTCCACTAAACTTGGATTTGCATGTAGTCATTCAACAACTCCATATAGGGTAATTGATTAGATGAAGTTGTACCCCAATTGTGTGTCAAGCTTCAGTTTTATGAGGCCAAAATAGGACTTCACCCACCATCAACGATTACGTTGATCTACAATATTATATATGTTGCAGTAAATTCAATCTAAAATCTAATTGTCAACCAATAACGCAGACTCATTTTTCTTTGTTATCGTTCTAAACTGCCACAGTGCCACCCCCAAGAAGTTCCCATCATATCTTAGATACACCTTCACTGTTGAAGAGGTTACATGTGTTTCCAACAACTCTTATTAATCTCCAATAAGTTAATGTTTTTCATTTATTTCTTTTTTTGGTTTATAATGTAACGGGTTGTTAGTCCAACAAAAGGGAAAAGGGTTGTTCACCTAGCATGTGGGCAATTCTTGTCTTTATTATTTTTCTTCTTCTTTTTTGAATGTTTTTATCATTTTCATTTTTCTTCACCATATATGTAGTCCATCCATGTTTTTTTAAGTTTTTTTATTTTTTTTATTTTTAAGGTGTGAATGTAACACTACTACAAAAAGAAACTTTTCCGACCGGAAGAGACCCCATTTCCATGCCGACGGAAAATTCACGGCGCAAGTCCATTGGCAAAAGTAATTTTAAAATAAAATAAAATTCTTTTCACCTAAACGTAAAAGATTTTTGCATTTGATTGCATCAAACACTACAAATAGCATTCAATATTCAACTTAGTATGAAATACAAACCACCGTCACAACTAAAATTTAACATTCATCTAACATACTCATATAAATATCATAATCATAAAAATTTAACATGAACATTCTAAATAAGTACTACATCGAGCAATATCCATCACTCCCCTTCTCCTGCAGCAATAAAAGAAAGTGTGTGCCCGGGAGATTAAAAAAAAATCCTCCTTTATACTCTCCAGTTCATATAAATAAAACGAACAACAAAGAACCAGTTATTGCCCATAATTCCAAAGAGTGGTAAGGGCAAACCAAATCAGCAGAAATAGATTGTGGATAATTATCCAACAACATACTGGATAATTATCAATAAAAATGGCAGATGCCCTAATAGCTAACAAAACTACCTAGAAGGGTAGAACAAGCTTAAAGGTATCAACATAAAAAGACAACACAACAAAATAAGGCACTAACATCAGCTCTAGCTAGAAGGCCTAAGTGAAGGAGGATCAATTCTTTTCTGATTGATCACAACAATTTTTTTTATCATTGTCTCCACAAACTTGTAGCACACAAAAATTACACATTAGTACATCTTAGAAATGAATACTTTCTAGTGTCTAGTGGTTATGAAGTATATGCTACAATTAAAAATACCAAAGAATGCTTTAAGTAGTACAAGTTGTGGGGGAAGTAAATCGATAATTTTGTTTGAATTAAACAGATCGAGTTTTGTGGCACTTACAGAGTTCACAACTATGTCAGTGAGTTGATCGGCCAATGCTTCATACAACTGGACAAATATCACAAATAAGAAAGTTAGGTTCAAACATTCACAAGGACCAAACACAAAAGAAGACCTTATCTAGTAGAAAATGTATGAAGTAAAGATACCTTTGTCCCAAGTGTTGTTTTTGCCACCATTTTCGAAATTTCTTTGTCTGGTGCATCACCCATCACAACAAGGGTTTTTGACTTCTCAAGTTGCTCTTTTAACAATTTCAAATCCATCTACTAACGGATGCATCCCTTCAAAATATAAAAACAACAGTCGAGGTAAAACCAATATATTTACATGAATTATTATCGCGTCGTGTAACATGTTACACGATAATACTTAAATTGACATGAGTAGTACATGTATACACGATAAGTACATATGTACATGATAAGTACATGATAGACCCATATATACACGATACACGATTACACGAGTATACACGATAACACAATAACCCGTTAGTATTTGATAACCCGATAATTTATTTATTAATGCACGGTAACTTGATAATTAATTGGATACCCGATAATTAATTATACAAGTATTAGCGTGTCTATTCGTATATACTTTTAGTTATCATGTATACATGTACTTATTGTGTATATATGTTATCGGGTTATCGTGTACGAGGTCTTATACATGAACCCGACACGATAAGGATTCATGTAGTGTGTCGTATATGCTTATCGTGTTATCATGTACAACTTTTTGTACTCATACACAAAATTATCATGTCATGCTATCGTGTCATGTTTGATTTTGACAGATCTAGTATTAATTTGTTTCTTCTAAGGAAGGCGAGTATAATGAATGTGCTTCCCTCCAATAATCAATTAACCACTTATTAGTAACATATCATACAAAACATTCATGTTATATATCTTTTATTTTTCTCAATATTTGTGCTACTAGGGTATTTGTTTCTTACATTTAAGGGTTTAGTTAATAAAGAGGAAACATAAAGCAAAAATGACATAAATGCAAGAAAAAATGACTAATTTGTAAGCCTTCTGGACATGTTTGTAATATTCAATGACTGAATTACAAAATGGGAATGACCTACGTGAAAGCCCGAAGGGACCTAATCGTAAAAAATATGTTAATTGCAAGAGTCTATACATGAACACGAGGAGTAATTTAACAATTAAGACTAAACGAGCTCAAACCACGACTTTGGTGCTAAATGGGTTAACTAAAACCACAAGGGGGCCATGGTTGTCAGGGAGGGGCACTCTAAACCTATGCGCCACAACGTAAACAATCATTCATTCCAAAACCTAATTACGCACAAATGAAGGCCACACTCCTGCTTAAGCTGAGGATGCCACACGAAGTCGAGCAAGACATCTGCCTCACCTTCCAAAACTTCTAGAAGCCTTTGACTGGAAATAAACTACCTCTTGTAGAAATCAAGAATAGGAAGAGGAGTTGGTGGTGAAGGCCACATCGAAGATGTACAATTCGTCGATCGTTGTCTCCACCATCGTCGAAAACCCTAACTAAGAAACAACGAAAAAGTGGGGAATATATAGATACCACTCGCTGCCACCAAATCTGCAGGGGTTTGTTTGGATAGGGTTTAAAATGATTCATTGCACAAGTATCTACCAAACCTTTGAGGATTTTGGTAACGAGAAGTATTATGTTGACAAGTTCTTAAAGTTCCAAATGATTTAGAAGCCACTCCATCTGCTCGATTGGAAAGTTGTGTAATAAAATCCAAACAACACCAAAACTAATGTCGTTATTAATCATTTTAGATGATGAAAGAACATATATGCACATAATATTAGATGTGAGTTGCCGATTACTAACCTATGTCAACAATACAATCTATGTAGTCAAACATTAAGCATATGCAGTTCGGGGAAACAATTGCAACATGGCAATAAAAAGTGTCCTATGATGATATATAGCTAAGTAAGTCGTGCAACAAATCTGCTTATTATATTGTATGGGTACAAAAAACTTGGTTGGGAGACATACGCCCGACTTTCTCCAGGGGGTCGGGTATTTGGATAGAAGCACGTCAAAGCATCCAGATCTGATTTGAGTCGTCTGATTGTGCCCAGATTAATCCACACATTCTAATCTTCTATAAGTAAACTTATAATATTTACATTTCCCTTCTTCCTTCTTCATTCTTCCTTCTTCTTCTCTCCCCCATTAGAGTAGATTTTATTTCTTATTTTAATAGTGTAGTTAAGGTGTTGGAGAGAAAACCTTGTGATATTTTATTCATTAATCATGTTTTGATATCATGTTCTTTACATTCTTATCTTTAATTTGATGTCATTTATATTTTTGTTTTGAATAGATTTAGATTTCTTTACATGTTGATGAGTTGTTTTTACTTTATTGTTTTTCTTGTTGTTTATATGATTAGTGAGTAGTCCATCCCCATTAGGGATGGAGAATGTTGTGAAGCGTGGATGTAGTTAGATTAATGTATGTGTTTAATCTTAACTTCAGAGCTTCAAATGATTTTCATATCCATTTTGATGAATATTCTCACTATTTCATTTAATGTGTTAATGATCTTAATGGATGTTTAGCACATGCTTTGATTAGCGGGTCCACTTATTGGGGAATGGTGAGGTGATGATATGATTGAAGTGGATAAAAAGATAAAATTGTCATGTGAGCATGTGGTTGTCTTTATCCTTATCTTGAGTAGTGGTTTGTATGTTTTAATGTTAATGATAAATCTTAATGTATGTGAAAACACACTTAGGATAATTGTCATTATAAATATCAATATAATTAATTCATGTCATGAGAGCCTAATTGCACACACGTGTCACATACTTACATTGTTGCACGCTCTTATATGATCAATCTTACTTTTACAAATTGTAATTAGTGTAATTTAGAGTAGATATACTCACTCACTCTTCATTTTCTTCCCCCACTTTGTTGGAATTGTCGGGTTGTGATAATCCTGGACTCTTCTCAGATCGTGTACGGATCACTTTTCGAACAAGATTATTCGACCCTATTACACTGCCCGGGTTGCACGAATACCTTGCGGGGATAATCATGAGAAGGAACAATCTCGTTCAGGCAATATGAACTTCGATCAGAAAGGTAGAGAAAGTCTATATTTTTTTTTTCAAGTACTGAATCCCTCTAATAATGAGATAAATCGAAAAGGCAGAATGGCGGTTGGGCGGTTACACAACCGCTTTTCGGTTGGTATTATCCACTCAAACCGGAAATACATAAAATCTAAAAAAGAATCAATATGGATTTCCCGAAGAGCTTTCAGGGCGCTGCCCCGAACCCCGCCATGGGCTCTGCCCCTTGGACCCCGCGAGGGGGCTGCGCCCCCTCGACCCCTGCTTCATATTCGTGGTCGATAAACCATTAGCTCAACAAGCGTGCACTCCGCACTACCCAAACTCGTTTCCGAGCCTAACGATAAATCGCATCGGTCTCAAGTAAATCACATTACGACTAAAATGAATCGATGACACTAAAATCACCAACACACTTGAGTATGGTCGACGACGACCAGCACTTACTTCTCGTAGGCACACCTAGTACTTACCACCGAACGCGACTATGCACTTGCGATTTTGAATTTTAAAATCCCACCAACCACCAACTGTAATTTCTTAAAGTAAGGATTTCTAAAAACCATCTTAGTTCTCTTCAGTGCATGGTACCTTATAAATTACTAGTGCAACTTAATTTTTCTTCAGGGTTGAGGAAATAATGTACTTTAATCATGCAACACGATATATTTGTCAATGAGTTGGCCAAGTGGTGACCAGTTTCAATGAACTTGCAAATTATCGGAAGTGGGGAACTTTTCAGTGACCCAAAGATTATCAACTTGTGTTGAGCGATCATGCGCATGGGAATCTGAAACCATATGACTCCATACACTGTCAACTTCTGATTGGAACTGGAATGTGGACAACATGTTTTTACTTTGTGGTTGTCAGGTATCTCACTTTATTGAAGCTTTTGAATCAAAACCCTAATCCACCAAACTGAAAGGTCTATTTTTCAGCTCTATCCAAAACCTACAAAGTAAAAGAATGGAAGTGAACGTTGTTCTTGGCCTACCTTCGAGTTTCATGCAGTCAACAACATGCTACACTACGGAATAAAGGACAAATTAACAATCTTTTGTGCAAAAACTGTTTGTATATATGTCCTAGTGCCGGTTTTCGTTTCCCTGAGCTGATCCATTAGCTTCACACGAAACGAGATTGCCCTTCCTAGACCACTGAGTGTAGTTACTGAATCACTAGTTCATTTTACCTTAAAATATTAAATCAATCAAAGTTCACCTTCTTCGTAAAGAGATTTAAAGTTCACCATCATGATAAAGAGATCTTTTCTTTATAACGGGAAATTCCTCCGATCAGTTTAAGACACATTGAGGAACATTATATATCCTCTAATTACTCTGAAAACTCCAATATGTTAAGGTGTCGATAGAAGCCTGCATATAGGTGATCAACACCAGCTCAAAATTTTCATGTCAGGAAGATCAACATTCCAAGTTGAGTATAAGAAGAAGAAACTACTAACATTGTTTATGAAATTATCTTACCTGTTTCTACTTTTAAACATGTTCCTGGTCATGAATAAGTACACTTCCATTTACAAATCACAATTTCATGGAGACCATGCTTGGATAAAAATAAAAATTTATTCACATCACCATGTTGTAAGTGTATAACATAGGATGAAAGAACTTGTAATGAAGTAGTTGGCCTTTGTAGACAAATTTGTTTAATTGGAGGTGGTAGCTAGCCCTGCAATAGAGATACAAAAATTAAAAAGTGCAGATCTGTGATATATTATTGTCATCACTACTTGATGATCACCATATATATAGAACTTCTAGCTAGCAACTATATATATCTCTAAACATAGACCATAATTTACACATACATGAAGTAATGACAAGATCCCTGATAGCTCAAGTGGCTTTGCTAATGTATAGCAATAGTTACTTCCTGATTTCATCACAATATATATTGATAAAAATTACAATAGTTTCTCGAGTTGAGAATAATTTGCTAATTAGTCGATGTATCACTTCAAAGTTGTAGCATATCCATTTGAAAAATTATCTTAAACTGTAAGAAAATCAGTCAAGTCCAAAAACTGTTGGTAAATCTCACCAACAAAGTCAGCTGGGACGTTAACTCTGTACGATACTCCCGTGTGTGTTTTTCTTGTAACAACAATAGACATGCCCAATTAATCCTGACACATGGAAGAAGTACTGATGACTAATCATCTTAAAAGACAATCACACCAACCAAAATATATGTAAACCTTGATCCACCACGTCTATGACATCATTCTAATCAGCATGCATGGTACATTAACATGGACCAACATGTTTGATTGCTATAAATCCTAGAGGAAATAATTGAAAAGGCCAGGCAAAACCACGTATCGCCAAATGCACATAGATGCGTGATTTCTTGTTTGCTAAATTACGACATCGAGATTATCCTCTAGTAAATTTTCTGGTACTAACAATAATGTGTACTAACCGAGCTAGAAACAACAAGCTAGAGGACGTAATCTATCGTGTCGCTTTACTATTTAATTTTCAGAGGCAAAGAGCAATGTAGCTAACTAACCATTAAGTGTGAATATGATGCGGTATAATGAATTGTTCCCATGTGAGTAGTTGGAAAGGTATCTTCAATAACGGTCACAAACAACAGAGGTGGATCTACAAACTTTATCTTGTGTGAACCACGAACATCCATGAATTTTTTTGGTGATTAATGGCGTGAAATTACATATGGACCTTAGTATACATAATACTTTATTTTTAGTTAATGTCATGGCAATTTGCATATATTTACCAATTACCATCTGGATTGGTTTAAGAAATGTTGGTTATGTGGTACTTGCTATCACTTACTAAAAAAATTATTTAGTCAAGTTGCACCTTCCAGCTAGCTCGTCTAATGATCCTTTTTTATGCGTTGTTATGATTCCAAAGTAAAATGAAACATAAAATTCCTCATAAATGAAGTATGACTTTTCACTAAATTCACCTTAACAAAGACACATGGTTCCATAAATTTGAAGGGACCAAACGAGTACTGTTCCATATAAATGTTGCTGTCATAAATTGATGACGCACTAGAGAATTAGTTTGCAAATAATAGACATGTTAATCCATAGCGTGCATGTCATGCAGTCCCTGAAGAAATCAGCACATTCTATATATATTACGAAAGATATAAATGTTGCTGCTTATTTTTCACATGTACATGATATGGATTAACTTATATTTATAGCGGGAAAATCTGCTAGAACTTATATTTATAGTTGTTAAATTATAAATATTATGAGTTTCTCCAGAGAAATAGATTTTTATGTGTATAAATTTCTTGTTTTCAATGCTTTAAAAATCAAATTGATAATATATAATCTATATATGACTCTCGAAAAAAATTCTACAGTCTATATATGCATGGATCCAATCATGACAGGAATTTAATATGTAACTACAATCTATATATGGCACTACTAGAGTGATCTAGACTTAGACGCTCTTTTGCACTCCAAACGCATGAACCATATATAGCTAGTAGACTTGGACTATTTTTCATCAGAAGTGACTCTGGGTATGGTTCTCTACAAGACAATTAATTTGTTTGTTGAGAGAATGGTCTCACGGTGGATGATTTTCGTATTATTTTTGTGACTGACACGATATTGTGTCTTTCCATTCGTTACAAGCAAAATGATTTTGAGTTTGAAACACACAACTTAATTGTCAATAATCTTGTTTGGATACCGCAGGTTTTAACTTAAGATTATAGAATGTGATGCAGAAAAATACCCAAAATAAGCCTCATTGATCTTCTGCTTTTACGCAAAGTATATATGCAATTGAAGAGATAAGCCATCCGTAATTGTATACAAGAGATCAACAAAGCATGTAACTCTTTCAAGATAAAAATAATAAAACATAAGCTATGTTACAAATGGGTGAATAATCACAATTAAAAAATTCTATATGGGTACGTATTTCAAATACATTTTCTGGATGTCGATTTACATTGTTTATTGGTGTCAAATGTAATTTACTCTATAATTTTTTTAATTTGATTTATATTACAAGAACTTCCTTGGATAATCATACGGACATGACTATGCAATGGTGATGAACTATGATACTACATACCATATTTTAAACATGTTAAATTATTAAACTACAGGGGTTCATGTAGTATGTAGTATACTGCATGTACGGGTTTTTAAGTTTGTTCCCTTCTAAGAGATTGGCATGGTGCATTTGTTGACAAGTATGAATTCATGTAGCACGAGCATATAGAAAGAATGTCAAATCATAACTTACAAATTTCTGAACCATGCTGTGATCTTGGAAGCTCCATGTATGTGTATTTTCTCTTCTAAACATGCCATTTCGCTATCTGTGAGTCCACCACATAACATAACATCCTTATTGTTTCAAATTTAGTAATAAGAAGGTAGAATCGTAGGATGACCTAATCCAGACAGAAAAAAATGCAGACATATATTTGATATGTTTACAATAAGCCTTACTGCGACAATAGGTCGTAGCAAGTGCTTGCAATGATATACTGCCCAGTCCAACATCCTTAATTAGGAAATTTATGGCATTTGAAATCCCAAACATGGTTTATCTACTTTATTTCCCACTCACCACATTTTAAATCCCAATATCCCAAACAATGTGACTGTTGGAATTGAATCTCTCAACTGAACTAGTCCCAGTTCATAATTTTGCAAATATCAAAAGACCATTTCCAGATTATTTCTGACGTTCAATAACTTTTATTTGATGCACTCAAAACACGTGCATAAATTAAAGAATGCTGAATTGCTGATGACTGAACTTATGGCAGAGTTAATGTGGTTGAATCATACCTTGCGCGATATGGTTAGCTGTTAGGGAGAGAATAGGAGGCCAATACCGTCGTGAAGTTATGACATATCAACATGGTATAGCCTGCTTAATTGACTAGTGAAATCGTTAGATGTCGATAAGCTGGCAAAGGTGACTTATAACATTAAGCATGGCACAACATAGCTCTAGAAAAGGACAGCCTAAGCATGGCAAAGTCACACACTGATTAGATTTTTCATGTTATATATGGCATTGTTATTAAAGTGTGGTTGGTAAAGAAGCATGCTAATGAGTAAATATGCACACGTTAGTAATGATCAGAAAATCCAACATAGAAATCTGGGAGATATCACTTATGAATAACTAATGTGTCAACATTAGATCTGACATGTAGTCTGGCCAACCAGTATTGCTACCTAGACGCCTAGAAGTACTACCTTTTCTTCGAAGGCAATATATATTGTACATTGTACACCAAAAGTTTCAAACTTATGTCAGCCATTTTGTCACTTTGAACTGAAATATCACTTACATGTATATTTGGTAACGAAAGCAAGTAATCTAGTTACATTTCAAATTGTTTTTCTTAAAGAAAGAAAACATAAAGCCCTAATATATTTAGAATTCTCACAAATTAAAGATCCATGATATTAATTAGCTACAAGGATATAAGCTTCTAAAGATATCCAAAATGATACTTAAAATTGTGATTGCTTCTAAAAGATTATAGTGGTTGACTCATTTGAATTTATGTCACATAAGTGCATAAAGCAATCTCATAAAATCTTAAATTTGCAAAACAAGAACCATGCATCAACCACCAATAAAGGATCATAAGTATTCTATGAGAAGGACTTTGATATTATATAGTACAAATACCAGTGACTAGAGACCCCCATCAAATAGCAAGTTATTGGATAACATAAACCGATCGCCTATACAGTAAAGATCATAACAAGGCATCAAATAAGCTAGGGTAGGACAAATCCAAAGTAAAAATCATAATATATAAAAAATTAGCCAGTAGTAATTCCATGAAAGGACTGGTAACACTAATACCCTCCCATCAAAGCTCATTAATTTCATATGCATTTGATGTTAGATTATTTTTTTAAGTAACCTAAAACAATATCGCAAAGTACATCATAATACCTTAGATTCTCTAGGACAAATCTTAAAATTCCTTCTAGTCTCCAAGCCCAATGTTCGTTTGATTTGCTATGTGAAAGCCATCTAGAAATCAAAACTAATTAAATTAGTATTGGTAGTATTGGGCCTTAAGTTGAACCATGTACTTTTCAAATAATGACCTTAATATTGAGGAAATGTCCTAAGATAATAATGGACTTCCTATCAAAATTATATGCACTTTCATTGTGTATTTTATTAAAGGAATGCATTTGAGAATCTTGGAGAGAAAGTAGCTTATTAGGGCAACAAGTTTCTTCGAAACCATCTGATTTAAATTAAAAAGGACAATAGATTAGCAAGCTCCTACATAAAGATGATACATAATAGCTTATCAAAATTAAGACAAACATTTCTTCATAATTTTTACCTTAGTCCTAGGAAACAACTAAAAAATACTTAGTGATGAGTATTGAAGATTCAAGAAGAAGAGCTACCATCGTTCTCCATAGGATCGAGTATCGAACCCAATGGTGTGTATATATATATCTGGTGAGTCCAAGACTCATCTTATTTGTTTAAGTCATTTACAATCTCATCATTAGATTTAAGTACGGTTATTCTACAGTTAATATTCATTATTACATCATTTTATTAGCATAACCATCATATTTTAATCTACGCTACAATTTCAGATAAATGGTAGATACAATAGAGGCTTAAAATAGGTAGATTAAGTTTTAGGCTCACTGGAGAAAATATATCATGAGACTATCTTAATATGAAATATCTTACATCAAACTTCGTTTATGTTTTAGGGGAGGACAAATTGATGGACAGTAATTACATTCCAAAACTTTGATTGACCCAATAAAATTGACAAATTACGCTATTTCTAGAATATTATTACAACTTTTTTCTACTAATAAAAGGGTCATAAGAACTAGCATTTTGTAAGAAATTCACCTTAATAACACAAGATTAAGTAACATACTTTGTTGTAGAAACAAAACATCTTCTACTCTAAAAGAGTTCACCTTTCAACACAGCATCCAATAGCTCTTGTTGGTACCTTTTGTTTAGCCTTTGTTTAGCCTTTGTTGGTTCATAGCGAAGGCTCTTTTTTTAATGCTATCTAAAATTGCCTCAGAAAAAAAAAAGCATTCAAAAGGGAGTGAAAGTGATGGGGTACATTAAAAAATTAGATCCTGTCCTATCCAATTGAAGAGCGTATCAAGATCTCCAACCAGTTTGTTATACAATTGTAGGCAAAGCACTGACAATCTAGAAAGGCTTCTGTTAAGGAATAGAACCAATCAAACCTCTACACAAGCATGCACCTAACAGTAAGATACTCCTGTCGTGGTCACTGGACACGAATGTAGAAAACAACAAAAGAAGAATCATTTATGGGATGTGCAACAGTAGGTATCCTTCAAAGAATCTTTCTTCTGATGGGTCAGTTATCATTCACCTACATCAGCATTTGGTGGGCTACTGCTACCTTTTATTTTATTTATTTTATGTTTAGTTTTTGTCAATCGCCACAATTATTTGAAATTTAGTGTAGTAGTATGTGCAAACTAAGGTGTGTTTTGGATGCAGCTTCTTCCAAGCACATCTTAGCGAAGCTTGTCTCCCAGTAAGGAAACAAATTTTGACTCTACGATACAACTTCTTGGAAGAAGCTCTTCGGAAGAAGTTACATCCGACCACACCCTTAAGATGAGTGGAACCTCGATATATATAGCCAAGGAAACAAGGAAAAGAACTAGTTTGGATAAATACAACCTATAGGTTGGGAATTACTAAGTCTTGCACCAACAGAAAAACAAAAAAATAAAGCCTATTAGCTCTTAAAAGAAAACTTTAAAATATAAAAAAACTACATATTAAGCCAACAAATCAAAATTATGAAGTGGATTCCAATTGTTCCAAGCATCACGACATCCGTAAGAATTGATCTTGGGCAACTACATGCTGCAGAATTACTTAAGATGAACGTCAATTCTAGACCAATAAACCTCCAGAGCCTAGATCCGTACTCTTCTAGTAAATCGATTGTTTCACTCCCTCCAAATACTCTATCATTCAGAAGTCTGACTAGTTCCTCTAGAACTTTGTATTTCCTTCATCAATCACATCTACTTATTTTCTACGTTTTATAGATACCTTTATGTTAAAACAATAATTGACTAAATTGATAGTGTTTAGTTGTTGAAGAATAGGGGAAATTGTGGCAAGTTATGAAGGAATAGGTGGAATGGAATGGGTGAATTCCTAGTTCTACTTTTAAATTGAATTGCAATTATTATTACCACACTACCAATACATTTTTGTTCTTTATTTGAGATTTTCTCCTTGCATATCTTGAGTCTTGAGACTTTGACTAGGGCTGGAATTTTAATTTAAACATGCAAGTTATATATTGTATTATACTATTATTGTCATCTTAGACCATAATTTATAAAACATAGGAAATTAATAAACAAAAAAAGCATCTGACATCTAATATTTTTTTCTGTAATTATAATCCTATCTCAATTATATCTCCTGCTTGATTTGAATTTCATTTCCTTGCTTATATGTGATAGGATTGACCATATTATTTTCTCCTCACCTAGTAAGTAATCTAATTTTTTAAGAAAAGGAACATTGATTACAAATAATAAAGTATAAACTTGGAGTTATTATATTAATAAACTATAATATTTTAAACAAAAGTTGCTGAAAATAACAAATTGAGATAACATATACGATGATTTGAATTATCTTTAACAAAATTATCATAAACAAATATTTGGAACTTAAAGTTGAAATTGCAAAAACTCAAAAAAAATCAACTTATACACATTTTTTATAGCCTATTTAAACATTTATTAATATTATTTTATTGTTTTATGTAAGTGAATTTATTATATGTAGATATATCTTGTAAACCTTCGTACAGTAAAATCTTTAAGTTTGAAATTGTATAGTTGTCAGCTCTTTACAATCCAAGATGTATTACCATATCAGTTGACTACTTTTTTTCAATTCGAGTATTCATCCTATTTGAGTTTATGTTTCCAATTACAAAATATTCTAGAGTAGGACAGTAAGTATCTGATTGGAGTATAAGTTATTGAAAGATACTTAAGCTAAGCTAGAGATGAGTAGTTAACTAAATGATTCACCAAAGTTTCTACCTCATTTGTACGTGTACATACCACAACTTGAGCAAAATCATACTATAGCCAGGCTTGGCTGGTTAAGCTAGAGCGCTTATTTAATATATAATTTATGGATCACTGAAGTACTTAATATTCACAAATTGACTTTGTACACAAATACAATATTGATTATGTACTAATTAACAATTTATGCACAATACATTGACTTGCAAGTCTTTTTTGTCTAGAACCAACTTACTATTAGTTTGTTTATAAGCTTTGTAGACTATATATAATAGTGAAATTCTAGGACCTAGATGTACATAATCACATTTTCTTCTCAAGTGAAAACTGAAGACCTTCATTGTTCCCATATCTACAAAGAGCTATGTAAGGTTGTGAGTTGTGCTTGGCTCGATAAAAAAATTATCTCAAGATCCCCTCTTTGAATAAATAACTAAGGCAAGATTGATCATACAAAGTCTTAGTGTCTTAAGCTTGGGTTACTTAGAACCTCATGGTCAAGCTCTATAAGGGTATCTGTAGATAAACAAGCTATATATGTAATGCTTCTCCCACTGATGACATTTACATCGACTTGTACATTATTCAGCCTTATATGTTGCTTTACCAACTCTAATACCATAACTCACCCCTATTCAACTTAAGCACATAAAATATAGTTGACTGTACGTGCAAACAGATCATTAACTGTAATATTGTCATGTAGAAATATTATGGTTACACTAAATAAAATCGATCACTATGCATGCTTCGGCTTGTTTTGTGAATCATATGCTCGCCCTTAAGGATTATATGTTAAATACTTGTGAGTTGTAGACATGAATATTGGAGCCTTCTGAGTTCTGCCTGTTTTGAAGAACTGTGGAAATAAAAGGATGACCAATATGATATGTTTTTTTTCCTTCCATCTAAGGCTTAAGATGAATTGCATAATATAAAATCCGAATGGGCTTGTGGGAGAACTCTCTATGGCTTCTTTATGTAAGTTTTGATATAGTTGTCAAGAAAATCAAACGTATCAAGTTGTGTGCCAATCCTCTTTCACGCATATGATTTTGCCTTTCATTGATCTCGATGAAATATGCATGCATGCTTTAGCTAGGTGACTACTCATTAGAACTCCATGCCCCTGGGGCGGAAGAAAAAACCACAACCTAAACATAGACACAGGCTTAGTTTATACCATGTTGTAGTGATTGTACCCCCCTAGTGTACTTCTTATTAATTTGTTACATATCTCTTTCAGAAATAGTTATTCTTTTCATAATCATGACTAAGACCTTCAGAGTCGCTATTAACATGTTTGAGAACATGCGATCACCTCCCGTAATCACAACTAGATATAAAGTGGAGGATGCATGACACTGATCTTAATTATCTATGCACATTATTCCACTTGTTTATCAAACCCCCCACCCCCCGAATAGATACCCATGAACCAAAATCATGTCATTGGACTCATATGGTTCATTTCTTAGGCCAACCTAGGGTTAGCAAAGCGCAAAAAAGACAACATTCGAAGGAAAAAATAATTACCTCATTAGTTAAGCACTCAGCAGTCAGCACAAAGAAGGAAAAGGTGTTAAAATGGCATTTAAACAATAGATGTGAAATAAAAAATCCCAATAATATAAAAATCATAGCATGTGAAAGTGTGGTACTGGTACCATATAAAACATACATAAATAGCATTTAACATCATTAAATGAGAATCTCAACCATCAAAATCCAGGTGAGCATCTTCGATGCAATAATATGAAGATGATAACCAATAGCAACACATAAATGGCATCAAAATCATTAAAAAGGAACCTCAATCAACAAAACCAAAAAAATACCACATGTACCATGAGAACCTTTTGGGAATAAAAATGAGAAATAACAATCATGCACAAAACCAACAACAATGAAAAATATACACAACTAAACCTACAAACTCACCCCAAAAAAAAAAAAAAACTTACCTCCTAGGGAGGAAACACAGCTTGGTTCAACACAAGGGTGGAAGGAGTATGTTTGGATGGTCAAGAATCAAGATACAACCAAAGTTCCAGTAGATGATGGGTATTGTTGAGGAAGGAGATAGAAGTAATTATTCCTTCTCTTTGGGTGGGGCTGAGGAGCGGTGTTGATGCGATGAAGGTACAAGAGACATCCCAAAGATGTCTATCTAGTACTGTTTGGGGTGCAGAAGGCCCACTGTTACTCTGTTAGGGTGCCCTTTCAAATCAGAGAATTGGCTGTATTTGATTAGTCACTGGACCCTAAGTAAAGGTTAACATGTTGGTTAATAATTAGTTAAGGAGTCCTATTTAGTTTGTAAATGAAATGTTTGCCTAGTTAAAATCATAGCAGGATTACTTGAATTTCTGACAATCATCACACTTCTCTTAATTTTGTTATATGAATAATAACAATTTATTCAGTAGGATTTTTGAATACTACATTTTATGAACCAGAATAAGCAAATTAAGGGAAATCGGAGAAGTTATATTCTTTGGTTTTATTTGACAAGATGATAGTTAAGCTGAAATTTTCCGTATTATATTACGTAAATATTTTTTCCTTAGGTAATAATCCAAATTTTGTTGATCGTGTTAGTCTACCCGAGTCCCAAAGGTCAAACACAGTATATTTGACTGTGAACGTTTGCCACTTTCAATTTCATTTAGATTTTCTCCTTTTTTTTTGGATGGAAGATTGAAAATGCCGACCAGAGCCGAGCACCTTATAGTAGACCAAAAAGGTAGCGGCTACTAAGCTCACCAGTTTTTCTTTCAAGGCAGAATAAAGAAAATCACGTATTTTGTCACTGTAAGTAATGAAAATTTAAATTCTAGCAGATGCTTTGTATTTGTAAATTACATATATTAAGTACGTAGTTCACGTGCACTTTTTTCTCAGAACTTTCTTGAACACTTAATTTCATTGGTCAAATGTAGTTAATTTCAAGCAAATTTTAGAAGTTATATAACTTGAGACCCCAGGTGGAATCCATTTCAATTCTCATATACAAATCTCGCTTGATAAAATTTTACTTGAGTTCAAATTCATATGGAGATCAGTTGAATTTAGAAAATCTGACTTTAATGGAAATGAAGTTCCATGACTCTCAATATGGAAGTGGAGTAAAAAATAAATTTAATTTTATCGGCCCTCTTTCACTTATTATTTGAGTTCCAAGGAGAGACAAATCATGGATAAACCTAATTTAACATGGTATAAGAACATATTGATAGGCCGGTGATGACCCACTAAAACTCATATTTTCACGTGTATATGAAAAATAATTGTCGTCAAACATGCGGGGGAATATGGCAAATATGTTTTGGCATTGGTCCATACGTAAAATCTACGTATAGCACAACCTAGATATATGTGTGTTTTAGAACAAAAATGATTGCCACGTAACTTGATAGGCACGTGGGTTTACATGTTTCAATCCAAAGTCCAAACTGGATCATACATTTATTCAAGTTTTTTATTAAGTGGTCTAGATTCTACGTATATAAAGGTTGAAGTCATGACGCATTCTCAGGACCTTTGAGATAACAATTCAGGGACAGAGAAAAAACATGGCAACAATGTAATTAATTAATTATAGCTTATAATGATAATTATAGCCACTCATATTGAATGACTAATACAAATCGGTCTCCAATTTATTCTTTTTCTCCCACATATAGGTTAGGAGACGTAGATCTCTGTTTTCGTCATGAGCTACTTAACGTGCAACCACGTACTTTTCTTTCTCGTTTCAAACTATATTCTCCCAAAAAAATATTTTTAAAAAGCAATTTTAGGGTGACATTTAAATAAAACCTCAATGATAATATAATTGGATTTGGGTGATATTTAAATTAATAAAAATTGAATAATATCCTCATGAACTTGATTATTTTGCAGAAATACTTCACAATTGATTAGCACAAAATTGTAACATTATGTCACCTCAGCTAGGGTTGGTTTTTGTATCTGTGTAAAAATAACATTTTTACTTCCCATCTTTAGTAGGGGTATTTGGGTACTAGTAACATGATGATGTCTTCTTTTTTATATAAGCAGTGACAATGATAATGACAAAGTTTGAGTGAGATGAGGAGTGACAAATGATAATGACAAAGTTTGAGTGAGATGAGAAGATTATAGAGGCATAGTCGTATCGATCTTATGGATAAGGAAGGAAGGAGACATTAGGGTTAAGGTGAGCAGTCAAAGTTGTCCCCACTGCCATAGAACAGTCTTCGTACGTACTGCAATCGCTATTGTCCAGTACCATCTTTGTTTCTTGTTATCATGATGAACCAACGTGTCCAATGACTCAAATCCAACATTTGAAACGACAACTTCTTTTGGGTGTCAAGTGTCAACTTAGGAGCATTTCCGTGATTTCTTCCCTCCCCCATGAACAACAAGCATTACTGCTTAGGGACCGAAGAAAAATTTGACATATTGTGTGTGGTCAGGGATGAAGCTAAATTTGCCAACAACAAGCATTTCTTCTTATGGTGGGGCATGAATTTAAGAAATCTTTGCTTACGTTGACATATTTCAAATACTTTTTTTTTGACTTCTACAATATTTTTTGTAGAGTTTTTACTTGAATTCACAAACATGTGTCTTTTTTATCTTACACTACTCTTCCCTGAAGCAAAAATCCGAATTACCATGTTCACATGCCCTGCAAGTTGTTTCCATAATATGTGTTACTTATTGTTAACACATGATACTTGTTTGGGACAAGTTTTATTTATTATTTTCTCTCTATTCTCATATCCAAAGTGTCGTTAACTGGTGTGTAATAATTCAAACATTTTTAGCTCCGCCTAAGCTAAAACTTTTGTATTTGTTGATTCAATATATAAAAGATGTGTGAATTAGGGGTAAAATAAAAACTTTCCAGTTTTTCATTAAAAAAAGGTGTCGTTAACCAGATAGAAACACTAATTTGTTATATGTTAGGATTGAGCAAATTTAGTATGAATTAACACAAATCTAGCTGAAAAATGGGCTAAGGTTTTAATTTTAGTTAGTAAAATTCAAATGGAAAGACACTATTTGGTTAACTGATTGATTGAACTTGTATCAACTCTTATTATATTTGCAACTACAATTGAGCGTGAAGTTTCAACTATGAAAATAATTGAAAATAAATTTGCAACATAATTGAGGATGAAGTTATCGTGAATCCGAGAATTTAATGTTTTTTTGTCATGAAGTTAAATTGCAAAAGAATTTGATTATATTATAATGTTAACCACAATTTTAGAACGTAATTTCAACCTACATATATTGAAATACATATCATATGAAATATTTAATACGAATTTGGTCCCCCAACAGTAAAATCTTGGTCCTGTTGCCGATCATGGTCTCCGACAACGTTGGTTGGTATTTCTTTCTGCTACATGCGACACATTACTTAATAAAACAAATAATGTTTCTTAAAAGTGAGACGCAAAAACATATAGAGCAATGTGACTCACATATATAATTAGTCAATTGTGCATTGGAATCCAACAAGCAAATTAGGACCAAAGAAACTAATATATAACGAGTACCTGTGGATTTTTTTTGCACTCAACCCTACTTTACACACTTTCCTATTGCCTATTGCTCTTAGTCTTCATGGTTCTCTGGTATTAGAGCGATCCTATTGGGAATGGTCCTGGCTCTGCATAAGAAATTCTAGTATCTCAAGAATTGAGAACACAAAGTCTGAAATGCTACTATTATGTCAGCCATCTGATTTGCAATGAATGGAGACAGCCAACTACATCCTTGCCTTCTCAAGACGAATTTCTCATACTTCACCTGAAGTCACTAGTCGAGTTCCATCATTTCACACCTTGTAAACAAACGAGTTGTGCAGAAACATTAAAACATAAACAAGACTGGTCGTTTGAAGCAAGACTAGGTCCACAATTTAAACGCTTCAATGATGTGATTAGGTAAGTTGCCCTGATACTGGAAGTTCAATCACAGGTATTCTATATTCCAAGGATCCTTAGCCTCTTGGAATACTAAACAGCAACATACAATATTAAGGTCCTCAGCTGTAGCAGGAACCGGGTCGATGGCCACCACTGCCTGTGAGAGTAGATGGTTGAGATACTTGTTGCATGACCTAGGAGTAAATCGGAGTAAGGATATCACTCTCTGTAGTCATAACATAGCAGCAATTGACATTACATCAAATCCAAGTTCACAAGGGAGCTAAGCATATATCGAATAGCATTATCATGGGAATCAAGCATATTCCAAGTGAGGAACAAATATAGCCATGTTGGGAGTTCAAAACTTGCACTCACCAACTTCAGTGTCGAAGTCCACATTGGATACAATTTGTTTCATGTAATGGGTCGACGAGTCAAAACGTTTGTGTTCCATGTATTGGCTCGTCGTCATCAGACACAAAGGGAAACAACTCAGAATAATCAACTAAAAACCTTGGCCCACTATTAGATAAGGTTAAGCTAGTCTAACTCTAGCAATAATGCAAATGATTTTTTTTATTGGTATATGCATTGAAATTAATCCTACACTGGTGTGTCAGACTTGGATTCGAACCGATGATAAAATGGTTATGCACTTGTGTTTGTCCTGCTGTCCATCTTCTTCTCTCTTCTTAAATGTTAGTGGATATGAGACCTTTCTTAAATGTCCTGGTGTTCAACCATTTCATCCCGCATATTCACAGAAGGTTTAAATGACAAATAATGAATGAGGGAGAGGATCAAAGTCTAGCATTCATTAAAAGCTCTATCCGAGCTATAATTGCCAGATATATGTAATTAGATACAATAGCTGCTCTTGAACAAAAGATGCAGACATAGACTTTGTGAATCCAGAATAGCAAAAGCTAAAGGCTCCTCTTGCAATTATGCTGCACATAGGAAGGGCTTCCATTGATCTGTACGCTAAATGCTTCTTTCCAAATGTTACGAGAGTCTACAAACAGCCCGGTACACAAAGCACCATTGATATCGAGTGTATGAGCACAACAATCCAACCAGTGTGCAAGAAAGAAACTATATTTCACCTTTCTGATATATACAACTACAGTACCTGCAATCATAACACGACTAGCATTGTGTGCATTTACAATTAATGTACACCAAGCCACGAAAGAATGAGGATTTCAGGAAACAACTATTCTGAAACTACCACCCCGTTTAGGTATCTGTACAAGAAAAAGGAAAAAAATGACAGGCCACGCGCTGTTCTGTACAGACTGGTAATTTACCTATTTTTCTTGAAACTGTTTGCATCATGTTGGCAAATAGATCCATTGGTGTTCGGGATAGCGCATCACACATCAAATACTGGCATGCGTTCTTCAATTGCTATTCGACATATGGGGCATTTCTTGCACTTCTCCGAGCAAGGCCTGATCATGGAAAGTCAGCATATAGAAAACCAGTAAATTTTCTGAAACACTTGGTAGAAAGAAGCACATACTTGCACAGAGTGCGGTGCCTGCATGGAAGCAAGACCGTGCATATTTCTCCTTCAAAGCAAATTCTACAGAGAACCTTCTCCTGTTACAAGTAAAATGTGAAACAAATGTTATTTTGTCCAGTAAAGTAGATTCAATGTGTATGATGAAGCAATAATGTTGCAAGACCATTGAGTGAGGCTGGCAAGTGGCAACATTAATCTTGACGATTATAAAACGGTTTAGGCAGTATCACCTGCTTGATTTGTACTCTGGTCATCAATTGATTAAGCTTAATCAGTACCGACCTAAATCTTCCCCTTGGTGCTAGACCAATAAAATGAAGTAAAAAAAAAGAACAGGCAGGTAAAATGAAAGTCGCTTTAAGTCCAAAAATAGGACTACAGTGGAAAAGGTATATTAGATGGAATGATTAATTACAGTTTGACCCCCTGAACTATGCATTGGTATCACTTTGGCCCCTGAACTTTCAAAGTTAACAGTTACCTCCCCTGAACTTTAATTTTGTAACACTTTGCCCTCCTGAACTTCAAAAACTCATTATTTAACACACATTCGACGTTTTGTTTCCTAATTTTTTTTGTTGTATCCCTAATACACTCCTAAACTTATATTTACGAGAAAATTTGGATCCAAACGGAGGTCGGATATGGTTGGAATTTGGGTCGGATTGAGTGTCAAACCGACCCAAATTCCAACCATATCTGACCTCCGTTTGGATTCAAACTTTCACGTAAATATAGGTTTAGGAGTATATTAGTGATACAACAAAAAAAATTAGGAAAAAAACGTCGAATGTGTGTTAAATAATGAGTTTTTGAAGTTCAGGGGGGCAAAGTGTTACAAAATTAAAGTTCAGGAAGGTAACTGTTAACTTTGAAAGTTCAGGAGGGCAAAGTGATATCAAGTCATAGTTCAGGGGGACAAACTGTAATTAACCCTAGATGGAATGCTTATGGGAACAAACCGAAACAATTCAAGTTTATAAATCACCAATGTCCTAATGTCCTGTGTACAAATGCCATTGTAAAAACAAAAATAACCATACGAAAAGGAAATGATCCCCAAGACCGGGCCCATATCATCGTGAATCTACCTTCCGGAAACAACCCTAACGTTTCATTTAACTGCAAGAAACCCAAAAAAATGCATGTGTGAAATTTTCCCGATACATGTACTGCTTAAGCCTCCCATGGTGTTCATGTAATTAATACGAAAATTTGCAAGATAGGATGGTGTAGCCGAAATGTCTGACGCCAAAGAAAATGCAGATAAAATAAGGAAACAAAAACTCGGGGTATTACATGGCAGGAAACTATTTTAAGTCCACCATGGCAAGAATGGTTTTAGATTAAGAGATCACAATAAGCATCACAAATTTAACAATTTTACTGGAAACAAAACTATTCAAAAAGACAACCGGGAGGGACATCATGCAACTTCATATCAGACGCCACACAAAAGAGAAAAGTTATAAGAAATTACATTTTGGAGCCTTTCATACTCCTGCTGACTATACTTAGTTATTTCAGCTTGTTCTCCAAGTGCTGCTTGTAATCGCCAAATCTGTAAATGGAGAAACATTACAATCCGATAGCATTAGCACCAACAAAAAGCACTTTAATTACATAACACGTGCAGTTAAGCATTGAAAGGGAAATGAATACCTCCTCTGTGAGATCCTTCTTGGGCATTTTCTTCACGACTTCGGGTGGATAACCACAGAATGTATCATACCTGAAATGTCAACCTAGTAAGCTGTACTGGCTTATTATATTTTTAGTACACTACCAAATAATTTGAATTTTACCCATATTGAGTCACTCTGTAAATTTTATCCCTGTGAATACACTGAGGTTTGGGCCAGATGAACCTAATTACCTTTATGGGTAAATTTACAAAGTGTATTCACAGGAGTGTATGAACATTTATTTAGAGATTGTCTAGAGGAAAAAAATAATCAAATTTTGCCTCTCTTCAATGTTCATACTTATCAAATCTTCAACCTCTAAATAAATGTTGATCTTTATTGCACACACAATCTCTATTTCTTGACTTCTCTTTGTAAGCCTTTTTGGAAGCAAGTTTTTCAATATTCTCCTCTACTTAAGACACTAACCAAGACTTTGAGCATTATGTTGGTGTTTGGACGGAATCTTAAGATGAGAAAAATGAGAAATTGAGAAAACATGAGAGCAACCTTGTCTTTCTTGTTAGGATCGAAAGTTTGAGAGAAACCTCGTCTTACTTATATTAGGATAGAAACATCAAGGAGAGAAATTATCTTGTGCAAGATGGAACCCCAACTTTCTCTCTGAAATTGGAGGGGAAGTTCATTTCCATTTTCTATCCAAATTGTCTAATTTTTGTAGAAGTAACCTAAAATTTGATAAGGTTAAACTTAAAAGTAATTCACCAAGAAGATGTTGGTCACAT
The DNA here is from genome assembly GCA_963682175.1 of Triglochin maritima. Lineage (NCBI taxonomy): Eukaryota > Viridiplantae > Streptophyta > Magnoliopsida > Alismatales > Juncaginaceae > Triglochin > Triglochin maritima. The sequence goes on from OY821772.1 coordinate 46,724,971, forward strand.
TATGCAGTACAATTCTTTTTTTCTCTCTCCCACTTAATTTTTATCCAAACAATTGAAGAGAAGCTTACTTTCTGTTAATTGTTCTCCAACTCTTTTCTTCTCTCCCTCATTCCTATCCGAATATACCAAGAACTAAACTTACAACCACTGGCAACCAATCATTTACATCACTTTTAACAATGTAATGCTTAACTATGTACATAAATGTATAGTAACTAACCCTGTCCCTCCAGCATGAAAAATACGGGCTTGTTCCTCTTTACTTCCTTCATCAATGGACCACCAACCTAGCAATCTGTATCATTTCAAGAGTAAAAACCAAATGCAGGTTCAATTATTTCTGAAGTTGGTTTTATGTATTATAATATACCTAATCCAAGAAACAATATGCTACAGAAACCATTCAAATGAATAATTAGCATGCAAAAAAAAAAGATTTTACCGTGAACCGTGATGGAGGAATGCAAAGCAATCAGTCACTCTGGAGGATATTGTTAAATAACTTCCTGGTAAGGACCCATTACGCAGCAAAACAACAAGCTTTTCTATTAATCTTGAAGTAGAAAACAGAACTCCAGCACCTTGTAAAATAAAAAGTGGCAAGAAAAGGAGAAGCATCGGAATATTCCTAGCAGCAGATGGTGTGCCCTAATATTAGGAATAGTCAATTAGGGAAGAGCCATAACAGAACCATTAGAAGAAAAAAATACAAATACAAACAATCTAGAATTGTAAAGAATTATTACACTTTTATTATCATGACACTTATCACACGAAGTAATATTACAGATATTTGTCCAAGGGTAGGCATATAATATTTCAAGTTAAAACGCAGCAGGTGGTGCAATGTTTCCCGGTAACCAGCACTTCTGGTTTTCAGATTTTAAAGATTCCCAACATGAATGATGGATGCAAACCCCAAAGTAAGTATTAAAACAAAACCCTCCAGCTGCACTTGCATTGAAAAAGACAAATTGAACAATAAAAAATGAAAGTGGACAACTTTCAATGTAAATACAGTGTGAAAAATAATATACACATATATTTCACACTCAAGCATTTTATGACCAACCATTCGTTTGTGCAAACCTAAACAAGTAAATAACTTTATTTTATAATAAACCAACAGAAAGGAGACCTATGAACTAACTAAAATTTAAGTGGAAATTGGCAAGCCGTTGAACCTTGAAAAATATGAAAACAAATAGATACAACCACATCTCTAAAAGGCAGGTATAAAACACGCAATGCACTCTCTTCATTTCTCAAAGTTTAAACAAAGACCAAACTTCAATATGGCACTATTATAAGCAATAACCTAATAACCAACCCCATGTTTAAATCCAGACCTCAAAGTATCTAACAGAAATGATATTCTCCATGGAATTCTTCAACTCAACCTGAAGCAAATCTTTCTCTCATTGGACATGGCCAAGATGCAGCACGTGACTATATGCCATTTGGATTTTTATTAGAAATTTAGAAGGTAGTCATAGCTATGATAGAAGAAGAAAATTGTGCAAATCAAGATCTGATGATAAAGATTGAAGGTTTTAATATTAAAATAGCTAGTATCGTACCTTAACAAGAAGACTATTTTAAGATAACACAACTTTTTGTAACAAATAAACCATAAATTAAAATACAAATTGCTTGATCGACATTCACTATGTGGTATAAACTAAACATTTATCACACGCTTACCTCTAAATGCATGCAAAGAAGAATCTGGAACGCTATAACAGGAATTTTCATAATATGACCACCAATATCCTGCAGTCCACATAATTGGTACTGGGAGTCATCTTCCACTGAAATCATCAAACCACTATTCCAATCACGATATGTGATAGTCGTCGAAGATGAACCAGGTTCAGGACGGAATGGACGTCGATGGATCATTGGATTTGTCCATTTTGTGCAAACAAGAAATGCAAAGCATTCTGCAATACTGTTAAGGAGGAGGAACGAAAAGGTTAATGACTATAGTACAAAAGAGGTGGGATAAGAAACCGGAAGGTAAACATACCTGAAATTTATAAATAAATCCCACCAGCCCAAAGCATCAATATCCCCTGCACCAATGCAGATCTTCAGTGTTAAACATTTAGAAGACATATTCACAAAGCAAAACATGCCGTGAAGAACAAAAGACCAAAGTAGATGATCGAAATTGTTGGTTTTATAAGTTCGTACTACTCAAAGACTTTGTTTGAATCACCCCACGTTTGCGGTGGCGGTGACCCAACGCAGCCTCAAGCACTAATTTGTAGAAAAGGGCATGTTTGCATATATTTTTTGTTGAAACGTACCATTTGTTTGGGTGACCTACGTGTTACTTTGCGTCTTGTTTGTAGTGATTAACATACCCTTCTATTAGATTGGATAAAATACAAGATCACGTCTTCGATTGTGTAACACAATATAATTACTTAGACAGGGTAAAATACACGATAACTACTTAGACAATGATCATAAATAAAAAATGGTAAAATTCATTGATGTCACTACAAAAGGGGAAAAGTTTCACAAGAAAGATAAAATGCAACTAAAATCGGTTACGAACTAAGAATGATACAAGAAATTATCTAGTTTGTGGGTAAAATATGAGAAGTTGCTTATATTTGAAAAATTACAATAAATTACATAATTTTGTTTGGACATGAAAATTACTTGATTTATGGGTATGATACAAGAAATTACCTAGATTATGGGTAAATAACAAAGACCGAATTAAGTTGTTGAGGGTAAACAGTGTGTGTGTGTGTCTGGGGGGGGGGGGGGGGGGGGGAGCACAGAAATCTCCTAGTACCTTACAAGGTAATATCTATTGCCTCAGAATACGTGCCTATTAAACCCTTTTCTCTGTAACGACTCCATCTATCGAAATCACCACAGAAGTAAAACAAGCAAATGGTCAAAAGGCGGTTTGGAAACCTAACAACACCCCACCCCCCACCCTCAAATTAATGATTCTTTTTGTTCCAAATTCCGATTAGTTTATAGGAGCAGAAGACAGGAAGACCAATCAAGTCAATCACTTAGCAAACAACTTGGTTTAACGTAAAAATTGTGATTTCGTTGTGCTGCATTATAAAATTACATCGAACGACAAACAGCATGTAATAGAAGGGCCAGAGAGAGAAAAGGGTGCATACAGAAAATTGAACATATAAAAGATGAAATATTTGAAGAGATAATGAATTGTAAGAGAAGTGAACAAATAGGTTTTGCATATTTACCACATAGCTTAAGTAGTGTGAACGTTGTGGCTGCCACAAAAAAAACCATAGAGATTGCAACCCAGAAGTGCTACAAAATCCAAGAAAATGTTCATTTGAGGGTCAAGACAGAACAATAACTCATAAATAGGGAAAAGGAAAACCAAGAAAAAACTTCGTATCTTTTACCAGTATGCCACAGAGAGAAGGCAAACCACACCAAACTGGCACTAGTTGCCTCAATGCTCTACTAAATTGTTAAAGTGAATTTTAAGGTCGTGTTAAAATGCTAACCTTAGAAATGCAAAAAAAAAAAAAAACTTTATGGAAGTAGGTGAACAGAAAGTCGTGTTACAATATTAATGTGCAGGAGGAAAAATACAATGTTTTTTCATGAGTTAACATGTCCCTAGTGACAATCTATAATGCCTTCCAGAATGAACTTACAGGAAGAGTCTCCCATATAGCTTCATCGCTCATGCTTTCTTCATCCCCAGGCATTAAACTCTTACACAATCTAAACAACAGCATAAGTAACATAATCATTAGCAACAAACAAGCTATCCAAAGAAACAACTGAATGAATATTTCCCAATCAAGTAGAGAAATTTGGAGATGGTAAATAAGCTTTCATTGCATTTGATGCGACAGACACCAACACTCAAACTCAAGCTGAAACACTTAACATTGAAAAAAGTTATAATCTCAGAAGACAATAGTCTACAGCAATAACTTACCTGAAATTGTCAATAAGGATTATAACTTCAAAAACTAGAAGTGGAAGAAATACTATCTTCAAGTTTACTGCAGCCACACCATGAGCTGCACAAAATATTTAAATAAGTATGGTGATCTGATTTTTGTGGACGAGTTTCTGGTCTCACAATTTTACCCCACAAACTCTGAAGGTAGATGCAAAGGAGTAACTCAAATGCAATAAGCAATGGTGTTGCAACAACAGCATGACAAGGTGCCCACTGCAAAGCAAAGAATATTCATTTAATATTGGACTGTGTGAAAAAAAAATGGAATCAATGAAGTGCATTTCAGGGTGATATAAGAATTTCATACATTTCGATCATTAGGTAGTGCAGGAGCAGGTAAGGAGAATCTGCCTCTGGCAACTACAGTGTGAAAACCCCACAGAGGGACAAATATTACCCTGCATTATGGGGGAAAATACTCAAAATAGATAATGATGAAACAACTTGCAGCCATGCAAGTAGAAATGAGAAACATGCTTGTGTATTTAAAGTAAGAACAATCATGGCTAATAAAAAGATAACTGCATTCAAATATTTTGATATTTTTTAAAAATAATGCTGGTAATCCAATCAGATGAAGTTTAGGACTGAGGTACGTCAGTAGGGAGCTACCAGCTACAGCTTGTACCTCAACAATGGTAGCAGAACATACAGTACACTGAATGATTATAAAGCATGTTAGAGTAATTAATAACATGCACATTCTTCGATTGCTCTAAGGAATAGGTATTTGAAGAACAATAACAACTAAGCACAAGTTGCTTGGTGATATTGGTCCTTCGAAGTATTGCCTGCAAAACCGTTAAGAGTGGCCAAACAAGCTTTTTAAAAGCTCAAAAGCAAGGACCAGAAAATAACCAAAAAATTAATCTAGAAAACGAAGGAAAATCACCGGATGACCATGGGTGTAAAATGAACCGAGTTTAAAAGTCAAGTCCAAAACTCCAAATGCACAGGAAAGTTGTAGACTTGTAGACCTCACCTAACCTATGAATGTGGCTTGTTACAACATGGAGCTATATATACATAACTACACATACAAGTGTTTCTGCGGTGTATCAGCATGTGTTTGTGTAAATCTACAGATTTTACAAAAATTTGTAATTTTGTATGCACATGCAAATTTAAACATATAAATATAATATCATAAAAAGGAAATTAAGAATCGGGCGCTCACAATTTTGAGCCACGAGAAAAGTGTAAGAAGTGACAAAAGAAAATAAACTTGTAATGAAACAGTCAGAAGAAATTGAAAAATTAGAACAGTATAATATGTCTCGAGGTATAGCCCTAGGCAGGATGCGCATGGAAGGATGCAATTAGCGTGTTGAAACTGTGGTTCTCAATTAGTTTCAAACCCAATTATTTTGGGATTAAGGCGCAAAAGAACACACATGTGTGCGATTATCCATGTATGCATACAAAACACAAGATTTAAGAATCTTAGAGCCATGTGACTATGACCCACATACACAAGTGTTGCACCAAATCTATAAGGGCACCCCCAACGGGGTGCCCAGCAACATGGGAGACATTTTGCTGCTCCCCTCAATGAAGGAGCGTGACCAGGCGGGTCGTGCTACAACTTCCAATCAAATTCAATCATGCCTCGTGTTCCAACTCAAAATACAGGTCAATGTACTGTAACACTAAACTATACACTTCCCTAATTCCAATCTAGACATCATAATTTCAAAAACTAAATCCATTCATCCCGAGAATTCCAGCAAGAAGGCAAGCAAATTAGAGCAATATCAAAATCCAAAACTCCCACTTCCAATGCTCTCTCTCTCTCCCACTTCTACTGTAAATCAGCCATGCAAGTCCCCGTTCGCTACAAAACCTCAAAATCCAGGAAACACCGACTGCAAATAACCGCGAAATCGTAAAGGTAAAATATCAAACTTTTCCTCTCACCGGAAAACATGCAGAACAATCTCGTCTACGAAAACTCGGAAAACAACAAAAAGACGCCAAAAATAGGGAACATAAGGATCTGAGGGTCAGAAACAGACCACCAGGAAGAAGAGATGCGACGGTCGAGCTTGAGCGCAAGGAGGAGAGTGAAGGCGAGCAGGAGAGAGTGAGCGGAGACGACCAGCGCGGCCTTGCCGGCCCTCCGCCAGCTTCCCGTGGTCATTCCGGCGCCGGAATCGGGAGGGAGTTGGCGTCGTCGGAACCCTCTCCGACCTGATCCGGTTGGAGAAAAATGGGGGAGAAACTGAGAAAGGCCGTTGAGTTTGGCTTCCACGCCACATCCCACTACGTTCTTCTTCTTTTACCTTTTCTTACTTTTCTTGCGAAATACCCCTGCGGAATCTTGTATTTGGAAATAACTTCCTAATTCTTTTGAAATCCATTTAGGACTCTGTTTGTGCAATTTTTTACACAGTGAATGCGTGTTGTTACATCTTACATTTTTCCTTACGGAACGGTGTATAATTGTGGTATTTGGATAATAATTTTAAAGAAAATGAAGAGAAAATAATGATAATAATAATAATAATCACTTGGATAACAATTTTAAGAAAAGAAGTGGGAACTAAAGAGAGATATAGAAAGAAAGATAAATATATGAATTGACGTTTCAACTTTTTCTCCAAATTGAATACAAGTTTTCAAATGACATGATTCCAAATGTAAGATATTTTGAACTTTACTAAAGATGATTATCTAGGAATCATTCTAGAATTTTAATCTCTCTATTATATCATGTGGGTTCCAAAAAATCTAGTAGACTCATTTTTATTTTAAATGGAGTTGAATTCTTAAGCTTAATGTGATTAAATTTGTCAAAAGTTTGACGTAGGAAGACTTTTGAGAGAATTCTCAAAAAAGTAATAAAATAAAAGTACATATCACTATATCATTTTTAGAAGGGTCTTGTACTCTTGTTGAAATATCCTTTTGTTGTTTTTGTTTTGTTTGTAATAAAGTATGCAAATATCTAGTACGGGTCTGGTCATGGTGTCAATATTTTAACACCTTGGGAGTTTTGGGACGAGGTCTGAGTCGTCTGACTGACCTCAAGTGGGTCAGGATAACGTGTGTCGGGATTTTAAGAAAGTGCACGCGGTATTTAACTATGGGAGGATCAATCCTGAATCTTTTAATTTAGTAAGTGTTTTAATTGGGAAAGATAAGATATGAATCTAAAACATTTAAAAAATATAACTAATCTAAAACCTTAAGTGCAAGATTAGTATTCAGCCATTCAAGAGTTATCGAGATTTGAAAATTCAATCTGACGTGGAGACCAAAATGGACGGAAATTTCATTTTCGCCGTCCAATATAAATTGGGGTATAAATTAGAGGTAGAAAGACGAACAAAATGTTTTAACGCAGAACCTTTGTCTTCAACTTTCCCTCGGTTAATGAAAGAATTCTGTTTGATTTGTATTTTCTAGTTCATCCCAGAGTTTTGGTTGTCTAGAGTCTACTGTCTAGACGCTTTTCTAAACTAAATTTTCTTTTTCCGGAACAGAAAAGCGTATTTCACAAAAGAACAAATACACTGTCATTGTGAAGCTATAGTCAGAGACGAAAGCGCAACAGAGCAATCTCCTGCGTGAGAATCATTTGCAAGGGTAATAAATTAATTAAAAATTATGAGTTGTGCTTTGATTGTATGAGTGGGGTCAACACTCAAAATTCTATTCACTTGTGACTGTGACTGCAGACTGCAGACTGCCCTTTGTGAATGGATGTCACGCAATATAATATTCCCATGGATGGGAACGAAGAATTACTATGATATTTGCATGTAAGTAAGCCTAAATGCTTTACATAGGGTCATAGTTTGCCTCTAATAAGTAATTTATAGTTTAATCTAGAGAGGAATGGCTACAAGACCACGCTCACCTACTTGTTGCTCACCTAAAGTCAACCAACTTCTTCAGGAACAATAAAATCCAAGTTATGGTTTTGTTACTATATTTTGTTCACCTTTTGTTGCTTTACATTGTCACAGATACGTAAACCAAACGACCTCTTGTCAGAGATCTTGACACGCGTGGCTGAAGGACATGCTGGATATTACGGGGAACTGTCATTTTTATTATTGGTTGGCGTAACTAGGGTTTGTGTCCGACATCTGTCAATCCAACCGATTCTGTATTCGAAATCAAAAAAATCATACTAGAAAAAAAAATTACAACCGAATTTGTATTCGGATATAAACATCCGTAAACAAATGAAGCGAATATGGATATGGGTACATCTTATTCGAATAATATCTGGTTCGAATTTTATATGCACATATAAATACATAAATATATACAATATATATGAATTAAATTATGTTATTTATATTATATTTAATATTTTTTCATGTAGGCAAAAAATAAATGCTGTAATTTATTCTTGTTTAGATCAATCAAAAAATGTTTTTAAGTCTATTCAGATTTTAACGAATTCGGATATCCTAATTCGACGGATACGAATTCGGATCCCTTTCTCATACATTCGGTCAGATTCGAATTCAAGAAAAAAAACAGATACGAATTCAGATACTGGCACATCTGCTTCGTATCCGCTCCGTTTTCACCTCTAGTCGTAACATCTTCAAAACAGCGGAAAAATTTAAAATTTTATAACATACAATCAATAGAAGATATTACTCAAACAAGAAAACGGTGCACCAACATATATCATATATATATATATGATATATATTCGAGTGTGTTCAAAAGCGTGATTACATCAAAGACTATACAACAATACAGTAATCATCCGACCTCAAAATGAGAGAAAGCTGGATATGGTAGCGGCGCTTATCTCCTTGGTCACCACCCCTTAACGTCGATCACTGCCTGAAAAACAAACATGCAACAATGCCTGAGTTTCTAGAAGAAAACATTGTATGTCAAACTCTACAATGCATGAACAGTAACACTCTAGCATGCGATTCTACCAACAAGAAAAACACAAACAACAAGGCTGGGCTCCAGGGCTTTTTCACTCAACCACAACACACACCACTGTTACGGGGCTCCAGGGCTTTTTCACCCAACCATCGCAACACACATGTCGCCAAACTGGGCTCCAGGACTCTTTCACCCAACCGCAGCTACCACGACACGACCAAGGGCTCCAGGGCTTTTTCATCCAACCCTTAACATGCGGTCTATGCTAAGGCTCTAGGGCTCTTTCACCCAACTTGAACGCACCACGAAGCTCCAGGGTATAGGTTGCTCGTGGAGGTGAGTTGTTGGTTTCTTAACCTTCCCGCTTGTTTTGGTTCTCTCCCTCCCTCGACCTAACTCATTTTCTGTGGTCGTGGTTGGTGGAGGTTGACGGAGGTGGAGTCGTGTCTGTGGAGCGTCGAGGAGTTGTGATCGTCGACTGAGCATGGTGTTCGTCGGTGGATCGTGATTTTGGGATAAGTGCTCGTGGAAGCATCATCCAAGTTCTTCGAAGGTTTCTTCAAACCTTTACGGTATGTCAAACTTGTAGTCGTAGCTCAATTTTGTTGTGTGAGTATTTGGAAGTCGACAATAGGCCGAAAGGCTCGTCGCAAGCAAACGTACAGTAGATTTTAATGCCTGGTCGGTCGACCGGTTGGTGCAAACAGTCGACCGTTCCTATTGAGATTTCGGGTTTCTGCCTCACACTGGTCGAACGATGCCCTTGGGCAGTCGACTGGTTGTGCATTTGAGGCAATACTGGTGGTTTTTTCGGTCGAACGTGTCTCCTTTGTCGTCCGACCGTGTGCACTGTCGTAGGTCGGTTGGGGCGTTGACCATCTAAATGGTCGACCGGTCCCTGACTTTGGTTCGACCGAACGAGTGTTGTTGGTGGGGACTGGTCGACCGATGGAGTGTCGGTCGAGGCAATTACCCTGTGGTTGTGAGATTCGGTCGACCGGGACTTTTGGTTCGGTCGACCGTTTGTCTCTAATTTTGTGCATTGGAGGTGTGGTTGTTGCGGTCGTCCGTGTGGGTCGAGTTGTGGTGCCGATGTTCTTCCGACAAGTGTGATGGTGAGCGTGAGTTGTTGAACGTTTTAATTAAACCGCAAGTGCACGGCCGCGATGAAGTGGTGGCAAGTACGGGTCGTCCTCAGGGAGGTGAGCAGGCTCTTGTTTATCCGAAATCAAGTGGCAAAAAAGATGGAAGAGATGTTATTATGCTAACCTACACTACACTACGCTAAGAAGTACGAAATGTGAAAGAAGCAAACAAACGATGAAATAAGAACTAAGCTAAGAACAAAACAAGAATGCGGGAATACAGAAATGGGAAAAACCCCTAAGGGGTGGAGTGAGTGCACACAAGCAAAGAGGTGGGTGTAGAATACATTCTTTAAGCACAAATTAAGGTGGTGTTTATCAAGCATAGGAAGTGTCTAAATGTTATGGCAAAACCTATCAATCTATTCACCAACTTAGTTGATTAACATTTACATATGCAAGTTGTTTATTTCAGAACCTAAACAAGCATGAGAGGTGTCTAATCATTTTGGCAAAACTCATCAAGTTATAAATTCTATCTTAAACAAGCAAACATACATTCATGTTTTATCAACACATCAAAAATAAAGCATTCATCTCATTCTCTAATGCATGCATGTACATCTACTCCACCCCCCAAAGGGGATGGAACTACTCACTAAACATTTACACTAATTATTAAACTAAGGAAAGAAAGCATATTAAAACTAAGCTAGAAATAAAAGATGATTAAACTAAAACATGCACAAACAATAAAAGAAGCATAAAACAAACAATGAAAGAAACACAAAACTTTATTGATAAAATGACTCACATTTCAAGTAGTATCCTCCTACTTTAGTGTGTGCTTCAAGGCCTCACTTCTAGTAGGAAAAATATCCACTTAAAATATGGAGTGATTACAATAGGAGGTGAAGAGTTCTATTTATAGCCATGGAAAAAGCTAATCCGGGACAATCCCCCGATGTGGGACTAAACGGATTCCACAAATAGCCTAAACATCCTCTAATACATGTGCTGGAGACATTTGAGCGCATTTGGGCCAAAAGTGACCGCCAATTAGCGGTCTTGGACCACTAATTAGCGGTCTACAGTGTCCGGATCGCTCTGGAATTTCTTGTGGGCTTTTCTGGAAGGCTTTTTTTGGTATTTGATGCATCTATTTTGCATGTTGGAGCTCCGACCCGAATAGAATTGCCAAAATACTCCCCATGATGGTGAGGAGTATTCTGTTTTGCTCTTAGGTCCTTCGGTCTTGCATTCAGGTCCTTCTTCCTTGCATCTTGGTCCACAGATTTCACAATTCAGTCATTTTTCCCAGCTTTTGGGTCCTTTTATGCTTCATCTCTTCAAACCTAATTATTCCTGAAAACTAAACATAAAACTCGTAACATAGCATTGTTTAGGTGAAAGATAATGGATATAAGATACAAATATGAGCATGAAATGATGTCAATAACAAGTGTTGCGGTGGTTAGGTGAAAAAGTCCTAGAACACCGTAACTATGTGAGAGCTGCACTTGGGTGAAAAAGCTCTGGAGTCCAGCTAGTCTGTACGGAGTTGGGTGAAAAAGCCCTTGAGCTCCGTAGTGCGTTCAGGTTGGGTGAAAGAGCCCTAGAGCATGAGCATGGACCGCGTGTTAAGGGTTGGGTGAAAAAGCCCTGAAACCTTTGGACGTTCGGGGTGGGTGAAAAAGCCCTGGAGCCCTTGGTCGTGTCGTTGTAGCTGCGGTTGGGTGAAAGAACCCTGGAGCCCAGTTTGGCGACATGTGTGTTGCGATGGTTGGGTGAAAAAGCCCTGGAGCCCCGTAACGGTGGTGTGTGTTGTGGTTGAGTGAAAAAAGCCCTGGAACCCAGCCTTGTTGTTTGTGTTTTTCTTGTTGGTAGAATCGCATGCTAGAGTGTTACTGTTCATGCATTGTAGAGTTTGACATACAATGTTTTCTTCTAGAAACTCAGACATTGTTGCATGTTTGTTTTTCAGGCAGTGATCGACGTTAAGGGGGTGGTGACCAAGGAGATAAACGTCGCTACCATATCCAGCTTTCTCTCATTTTGAGGTCGGGTGATTACTGTATTGTTGTATAGTCTTTGATGTAATCACGCTTTTGAACACACTCGAATATATATCATATATATATATGATATATGTTGGTGCACCGTTTTCTTGTTTGAGTAATATCTTCTATTGATTGTATGTTATAAAATTTTAAATTCTTTCGCTGTTTTGAGGGTGTTCCAAAAGCTACCTGATGTCAATTTGTACAAAACTATGTTATAAAATTTTAAATTCTTCCACTGTTTTGAGGATGTTACAAAAGCTACATGACGTCAATTTGTACAAAACTATTCATACTATTTTTGGAGTATAATGCCGGGAGTTTCTTTGTTCTTCGCGAAGAAATAGTTTTGAAGAAACTGAACTCTTGAGAAGGAATAATTCCAGCAGTGAAAACTAGATGGTCTTTTTCAAGAAATCAATAATCAAGAAGCTAATGGATTGCCAAATTGTCCCGAAGACAATACTCCCATGAAACTTCATTAAGACGCAACTAAAACAAAGAATTGTGGTTGGACCAAGAAAGGGTTGAAAGATGGCATCATGTTTGAGAGGTTGGTGATTATCCATCTGGAATCTAATCTGGTAGCATCCGTTTGCCGTCGTAAATACTTTCAACATCCACCAATTTCATGATCAGATCATCAGATGCCCCCAAGAGTTGTTGTCGCCACACGCAAACTACCAAAAGTAAACTGATGGTTACAGCTAGTCGGCTGCGGTTAACGATAGTTAGACATCAATAAAAGTTCAAGTACTTTAAAAACTTGAAACAAAGGATGATTCCTGATAATTTTCTAAATGGAGTTCAAAAATAGATAATAGGCAGCAACTTTGAAAGTTTGAACCCTGTAAAATGTAATTTGAAAAAACCACGAATTTGGTGAGCTTTATATCTGGTTGGTTATTAGAAGAAAAAAAAATTAATTACTGGATTTTTTTTCTTGTTTTTTTCAAGAACTTATTTGGTATATCAATTTGATTAATTCAGTAATTTACGAAAGTTATGACATGATGGATTAAGGCCACCCTAGGGGGTTTCCCGGGCAAGTAACCCAGGGCTCCCTCTTGGGCAAGATTTCGGGCGGGAATGGATTCCCACCTGGTCAAGTGGGGGTGGGGGGAACGCGCCCCCATTGGGTTTTTATTTAAATAATATTAATATATATTTAAAAGTATTTTAAATCTTTTTTTTCTTCCCAGATCAGCTTCCAAACCATGTTGAGGGAAAAAATGTAAGGTAAGATGTGGGGGAAGTTTTAGGGTATGATTAAGGTCGTACTTAATTCTAATCCCAAATCCCCCCACAATCATAGTTTTTTTCTGTGTTACGTCAGCAAAAAATTTATGTAACCTACAACCCAATCTAACTCATTTTTCACTCTTTAACTCAACCCCACTTTCAACATTTTCTCTCATCTACGTCATTTCTTTTTATTTTATTTTCTAATCAATCACAATAATTCAAAATTATTAAATAAATTATTTTTACAATGACTTAATATAATTAAACTACGATAATTACGAATAACACGCAAAAGTTGGATTTAATTAAAATTCGACAAGTACATATTATAATAATTCAAAATTACAACTGACTCATACTTATGATTTTCACTAATTTTGTATTAGTATACTTAATTTAATTGATTTATTTTACTATTTTTCATTAATTATTTATATTTATTTAATTTTTCGTGTATATTTCAGGTAGACCTGACAATCGTGTCGTGTTCGTGTACTTTCGTGTCAGCCAGTTTCGTAATCGTGTCAGGATTTCGTGTTATCGTGTTAAGCACAATTTGAAGAAATTACATCATGTTTAAATTGAAAATAGTTAAGTGACATGTTATATTAATATTTTTCTATATAATTAACATATTAATTAACCATTATCAAGTAAAAAAATAGTTAATTACCTAACAAAAGATGTTATTCGTGCCAGTTTCGTGTAAAAAACTAAAATATTGTGTAATCGTGTCGTGTTCGTGTCAAATCATGTACTAATTATTTTATGTTTATTTCTTCATAAATCATCATAATAAAGCATTTCAACCACACAAAAAATTTCGTGTCATGTCGTGTAAAAATCGTGTCACCATATCGTGTGTGTTCGTGTCGTGTTATCGTGTCGTGTCAGAAATTGCCAGGCCTAATTTCAGCTCTAGCAACATTACTTCTGGTTCATTTTGAACTTCTGTTTTTTAATATTTGGTTTGCTAGTTTTTCTTTTTTAATACACTATTAAGGTGGTTTATGTATGAGAATCCGAGAGGTGATACTTTTTGTGTTTTTGGATTAACACTAGGAGGTCGTGTATAGTCTATTGATGCTTTTGGACTAATATAATTTGTTGATCGTGTTTATCTTTTTGTAGGAGCAACATGGACACTTTGTGACGAGAAAATAACAACAAAACCCAATCGAGAAGGTAGGGCTGTGCAAAACCCGGTTCGGTCCCGTTTCTATTTTTTTATATTAAAAAATCCGGTTCGGTCCCGTTTCTATTTTTTTATATTAAAAAATCCGGTCCGATCTCCAGTTTGGACTCTGGAAAAAATCTAGTCCGGTCTGGTCCGGACTAGAAGCTCACCCATGCGAGGAGTTGAACTTGGAGCATTGGAGAGTGACTTGAAGTCTTGAAGTGTTATGTTTTTTGTATGTATTAAATCATTATTTGTTGTGAAACTATTTATTTGAACATTTGAACTTGAGGAAATTAGTATTATATTATTATGTGTATTTGTTAGCTTTATTTGGTATTTTTACGAAATTTATAGATTTTCGTGTTTATCGTGTCTATTACTGTATACATGTATTATCGTGATTATTCGTGTATACGTGTTTTTATCGTGTATGAGGTACATATCGTATATGTAGGTACTTATCATGTATACAGGTACTACTCATGTCCGTTTGTGTATCATCGTGTATCGTGTTACATAACACGATACAAATTCGTATACAAATCGTGTCGTGTTCGTGTATACACGATAATTATCGTGTCATGTTCGGGTTTGTGTACACGATTTCTTATCATGTCGGGTTTGTGTATACCGAGTACCTGTACGATTGACAGACCTAATGACGTGACAGAGAGAGGACGTAACAGAATTAGAAATCAGAAGCCCCAGGGGTTGACTAGGTATGATTATTGATGACCTAACCGACATTTGAACAATAAGTACCCACCAGCCCCCCACCTACTTTCGTCCTTGCTTGATATCCTCGAAATTATATATTTACACATCAATTTATGTCCAAATTAATAGGTACAAGTTACGACCCATATGATAATGGTTCTTGATATTTATTTGAAATAGGAACGTCCAGAAGACCAGAAGTGGGTTTGGGAAGGTTTACACAATCGTAAAAAATATAACTTTTTGGGGAAACATAAACAACTGTGAAAACACATGCCAAATATATATGACATCATTAATGTGGTCACGTGGATGCAATCATGGAATTGCAAACCGACCAAAGGCGTGGGCCGGGCCGGACAGTAAACACCTGCCACTTCTGGCGTAGCCTAATTGAAATAGAAAATTTGTGTTCCCAGAAGTATTATACAAAGCAAACCTACTACAAATGGGGGGAAAATCTTACCTTTTCCAAAAAAATTAAGCATAGGTAAAGACACTACCCATTTTAAGGTTTTTTCACCTACTCCTGATAATGCTTAGGAAACTCAACTGGCATACCTCTAAAAATTGCAATAATCAACATTAAAAATAAACATTATTGTGACAACAGGAGTTAACCGATCGTATGATTTTTGAATAATGAACATAGAAAATAAACATTATTAAGACAACAAGAGTTAACGGACCGCATTTCTTTCTTTCTTTTCCTATTAGTATTTAATCGATGTTAATTTGCTTAACCGCGGTATATTGTCGCACTCGACTCGTGCGCTTCATATATCGCAGTGAGAAAAGTGAAAAACAGTGTTGGGAAAGAAATAGGAAAAGATTGGCGCCTTTTCCCGACATCCTCCTCCCTTGCCTCGTCCCTGTCGGTGTCCGAATCCAACGGTGGGGATGGAAGAAGCCGTAGAAGCCCTGATCGAGCGCTTCGTGTGCCCTCTTCTCCCCTCCAAGCGCTCCTCTCTTGAGAAACCCCCTTCTCTCTCCAAGCAGGAGGCCGTCGCCAAACAGGTGCCTTTTCCTTTCCATTTTTGGAAAAAAAACGCTTTTGTTTTCCGGAAAAGTGTTTTTCTTTTCCCCTTTTTGGCTTTCTGTTCTTTTGGTGTGATCCTTATCAAAATGTTGTTCCAAACATACACCAAGAGAGAATCTCCTTTGAATTTTTTCGGCCTTGAAATTTTTTGGGCTTCTAAAATCAAGTTGTAGATCATATTAATCAAACATTTTATGAACCACTTCCAGTAGAGAAGAGAAGTTGGGCTTCTACGGGAAGTAAAAACTAAACGTATAAACTAAATGTATAAGAACAACAATTCAGAACTACTCTAACTAATTACCGGGAAGTAAAAACACTCCCAGATAATAAGTTTCTATTTGAACTTTGATTGCATGTTGAAGTCACCTAGACGTGAGCCTCTTGGAGATCCGAGAGGTAGCACACCAAGCAAAGGATCCGGGGTTAGAGAAAAGCTGAAGCCTACAAACGGTATTAGTTTTTTCGAGGTCATATATCGGTTTCCTACAAACGGTATTAGTTTCAGCGTGTTAAATACATACCTCGCATTGCTCAAGACCAAAATGTACACAATTCTGTAGATAATTGTTTACTACATCACGTGTTTGCTTAACATGGAAACCATTCCAAAGCAAGTTTGTATATGTCATTGACCTTGATTGTTGCTAAGTTAATTGTTTTATTATCTTCGAGTACTTTCTGATGTTGGGTAATTATCTTCTCCTAACCAATATGGCAATATACCTTTATTTCAGCTGCACGCTGTGGTGCTATTATACAATTACTACCACAGGAAGCACTTTCCGGAGTTGGAACTCCTTCTGCTTGATTCTTTCTGCAAGGTGGCTTCAATCGCAAACCCATGTTTACTCTCATACATGAAATATATGCATGGGCCTCCACATATATCAGGGGATGTCGAAGAACAATACTCAGTCACAGAGAAGATGGTTAAAGATGCATGCG
The DNA here is from genome assembly GCA_963682175.1 of Triglochin maritima. NCBI lineage: Eukaryota > Viridiplantae > Streptophyta > Magnoliopsida > Alismatales > Juncaginaceae > Triglochin > Triglochin maritima. The sequence continues at coordinate 46,742,096 of OY821772.1, forward strand.
ATATTTGCATCCAGTTAGATGCAACTAAGAAAAGTCCAAACATAAAGGGGTGGCCTGTCGGCAAAGTTGCATTTCTGCTAATTGATCAATCAGTGGAGAACTGTTTTCTTCAGTTTGGATCTGTAATTCAAGGTGTTTGGTCTGTATTAGAAATAGAAAATAATACTTCCAGAAAAGGAGAAAGCACAAAAAACCAGCCTGGGGGGAATCAGCATTGCTTTGCAGAAAATGTTCTTCCACACACTGCTTGTGCAGCCCTAAAGGAGAAAATAGGTATGCTTTGCTTCTACTTGTTCTTATATGTTTTACGAACACATTCCAGTAGTTATATTTCTCTGGCTTCTGCTTGAGTTCTTAATGAATTGGGACCCACGGGAGCAGTTGGGCTCAATCATGAAAACAAAAAAATATTATTTTCTGAAAACAAACACCAATTGATAAAAAATATGGATGCTTTCCAAGCAAAGTTTCTCACAAGCAGCGTTAGTTCAACCACTAGATGTGAAAATTCCCTAAATTCCATATGTTGGCTCTTAGTGATGCATTGTTTTTTCCATCTGACTTATCATGTCGCCGACTTTTAAGCTTAATATACTTCGAGTAAGTTGCTTGCCAACCACCTATTGGAATACTGAGCTTCTAGGTCCAGACATTAATACCATGCGCGACACCAGTAGATTTGAATCAAAAGATTAGGTTGAAACAAGGTATAACACAAATTAGTCTTTGATATTGGTTGAAATTGTGCAATCTCACGAGTCGGAAACCCAGGACCTAGATATAATTCAAATACATACGGATAAGCATGGGTAAACCTCTAATGAAGAGAAAAATGAAAATACAAGAAACCATTGGTAAGAGGTTACTAAGACAATAAACCCAATTCCATTAGGTAGGTATTCCTACAGAAGTAAACAGAATCCTAACTTCAGATCCAACAAACACTTCAGTCAGATTAAAATTGTGCTCCCAAGTAGCCTATAGAGCCTACTCTACCGATGATTGAAGAGAATTCTTCCTTCAATTCATCAATGAAAGGGAGTATTCCTGATAGTCAAGTTAGTGACGTTCTAATCCATGAGGATGCTTGTGTACATTCATAATTTCATATGCAGGGGAGGTGCTTCTTGAGATCTTGTGCATGTTGCACACATGCTCAGGTTGAGGAATTTACTTGAACCACTATGTTACTTGTGGAAGCATCTAATATTATCACTGTTCAAACTAATGAGATATATTCTCCGAAACTGTATAACTAATGGAATATATTTTGCCGGAAGGTTGACTTCATTTTCACTTTCGGAAAAATAGTTTCGTATAGCACTACTGTTCCAGTCTTAGTAATACTTGATTATTGTGAATTAGGTATTAAAGACGTGGAGATGACTATTATGGGACAAGGGCGTACGTACTCGCTGAGTCAAGAAAAGACGGCTGTTCAGTTTTATATAATTAAGCTTACGGGAATATCAACACTTTCAAGTACCGTCGTTGGACTGAAGAAAACCCCTACTAAGTGTCTTATAGACAGGTAGTTCCGTTCAAAATTTCATATCGTTTTGTTATACATAGTAATTATCATTCTTAATCATGTCTACAATTTCTCACAAATACATCTTAAAGTTGGATCCATGACAATTTGCTGTTCAGAATTTAATCAATAAGGAGATAACTTTAATCAGTTCCGGATGCTTGGAACTGGCATTTACAACTCAAATTTCTAACTTTAATATTCTCAAATTTGATATAAAATTCTGTCGACAAGTTTGTTTCAATACCTTTTAGTTGCTGATTTCAACTGGTATCGTCTTTTTGCAGCTTACAAGGTCCTATCCTAACAAACTGTCAAGAAGTAACAACGGCAGCTGAATATTTTCTTATGCTACCATATGCTGAAATATTATCTGACTGGCTTCTGAGGTATTTGCTTAGAAATCTTGATTACTGAAGGTCGGGGTAGTTATTCATATTTGAATTGCTTGATCCATCTCAAGTTCATACGACTACCCTTTTTGTTGCAGGTACTCTAATGGTAGTGCGTCTGAAATGAAGGTAGACTTGGGTGTTGATGTTAGTAACTCTTACAAGTCTCAGATAGATCATGCGATTCAAGAGAACATAACAAACACTGTACATGAATCCAATAAGCAAGACATAAGTACTATGGATGAAAACAAAGGTAACATCTCCAAGAAAATTAAAGAAAGTAAGTCAAGCTCTGTCAAGCTGGAGGATCCTTCCTCTGACATAGGGCAGAAGGTTGAATTGAGCCATGCGAAATATATTTCTTCCAAAACAGAAAAGGTTACTCAAAAGAAAGAATGTATTAATCAATCCGAAGCCAATGGTGCAAAAGGAGGAGACATATCGGGCAGAAAAATTATCAAAACTGAAAAATCCAACGTGAAAATCAATGGAAGTGATCGGCGCGCCACCAAGTCACCTACTATGGGACTTTGTACTAATGCGAAGGAATATAGTGCTAATAATTTGCCCTTGAAACATTCCCGTGAGTCTCGCCCCACTGTAAAAAGTGGTAACCACACTGACAAGATGTGTAAAAAGCATAAAAGTTGCATTGAATGTGGTAAAAATCTCAATCAAGACAACTCTGCTATTTACAATGGTGTTGCTGTTGCTGGTAATGCCATGGAGGACAAGGTAAGCTCCATTGATGTAAGACTGACTCTCTTTTTTATATGTAATTTTTCATTATGCACTGACCGAAAATCACTGTCCTTAATCTGACCTTTTTTATGCTCTTATTTGAAATAAGAATTTCAAACTACGATTATCATGTTCACTTTTGGCCACTTGTGCTTGTGGCAATGGCTCTGTCATGCATCAATGGTCACCATCTTGCCTCATTTTGTTGATTTCACGTTAAGAGGCGTTCTATACCAAGATGAATGAGATGAGTAGTAGCTAATTGGGTTTGAAGGTCAAAGACTAATTTTATTTAGCTCTTTAATCAGATTAGAATATTAGATATCTACATCCTAAAGTTGGTATTGACAACTAATCATACAACTGGAACAAATCTTGGTTCTGATTTGCATGGGTAACAATTATAACATCGTGATTAAGATAATTTGATCTGCATATATCTAGGCGAGATACATCTCACTTTTCATTAAATACTTGTAAACGTGGACAAGGTTACAGAGTTGGAAATTTTCTAAAGAACTTGCGAGAGCTATAAGACCACGATAATTGTTTCTGGACATCTTGTAATTGCAAAAGGAAATCAACTGGTGCATGATGTTTCAAGCCAATGATTTTAAAGTCTTATGGCATGCACATAAGACAGTTTATCACACCTTACAAACAATGTATTGCATTTTTGTGGTCTTCTTCAAACATAAATTTATTTCAGTTTTTTTGCTATTTGCTAGAAATCTAAAGAGTTTTCTGTATCTTTCGAATTACTGAACCTATCTTCTTCTCCCAGTTGCATATGATTGGTGAAGGTGCGAAGCAATTGATAGCAACAAAGAATGAAGTCTGTGGATCGTCTGATCAACTTGTATATGCTCCGTTGCCATCTGCCAACCAAGACTACAATAGCTTTCAAGATAAAATGGAATTACAGAAAACTGAAATAGTGCAGAGTACCTTGCGTGCTTTTCAGAAGAGACGAGATGAATTGGTAAAGCTGATTTGTAGCTTGTGACAAAGTAATAATGCTTCTTCCATTTCCTGTTTATGACACACTAATGTCTGTTTTATACAGCATCACCAATTATGCCAACTGGAAGAGGAATTTGCGAAGTGTGAGATGGATATACAGACCATCCTAACAGGTACTTCAACCATGGTCACGTTTTATTTTTGTTATTGTAAAGATCCTCATCATTGTCTATTTCTACTGTGTCAAAGATAAAGTTATTTTTTGACATTTGGAGCATCATGGACTATATCAAAGGGCTATTTAAACGATCTGCATTTCTTTTATTGTGGAATCGTAGATTGTCAGTTGCATTTGCATCATTTGAGTCAATTGGAAACAACCTCACTGTTTTACAGTGGTAGGGTTGCGTACATCCGACCTCCCCTTACCTCGCTTAGGCGGGAGCCTCTTCTGAGGCATTGGGGTTATGTTGATGTTGATGTATTGTAAAGATCCTCATCAGTGCAAACTTGAATTATGTCCAATGGATTGTAAAGGAGAGCTTGCCTTGGAATTTTTTGAGAATGTGCTAGATGGGAAGTCCTCTCTCATATTTAAAGTTAAAACAAAAGAAAACCAAAAAACATCAATTTTCTTTCACCAAAATATCCACCATGGCTGTAACAAGGTGTTAAACCTGCATGTTTCTCAATTAAATAAAAATATGGTTTGTGGGGCCCATCTACATATTTGAATACTATTCTTATTGATGCTAATAAGTATGCACTTCAGTTAGGTTAGGTAGAATATGTTTTCAGCATGTAGATCAAAACTGCTTTAATTGAATTAAAACACCATATTAATGATTCGTTATCATAAGCAACAACGGTGAAACATATAAGTTGTATGATTCAATTGGCTAATGCAATTGTATAGTGCGCAAACCATAACTTGATTGAAAAGAACGGGTTGTTTAGAATTTCTGCCACCACAAAACTAGTTAAATGCATCATGAAAGTATTTGAAATAAAAGTTCAAGCAGAAGAAAAAAAAATGGCATAGAAAACTATTATAATTATTAATTTTTAAGGAGATAATTATTTGTGAATATGTAGCATACAAAACAGAAATTGAGTTCACAAATCACAATAGCAAGCTTGACAAGAATAATCGCATGACCCAAGCACAAAATGAAACCAATGAAGACTTGTTGAACCGCTCAATTGCCAAAGCCTTCAGATATGCCAAAGTTTTTAACCAGCGGTCGGTTCAATCATCTAGTACAGCCAGTTATCACTGCAACCGTGCAGTCCTTTTCTTGCTCACTTAGCAATTCAAAGCCTATCTTCAACAATAAGTATGTATAGTAGTTGAGTTGACAACCGTCGAGGACAAGTTGAATGGACAATGATCATCATTCACCGCCCATTCAGGGATTCCACAGCTGTGTAGCCCAGAAATCTCACTTTAAATGCAACATTCTAATGTGAGTGTATTCTGATGGACCTATGTAGGATTGTAACCTGACGTGGAATCAAGAATCAATATTAGTTTGTGTCCATATTCATTTTTTGTCATAGTCCGGTCCATACTCTTGCCAAAACCTGATATTTCATCTTCACAATACTATAAAATATTTGAAGGGAGGTCATTGTATCATAACACTTTTACAGTAATTTTCGTCATTCAAAATAAAAGTTGCATCCCCTTGATGTTCTACTTTTTGTCTGCAACAATCATAATCTGTTTCTGATGTAGCTGCAGCTGAGAACACTGACACAAATTTTAGTTCTGTGATCGAGGCAATCAAGACTTTGTCTGCAAACTCATGTCCAACAAAGCCACAACTGAGAATTAAGAAATTATCTGAGGCAGTTCTTACTATGCAGACTGCATGCCAGGTAAAAAATCTTACTCTCGAGAGCTTCAAACAATCATGGATTGGCAGATGATGGCATAGAATTTTGATTGGTTTGCCTATCTTCTCGTCAAACACATTATTTTTAATGGTGATTCTTGTTGAACTAATTAAATGATGTTACAAGAGCATTTGTTCCAATCCTGGAAATCGTGTTTCTCGAAATGTGATAATGTGTAATTGTGTATAATATTTCTTGCAAATGTTGAATTGCTTCTATATAAAAATGAGTTTTTCTTCAGCCTAGTATTGTTAACAGGAATGATTCTGTAAGTGAAAAAAAAAAATTCCTCACTGAAAAGTTGATGGTGAGCTTCTTATTGATTTAGTGGAGCCCCACATTTTCAGGGTATAAATTTATTTACTGGATGTGTCCTATTGTTTCTCTGGTGTGTTGTTTTTGTTCATATGCCTTCCCTGTCAAGTTTGTGGAGTTTGGCTTTCATCTTAAATTCACATCGTTCATAATATTGCCGAGCAATACTGTTTAGTAACTAGTATTTGTATGTTCATTTCCTCAGGACTTAGATAATATTTGCCGCAAAAACAATTGGTCTTTGCCCAGATACAGAGTTTTTCCATCAACAGAAAATGGTAAGATTCACCCGGAAGTCATTGTTTTCCTTGTTAATCACAAATACTGACTTTCTGGTGTCTTTCCGAAGTTAATTACTCTCTGATATCAGTGTATATCTTATTTCTAGTTATTAAATATCCTGACGGCACGTTTTAGTAATTAATGAATTGTTTGTTTCAAAAACTCATCCAATGCAGGAGGATTTCAAGCCAATATCATTCTTCAAGGCCCTGACTTTGAATTTAATGAGAGTGGAGATCACATGAAGAGTCCTTTCAAAGCTAGAGAATCCGCAGCCACTAAAATGTTGAGCACATTAAGGAGTTGCCCATAACAACTCCTTATGCTCAACAATAGTACCTGTAGCTACAGTCAACTGGTTCGTCCACCTAAAATTTCATGAATCAAATATTTGTTAACAACATTGAATCTGTAACCGTATCTGTCCCTCACGAATCACGAGCTTACTTCTCTGTTTACTAGGTTTTTCTGAATATAGATCAGAGAGTGGAGAGACATCAACTTTGTAAGTTTAACTTACTAGACAGAGATTCTTCTTAGTGCTAAAACCTCTTTGGGTTACTGAATTCTCCAGATTGTGTACAGAAACATATGTTGTAAAAGGAATTAATTTCAATATTTATATATGATTTGGATTCCAACTTCGGACAAAGGATGCCCATGTACTACTTTTTTTGGTTCCAATTGTGAATGGCTAAAATTTCACAATTGTCAGATGGAAGCATGTTTGATGAGCTTCGATCACATTTTTTGAAATAATTACTAGGGAATCAGCTCCTGGCACGGCTGCACTCCCATTTTTTGTTGCCTCTTTGTGCTTCTTAGCACTTCTAACTACTTCTGTTTGTTTAAGAACTTATGTTTTGCAATTTCCTGGCTGTGAGAGCAACCATTGCCGATTCTTTGGCATCCTTCGGCTGATTGCAGATGCATGTATGATCACAGTAACAACATGGTCGGCAGTTAGAAAACTAATTCCTTCGAGCCTATTGACGCAATGATCAGGATCGAGATGCAAAGTGGTTGGAAAGGGAGAAACCGAGAAGTAAAACATTGTTTTGTGTTGGAACTAAAGAGACAATGAGTTCTTAAAAAATGAGAATCAAGTATTGTATTCTATTAAAAGCTATCGTTCCTATTCACACCGAATAATTCTTTCTGTAGTATTATAAGTTTGTGATTGTTATTAACAATATAGAAAGGCTATTTTGATAGATATGATTGAAACGTACTTACGATCCTAAAGCTTTAGCCAAACGCAGAAAAATTGCTCCCAAGCAACACTGGGTAGCCAAACGCAAACAAAGTGATCCCAAACATATCTGGCGACTGTGGCAAGAAAGATTATCTACTAACTAGACAAGCGAATTCCGTAATGTAATTTTGAATACACTTACTTTTTAGATATCATGTGGTTTTAGTACAATGATTGACATCATCTACCTATCCAGATTCTCTACCCGTACGTTCTTTCAGAAATCTGGAAACCATGAACTTTTTTTTTTGCAAGTAACTCATGAACTTCAAGTAACAAAACACAGACTTATGCTTGAAATCCACTTTTTTTTCCCTATTCGAATTTTGTTTTTTGGAAAACTTGTTCTGGTTAAACTATATATACCGTCTCTGGGATTATTCGTGAACTCCCCCCCTTCAGTTTCTGGTGTGAAAATGACTGGAAAACGGTTTTCCAACTAAATAAATGGATACCTTCAATATCATTCAAGAAGTTTATTGCATGTACTTACACCCATTGCTGCTGCAAGATGCCATGCAGCATGGATGTACGGTGTCTGAGGGAAACAATCATCAGCAATAAAAAGGGCACCTCCTAGTAAAGAAGAAACTGTGTGTAAATTATGTGCTGGTCTGAGTTCTGGTCTTGTTAAAGCTCTCCTGGCAAATGCTACCTGAAATAAATTAAAAATTCCCCAAAAAGATCACAAGCTGTAACAAAGGGTTCATTCTGGTGCTTTACATAAGAAAATGAATTAATGTTGTGCTAAAAGATAAGTTGTTAACAAGTTACAGACCTATAATGCTTTCAAAAAAAAGTTACAGACCTATATATGTGTTTTGATTGAAGAAAGCACAAATTTAAGGGGGCATAAGAGATTGATATAGAACCTCAACAAGACAATGAAAATCTGAGTTCTTATTGCATGCGACTTTATCGATTTCAATTATAATCAAACATAAGGTGTTTAAAGTGCTGGATGTGAATTAGATTGAGAAAAAAAAATACTAGCAAAAAAGGTAAATTTTTTACCTCCATTAATCCTGTATGAACAGCTGAAACCATGAAAGGTTGAAATGGTAGACAAAATGCAGATGCTGCCATCAACAATTTCGAATTTTCATCTCTAAGCGCTGTTGAGAGACACTGCACATATATTTTGTGAAAAATAATACATTAGCAAACGATGTCAATAATAATTAATGTGCATTCATAGATAACCTATCAAATATAAAACAACAACAGAGGAAGTTTTGTAATCCCACTAGTTGAAAAGTTATTTGACAAGCATGGGCTACTCCACTAGATTTTCATTTAAACCTGTAATGGTAAGAGGATACAACAACATATACAGAGAAAAAAAGATATATTCTATCAGACTCTCAAAAAGATCAATAATTGTTTTCAAACAGGTTTGTTACTTCAAGTTTCACTTACAACTGTTGTTGCAGCTATCATTGTGTAATCCACCCATCTCAAGAATTTTCTGGCTTCTCCTCTTGAACAATGATAAAGACTCGAAGCAACACCAACTCCAATTAATGAGTTTGCATATAATCTACTGTTAAAATTCTTCCTGCATTGCCATCAAACACAGCATACATCGGACGTCATTACTTTTAAATGTTAATACGTTACAAGTAAGCAAACAAAAGTCCTTAACATGAAAACCAAGGGCAACTCACCTAGGAGTCTGCAATCCAAGAGCGATGAAGGGAAATGATGTTAAAACATTGACTGCTGTTTCTGAAATGCTTTTATCACCTGAAAGCAAAATATAACGGTTTAACTATGAATGCCCACAAAAATTTCTCAAGCTAACTAATGCACTGAAGATTTACCATGACAACAACAATGGATTGGTCTCAGGCAAGCAGGTATCTGATCCCATATGTGCCTGAGAATGCAGCGAAGCGATGCATAAAACTAATAAATATTTTGTTACAGTTTATCTTACTTGAGGGCTTGTGAGAGTGCTTACTGAACTGCTTTTCGGTTTACTCCGAGAAGTCCAGGCGCTTTGCGATCTAAAAGTCGAAAATCACTGCAATTATGAGCTTCGTTCCTTTCGGAAGTACGTGAAGTCACTAGTTGCACACCGTGCAAGCCATCTAAAATTCTAGATGGGTATGGTGAACTCTCAGCTCCCATGACTTAATCACTTATGAGAAGTCGATCAACTGAATTTTTTATAGAAAACAAATTAGTTTGCAGTATAAGGATGGCCAACAAAGTGTTGTTAGGACAAAACATCCACATGCCTGTGAGTCTGTAACATGACAAGGTGCTGCACTAATGGTATATCCATAAAATTGGGATTGTTGTAGGAATTAATTGAGGAATAAAACAAGTATTGCTTGACGAAGTCAATTAGGAGCAAAAGAATTATAGTCGACTTAAGCACTTACCTGATTTTCTCTCTTAAGTTCTTGAAAAGTTTAATGAATATATACATGTGTTTCATCATGTAAAAGTGTTAAGCTTCCACCATGTGTTTCATGGCTACATAGATGGTCAAGAAGAAGACGTAACGATGATTTTCAAATTCTACGTTGTGAAAGAGTCTAGGATATTCCACCTCATTCGCTCAAATTTCGGGCTTTCTTCTGGCTATTTTCATTCTTTAAACATTTTTTAATTCTCAACTATACTGCGAATGGAAGAACTAGAGCAACCATGGATTCATCCAAACAAGTTATACAAAATTAAACAAAATGGTTGATCCATTTAAGGCAGTTTTTTTTTCCTTCTCAATAATTGCCTATAATAATCTCATAAAAGCAACTCCCTCCAACAACAGATAAACCATATAGCATGCAAAACAAGAAAGGACAAAAATATTTTTCTTACAACACTCGAATCCTCACTTTCGTAGTAACAATTAAAACTCCGAATTCCACCTTTCATACACATCTAAAAAAACTCAAAAGAAAAATAAAATCGAAATCACAAAAGAAGAACCACAACAATAATGGGTACCCATCAAAATCCCAAATTTCCTTAAAAAAAATCAATCCCAAATTTCCTCAAAAAAAAAGTAAGAAAAAAAACCCAGTCACACAAACACAAAAGAAACATCCTCAGAAGTAATGGGTACCCATCAAAATCCCACCTTTCCCCAACAAACCCACCAAAATCGGAAATCCACCCAAAACCAACAAGAGAAAGCAAGAAATAAAAAAAATAAAAACCTGAAGAGCGAAAGCCAAGAAGCCGCACCGTCGTGCTTAATCACGTACGTCTTCTCTTCTCCTGGAACGACAAATTTATAATCCGTTTTAAGGAGCGAAGCGGAGATCCGGAATCCCAAGCCGAACCTTCCCCCGCCAATGGAGAGAAATCCGCATATTCCCGAACAACGAATCTATCGAACTCGCCACCCGTATTTTTTGTTTTTTGTTTCTTAATTGGCGTGAAGAGTCTTGGCTGTTGGATCGGGATCGTACGGTGACGGTTGGTTCGGGGTGGACTGAGTTGGTGCCGTGTGGGGATTGGGGTTATCCATCGCGTTGGAATGGAAGTTGTTCCTGTGATCAAGGAAACGGTTGGTGGGCGTGGCGTGGGTGTGATGATTTTTTAGGGGGTTTAATGCGTGTGTGGACCGTATGTGGCGGCAAATTGGGGTGACTTGCATGATTTTCGTTCAAAATGATTACTTCTTATAATTTTCATACAAAATGATTACACCCACTTTGAATTTTTCTTGGTGTCTTCGAATTTTCCGAAACTGAGGTTACAAACTATTGGTGATCCAATATCATTTTGATTTTTTGAATTTGAAATGTATTTAACTACGTTGTTGAAATTTAAATTTACATTCAGAGAAAAATATTTCACTCCCCCTACCAACTACATTACGACTCGAGGAACATATAATTATCTTATAGTGGAGGTGAATGTATTCAGATCTCGTAACCTACAATTTACAACAATATCTTATTACTCTTCTTATAATTGTCAATACCTTAATATACGGTTGGCATCTTTTGGTTTTAGCTAGTGTATGTATCTTTAGAGATGTCTCCGGGATTTAGGCATTAAAAACTCATATCCAGTGGAGGTTGAGGTGGAAGTACTCATATCCTCGCACACTTGAGAGTCTTATATCCTAAACATTTTTAATGTTTTAATTGCGTTTAGGGGTGGTTTAGAGAAGGATTGAGATGGACGACTAAGATGTGTTTGGGTAAAATATTTAAGGTTTGAGTTCTCTCTCTCCCTCTCGCTCAACGCTCTGTCCTTCTCTCTTCCAGTCTTGGTGCGCGGTGGAGTTGTGTTCGTCGAGGTGAAGAGGTGCGGTGAAGTGTGTGAGGATTTGTCGGTCGATTGAGTCGGGTTTCGCCGGAGAAGAAGAGGAGTTGCGTGGAGACGCTCGCCGTTGGATCTTCAAATGTTTCTTCAAGCCTTAAATATATGTCAACTTGCTTTTACGCTCACCTAAGTTTGTGTGGGTGTTGGAGCGGTCGATGGTAGACTGAATGGCTCGTCGGACCTGTGCATCAGTTTTTCTGCACTGTAACGGTCGACCAATGGTTTGGTTCGGTCGACCGGTTGTAGTGTATTTTGGGTGATATCCCTCGCACCGGTCGAATGATACCCTTGGGTGGTCGACCAGTTGTGCATTTTGAGCGAGAGATGGAGGCTCTGGGTGCTTTCGGTCGAACGGGACACTTTTGCCGGTCGACCGAAAGTACTGTCGTAGGTCGATTGAGGCGTTGATCATCTAAACGGTCGACCGCCTGTTTGATTCGTCTGACTGACGACTTAAGTTAACTTAAAGGTCGTTCGACCGGAAGTGTTGTTTCGGTCAACCGTGTGGTGTGATATGGGTTTACTGGTGGGTTTCGGTCGACCGGATGTCTTGGGTCGTTCGACCGTTTGATCTTTTGAGCAAGGGGATTTTCTTTTCTGGTGCTTTTCGGTCGAACGGGTCCCTTTTGTCGTTCGACTGATTGGCAGATTTTTTGGTTGGGTCAGTCCTCTGGAATGGGATTCGGTCGACTGGTGTGAGGTTTTTGTTCGATTGTTTTTGCACAGTTTGGTGTTTTTCATTGTTCTTGTTGATCAGCTAGAAGACAACGGGTTCACCGGCCATTTTGGGGCAACAGACGGACATGTCGGCCTAATAGCGATCAGTGGTGGCTCTACGGAGCGAGTTGTGGTTGTAAAGCCGTGGCTCCGGAGAATGAGGCGTGTATACGTCGTCGCCGTGACTCCGGCAATTGATGCAAAATCGTGGCTCCGATAACATTGAGGTAAAATTGTGACTCCGGTGAATGAGACAATTGTTGGTGGTTTGCAGTTGTTGGGCTTATGCTCTTTTATGGTTTTCGTATTTATTGTTTCATTCATGTGTTAGAGTTTGACATACGGAGCTTCCTTATGGAAACTCAGATATAGTTCATGTTTGCAATTCAGGTCGGGATCGGCGATAGGAGGATGGCGATTGCGGAGGAAAGCACTCGGTACCGGCGATAGGAGGGTGGTAACTGCGGAGGAGAGCACTCGGTACCGGATCCTGTTTTCCTTTCTTTTGAGGTAGTGATTACACGTGTATATTTCCTGTTATGAGTTTTTGATGTAATCACATTCTTTTGTAAACTTGGTGACACACACACATATATATTATATGTTGGTGCATCTGTGTGCATGACTTTGCAGGAACGTCCTCCAGTTAGATTGTATGTTTAAAATCACAAGAAACCCAACGTACAATGAGGTGTTGACAATTATCAGTAGAAATGGAGAATAATAAGATATTCTCTTTGTAACGAGGACGTTACAAAGATATTCTTATTGCAGGTTGGGTGTCTTATGATTTTAAGTTTTAACAAGTGTATATGTGTTCAAAGATGCCACGCGGATTTAGACCCCTCCACATGAAAACTATCAAGAATTGACCTTGAATAAGAAAAAGGCTTAAAGACGATACACAAACTCTTCGCATTAAAGGTATGTTTAGATAGGAGAGAAATGGAAGTAAAAAAAGAAGAGAGAACCACTCCTGTACAGATAGGAGTATGAGTATTAGCTTTTTCTCTAAAATAGATTTTAAGCATCAAAGATATTATTATTTAGTTTTTATATAAGAATATGGAAAAAAATTCAAAATAATCAAAAAAATAAAAAAAATGTAAAAATATGCACTTCAGAAACTTATTTGGCAAAATATGCACATTGAAAAACAGCACCTGAGATACCGTTTTTATTAAGTAAAAACGGTATCTCGAATGCCGATTTTTAACCAAGTAAAAAACGGCACTACTAGTGCCGTTTTTTACCCGAGGTAAAAAACGGTTTTTTACCCGAGGTAAAAAACGGTACCAGTAGTGCCGTTTTTTACTTGCTTAGAAAACGGCACTACGGGTGCCGTTTTTACCCTATATAAAAACGGCATCTGAGATGCCGTTTTTAGCCTGGGGTTAAAAACGGCACTAAGGCCTCCTTTTCTCCAATCTTCCCAAAATTTTTGGTGGTTCTTCCTCTCCCTCTCTCCTGCGATTTCAGGTATTTTTACATCATTTTTTGTTAAGATTTTGCCTTATTAGTTTGTATTTATGTACATTTGATTGGTTTGGTTAGGATGTGTGTGGATTGTTTGATTTAAAATGGATTCGATTGATTGATATTTGGTTGATGAGTTTACCATAGTTTGTTTAATTAATCTTGTGTGGATGATGTTATATTGTTATGATTAATAATCTTATGCGGATTTGATGATTTGATTAATAGATCAATTAATCTCAAAAGTCGAAATATAATAAATTTACATTGTTTGGATTTGTGTTAAACCAATTAAATTGAATAATCAATGTTGTAGTTGTTGAAATTAGATTTATTGTGGATAATGTATTGAATCTGTTTAGATTGTATTATTTGAACTGAATAGTATGTAATATTATTTTTTGTTAATTATGTTTTACAGTTTCCCAAATGTCGACTTCACATGATTGTCACGGTCCTGTTGACCCTTCAGTGTTAGTACTACAGAAAGATCATAGATCATCTTCGATTCTGGAAAATGTAAGTGTTATGAAATTTAAATTTAAATTTTTGTGTATCGGTATTGGTTTTTATTTGACGTAAAATAATAAAATTTAATTTCCAGGAGCCTTTGACGGATATTAAATTCGTCGAACACGCCACTCAGTTCAACACGTGGAATGTGCTAGATGAAAGGATGTGGGATTTGTTAGAGATTGCGGGATTTGGCACTGTGTCTCGATTGCAACGACTGCAACTGGATTGGAATCTGATTCGTGCTGTTGTGGAGAGGTGGAGGCCTGAGACACACACCTTCCATTTTAGACACGGGGAGATGACCATCACGCTACAAGACGTAGCTATGCTTAGTGGTCTTCGTGTTGACGGTTTGGCAGTGTGTGCAACATTAGATCACGATTGGACTCAGGTTTGCATGAATCTGTTGGGTGTTGAAGAAGAAGAAGCGAGAACTACAGTGAAAGGTGGATACGTGTCATTGCAGTGGTTGCAGCAAAATTTTCAGGTTGTTGAGCAAGATGCAACAGATGAGCAGGTTATGCAGCACACGAGAGCGTACATTTTGTTTCAGTTAGGATCCGGGATAGTGGGCGATAAGAGTGGAAACAAAGTCCACCTGAGATATTTATTGTTGCTGGAGAACATATTTGAATGTGGAAACTACAGTTGGGGAGCTGCATCCTTAGCTGTTTTGTATCAATATTTGGATCAGACATGTCTGAAAAAAGGGAAACAATTAGCTGGTTTCCTTACATTGTTACAGATATGGTGTTGGGAACATCTTCATGTCGGACGACCATCTAGAATTCCCGGTGTGCAACTTCCATTGTGTCCTTTAGGTTCACGATGGCGGACTCCTAGGTCATGGGCGAACAATGTCAAGACGGCTCAGATTGAATTTTACAGAAATGAGTTTGACGTTCAAGAT
Source organism: Triglochin maritima (assembly GCA_963682175.1). Taxonomy (NCBI): domain Eukaryota; kingdom Viridiplantae; phylum Streptophyta; class Magnoliopsida; order Alismatales; family Juncaginaceae; genus Triglochin; species Triglochin maritima. The sequence goes on from OY821772.1 coordinate 46,757,389, forward strand.
GAAAGTCAAGTTTGTTGGAACCCATACGAAGAAGTAGATCTGATGGCGTTACCTGTTGATTGCCGCCAAGGACATGAGGTTTGGATGAGCAGAACATGGATTGTTTGTTTCGGAGTTGCCGCAATGCACGTGCCAGACAGGGTGATGCGTCAGTTTGGATTGCGGCAACATATTCCAGAAATAATGGAGATGTGCAAGATGAAAAAGGCTCAGGGGAAACCAAGAGTAAACTGGTTGCAAGAGCAACAGTTATACATTCAAGCCTGGTCACGTCGACGAGATTTTGTGCAGTTCGAGGCACCATCACTCTCAGAAGATTTTGCTGCTTGTAGACGAATTTACATGGAGTGGTACTGACAGATTACGATTCGATGGTTGACCCGAAGAGTTGACGATGCTGAATTACCGAATTATAGGCCTCCAGCTGCTAGAGATCGATACTTGGTAAGAAATGATCAGAAAATTATAATTTTGATTAAGGTTTTAATTTGCATTTTGTAATCGTAAATGTGTTTTTATGGCAGCTTCATGGGTTACACAGTTTACATGAAGATATTCATCATCTTGAAGGGATGCATGCTTCACATAGGCCCACTCAGTCATTAAGGGCGAAATTAAAGAAAAAGATCAAGGAAATGATGGCGTGCTTTAAGAGTGTAGATCCATCATTGAAACTGTCAGAAGATGAAGATGTTTGTCATCAACCACATCGTACAGATTCTGAAGAAAATCTCCCAGAAATAGGTGTGTCACTTGACGAGGAGGACAATTTCATTTTCACCGGAGTGTCTGCCAACGATGGAGGGATTCTGACTCAAGAATCGCGCGGTACTGCGTTCTTTCAAGGCGAGGGTTCTTCATTTCACGTAGGCGAGGGTTCAGGATTTCAAGGTGTTGAAGTCGAAAGAGGTGGGGTTGTTGAAGACGATGCTGGTGTGATAACTCAAGTGTACCGTCGTCGCCCTTCGAAGGCCCCTCGACGAGGTGGACGAAATAAAATTCCTACTAAAGTTTTTTCTCCACCTTAGTTGTCATTACATTTTCGTTAAGCTACATTTTGGTTAAGAACAATTTCATTTGTTAAACAATATGTCATGTATTATGAACAAGTTTATTTGACGGTTTAGTTGTTTGAAATTTCATATTTCTTCGTGTTGATTTTTTTCCCTTTAGGTGTACAAGACTTGGATTTAAAATCCAAGAGAATGGAATGAGAAAACAGATTTTTCCTGTTTTCTGTCTGCTGAAAAACGGCACTAGTAGTGCCGTTTTTACTGGAACAAAAACGGCACTACCAGTGCCGTTTTTTTGTTTATTAAAACGGCACTACTAGTGCCGTTTTTGTTCAAGAAAAAACGGCACTAGTAGTGCCGTTTTTAAAGAAGACAGAATTCCAGAACATTTGCTTTCGTTTTTTTAGTTTTCGACCTCAGATTCACAACACAAAATTAATTTTTAACCTGAGATTCACAACAAACTAGTATTATGATAACATATTGTAACGATGATTAACATTTAATATTGTTTCCCCTACATGGGGTACAAGGGAAATTAATGCTAAAATAAATAACACAAAATTAACATACTAAATTGTCTCTTTACATGTTTTCTTGTTGTGACCTAACTTGCGACAACGCCCACATCGTATTACTCGTCCCCTTTGTTCATCCATGTTGTTTCTGATTCTTTTTGTTTTCGGTCGCCCACTTCGTCTTACCATAGAAGGTGCTATTAAAGCTATATGTCCTTCTTCTATCCAAAACCTTTCGTCTAGTATTGGAAAGAAAATAGGTGCATATGCTTTCCTGTAAGCTTGAGTTGTTAGGTATTCTGAGACGATTCGCGAAGTATGAATGTTCGCGTGGCGGTTGCTGCATACGACCAACACATGTGAGCAAGGAATGTGGTGTGCATCTATGTACCCGCAGGAGCATATTGGACCTGACTCCGTCAAAGTAACCTGAAAGCTACGAGACTGGTTGCTTTCGACACTAAAGAGGTTATGACTATGTCTAGTGACACAAAGTTGTGTAGCCACCTGCCGTTGGTTTGTGATTTCATCGTTGATCTTTTTAGGATATGCCAATATCATATTCTCCCCTTCATCTCTTCTACTGACAAAATATTTATTCAGACGCAGATAAGTCATCATGATGAGAGGACAAAGTGGTAAGCCACGTACACGCTTTAACACATTGTTGAAGCTTTCTGACAAGTTTGTGGTCATTATACCGAAACGGCGTCCAAAATCATGACTTAATGCCCAATACGAAACGTCTTCTTGTTCTTTAATCTATTTGAAACCATGAGGGTAATTAATCTCGATATCCTTCATATGCTCTTCAAATGTTTTTCTATCAGTAGCGACACCGGCATGCCAAAATTTATTTTGCAATTCGACATTCCTGCACCGAGCATTTCTTGACATATTTGCACTCATATGTCTCAGACAAAACCTGTGAACATGACCTCGCTCTGGGGGGAAAAAATTCTTCACAATATTTGTAAGACCCGGAAACCGGTCACTAATAATACACAATCTATCTCGTGTGCATACTCTACTCGCCAAAATACTTAAGAACCACTGCCATGAGCTGCCCGATTCTTTTTCAACAACAGCAAACGCCAAAGGAAACAAACCAGAGTTCGCGTCCGTACCCATAGCAATTAAAAGAGTCCCCTCAAACTTGCCAAACAAATGAGTCTCATCAATGCTCAACACAGGTCTACAGTACTGAAAACCTTCAATTGAGGTTGCGAATGACCAAAATACTCTTTGAAACTGCTCAATGTTGTGACTTATCCTCTGTGTCTGAATCTCGACCACGGTGCCTGGATTGGTGGTGCAAATATTAGACATAAAACGTCTTAAGTTACGATAAGAAGCTTCATCAACTTCGTATACTTGTTCCAATGCTTTCTTGCGGGCGTACCAAGCTTTGTCATACTTGATATCTATGAAGTAATGAGTCTTCACTAAAGCCTGAATTTCAGCAGGAGTAATGGTTATGTTTGTTCGAATGGTGGCAAGAATCATGTTAGAAATTAAACTGGCGTCATATTGCACGTGGTCATGCAAAAGTCCCTCGTTACTACAGGTGTGTTCAGACTTGTACTTCTTAACTTGGAAACATTCTTTGCTCTGACTGTAAGAGGCATGTATCTTCCATTCACACTCTTTTTTCAAACAAGCAGCTGAAAATCTTTTTGGCCCAGACGTTAACACTTTGAATTGGACACTTTTTCGCAAATGTCATTCCTTCAACTGATGCAGCAAATCTTTTTTTGTTGAGAAAATCCTATGCAACCAATAACTCCGTCCATCTTCTAAGTTATCGTATTCAGTGTACGCAGCAATACGCTTATCGACATTTCCAATCACTGAATTTTCAATCCAGTTCTCGTTAGGCTCTATGTCTGGCAAATGCCTCAAATCTGGTAGTACTGGTAATGGTGGCAATTCATTACTAACGATGACTTCATGTACGTAGCTATCAGGCTCTCGATTCACAGCGTCTGCCATATGATGAAACATGTTCTGCAGCTCCGGAAGTGGGGTTGAATCTACATCAACAATGTCTATCTCATCACCATCCATCTGAGCATCTACCTCATCATCATCTGTCTCATCACTATCTGCATCTTCAACCTGTCTTCCTTGAGAATGTGATTGAACTACGTCTGCTTCATAATTACCAATATTCATTGGTGTGTGCTCATACGATCCAAAATAGGACTGAGGAACTGCCGAAGAAGGACCTGCTTCATATTGGCTATATGTTTGTGTCATTTGTTGATAATCCTCATTCAACTGACTGTGGTGGACAGTAGTATAGGGCTTGGGTTGTTTCTCAACAAACAATACAACTGTATTCATGTAGTTAAATAGAGATAGCATTGTAGCCGTGCTCTGATCATCAAAAACTTGAGCATATGTATACTTTTCATACGGTGGTCATTTGCATGTTAACTTTAGATCAAACTCTCCTTCTTGGAAACCATAAACTTGACAAACTGATTCACACAGATCATCATATCGCATATGTGTGTTAACATTAAGCATTCGTCTGTTACCACCTTCATATTCTGGTACCTCATCTACGAATGTAAGAATTCCATCGAAAAAAACCATAACCAATCCGGTACCGGAGCTCATTATTTCGAGTGTAGAAAATCTACATTTCACACATACATGAACATAAAAACAAATACATTAACTATACATGCATTGTATTTCATGTCAAAATCAAAAAAAAACCAAAAACAAAATAAAAACCTAACCTCAACACTTTTGGTCGTCGGAGAGAGAGACTAATGGGGAGTGGGGGATTTTTGGAAGTGAAAAAATGAAGTTTAAGTGCCTGGCCAGGACTTAAACCCTAGCTTAAAAACGGCATCTCGGATGCCGTTTTTTATAGGATAAAAACGGCACTAGTGATGCCGTTTTTAAACAAATTACTGGTGCCGTTTTTAACCAAGTAAAAAACGGCATCTGTAGTGTCGTTTTTTACTTGGCTAAAAAACGGCACCTGAGATACCATTTTTAGTTACAAAAAACGACATTGGAAATGACGTTTTTAGTTACTAAAAACGGCATCTCAGGTGCCGTTTTTCAATGTGCATATTTTGCCAAATAAGTTTCTGAAGTACATATTTTTATAATATTTTAATTTTTTTTGATTATTTTGAAAATTTTTCCTAAGAATATTCTGAACAATAATGTTAGATTTCTCCAACTTTACTGTTTGTTGCATTTCATTTGTGGTTGGGTTTTCAGAGACAAACTTGCCAACTTGGGGGCAGCCAAATATTTCCAGCACAGATTTTATTGTTGCGATTATAAAAGCTGCATTTGTAGATGAAAACAGAATCCACATTTACTTTCCTGGCGATTAGGTTGAGGCATGTGCAGGTTCTGGGAAATTTGGTTATCTCACTTATAAATGAATCTTCTACGAGAAAACTGCATATCAACAGTGGGACAGTGAAAATATCCCAACAGAAATTTCAAGCCAGACAAGCCTTTCGCCCTGATCTAACTCCTACTTGGGGTGATAAGATGTGTTTTTGTCAAGTCTCAGATAAAGGTGACCAAGATATTGAAGTATCGATTAATAAGACACGTCAACTTGGAAAATAACCGGGAAACTCTGAATATGTTTTTATTGTGTTTCCGAAGTTGCTGGCAGTTTCAGGTATGAATTCTAGTCAAATAATCTAGATACATTTCAAATTTACAACTGAAAATTAAGCATGGACGTTCAACTGAAAAGATTAAAATGTGTTTTGTCCTCTCAGTTTGACATAGGCAAATACTACTATTAGTGTGAGCAAGAGCAATCCAGACTCGGACCCAGATCGGGCCAAATTGGAAGCAGAGTTAACTAGGGTTCAGCCTATGATGAATGTTGACCAAGTAGCTAAAAGGGATTGTGTGCTGGTTGGTGCAGGATTGAGTCAAACCGACTCAAACCCACCAACCCTGGTGCAGCCAACATTAGCTGAACATGATTGGAATAAACGTAACTGAGGCACCATCGGCTTTATCAGGCAAATTGAGTCCATGTTATCGAGTCCATGTAATAATCGGGTATCGAGAATGTTCAATTAACTGCGAGCTCATGTATAAACCCTAATACAAAGAACACTTGAAACACTAATTTCTTCTAGGGTTTCTCCGTCACTTTACTGTTAAGAATCCAACACCAACCCAAATCCAAACTCAAACCCAAGAGATATATATTATCTTATAAGGTAATTAGTATGTGCAATCCAAGAAGTCAAATTCTAGAGTTTTCTTACTCTAGAATTCTTTTTGTTCTCTATCACTTGGAGAACTCTAGAAGATGTCAATATCTCTATTCTCTACAACCTTCCATCAAGTCCTATAAATATGGTGTTCATCACCGTCTCATGCATCTCAAGCAAGAGTTGGTCTCCACCACTACAAAGAGAGAGTTTTGTAATTGTGTTAGCTAGGGTATGTATTATTGTAATATATAGAGAGTTTTATATAAGAGTGAGTATAGTAGTAGAAAAAGTAATTGTGAGTGTGTCACATAAGGTAGATAATGTGTAAGTGTAAGTTGTAGTATTGTAACATATGTTGTTATAAATACAAGTTTACATGTCATCTATTTTCGAACATCTTCTACTCAACACTTATGACCTGAGCTTCCATATCCTAGAATCAAGAGAACTCCTGTTCCAACATGCGATCGTAGGTTTTCCGCAACTAGGAATATGACATGTTTAGTTACTTGATTAATGAGCAGTTTTCAAGACATGATATCATCATGCAAATCAGTTCAGTAGAGGCTCTTGGAACAATGATGAAATCTATAAATTTTCCTAGAGGAAAGATGATTATATCAACTCACCCAGGAAACCTCGTATATTTTTGCCCAGATGTTTATTGTGAATAGAACATTACCCAAATAAACAATTTACAAATATTACTATCGTGAGTTGTTGATTGATGGATCCTGAGGAGTGGACCATGGATATTTCATGCTTGGATCCCTCGGCATTCGCCTGAAGTTCAGGAATGGAGCCCAGAGGATGATCCTACATCAACAAACTCTTAATAAACACTACTAAAGCTGTACATTACGGAGTAGAGATCAATTCAATATAACTTATATTATAAAAAGTAATAAGCTTAGAGCTAAGCTGATCATAACAACCATATTTATGTGTATTAGCCTAAATGGAGAAATAAAGTGAGGATGAATATGTATCTTGAATATGCAATAAATAAAACAAAGAAATGAATTTTCATGTTTATGAAGGATATATGATCATCCATGTTTCATCAGTTTTTGTATTTTTAAATATGCTCTTAAAGGATAAATGCCAATTGAGTGACAAAAACATCAGTTATACAGCTGACTTTTATTATTATTATGAAGTTTATTTAAGTAGGTACGACAAAGGTCCATGATAATTATTTTCATAACCAAGGTGAATCAAATGTTTTTTTAATTATGTATTTTAAGAAAGACTATCTTCATGCAGAAATATCAATTGCAGGATTTATAAGAAAACAAAAAAAAGGCTCTTGCTGCTAGCTTGCTTATATTAGTAGCTTATTTCCTCCACAATATGGGCTATTGCAGCTCAATAAAATTTAAATGGTGGTCTTGAAAAATATATAATCAATGAAACTGGAATCACTATGTACGCTTCCTTCTTAATACTACATTGGCATATTGTTGTTAGTGCAGATTAATTGAACCTGGACGTTGAAAGAACAATCTGATCTCTAAATCTGTTTTTCGTGTAGAGATAAAGAAACAAGGAGTCACTAAGAAATTTTGTATATCATAATCAACTCTTAAATTTGAATATATACTAGTTTATTGTTGGAAATCTAGAAAGCTATCAGGGAGGAAATCACCATCTTTCTAGACTTGATTTTCTAGTCACACGCATTAAACATTTTTTGAATCCCCTTTTCTGATGTATGCAAACATTGGCTGTAATTTTATCAACCTTTGCTCATTATGATTTCTTCCTGTCATTTAGTTGTTTGACAAAAAAATGTAGGCACTAATTGTTACAAGATTCACAAGATGTTAGCATGTGGTTCTGGTCTTTTTAAAAGTAGATCCTAAAATGATTATCAAGGAATCATATGTACCTAAAATTATAAATTTGCAAATTATATCACCATTATAGATGTAGGAGAAATAAATTGAACATTCGAGTAGAAAACGAGAAAAAAATAACAAACCCTGTGAAGAAGAGAAAGACGCACAAGATTCATAAGATGTTTGCATGTGGTTTTGTTCTTTATAAAATTAGATCCTAAAATAACTATCAAGGAATCATATGTGCCTAAAATTATAAATTTGCAATTTATATCGCCATTGTAGATGTAGGAGAAGGAAATTAAACATTCGAGTTCAAAATGAGAAAAAAATGAACATACCCTGGGAAGAAGAGAAAGACACACATGAACTGCAGATACATCTCGAAGAATTTGCGCTTGTACCATCTCAGTCTAAGCCAATTCATGATGATAGGCTACACCTCACACGAAAATTAACAAAAATGTAGCACCTCAAGATAAACGAACTCAATCAAGAACCAAGAAAATCAAAGAGCGGGTGAATAATTCCACTCACCGGCATAACAAGGAAGTACCATACTGCAGCAATCCCCGATTGGATCAACAAGGAGTTCAAGTCCACCTCATAGTTGTTACTTCCCGTGACCGCAAAAGCTGGTTGGTCCACCATCTGTTGATGCCAACTTACAACAACAGCCATCACATCTTTGATAATAAAAAAAATCTAAGAGAATGAGAACCCCAGAAGAAGAAAAAACTGTTTGATATCTTACGGCGGTCAAAAGTGCTCCTAGTGGCAGGAAAGATTGTGGATTGGCAATGGATCGGACATCCGTCTTCTCGAGTAGACAGGAGACAATCCTCTGGTATATAACAAGCATTTCAAGCTGTAGTTAGCGGGAATTGTTTTGGGAAGGAGAGGGAGGCGGGGGGTTGGTGTTTACCTTGGATTTGTAGGAGGTGGATTGGTTTCGGCATTTAATCGAACGGGTGATGGGCAGTGGAAGCAAAGAGGAGTTGGAAGAGGAGGAGAAGGTGGACAGAGCAGGAGGGTGAGAGCAGTAGCTCATGTTGGATATTGGTCTTTTACTTTGTCCACGCCTTATCGTTATGGTGGTTATTTCGTTTTCTGGGTTGGGCCGGGTTGAGTACAACCACCCGAGTGGTGTGGATTTTGGGATAATGAGATAAACACTCTCTGCATGGTTCAAATGTCATCGATATCTTTCCGTGTAATGTATAATTTTTTTTTGTTCGAACGACACTCCAAAACTTCTTATTTCCCGATTTGTCATCTAGTATAACTATTCTTTTAGATGTCACTAAAAAATATGGTTAACAACCAAAATGTCATTGTATTTTCTTATTATTGAAGATTTACTACTCTGATAACATTTTCCGTGAGAGACGTTACTATTCCGTTAACATCGTTAAAAAATTATTATTTAATTATACAAATTCGTCTCTGAATAACTTAACAATTTTTTTATTTTTCCTCTTCTCTCTCTTTCCTCTCTATTATCTCTCATCTATAATATCTTCTATCTCTCCTCTCTTTGCTTTCTCCTCACTCACATCTCTCTCTTCTACTTCTCTCCTAAGAGGATAATTAGAGAGAGAAAAAGTAGAGAGGAAAGATGAGAGAGAAAGAGTAGAGAGAAAATATTAGAGGAGAGAGAAACAGTAGAGAGAGATAATATATTAGAGAAGAGAGTAGAGAGGGAAGAAAGAGAAAGTAGAGGGAAAAAGTTTGTTAAGTTAATCATGGCTGGATTTGTAAAAATTACAATTAAATATTAATTCTTTTAACATTATTAACGGAATAGTGAGATCACTAATGACGTAGAGAGAAAGTTCAGAAAAAATTAATAGAGTGACAAATCTGTAATGTTCAGAAAATATTATGATATTTTGGATGTTAACCATATTTTTTAAATGACATCTAAGAATTTAGTCATAAGTAGATGACAGACGGGGAATTGATTGTTTTTAGTGACACTTTAGCAAAAAAACTCAACTTTAAAATATCAATTCAGAAAAAACAATAACATTTTGGATATTAATCATTTTTAAGTGACATCCGAGAAAATAGTCATACTGGATGATAGATAGGGAAATAAGGTGTTTTGAACTCGCATACAAGCCAAAAACACTTTAAAGTCTGTTTTGCTAGTTTGCATAGTTTTTATTTCAAAGGGTTTATAGTTTATTTGTCTTAAATTTGTCTTTTCTAATATTAGAAATTAGCAAACATAAACAAGAATATGACAAACGTTGTTTTTGTTCGATCGGCTTGCATCATCCAGATTAGACCTGACATCTTAGAGTGTACATTTATTTTTGAAATTCCAATTTGTAATATACAAATATGCAATGTAACATGAGTTAAAACTTGATAAATGTAAAATAAAGAAATAAAACAGTATCATCAGTAGTGGACTGGGCCCTTATCATCCCAACGGACATTCATTAACAGAGCAGGTGTGGGCTGAATTCCTGAAAGCCTTAAATACTTGAATCTAATTATAATTTTTATTTCGAACCGCAACATCACATAATCCACACACTGCAGAAATAAATAAATAAAAGTTCCAATAAAAAGACTAATAATCAGTACCACCTAGGGGTGTAGATGATTGATTTTAAAGAAAGCTGGGCATGCTCGAGCTCGAGCTCGGCTCGACAACTTTTTGTGTGTTTGTCACTCGCTCCTTACTCGTTAGGGAAGTCAAGCAGAAATTTCAGCTCATGCTTGGCTTGTCCGTTGCTCGCAAGCGGCTCAACTTGATAAGAGATAAGAGTGTGATTTTAAATAGACCACGTCATTAGTTGTTACGAGTCTTGTACCCTAAAGTTCTAAACTCATAGCTGAAAAATATCCTAAAATGCAAACACCAATTATATATATTAAACACAAAATAAATATAAATTATAGAAAATGACAGTTTCTCCTCGGTTATTTAGATTGAAAAATTCTTAGTAGCTAAAATAATTATCTTTACACGTATATAAATAGACCAACATATCAAACAACTGACTCTAAATACAAAATAAACTAACAAAAAACGTCAACAAGAAAGACACTCGTCAATGACTTCAAACAAAGACCATAATTAATAAATATATGTTAAGATGCGGATCCACAAAACTACGTTTAAAAACAAAGAAATACCAAAGAGTTCACATCACACCACGCAAGACGTATACTTGCATGATTGATAAACTGAATTGCTATTCGTCGTCCTAAAATTACTTAAATCGTCACAAAAGATTATCATTTTGTCATTCTCTCATTTCTACTGTTATAATGCGACATTTTACCCTCCTATCATACATCTCTCTTCATCTTCCTCTTATAATCATAAAAAGTAATATTTTGGAGGTCAATAATGAGCCAACGGACGCCCCGGTGTACTCGAATCTGGTAAAATATCCAACATCTTTTTAATAAAAAAATAATAAAAAATTGCGGGCGTCTGACGGAGCCGCCCAGCGTAGGAGAGGGGCGTCTGGGTAAGACGCCTCCCCCTAGGGGGGGCGTTTTACCCAGATGCCCCGCCCAAGGGACGGGCGTCTGGCTAAGACGCCCCTATCCTACGCTGGGCGGCTCCGCCAGACGCCCACAATTTTTTATTATTTTTATATTTTTTTATTAAAAAGATAATTGATTATAAATTTAGATAATTGCTAAATTAATTAATTAATAAGTTAATAATTACTATATTCGGATGACCGATACCCCTTCGGTACACCGAATAGAGATTTCCAGAGAAATGTCAAAGCTATTGAGAATAAATATTCGGATAATCAGGTAGAGATAAGTAAACCGACCCAATGATTCTAGGAAGATCAAAAACTTACTGTATTTACGATCACGGCGGACCGATGGAAACTCGGTCATCCGCATGGAACATGTTCGGTAGACGGAAAAGCAAACGGTCGACCGTCCGACATCACCTTACAACGAGTTTTTGCAATTGATGAAAATTCAAAACAAAAAAAATCAGATTCAACAATTTCAAAATCCAAAAAATTTCCAGGGGCGCTGCCCCCTTGCCACCCCCGCCACCTCACCGGCGAGGTGGAACGATCTGTCGATGTGGTATTTGTAAGTCGGGAAGTTTTACCACCGGGGATTTTGGATCTTAAATTTTTTGAATAATAATCACTTCCAAAAAAACTCATTTTAATTTGACCCCGTTACCACCAAAAATCTTGCAACAAAACCTCAAATAATTTGAGATAACACACCGTATAATTTTAAGAATTTATTTATATTTTATTTTTAATTTTTTATTATTAAAAAATACGGGCGTCTGGGTAACACGCCTCCACCAACGTGGAGGCGCCTGGCTAGGACGCTGCCACCTTGGTGGAGGCGTCTGCTAAGACACCTCCACCATGGTGTATGCGTCGTATCCAGAGGCCTCAAACTAGGTGGAGGCGTCTTAACCAGACGCCCGAGTCGGAAAAAAATCCGTCTTCGTTACCTAGCCGGATCTAGGTGTTTCGCCAGACATTTTCGTGGTGTTGGTACTAGGAATGTGAGTAAAACCGAGTCAAATACTTTGTTTAAAGACACGGGACGAAATAGGTATTAATTGATTTGTTAAGTGCAAAAAAGTAATTTTTAGGACGATTTAAGTAATTTTCCGGTGACGAATAGTAATTCCGTTCATAAACTACAAACAGAAAGGAAAACACATATGATAACTATAAAAAAACCCAAAGCTAATAACAATGATACTCAATTACATTATAATAATTAGAAAAAATGGTAGTTGCATATATGTTCGTACTTGGGTCGATGGTGGTGACTGGTGAGCACACCAGAGTTGTTAAAACTTAGTAGCGAGAACACTAAAGCTGCAGTTGCTAAGTGACTTATGATTTGAACTTGTAACTCATATATATATTGTTGCATTTATGTTCATGCATAGCTAGAGGTGGGAGTAGTGTTGTGACGGCACGACACGAGCCCGGCGGGCTGGTCGGCCTTGCCATTCTCGACACAGCCCGGGAAACGAGCTAGGCATGGGTCGTGTCGTGCCGGCACAACACAGTAGGCTCGGTCCGTGCCATGTTTCTTAAATTTCTTACAAATGGGCCATGCCTGACCCAACACGGTCCGACCGGTCTGTCGAGCCAACACAACCCAAGTCCTAGGTCTATGCATATCAATGAAATATGATTACAGAAGTACGTAACAATGTTTTCAAGGGAAAAGAAGATGCATGTTGAATTTGTTTACCATCTATAAGCATATTATAGACTGCAGTGTAGGATCGATCGATGTAATGGTTTTAATTCTAATCACTTTTAGGGTTATTTGACTTCTACTTGCTCAATCAAAGATGTGCAGTGGAATTCAAACAAACAAGCAAATAAAGATAGAAATATACAAACCACAAGATGACCCGGAAGATTTTATAGAGGTTCGACCTCTCGCCCAATTCCTCTCTTGCAAGCTTCGTTTGATCTCCCTTGAGTTCCGTCTACGTCTTCACTATCAATCTCGTTCCGGGCCGAGATTAAGACTTTTACACCACAAGCTTCGCGAACAACCTCGCTAGCTTGATTTCTTCCTCTCACAATCCGAGAGGGAACACTTCAGGCTTTCAGTGAAATCTTTGCTTCTTGAACAACAAATGGGTGAGATAATACTCTCTAAATCTTGAGCACACTTTGAGTATGATTTGACTATGATCAAATGTGTGGAGTTTAGACTTAGAGTGGAGGAATGATGATTTCAAAGCTTGGGAGTTTCTCTCTAGTGTATAGAACAAATAGTAGTGAGTTGTGTAAATGTGTCATGACAACACCTATTTATAAGTTCTAAGTGAGTTATAGCCGTTGAGATTAAATGAGTAAGTGATTGTGTAAGAAACACAAAACAATGAAGTGCATGTCACATTACAAGACGAATTCGGTCGATCGAATCGGGCATACCGGTCGACCGGTTGGTCAAATATGGCTATAACTTAAGTTCACTTAAGTGAACAGTCGAATTAAATTGGGGATCAATCGACCGTTCAGAGGGTTTTAGTCTAGTAAAAGATGGATCAGTCGAACTAAGCGAATGGTCGATTCGACAGGAAATTTCCAGACACTTCTGGGTTCAAGGAGAAAATGAGTTTCGGTTGACCGAACTCTAGGAGACGTTAGACCGGAAAGTTCCAGAGTGTTCACGATGACTAAGTTTGTTTGATCGGTTGACCGCTAGGAAAATATCGGTCGACCGAAAGTCTGGTAAATTTGGGGTTTTGCGAAATCCGAACGTTGTAGAATAAAACAACTCTAACAATCACTTGACACGCGTAGACTGTCGAACAAAAGGCTCAAACGGTCGATCAGTTCAACACTTAGGCTAACAATATTAACAGACTCAATCGGTCGAATGAAGAACTCGTTCTGGTTGACCGATTTGGCACTGACAGTTCAAGTTTGGTTTAAGTGTTTTCCGATCGTTGTTTGGGTGATCTATTGAAGTCCAATTGTTGTGAAATTTTGTGTGTGACTTCTATAAGGAACCTAGTGTGTGTTTAATTAGTTTTTAGCTCAAGTATGCTCAAATACACATAGTTTCTAAGACTCAAAACAAATCAAGATTACATGTCTTCAAATGAGTTTTATTACACGTCTTGACTTGATTTCTTTTGTTCCTTGAATTTTGATCACCTGTAGAAGTTAGCACAATACAATATATATGTTATGCAATATGTGTGCTACTCTATATTGATTGTAATTAAGATTAGATTGATTAAATAATCAAAACATAGATTAAGGCCAAAAAACCAACATGCAACTCTAAACATAACCCCCAAATATTTGCTTTTATCACATTCCAAACCAAGACAAGCAATTGATCTTTAACAAGGCAAAACAATTAGGAATCACCATTATTACTTTACACAAGACAAACCCAAAAGTTTAAAACGCGAATTACATCTCTTAAACATTTATTACTTAAAGAAAAAATTCCTCAAAGAAAAGAAAGATGCCTAGGCTGGAGTAATATAACACACCTATGACTACAATATCAGTCACTCTGAGGACAAGCTTTTCTCTACTTGCTTCACAAACATTACCAGTGGAATTGAGCAACATCTAGTTTAAATACATTATACTTTTTGTGGTTCAAATCCCCTTAACACTATTTACTTGTCACCCACTCTCTCACTGGGAGTTTTTCCTTGGATCAAACTTGGATCTTGGAAACCTAATTGGTCTAAGAGAGTGAGAATAGCTTACATGTTTCCTCGATGAGACCATAGTAGTAGTAGTAGAAGAAGAAAAGACAACAAGGGAGACGACAGAGAGGCAGCGTGGCAATGAGTCGACGATAGGAGGGTTTGGAGTCAGCGTTAGGGCTTGCTTTGGATGGAGGGTTAGGAGAATTTTTTTTATATTTATTTGGGTTTGATAAATTGTGATTGGATACAATAATCGAGTCTAAATAATGTAATCGGGTAATTGGATAGAGTAATCAGATATTGAGCGAAAATGATCAGCTTGTGTTTGGCTCGTTTAGTTCGTCGAGCGGATTTTTTTGCTCGTGTGTTGTTCATTATTAACCGATTTAAATCTTGATCCGAGCAAAATTGATCGAATATTGAGAGATCCACCAATCCGGAATAAAAGTTTTGGAAGTCGTGGTACCACCCACACAGAAAGCATCTTCAGTACCGAATTCCTCCGCATATAATTTCAATTTATTTGGACAATGACTTATGGAGCAAAAGTCCAAATCCCTGGAATAAAATATGCAACACAGAGCATTAGGTAATGTCCATTAACACACACACAGTAAGACGAAAAGGCAGAGGCATGTCTCTTGGTTCTAGAGCTACAGAACGGAGATGTTGTTTGAGACAGACAAGTATTTAGCAACCACAACAATGTATTTGTTTTTGTAGGAATAATATGGCAAGTAGTATCCTATACGGCCAAATCCTGTCTGGAATCCCATGGGAAAAAAGATCAGTGGTTGGAGTTTCGAAGCTAACATATTCTACCAACACATTGTGCCACATCTCTCTCGCATGACCAACAAAAACATAAATTCCAAATAATGGGTTTATTCTTTGGGATTTCAAAAGTTTCCAATTTTGACTCAACAGTTCAACAGTTATAATTTCTGGTATTTCAACAACAACAAAAAAGAGGTAAGAATGTTTCTACAATAAGTTTTCTTTGACGAGTTCACATAACACTTGGATAGGCCGCATAAGCCCATGGGCCTATTATTTTCTTATACTATGGGCTGATTGCGATTACTGGGGGGGGGGGGGAGTACACCAGTCACTAGAGCATCTACAAATTTTTATTCTCTCCTTCATCATTACTAGCCAATAATCTGTTAAAGCAACCGTCCAAACTTTGGAATAAAGTAAGCAACTCGGATCACATTACACTCCGTCTAACCCTACAAACCAAACAGCAAGTTAAAAAAGGCAGAAGAATATTTTCTTTATCGTACCATGACCAAGGAGAGGCAGGCAGTCTTTAGCAGCCAGAATAATATTATCCCGAAAAATAACATTATTAGGCCAAAACAAAGAACAAAGTTGCTCTTAATGTCTGGAGCAGCACGATAAAGGAAGGTCAATGGTTGGCTGAATCAAATCTAATGTCGGCACCAACTCAATCTAATGGTCCCAAACATGCTAATTCCTTGCTAACTGCTAACTGCACGACGTTATGATAAATTAAAAATAAAACATCTTACATTTTAGCTCATATTATTATTAGAAAGAAAAAATAAGATTCATATTTTTATTTCCCAAGATGGTATGACTGTGAGAAACATCAACACTAGCATGAATCATTCAAATTAATTCTGGAAGGTAATGTTGTCACAAACCATTTAATGCGAGATATTATGCGTTAACACGTTTAAGTTGATATTTATTTAGGGAACATGAGCCTTTTCGTATAGTACTTAACTGGCTCTGTGCATGCACGTCAGCCTCGAATAATTTGGTGGACATAACTAAAGAATCATATATATATATATATATATATATATAACAAAAATAACATTGTCTTCATAATAAGCGTCGAAATGGAATCCGACCCATTTAAGAGGCCTACAACTAAAACCCAAAGACAAGATGATAACTTATAATTTAGACAAGGATCCAAGTGAATAGGGGCCCAGAGGTTGGATGGACATGGTTGGGTGGTAGCATATGACCTTAAGTTAGGGACATCTGTCTACCAACAGTGACACCATTTACCAAAGAGAAATGGGCATTGCACCTTGTCTGAGGGGATACTCTGATTGATTCCCTTTCCACCTCGCAGTGAATCCCAGGATTCATGCTTTTTTCCTGGGATTTTATATATCTAAATTAATGTACTTTTGGAGGAGTAAATGAATGCTGAAGAGATTTAGAAAATGATGTGTAATAATGACAGACATCCATTTCATCGGCTTCTCCTTGTCATGAATCTACCATGTATACTTGGAGTTCAATTTGCTACAAGTGCTTGCAAGCTAGTTGAGTGTGTTTCTCCTTAATTCTAATCATTCACCCATGATATTACCTTCCACCTTTTTCTCCACTTATATTTGACATATATTGAAAAATTTCTTCCAAATGATTATGATGGCTTAAAGTTTCTTGCACTAAAACGTATACTATTTGGAACGTATAAGCAAGTAAACGCATTACCTGATATTCATTTATAAGATATATACATGTCCTTTTTTTTGCAATTTGTATATCCTGTGAAGTCCTTAAGAGTCGAGATTAATTTTTTTATTCAAAATGGACTGTATTGAAAATGGTGACAAAATACTAAAATAGTTTCCCATCGTTCAAAATTCAAGTCCTATGACGTTACATAAGAGTTGTATTCATTATCTTGCCCCTAACCGGTTTAAAAATCTAGAGGATGGTAGAACAACTAAATAAGTTTTATGATTCCGTTACTATTTGATTGGACCATGGGTATGTGACTACAACTTATAATTCCACTCACGCACACAGAAGTATGGGTATGTGACTACAAAATAGACACAAAATAATTCCACTCACGCACACAGAACTCAAACTCAAATTCGAAATGCATGGCACAGTATAACAGAATCGTATCCACCAACTCTTGCCTGATTGCTTACAATTAAATATAAGGAACAGAACAACATGCACATCTCTAAGAACAATTAAGTAATAACATTCTGGTAAAATGTAATTTTTTTTGTGAAGTGGGCCCACAGGGGTTACTTGTTAGTTGTTACGTGGGCTTCTAACGGTCGCATGAAACAAGAAAAGAACCCAAAGCATGAAGATGGGGAATATCAGATGTTTCGATTCATGTTACTGCAACAATCCAATTGGAGAAGACAGAGATATGTTGCGGTGAGCTCGACAGACAGCAACGAGAGATAACAAAAATAATAATAAGAGGGGAGAAAGTTTAATTATTTGAGTATATAAAAAAATTATGATACGTAGATATATATAACATAACAAAACATAGGATGATTTACTGCACTCAATTGCAGAAAGTGCACGCGCAGGGAATGTCCTCCATTCCCTCCAATAATTATATCACTCTTTTACTAACTTTAACAACGACATCATTAGAAGCATAACCGGAAGCAAACATGTCATGTGCATATGACACCAAACACTAACCCCCATGCCTCCTTCGACTTCCCAATCGCACCTCTCGGTTAATAGGGTCTGGGTTGCTATTATTAGATTAGATGGATGGAAGGGTGAGGATGGGCAGATGGATGGAAGAAGCCCAGCACAAGAGAGTGGGCAGCAACAGTCCACCCAACTTTAATCATCCCTTTCACTCACTCTGTCTGTCGTCTATGTTTCGTTTTCATTTTTATTTCTTCCAGTGGGCTACAGCCACAGCAAAAAGGAAGAGCATAAGTCCCCACTATTCTTGTACTATAAAAAAGTGAACTCGGATTTTTGTTTATTAAAAATGTATATTGCACTAATACCTTTTGTTTTATCATTTTTGCATTGAAATAAGCCATAGAAGCTACCAATTTGTATGCTTGAATGCATACTATTATGTCACATATACTCTTCAATTATATTATTTAGTTTACACTTTTAATCTGTTCATTTATTGGATCATGTCACGACACGTATACCGTTGCTTTTGCTCTAACATTGCAACATTTTGACCTTATTTCAAGAGTCCATGATCTACTTTAGGATAGTAATTCAATCAACACATGTGCAAGTGGTTTAATACTTGTTTTTATCCATATGTAACATGGAGACATATGGTTAGAATCCCAATTCCACAATCTAGATCCCTCATTCTTTGCACTAATTGATTTACCTACAACTTTGTTACTATAGTACCACCTCTTTTAGAATATTAAAATCATATCACTTAGAGACATTTATATTTACATTAAGTTGACCTTAAAAGTTAAAACCAACGGTCATAAGATCAATGATTCTTAGCATGAGCAAAGAGACCCATGGTTATAAATCTAATATATGTTGGGGTGACATGACAAATTTATTAATTAAATGAAAGAAATTTAGAAGAAAAAAATGTGAACAACAAATCAAACGAAATTGGAAATATGTTCCTGTAAAACCACGGATATTCGAAGCCACAAAGTAAAGGAAACCCTCCTATTTCTGAAATCAATTTTTTAGGCAGGTTCAATTTCTTAGAAGACGAGGTCCTAAAAACGGAAACGAAGGGGTGCCCATGCAAAAATCCTCACAACACAAACGAGAAGAAAGAGAAAGGAGTGAAAGAAAAGAAAGTCCAAGGAGAAGCAGCAAAACCAGAAGAGCTGGAAAGATGGAAGTGGGCGTGGGGGGGAGACTTTAAAATGCTCCCGAGGAAGAGAGAGGCAAGCACATGCATGTAGGCTTTCCCAACATATCAAATCTCTTTGATTTCTCTCCTCCTCCTCCTCCTCCTCCTCCTCTACCTCCCCGCCACGGCCACCAGCAGCACCACCTCTCTTCCACACCAACCACTCATTTTAAAAAAAACATAAACCTCAAACTCCTCAACCCAACCCCCTCCCTTTTTATATTTATTATTATTATATTAAACAAAGAAACACAGAGACGTTTGTTTGTGGGTTGGGAGTCCGCAACTCCCCATGCTCCGGTAACTCCACTCCTGTTCGCTCCATACAATACCACCACACATGCTCCTACACCTCGAATCCCTCACTCCTCCTCCTACTCCACCCTCTTATTATTAGTATCACTCTTACATCTCTTCTTTCCTAGCAACCCAAACCAGTTGAAAGATGATCACCTTGGTCGACTTCTACCACGTCATGACGGCCATGGTGCCGCTCTACGTGGCGATGATGCTCGCTTACGGGTCGGTTAAGTGGTGGAAGATTTTCACTCCCGACCAGTGCTCAGGCATCAACCGCTTCGTCGCTCTCTTCGCTGTGCCACTCCTCTCCTTCCACTTCATCGCCCAAAATAACCCTTACACCATGAGCTTCCGCTTCATAGCCGCCGATACGCTCCAGAAGCTGATCGTTCTGGCAATACTCACCGTCTGGACGAAGCTGAGCAGCAGGGGGAGTTTGGACTGGACTATAACTCTCTTCTCTCTCTCCACCCTTCCCAACACCCTCGTCATGGGGATTCCTCTCCTCAAAGGCATGTACGGGGAATTCTCCGGGAGTTTGATGGTCCAGATTGTTGTGCTCCAGTGCATCATCTGGTACACCCTCATGCTTTTCCTCTTCGAGTTTCGTGCCGCCCGGATGCTTATTACCGAGCAGTTCCCTGACTCCGCTGGTGCTATTGCGTCCATTGTTGTTGATCCCGACGTCATGTCGCTCGACGGCGGTCGCGACGCGATTGAGACCGAAGCCGAGGTTAAGGAGGACGGTAAGCTCCACGTCGTCGTCCGCCGCTCCAACGCATCTCGCTCCGATATTTACTCTAGAAGGTCGATGGGATTCTCCGCTACTACGCCGAGACCGTCCAATCTTACCAACGCCGAGATTTACTCGCTGCAGTCGTCCAGGAACCCGACGCCGAGGGGGTCCAGTTTTAACCATAATGACTTTTACTCCATGGTTGGTGGACGGAGCTCAAACTTCGGTTCCGGTGATGTGTACGGGATGGCGGCGTCGAGGGGGCCCACACCAAGACCGTCTAATTATTATGAGGAAGAGTCTGCCGTTGGTGCCGCCGGGAAAGGCAGGTTTCATTACCATCTTCCGGTTACGGCACCGAATCAGCCACCTCAGGCTGCCGCAATGCATTATCCGGCGCCCAATCCAGGCGTCTTCTCGCCCACCGGTGGGGCGCCGAAGGCGAATACGGTTTCTACTCTGCAGGGTGCAGGGAGTGGTGGTACCGCCGGCGTGGCTACGGCTGCCGGTGGGAAGAAGGTTAATGGACAGGTGGCGAAAGCGGAAGAAGGTGGTGGTGGGAGGGATTTACACATGTTCGTTTGGAGTTCGAGTGCTTCTCCGGTTTCGGATGTGTTCGGTGGACACCAGGAGTACGGTCTCGGTGCGGCCGATGCCGTTGCTTCCGCTGGTGGAGCTCCGGTTAAGGAAGTCAAAATGGTGGTTTCCCCAAGCAAAGGTAATTAAGTTGGTTTGATCAAGTTGAGTACTTGTTAATTACAAATGTTTTCTTGAATTTTAATTGTGTTGGCTTTAGACGGGCGGAGAAGTAGGGAGGAGTACTTAGAAAGAGATGAGTTCAGTTTCGGCAACAAAGGCCCCAAAGACGGCGGTGTTTCGGAAGAGCTGATGCAACAGCAAGGAGTGCACAACAGCAGCAGCAGCAGCAAAGCCCTGATGGACGATGGTAAGCCTCCTCCGGTAGGCGGACCGAAAGCCATGCCACCTACCAGCGTCATGACAAGGCTCATTTTGATCATGGTCTGGAGAAAGCTGATCAGGAACCCCAACACCTACTCCAGCTTAATCGGACTCACTTGGTCACTAGTCTCATTCAGGTCACTTGAACTATTCTTTTTGGTTGTTTGGTGAAATCCAGTAACATTCGATTCCAATTCCCACATCGCACGTTGTTGGGGCGTTACCCGAATCATAAATGTTTGTTGGATTTGGTTGCAGGTGGCACGTTGAGATGCCGGCAATTATAGCAAAATCCATCTCCATACTGTCGGATGCAGGGCTGGGAATGGCAATGTTCAGTCTTGGTCGGTATCCCACTCTTGCAAATTTTACCCTTTCATTTCATTTCGTTTCCTCGCGTCACTCTCTTTAACACAAACAACCAATTTTAACTCCCACTGCACGACATTCCCACATTGGTTGATCATTTATTAAGACAATTGATTGATTATTTGTTTGTCCGAAAACAAAAATAGGGCTGTTTATGGCGCTGCAACCGCGGATCATAGCATGTGGGAATTCTGTGGCGACGTTTGCCATGGCCGTGAGGTTTCTCGCAGGTCCAGCTGTGATGGCCATTGCTTCAATTCCCATTGGATTGCGTGGTGTTCTCTTACGTGTCGCCATCGTACAGGTCCCTTGTCTACCCGCATTTATTCTGTCATCTCTTCCTTTCCATCCATCTCGTCACGTCTCACCAAATCCTTTTTGTTCGTTCCAGGCGGCTCTGCCACAGGGTATTGTTCCCTTTGTGTTCGCTAAGGAGTACAATCTGCACCCTCAGATCCTCAGTACAGCGTAAGCATTTCGTCACATTCCAGTACATATTTGACATTCAACTTCAAAAATTACGTTTCACACAATTATAATATGATAATTTTATTAGTAACTTTTATTTTAATAAAAAAAGCATTACTCACAATGTGAGTTTGTTCAATACTTAATTGGGTAGAGTTGGGGACACGGGTTTGATCTCTTACCTTCGTAACAACCAGATAGCCCACTTAAATAATTGAAACGAACTCTACCATTTGTATATAAAAAAAGGATTTCCATAAGGTTTTAATTTTATTTAATGTTTTTGATGCAGTGTTATATTTGGGATGCTGATAGCACTGCCAATTACTCTGGTGTACTACATACTGTTGGGCATCTAAGAAGAGTCTACAGATGACTTAAGCACATCTCTATCAAATCTTAGTCAAGTTGACCGGACCATGCTTGGTCTTACATGTTCTGTTATCCAGTGGGAAACGCTTTTGAACAAATCTGGTGGTGGATTATGGGAGGAAGATAAGGTTTTAGGCTAGAAAGGGAATTATTATATAAGCAGTGGAGCACTGTGTGCATGTATTTGTGTTTTTCTTTTCTTTTTTTGGGTTTAATCTTGGGTTTGGAGGGAAGAAAGGCAGAGATGTAAATTTCTATGTGTTCATTTTCTACATCCACTCTACCAAATGGAATGATGCAGTTGGTTATTTTGTCTTGTTTGGTTTTGTTTCTCGATCATTAATGAGTGGCCAAAACATGCACTGTTGGATTGGTTTAGAGCTATCCAACTAGCAACAGTGGACAAGAGGCAACCACTTGTAAAATAGTTGGAATTAATGAGCACACATGTAGTGGATATGAAGTGAGTTGAATTGATTTGTAATGGAAAAGTGAGCCTTTTGATCGCCTTGCCTTTCCATTGGAGAAAATGCCGGATGCTTTCTGGCTTTCCGCAATGGAAATCCGTAAAAAAGCAGAGTGGGTAATAAAGATTGTTCCTTGGACTCTGTGTTTACAGGTGGACCTTAGAATCCGTTCCAAACTAAATGAACTGTATTTTTTATTTAGGTTACCGAGGGGTGAGAAAATATATTCTTTCCTTGAATACAACAATTATCTCTCCATTTTTTAATTTTTTTAAGAAAACTAAGTGTTGGCCGTGGATTTAGTTATTGTTGATTTTCAGATGTTGAAATTCTGAAATAAATTTGTTTTCTTTTAAACAATATTCGAACCGCCGTTGGGATGGTTTATTGCCAAGTTTTTATTCAAATTCAAGAAGATGATTAATTCAGTAGTCTTTTGGGTCTACTTGTTGTATGTTACATATTGATTTTTGTTTTGCTTCGTTTGTAATACATGGATGTGTTTGGGTCTGTTGCTAGTTTAATGGTGGTTAATTTTGTTCAAAAACTTATTTTAGTTTTACAGTGGTATTTGACCTAGTTGTGATAGCCACGTATAAATATTTTTCTTTCCAAAAGACTTGCTTTTGCAATGCACTAATGTTTGAATTCACAATATTTGAAGCAACTAAAGGTAATCGGAGCATTTGACATTATTTGGTTACACGAATGAACAACTTTTATAATTTCTGGTAAATTTCAGCAGTAACCACAAATAGTCGAAATTATTTTCTATCAAATTCCAATAGCAATCACAAAAAATAAAAAATAGTCAAAAGGAAAATTAATTCGGTTAGATTCATTTTCCATTAATTTTGACTCTAAGAATTCATTTTCCACTGATTTCTTTGGCACAACCTGTGTTGCCGATGAAGTGAGCCAATGCAGTGTTGGCCAGAGGTGGTGTAACATCCCCGAACAGTGGAAAATTTAAAAATCAATGAAACACGAGGATAAAAAACCATCAAGAGTGATGACATTACTCGAAGAAATACTCAAATATATCTGGCGCACCATATTACATAAGAGTTTGTCAAAAGAGTGATTACATCTAATACGAAAAACATAATACATGTAATCACGACAACCTAAAATAGGCAGACAACAAGATCCAGTCCCAAAGTGCAATCTCCCTCGGTCACCACCCGTCGGAACCTAACGCGGTCCTGAAAATAAACATAACAACAATGCCTAAGTTTCCATAAGGAAACCCCGTATGACAAACTTGTAAGTTAATCGGTCACTAATCTAGAGGGGGGTGAATAAATTATCTCCTAATTTTCTTAAACAATTGCACAATTAAAACAATAAGGGAAAGAATGCAAACCACAAGATGACTCCGGAGATTTATAGAGGTTCGATCACACCACCGTGATCTAGTCCTCTCCTCAAGTTCCGATCGATCCTCCGATCCCTACTCGAGAATTCACTATTATCTTCGTTCCCAGTCGAAGATAAACCCTCTTACAATCGGAGCCTTGCGAACACCCTCGCCTTGCTCGAATCTCCTCTCACAACCCGAGAGGGTGCTTCCTCGAAGCTTTACAACACAATGGAAATTGAAAGTGTTTGTTGAACTCTAACTTGAATGCACTCAAGGATATGATTTAAGCTTGGAGTGAATTTAGTGGAAGTATGAGAGTTGGTGGAGCTTTGAAGGCTTGAAGATTGAGAGCACAAGAATATGATTGATATTTTGCAAGTAAGGTAGTGAATGTGTCTCTTAAGTGAAGCTTATATAGCCTTCAAAACAAATAGAGCCGTTATGGTGAGTTGGTGAGGATTGGACAAAGTGAAAACAAGATGTGACTTAAGCTCGGGCAGAAATCGAGACAGGTTCGGTCGACCGTTGGAAACACGGTATTCCGAAGTAGTGGTCAGAAACAAGAACTCGGTTAACCGAATATAGGTCGGATAACCGTTTACCAACTACCAGTAGCTTTTTCCAAATATCGGATAATTGATTTCGGTTGACCGAGATCACTTCGGTGCACCGTTCAAGAGTGGACAGTAAAGATTTGGTGTGACTCGGTGATCATGTTCGGTAGACCGTGATATGTTCGGTAGACCGATACATGTGCAGGTTTTCAGCTGACATTGTATGAGAAATTGGTTTATCGATAACGGTCGAAATATTACGTGGAAAAATAGCCGTTATGATCATACATATACCAATGCTTCGGTAATCCGAAGATCTATCGGTAGTCCGGTATGGAAGTTTCAAGGATATGGCTAAACGACAAAATATAGGTCTGGTGGAGTTAGTTGTGCCACGTGGGCCAATAAGATGAAGTCGTTTTTAGGCCAAAAGACACATAGAAGTTCGGATGACTGATTACTCTTCGGAAGACCGAATAGAGATGTCCAGGGAATTATTCGAAGCTACTGGGAATGGGGACACGGTCGACCGGATAAGGTTCGGTACTCCGAAACAAGGATTCCAGGAGATCAAGTTTTCTACTGACTCTAGGAGACGGTTGACCGATTATGTTGCGGTACACCGAAACAAAGGTTCCAGGAGATAAGAGTTTACTGACTCTATAGGGAACGGTTCACCGAGAGACACTCGGTTATCCGTTGTGAACCTGGTTCGGTAATCCGATAAGGTAACGGTCGACCGAGATAGACGGGTTTATCCTTTCGTGCATCAAGTGTACATTTGATCCTATAACTCAAATAAATGGAAAATTACATATGAAATCCTTGAGCTTTGATTACAAGTCTTGAGCCTTGATCTTGAAGTTGATTAGTCCATTGGTTTGATCACCAACATTGTTAGGAATACACAATATCTTTGCAATTTGATAATATGATTTGTGTGATGTTGTAATTGAAGTTATGCATAATAGTAGTTTGTTAACCATCAAAATTAAGATTAAATGGTCAAAAAGCCAACAAAACTCACCTATATGCTCTATCATACCAGTATAGCATGTCATCAAATACAAAGCAGTAAAACAAATTCTCAGTTTCTCACCAAGGCCAAACCGAATATCCGTTCTACGATCGTTCCCGCTGCCACACAGGCCCTGCGGTCTACAACCGCCACCGCTGCCACACAGGCCCAACGGTCCACAACCGCCACCGCTGCCACACAGGCCAACGGTACACAACATCACCGCCGCCACACAGGTCGCACGGTCCACAACCACCAATGCCACACAGGCCACACGGTCCACACATCGGGTCTCCGTAGAGACCTACCGTAGGCACATACGGTCTAGCAGACAGTACGCAACACATCCCCATACACGACTACACAAGCCAAGTGATCGGTGAGGAGGCGTTCACACTTCCGCGTAGGTAGAATCAGATCTGAAAACATCGTGGTCCACCACCACAACAACGTAGTCGTCGCTCATGTCGGTCCATCACCGGCGCCACACAGACCGCACGGTATCTCACTCGATAGGTGCCCAATCGAGTGTAGGATTTCGTGTCCCTATGTATGTATATATTTAAAAAAAATTAATACAACATACAAGATCAATTTTCATATTTTCAACAATTTCTATGTACATTATTTTGTGTTTATTCTAATAACATGCAACCCTACATTTATTGAAATAAACCACAAAGGTAGAATCATACCTAAAGGTTCTCTAAAACCTTTTGAAGATCCGGAGTTGCGTTGCACGTTGTGTCGTCCACGGATTTGCCTCCGAGTGTTCACCAAACTCTAAACAATATTAGAGAGAAAGAAGCTAGTTAATCAATCTCTAATAAGGCTTAGAATCTAGCTAATAACCCCGTAATTTTTTTATATAATAATAAAAATAAAAAATTTTCGAAATTTAGGAAAAATTTGAAATTTCGAAATTTCGAAATTTCGTAATTTTTTTAACTATGTTTTATATATATATATATTTGAAAATAAGTTTTGTAATTGTTATTAATTTTTAAAAAATTTTAATTGTGTTTTTAATTTTTTGCTGTATCGACCTCCAAAATGTTTGTAATGTGTGTACACCCTACGAATTTTTGACAACGTTACCAATTTTTTGTTTTAATTAGTTTTATGGTTTGTTTAATATTCAGTTGTAAATAATTTATTATTTTAACTAAGAATTTTTTGTTTTTATATTGTATAAAATACCCTAACAATTCAATACACACCGAGTTATCGACGTGATTTGGAGGTCGTTTCTTGAAAAAATTAAAAACAAAATTAAAATTTTTAAATAAATAATATAAATTAGAAAACATATTTTGAAAAAAAAAAGATTTCAAAAAAGATTACAAATAATTAAAAAAAAAACAGAAGAAAAAAAACTAAAACAGAAAACCGAAAAAAACAAAAACAATAAAAGAAAATAAAAAAAGTCCCAGATTTTAGTCGTAGTGTTTTGATGTTTTGATTTTTTTAAAATCGTTTTAACTATGTTTTTTATCATATTTGCTTTCAAAATATGTTTTCTAATTGTTATTAATTTTTAAAATTTTTTAATTGTGTTTTTAATTTTTTGCTGTATCGACCTCCAAAATGTTTGTAATGTGTGTACACCCTACGAATTTTTGACAACGTTACCAATTTTTTGTTTTAATTAGTTTTATGGTTTGTTTAATATTTAGTTGTAAATAATTTATTATTCTGACTAAGAAATTTTGTTTTTATATTGTATAAAATACTCTAACATTTTCAATACGTCGGGTTATCGACGTGATTTGGAGGTCGATTATTGGAAAAATTAAAAATAATTTTGAAAAATTTAGAAAAATAATATAAATTAGAAAACTTATTTTGAAAAAAAAAGATTTAAAAAAAGATTACAAATAATTATAATAAAAAATAAAAACAGAAAAGAAAAAACAAAAAAAACCGAAAATAAAAAAAAAAAAAATTTTGGCGGGAACACGGATCGCGATCGGAGTACTTTTGGAAAAAAAAAATTTTTTTTCCTAAATTTCGAAATTTTTTTATTTTTATTATTATATAAAAAATTTACGGTAATAACCCCTCTTTGAGCTCCTGAGATTTCTATCTCCTAAACTCAAAATTACTAAGAGAAATTCGTGGTGGTTAGATGAGAGATTAATGAGAGAAAGATTTTTGCATTAGTATTAAACAAGTAGGAGTAGGAGTCCTTTTATAGTCTCCCAAAACATCATTTTCAAGAGCTATTCTTTAGTCATGATCTCTTGCTTATTCTCTCCTAAAATTAATCTCTAATTTCCACATAAGCATCCACAAAAAACGTTTTAATTAAATCTGGAATTAATCCACTCATGATTTGATTAATGTCTTAATAATTCAGGCAGAATCGTTCTTGTTCGGTGGACCGAGAATTATTCGGTTAACTGAACCGTTCAGTTATAATACGTGTTCAGTGCACCGTGAGCTAGACGGTCGACCGAATCCGTATGAGAAAAATTCCCTGAAAGAATTCGGACGAACCACGTCTTTTACTCGGTCGACCGTTGACCCACCAGAATCGCTCCGGGGACATAGTCATCGGATTACCGTGTCACCTTCGGTCTACCAAAAATACTACTTCTCGGTTGACCGTGCAAACTCGGTTAACCGAACCCGATAGTCCATGCACTCCAGACAATTTTGGTCAACCAATGCGCTTACCCGTTCCCTATTCGGTTAACCGATCCGAAGATCTCCGGTCGACCGAACCATGAACGGTTCACCATGATTGACCCCGATTTTTCCATTGTCAAATTTTGGATTTATTTCCAACAATATTTGATCTTTTGGGATTTTTAGAAATTCACATATTATGTAATATATTATCCTATGTAATATTAAATTATTACACCCCATAATATATACACCTCATATGAATTTATTATGATTCTAATTATGTCAATTCTCATGACATATTGATTTTATTCATTCACCACATGTGTCCTATTTTCATATGAAACCCGACACATTATTTGAACTCAAAATCAAGCCTCTTGTTTCCCAGTTTTGTGGTGTGACCTATAGGAGGATCTAAACTAAATTGGCAGTGATATTAAACACTTAATATCTCAAACTATAAGTGGTATCTAGCTACACATTATAGTTACCCAATAAGCATAGATGTCTTTGTTCCACTCGAACCAAAACACGATCTATTTAGTGATGTAAGTGCACCACTTGTGTCCGTCCATTGCCTCATGATATTAAGAATATATACAAACTAGAAATGTGTCATCTTTGTATTATATTCATTTCTTAATCTCTCTAAACTAATTATAACCATGTAACTTAACTCAAGTTACATTATGCACATTATAATTTAGCTTTATCAAGGGGCCCACTAATATCATCACTCAATTAAGAGAGACAATGATAATCTTTTGACTAGCTATCTTTTCCAGCACAAGTCATGCTCAACCAACTATTGTCTTTATCACTACACTCATTGATAGTTTTTTACAATAATCAAATTAAGCACTTCTTGAGTGAAAAGATATAAGTCTCATATCTTAGGATCCAAGACACAGTAAAACATTAATAACACGAAACACAATTCCATAATGTTTTACTTGTTAGGTCTATTCAATATATAAAAGTAATCTTTTCCTCTTTTATATACTCTTGTCGTCAATTATTTGTAGAGCTACAACAATCGATAACCAACAAGACAATCTTATCTCGGTAATTAATGTTCCATGTTAATTACCATGATTGTGAATAACTTTTGATTTATGTAAATCATTATCTTTTAGGATTCTACGGTTAAGGACCAAACACCTCTTCCTTAACACTTCCAAAAGAAGAATACCATAATTGATGCATTGCATACATTGCATCATATGTCTTTCATTTAGATTACTTTTACATCAATAAATGCTACTAAGGTATGTGTTTAGTCTTATTTACAGAATACAGGGACCTGAATGCAATTTACCAACATTCCGAGCATAAACGTGTGCAAAAGATTCACTTCTATCATAAAGACCGAATTCAAGTTTATCGGGTTTCAATTGGAAATGCATCCAAGCATAAAAGCATTCAAGGAGCTAATCACAAAAAGGCCAAGGACCTAATTGCAAAAGAAAAGGATCAAGTTATTTTGTTGGAAAAGTCAAAAGAAAAATTAACTATAAATCTCCAACAATGGAAGGAATTAATCCGGAGCTCAAGACAATGGAAAGAAATCATCCAGACACGCAAATAAAGATCAAATCATACCATAAACGCGTGACAAAAATCCTGATTAAATCCGACCAACGTGGGAGGCGAATCCGCCGCACAATACACATGATGTGCGGCGATTCCGCCGCCCATGGGTCGATCCGTGTGTCCCAATTTCGTCCACTCGTGTATGGACACATGTACTATCCAATTCTATACCTAAGTCCCTTGTAGCAACTATAAATAGACCCGAGAACGATGTAAATAGGGTCCTTGGTTGTTGTTCTTCCTTTTGTTCCATTTCTGGTCTTCAAATTTCTGGGGCATCGTCGGCATCTCTGGGTGGTCGCATTGAGCTACTGGAATCTCCGAGAGCGGGCGGCGAACCCGACTGAGCATTGCGGAGGTAACGTTTCTTGCCCTTCTCGTAAAATCTGAATAGTTGAAAAGTTTCCTTTCGTAGAATTGCACGTGTTAGGGTTACAATTCCATAATTGGCAATAATTCAACTCTGACCTAAAATTGGCAAAATTAGAAAGACCTTAGTGCATGCATCATATAATGTTTTGCTTGCATTATTCTTGCTAAATTCTTGCAAATTAATACTTGTTGAAGATTGCTGGAGGCAAGGTACGTATCGAGGTTTTTATCGATTGCATTAGAGCATATAATTTAGCTGCATACAACCTTGCAATTGCCCCCATTAAAAGGACCATTGTTTGACTATCTTTGCTAGATTTAAGTTAAACTATCTTAAGGGCAACTCCGTAGGAAAAGATACGGTGGGGATTTCATCACCCTCCCGTAGCCCACAAACCACAATCCTGAAGTGTCGCCTAAGCCTAAAATTTAAAATCAATTAGACATTGGCCCCTAAGGACTCGGACTCAATTAAGGAGGAGATTGGTTTGACTTGCTATGACCTGAAGCTAATTGAACTCAATTTGGTGTCTAGAAAGTGTTTTTGTGTCGACGAAAGTCTTCCAAGCGACGTGGTTGTCTAATTGGCACCGACTCTGTCGGAAGCGCCCCCACTAGCTATACACTAACTGGCCAACTTGGTTTGATTGGTGAGGGAGGTGAATCAAGCAAATCAATTCGACTCAACCAGTTAGGAGTCGTCTAGATCTAAGTGACACTAGGTCTAGGATTGTTTTGACCGTGCTTGTTCAGGAAATTTCTGACCAACCCTAATTTTTATCCTTTAGAGTTAAGTTTCCCTTCTCGTCTGAGTCTTCTTTCCTTTCTCATCCTTACCTTTCTATTGTTTGTTTCCTTTAAAATAAAATAAAAAAAAATAAAAAAAAATAATTTTTTTTTTAAAAAATTCAAAAATTCAAAAAAAAAAGAAAGAGTAATTGATTCTTGGAATTGAATTTGAAATTTAAATTTCGAATTCAAATTCAAAAATTAATTCAAACCGGTGCACTCAGATTTGGGTGCGGGATTTAAGCAATCGACTCTCACGAGTTTATCTGGATTCCAGTCTAGAACTTAACCCCAACCCATCTGTTGCACCACCTCACCCGGATCTAATGGGTGAGAACGTAGTGGACCCGCCTGTTGCGCAACCTATAACTTTGAGGGATCGGTGCTACCCAACGATGGCTGCTCAGCCATCGTGCATCGTCATGCCCACCATACCGGGTCGCGACTTCAAACTTAAGGCACAATACATGAGTATGCTGCCTAAGTTCACCTCTAGGGAAGACCCATATCTCTTCCTTAGAGAATTTGAAGAAATCTGCTCTCTTATGCAATACCAGCATATCCCTGAAGAGGCAGTGCGTCTGAAATTCGTGCCTCTAGCACTGAAAGATGACGCTAAGAAATGGCTATATAGTCTAGCCGAAAGATCTATTAGAAGTTGGGCCGAATTTGTTCAAGTTTTCTTAAAAAAATATTTCCCCAACCATAAGACTATGAAGATTAGGAATGAAATTGTTGCATTCGTTCAGTCTGAGAGCGAGCCGTTCTATTCCTATCTTGAGAGATTTAAGAGTGTCTTGACCCAATGCCCTCATCACGGAATACCGAAGTGGCAATTATGCCAAATTATTTATGAGGGATTGACACCCACATCTAGAGTTATGCTAGAATCTGTGAGCCAAGGGAACTTCATGTCCAAAAATGAAAATGATGCCTGGACTTTTCTTGAGGATTTAGCTGAAAATAGTATGCAATGGGACAATGCTAGAACACCCATCAACCCGAGTATTGGATCTAGGATAGCGAGTCAACCCCGACCAGGTGTCTTAGCTGTAGACTCCAACATAGCGGCTGAAGCAAAACTAGCTACCCTAATGCGTAGAATGGAAAGTCTAGAGCTACAAAATCAATCCCGAATGAATCAACCCTTGTCTATCCCCTGCTCTAGATGTGGTCAGACTGGTCATTTAATGGAGGACTGTGTGGACCTGGAACATGTTAATGCCACATTTAACAATTCTAGAAATGATCCTTACGCATCAACCTACAACCCAGGTTGGCGTAATCATCCCAATTTTTCGTGGACCCAACAAGGACAACCTCCTAGACAACAACAAACCCCATATAACCAAAATAATACATCATCTGGGGGTAATAACAATGGAAATCATGAGGTTAGGTTGACAAAATTAGAAACTTTAATGACAACTTTTATACAAACAACCAACCAATCATTCCAAAGGCTAGAGACACAGGTCAGCCAATTAGCACAGATAATAGGTGAAAGAGAAAAGGGTCAATTTCCAAGTCAACCTGAGGTGAACCCAAGAACTAATAATCAATATCAAT
This sequence comes from Triglochin maritima, assembly GCA_963682175.1. NCBI lineage: Eukaryota > Viridiplantae > Streptophyta > Magnoliopsida > Alismatales > Juncaginaceae > Triglochin > Triglochin maritima. Next base: position 46,790,343 of record OY821772.1, read on the forward strand.
CTTATCAACCACCTGCAGGAAATAACAACCCTAGACCGGTTCAAATGGTTAATGAGGAAGGACCGTTCCAACAAATCAATGCTGTAGTATCATTACGGTCCGGAAGACAAATTGACAATAATGTGGTAAACCCTAGAATGACTAATCAATCTAGCCATCAAGCACCCACATATGACTTGACCATTGAACCCGACGTCCAAATTGAAAAGCCCAATCCACCTACCCAACCTGAACCTGTAGCTCAACCTGAACCTGAGCGAGTCTATGTGCCTAAAGCCCCATTTCCCAATAGACTCAAAAAGAACTCTAGTGCACAAATAGAGAAAATCTTGGAAGTATTTAAGCAAGTTAAGGTAAACATTCCACTCTTAGACATGATTCAACAAATACCTGCTTATGCTAAATTCTTAAAAGATTTGTGCACTAAGAAGAAAAAAACGAATGTACCAAAGAAGGCGTTCTTAACTGCAAACATATGCTCAATTCTTTCCAACACATCTCCTATAAAATATAAGGACCCGGGGTGCCCCACAATTTCATGTTCAATAGGAGATACATTTATCAATAAAGCCCTTCTAGACCTTGGTGCAAGCGTTAACTTGCTCCCATTTTCTGTCTACGAGCAACTCAACCTTGGTCCACTGAAACCCTCTAGGACAACCCTCCAATTCGCTGATTGTTCTGTTAAGAAACCAAGAGGTATAGTAGAGGACGTTTTGATTAAGGTTGGGGACTTCATTTATCCAGTGGATTTTGTCGTACTTGATACTGAACCTGATGTAAATCCTAATCGACAAATCCCTGTAATTCTAGGTAGACCCTTTTTAGCCACTTCGGAAGCATTAATAAACTGTCGAAACGGACTCATGCAATTATCTTTCGGAAACTTAAAAGCAGAATTTAATATCTTCCATATTGATAATGAGCCAGAAATAATATGCAACCCAAGTGATGTTGTGATGAGAGCACGTATTTATCAGAATTCTGAATCAAATAAATCATCACATAAGCAAAAAGGAAGTAAGAAAAAAGGGAGTGATTCATTTACTCAACCACCATCACTCGAGCAAACAAGCGAACCAATTCAAGTGAGAAGAGTGGAATCTTTTCCTCAAGTCAACATGGGGAACAATTCAACTGGATACATGCACCAACATGGTGTCATTCAATCCAGTTCTGATTATGGTTGACTTTGAGCAAACTCAACCCTCTACCGCAAGCCGACTCAGGTAATAAGTGCATTTATTTTATCTATGCATACATTGAGGACAATGCATGATTTAGGTGTGGGGGGTGTTTATCTATGTATATATCTATTTGTTTGTTTTCTTCTTTAAAAAAAAATAATATATATATATATATATATATATCAATGTTTCATGACATAGCTTAAGATTGAACTACCAAAACCCGAGTACAAATTGCATTGAGTTTTTGTTCCTTATTATATAGTTCTGCTTGTAGAAATTGTGACATAAATCTAAGTTCCAAAGAAATAACACATTGCCCTGTAAGACATGTATGCACTTAAATTGGATGAATCAAATCCTTGAAGTGGTTGATAAAAAGCAGAGGTTGAGGAAAATACACTGGGAAGTGTGGACTTCTAATAGCAATTAAGCCTTGAGGAAAATAAAAGTAAAAATAAAGGAATAAAGTGAGGAAAACACATTTTGCAAAATGATTACAAAAGCCCAAGCCTTTGAGTCACTGGTCCGTAGGGGTATCTTGAAACCCGGTAACTTGAGTCTGCCAGCTCGGGATTATCGACCAAACTCGCTACAAGAATGCAAAAAGGGTATAAGTGTTAAAAAGAAAAGCAAATGTGTTGAATCACGGAAAAAGAAAAAATAAATAAATACTTTAAGATACTCAAGGCCCAAAGCTAAAAGAATGATCCATGCCATGGTTGATCCAAATGATACTTCACCACCAGAGGAGGCGTGCAAAATAATTTAAGTAATAACATGTTTAGAAGGGTTAGTAGTGTGAATGTTGGAGGAATAAAGACCAAGTCATATTTTTAATGAGTTAGATTTATATAATGAGCATGCAAAAATTCTTAGTGAGATGTATAAAGTTGAGGTAGGGCTATTGAGAGCTATTAATGAAATGTTGATTCAGGATTTTGTGGGTATATCCGCTGAAAACCCTCAGGAGACAACACTCCTCCTCCTTGGCAACAAAGAGGTTTAAAGGCTTGTTGCACATGCTAAGTGCAACCGTGATTCCTACGAAAGTGAGTTAGGATTTCCCTGTTTTTATTTTTCTTATATTCTGTTTTGCTAGGGACTAGCAAAATCTAGGTGTGGGGGTATTTGATGCATTGCATACATTGCATCATATGTCTTTCATTTAGATTACTTTTACATCAATAAATGCTACTAAGGTATGTGTTTAGTCTTATTTACAGAATACAGGGACCTGAATGCAATTTACCAACATTCCGAGCATAAACGTGTGCAAAAGATTCACTTCTATCATAAAGACCGAATTCAAGTTTATCGGGTTTCAATTGGAAATGCATCCAAGCATAAAAGCATTCAAGGAGCTAATCACAAAAAGGCCAAGGACCTAATTGCAAAAGAAAAGGATCAAGTTATTTTGTTGGAAAAGTCAAAAGAAAAATTAACTATAAATCTCCAACAATGGAAGGAATTAATCCGGAGCTCAAGACAATGGAAAGAAATCATCCAGACACGCAAATAAAGATCAAATCATACCATAAACGCGTGACAAAAATCCTGATTAAATCCGACCAACGTGGGAGGCGAATCCGCCGCACAATACACATGATGTGCGGCGATTCCGCCGCCCATGGGTCGATCCGTGTGTCCCAATTTCGTCCACTCGTGTATGGACACGTGTACTATCCAATTCTATACCTAAGTCCCTTGTAGCAACTATAAATAGACCCGAGAACGATGTAAATAGGGTCCTTGGTTGTTGTTCTTATTTGTGTACCTTAGTTTTATTAATAAAATTCTGTTCTTTTAATTCTTGTTTTAGTTTTCTTTTAATGTCTCAAGGACCTCTTCTTCTTCTTCCCTCCATGAGTTTCTAACTCTCTCCAAAGGGTGGAGGTGATGGAATTAGGGTTAGAGAATGATGAATGCATGTTATTATTTTAAGTTCATGATTAGTGTATTTTGATTACTTGAGTTTATGTTAAGTCATTTATCTTGTAATGCTTCATAACTAACATGATTTACAATAAGTTTCAGTAATTCTCTACTCTAAACCTAAGTCTAAACCTCCACCCCACGGATTTCTCTCTTTATTCTTGTTTTAATTTTAATTGCTTTTGTTTCGTACTTTAGTTAATTAAACCAAAAACCCCAAAAAAACCCAAATTAATTCTTCTCTCCCTTCTTCCCCTCAATCGAAATCACACTAATAACATAATCTCTCCCTCCTTGTGTTCGACCCGTATTTGCCACGTCTCCATTGACGCCGTGCACTTGCGGTATAAATTTAATTCACATCAATAATCAAGGAACAAAATGCTTACACATTCAATTCATAATAATTGACATATAAAAGTAAAACTTTTAGAACACATTCATTTCATCGAGCTACCTGCCGGAAATCATCATCGGCAGTCCATCGCTGCAACCACACAAGCCACGCACGATCCTCTCTGCCGCCACACAAGCCGCACAGTGGCCCTCCCGCCGCCACACAAGCCTCACGGGCACGTGCAATCACCGCCTATCAAGGCCAGTCGAACATATCTGCCACACAGAGGGCTAGACAAACGACAGATCCGAACCGAAGTCCGCGGGGTCATCGAGCTCCACGTGCAGACACCAACTCCGCCGCTATAAAAGCAACGCAGCGACATCCGTAGCCAACAAGGCCGGTAGTCACTTCACCCACCGACAGTTGCGTGCCGCTCGAAGCAATGAGATCCGCAATCCCTCAGGCTGTTACTCTAATACGAGAAACAAAGTGCAAACTACGTCACCCTCTATAATACAGAGGCAATACGTCCCAAGTATCCACACTCTTCCACACAGCGGTCCTTGGGCAGGTACGTGCAACGTACCCACCGTCACCTCCTGACTCACGCTCCAAGCGAGGACACGTGTTTTCGTGGACAGAGTTGACACTTCACTAGGACCAGGATTCAGTTCTGGGCTCAAACGGTCGACCGGAAAAGGTATACCGGTCGACCGCTTCCGTAATGGAATCAGTTGACCGAATGTCTACAACGGTCGAACTCTGTGCTCAAAACTCAATACCCAACGGTCGAACAGAGATCTAAAACCGGTCGACCGATACGTGATCAAAATCCGGAGTCTGGCCAAAATCATACAAGTCTATTCGGTCGACCGACTCAGGAGTCCCGATCGACCGAAAACTACCACGGTCAACCTAATAGTCTAAGTCATGTACCGGTCGAACAGAATCATAAAAATGGTCGAACAACATACAATACATTTTAGTTCACTTAAGTTCCGGTCGGAGAAAAGGTCTAGAACGGTCGACCGTTTGGATGGTCAACATCCGGTCCAAGCGAAACAATAAGCAATCGGTCGAACGACTCAAGGGTCCTGATCGACCGAAAACTCCCAGACAAACCCCGACCCACCAGCACATGCACGACTGGTCGACCGCCATAGAGCATCGTTCAACCGGTGTTGGTTAAAGTCGGGCAAAATACACTAAATCGGTCGACCGCTCGAAGGAAATCAGTCGACTATTGGTCAACAACAACATTGCGTCAGCCAAGGATTTTACGTCATTTCTCGCCGTCGGTGAGGTCTCCGGCCTCCCACGACCGACCACAACTCTACCCTAACGTGGGTGAGCAACAAAAGCCTCTAATGCAAGAACTTTGCATACCTCTTTGCGATGAACGATGAAGAACACCGGAGCTAACACGACGGCCCCTCGAGACCGCGACCTCACGCGCGTCTTTCTCCTCGCGCCGCACCTAGTCCAACACGCTTGCTTGCACGTCCTCCTTGCTCCACAACCCTCACCACCGAAGCTGAAGATCCGAAGGAGGGAAAATGATTGGTGGAGAGAAGAAATGAAGAGAGGAAGAAGAAAGGAAGGAGAGAACGTGAAAGAGAGAGAGAGAGGTGTGTTTCTTCTTTCCTCCAAACGAGACACCAACAGCAACAACAACAACACTTCCCTCACCTCAACCCATGTCTGCACCATCTCCTACACCATAACCATCCCTCTTCACGTCACCACCCATGCCTCCACTATTCCTTCCCCCAACTCCCATGCAAACACCACCATTAAATCCTCCTAATCACCATTAGTCTAATAAAAGGTTAGGGTCATTACAGGTGGAGTGAAACTGGGAAAAGATTTTCCCAACCGTGCGGTTGGAAAAATTGAAAAATCCCCCAACACAACCTAAATAATGGTCGTTTCTTTCTTCTACCTCACCGCATTTTCTGCGTGTAGCGGTGGGAAGTCACACCTAACACATCAAAAGGAAGTTTGGGTACTTGCATTGGCGGTGGGGACTATGCAGCAATTTTCACAAAATCTCATCGCCCAACCGCTCAACTAGAGAAGAACCTAAATGAGCCCTTACTGTCCTTTCATGGACTGAGTGTGGTGCGAAGAGATTTTTTTTGAAGGAGTTTTATTTATCGAAAACTTAGTTACACAAAAGATATTGAAGTAATTCCAGGATTCACGACAACATAGTATAAGCAGAAATGTCGTAATTACATAAAACTTTTAAACTGAACTCAACACGACCTAACACACGAATAAAGATGCAGTTATTTGGGCCTAAGCCATAGCACGAGCACGGTGAGATTGGTCAACGAATAGTCGCATACAATCTGCTTCCATAAAAAGAAAAGTGAATGCATAAAACACTTCAACTTAAGAATATGTTGGAAGAAGGTGTTGCACGAGACTTTGTTGTGTGTTGCACCCCATTCCTCTTGCATCATAAGGGAGCGTGTTGTTTTGACATAGTAGTGTCGTCTAGGGCCTCGAAATTGAAGTTTATCAGAGCCTCTAGTCAGGTTTGGTGGGATGATGTCTATAATTTGTCGTTGTTGAATCGACAAATATAAGGCACATAATAAAAGGAACCCATTTTCGGATTCACTCAACACAACAAAAACTTTGCTACCAATTTGTAAGGATCATTGGCGGTGGTCCATTTAGGGAAGCAACGAAAATCAAAATCAAACTCAAGGTAGGAAATTCCACAAACACCAAGTAAGCATATCTAACAACCAACACTAGAAATTGATCACAAATAGTAAACACAATACTAGATTTTACATGGAAAGTCTCACATGAGAAACACGAGGCGGGAACAATCAATGTTTACCATGGAGAATGGTTGGAGTACAAGGAGAATGAAACCTGAAAAAAATAGATGAGAAATTAACCTCCAACAAAATGGTTATCCCCAAATCCTAAAACTTTATAATACAATCCATTTGTACATGTGTGAATTCTCAACCCTTAAATATTTAGAGATTTAAGATCTTCCAATTGGCTCCTAATAATCACGGAGAAAACGACCACAACAGTTGTAAAACGTATTTTCAAAAAAGATTCAAACAAAAATTAAAAAAAATCAAAATAAAAAAAAACGAAAATAAAATAAAATAAAATAAAATATTTGAACGACCCGGTTGACCAAGTCATCCCACACGTTAAGGTGACCATGTCATCCCACGCGTTAACGGGGGACAACCCCATGACCCGGTCCTGGGGGTCACACAACCCCCCGTTAGGTCATCACTAACTATGATCTCGGACGACCTGGTCACGAGTTTTCTCTCTCTTTCACATCAGTTTTCTCTCTTCCCAATCTACTTTCTTCTCTTTCCTCCACTATTCACATCTTAACCACGACACACAACATCTTATCTTTCTCTTCACATCATTTCGGGGTCTATCTTGGGAAAAAATTAAAAAAAATTAAAAACAAAATTCTAAAAAATCAAAACAATTATAAAACGTATTTCCAAAAAAAACTCAAACAAAAAAAAATTCAAAACAAAAACAAAACCAAAAAATACATATCAAAAAACAATAAAAATATTCAACGACCAGGTCGTTGACTTGGGATGACCCGATCATCTCTCTCACGACTGACCGTGGGGTGCAAAAAAGCACCTTTAGTGGTACTCTTAACGATCACCTAGACACTTTGTCAATAGTGTGGTACACATTTAGAAAGGGAACTACTAAACGTCGCCCCAAAACTACTTAAATCGCCCCTTGAAATTACCAAATTGCCCTTAACAATATATTTAATACCCAAATCGTCCCGTGTCTATAAATAAGGCCTATGGTCTTGTATATTCATAATTTATCAGTAAAAACACCACGAAAATGTCTGGCGAGGGTGATGCATCGGGTGAGGTAAGCCTGGCGCGGGGAAATTTTTGGGTCGAGCGTCTGCATTAGACGCCTCCCCCATGGTGAGGGCGTCTGCGTAGGACGCCCTCCCCATGGCGTAGGCGTCTAACTCAGACGCCTACACAATGGGAGAGGCGTCTTATGTAGACGTCCTCCCCATGGGTAAGGCGTCTGTAGTAGACGCCCTTCCCTTCGGTCAGGCGTCCTATGCAGACGCCTTACCGTTGGGGAAGGCGTTTAACACAGACGCCCCATCCATGGGGCAGGCGTCTAACACAGACGCCTTTTTTTTTTGATTTTGATTTTGTTTTTTTAATTTCGAGTTTATTTTTTAATTTTTTTAATTTCGAATTTATTTTTTTATTTTTTTAATTTTGAATATATTTTTGTAGGTTCCAGATTTCGGTGGTGATGGAGTGGATTACAGTGAGTTATTTCAAACTACACAAATCTTTGAAACAATCGATGAAGCATGTAAATGGGCCAAACAAGTAGCTATCGGAGCTGGGTTTTTTTTGGTCGTGTCGTCGTACAAAACAAGATCAGATAGTCGGATGGATTGTTATTTGAGATGCGACTGGCGAAATCAAATGGAGTCTCGGGATATGGATACTGCACTTCGAAGAAACACCAAAAGAAAGGGTTGCGGTTGCCGTTTCTTAATAAAAGTGGTGGAGCGACGAGATCGTGATGGATGGGTTGTGGTTTATAATAGTGCTCACGGACATCACAACCACAGACTGGCAGTTTATCCAGAGGGTCATCGTCAAATTAGTGGTCTAAGTTCTGGGGCGAAGAAGATTGTTCGTAATATGACAGAGGCGCAAGCAAAACCACGGAACATCTTGAAGGCAGTAAAAGAAAAATTCCCGGAGGACAATCCAAATCAAAGGCATATTTATAATTTCAGAGATTACATGAGGAGGACAAAATCTGAAGATCGGAATCCCGTCCAGCAGTTTCTCTACCAAGCAGTGCAGTGTGAGTACTTACATTGGATTATGGCGGATCCAGAAACTGATGTCGTAACTCACGCTTTTTTGGCACATCCGACGTCAGTCCAGTTGTTGCGGACATATCCTTTCGTTATCTGCATGGATTCGACTTATAAGACGAACAAGTATAAGATGCCTTTGTTCGAAATGATTGGGGTCACACCAGCAAACATGAATTTCCTTATTGGATATGCGATTTTGATGGATGAATCTTACTCCAGTTATTTGTGGGTGATGGAGAAGTTGAGAGATCTGTTATTGGGGACTGTCAGCCCGACTGCAATAATAACAGACCGGGAGTTAGGCCTTATGCGACCAGTGAGAGAGGTTTTTCCTGACTCTGCTCATTTACTCTGCACATGGCACATCAACAAAGACGTATTGAATTACGCATACCACGTATTCGGCAAGAATAAGGAGATGGCAGAGACTTTGAGGCGTGGAAGATGGAGGAAGATCATGCTTTCTACTTCAGAAGCCGAGTATGATAGAGCTGTGTATGCTCTGAAAGATTTGTATAGATCGTGGCCGGCTATCACGGAGTATCTGGACACCACGTGGTTGGTGCATAAAGAAAAGTTTGTGCTGAATTGGACGAACAAAGTCCTTCATTTTGGGAACACCACGAATTGTAGGGTCGAAAGTGCTCATTCGGCTCTAAAAGAGTGGATTTCTACATCGACTGCAGCTCTGGACACTCTTTTCGAGCGCGTCAACGCGGCTACTGAAATGCAGCTGACGAATATTCGAAACTTTCTTGAAGACTCGAGACGGCGAAATTTGACTAATTTCGGACATGCTCTATATCGTCACATAAATGGTAGAGTTTCGCATCACTGTTTGCAGTTGCTGAGTCAGGAGGTGAAGAGAATGCAACAGTTAGATGATGAAGTTGAATATCGTTGCGAGTGCGCTTTTCTGACTTCTCATGGGATACCTTGCGCATGTACCATCCGTGGATGTCTTGAATCAGAAAACGGAATTTACTTAGAGCAGATTCATTCGTTCTGGAGGACACTTGTCATTGGGGAAGGAGCCGGGAACGCAGAGTTTGTGTCTCAGGCAGCTCAAGACGCCGAACATTTTCGCAGTCTGGTTGATGAGATTGCAGGAAGTGACCCTACCGTAATTCGATCTGCCTCTCGGGTTTTATTCGAGCAGCTACACCCCGAACATTCGAATTTGAAAGAGCCTGCAGTAAAAACAAAGCTACGAGGTCGACCAAGGGGAAAGTCGACACGACGGGACCCTAGTGCGTTTGAGTATGCAGAGCGAGGTAGTGGTCGATCTTCAGGTAGTGGGAGTAGAGGTCGTGGTCGTTCTTCCGGTAGTGGAAGCAAAGGTCGTGGTCGATCTTCTGGTTCTTCGTCAGTGAGAGGAGGATCAGGTATACCATCCTTACATTTATTATTATTATAATTTTGTTATTTATTTCAGTAAATATGTATCTTTTGTTATTATATCTAACTGTATTTTTTGTTCATATTGTAGTGACTGGGCGGGTTGACGTAGACGACTTCCCATATGGAGATAGAATTCCAGGAATCATTATGCCATTCCTACACCAGTGGAATGATGTACGTGCTGATGGAAACTGTGGATTTCGATGTGTCGCCGATGTTTTCCACGGTGGTGAAGACAATTGGCAACTCGCCCGTCGTTCGATTTCAAATGAGATAGCTGCGAACCCATCTTTTTATGAGCACGTATACTACGACGGTGTGGCGGAGGCTCGTCACCGGATTAATTGGGGCGGGGGACCTTGTGGCGAGAATCACTATATGGAGACGTGGACGGACTTGTTTCCCATTGCAAATTTTTACAAGTGTGCAGTTATGTTCTTCTCTCTCGGAAATGATGGTTCGTTGTACCCATGTCTTACAGTTCTACCTTGGGAGAGTCCGCCTACCGTGACGAGACCGTGCAGAGAGTTGATTATTGCTCATTTAGGGAGTTACGCTCATTACATTCGTTTGGAATTGAATGAGGGATTCCCCGTACCTCCTATAGCGACTCTGTGGTATCAAATACGAGATGAGAGTGTTATTGGATGGGAGCTGGAGTACCAACATAGGATAGCATATTGGCAACAATTATGTAATATGTTTTGATATGTTTGTATAATTATGTAATATGTTTTGATATGTTTGTACATTATATAGTGTTGCTTTATTATGTAATATGTTTTGATATGTTTGCTTTATTTGCATTATATATAATAGTACGAAAGGTTATCAAACACAAATACAAATAATAAGGGTACAACAGATAAGCAAAACACAAATACAAACAATAAGCGTACGACATGTTCGCAAACACAAACACAAATAATAAATAATAAGCGTACAACAGATAAACAAATATAAATGCAAATACTAAGCGTACCACAGATAAGCAAACACAAATACTAAGCGTACAACAGATAAACAAATATAAATGCAAATACTAAGAGTACGGTACAACAGATCAGCCTACTCATCATCCGAATCATGGTCGGAGATGCCTAACTGAGTATGCCATGACTGTATGATCTGATCCACATCTCCGCATGCAGCTCTGGCATCGTCTGGCACCTCATCCCTCATCTGCAAGATTGGGTCTACAGCCCGTATCATCTTACCCATCCACTGCACATAACATTAACATTAGCGTACATTAACAAATTATACGGTACAAATAAATTTAGATAAAATGAAAAAATTACCAGATCGCCACACGTCCTATCTGGTGGTCGATCTGCTCTCCGGGAGGCACCACGGACGATGATAGGATGTGAGTAACTACCGAACCAATCAAGATAACGTGCATCACACTCGGAGGGGTCGCGACTACGTCTGAAGTCGCCAAGGAACAATCGGCATGATCTCGGAAATGTCCGCCAAGTCGATTCCGCTGTAGAAGCGGGGAACCTGACGTCGTACGTCGCTGCTGTCGCAGACCGCACCGCATGCTCTGGTGTCGGAATGTCAACCGGGATCACCTGAACATATCCTAACTGACGCAAGACCCGATCGGGCATATAAGGCTCTATGATATCCCGATAACGAATAAGACCCATCAATAAAGTCCTCGGGACATCCGCTGCTGGGTCAGGACCATAGGGTAACCACTCCACCTAAAGTTTAACACATTAATAATAATACATCTTAAAATTAAATAAATGGTGTAAAGTTTGATACCTCTGATGCAGTCATCTGATCTAGCCGTGCGCGGATGGAACGCAATCGTCCATCGCTCTTGTCCTCGCTCCGGACAACCCACATACCCGAACGTGGATGACCCTCGCCGATAATCTTCCGCTCACGATGCGGGCGGAATGCAGGAAAGTACTCGTATATCCACGCCTACAGCAGCGTAAGACAACCTGCAATCCCAGAACAATCCGCACGGCTAGCTATCCCAAGCTGCCGGTACAGGTATGCCAACGTCGCTGACCCCCACGAGTACTCACGAACGGTCTCCGGGTCCCTAGCCTCCAGTAGATCGCGTGGTCTGATCCGACAACCACTCTTGTCGACAAACAAGACGGCTCCGAGCATCAAGAATAGGTACGCCGTCAACTGTGTATCATCGGCCCGCGGAGGTCGTGCCCGTCTGCATAGGTCCTCAAGGGAGTCGATGCCGACACCACCACCACTCCATAAAGCTGTATCTCTCGCCAGACCATCAGGTGTGACACCAAGCAACTCTGCCACATAACACCTCAGCTCAGACGTCGACCCCTGAGCACTAACCAGACGACCATCCACAGGAAGTCGCAGGATCTGGAAAACATCGTGAAGCATGATCGTCATCTCTCCGAAAGGCATGTGGAAAGTGTTGGTGTCAGGCTGCCACCGCTCCACAAACGCCGAAATCAAAGGCATGTCGAGATAAGGGAACATGCTGTACGGTAAGTGCCCCAAATGCGTGGCACTAATCTCCTCTCTGATATCAGCACTCAGTGTAGACCGCCAACCCTGTAGTGCTGTACAGGCTCTGTGCCGATTCTGGCACTTCAGAACCTTCCGATCCTCTCCGTCCCAGATCCGTCTAGCAATGTGACCCCAGAAACTAGGAATGACGCTCCCATCTAAAGGACCACCAGGCGTCATACTGCTCACGATCCAAGAATCGTCCTGGACCCTCTTCTTCTTCTGAGCGCGGGGATCAACAGTGCACGAGCTCGAATCCCCGGTCGTAAACCTCCCACCCCTACCCTTCCGCACCATCCATCCGGCGGAAGTACAAGTACCCGCTCGACCACGTCCTCCGCTATAATCCCCCTGCCTCTCCACCTCCGGCCGCACATCATACGGGCCATCATCGTCGCTCTCGTCGTCAAAACTATCCACATGCTCATCATCGAAGGAATCATCCTCCTCCTCACGACGACGTAATGCCTCCCTCTCCCTCCTGACCGAAGCAGATATCCCCCGTCTACGTGGATGACGCGGTGCTGAATCATCCTCTAAAGAACGGAAGGCGTGTAATGGTATCGACTTGCCTCTCCCTCCACTGTGACCCGATGACTATTTATTGAAATTTTAAATACAAATTTGTTAAACTAAATTATCATATTTATCAAAATTGTTAAACTAAATCAAAATTTGTTAAACTTAATTATCAAAATTGTTAAACTAAATCAAAATTTGTTAAACTAAATTAAAACAATTGTTAAACTAAATCAAAATTTGTTAAAACTAAATATCACAAATGTTAAACTTAATAAGAATTTGTTAAATTAATTTTTTTGATTTATCACTATTTATTAAAGTAATTATGATATTTATTAATTAAAAAAACAAAAAAGGAGGAGGCGTCTGCGACAGACGCCTCCCGCAAGGTGGAGGCGTCTGTCGGAGACGCCTCCTCCTACGGGGAGACGTCTTCGGAAGTCGTCTCCCCCATCGGGGAGACGTCTTCCGCAGACGTCTCCCGCTTCGGGTCGGCGTCCGAGGGAGACGCCCCCCGCATGGGGCGGGCGTCCTCGGAAGCCGCTCCCCCTATGGGGGGAGCGGCTTCCGAGGACGCCCGCCCCATGCGGGGGGCGTCTCCCTCGGACGCCGACGCATTTTTTTTTTTTTTTTTTTTTTAAAAACAAATAAATAACATAATGTTACCTCATACGGGTACACCGGGGGAACTGCTGGCTGCTTCCCTGGCCTCCGAGACATTCGTAATCTTGTGTAGTAGGTATAGGAAGAGAAAGTTTTGAAAAAAGAGTGAAATTGTGAGATATATAAGCAAAAATAGGAGGAAGGGCAATTTGGTAATTTCAAGGGGCGATTTAAGTAATTTTGGGGCGATGTTTAGCACTTCAGTTTAGAAAATGACACTATCGGTTGATTATCATGACTTTGGTGTTTTGAATTCTTGGAGGGATACATATATATATATATATCGATTCGACAAATAAGATCTTCGTGGAAATGATTACACCCATTTGTAGAGTATACCACCTACACTAGATGTCACCCTCTTGAATATGGACTGATTGAATATACATTTTGAAGTCATATTAGGAATTAAATTTAGATTTTAACTGCAAAACAAGATCGATGAACTGATTGTCTAAGATTTTTCTTAGTGCGTCCCATCATGATCATTTCAAAATTTCTTAGTATTCTTAATTACATTGCTTTTGGATGATATATATATATATATATATATATATATATATATATATATTTCATGAAATGCAATGCATATTCACGTTCGGAAAAACAAACTCACTGGGTCACTTGACAACCAGTCAAACCTATCAATCGCGAAAAGAAGAAAAGAAAAGAGAGGAGACAACACATAAATAAAAAAAGTCTTGTGGTTAACATTAAGACTTGAGTACCCAATTATGATTTTAATGGTATTTTGTTTTCTTTGTAAATAATATAATCTTAACCTTTCATCTTCTTCTTCTAATTTTAATAAAAAGTGGTTTAATAAGGGAAGATGTGACTGCTGTTGTTATTGGAACTACACAATTTCTGGATTAAGAACCACAATAATTATAAAGCATGAGATGGGACTTGTGGCAATGGTTTCAATTGGCGTGCAAAGGCTTGGGTCTTACTGTCCATTGATGGAGATGAGCCAATTTGGGACCCCAACGGTGTGAATATGTTCCAATCGAGTGCGGCGTGTTTGTCACTTTTGAAGACATCCCTTGCAATCGTTGGCCCCCTCCACTGTTTCCACTTTTATTATCCATCAACCGCACACATAATTGTACGTACCATTGCATGTGTTTAATGCGATCTTCACCATTTCCAACTTGGGACTGTGCCTTTTTTAAAATAAATTTCTCGTTTTTTTATATTAATCGATAGTGGATAATACATTAAGTCTTGGAAAGAAGGAATAAAAAGAAATGTATAGTCGTGGGTAGGGAGACTGAGATAATTTTCTTGGAAAGAAGGAATAAAATTTCTCAACACTCTCCCGCACGTGTGACTGAGATAATTTTCTCTGTGTCTATGCATAGACAATATACGTTGAAGTGAGCTCCTACAGATCAATCAACCTGCTCTGTTACATGTGAGCACACTTATGTACCTCACAAGGTTTGAACATGGTTGACCTACCAAATTTGCCGTTAAATAATGCATTTTGAACAATTACCGACTTTCAAAGAAAAAAGCATTTTCAATATATTCAAATGATGCAATTTCTTTACTTTCACTTGAATTTGAATGTGCGTACATACACTTAATTAACAATACATGCTGTAATATTCGTGTTTTATATTTCACAAAAATGTCGCGAAACTCTCAAATTAAAACGATTGCAAGAGTCGGATGTAACTTTTGGTGAGAACATGCATCACAGATTCACAAATCACAACCCTCTTGAATTAGTGTTTTGACGTGGATTGCTAAAAAAAAGGTGTTATCCAGTGCGTCCTTCTGGAGAGACATTTATCTACTTTCCTCAGAAATCTTTTGTCTGAAACGATCTTTAGTTAATGTTGCTCCTACCTTCACGTGAGCATACACTTGAATTTTAGTTTATGTAATTTTTATCAGAGGCAAGCAAGTTGGAATCATACATCATTTAGACATTTACTACTGGATTCCATTCGGTGTAAACGAGTATCGAGTAAAATTTCAAGTTATATATATTATCATATGTTATTACCAAATACAAAAAAATTATTATAAATATAGTAAAAAAAAATTCAAACGAACTATCGAGTTGAGTATCAATTTTTTTCGAGTACGAGTGGTTCGTTTACCTAACCAAGTTAGAATTTTTTTTTTTTTTTTTCATCAAAATATTTCATTTTCAAATTAAACTAGAGTCAAGCTCGAGTCGAGCTATCAAGTCGAGTTAAAGTTGACAGTCCTTATTTTCAAGTTTAAAATTAGTTGTTTTTTAATGCTTGGGTGCCCGTGTAAAATACCTTATTTAACATTATATCTTTACCTTTTAATTATTTTTCATTATCATTAATTATTTTAGATTTATAATATTGTTATTACGAAAATTTCCATTTGTTAGAGCTGTCGCGAAATTTTATGTCATTTTCATTCATGTTAACTCTTTTATAGAAGTTTTCAAGTGTTATTAAGTTGGTGGTAAAATTATCCAACAGTCTAACAGTTGGAATTGAGACAAAATCCAACAGTTTTAAAATCAATTTAAAATTTATTTGCATCGTTCGAATTTGATATTTTGACGGATTAATCAAACGTTTTGTTATGGATCACTGGTACATGATCTATATTCGCTAGTCGATCAAATATTTGTAATAAAATAAAATGAAAGTGTATTAAAGAAAGGAGAGACCGAGTGAGTTCAAAAAAAGTTGAGATAAAAAAGGAGAAAGTATCAAAACACCATTGTTCTTCCTATTCACAGTAGTATAACCAAACGCATAATCGTGGGTCTGGTTGGATCGACTCGAATCACGTCAAATCACGTAATTGGAGAATGGGGAAAAAGTCACAATTCCCATGTAGATAGAAGTATAGAACAATGTCATCTTCATCAAGACGTGAAAGACCAGCCTAATTTAACAAAATCTTCGAAAACGACACTGGAAATCGGACGTGGAGAAATGGATCTACGGGACTGAATCCGACCCCATACGGCCACACCTAATGTCGGTAATGGCATAAAACATACACAAGAAAACACATACTGATCGCCTACGTGATTGTAAGGGATGAGGTTGAATATTACAGATCGAATATGGTAGGAGACGCTTTTCTACTCACGCGTAAGCTGTTAACTCCATCACTATCGGGTGTTTAAAATGGTTGACCTCAGAATTCTTAAGGTTTCAAGTCAACTACTATTTTCTAATAATTAAGCATTGTTGTATATGTGAGGATAGTCTAACCTCTGTTAATTAATTTGGAGATCTATCTTGAGGTTGTGATGCAAGCTTTTCACCTCCGTTAAATAATAATTATTCGTCTCTTATTTCAATATGGTGTTCGAATAAAACACTCAACGATTGGTTGAACAACTCAATCAACATTGTTCATGCGTATGCGTAAACATGAAGAAAATATTCATGATCATACATTTTTTCATATCTACGATGGAGTGTTAGATAATAATCTCACATTGAATAATTTAATACTTTCTCTTAGATTATTTTTCAGTAGTATTGTGACTTTAAGTTGATAATGCACACTTCAATGATCATAATTTAAATTTAAGTCAAACATATTAAAAAAAACCCGTAGACATCCATTATCAAAGAATTTGAAAAATCTTATACCCTAAAATCCACCAATTTTAGGTGTCCAACTTAATTACATACAGTTTGGCAAAGATTATCTAGTTGAACCAGCTAGGAATCTAATTTGAACTTTCCAAAAAGAAAATAATTTCCTAACAATAAATTTTCATAGAATGGATAAGTTGAGTTTCGTAAGCTTCGTGTAGGAATTCAAAGACTCTCAGTTGCGTTTAGACAATAAATAACAACGTCCGGGCTACTCTCGGGCACATTGTTCTCTCTCCACCACGTCGGCTCACCCACCCACCGAAAAAAAAACCTTTACCATACCTGAACAACCCCACCAACCCTACACTCTCTTTCCTCCACGTCATTTCTTAATTAAACAATTTTAATTCTTACACAACATTTAACAAATTACATTTTACATAATTCCAATTGTAATTACCACTTCTAATTACTTTAACTAGAAAATATTTAATTTTTACTATTAAATCACGAAATTATTATTAAATATTACGAAATTACCTTACATATTACATAAACATAAATCAGAAATATTACATTCAAAGTTAACAAACGACAATACATATTACATAAACTGGACTTCTAAATAGTACATTACAAATTACGTTAACCTATTTTCAAACCGTTTCTCGTCCGTAGCGTGGCCATATATGCTCGATTAAATCGTCTTTCAGATCCAAATGTAATTTATGTCAAGAATCCGATATTGATTGACAAAAAACTCGTGAATATCCGTTATACGATCGGTTGAATTTTGTATTTTGTCAGCAGAAGATCGACGTCGATCTTCCATAAATTCGCGAATATCTCCAAAATTGGCGTGAGAGATGCGTTCGTCCTCCACAATCATGTTATGCATGATGATGTAAGTTGTCATTATTTTGGATAGTACGTCCTTACACCAGGCGAGAGCTGGATTTTTGATGATCGCCCATCTCGGTTGCAGCATTCCGAAAGCGCGTTCTACAACTTTACGCGTTGCCTCCTGCATTTCAGCAAACAACCTGTGTTTTGGGGTTTCAGGGAGAAAGATGATTGAATGAAGTCGGCCCATTGTGGATAAATATCATCAGTAAGATATTATCACATATCATATTGAACATCATTTACCTTATAATTTACATGTGGAGCTCGACCTTCTTGTATGTCGTCGAAAACCGGAGATTGTTGCAGGACGTTCAAGTCATTGGCCGAACCCGGAATTACGAAGAAGGAATGCCAGATCCATAAGTTGTACGATGTCACCGCTTCAAGGATCAATGTTGCTCTCAATAGCATGATCCGAGCGGCCAAATCAATAGCATGATCCATCAGATCGAATGTTTCACTGCAGTTGTCATTGTCGAATGGAGCGGGGTTTGAACAACTTTCCGACATTGAGATAAAAAGCTAATAGGAGTGAAGAATTTAAGAAGATATGAGGAGTTAAAAGAGATATTTATAGTTGAGAGTAGATAGATGTATTCGTTGCATAGTACACGCGTGAATGCACAGTGCAAGCGTGACTACATAGTGCACGCGTGATTGAATAGTAGAAGCGTGATTAGACCGTACACGCGTGATTGAACAGTGATCCCACAATAACCATAATTATCACCCTATATTAATCAAAAATACCCAATACATTATCAATTACTTCTAATATCAAAACATCCACTAAAATTAAAAAATCAAAAGAAAAATGGACCAATGGGTGGGGGCATGCCCCCACCCGAGTGTGCCCCAGGCGTCCACTCCAGATGCTTGGCGCACAAAAAATACGCACGGGGTTCTCTTAGCATATTTTAGACGTTGTAATATCTTCATTCGACGTTAAGGGTTCTCTTAGCATATTTTAGACGTTGTAATATCTTCATTCGATAACCCTAAATTTTTAGGTTTTATGTTATTGTTTCATTGAAAAAAATTGTTAGATATTTTAATACTCATGTGAATTTTGTCCCAATAAAGATTTTTTTTCTTCTTATGTTATACTTTAGTGATTTTTATTATTATCATAGGTTATATCTTAACTTCTAATTTTTATATATTATTTTAGTACCTATAATAATTCAACGAAAGAAATGTAGCATCAAAAGTATAATTATCATATAACAGCAAAAATCAAGCTACGAATCTACTCTATCTAAAGAAATTTTGCTTCTCTTAGGAACTTTGCATGGCTTCTGCATTTCAACCTAAAATCTGAATTTGGATGGAATCCTATACATGAATCAATTGCCAAACAAACCCTCAGTTTGCACTTTCGTTCGTTTAAGCTGAAAGAATTTAAGACCATCACTAATCATGACATGGACGACCCGATTATCAACTCTTTCTCTTCAAAATCAGTTTTCTTTCTCTTCCACGTCAGCTTTCTCTTTCCTATACTATTTACATCTTAACCACAACCCATCACAACCCAACACAACATACCTCTCTCTTCCACATCATTTCGGGGTCCATCTTAGTAAAAATTAAAAAAAAAATTAAAAAATTTCTAAAAAATCAAAACAATTATAAAACGAATTTTCAAAAAAAAAATATATATATAAAAACTCAAACAAAAAATTAAAAAAATCAAAACAAAATCAAAACAAAAAAAATCAAAAAAAAATTCAACCCGGACGCGCCACGTGGCGTGTCCGGGTTGGATGACCCGGGCGAAGATGATCCCAAATTTCTGCTGTTAAAAGTTTGTTTAACCAGAAGAAGATGACCGACCTCTATCACGACCTAAAAAATCCCGCCATAAGGGATGCTCTAATACCATATTTAGTATTGTGCGTTGTTCTTAAACTTTGGTGACCCGCAATCACTTCACGACAAATTAACAATCGCCAAAACTCAATTTTTCATTGATTTTCAAAATTTGAAGTTGTTAAAGACGCATGGGCTGCAGACCTTCCAAGCATTTCACCTTCTGGCAATGCTAGACCAAATGTCCATGTGTGCATGCAGCCGGTAAATTATCTCCTTGGAGACGGAACATAGAACTTGTCGATCGCTTCTTCTCCGTTACAACTTTGCTGCAGACCTTCTCCAACACAAGCTGTTGAAAGACTACCAAACAAATTGTTGTTGTTTACCTTGAATAAGTGTTTAAAGTATACGTGCAGAAAAACAGACAATCGGTCGACCGGATGGAGTGCTTCGGTCGACCGGATGTGTGTTAATTTACCCAGCAAAAGTGTCTGTCGTTTTTCGGTCGACCGGAATCTAGGATGCGGTCGACCGGGCACACGTTTTGGAGCTGGGCAAAAGTTACTGTCGATTTTCGGTCGACCGGAACCTTGGATTCGGTCGACCGGAAACGTTCGAGGAGCTGGGAGAAAAGTGCCTGTTGAATTTCGGTCGACCGGAACTTAAGTGTACGGTCGACCGATTATGCACTCGCGCAAGCCAGAAAAGTTAGTGTCGATTTTCGGTCGAACGAGACTCCAATTTCGGTCGACCGTTGGAATACATTTATTGGATCGGTCGACTGATGCACCCGATCGGTCGACCGTTTGGACCCAGTTCTGCCCACGTTTTGCACATTACTCCACCCGATTTTGGTGCAACTTATACTTGTTTTGGCCTCATATATAAAGACAATTTCGTTCCCTTGTATTATCAGTTAATTCTATTGTCCACTTTTATGTTCTTGAGAGAAAAGAGAGAGAGAGATCACCATTGTGATTCGGTAGGAGAGATTTGAGCCGGATTCTTCGTCGGTTCGTTCGCGTCTCCTGTAAGCATCTTTTGTAATACGTTTCTCTATAGTGGATTTGAGTTGTGTCGTCCGTGGTTTTTCCCGCATTGGGTTTCCACGTTAAATCTTGCGTGTTTGTGTGGTTTCCACGTTAAATCTTGCGTGTTTGTGTGGTTTGAATCTTGGATTCGTGTTTTTTGTTTCGCTACGTATTTAGGATTTGTTTTAATTCCTTACACAAATAATATTAAAATCCCATTGACCCCTCAGCACTGGACCAAATGGTGGAATTCAGTGCAGGACTAGGGAGATGGGGAGGAAAGGACATGCAAACTAACTAACCCAAGACCGATGGTGATCAGGATTGGATTTTAGCACCAACAGGCACTGGGAATATATATATGCAAGGGGAAACAGGCTTAGTGGAAGAATACAAAACCCAAAATCACACACACATCAAAAAAGAAAGACATATCATATATTTATATTTGTATTTATGAGTGTAGAAACATATGTGTCGAAGTGGAGGCAATTAATAGGTTGGAATAGGATGGAGAGATGGGGTGTTTTAATTAAATCGGTGGTTGTCTTGGTTTCGGCCGACCAGGCAATTGATAGTGGTGGGCTCTGGTCACAGTGACATGCATCACTTGGGGTTTGTAGAACTTCATGTTTTTTTTTTTTTTATCTCTCCTTGTTCAACCCTTGAATTAGGGGTGCACATGGGTTGGGTTCAACCCGAAACCCAACCCGAACCCGACTGGTCGGGTCGGGTTGGGTCGGGTTGGGGAGGGGGTCGGGTCGGGTCGGGTTGGGAAAATCAAAAACCCGAATTTTCGGGTCGGGTTCGGATTGAGGGGGTCGGGTTGACCCAACCCAACCCGAACCCGATTTTTTATTTTTTTATTTTTTTTTATTTTTTCCCAAATAAACTGGTCGACCGAACATCACTCGGTCGACCGAACATCACTCGGTCGACCGTTTCCAACCCGAAAATTTCGGGTTTTCAAGCCACCGGTCGACCGTTTAAGCACCGGTCGACCGAACCCGACCAAGTTTGGGAGAAAATTTCCGAATTCGGGTTCAACCCGATCCAACCCGACCCAACCCGAAAATTTTGGGTCGGGTTGGGTTGAACCCAAACCGGTTCGGGTTCGGGTTGGGTTTTTTCCCAACCCGAAAATTTCGGGTTGGGTCGGGTTGAGGCCCAAACCCGACCCATGTGCACCCCTACCTTGAATGATGCCCATGCATCAAATCTTTAGTCATCCTTCTCCACTCACCACCACTATTCATTATTCACAAGTCTCTTCCCATCCTATCCATCGGTCCATCCTTTTCATTTCCCACCATACCCACCCCTATCTCGCCCATTCTGGCCTACTGTAACAATTATACATACATTTAGTTCCTTCAACACCCTTTAACTAACGTGAAATATCATTTGTACCCTTAATTTTCTTACTAATATCTAAATTTCCTTTCACTTTTTACCAAAACCTTCTAGTGCATGTCTTTTTTGTTGGTTCCTTTAGTTGAACATTAATTATGTAGTAAGAATATTTAAATTGATATGAGATCAAATTTAAAAGTCCTAATCCACTATTTTAATATCGTAATGTTTATGCAATTAGTGGTTATCCTTTAAATTCAATTCCATATGTGGGTACAATGAAACTTTATTTCAAATTGAATAATATTGAAGATATATATTATGAGAAATTGGAGGGTATATGTGATATTCTGAATTATTTGGAGGATATTCTTGAAATATATGTTAATACTATATATTGTCTAGTTTTAGCTCAAAAATACACCTTTACGAAAACAGATTCATTATACAGTAAGTTTTAATATTGTTTTCGCTCATAAAAACCCACCTTTAATTACGAAATAGATTCAATATACAATGAATTTTAATATTGTTTTCAGCTTCTGATTTTATTTCACTTCGTCAGAGCTTTGGCAATGGTAGACAAAAGTAGAAGGGTATGTTTGTAAATATCACATTTTATATGAATTTGACAATAGTAACAATTCAAAAAAGAAACAATAGTATTTGTCAACCAATACCATCATTTTTCATTGATGCTAGTTGGATTATCACATAAATCACATGACAACATAGTTCTTTAGGATACTTTTCTTGTACCTACAAATTCAAACAAAAGCCACGTGTATTACCATTACCATTCAAAAATCAAAAATTAGACCTGTGACGATTGTGAACTACAAAAGAGTTGATGTCTCCCACCTTGAAGGTGTGATGTGACCACATGCGCAATTAGACATTTAGTTGGACAAAACGCAATTTATTTATTGTGGAGTCAAATTTTGGGGGCTAACTTCCATATGGGTTTTGCTAAGCTTGACATTAGCAAGATGACTCACGGCCTTATAAATTGACAACTTGGGTTGGGTTCGGTTGTGGTGGTGGTGTTATGGGCAGTTATAGGTGGCCTGTACACCTCATATCATGCAAAGTACCATCATCGTCAAGGTGCACGTCAAGGTGCACGTTTTTAGTTTGTTTAGTTCTGAAGGCATAAAATAATAACCTGGCCTGTACGAGAAATATTAGTCTACGTGTAAGACTTAAGGAACTTTCTGTAATTTATATTGATAAACACGGGGCTTTATAATATTATCTTGCTGTTTGTTTGGGAGGTTGGGATTTAAAATAGGTTAGGGAGTAGAGTGTATGATTATTATTTTTAAAAACACGGTAAGTTGTTTACTTCTTCAAAAAAGAAAATCTACAAAAAAATGTTTTATTAAGTTGAAAAACACGTTTTTAACATATTACGTTGAACCAATTTGAAAGTGTAAATGACATTATTAATTGTTAAAACGCATGTAGTTAGAGATATATTGTGCTTATTATCTGAAGTTCTGAACCCTGCAAAAGGAAGGTGTGGTTTAATCCAAGGTATTTGTAAAATGCATTAAGCGAAATGTGGTCCTAGTTTTATATCGGTGTATTCGATCTCGGCTTTTGATAAATGATGGTATAACGTTAGCCCAGGAGGATAGAACCATCCGGCTCGACCCAGAGTCGTTATAGTTCTGTAAAAGTTATATGGGCCGGAGCCGTTGTTTATTAGCTGCAGACATTTTTTAGGTCTATGAGAAAGAAAAAAACGAATGTAAATTTCCAGCAAAAAAAGTCGTGAAATATAAACGTTCAAAAAAGAGAAAATCATGAAGGGTAGCTCTCAAATCCTGTTGGAATGGTAAAACTAAATAATAACCACGGAGAATTCTACCTACAAGTTTTAGTCATTATAAAATGTTTGAAAGCTTATAGATGTAATTTTTTATTTGTCTTAAGTGAAATTGTATAGCCTTGTGAATGCTTCTGGATGTTTTTTTCAAGACAGCATTTTCATCCGTAACAATACCGATAATCAGAACATGTTAGTGTTGTGAAATTTTGTTCAATTTAAAACCTAGACAGTTACGTTGAGAAAAGTTGATTAAATATTGTTAGAAAGCGTTTTACATTCGTGCATTCACAATAACCATAACTACCAGTTGGAAACTTGAAATTAGTGCATTTTGGAACTCTTTTTGAATGACTTTCAGAATTCAGATGGAGATGGACTCAATTTTGTGTTGGATTTCATCTTGGTAGGTTCGTGACGTTCGTCCCATGTTTGAAAAACCGTCTCGGCCTCTTTTAGTTTGGTTTGTTTTATATTTACTTAAGTTTTGAAATGTCAACACTCCCACCAAAGAGGCAAAGACTTCTTATAGAGTGTTGAGAAAAACATGTGTAGGAAGTCACACAGCCTGTCATATATCTGTAACGTTTTGTGCCTTAGAAAACATTTTCGGTCATCCAAATCCAGATTTGACGACCGATCTATTCTGGACAAAGTCGGTTCAGAAGTTTACTGCTTACACCAGTTCGGATGACCGCCTGGTGCTCGGACGTCCGAGTCCCAGTCGATAGAATCTACTGCTTCTTCTCTGGATTCTCTCTAACGGATGACCATTTGACTTTCGATCATCCGAATTTTCAATTCCAGTCGACCGCCAATTTCTCGGTGGACCAATTTGCAGATAACAAACTTGTTTCATCTTTCACTGGAATCTCACGTTTGGTCGACCGTTTAGCAACGACCAACCATTTCTCAACGCAAAACAATTTGATCTTAAGGGCAATTTAGCCTTTTCTTACCTTTATGGGAGCCTTAAACTTCCCCTATATATACCATGCATTGCTTGTTTCTTAGTGTTTAATGAGCCTTTTGGAGTGTTGAGAGTTACCAAATTGAGAGAGGTAGGTTTAGCCACAATTAAGCTTAATGTTTAGAGATTTGTGGAAAAAAAAACTTGTTGTTGGATGAAACATTCCATTTAAACCCCAATCCATTCTGACTATTTACTTCCGGGTTCTCCTTTCTCTGTTGTAACTCCACCACTATTTCATAGTGAAGCTCCGACCATCTCCGCCTGTGGTTTTCCCAAGTTGGGTTTTCCATGAAAATCTTTGTGTTTGTGGTTTGCTTCTTTTATTGCTTACTTGAAGTTACATGCATGATAGGTGTTCGTTAAATTGCATAGTTTAGCTTTCGTTTGGAATTTCTCATCGCTTCTACTCTTTCGGCCACCACTTATTTCCAAACAATATGTTTACTCTTTGGTAATGTGAGAGCATGAAACCACGTAACAATCAACAATAACTTCCGCTCTTGTTATTGGAGCATAAGAACGTAATACATACAATAATAATGCACTTGGTCGATCATATTCCTTTGCAGCCACCATTAGAAGGGATAAAACCTATAGTCCCAAAATCTAAATCGAACGAACACAAATTATTTGTGCTCATCCAACTGTTCGAACTAACAGTTAGGAATTATTTGCAACAGTTACTCTATATCTTTCATCATCTGTGATTCTAATACGGCCAACTCCATTAGGCTTCAGGTAGCTACTATTGCACGCTTTGTTGTCACATATAGGAATCGAGACAGACAAAAATCTGCTCCAGCTTGCACATATTGAACAACACTTACATGTAGAGATGTTGACTTTTATTTTACAAAACCACCAACTGTGGTTTAAGTAAAGTTCTACAAAATCTTTGACGACATTGGATGGCATATATATTTATGACAGTTTCAAACTTCAAATGTGATACTCATACTCATACATAAAGCATGTGTAGGAGGGGCAAGGTGTTAGTTGTTAGGAGGGTGATGGGTGTCGACTCTCGACTACAAAACATATGTGGAAACATGGAAGCTATACATCAACTCAAAATTAAAGGCATATGCATAGTTCAGCATGATCTAAATACTAGATCCAACTGTTATTGGTTAAATGGGTTCATTGACTTTTGTCTATGGTCAATAAATTGGAAACCTACAAAATCCGTAACCACTCCTTGAGCTAATCCTTCATCTTTTGTCAGAGTTTTGGTTTGAGTCTTTTGACCAATATTTGGGCTAAATAGGTCGTATCTTTATTTCACTTCCACGACTGGGCTCTATGGCTCGTCCCTATAAAATGGAAATACAATCCAATATGAAAAATTCTACATTATATTCTACTAGACAGTTATATTTTCTGTACTCCAACTCTCCAAGTGTCTAAATTTTTAAAAGTTAGCGGAGGACTAAAGTGTAAATGGCAGTTTGCTTCCCTTCACGAACCTTAAGACCTTACAATTTTCCCCTCAAACTATGTTTCATTGCAAATTGACTCCTCTAAATTGTAACACTTCACAAACAATCTTTCACAACTTTGCCCTTATTTGGTGAATTTGGGAGAAGATCTTGGAGGCACCATTTGGAATCTTTAAGAAACCTGGGAAAATATTATGCACAACACGAGTGATCTTTCCAAAATTTCCCCAAAACTCCCAAATGAAAATTTCTGTAGTATTCTACTAGAGAGTTGTAAATTCTGTACGTACACCAACTACGTCATTAACTTTAAGACTTTATAGTTTGCCCCTCAAACCATGACTTCATGTGATTGACTTTTCTAAATTGCAACACCTTACAGGCAATCTCTCAAAATTTTGCTATCATTTGGCGATATTGGGAGAAAATGTTGGAGGCATCCTTTTGGAATCTTTTAGTAAGTTGGGGAAATATTATAAAGAACAAACACAATTTTTCAAAATTACCCCAACTTGTAGCCAACGCAAAAGTGAACCATGTAAAGAATCATAGTTTAGGGGGTATGATTATTTAAAGTTCCAGAGTGATAAGCCAAAATAAGACATAACTCACAAAAAGCATGTTACAACGTTTTAAAGTTCAAAAGAGGTAAGCGAAATTGAGGCATAATTTAGATGAACAAATTGTAATGTATCCTAAACTAGATTGACACGGTATAAAAAAATTTAAGAATATATCAATCGATTACAGTATTTTATATGAGAATAAATGAATAATAATGTATATCATGTCTCCCATAAATGCTTAGATTTAAAATAGTAGTGACAAGACCCAATTTAACATGTACAATGGAGTATATCAAAACATGGTGGCTCAAGGAATCCTTTAGAAAACTTTTGTTCCCGCTTTCATTTCTCAACTAGTTTATAGGGTTTTGAAATTCATGAGATCCTCCTACCAAAGTGGTGGGTCGTTTCACTTTCCTTTGCTTGGATTTCTATTGATATCATTTTCTTTTCCATCATCACAACGATCCTTTGCTTATTGATTTCTAAATTTATGAAAGTGACACTTCCGGGATTTCTCACATGGCTCTCTAGCTATATTAGTCAATTACAATATAAAATTTATAAATGGCCCAAACGGCCCGCTGCCGAAATATATTGAAGAAGTTTCTTGAATTCTTAACGGCGTCTACCTTTACAGGACAAAAGTTGCACCTCTCGGTCCATTGAAAACCTTATAGATGGGTTTCACATATAGCTAAATTGACCATTCAAAAATCTTATCGTAATTTGATGAAGTAAACTTAAGAGGTAGCATATAAGAAACAATATTTTTTTATAGCTAAAGTTAGATCAAACCCTAGCTTAGACATAGCAATGAAGGCCAATGGACCTCTCAAACAACCTATATATAAGAAAACGAAAACAAAGAAAGAAACGTTTAATGTCGTTGAATCATCTTAATGCTAATTATGAGCACCAGTAGATGACCAAATAACATTAAATAGATTAATATTCATAGCACTTACGAGAAAGGTGGGGCTCTTCCAATCCAACCCTAGCACTCAAACAAGTGGACCTCATTGCACATATATATATATGTATGTATATATATCACATGATTTCCACTGGCAAATATAGATAATTAAGTGTGTGATCAACCGACCACCATCTCATTCTTTCGTAAGAATATTATCAACTTTAGAAAACGACACAATCATTAGCAACCGTACATTACATATAACAGTGGAATAAACAACTACAAACATAGACAAGACCAGCATGCTTGTCTTTGGTTTTGTTTATTGTAGGAACCAAAAGAGGAGTGAGGAATGGGTGTGGTGATGCATGCGTTAGATGAATGTATGTATGTATACATGCAGTGGTAGAACACTAGGATTAGGGCATGGGAGTATGTATATTAACGTCAGGGGTACGTGGCACTGACCTCATCATGGCTTCTCCCTCTCTTTTTGTTAGTGCTTGTGCTTGTTGTGGTGAGTGCATCATTTGGATCTTTGTGTCGAGGAAAAGGAAAGGAATGGTGGAAAGAGGGGAGAAGTGTGGGATATGCGGAACGATTACACCAAATCATAACAACATCTACACCAATAGGTTGCTCATTAGTTGGAGGATATGTGGGAGGATAAGTAACTTTTTGGACATTTCAACATGAGTTGTTGAGTGTAATGTTAATATCTCAATGAAGGGTTGTGGGGTTTCGAGCTATCTTCTGTTTTATTATGTTCCCAACGAGTTGTACAGGCATCATTAAGTCTTAATTAATTTGTGTCGTCGTTTAATATTAATAGAGGTTTGTTTATCAGCCAACTTTTGTCAAACCAAATTCATTAACCAAGATTTTTGCTGAGAGGATTCTTCACGAACGCTAGCGAGCTAGAGAAGGTAATATTAGATTATGGCGCATGCATTTCAATCTCAGAAGGTTGATTCCAGAAAATCACTTGAACTCCAAATTGGTCTAGCTAACTTTATTCTTCATGAATTAGAAGAATAGCATCATGTAGCAAAAGTAGCAATTGTACATCATGCATGCAAACTCTCGAATATTAACTTCCCCAATTTCTTTGTTTCCTGGTATAAAAGATCAGAATGGTCGTCTGTGTGGGGGCCCACTTCCATTGTATAAAACTCGCTAGAGACGGTTAAGAGCATCCCTTAACGCATCAAATGTTGAGGTCGTCGAGAGGTCGGTCATATATGACCTTGAAAAATTTTTGTTAACCGTGAAATTTTACGGTCATGGATGACCGGGTTGACGACCCGGTCATCAAATATTTTATTATTTTATTATTTTTTGATTTTTTTGTTTTGATTTTTTTTAATTTTTTGTTTGAGTTTTTTTTAAAAATATTTTTCCAAAAATACGTTTATAATTGTTTTGATTTTTTAGAAATTTTTAGAATTTTTTTAAATTTTTATCAAAATGGACCCCGAAATGATGTGGATGAGAGATGTAGGTTGTTGTGGGTTGTGTTGGGTTGTGGTTAAGAGATGAATAGTGTAGGAAAGAGAAGAATGTGGGTTGAGAAAAGAGAAAACTGATGTGGAAGAGAGAGAAATCTGATTTTGAAGAGAAAGAGAGCTAATGACCAGGTCGTCGTCCAGGTCATGATTAGTGATGGTCTAAAAAATCACTCACAAGTGCGATTGAGCCTAAAAAATATGATTATAAGACTCATATACATTCTCACCCACAAACTAACTTTGGGTTGAATTCTTAAATGGAACTTTGTTTCTCTCTTATAAGTTAAACACATTCCCACCCCACACGGCGACCACGTAAGGTGTTCGATTCAAAATTGTAAGTATTTTTTGTATAGTAACCTCTACAGTTCGAGAAATCTAGTTTACCTTAAATCTCATATATGGTCCATGACGTTTTGAACTTAACTCAGTGCTCTAGTGCTTGTCCTACCCAAAAGGCGTAACTAACTTCCAACCTAGCAAAAATGCGGTGGTTTGAGTCTATCACATCCATGTTGCTTATTTAAGAGTCCAAACCTTATTGGCCACAACTTTCTTATGATATCTTTTTTATTTAACTAGGACCAGCACATGTTATGCAGGCGCGTAAGGATAGATGGAAACAACAGCAAATTCAATGCTCTTTTCTTTTCAATCTTAAAAATAGTTAATATTGAACCTAAATACCATAAAATCAGTAATTGAGCTCAGGACTATATATTGTTACGATTACATACTATGGTTAAGTCAGATTGATTATACGTGACAGTCATGTGACTATAATCTAAACCCTTGCTTAAGAAAAAATTCAATATTTTGTTGGATGATGGTATCGACCTTTACTCTTAAATACTTGTCTTAAGGAACTTATAATCTACGCATGAATATTGTTAGACTTACGCCACTCAAATTTATATTGTCTCTTTCGAAAAATCAAATTAGAGTTGTAAAACATAACAATTGAAAATGTATAATGTGTAAATATCTTATTATTACATAAAACAAAAGTAGCAAAATAAGTAAAATAATTATTTAAAGAGAATAAAATGAAACATGAAAGTTGTATTATTTCCTTAAGAATATAAACTTTAAGGTGATTAGTGATTTGAAGTGATGAGTGGATTACACTTAAATTTGTATTCAAGATTAGGAAATAATTTCTTCTCACCAGACATGAAACAAAGATAAGAAGTAGTTGTAAAACTATTTATTATTCCAACTTTTAAACGGTGAAATGATCACAACTCCAACTACAAGTGCAACACTTAAAAAATAACTTTTAACTTTATAATCCTCCAGCACTGACCAAATAAGTCTGCAACTTTCTCCAACTTTCAACTTTCTCGCCTTAACACTTCCTTCACTTAACAAAAAGAAAATCCCTTCATACCTTCTTATGTCCAACAGAGGAAGACATGGTTCACTTTGTTTTTTCAATTATCTCAAACTTGAAATTTCAAAAAAAGTCCAAAATCCATAGAAAATCGAATGCATACCAAATCCACCGCACTACACTGTACAAAACCCAAACCAAATCCACATTTTGGTATCATTTTTTTACGCTACCTTCGAATGACCACCTCATTCCGTTCTGATTCCCCCAATTGCCATCAGAACGACCTCCGAGAAGAATCTTGATAGAGCCGTCTCGATGGGGAGCTAGTCCATTTCTGGAAGCAATAAGGCTTCACTACTACAAATATAACCTTTACCGACGGAAATGTCTGTCGGCAAAAGGGGTCATTTCTGTCGCCCTAAGGTACGACTTGTGGAATTTCTGTCGGTACTGTTACACTAGCAGTAGGCTCATCGGGAAAAACATTGCCGACGGAAGATTCATCAATACGTCCAATGTTCACACGCCAAAAAAAGGCACGCAATGCTCCATTGTCGACAAATTTCTCATCAGCAAAGGAACTTGATATTCTATAGTGTTGGCATACGTTCTGTCGGCAATATATCTTCATGCTTTTGTTGCAGATGGAACCTCCACCGCCAATAGACTTTCATGCTACTCGTGTCGACGGAAGTTCCGACGGCAATAGTAGTGTCTGCTACAAAAAAAAATGTTAGTTACCATCTACAACCATATCGGGTTTATACAAACTGCAATAAAAGTCCATTTCAACCTCTAAGTCAAGGCACGAGTCCATTCACAATGAGATGATTAAAATCTCTAAGTCATATGAAAGAGAATATATCAACTAAGAGTCACAATGTAAATCACACAGTAAGTCACATACCATATTTCCAAGTCATAAATCATACTACATATAACAAAATCATAAGCCACAATATACACAGAGAAAACCAACACAAGTATACCAACTAAGGCTCAGAGGAAGTTGAATCTGTCGATGGCTCGTCGTCACGTTAGGAAGACGTATCCATGTCACCACTACATTAAAAAAAATTGATTAGTTGGACAATCCCAAACATATATATTATTTTAGGAAATTAAAGAACCAAATTACAAACTAATCATACATATACCTAATCTCCTCTAAACTTGGCTGCTATCAACTTTGCGACTTAAGCCTTCAATTTCTTATGCTCTTCCTGCATTGCATTTTAATATTGTTTTACATATATTGTACATGTACAATTAACCTACGAAGTTAAGTAAACACTTACAAGTGATACATATTGCAAATCTTGATTTGAAGATGCTCGATATGAACATTGCTATATCGACTCATCGACGTCTTGCCTTTCTTGTAGGCTCCAATGCCAGCACCTCACACCGGATATGTCTTCTGTTTCCCCAAGACTTCTTCTATCGCCTCCTCCTCAATCACCTCACGGGGCTTCGGCTTCGAACACTCACCTCCCTCTTGGGACAATGTCTGCTGTGTTAATTTTTGGGTTGCTAATTCTTGTATCTCAACCTACAACACATTACATTTAATGATATTGTAAAGATAAAAGTAACACTTAATTCCGTCTCTCAAAAGGTCACCATTAGTGGTTCCTTCTTATAACAAAGAGTCATATTTTCAATCTTCGTGAGAGGTGTTGTGATCTTGTTCTCATCCATCTAGTTATTTAATTAAAAGTAAATAAACCTAAATAAGGATGCAATCAATATTTATCTCGGGATATAAACAATTAAGAATTCAATAAATGTTTATCTAAATACATATTCAAATACAAAAATCAAAACAATCATGTAACACCAAAATTACATGAAGCTTTGTTGGTGGGGTTTGCGATTATATCCTGTGGTCGATGCTTTTGCGACCACGATTTATGTTTATTAAGGAATTTTTCTGCAAGGAATTAGAAAAGTTTAAACATAAGAATTGGTATTACACATATACCAATAAAATGTTTGAAGACGAAAAATATTTATATATTCGCAATTTCAATGTTCCATTCATCTCACTGCACGAGGAATTGATCAGTGTGAACCCTTGAATATCTCTTCGAGGACAAATAGGCAACCCACTATGTATTGTGCTCGAAAGGAGTGTAGTACATCTTCTTCATCGGATATCAGTAATCTCTAAGAAGGCAGCGATTTTATCAAAACAATAGTGTTATATTTTATCTTACGATTAAAATATAATCATTTGTTAATAAATCATATTAATGTTCAAGTATTATATCTAAAGCACGATAACAAATAAAACAAGATGTACTAAAATGATATCCCACGAGTCCACAAATGTTTGACGACTTTGATGTGATGAACAATGTCAATGTTGTGTTGAGCTTTTCCCCCACAATGGTCGGCCAGAACAAAGTCCTCATTCCATTGTATTTGTACCAATGACTGGGAGAGGGAATAAGAACACCTCTAGTTGGCCTTGGACTTCTCTTCATAGATGTCTCACCCTCGTCAGATTCTCCTACAAAAAAGAACACTTTTTTTAGAAAATTTAGATAAAGATTGATATTAAAGTCAAATTTAAAACATTATTACATTCAATGTTGACAAAGATACTTAAATGAATGTGTTCTAAACGTTTACTTTTATATAAAAATTATTATGAATTGGATGTGCAAATATTTTGTTCCTTGATTAATGTAATCGTCTTTTGGAAGTGTTAAGGAAGAGACGTTTGATCCTTAACCATAGAGATCTAAAAGATAATGGTCTACATAAATCAAAAGGTATTTACAATCATGGTAATGAAAATGGAACATTAATTACCAAAATAAGATTGTCGTGTTGGTTATCAATTTTGTAGCTCTACAAATATTTGACAACACGAGTATATAAAAGAGAAAAATGCTTACTTTTATATATTGAATAGACCTCACAAGAAACACATTATGGAATTGTGTTATGTGTCATTAATATTTTATTGTGTCTTGGATCCTAAGATATGAGACTTAAATCTTTTCACCTAAAGAATGTTTAATTTGATTATTATTAAAAACTATCAATGAGTATAGTGACAAAGGAAATAGTTTGTTGAACATGACTTGTGCTGGAAAGATAACTACTCAAAATATTATCATTGCCCATCTTAGTGAGTTCATTGATAAAGCAAAATTATAATGTGCACAATGTAGCTTGAGTTAAGTTACATAGTTATAATTTGCTTAAAAAGATCAAAAAATGAATATAGTACAAATGTGACACATTTGTACTTTGTATATATTCTTAATATCATGAGGCAAGAGACAGACACATGTGGTGCACTGACATCACTAAATTGATCGTGTTTAGTTCGAGTGGAACAAGACATCTATGATAATTTGATAACTATAATGAGTAGTTACATACCGCTTATAGTTTGAGATATTAAGTATTTAATGTCGCTGCCAATTTGACTTATATCCTCCTATAGGTCACACCATAAAATTGGGAAACAAGAAGCTTGATTTTGAGTTCATAAGATGTGTCGGGTTTCATGAGAAAAAAGATACATGTGGTAAATCAATAAAATCGATATATCACAAAAATTGACATAATTAGAATCACGAATAAATTCATATCAGGTGTAATAATTTAATATTACATATGATAATAAATTACATAAGATATGAATTTGCCAAAAAACCCCAAAAGATCAAATTTTCTTGGATATAAATCCAAAATTCGACAAATGCAAAATCATGGTCACAATAACCAACCGTTTTGGGTTCGGTCGACCGGACGAAGATCGGATAAGCGAATGGTCGACCGAAATTGTCTGGAGTGCTTGGACAATATGAATCGGTCCACCGGGCGTAAATGGTCAACCGAAGCAAAACATCCAGGAGTTGTTTTGGGATATGGCGGTCGACTGATAGAGACACGGTCGTCCGAAAAGATTTACCAGGAGAATTTTTTGGTAGGTTCGACCGAAATTTTTCAGGGATTTTTTCTCATGAATGTTCGGTCGGTCGTCTGGCTCACACGATCATCCGAACTTACGTAAAACCGAATGGTTCGGTCGACCGATTGAAAATTTTGGTCGACCGTTCAACGTGATTTCTGCCTGAATTATTAAGAGAATAATTAAATCATGGGTTAGATTAATGGCTAGAGAATAGTTCTTTATGTGTGTGATTTGGTAGGCTATAAATTGGTCCTCTCACCCTACTTGTTTCACAAGAATTAATGCAAACTTCTCTCTCTCTAATCTCTCCCTTAATTACCACGAAAATTCTCTTAATATTTTTAAGTTTTGAAGATTAAAATCTCAGGAGCTTTTATAGGGGTTATTAGTTAGATTCTAATCTTAATTAGAGATTGATATGTTAGCTTATTTCTCTCTAATCTTGTTTAGAGTTTGGTGAACACTTGTAGGCGAATCGGCGAGTGATTCGACGAGCAACGAAACTCCAGATCTTCTGAAAAGTTTTAGAGAACCTTTGGGTATGATCCTCTATCCTTTATTTATTTTAATATGTGTAGGAATGCATGATATTATAATAAACAAATGCATGTACGTAAAATCAATGAAAATATGAAATCGATCTTGTATGTTTGTATTTAAAAAATTTAAAATATATACATACATAGGGACACGAAATCCTACAGTGGTATCAGAGTATTTAGTTCATATTTTCAATGATTAGACTATATAATTTTAGTTTACCATCTACAATCGAAATAATTAATGTTCTATGTTTTTTTGTGTTTTCCAATAGTTTTGTTGATTTAATTCTAATTGATTCTTTTAATAATTTTAAATGTTTTGGAACACATCTTGTGAATGTTAGAATTAAAATTTAGACTTATGTCTAATATATATAAAAATTGCTTTTAATTAAATGATTATTTTATAAGGAATCAACAAAACGAAAAATGCATATGTTTATCTTTCCTTAAAAAATTATTTTTGGAAATTGGATAAACAATGGTTCAAATGTTTTGTGTCATGAACTATGGATGCATAAAATTATTTTTAATGGATTTCAAATGATTTTAGAATTGTTTGATTTAGAGACGCATGATAAACCAAATCGAGTAATTTATAGTATATGTACATGCGTTGCTCGAGTTCTCTAATGCAGGATATGTGAGTTTGTATGTTC
The DNA here is from genome assembly GCA_963682175.1 of Triglochin maritima. NCBI lineage: Eukaryota > Viridiplantae > Streptophyta > Magnoliopsida > Alismatales > Juncaginaceae > Triglochin > Triglochin maritima. The sequence goes on from OY821772.1 coordinate 46,826,174, forward strand.
TGATGAAGCCGTGTGTGAATGAAAGAATGTGTATGTTATTATTGTTCAATCACAGGAGCTTATATATATGTAAAAGGTAAATTTCTATTTCTATGTATATGCATGCATATGAGAGAGTTTTACATAGGACTTGCACTAGAAAATTTTCGAAATTGTGAGATATATGTTTATATTTTTGCAATATCAACATCCATGGTGCAAGAAGAAGTCGCGGGGAAGGCGCAAAAGTCAAGGACGCGGGAACATATAAACTCACATCTATGTGTGTGTGAATGAATATATTTATGTTTGTGTGCATGTATGTGATTGTCTGGATGAATGTTAGGATGTGTATAAATAATAAATATGCATGATCACTTAAATTCTAAAATTACATATAAATGTTTAAATTGCCCAACCAAAAATTAAGAGTATTTTTCTTTCTTATTTCATCTACTAGCAGTCATCGATCGAGGAATATTTTGCTCGCCCTTAGCGGGAGATAACTTCCTTCATCTTTGGGAATAATGAGAGATATAAGGTTGTCTATTGTTGTTCCATGAATAAATGTACAAGGTGTGATTCACCCTTAGTGGACACCGAGTATATTTGTTTGTGAATACAATGGATAAACGTATCTCGTATCAAATGAAATAAGTTTTCTTAACAAGTCCCGGAGCCTTAGCTCGTTTATGAGAAAAAGAGTTTTTCTTACGAGGATTGATCAAATCCCCTCTTAATTAAAACGACAAGAGTCATAAGAGTTGAAAATGCAAATGTTGCGATATTTCAAAATGGTTATGATTAGAAAATGTTTTCTTACCTTGATTATATAATATATCTGATAACCCTTAGGTAATTTGTATTATAATTGATAGGATCTTGAATTGCTGCATTTATGAACAAATTTTTATTTGCGGTATTGATTTTGAAAACATAAAATTGACATTAAATCTCATATAATTTATTTTGTAGAAATGTCGATTATTCAATCTATTTTGCGATCTATGATTGAAAAACATCCTTTGGCAAATGATGGCTCAAACTTCTATGGCAACTCAAGTTCAATATCGTGTTGAAGTTTGAGAAACTATCTCATATTTTGGATGGTAAAATCTCAAAATTAAATGAGAAGACAACCGATAGCGAGAAAGAGACAAAAGCCAAGTGGGAACACCAAGAGAACCAGGTTCACAGTCTAATGTTGGCATCGATGGGTGACTCGCTTCAAGAGAAATACTTGGATTCAAAACCCAAGAAGACCATGGAAGCTTTAACAAAGATGTTCATGGATAGTGTTAGAAAAGAGCGCTATAAGACCACCATCGCATTCACAAGGTGACACATGGCGGAGGGTGAAAGGAATGTGTTCTAAAAGTTTTAATTTTATATGTCAATTATTATGAATTGAATGTGCAAGCATTTTGTTCCTTGATTATGGTATTCGTATTTTGGAAGTGTTAAGGAAGAGACACTTGGTCCTTAACCGTAGAGCTCTAAAAGATAATGGTTTACATAAATCAAAAGTTTTTCACAATCATGGTAGTTAACATGGAACATTAATTACCGAGATAAGATTGTCATGTTGGTCATCGATTGTTGTAGCTCTACAAATAATTGACGACACGAGTATATAAAACAGGAAAAAATTACTTTTATACATTGAATAGACCTAACAAGTAAAACATTATGGAATTGTGTTTCGTGTCATTAATGTTTTATTGTGTCTTGGATCCTAAGATATGAGACTTATATCTTTTCACTCAAGAAGTGTTTAATTTGATTATTGTCAAAAGCTACCAATGAGTGTAGTGATAACGACAATAGTTGGTTGAACATAACTTGTGCTGGAAAAGATAGCTAGTCAAACGATTATCATTGTCCCTCTTAATTGAGTGATGATATTAGTGGGCCCATTGATAAAGCAAAATTAGAATGTGCACAATGTGACTTGAGTTAAGTCACATAGTTATAATTAGCTTAGAGAGATCAAGAAATGAATATAATACAAAGGTGACACATTTCTACTTTGTATATATTCTTAATATCATGAGGTAAGGGATAGACACAAGTGGTGCACTTACATCACTAAATGGATTGTGTTTTGGTTCGGGTGGAACAAATACATATATGCTAATTGGGTAACTATAATGAGTAGCTAGATACCGCTTATAGTTTGAGATATTAAGTGTTTAATATTGCTGCAAATTTGGCTTAGATCCTCCTATAGGTCACACCACAAAACTGTGAAACAAGAGGTTGATTTTAAGTTCTTATGATGTATCGAGTTTCATGTGAAAATATGACACATGTGGTGAATTAATTAAAATCAATATATCATGAGAATTGACATAATTAGAATCATAATAAATTCATATGAGGTATATATTATGGGGTGTAATAATTTAATATTACATATGATGATATATATAGGATGTGAATTGCTAAAAATCCCAAAAGATCAAATTTTGTTGGAAATAAATCCAAAATTTGACAAATGTAAAATCGGGGTCAAACACGGTGAACCGTTCATGGTTCGGTCGACCGGGGTATCTTCGGATCGGTTAACCGAATAGGGAACAGGTAAGCGCAATTGGTTGACCGAACTTGTCTGGAGTGCCTGGACAATCGGGTTCGGTTAACCGAGTGTGCACGATCAACCGAGAAGTAGTATTTTCGGTAGTCCGAAGGTGACCCTGTCATCCGATGACTATGTCCCAGGAGCGATTTTGGTGTGTCAACGGTAGACCGATTAAAAGGCGTGGTTCGTCCGAATTCTTCAAGGGAATTTTTCTCATACGGATTCGGTCGACCGTTTAGCTCACGATGCACCGAACACGTGTTATAACTGAATGACTCGGTTGACCGAATAATTCTCGGTCTACCGAACAAGAACGATGATGTCTGAATTATTAAGAGATTAATTAAATCATGGGTGAAATAATTCCAGATTTAATTAAAATATTTTTTGTGGGTGATTATATGAAATTTAGAGATTAATTTTAGGAGAGAAAAACAAGGGATCATGGCTAAATAATAGCTCTTGATAAGGATGTTTTGGGAGCCTATAAAAGGGCACTTATTCCTACTGTTTTAAAAACTAATGCAAAATTCTTTCTCTCATTAATCTCTCCCTAATCACCACGAAAATCTCTTAGTAAATTTAAGTTTTGGAGATAAGATTCTCAGGAGCTTAAAGAGGGGTAATTAGCTTGATTCTAAATCTTGTTAGAGATTGATTGGCTAGCTCATTTCTCTCTAAGTTTGTTTAGAGTTTGGTGAACACTCGGAGGCAATTCCGTAGACGATTCAGCGGGCAACACGGCTCCGGATCATCAAAAAGGTTTTAGAGAACCTTTAGGTATGATTTTATCTTTGTGGATTATTTTAATAAATGTAGGTTGCATGTTATTAGAATAAAACACAAATAGATGTACATAAAATTGCTGAAAATATGAAAATCGATGTTGTATGTTATATTAAAATTTTAAAATATATGAATACATAGGGACACGAAATCCTACAGAGGGAACATCGGTATTCATGCATTTTCTCACGATGTAAGGATACCTTGAGAAGTTGTCGAAGCTCTCTTCCCCGATGACATTGCGGAAGATTTGATTATTGGCTCACTAGCCCCATCCTACAAGGACTTCATTATGCACTATCATGTGCGTGAGAAAGGGGAAAGTCTTGAGGAACTTCACAACACTCTCAAAACGACTGAAGTTGATATGGGCAAGGGTCGGGACAAACATGTCCTACCCGTCCATGGAGGGAGCAAAAAGATCACCAAAGGTAAAGACAAATTCACCAAAATACACCAATCAAGAGCAAGGGAGTAGGAGGTGCTCGTGTGAGTGCCTCGAGGGGGAATTCTTCAAAATCTCTGACTCCCAACACATGGTGTTTTCACTGCGGTGAAAAAGGACACATCCGGCCAAATTGTCTCAAGTACAAGGAAGACCTTGACAATGCGGTGATTGAGCGTAAGCGCTAAGAAGGCCAAAGGTATATTTGTTATTGAGATAAATTTAGTCACCTCTGTCCATGATTGGGTAATTGATACCAGATCTCATGCTCACATAATTTCTAATGTGCAACTACTAAAGGATAGGAAGGAACTCGTGAAAAACGAGATGATTTTAAAGGTCTGAAATGGTGCGAACGTTGCTGCGATTGCACAAGGTTCTGTGGAGCTTTAATTATCAAGTGATTTAAATTTATGTTTAAAGAACGTTTATTATGTGTCTTCGATTAGCAAGAATATTATTTCTGTATCATATTTGGATATGGATAATTTTAATATAAACATTTCAAATTCTTGCTTGTCTATATCGAAGAATGATATTTTCTATGCAAATGCATTCGTAAGGAATGGTCTTTATTTCTTGAATTGAATAATAAAAAAATCTTAAACATCAATAACAAAAGGTTTAAAACTACTAACGTGAATGATACACTCTTGTGACACTATCTTATTGGTCACATTAATGAAAAACACATCAAGAAATTACAAGAAGCTAACCTTCTTGGTCAACTTGATTTTAAATCAATGGAGACGTGCGAACCCTGCCTAATGGGCAAAATGACCAAGAGGTCTTTCAAGAAGAAAGGACCGAGAGCGAACTACTTGTTGAATTTGATACATTCTGATGTATGGGGTCCGATGAGTATTAGTGCAAGAGGCGGTTTTAGGTACTTCATTACGTTCACAGATGACTATAGTCGTTATGACTATATTTATCTAATGAGAAACAAAAGTGAATCTTTTGACAAGTTCAAGGAATTCAAGAATGAAGTAGAGAACCAACTCAACAAGAAAATCAAGTCTCTACGCACAGATCGTGGAGGTGAGTACTTAAGTACCGAATTTGACTCAATCCTAAAGGAGTGTGGTATTGTACCACAACTCACCCCTCTCGGTACACCTCAGTGGAATGGGGTATCCGAAAGGAGGAATAGGACATTACTCGACATGGTTCGATCAATGATGAGTCAAGCTGAATTGTCATTTTACTTTTGGAGTTATGCACTAGAAGCTGCGGCTTACACACTAAATAATGTTTCATCCAAATCCGTAGAGAAAACACCTTATGAGCTATGGAGTGGTAAAACACTTAAGCTCAATTTTCTCAAGATTTGGGGTTGTGAGACCTACGTCAAGAGATTGATGTCGACCAAACTTCAACCAAAAGCGGATAAATACTTCTTTATAGGTTACTCTCGTGAGACAAAAGGATACTACTTTTGGCATATAACCTTAAATCGAGTGATTGTAGAGAGAAATGTCATATTTCTAGAAAAGGAATTTCTGGAAATAATAAAAAGTAGTGGGAGTAGAGTTGTGCTTGATGAGACTCAAGATATTCTACAAGATCATGATATGAATGATGACATTCATGATCACGAATGCCACACCAAGGTTCCTTTGGTTAGTGGGAGCGTGAGTGAGAGACCCTCACAAGCAATTGTGAGAGAAACTCAAGTTTAAGGAATTGACTATGATGAAACTTTTTCACCGGTTGTCATGTTCATGTCTATTCGGATTATGCTCGTTATTGCCACATTTCATGATTATGAGATATGACAAATGGATGTCAAAACAGTGTTCCTTAATGGGAACTTGGAGGATGTGTACATGGTACAACCTCAAGGGTTTGAAGATCCAAAGAATAGCGAGAAAGTATGCAAGCTTCAAAGATCCATTTATGGATTGAAGCAAGCATCAAGGAGTTGGAACAAACGCTTTGACGAAGAAGTAAAAAAGATTCACTTCGTCCAAAGTAAGGAAGAGCCTTGTATATACAAGAATGTTAGTGGGAGCCACATGGTATTCTTGATCTTATATGTCGATAACATACTCCTCATGGGAATCATATACATTTTCTTGAGCAAATGAGAAGTTCATTGAAATCTGCATTTTCGATGAAAGATATGTGTGACACTCAATAGATCTTGGGAATCAAGATATATAGAGATAGATCTCGTAGATTCATTGGCCTAAGTCAACGTACATACATTGAGAAGGTCTTGGAAATGTTCAACATGACCAACTCCAAAAAGGACAATATGCCAATGAGTATGAGTGTGCAACTCAAGAAGTCTCAATGTGCTAAATCATGTAAAGACTTGGAGTACATGAAAGATATCTCTTATGCTACAACAATAGGATCAATCATGTACGCGATGACTTGCACAAGACCCGATGTCTCGTATGCTCTAAACGTGACAAGTCGTCACCAATCTAACACAGGTCCTGAGCATTGGACTGCGGTCAAGAATATTTTGAGGTGCCTTAACCGGACCAAAAATAAGTTTCTTATTTATGGAGGACAAAGAGAACTGATAGCCGAGGGCTATTCGGATGCAAGTTTCATAAGTGACCCCGACGATAGGAAATCGCAATAATGATATGTCATCATTGTGAAAGGTGAATCCTTGAGCTAGCGTAGTTGGAGTCAAATCACTACGGCTGACTCAACCACTGACGAAGGCAAAATAAATTTATTATAGGTGGACACAAACAACAACATAGTTGATCCATTCACCAAACCCTTATCCCAAGCAAAAGGGCGAAATGCATTTCGAGTCCATAGGTCTGAGGAACCATATGGATTGACTTGATGAGTGATTAGAGAGGGTTGTCTTAGTTATTATTGTTTTATACATTGAGAATGTATGTGAAATAAAAACTTTGGTAACAAGTGAGAGATTGAAAGAAATGTGTTCTAAAAGTTTTACTTTTATATGTCAATTGTTATGAATTGGATGTGCAAACATTTTGTTCCTTGATTATGGTATTCGTCTTTTAAAAGTGTTAAGGAAGAATCCTTTGGTCCTTAACCGTAGATGTCTAAAAGATAATGGTTTACATAAATCAAAAGTTATTCACAATTATGGTAATTAACATGGAACATTAATAACCAAGATAAGATTATCGTGTTAGTCATCGATTGTTGTTGCTCTACAAATAATTGACGGCACGAGTATATAAAAGCGGAAAAGATTAATTTTATATATTGAATAGACTTAACAAGTAAAACATTATGGAATTGTGTTTCGTGCCATTAATATTTTATTGTGTCTTGGATCCTAAGATATGAGACTCAATCTTTCACTCAAGAAGCGCTTCATTTGATTATTGTCAAAAGCTATCAATGAGTATAGTGATAAATGCAATAGTTGGTTGAACATGACTTGTGCTGGAAAAGATAGCTAGTCAAACGATTATCATTACCCCTCTTAATTGAGTAATGATATTAGTGGGCCTCTTGATAAAGCAAAATTATAATGTGCACAATGTAACTTGAGTTAAGCTACATAGTTATAATTAGTTTAAAGAGATTAAGAAATGAATATAATACAAAAGTGACAAATTTCTACTTTGTATATATATTCTTAATATCATGATGCAAATGACAGACACAAGTGGTGCACTTACATCACTAAATGGATCGTGTTTTAGTTCGAGTCGAACAAAGACATCTATACTAATTAGGTAACTATAAGGTGTATCTAGATACTACTTATAATTTGAGATATTAAGTGTTTAATATCGCTGTCAATTTGACTTAGATCCTCCTATAGGTCACACAACAAAACTGGGAAACAAGAAGCTTGATTATGAGTTCATATGATGTGTCGAGTTTCATGTAAAAAAGTGACACATGTGGTAAATGAATAAAATCAATATGTCATGAGAATTGACATAATTAAAATCATAATAAATTCATATGAGGTGTATATATTATGGGGTGTAATAATTTAATATTACATATGATAATATATTACTTAAGATATGAATTTGCTAAAAACCCAAAAGATCAAATTTTGTTGGAAATAAATCCAAAATTTGACAAAGGCAAAATCAGGGTCAAGCACGGTAAACCGTTTAGGGTTCGTCAACCGATGTGTCTTCGGAACGGTCAACCGAACGGGGAACGGGTAAACACAATTGGTTGACCGAAATTGTCTTGAGTGCCTGAACAATTGAGTTCGGTCAACCGAGCGTGAAGGATCAACTGAGAGAAAATATGCATGAGATATCTTGGTATATTTTCGGTAGACCGAAGGTGACACGGTCATCCGCTGAAGATTAGCCAGGAGAAATTTTGGTAGGTCAACGGTCGACCAGAGCAAGACGCGGATCGTCCGATTTTTTTCAGAGAATTTTTCTCATGCATATTCGGTTGACCATCTAGCTCACGGTCCACCGAACATGTGTTAAAACTGAATGGTTCGGTGCACCGAGAAGAATTCTCGGTCGACCGGACAAGACGATTTTTGCCTAAATTATTAAGAGAATAGTTAGATAATGGATTAGATTAATTCCATATTTGATCAAACGTTTTTTAGGATGCTTATGTGGTCATTTGAGATAAATTTTAGGAGAAAATAAGCAAAAGATCATGACTAAAGAATATTTTTTGATAAGGATGTTTTGGGAGCCTACAAAATGACTCATCATCTTACTTGTTTATGTTAATGCATAAATTCTCTCTCTCATTAATCTCTCGTTTAATCACCACGAAAATCTCTTAATAGTTTTATGTTTTGGAGATAGAAATCTTAGGAATTTAAAGATGGGTTATTATCTAGATTCTAAGTTTAATTGGAGATTGATTCACTAGATTATAAGCTTAATTAGAGATTGATTGGCTAGATTCTAAGCTAGATTCTAGCTCATTTCTCTCTAATATTGTTTAGAGTTTGGTGAACGAATCGACATGCGATTCGACGAGCAATAGAACTCCGGATTTTCTGAAATGTTTTAGAGAACATTTGGGAATGCTCATCTATCCTTTGTTTATTTTAATATTTGTAGGAATGCATAATATTAGAATAAACAAATTCATGTACGTAAAATCAATGAAAATATGAAATCGATTTTGTTTGTATGTACTAAAAAAAATATACATACATAGTGACACGAAATCCTACAAATTCCATCGGTAATAGTTAGATCACGTGATGTAAGGCTGAACGAGAAATTATTATTTTCACGCTCGGTACGACAAATCACTTAAGCTTTCCAAAGAAATTTCATCGGCATGCCTGCCCAATGGAAATTCCGTAGGTAGGATTGCCCCGGGAAAGACAGAATTTGTAGTAGTGGTCGTTTGCATTCAACCTTTCAAAGAAAATTTATTTGATTTCAGGACTAGCCGAATCATGTATATTTTTCAACTTCTAATTTGTTTGGGCTATTCTTGGTCAGTTGTGTGAGATTTGGCTAATTTCAACTTCAACGATCTCTCCCACAGCAAGTTAATTAAATTGTGATTGGAAGGTTCAAAAATAAGGCCATCCTCACATCATTCCACTGAAGAAGATAATTTTCAGTAGGAGAGCCATCTAATTTATTAGACAGCTGTTTTAGCGGGAGAAATCACCTACTTGAATAGTGAAATCGTATAGAAAATGGTAGTAGATTAATGATTACCGCTGTTGTACTTTTATTTGCAATATTATTTCATCTTTTGTGGGGTCTCTGTTGAGTTCCACAGCCTTCATTTTTGTTTTTCACTCTGTATTAAGGAATGTAGAGTATAGAAATTGAAGCACAAAGAAAGCAAAGCAAATCATAAATGAGAGAAAGCAGATGGATTTTAACTTAACCCAATACTGTACTTTATCCACACCACAAGGCTCCAGTCCTAATAAGATCGTTGTAGATAGAAAGATAGCACACCAAGTTTCACTCTCAACAAGCTCTCCGTCTCCATCCCTATCTTTTGGATATAAACATCTCTAACAAATTCTCTTGGGGTCGTTTCAACTTTAAACTCAAACAATATAACAAGTTTACATAAAACGATATAAATATCCAACTTAAATAAAAAATATAAATATTCTACTAGTATTAATCTTTTGACGAAAGAACCGATGGAAACCCTATGTTTGGGATCTCTACGCTTGCAAAACGAAAAACTTTGTTGCAGTTGTTGTTGTAGTTTACTCCGAATATGTGATTAAATTATTTGTGAAAGAAAACAAACGTTCGGTCGACCGATGAGAGCAGTTCGGTCGACCGGGCACACAATTGAAGTTGTGCAAAAGTGTCTGTCGTTTTTCGGTCTACCGGAACTTAAGTTTTCAGTCGACCGAGTATGCACTCAAACAAACAGGAAAAATGTCTGTCGATTTTCGGTCGACCAGAACTTAAGTTCGGTCGACCGAAGCGACCGTTCGAGACAGTTTTGCCAACGTTTTGTACTTTTCTCCACGCGATTTTGGTGCAATTAATACTTGTTTAGACCTAATATATAAAGTCAATTGTGTTCTCCTTTGTCTTAGAATAATTCTATTGACTACTTTTGCATACTTGAAAGAAAAGAGACAACGTCCTTTTAGATTCAGTGGGAGCAAATTTAATTGTGTATTCTCGCCGGTTGTTTGTGTGTTCTGTAAGTCTTTCTTTGTAATTCGTTTTCTCTATAGTAGATTTGGGTTGTGTCGTCCGTGATTTTTCCCACATTGGGTTTTCACGTTAAATCTTGTGTGGTTGCGTTATTTGATGTTTTGATTTGCATGTGTTCTTTATTTCTTCCATTTGATTTGTTGTTTTTCGATTCGCTGCGTATTTAAGATTGATTTTATTCCCTATCAGTTGTTATTTGTGTCGTCAAGTTAATTGAATATTGAGTTAATGAACCAATATTATTTGAGCGATCGACCAACCATTGTAGCTCTTCAAGTATGAAAACAATGTTAATGTCGACCGGACAAGTTTCGACGGTGCTTTAAATCATTCATATACATGCATCTGACTTTATATCAATTGATGGCTTAATATAGCGCTCCATCAACCCAGTAGCTTTTGTCTCAGAATTGGTTTCTGAATTACTTTTCTACATAGGTAATTGACATGTTCCGTTCATATTAATTATAGGACTGTTTAATAGCACTTCTTCTTTCATTACAACCAAAAAATCAAGTTGCTGAACAAACTACTTCAAAACATTTGAAAATATATATTTGGAAAGTATATTAATTAACAAACTCAATATATATACGAAAAAATGAAACGGTAGGATGACTACAACTATTTTGACTGTGACACCACATTTATAGTCACTTTCGATTAGTTCTTTTCTACGAAAATTTATGAATGAGATATACTATATATAAGGAATATGTGTTAATTTTTTTAGATCAAATAGATCATTAATGATCTTGATTTGAACACTTCCAAATTCAGTAAATTTTAGTCGTTCAAATATTTTTTAGATCATTCATGTTAACTTAGATTGACCTAAACTTTTAACATATTATAGCTTAGTAGATAATAATACATATGATTAAGTTTCACTTTTAAAAATCAACTTTAAAATATCTTAATTTTGAATGTCACAACCAAATTGACTATTTGAGCTCTTACATTCTCATTGGCTTCAATATACACACGCTTGAGTTATATGAACGTCGAAAATTATAAATTTTAAGAAACATTTCATACAAAATGAACAGATTGGGTTTTCTAACATTGCGTTCACTTTAAAAATAATAATATAAACCTCCTAAGTTTCTGTTATCGGAATTATATTATGTATGATATCTTGAGTTCTCATAGTCAATCTTAACCACATACGTAACATGATATAAGGATTATCTATTTGGGACCAATACATTTCCTCTCAAATTTAGGATGACTATGTTTGTAGTTCATCCTTTATTATCTAGGAGAATTCTACTTAACTACTTTTCATTGAAAAATACGTACATCTCAAAACGACAAAATCGAGCTAATTACCATGATATATATTAGTAGATACAACTCAAGTCTCGGATATATTAGATGGCGACAAGAACGATAAATTAACATTCCATAACTCCACTTTTCTCAATGATCCATTACTTTGTCGCTGATACTTGCTTCCCTAGAGTCCATAGGATAGGAGGGCCATAGTCACAGAGAGATCGATCCACTAGAGCGAGAAATCTAGAGAGAGAGAGGGGTGTGCTTGGGGTTGAAGACAGAATGATTACATCATGGTTTTGAGGGAAGCATAGAGGAGATGGCGTGGAATTAGAAAGCAACCCAGAACGTGGGTCTTGACCAAGCTGCTTGTACCTTTTCATCATCACCCTTCTCCCCTCCTTCTCTCTCCACTTCTACATTCTCTCTCTAAAAAAACACAAAAACCACTGAGAAACAGCAGCAGCTGCTGCACCCTGCAGCTGAGACGATCCATCATAATAATATGGCTTCAAAGCAAAGCAGAAAGAGAAAAAGTTTAAAAGGGTTGGAGTATAGTTTATGGGCAAAAGGAGGAGCAACCATAGCGTAGAAGGAAAGGGAAAAAAGAGCACCCAACTCGTACACGACCAGAAGCAGCAGCAGCAGCCCTACAAGACAACATAGATATTACATGTCATACATATACACACCACCACCACCAACGAAGTTATTATTCAACCAAAAGGGCAACAACGAACATCATCAACAACAACAATAACCCACACCCTAACACACCATACGGACCGATATTAATTTAAGAATTATATATTGGTCGAGAAGAGTAAAGAGGAAAGGTGGGTTGGGAAAGGATTAAAAGGAGACCCCAACCCTACACCCCTCTCTTCTCTTCTAACCATTTCCATTAATCCTCTCCCTCGTACCATACATGGATCAGTACAAGCTAGGCGAGGGTTGTTCGTCGTCCGAAGGCATGGCAGCCCACGACTTCCAGACCAACCAAAGCGCTATAGTTGCCGAAGGCTCGTTCGTGTTTCCGTCCCAAGTAGCAACCGTTCTACCGTGGAGTACTAATACCACTACTTCTGCTACTGCTGCTTCGCATCTTCTCCACTCCTCCACTATAACCACCGCCACGGCGACCAACCAGAATCCAATTCAGGACCACACTCGCCTCTACCCTCCTCTACCACCACCTCTCCCACCCCACTACGCCGCCTACGGGGACTTCTATGCCAGAAGGGCCACCGGTGGAGTACACATCGGCTACGATGGGAGTTTATTGCCGTCCGATCCGTTTGGATTGGCTGCTGGGGTTTACATGGGCGGTGGCGGAGCGATGTCGTCTACTTCTTCTCCTTTCAGCTCCTTGCAATCGGAATTCGGTAGGATGACAGCGCAGGAGATCATGGATGCTAAGGCGCTTGCGGCCTCGAAGAGCCACAGTGAAGCTGAGAGGCGGCGCCGGGAGAGGATAAACGCGCATCTCGCTCGCCTCCGAAGCTTGCTACCAAGCACAACCAAAGTAAGCATTAATCAATCCCCACAACATAACCCTAACATATATACCTATCATGCATGAAGTGGTAAGTGTTTGGATTTTCAATATATACATGCCATGAATCTGCAAGATTTTGTTGGTTTTCAGTATCTCTTTGAAAATTGAACTATATCATGCGTTTGTTTAGTTACGGAATAGGTGGATTAATCAATGGAGAGAAGTGAGAGACCATTTCATTGATGTGGTGACTATCATGGATCAAATTATTGTTATTTCAGCGTGCAGGTTAGACTAGTTGATGTTATTTTAAGGTTAAAAGTGATGGGTTCCAATTCTTAATCACCCCATTAATGCCGACCATAATGTGTGTGTGGCCTCTCGCGAATCGGAAGGAGAGAAACATGGAAATGGATATTTCACTTTAAAAAAAACACATGAATGTATGAAGTAGAGGAGGAGACACGAGCAGACGAGTAACAAAAGCTTCCGTAGGGAATTGGCATTGCCGGAGAGCAGTCACGGCAAGAAAGACAAACCCACACTCCTGTCAGAGTTTTGGAAAAGATGTCCACCTACATCCCAATAGACTTCCTTTTAGATAGAGAAGCTAAAAAGTTGCAACAACACGAGTTTAGTTTATTAAAGTTCACTCTTTTTACAATGGAATCTTCCTTGAAAGCTCCAAGTAGTATTCGTACGTACATTGTGTTGTACAAGTCATAGCACAAATCATGTAGAACACAATTACGGTTATGATTTCACGCATTTAACTATGATCACAATTCCCACATCTGATAATTCGCAATGCACAACATATATAATGAATTATAATATAGGATTAGTGTACGTCGTACTAAAGCCACCACTTAGAAGACGTGCATGCGAGCCATTATTTATGCCCATTCGAGTCTGACACCACCACTTAGCAAATAGCATGCACTATGACTCGCATGCACACCACTTGCCATTGCCATCATATCATACGATAAAGTGTCCCCAACATTCCCATAACATGTCTTGTTATTGATGTCTCCAGACGGACAAGGCGTCTTTGCTTGCGGAAGTGATACAACACGTCAAAGAGCTCAAACGCCAAACCTCCCAAATCGTAGAAGAGAACCCGGTCCCAACGGAGTCCGACGAACTGACGGTCGACGCCGCAAACGACGAGGACGGAAAATTCGTCGTGAAGGCCTCCATGTGCTGCGACGACCGATCCGACCTCCTCACCGAGCTCATTAGAGCCCTCAAAGCCTTGCGGCTCCGAACGCTGAAGGCCGAGATTACCACATTGGGCGGTCGGGTCAAGAACGTGCTTGTGATCACCGGAGAGGATAATTCTGACGGTGATAATCAGAATCAGTACTCTATCAACTCAATACAGGATGCGCTGAAGGCTGTGATGGAGAGGACGGGTTCGGACGACACGTCGGCTGCGAAGAGACAGAGGACGACCGGCTTGACTGGTGTCATGGAGGAAAGATCTTTATGAATCGATTATGATAGGGGTTTGGTCGATTAGGTTTAGGGTTTTATTGTGTTCGTTTTGTTTTGTTTGTTTTGTAGAAAGAAAACAAGTGGAGGAGAGAAGAAAATGAATGGGGGTGGAAGATAGTTTAAAGTGTTTGCTTTGGTGTTTGTTTGGTTTGAGGGAAGATAAAAGCTTTTTTTAATAACTTATTCTGAGATACGACTTGTTTCGCCGCGGGAAACACATATGATCTACTTGTGTTTGTGGAGAGGATCTTTTTCGTGGAAAGAGGTGAGTACGATAACAACCTGGATTTGGAAGATGCATTGATGGAGGTGAGATCTGGTGGTTTCGATTCTTCTTCTTCTTCCTCTTCTTATGAATCTGATTATGGTGGTGTCGTGCAGTGCAGACCCCATTTTGTTGCATAGTGGTTCTGATCAATATAGGGAGTGCATGTTTTGATGGATTTATTGCTGATATCATAATCTGACCGCAATCATGCAGAGGCAGAAGCATGGGTTTTGGATGTCACGAGTGCACACGTATATGCATGTCTTGGTTGGTTGGTTGATCAATATAGATTGGGAAGTCTTTCATATCACCCCCACACGTACATGTGTGGTGTTGGAGTCTTGTTTTCGGTCTCATTAATGGTTTACTTGGCATTGCCAATGTATGTTTTCTTATATATGTTTAGGGTCTCCCCCCACATTCCAACAACCTCCGGGTGTTATGTTTGATCAAGTGATTTTTGTCTTGTTGCGTGGTTGTCATGCATCCGGTTTTAACGTTCATGGTGAGTGCAGAGGCAAAGAGGACAAAGACATCATCATGGAATGGGGAGAAGTCCTGAAGTGGACAACTTGAACGTGAACAGTTTGTGCAAGTACAACACCAAAGCAAGAAAACTGCATGGGGACGTCTGGAGGTGAGGGACTGAGAAATAAATGTACGTACTGGTTGTTCACAGTGTTCATCAAAGCAGGATGTTGGGCTGAAGGAAGGAGAAAGTCCTAAAGGATTTCCCCCTTCACTTCAGAATCTTAGTTGCGATCTTGGAGTAATAGCTGCTGCTTTTTTCCTCTTCAATTGTAAACTAACTACATTTAGTAATGACGACTAGTAAACATTTGTGGGTTTCTTTTGTCATAATTAATTAATCTACTTAATTCTACTTTTTTTTGTCATGTTTTGCATATTTAAAGTTGATTCGAATGGCCGACCTATTTCTAACCATTAATGATATATCCAACCCAGACTTGGGAGAACAGTACCTACGGTGGAAATTATGGTAAGTCATTTTCATTTTCTTGTGATGTGTTCATAAAACTTGAAGTACTTTTATGCGTTCATTAGGAAATTACGACTGGTATTTTGTTTACGGAATAGTGACCGAAGATATATAACTTGATGGAGAATTTTTTCCGTTTCAGTTAAGAGAATACTAGTGCCATGTAGATATACTACACACTATACTAGAATTATCATATGTTTTTAGCGCATAAGTACAATGTGCAAACCATGTCATATGAAGTTACCAGTATAAAGTATCTGCGAATAAGCTCTAGTATTTCAAAGATGTATATATGCAGAAGTTAATAAAAATCTCAGCTGGACAAATAGCTGAAATGATCGTACAGGTGAATAAATCATAGGAATATGGATGAGTAAATAAGCAATTTTTTACTGAACTGCTAAACATCGCCCCAAAATTACTTAAATCGCCCCTTGAAATTACCAAATTGTCCTTCCTCCTATTTTTGCTTATATATCTCACAATTTCACTCTTTTTTCAAAACTTTCTCTTCCTATACCTACTACACAAGATTACGAATGTCTCGGAGGCCAGGGAAGCAGCCAGCAGTTCCCCCGGTGTACCCGTATGAGGTAACATTACGTTATTTATTTGTTTTAAAAAAAAAAAAAAAAAAGTCGTCGGCGTCCGAGGGAGACGCCCCCCGCATGGGGCGGGCGTCCGAGGAAGCCGCTCCCCCCATAGGGGGAGCGGCTTCCGAGGACGCCCGACCCATGCGGGGGGCGTCTCCCTCGGACGCCGACCCGTAGCGGGAGACGTCTTCGGAAGACGTCTCCCCGATGGGGGAGACGTCTTCCGAAGACGTCTCCCCGTAGGAGGAGGCGTCTCCGACAGACGCCTCCACCTTGCGGGAGGCGTCTCTCGCAGACGCCTCCTCCTTTTTTGTTTTTTTTATTAATAAATATCATAATTACTTTAATAAATAGTGATAAATCAAAAAAATTAATTTAACAAATTCTTATTAAGTTTAACATTTGTGATATTTAGTTTTAACAAATTTTGATTTAGTTTAACAATTGTTTTAATTTAGTTTAACAAATTTTAATTTAGTTTAACAAATTTTGATTTAGTTTAACAATTTTGATAATTAAGTTTAACAAATTTTGATTTAGTTTAACAATTTTGATAAATATGATAATTTAGTTTAACAAATTTAACAAATTTGTATTTAAAATTTCAATAAATAGTCATCGGGTCACAGTGGAGGGAGAGGCAAGTCGATACCATTACACGCCTTCCGTTCTTTAGAGGATGATTCAGCACCGCGTCATCCACGTAGACGGGGGATATCTGCTTCGGTCAGGAGGGAGAGGGAGGCATTACGTCGTCGTGAGGAGGAGGATGATTCCTTCGATGATGAGCATGTGGATAGTTTTGACGACGAGAGCGACGATGATGGCCCGTATGATGTGCGGCCGGAGGTGGAGAGGCAGGGGGATTATAGCGGAGGACGTGGTCGAGCGGGTACTTCTACTTCCGCCGGATGGATGGTGCGGAAGGGTAGGGGTGGGAGGTTTACGACCGGGGATTTGAGCTCGTGCACTGTTGATCCCCGCGCTCAGAAGAAGAAGAGGGTGCAGGACGATTCTTGGATCGTGAGCAGTATGACGCCTGGTGGTCCTTTAGATGGGAGCGTCATTCCTAGTTTCTGGGGTCACATTGCTAGACGGATCTGGGACGGAGAGGATCGGAAGGTTCTGAAGTGCCAGAATCGGCACAGAGCCTGTACAGCACTACAGGGTTGGCGGTCTACACTGAGTGCTGATATCAGAGAGGAGATTAGTGCCACGCATTTGGGGCACTTACCGTACAGCATGTTCCCTTATCTCGACATGCCTTTGATTTCGGCGTTTGTGGAGCGGTGGCAGCCTGACACCAACACTTTCCACATGCCTTTCGGAGAGATGACGATCATGCTTCACGATGTTTTCCAGATCCTGCGCATTCCTGTGGATGGTCGTCTGGTTAGTGCTCAGGGGTCGACGTCTGAGCTGAGGTGTTATGTGGCAGTGTTGCTTGGTGTCACACCTGATGGTCTGGCCAGAGATACAGCTTTATGGAGTGGTGGTGGTGTCGGCATCGACTCCCTTGAGGACCTATGCAGACGGGCACGACCTCCGCGGGCCGATGATACACAGTTGACGGCGTACCTATTCTTGATGCTCGGAGCCGTCTTGTTTGTCGACAAGAGTGGTTGTCGGATCAGACCACGCGATCTACTGGAGGCTAGGGACCCGGAGACCGTTCGTGAGTACTCGTGGGGGTCAGCGACGTTGGCATACCTGTACCGGCAGCTTGGGATAGCTAGCCGTGCGGATTGTTCTGGGATTGCAGGTTGTCTTACGCTGCTGCAGGCGTGGATATACGAGTACTTTCCTGCATTCCGCCCGCATCGTGAGCGGAAGATTATCGACGAGGGTCATCCACGTTCGGGTATGTGGGTCGTCCGGAGCGAGGACAAGAGCGATGGACGATTGCGTTCCATCCGCGCACGGCTAGATCAGATGACTGCATCAGAGGTATCAAACTTTACACCATTTATTTAATTTTAAGATGTATTATTATTAATGTGTTAAACTTTAGGTGGAGTGGTTACCCTATGGTCCTGACCCAGCAGCGGATGTCCCGAGGACTTTATTGATGGGTCTTATTCGTTATCGGGATATCATAGAGCCTTATATGACCGATCGGGTCTTGCGTCAGTTAGGATATGTTCAGGTGATCCCGGTTGACATTCCGACACCAGAGCATGCGGTGCGGTCTGCGACAGCAACGACGTACGACGTCAGGTTCCCCGCTTCTACAGCGGAATCGACTTGGCGGACATTTCCGAGATCATGCCGATTGTTCCTTGGCGACTTCAGACGTAGTCGCGACCCCTCCGAGTGTGATGCACGTTATCTTGATTGGTTCGGTAGTTACTCACATCCTATCATCGTCCGTGGTGCCTCCCGGAGAGCAGATCGACCACCAGATAGGACGTGTGGCGATCTGGTAATTTTTTCATTTTATTTGTACCGTATAATTTGTTAATGTACGCTAATGTTATTGTTATGTGCAGTGGATGGGTAAGATGATACGGGCTGTAGACCCAATCTTGCAGATGAGGGATGAGCTGCCAGACGATGCCAGAGCTGCATGCGGAGATTTGGATGAGATCATACAGTCGTGGCATACTCAGTTAGGCATATCCGACCATGATTCGGATGATGAGTAGGTTGATCTGTTGTACCGTACTCTTAGTATTTGCATTTATATTTGTTTATCTGTTGTACGCTTAGTATTTGTGTTTCCTTATCTGTTGTACGCTTAGTATTTGCATTTATATTTGTTTATCTGTTGTACGCTTATTATTTGTATTTGTGTTTGTTTTTGCTAACATGTCGTACGCTTATTGTTTGTATTTGTGTTTTGCTTATCTGTTGTACCCTTATTATTTGTATTTGTGTTTGATAACCTTTCGTACTATTATATATAATGCAAATAAAGCAAACATATCAAAACATATTACATAATAAAGCAACACTATATAATGTACAAACATATCAAAACATATTACATAATTATACAAACATATCAAAACATATTACATAATTGTTGCCAATATGCTATCCTATGTTGGTACTCCAGCTCCCATCCAATAACACTCTCATCTCGTATTTGATACCACAGAGTCGGTATAGGAGGTACGGGGAATCCCTCATTCAATTCCAAACGAATGTAATGAGCGTAACTCCCTAAATGAGCAATAATCAACTCTCTGCACGGTCTCGTCACGGTAGGCGGACTCTCCCAAGGTAGAACTGTAAGACATGGGTACAACGAACCATCATTTCCGAGAGAGAAGAACATAACTGCACACTTGTAAAAATTTGCAATGGGAAACAAGTTCGTCCACGTCTCCATATAGTGATTCTCGCCACAAGGTCCCCCGCCCCAATTAATCCGGTGACGAGCCTCCGCCACACCGTCGTAGTATACGTGCTCATAAAAAGATGGGTTTGCAGCTATCTCATTTGAAATCGAACGACGGGCGAGTTGCCAATTGTCTTCACCACCGTGGAAAACATCGGCGACACATCGAAATCCACAGTTTCCATCAGCACGTACATCATTCCACTGGTGTAGGAATGGCATAATGATTCCTGGAATTCTATCTCCATATGGGAAGTCGTCTACGTCAGCCCGCCCAGTCACTACAATATGAACAAAAAATACAGTTAGATATAATAACAAAAGATACATATTTACTGAAATAAATAACAAAATTATAATAATAATAAATATAAGGATGGTATACCTGATCCTCCTCTCACAGACGAAGAACCAGAAGATCGACCACGACCTTTGCTTCCACTACCGGAAGAACGACCACGACCTCTACTCCCACTACCTGAAGATCGACCACTACCTCGCTCTGCATACTCAAACGCACAAGGGTCCCGTCGTGTCGACTTTCCCCTTGGTCGACCTCGTAGCTTTGTTTTTACTGCAGGCTCTTTCAAATTCGAATGTTCAGGGTGTAGCTGCTCGAATAAAACCCGAGAGGCAGATCGAATTACGGTAGGGTCACTTCCTGCAATCTCATCAACCAGACTGCGAAAATGTTCGGCGTCTTGAGCTGCCTGAGACACAAACTCTGCGTTCCCGGCTCCTTCCCCAATGACAAGTGTCCTCCAGAATGAATGAATCTGCTCTAAGTAAATTCCGTTTTCTGATTCAAGACATCCACGGATAGTACATGCGCAAGGTATCCCATGAGAAGTCAGAAAAGCGCACTCGCAACGATATTCAACTTCATCATCTAACTGTTGCATTCTCTTCACCTCCTGACTCAGCAACTGCAAACAGTGATGCGAAACTCTACCATTTATGTGACGATATA
The DNA here is from genome assembly GCA_963682175.1 of Triglochin maritima. Lineage (NCBI taxonomy): Eukaryota > Viridiplantae > Streptophyta > Magnoliopsida > Alismatales > Juncaginaceae > Triglochin > Triglochin maritima. The sequence goes on from OY821772.1 coordinate 46,847,029, forward strand.
GAGCATGTCCGAAATTAGTCAAATTTCGCCGTCTCGAGTCTTCAAGAAAGTTTCGAATATTCGTCAGCTGCATTTCAGTAGCCGCGTTGACGCGCTCGAAAAGAGTGTCCAGAGCTGCAGTCGATGTAGAAATCCACTCTTTTAGAGCCGAATGAGCACTTTCGACCCTACAATTCGTGGTGTTCCCAAAATGAAGGACTTTGTTCGTCCAATTCAGCACAAACTTTTCTTTATGCACCAACCACGTGGTGTCCAGATACTCCGTGATAGCCGGCCACGATCTATACAAATCTTTCAGAGCATACACAACTCTATCATACTCGGCTTCTGAAGTAGAAAGCATGATCTTCCTCCATCTTCCACGCCTCAAAGTCTCTGCCATCTCCTTATTCTTGCCGAATACGTGGTATGCGTAATTCAATACGTCTTTGTTGATGTGCCATGTGCAGAGTAAATGAGCAGAGTCAGGAAAAACCTCTCTCACTGGTCGCATAAGGCCTAACTCCCGGTCTGTTATTATTGCAGTCGGGCTGACAGTCCCCAATAACAGATCTCTCAACTTCTCCATCACCCACAAATAACTGGAGTAAGATTCATCCATCAAAATCGCATATCCAATAAGGAAATTCATGTTTGCTGGTGTGACCCCAATCATTTCGAACAAAGGCATCTTATACTTGTTCGTCTTGTAAGTCGAATCCATGCAGATAACGAAAGGATATGTCCGCAACAACTGGACTGACGTCGGATGTGCCAAAAAAGCGTGAGTTACGACATCAGTTTCTGGATCCGCCATAATCCAATGTAAGTACTCACACTGCACTGCTTGGTAGAGAAACTGCTGGACGGGATTCCGATCTTCAGATTTTGTCCTCCTCATGTAATCTCTGAAATTATAAATATGCCTTTGATTTGGATTGTCCTCCGGGAATTTTTCTTTTACTGCCTTCAAGATGTTCCGTGGTTTTGCTTGCGCCTCTGTCATATCACGAACAATCTTCTTCGCCCCAGAACTTAGACCACTAATTTGACGATGACCCTCTGGATAAACTGCCAGTCTGTGGTTGTGATGTCCGTGAGCACTATTATAAACCACAACCCATCCATCACGATCTCGTCGCTCCACCACTTTTATTAAGAAACGGCAACCGCAACCCTTTCTTTTGGTGTTTCTTCGAAGTGCAGTATCCATATCCCGAGACTCCATTTGATTTCGCCGGTCGCATCTCAAATAACAATCCATCCGACTATCTGATCTTGTTTTGTACGACGACACGACCAAAAAAAACCCAGCTCCGATAGCTACTTGTTTGACCCATTTACATGCTTCATCGATTGTTTCAAAGATTTGTGTAGTTTGAAATAACTCACTGTAATCCACTCCATCACCACCGAAATCTGGAAACTACAAAAATATATTCAAAATTAAAAAAATAAAAAAATAAATTCGAAATTAAAAAAATTAAAAAATAAACTCGAAATTAAAAAAACAAAATCAAAATCAAAAAAAAAGGCGTCTGTGTTAGACGCCTGCCCCATGGATGGGGCGTCTGTGTTAAACGCCTTCCCCAACGGTAAGGCGTCTGCGTAGGACGCCTGACCGAATGGAAGGGCGTCTACTACAGACGCCTTACCCATGGGGAGGACGTCTACATAAGACGCCTCTCCCATTGTGTAGGCGTCTGCGTTAGACGCCTCGGCCATGGGGAGGGCGTCCTACGCAGACGCCCTCACCATGGGGGAGGCGTCTAATGCAGACGCTCGGCCCAAAAATTTCCCCGCGCCAGGCTTACCTCACCCGATGCATCACCCTCGCCAGACATTTTCGTGGTGTTTTTACTGATAAATTATGAATATACAAGACCATAGGCCTTATTTATAGACACGGGACGATTTGGGTATTAAATATATTGTTAAGGGCAATTTGGTAATTTCAAGGGGCGATTTAAGTAGTTTTGGGGCGACGTTTAGTAGTTCCCATTTTTTATGGATATAGGGTGTGTGAATCTGTCTGCACTTCTGCATGGCTTCAATAGGTCTATATTTTAGTTTAATGTGTAAATAACTGAATATATCTACCAGCAATGAAAGGTTGTATTTTTTTGAAATAGATAGAACATATTCAGTTTGAACCTTTTTTACAGTGTTCTGATTTTATGATTGCAAAATTGAATTTTCACTTGGTTTGAGTTAAACGAAAGACTTGTCATTGCCTTGATATTATAATCTTTATTTGTAAATCATTGTAAAATACCACAATTAATTGTATAGTATGGTGGCTTGAAATATAAAGCCCTTGGCCCCCACAAAAACCTATTTTTTACAGCAAATGTTTTTATTCAAGTTAAATGACACAAAAAATGTGAAGGAAAACTCAATCTTATGGACTTCACAAGTTGTAAGTGGTGACATTATGGATATGTTCGTCTCCCAAAGTTGGAGGTTTATGTGTGTTGTATCGCTATATATCTCAATCTTGTTGTTGACTGTTAGAGATAAGTGAATGACGTGTTATTTAATTAATTGACTATCGTTTTTATTTACTATTACTACTGGAAGTACAACTGTAACGCCCCGAAAACAGTGGAAAATTTAAACAATAATAAAGACCGTCAACGGTCAACACATGGCACGTCACGGGAAACAAACCAACACATATATATATATAATATATAAGATACAGACCCACGTGGAAGTCAAACTATATAAATGAGTCAACTGTGATTACAACAAAAGTGAATATACATGTAATCACTACCTCAAACAAAAGAAGATATAAAAGAGAACATGATCTAATCCCGGGGGCACTCTCCTCGGTCACCACCTGACTCTAATGCTACTCGCTACCTGAAATGAAAACAAACAAACATGCCTGAGTTCCCTGAAGGAACCCCGTATACCAAGCCTCCTAAAAATATAAAAAGGAATGAAAGACAATGCAATACAATGCACATGATCATCCACCTCGGGCCCACAATAATGCCCTCACCGCCTCCGCGGCACTGAACCACTCCTGCCACTAGGGTCAAGTCAGTCTATCGCTGCCTCACAAGGGTCAGTCGACACCACTGCTCCCAAAAAGTGCAGGAAGGAACCCCCGGTACACGCCGCACTCCAGGAGCGAGTCAGCCCGCCGAATACACAACTCGGATCAGACGACAGTCGCTGCTCCCCCAAGAGCTGCCAAACGCGCACCCTGCCGGAACATCCTCGGCCTACCGCTAAACCCTCGCAAACTGCCCAAGGTTTACGGCACACATCTCTCACACCCCGCTCGGTAAGAGAGGAAAACAGTAGTACAAGAATACGCCTTCCTCGAAGGTGAAATCCGTAGCTCTCAAAGCCGGTAATCAACCGTCGCCTCGGAGCCGGTAGTCGACCTATACTCGACGGATCGCGTGTGGATAAATCCACCAACCTGCGGCAGATCGGTCAACCGCTAAAAGCACACCGGTCGACCGGTCCCCCACACAGTACACGGTACTGTACAAACAAGTCTACCGGTCGAACCACGCCAACCGAAATACTGACCACTCGGTCTAACACAAGTCATCTAGCGGTCGACCGTTTGGAAGGTCTACGCTATACATTTTATATAAATATATATCCAATCGGTCAAACCAGGGTCCGTTCCACCGATAAGGAAAACTGCCTGAATCCTGCCTACAGCATTCGGTCGACCGAAACCTACCTCCCGGTCGACCGATCTACAGGCACATCACTGCAGGAAAACTGCACGCGGTCGGTCGACCGGATCCAGAGCGGTCGACCGTTTAGATGGTCAACGCTCGAACCGACCTTGCGCAGTTCGGTCGACCGAGACACACACTCGGTCGGCCGAAGGCCTGTCTAACCTATCTACTGGGTTCGGTCGACCGAAACAACACCGGTCGACCGACTAATGTAACCCTTTATTTTCCCGCGAAATTTGGCATAAACGGTCGACCGTCACACAGACATCGTTCGACCGTTTTCGGGCAGTAAGTTATTATTTATAAATATCGGTCGACCGACCCATATACCGGTCGACCGAACAATACATCTTCCCACTGTACAAGCATCATTTAGACGTTGTTCGGTCGACCGAAACACTCAACGGTCGACCGAACCAGTCGTCTTCAACCTCCGTCCAGTAGGGTTTTCACCGGAGAAACGGCACCAATGCCGTCCTCTACACTCCCACACCTCTTGGCGAGTTAATATGAAGACTTGGCATACCTGTAGGTCGAGTGAAGAAGCCTCCCAAACTTGCACCACTTCACTCCACTTCTTCTTCCTTCTTCTCCTTCTTCTCCTCTTCTTCTTCACCTTCTTCTTCTTCTTCTTCTCTCTAAACTCTTCTCTCACTCTCTGGTAAACCAAAACAAGAAGCAAAACGTTTTCAATTAAATTCTTATCTACCTATATATATTTACCTCAAAACTCAACACCTCTATCTCCTCCAATCCTATTCCAACACCTCATCTCTCAATTCTTATCCAATTCTCCACCTCATCCTTCACTAAACATGGTTTAATTAAGTTAATTAGGTTTAGGTTTAGTTAATTAAGGGATTTAGATTAGGTTATTACAATCTACCCTCCTTAAAAGAATTTCGTCCGTGAAATTCGAAACAACTGACTTACCGAAACAACTCTGGATACTGCTTCCTGACATCCTCCTCGATCTCCCAGGTAGCCTCACTGACACTGTGATGTTGCCACCTGACCTTCACCATCGGAATCGCTCTCCTCCTGAGCCGATGTACCATCTGATCCACAATCTCAACTGGTCTCTCATCTAATGACAAATCCTGCTGGATCTCCGGTACTGATATCTCAATCACATGAGTTGGATCGGCCACGTACTTCCTCAGCATAGAAACATGGAAGACGTTGTGAAGTCCTGCGAACTGTGGTTGTAGTGCAATCCTATATGCCACCTCACCGACCCGATCCAATATCTCAAAAGGTCCAACATACCTCGGACTCAGCTTCCCCTTCTTCCCGAATCTCATCACCCCTCTGGAAGGCGAGATCTTCAGGAAGACATGATCTCCTACATCAAAAGTCAGCTCACGCCTCCGCGTATTAGCATAACTCTTCTGCCTGCTCTGTGCTGTAGCTAGTCGTCTCCGAATCACGTCGACCTTCTCTGAATACAACTGGATAATGTCAGGTCCAACTAGCTGTCTCTCGCCCACATCACTCCAGCATACCGGCGATCTACACGGTCTCCCGTATAATGCCTCATATGGTGTCATCCCAATACTCGAGTGGTAGCTGTTGTTGTAGGCGAACTCGATCAACGGCAAATGCTCGTCCCAATGCCCGGCCCAGTCAAGTGTACACGCTCTCAGCATGTCCTCCAATGTCTGTATCGTCCGCTCTGACTGGCCATCTGTCTGTGGGTGGAAAGTTGTGCTAAACTTCAGACGTGTCCCCAGTGCTCTGTGTAGACTCTCCCAAAATCTCGAAGTGAATCTGGGATCTCTGTCCGAAATGACACTGACTGGTACACCATGAAGTCTGACAATCTCATCAATATATAACTTAGCTAGACCCTCCAGAGCAAGAGTGGTCTTAATAGCTAAGAAATGCGCCGACTTGGTCAGTCGATCGACTATAACCCAAATCGCATCGTGGAATCTCCGTGTCTTCGGTAGCCCCGTAACAAAATCCATCGTCACGTGCTCCCACTTCCACTCGGGCAACTCAATCCTCTGCATCTGCCCTGCTGGTCTCTGGTGCTCGATCTTCACCTGCTGACAGACCAAACACCTCGACACGAAGTCTGCAACGTCCTTCTTCATACCTCGCCACCAGAAGTTCCGCTGCAGATCTTTGTACATCTTGGTGCTCCCTGGATGAATGGAATATCTCGATCTGTGTGCCTCCTCCATGATGTCATGTCTCAGGTCCTCTGTCTTCGGCACCCAGATACGATCTCTGAATCTCAGACCTCCATCCACTCCAACTCTGAAGTCTGACCCATCTCTGGCAGCTAACTGTAACAAACTGCTCAACTCCTCATCTGTAGTCTGAGCATGAATCACTGCAGATACTGTCTGAGGCTCTACTCTCAATCCTGCAATCACTGCACCCTCAGAGCTCTCTGCAAATGGTCTCCACTCTGCTAAAGACTCCAGCAGTCGCCACTCCTGAATGCATAGGCCTGCTACTGATACCTCCACCTTCCGGCTCAAAGCGTCTGCAACCGTGTTCGCCTTCCCCGAATGGTAAGAGATAGTGAAATCGTAGTCCTTAATGAATTCAAGCCATCTGCGCTGCCTCATGTTCAGCTCCTTCTGCGAGAACAGGTACTTCAGACTCTGATGCTCTGTAAACACCTCAAACTGCTCGCCATAAAGATAGTGTCTCCAGGTCTTCAGTGCGTGAACCACTGCTGCTAACTCCAAATCATGTGTCGGGTAATTCCTCTCATGGACCTTCAGCTGTCTGGATGCGTACGCGATCACCCTCCCGTGCTGCATAAGTACACATCCTAAGCCAACACCTGAAGCGTCGCTATAAATCACGAATCCACCCGTGCCACTCGACAATGACAAAACTGGTGTTGTGGTCAACAGTCTCTTCAGCTCCTGAAAGCTGTCCTCGCACTTCTGCGACCATACAAAGGTGACTCCCTTCTGCGTCAGAGCCGTCAGTGGTGCTGCCAATCTCGAGAAGTCTTTGATGAAGCGACGGTAATAGCCCGCCAGTCCAACAAAGCTCCTAATCTCCGTCACGCTCGTAGGGGTCCTCCACTGTGTCACTGCCTCTACCTTCGCTGGATCCACTGATATCCCCTCTGCCGATACAATGTGCCCAAGGAACGCCACTCTGTCCAACCAAAACTCGCACTTTGAGAACTTAGCATATAACTGCTGAGCCCTCAAGATGCTGAGTACAATCCTCAGATGCTCTCTGTGCTGCTCCACATCTGGTGAATAGATCAAAATGTCATCCACGAAGACAATCACAAATATATCAATATACTGTCTGAACGTCCGGTGCATCAGATCCATGAACGCTGCCAGAGCGTTCGTCAATCCAAATGGCATCACCAAGAACTCATAGTGTCCATATCTCGTCCTAAAGGCTGTCTTCGGGATGTCCTCATCTCGGATCCTCAACTGGTGATATCCTGAACGCAGGTCAATCTTCGAGAAAACCTTCGCTGACTGCAGCTGGTCAAAGAGGTCCTCGATCCTAGGTAAGGGATACCTATTCTTCACCGTCACCTGGTTCAGCATCCTGTAGTCTATGCACATCCTCAAGGATCCGTCCTTCTTCTTCACAAACAAAACTGGTGCACCCAAGGCGAGACACTCGGCCTGATAAATCCAGAGTCCATCAACTCCTGCAACTGCTTCTTCAACTCTGTCAACTCAGCAGGTGCCATCCGGTATGGAGCCTTCGACTGTGGTGTAGTGCCAGCTACCAACTCAATGCCGAACTCCAACTCCCGGTGTGGTGGTAAACCTGGAATCTCCGCTGGAAAAACATCAGCGAACTCCTGCACCACCTCAATGTCCTCTATCCTCTGAGACTCTGCCTCCGCAACCACAAGTGTCGCTAAAAATGTTGTACAACCCTGCTGCAACAGCCTCTGAGCTCTCACGGCAGATACAATAATGCGACCCCCTCTGTTTCTGATCCCTCTGATCAGAATATCAGGCAAACCCTTCCTCGGGATCAAAATCTTCTTCTCACGGCACAAGACTCGAACATCATATTGGGACAGCCAATCCATCCCAAGTATGACATCAAAGTCCTCCATCGGTAGCAAGACCAGGTCTGCCGGAAACTCTTGATCTCCCGAAACAACCGTGGCGCCGGGGACAAATCTCCCCACAGTGCCCACCAGACCCAGGGGTGTGCTGACCTCCAACGTGGCAGTCAACATCGCAAGGGTACAACCCAACACTCCCGCAAATCGCTCTGATATGAACGAGTGTGTCGCGCCACAATCAAAGAGCACCCTAGCTACTGAAACAGCGACAAGAAGTGTACCTTCCACAACAGCGCCTCCATCACGAGCCTCCTCAGCCTGGATGGTGAAAACTCTGCCGGTGCGTTGTCCCTGCTGTGGTCTAAAAGGTGGTCTACCTCCGCCTTCACCTCTGCCGGGTGCTGGTAACCCCGGTGGTCTGCTCGGTCCAGCTCCTCGGCTCGGACAGCTCCTAATAAAGTGGCCCAGCTGGCCACAACCATGACAAGCTCCAGGGGTGAAACACGGCGCAGAGTGAAACCTCCCACAACTACCACAAGGCTCAGGTCGTGGTATCGCAGCTCCTGCTCCCTCGAATCGGGGCCTCTTGCCCGGATTCCCTCCAGTCTGACCTCCCGGCCGCCCAGAGAACCTACCCGATGGCCTCCTCTTATCCTGGTAGTTCTCTCTGTAGTCACGATCAAGAACAGTAGCACTATTCACCGCATCAGCTAATGTGTGTGGCATATGTGTCAGTACCTTCGTCCTCAACTGCTTCCGGAGCCCTTGGACGAACTTCCCAGCTCTCTGCTCCTGTGTGATGTACATCTCGGGACAGTAACGCTCTAGGGCGTTGAACTTCCCGATGTAGCCTGCCAAAGTCATGTCTCCCTGCTGAAGACTAAGAAACTCCTCCCTCTTCTCATCCTGCACATGCTGCGGTAAATACTGCTCGTTGAACTCGCCAACGAACTCCTCCCAGGCTATATCATCTCTGTCCGCAAACACCACTGCAGATGTGGATCTCCACCAGTTGGACGCAGCACCGCCCAAAATATATGTAGCCAGACCCACTCTCGCCTCTGGAGGACAACCAATAGCACCGAAGATCTTCTGCATCGTGAAGATCCACTCCTCCGCAGCCTCTGCGTCAGACTGTCCCAGAAAGGTAGGCGGATGCTGGCGCATAAACCGGTCATGCATAGCGCCAGTCCCCGTCTGCCCAGTCTGTGCTGTCTGCTGCTGTAGCATCTCTGTCAGACGTCCGACCGTATCGAACAACGTCTGACGTTCATCCTCCCATGCCTCATCCCTCGCGGTCTCACTCTCACCGCGAGTACGGGCAACAGCCTTCCCCCGTCTAGGAGGCATCTGCCAAAGGAAAACATGACAATATCAATATAATCTGTGCATGCATGATCCTCTAGATCTAACTCCTAACTCAAAGGTGGTTTCTTTGGACAAGTACGCCGAGATCAACGCTCTGATACCAAATTGTAACGCCCCGAAAACAGCGGAAAATTTAAACAATAATAAAGACCGTCAACGGTCAACACAGGGCACGTCACGGGAAACAAACCAACATATATATATATAATATATAAGATACAGACCCACGTGGAAGTCAAACTATATAAATGAGTCAACTGTGATTACAACAAAAGTGAATATACATGTAATCACTACCTCAAACAAAAGAAGATATAAAAGAGAACAGGATCTAATCCCGGGGGCACTCTCCTCGGTCACCACCTGACTCTAATGCTACTCGCTACCTGAAATGAAAACAAACAAACATGCCTGAGTTCCCTGAAGGAACCCCGTATACCAAGCCTCCTAAAAATATAAAAAGGAATTAAAGACAATGCAATACATGCACATGATCATCCACCTCGGGCCCACAATAATGCCCTCACCGCCTCCGCGGAACTGAACCACTCCTGCCACTAGGGTCAAGTCAGTCCATCGCTGCCTCACAAGGGTCAGTCGACACCACTGCTCCCAAAAAGTGCAGGAAGGAACCCCCGGTACACGCCGCACTCTAGGAGCGAGTCAGCCCGCCGAATACACAACTCGGGTCAGACGACAGCTGCTGCTCCCCCAAGAGCTGCCAAACGCGCACCCTGCCGGAACATCCTCGGCCTACCGCTAAACCCTCGCAAACTGCCCAAGGTTTACGGCACACATCTCTCACACCCCGCTCGGTAAGAGAGGAAAACAGTAGTACAAGAATACGCCTTCGTCGAAGGTGAAATCCGTAGCTCTCAAAGCCGGTAATCTACCGTCGCCTCGGAGCCGGTAGTCGACCTATACTCAACGGATCGCGTGTGGATAAATCCACCAACCTGCGGCAGATCGGTCAACCGCTAAAAGCACACCGGTCCCCCACACAGTACACGGTACTGTACAAACAAGTCTACCGGTCGAACCACGCCAACCGAAATACTGACCACTCGGTCTAACACAAGTCATCTAGCGGTCGACCGTTTGGAAGGTCTACGCTATACATTTTATAGAAATATATATCCAATCGGTCAAACCAGGGTCCGTTCCACCGATAAGGAAAACTGCCTGAATCCTGCCTACAGCATTCGGTCGACCGAAACCTACCTCCCGGTCGACCGATCTACAGGCACATCACTGCAGGAAAACTGCACGCGGTCGGTCGACCGGATCCAGAGCGGTCGACCGTTTAGATGGTCAACGCTCGAACCGACCTTGCGCAGTTCGGTCGACCGAGACACACACTCGGTCGGCCGAAGGCCTGTCTAACCTATCTACTGGGTTCGGTCGACCGAAACAACATCGGTCGACCGGCTAATGTAACCCTTTATTTTCCCGCGAAATTTGGCATAAACGGTCGACCGTCACACAGACATCGTTCGACCGTTTTCGGGCAGTAAGTTATTATTTATAAATATCGGTCGACCGACCCATATACCGGTCGACCGAACAATACATCTTCCCACTGTACAGGCATCATTTAGACGTTGTTCGGTCGACCGAAACACTCAACGGTCGACCGAACCAGTCGTCTTCAACCTCCGTCCAGTAGGGTTTTCATCGGAGAAACGACACCAACGCCGTCCTCTACACTCCCACACCTCTTGGCGAGTTAATATGAAGACTTGGCATACCTGTAGGTCGAGTGAAGAAGCCTCCCAAGCTTGCACAACTTCACTCCACTTCTTCTTCCTTCTTCTCCTTCTTCTCCTCTTCTTCTTCTTCACCTTCTTCTTCTTCTTCTCTCTAAACTCTTCTCTCACTCTCTGGTAAACCAAAACAAGAAGCAAAACGTTTTCAATTAAATTCTTATCTACCTATATATATTTACCTCAAAACTCAACACCTCTATCTCCTCCAATCCTATTCCAACACCTCATCTCTCAATTCTTATCCAATTCTCCACCTCATCCTTCACTAAACATGGTTTAATTAAGTTAATTAGGTTTAGGGTTAGTTAATTAAGGGATTTAGATTAGGTTATTACAACAACAATTGAATTAGACATTCTCGGCTACTATTATTATTCAAACTAGTGTTCACAACTAAAAGAGAATGCTTTTCTGGCAATTTACGCTATTATCTACATTTAGAAGGAAATTGTTGAATATGTTGATTCAATTTAATTTTCAACTTATTACCCAATTTGGCTACAACTTGATTTAAGTATATTTAGTTAATTGTTCATTTTAAATACATCTGCATCACTTATTTTTAGCTATAAATAAAACTAAAACCATCAACAATATAGGGTAATTATACTAAGGGTCCGTTTGTCAACCCTTGCATCTCAGTCTGGAGACTCAGACGTTGCGTCTCAGTCTGGAGACTCAGACGTTGCGTCTCAGTACATTTGTGGGACGCCAACGTTTTGAACGAAACCCACACGGTTGTTTGGATAACGCGGCAAAAGAAATTGCGGTATATGTACCCTTTTATTTTTATTTTTTTAAAATTATTTGTAATCTGTTTTTAAATTATTATTATTTTAAAATATGTTTTTGTAATTGTTTTTTTACAAACTTTTTAAAAAAAATTAATGATTTTTTAATTTTTTCAAGATCGACCCCAAATGATGTAGATGGGAGAACGTATTGAAAAAAGTTAAGTTATTTTATTCGATAAAAAAATTTAAAAAACACAAACAATTAGAAAACTTTTTTTTAAAAGATTAAAAATTGATTTTATATTGGTAATCAAACAATAGATTAACAAATGGTAATATCGGTAAGTCAACAAAAAAAACGTCTAGGTGAAAAGCTCACTTCAATTTGCTTCTCAAATGCGTGGATTTAATACATGAGCGTCTGATTTTAATACGCATGAATCAAACCAAGATTTAGTGTTTGGTTGCACAAACCAACGTTGATTCTCATGTTACCAAACAAAACCTAAATCTTTCTTGCACATACAGATATGGGTGGGACCTTGGCTTTGTCAACAATGTTATATATTAGTCAAATTTCACTCATTATTTCCAAAGTGCTGCTTTTATTCTGTTAAAAGCGTTACATCAATCAACTAGATGGAAGGATATATCCTTTGCCTTGGTCAATAACAATCTCTAATTGGACATTGTCGGTTGGAAAGCTATTGAAAAGTTTTGACTCCCAAGTGTTGAAAGCAACATTTCTAATTTATTTTTAACAAAAAAGAATGAGACTAAAGACAAACCTGAACTATGGTGAACTAGATTTGTGTTTCAGTGTCTGGTTTGAAAGTAGGTGGGCCAGCCGGCTAGAGAATTGAAGAGTCGAGACTTGAGACGGCTACGGAAATTAAATGTAAACCCTATTAGGAAACCTAGAATTAAACCCACAGAATAATCTCTGCATCTATAGTAACTTAAAAATAAAATCATCAAATAGTTTTGTGCCATTTTGTAGTTATTTCTTTTATTCCAGAAATTATTTGAAAAATCCAAATTATCGGTATTATCACATTAATTTATAAAAGAAATACAATGAGAAGAATATTAGACCGAAACCCAATACTTTAATCAGTTCGTGAAAGCACCAATGGTTGGTTAAAATGAGCTGAAACTAGAACTGTTAACATGAGTTGTAATTTGGAGTTACAGAATTTAGCCTAAGTGAATTTAGAAAAGCTCGTTAGTTATTTGGTACTCCAGTTCAAGTTTAATGTTTTGCAAGGAGAGAAGGGTGGGAAAAAACTCTTGTGCTTATCTCACATACACTGATACACATGTACGCAATAATTGTAACTATTTGTTTTTTTCAATACCAGAAACTAAAGTTAAATCCATGAAGTTTATTTTTCTAACGTTTGGCAAAGAATACAATAAAATGAAACAATATGATTCTTCGTTGTATACTTTTATTACAAATGATGATGATGGTTGATCATAGTCCTATACTCCTATTAATGATAGGATTATAGGAAGCAGCAACGTTTAAGGGCCTAATGGTCTTACATGGGCCTCCATTTACTGGATCTACGCTGGTGAATTATGATTTTTTGCTAATCCTTAATCAGAAACATGTTCCACAATTGCTTCAGGTCCTGCCCAAACCATTTCAGATGGAGTGAATAATGATGTCAGGCCCATTCTATATCTTCAGGCCCAGTCCATCCTGCTGGAATGAGATTTTACTTCCAAATAAAATGTAGTATACTTAAAGAGGACGTGTGTAAACATGAAATGTAGAATTAAGTAATTAACCCCTACCAGTCGAGGATGATGAGTTGATGTTCATTTTGGTGCAATATTTTATACCAATACAAAATTGTTTTGTCTATCATATTTGATCCCATTAGAAATGGAAGATCCTTTGCAATAAGTGAATAACGGAGGATCCATATTTGTTGATTAATCCAAGTGGTTACACTAAACTTCGTTAGAATACAAATATCCTCCCTTAAACATAACGCAATACACCCACGTAGATCTGGAATGCTAACTGCAGATTACACAACAGACAGCGAGTCCTTAACAAAAATGATAATAATAACAACACATATGAATATGGTGGAGAAAAAAACAGAGTTTGGTCACGGGCAGAAACAGGACAAAAGACACACCATTTCACTCGGCCTCAACACCTTCTTTTCCACCCGTCGATTGCCATTTGCCAACGATCTCATTACAATAATCCCACATTCCTCTCCTTTATTTCAAAGCATTTTTCTTCCCACTTCTTCCAAGCAATAACAGAAGAAGAAGAGTTTGATGGCTTCAATTAAGCATATGGTTGGTTTCCTCCTTTTTTGCTCTCTGTTCGCTCACCCCTCCGCCCTCAACGTCGGACTCCAGTCGACCGGCGACGACACCGGACTTTCTTTGGTAACCATGATTTACATGTCCACTTTGATTGGCATAGTGTTTATAAAATACCAAGAAATTTTATGGCAGTTCTTGTAGATTTATATTTCTCATAAATTCTGTGATGCGTTTATTTATTTGCAGGGTTCAAAGTGCAGCAGAAAATGCGAGTCCGCCAACTGCATATGTATGTAAAAAATTCCAATATCTATCTTGATTCTTGCAAATTCAAGTGTTGTTTTTAATCTGCCTAAGCTTTTAATTGAACCATATCAAATTGCTCCTACATTCAGAATTTTTAAGTGATGCTACTTTTTTACGCATTATAATGTGGTCAAATTTGTGAGAGAGTGACACGAACATAGGTGTTATGGTAAATTGGTTGAGTAATGACTTTTGTAACAAGGGCTCTAACTCAAGCCTGTAAATAGGTAGTGTACGGATAAGGTGAAGTTCACTTCCTTATCCATGGCTTTTGCCCATTACACATGTACCTAATGAAGTGCAACTGAAATAAATTTTCAAGGACAACAAATTTTTTTCCTCCTTCTTCTACAAGAGTTGACATATTTACTACTTCCGTGACCATTCACAATATGGGATACATCTATTAGAAAGATACACTCCATAAGTACAAAGTGGTAAATAGGCAATTAATGCGGCCTTCCTCAGCTTATAACAAGAAACGGGTACAAGTCACTTGAATTTTTAAAATCATGTGCAAAATGCTTATGTCAATATTATTATTGCATTAGAGTGTAACATTGTCAATACGTATTAGATCACAATTTTTGCCTCTCCGATTTAATTTTGCGTTTGACAACAATTGTTTGGAAAATCTCATGAGAAAACATAATCAAAACATGTAGTTGATAAATCATAATTACACACAATAAAATCCGAACTTGAAGCATGGCATTACATGCCAAGGTTCAACAATTGATCCTAATATTTCTCCATCCGATGATCCGACCCTGATTGTGACAGTACCACCTCTGTTGAGATACGGGAAGTACTGCGGATTGATGTACAGTGGATGTCCAGGAGAGAAGCCCTGCGATGAGCTGGACCGGTGCTGCATGGTTCACGACCACTGCGTCGCCCGTAAACACAACGACTACCTCAACGTCAACTGCAACAACAACTTCTTGAAGTGCATTACTGCCTTCAAAAAGTCCGGTCGACCCTCGTTTCACGGAAACCAGTGCTCCACCACTGAGGTTGTCGATGTCATCACGGTTGTCATGGAGGCTGCTCTTTTGGCTGGCAAGAAGATAGGCCACCACCGTTAGTAATTAGCGGTCCGCCTGTATGATCCGGCCAACTTGGTTAGTTAATTAATTGTGACAAACTCATAATATTGTTTTGTGCTATGTGCTGTTGTTTGCTGGGAGTGCATAATTGAATTTAGCTTAAGCTTTTTTTCTTGTTGTTGTTGCACAATTCTTAAGAGGATATTGAGTTATTAACGGTATTAAAGTCTGTAAATACTAAATAGGACAGGCGCCACTTTTGCATTACTCGGCCTGTTTACAAGTTGGACCATTGTGGGTTTCTGGAAACTAATTAGGCCGTGAATTTTGTATTGGGCCTTTAATTATTAATTGTGTCATGACTTTGATATTGAGGAGTGAAATGATGCAATCCAAGAAGTTAGTAACACACGTAAATGAGCGAAACATTTACGCTTGTAGAACTCATATCCACTTAACCAGTCTACCATACAATAAGCAAGAGGTTATGAATGTTGTTGTGCACTATCAAGTCTAGCTGGTTCCTTTGTTCCTTCTACACAAAAAAGAGAGAGAAAACAAATATAGTGGTTACAGATCAACGAAGTTGGTCCAAAGTACAGGAGTTAATCATGGTAGGATTTTGGGTGTGCATAAGTTTTGCTTGTATTTACTCTTAACACGTGACACAAAACATAAGTTATTGTGTTTCAAAAAACAATTTTAAACAACAAAACGTGGGCAAAACCATAACTAGCCCTGCAAACAAGTCAGGTAGGATATGCCATAATCCGTACTCATACCTTACTAAATTAATGAGTACTAATACATGTGTATACCCGACCCAAAAATTTTGTAAACAAATAAACATGTAATGAAGGTACGGGCTGGCTGGTAAACAGGTAGAGCAGGTATAACCTATTAAAAAAAATCCTAATCACAAACAACACATGTAACTAAAGTTAAAAATGCATCGGGTCTATTTGCATGTAAATATAAAAATACATAACTATCACTTGTTAAAAATAAATGTAACATTAAGTATAAAAATACATGTAACATTATGTTTTTGATTATTAGATTTTTAATATAAAAATATATAGTATATATTAGTGGGTATGTGTATATCCATACCCGACATGTTTATTAACTAGGTAAACAGATACGGGTACACAAGTATGAATGTTTGAACGCATATGAATTTTGTTAAGATCCTGACCATACCGTGGGTCAACACCCTGAAAACCCAAACTACCAACTCATTGACGAAAATGACAATTTTGAGAGTTGACATCTAAAATGCTGATATAGTTAGTAATCCGCAGATACCTTAAATCGACAATCAAGGTACTAATTAAGTAGTCCGCTTGTTTTCTTTGCCAATACTTGTATTCTACGTTATTTCTGGTAGTCTAAATCATGTCTTCCTCGCATGATGTTAAGTTATTGTTTCTAGGAAGAATTGCATGACAACACCGAAATCAACGAGACGTTGTATACTCGTCGTAGGAAACTAATGGAAATACTGATACATTGAATTTGATTTCAGAAATAAACATCATCTGTGTTTCTTTTTAACATATGTGCATTTTAAATTATGAACAAGTCCGATTTTAAGGAAAGAAAGAGTAGTCGACATTGAAATTTGGAAATGCATTTAATTAATAAATCATGGTCAGATGGAATGGGTATCTATTACTCAGACGGAAACACTGAATGTTTGATACATCAAACAATGCAATCCACCAAACATTTTCTTGCAGTAGCCGCCGCTTTCACCTCAATATTTTGTTCGCAGTGTTCATATATACCCACACGAACTGACTGTGACATAAAAAAACATTATCACATTATCAACACTATCTTCGGACGCAAAGAATATTAAAAATGAGATCCCACGCACGAAGTAAAATCAACCAACATTTAAATAATAAATATATACTGAACTATCGAAAACTACAGACTAACATCAACTTATTTACAACTTATGGCAGTTTTGACAAATTCCCCGACTGAAATTCCCTAACCAGATAAACTATCGTAACTTGTGACCGTAGGGAAAAGGTCACAAGTAGAGAATGTCTATTAGAGTATAATAATAATAATAATAAAAGCAAGTGGTAGCCAGATATGGAAGAGGCAAAGGAAAATTTTACAGATTTATTTCGCAGCTGAACATTTTCCTGTTCTGTACTGCAATCAACCTGTAACAATACGATAAATAAATTTTCAAATGATATGGACGTATCAGTAAAATAAGATCCTGAGATTAACAAAAGATTTGATCAAACGGAAACAAAATGGGAATAGGGTTTATAAACGGGGAGGAACGAGACAAATTTCTACTCTACAGCTACTATGAACGTAAATGGCTGGGATTTTACCTGGAAATTCGTCCCGTTTAATGCGGGTAACGGACAAAAAATATTCCCCGTCAACCCACCTAATAATCGAGACAACCGTAACCCGCCCCACAGAATCTACTTAAATCAAATATGTTATTAATTTTTTATATACCAAAATTATTTTACTGTTTCAGTTTTACCCATAACCATTTTTACCCACTGTACCAAGTCATCACTGAACACTCACCAAACATTCAATTTTTCACTCACCAAATGTCCAATTTTCCAAAAAAATGCAATGAGTGGTTACCATTTCTCAAGTTTTGATATTCTTTTATTTTTCTTGGGAAAAATCTAAAATATTAAAAAAAATGCTAAACCCGCATAACCCGTCTTGCCTAGTCCAACCTTAGTCATGGTCGGTAGCGATTTATTTATTTGTGACTTGTCCTGCCCCGCCCTGCATACCTGCTTAACTTAGACAGGACGGGTAGCGGTGGGCCAAAAACTCACTCTGCCACGCTTGCAACCCTCTAACCGCTACCCGCTCCACCAAGCTTTGGCGGGTACGTGGTGGGAAGTAGGGAGGGCTGAATTTTTATTACTACTTCCCGCCCCATTTAAGGGTGGTTGGTGGATAAGACATATTGATTTTTTTTTCTTTCAAAAATCAGATTTTACTATAATTCAGATCCAACAAGAAAAAAGATGAAGCTTAAAATTAGGTTGTTAGCATAATCATAGAATAAAATTTGAGTTCGCTCACTATATTACCATATATTGCACAATAAACCAAAACACTTTTTGGTTCCAAAAAAAAGAGAATAGAAAACATATTTTCATTAAAATCTCAAAGACAGTAACATAGAGCAATTTAGAAATTTATCTATGACAAGATTCTTTGATTACATATATATATCCATCAAAGGTTAAAGGTGGGAATGGGAGGAGGCGTTGAAGCAATGTTGGAGGCGGCTCCGGCAGTGGTAGCGGGAGTCGAGTTCCAGCGGAAGGTGGGCTACGGGGCGACAGTCAGCGATGTGCGGCAGCAGAACGAGAGAAGTTTTTTTTTGTTTAGGGTTAGGAATAGAGAAATTGGGATTGGACTATATATATTTCATGATATATTAATATTACTAAAAGGTTTTGCGAGTAAGCAGATTAAACTATATATTATGATATATTAATATTAATAAAAATGTTTTGCAAGTAGATGGGTTGAGACATTACCGCTACCCGCCTCGTTTAGATTAGAGGGTTAACGGATGGCGGGTAGGGTGGATTCATTGGTAGAACCCACCCCACTCACAACCCTAAATGGGTAAAAAATCGTCAAAGTATGATTTCCATCTATCATTATACATCATACAAGGGATGAAGGACACTTTAGAAAAAAAGAAAATAAATTGATGGGAAAAAATACTTTGAAGATGAATCTATCTATTATATCACATACCACCATCAGATTAAGATCGGTTGATTTTTTTGGTTAATTGATTGGATTTAGTTAATCCCTCGTCTCTACAAATTTAAATCAATTAGGTAATAAATTGTGGTCCAACTTTTCTTTTAGAATGATGCACAATTCTCGTGTGTTAGCAACGTGAGACTATTGTTCCAACACTCCCCCGACACAGGTTGGGATTTCGTTTCTCGTAAAAAAGAGTGGATAATGTTTTTTGGTTGGCATAGCCTTCCACAAGTTAATGTAGGATCGTGTATGACTTTAAATGATGCAGCGGAATAAAAACAAACAAGTAGAGAAGACAATGCAAACCACAATGACACCGAAAGATTTTTATAGAGGTTCACCTCTCCCCTACTTCCTCTATTGCAAGCTCCGCTAGATCTCCCTTGAACTCCGCCTACGTCTTCACTATTCATCTCGTTCCGGGCTGAGAGTAAGTCTTTTACACCACATACTCCGCGAATAATCCTCGATAGTTTGATTTCTTCCTCTTACAACCCGAAATGGAACACTTCAGATTTTCACCGAAATCCTTGTTTCTTGACAGACAATTGTGTGTGGAACACACTCTCTAACTTGAGCACAGTTTGAGTGAATAAGAAATTTGATAAACCAAAGTATAGAAAGTTTGGCTTGGAGAGTAGGATTAGGGATTCAAGGTTTGGGATTTTCTCTTAGATGTGTATGACAATTTTGAGTGTAAAAGTTGTTAAATTGTGTCTTGGTAACATCTATTTATTAGCTCGTAATGTGTTATAGCAGTTACGATTCATATGGTAAGTGTTTGTGTAAGAAGCACAAAAAAGAAAAGCTCAGGGCACAGTTCTGGGCAAGTTCGGTCGACCGAATCGGGCTTAACGGTCGACCGGAGGTTGTCCGGAAATGAAGTCTAGGAAAGTCCAGAAATAAACGGTCGACCGAGCAGGGAATAGTCGAATGAAAATAACTATAACTTAAGTTATCGGTCGAACTAAAATGATGGTTCAGTCGACCGAAAACTAACATGCTCTATGGGGTTGTCGAAAATGTTTATGTTCGGTCGACCGAAATGCTTGGGTTGGTCGGCCGAAAATATCAGGCACTATGGGGCTTGTCAAAACGTTTTATGTTCGGTCGACCGAAACTAGGTCCACGGTCGACCAATGTCACTTGTATTTTGGGGTTTGGGGAAAATTGATTGTTGTAAAATAAGACAGGTCTAACGATCATTTGACCCGTGTACACGGTTGAACAAAAGGCACAAAACGGTTGACCAGTGCAACACTATTGGCTAACATTTAGCAATATTGTGTTACAAGTCATTAATACAAATTTACTACTAAATGACATTTTTCCAGTATCAAATATTTTACTTACATCATTTTTAAGTGTCCGTCGGCAAAATTGTTGAAATTGTGGATTATTGTAAGTAAATGATTTCCTAAGGTTTGTCGTTTTACATTGGCTAAATGTTAATTAATCTCTTATTATATATTCACAAATTACATCTCTATCATTAATTGAATCGTATTTCCTTGCTTTTAAAGTTCCACTACTATAATCTAAAACGGAATTATGTGAACTAGATGATCCAACATTCTTTACATTTTTATCTTTCGTTAGATAAATGGTTCCATTGCTACTAGATGCAGCAAGTTCTATACCATAAATTTTACATACGACGATTGATTTATCATTAATATCTTGACGTATATTAAAATATTTCCAAACATAGCTAGTTCTTTTTCTAGAACTTTTGACTTTAGAATTTATTTTTCTGATTGATGCACTAATACCAAATGGGATTATTCCGGTTAGATTTATGTGATGAATTAATCGTATGGCAGATGCGATTGAAATTTTAAAAAATGCATACAATTTTTTTTAAACAATGAGAGGCCATGATAATTAAATAAATTAAATTTAACTAAAATAAAAACTAATAATATTAAATAAAAGTAAAGAAATGCAAACAAAAATGTGTGTCGCAGAATCGATCTAATCGGGCAATCCGTTTGTAGCTTTCTACTTCTCCTCATACCTTACCCGCTTCCAACACAATTGGAGAACACTTTATAAGAGATTGAAAAGGCTTAAGAAAAAAATATTAGAAGATTTGGAGATTGAAAAGGCTTAAGAAAAAATATTAGAAGATTTGGTAGGAAGAAAATGAATGCAATTGGAGGAGTTTATATAGATTTTGGAGGCCTATTTTAGGTATTTTATAAAATCAAACGTAGACGTCGGCCGTTGGGCAAGCAGAGGAAAAAACAATTATTCCGGCATTGACAGCTACCTTGGTCTAACCAAAACCAACCAATTAACAAAAAAACAACATGACATTAGAACAAGTTGATTGTTATGCTAGCCCACTCCAACCCTAAAAACAATTACCCACAAGTACGGTTGAGTGTTGGAAAAATAATTTCAAATAACTAAACACAAAATGTGTACAACACTCTATAAAAAAATGATTCACTTCTGTTATATAAGTGTTTAGATTACGTAGAGTCAGTGGGCCAAATAAAGCCAACTAATTAACAAAAAAATCAACATAATCAATTTTAATAAAAAGAAATATAATTTACATAGTTTTTTTAGAGAAAGGGTTTAATAAGATTTCAACATCGATCGCTATCACCTTTATTATCCGCAAGACTGCGATGCCATATCAGCATCGATCATTCAGATTTTAATAGCCTGAACTTGATGATTTTATGCGAAAGTTAGCATCAAGTGGCAAAAATTAAAGTATGGGCGATGAATCTGGTGATAAGACCAACAGGAATATTCAATTAGTGGGCTTCTTTGGTCCACCCACTATATTTTCTTTTCTTGGGCAATTTATTTCCTCTCACCTAATGTTGATTATTATTTCTTGCTTTTATGCTGTTGAGACTCGAAGACGGGAATATATTTAAATAATTCTACAGCAGGCAGATACCACAGGTGATAATGTCTGAATACTTTATTAGGAAATGCAGCTGAGCAAGGTTTTTGAAACCGAAAATAAGAGTGAACCGGGGAATGTTTGGTTTGGTTCAACAGATTATTACGATGACATTAGCATTTTGTAAAACGTGAGTTGAACTGAACTAACTCCATAATAACGATTCAACTGGTGGTCTAATTGCCTGAATCGAATTTTACTTGGACTTTATCAAATATTTAAGTTCTTAAAGTATTTATATGACATATGTAACTAAATTAACTATGAAATATATAAAAATATTTTCAAACATATTAGTTATTATAATGTAATAATCAACCATAAACAAAACAAAAAAAAGAAGTTTCGGGTTAATTAATTTTATTTATTTATTGTCATAATCTACATATTCACAAACCCAAAATCCTAATGATATTCCAAAAGTTTAGTAATTGTAACAAAATAATGTTTTTGGGTTCGATTGAAACGAGATAAATGTTCTTAGACGTAAAGTGTTATTGATATAGTTCATGTAGCAAATTGCACGTAGTTTGACTATTTTTTGGCCAGACTATGGTTCAACTAGTGCCTAAACAAATCGGTTTTTCCGGTCTAACCCGATTCGTTCCGGTTTGACGAGGAATTCAGTTTTTCCAGTGAATCGTCTTGTAACTTCCGATTTTCGGTCAAACTCCGGTCCGACCGTCGATTTAGTTCGATTTTTATAATATAGTTGCTTATGTGAAACCAAATAGATATGAGATTACAATGAAGATTAAACTTGACAACTTGGTGGTTAGAGAGGCCTTTCAGATTGTTAGCTAATCAATAATTGTGAAGTGATTACATGGAACTCATACTTTTTAATGTAGATTGCTTATAGATAAGGTATGGGTTTTGGGAAAGTAATTAAAAACTAGTCCACAAGTGAAATGATTGAAGTTCAATACTAAACACTTAGCAGATGACTAATAAATGGTTCTTGACTAAGGACACGATAGTTTAGACCAGATAAGTACATAAAACACATTATTTTTCAACACACGCTTTACGTTACTATGATTCATATATTGGTTCGGTGTTGCAATCTCACCACAGAAGCATTGATTAAAATACTCGTATTGTACAGTTGGTCTAAGAGTACAATTCCTTGTTTCCCTCGAGTCGAAGCCAAGTAGGAAGGGCACTTTTAGATCATCCTTAATGGGCCGGTCGCCCCCCCCTTAACGGGGCGACCGACCGCCCAGGGCACCCACCCGGGATGGTGATTGTGCGTCAAGCATCCCAATTCGACGGCCAAGGCACCCTTGGGGGGGTGGGGGGGATGGGCTCCCCCATTGGTCCAAATTTTTTTTACTTTTATTTTGTTTTAGTGGAGGATGTGTTATTAGAAGTAATTGATAATGTATTGAGTATTTTTGATTGATGTGGGATGATAATTTTAATTATTGTTGGATCGCTATACAATCACGCGTGTACTATGTAATCACGTTTCTACTATTCAATCACGTGAGCATTATGTAGTCACGCTTGCACTGTACATTCACGTGTGTATTGTGCAACGGATACCTCTATCTACTCTCAACTACAAATACATCTACCTTTCTCCTTAACTCCTCACATCTTTTTAAATTCTTCACACTCATTAGCTTATTATCTCAATGTCAGATAATACTTCAAACCTTGCTCAATTCGACGATGACAACTGCAGTGAGACATTCAATCTGGTGGATTGTGCTATTGATTTGGCCGCTCGGGCTGTGTACGAATAGAGTACACGTCCTAGGCATCGTCGAAGGAAAACGTGAACCCCCAAATAGATATCGTGAACTTGGTTACAGACGCCTTACAGACGATTATTTTTCTGACAACCCTGTGTATTCTGATTCTTTTTTCAGTAGAAGATTTCGGATGCAAAAACATGTCTTTTTTAGCATTCATAATGTCATTGAAGCATCTGATGTCTTCTTCCAACGAACACCGGATGCAACTGGTCGAATGAGCATTTCTGGATTACAAAAAACAACGGCAGCAATGTGAATGCTAGTCTATGGCGTGGCAGCTGATGTGATCGACGAGTACTTACGAATGATTGCAGCAACATCCATAAAATGTTCTCCTCAAATTCTGCGAATGTGTTATTAACATCTTCGGCCCTGAGTATTTACGGTGCCCAACTGCAAATGGCTTGGTACAATTACTTTACGTTGGTGAGCAACGTAGGTTCTCAGGTATGATGGAGAGTATCGATTTTATGCACTGGATTTGGAAAACTGTACGACTGCTTGGAAGGGACAACATCAAAAGCGTTCTGGGAGAGCAACCATGTTCCTTGAGGCGATGACATCGTACGACTTATGGATCTTGCACTCCTTTTTCGGAATACCAGGTTCGTCCAATGATTTGAACGTCCTGCAACAATCTTCGGTTTTCGACGACATACTGGAAGGTTGAGCTCCACATGTAAATTATGAGGTAAATGATGTTCAATATGATATGAGATACTATCTTACTGATGATATTTATCCACAATTAGTCGTCTTCATCCAATCCATCCTTTACCATCAAACCCTGAAGCACAGGTTGTTTGCTAAACAGGAGGGAACACGTGAAGATGTAGAACGCGTTTTCGGAGTATTGCAAACGAGGTGGGTGATCATCAAAAATCTGGTATTACCTGGAGTAGGGACGTACTATCCAAAATAATGGCAGCTTGCTTCATCACGCACAACATTATTGTGGATGACGAACGTGACTCTTACGCCAATTTTGGAGATATTCGCGAATTTATAGAAGATCGTCTTAGAACTTCATATAAGGAAATATCATATTCGACCGATTGTATAGTTGATATTCACGAATTTATTAAAATAATCTTGGATGAAAATTTAAATATGTAACTACAGAAACGTTTCAAGAATCATGTGTTTACAGTTGTTTCATTGTCATAGTACTAGTAAGACCACCCTTAACGGGTGGTCTTTTTCAGGCTCCCAGCCCGGGCGCCCGAAATGCCCTCTCTTAATGGGAGGGCAGTTCCATGGTCGAACCGCTCGGGTGCCCAATCCGGGGGGCCATATAGCTCCCCCGGATTGGTTTTTTTGTTTTGTTTTTGATTTATTATTTTCAAAAATGTTTTAAAAATTATTTAAAATTGTTTTTTCAATTATTATTTTTATGAAAATATGTTTTTTATTTGTTTATATTTTTTTAATTTTTTTGACATTTTTTGTGTTTTACGTAGAATTTATCCTCAAATGACGTGAAAGGGAGAGAATGTAGAGCGTTTAAGTTATTTCGGGGTGTTGTTAAGAAAAATTTAGGAGGGTTGGTTTGAACTGACGTGGCGGAGAAAGAAGCTGACGTGACTGAGAGAGAAAATAGGATGCCCGGGAATTGCATGGGCGCTGTTAGCGGTGGTCTAATGTTTTGGCAAAATGCATTAAAAGAAAATAAGAAAAAAGGGAAAAAATAGAAACAACATTGCAATAAATATTTCAAACAATCGAGTAAATGGAATTAAGAGACGAGTGGCCTACAATACCATGGCCATCAAATTATGTTAACATCAAGAGAGCACTCACCATCGCAGTAGTAGACTAGTAGTAATCACTGGGCCCAAATGCAACGAGTTTGTTCCCTGTGTAGACCCTTGATGTGACCACCCGATTGTTAGTGCACATTGCACAACTACGACTTCTTCCTCTCACTTTCTTTCCTATAAATGGCCCCCTCCTAGTCCTCTCCAAAGATTCTTTTCTTCTCACCTTTCCCTCCTAGCGTAATAGCTACCACCACCACTATAGATTGTCCTTCCGTTGATTCAAGCAAATTCAAAGTGCATCACCAATAGCAACCATGGTCCTCAGGTCTAGTACACTAACCATGGTTGTAGACTTGCATTACATAATCTTAGTATTTAGTGAACAAGAAGTCAAGAACGCTTGGCCTACAAAAGATTAGTCAAAAACCTCAATTGCCGAATTCCACATGTCTACTAATTAAAGTTGCCCATTTTGAGAAGGTAATAAGAGGGAATTCTTGTATTCTACTAGATTCGGATTTTTTGGTCTTATGATAACAAATTTTTAAGTGCACGCTTATTAAGAAAGACGGCTTCTACTGGAATTATGGGATCCAAAAGACTTCCCAAACAACCTAAAGCAAATACTCATTTTTAATAATCAAATAAGAATCATAACACATATTTCCTTTAATTTAATGACATAAAGAATGATCTAAAATTAATGAATTTTTTCATGACGTGTCAGTCGAAAACACATTGTTTCCCAAAATATAGTTATTTTCTTATATGTTACTCAAAAACATAGTTAACATAA
Source organism: Triglochin maritima (assembly GCA_963682175.1). Lineage (NCBI taxonomy): Eukaryota > Viridiplantae > Streptophyta > Magnoliopsida > Alismatales > Juncaginaceae > Triglochin > Triglochin maritima. The sequence continues at coordinate 46,873,300 of OY821772.1, forward strand.
AAAAATATCACTATATTTTTTTATTGTTGTAGATTTCTCGTTCCATTAAAATTTTCTGTTACTTATGTCACTATTCCATTAACGGTGTTAAAAAATTAATATTCAAAAGTAAAATTTACAAATTCACCATTGATTAAGTTTAAAAATCTCATTTTCTCTCTTCTCTTTCTCTTCTTCTCTCTCCTCTCATACTTCTCTCTGGAGAGAAAAGAGTGGAGGAGAAGAGATTAGAGGAGAGAGTATAAAGGACAGAGAGAAAAGAGAGTGAAGAGGAAAGATAAAGAAAAAGAAATGGTTAATTAAGTATTCTGGGTGAATTTGTAAAATTTATAATCAAATATTAATTTTTTAAAACAATGTTAATTGAGAAATAACGTTACTGACGAAAAAGTTTACAGAATGAATAACTGAATTGCTAAACATCGCCACAAAATTACTTAAATCGTCCCTTGAAATTACCATTTTGCCCTTCTCACATTTCTACTGCTATAACGGGACATTTTACCCTCCTATCACACATCTCTCTTCATATTCCTCCTATAATCATAAAAAATAATGTTTTGGAGGTCAGTAATGAACCAACGAACACCCCAGTGTACTCGAATCTGGTAAAATATCTAACATCTTTTTAATAAAAAAATAATAAAAAATAATAAAAAATTACGGGCGTCCGACGGAGCCGCCCCTACGTAGGAGGGGGCGTCTGGCTAAGACGCCTCTCCCATGGGGGAGACGTTTTACCCAGACGCCTTACCCATCGGGTAGGCGTTTTACCCAGACGCTCTGCCCTTGGGACAGGCGTCTGTGTAATTACGGAGCCGCCCCCACGTAGGAGGGGGCGTCTGGCATCGGGTAGGCGTTTTACCCAGACGCTCTGCCCTTGGGACAGGCGTCCGACGGAGCCGCCCCCACGTAGGAGGGGGCGTCTGGCATTGGGGAGGCGTCTTACACAGACGCATGTCCCAAGGGCAGAGCGTCTGGGTAAAACGCCTACCCGATGCCAGACGCCCCCTCCTACATGGGGGCGGTTCCGTCGGACGCTCGTAATTTTTTATTATTTTTTAAAAAATATAATTGATTATAAATTTAGATAATTGTTAAATTAATTAATTAATAAGTTAATAATTACTATATTCGGATGACCGATACCCCTTCGGTACACCGAAAATTCAAAAATTTCCAGATCCAACAATTTCAAAATCCAAAAATTTTTCAGGGGGCGCTGCCCCCTTGCCACCCCCGCCACCTCACCGGCGAGGTGGAATGCCGCTCGCTCACCGGTGAGCAAGACCCCCGAATGACCTGTCGAGGTGGTATTTGTAAGTCAGGATGTTTTACCACCGGGGGATTTTGGAACTTAAAAAATTTTGGATCTGGAATTTTTTTGAATCTTCATCACTTGCAAAAAAACTCATTGTAATCCGACCGGTTACCACCGAAAACTTGCAAAGAAACGTCAAATAATTTGAGATAACACACCGTATAATTTTAATTTGACAAAAAAAATTAAAAAAAACGGGACGTCTGGCTATGACGTCTGTACCATCATGGAGACGTCTGGCTAAGACGCCTCCACCATGGTTGAGGTGTCTTAGCCAGACGCTTAGACCATGGTATAGCCGTCTTAGCCAGACGCCCGAGTCGGAAAAAAAAATTCCGTCTCCGTTACTTCTTCTGATCTAGGTGTTTCGCCAGACATTTTCGTGGTTTTTCAAGAGGTGATTTAAGTAGTTTTGGGGCGACGTTTAGTAGTTCCCATGAATAATCTGCAATAATTATAAACATAGTGGCATTTTGATTTTAACCATGTTATTGAGTGACATCCAAAATATTAGCTGAATGAATTTTGGAAAATATATTATTTTGGAGTGACATTCAAGCAAAAATCCCAAAATTAATTGTGTAATGTTATGATGCATTTTACGCACTTATATTACCATTAATTTAGTTCATTTTGCCATAAAATGTGTTACTTTGTGTATTATTTGTGTTTTGTAGGAATAAACACGTGGGAATCCAAATTACAAGAACGGGTAAATATATGTAATTGTGATAAATATGAAAGTCTGGTTTATTTCTAAATATTCTCACAAAATAATTCAAGCTCATTCTTTCCTCTCAACTAGGGCTGTCAATTTTACACGAAACACGATAACACGACACGAAAACGACACGAAGTTAGCGGATATGGATTGAGAATTTGAACACGATTAATAAATGGGTTGGATACGACAACACGATTATTAAATGGGTTGGATATGAATTTCTGCTGCAAAAACGATTAACACGATTAAGACACGATAAAACACGATAAGTAATTGGGTAATTAGGCACACGATTACGAATACGACACGATTAATACACGACTAATACCGACAAGTCTATAAGTAATATATGAGTTATAAATTATAATAAACAAATTCTAATAACTGAATGTCATATTTATAATTTTACCAATTATATATATAATTGGTTTGAAACTTTGAAGTTTGAACTCTGAACTCTGAACGAGTGGATAATTGTGTGTTAAACGTGTGTTAAATGGTGTAAACGGTAGCGGTGTTAAACGTGTACACGAAGTAACCCGTTTAATAATTGGTTATAAACGGGTTGGATATGGCAACACGATTATAAATGGGTTGGATACGGCAGAAATTTAGGAACACGATTATTAAATGGGTCGGATACGGCACAACACCTAGAGCTTATATATAGGAGTTGACACGACACGATTGACAACCCTACTCTCAACCTCAAAGAAATAATCCAGTTTATATTAATAAATTCGGATTACAAGAACTTAACCAAAATAAGGAAAGGTTGAATTAGGAAAGTTCTGGACCGCTAGTCTTCTAGCAGCTGTCTCTTGCTTCTTTCGTAACATCCAAAGACGATATCCATATCTTATCCTACTGGATCAGTTAGAATGATACTTAAATAAGGAAGATTTGGTCTTTTATATGAAATCACAAGATCGGAACGGAAAGGGGCTGAAATTAAAGAACAATTCAGACTGAAATGGAAAACAGGATCACTGACAGCCTAACACGAATTCGAGTATTACTCTTGATCCTGATATCCAAATCGACTGATTCAAGAGACATTGGAAAGGTAATCTGAAGATACACAATTCGGTCTCGCACAGGGATTTCCAAACTCAGATTCTAAGAGGGGGGAAACGATCCACCAAAGACAGTTGATCTCGAGGGACAAAAACACTAATCTTGGAAACACTTTCTTATTCTATAAATACAATGGTACATACTACATAGTCTCTTTTAAGGATCCGACTCTTCTTCCTAGTTTTCCAGTATTTCTTTACTTTATTGTAGTTTTCGGATCTAGTCTTTGTCGAAGTTTGTTGTGTTCGTTCTTGAACGTGGAGAATTTGTTCTCTGTTTCAGATTTCGTATATGATGAACATGATAATGATTATTTTCGGTATTTTCGTTCATATGAGTACCTAAATGCGTGCCCTTGTGAGGCGCAGCTGTTGTGTTGAGTAGGATTGTTTACGTAATATGTTTGTGTATATGTTTGCATGTTTGTTGGTTCAGATATGGATGAAATCAGACATGAAATTACATGACTTTATTCCCTGTATGGTTTCATGAATGTTTCTTATTCTATTGCCAGGGTCTAACTTGTGATAGTGGTTTGATTAAAGGGAAATGTTTTATGAACGCAGCGCGTCACGGACGCGCTCTACGTGGATATCCATGTCAGCCCTTACGTGACCAAAGCATGAATGTTTTTTGTTTTTTCTTCCTGATGTCCACTTAAATCACATTAAATGCGTTTCAACTCAGCACGTTCTCTCTCTCCACCCAAATACAAATATGATGACACTCTTTCTTCCTTCTTCATTCTTTCTCTCCAGAATAAATCACCATTTCTAGCAATATATTATGTCGAAGAAGCGTCTGATGCCGACTCCCAGGATTCTTCACAACGTAAGCAGCGTGAATGGGACGGTGCGAAGACTTCCTGATGTTCTTGTCAGCGTTAGCATCGTGAATGTGATGATCCGGTGGTGAAGACTTCGCACCACAACATCTTTGCTGCATTGTTGGAGTGCCCATGACAGAAAAAGAAGGAAGAAGAAAGAAAGAGTGTCATCGACCGCCCCATTCACGCTGCTTACGTTGTGAAGAACCCTGGGAGTCGGCATCAGACGCTTCTTCGAAATAATATCTTGCTCGAAATGGTGATTTATTCCGGAGAGAGGTACAACGCTCCGTGGTGAAGACTTACGTCTTTTCGGTTTATGTCGTACATCTCTCCGTAATAAATCACCATTTCGAGTAAGATATTACGTGGAAGAAGCGTCTGATGTCGACTCCCAAGGTTCTTCACAACGTAAGCAGCGTGAATGAGACGATCATGTTTAAGTCTTACATCTTCTTTCCGATTTACTGGGAAAATATATATTATCTTTGTAATTTGTGTGTGTTTGTATTGTTTGTTTGTGTGTGATTTACTGGGAGAAAATATATTATTTTTGTAATTTTTGTGTGTTTGTGTTTGTGCTTGTATTGTTTGTTTGTCTTTGTGCTCTCATTGTATCTTATTGTGTAATAGTTATCATCAATAATATGTACCATCGATATCTCATTGTGCTCTCATTGTATCTACATAAACAGGACAAACTTTCTACATAAACTGGACAAACATTCTACATAAACAGGACAAACTTTGTACATAAACAGTACAAACTTTCTACATAAACTGGACAAACATTCTACATAAACAGGACAAACTTTCTACATAAACAGGACAAACTTTCTACATAAACAGGACAAAACAGGACAAGCTTTCTACATAAACAGGACAAAACATGACAAACTTTCTACATAAACAGGACAAACTTTCTACATAAACATGACAACAAATACACTTATTCCGGACTGCAAATACACTTATTCCGGACAGCAAATAGACTTATTCCGGACAAACTTTATGTTCCGTTTCTGGACACACTTCATTCTTAAACCGGACAACAAATACACTTATTCCGGACAACAAATACACTTATTCCAGACAGACACATAACGTAAACAGGACAAACACATAATGTAAACTGCACACACTTTCTTCTTATTCTGGACAACTACACTTATTCCGGACTGCAAATACATTTATTCCAGACAACAAATACACTTATTTCGATTCCGGACAGCAAATACACTTATTCCGGACAGCAAATACACTTATTCCGGACAAACTTAATGTTCCGTTTCTGGACACACTTTATTCTTAAACCGAACAACAAATACACTTATTCCGAACAACAAATACACTTATTCCGGACTGCAAATACACTTATTCCGGACAACAAATACACTTATTCCGGACAAACTTTATGTTCCGTTTCTGGACACACTTTATTCTTAAACCGGACAACAAATACACTTATTCCGGACAACAAATACATTTATTCCGGACTGCAAATACACTTATTCCGGACAGACACATAACGTAAACAGGACAAACACATAATGTAAACTGCACACACACATAAAGTAAGCTAGACAAATTAAGTTGATCCAACGTAAAACTTAAAAACAAATATTTTATTATGATAAGTGTGGGCTCTGCACGAATAATGAGACTGCACGATGTCCTAGGGTCTGCACACTGTCTTATCTGTGTATTGGGAAATGAATCGTTCAACTTAAAGAACCGGCGTTTTTTAAAAAGACCAAAACGCGCGAAAAGAAATTTCGCTGAGTGGACGCTGACTCAAAGAAAATATCTGAGCTGTACAGATCCACGTAAGGCGCGTCCGTGACGCCTGCGTCCGTCTATCACGACTTTTGATTAAATAGAGAAACGTGTTTTTTGTTAGGTTTGAGCTAAGGATCCGTACGGGATGATGATATTCCTCTCATCCCGTAGCTAGATTTTAGATAAACATAATAAAAGCACTTTCTGAAAATTATTCGAACAAACATGAGCTACCAATCAATGTAATTAAAACTTGTGGCATGTTTGATCATTTCTTATTCTAATGCTAGCAACTAGAATTGATGTGTGAATGTCTTGAACTATTCTTCATGCATGCTCGTTCTCGATTGCCGCTTAAATTAATGTGATTAATTGTCATGTTCATGATTTCATTTTCATTTGGTTATAATTTCTCATCACACATCATATGCATCGTAACACTTTCTCAATATTAGCCTCTGCTTCAAGGGGATTGCGTTAGAAAGTAATCGTTTCCTGTTTCTGTGTACATTAGGCATTAATTATGTTAATTTTGATTATTTAATCAAATCACTATTAAACATAATCAAATTCGGTCAAACACATTTCACTATTGTGAATGCTTCTATCTTAATAGATGATCAAAACTCAAGAAGAACAGGATTGAAGTCAAGACATTTAATCAAAAATTTGAAGACATGTTATTTTATCTTTATTTGACTCACTAAGAACCTTTGTAATATTAAGCATAATTGTTACGATATCCGTCTACACTCACTCTAGGTTTTATCTAGAAGCAAACACCAAATCTCATATTATTTTGACTTCTATAAGTCACTCAAACTTTAGTCGAAAAATCACTCAAGCTCAACTTCGGACAACTTGTGCAAACTGGTCGACCAAAACATGGGTTCCTTCCGACTGTTTGTAAACAATAATATATTGGTTCAACGATCAATTGTTCTGTCAATTTTGTCTCACCATTCTTTGGTTTTTAAAATTGCATTTCGAGTCATTTACTTATCGTTATTCTTTAACGACCATCACGAGGAATGCGTCTTTACAAATTTTGAAGTCCAGACCTTAAGTCGACCAGACCACACCTTGCGGTCGAACGAATTTGACCCAAAATTCGACAATAACTTTTCTCGTTTCTATTCGACCATTTTTGACTTACCAGTAGACCATTTTCTTAATGTCCAATATTTATACTCTCAGTTTTATACTTTATTGGTTCGACCGATTAACCTATTCATTCGATTGTTAACTTACAATTTAAAGTGAACGATCAAAACAAATCAATCAAACGGTCGACCAATTGACATTTGACTAGCATATTAGTTTTGCTTGTTTTGTGAGTTGTTTCTTTATATCTTTTGTCTTTCGTCCCAACAACTATATAGTTATTTGAACTTATAAATAGATTCAAACATTAATTTCAGACATCTCTCACATTCCTTATTGCTCTATTGATTAAAAAGAAACTTTTCCCACTTCAAAGTTCAAATCCTACACCCACGAGCTCAAAATTTCACGTGTTCTTTACTATTTTCCCACAAGTATGTTCAAGTGTAGAGTGTTGAATAATAATTCTACTTCCATTTGCTTGAATCACAATAATTGTATAACTTTCCAGGAAACCAAGCTCTCGGGTGGCGAAGGGAAGAATCAAGTACGACGAGCTTGATTGCGAGTTTTGATTGTAAAAACTTGATCTCGACTCAGAAGATTGTAAAAACTTGATCTCGACTCAGAACAGAGATTGAATTAATAAATTCGTGGGCAAGACTCCTCTTGCAAGAGAAGATTTAGACCCAATTGGAGCGTCAAACCTATATAAAAAATTTCGATCTTCTTATAATTTGATTTTTGTTTCTGCTTTTCTTTTTCCACTGTTGAATTCATCATTAGTTGAGCACCTTATATTGCATAAAATGAGATATCATCGATCAACGCCTTATAATCACAAGTGCGGCCGCAAACTTGTGATTAACAAATTTAAAATCCATCATGTCATGTATAACAAGAAACCAATTAGCTGCAACGTGGTTAAGCATGTTCATTATTTATAATCTTGAGAGATGAGAAAAAACATAAGAATGACAATGACTAAATAGGCTTAAATCAAGATAAAACTAAATTAACCATGCTAATCCATTCCATCCACCGCCGCACGATTGTCATCATCGACCGAGAGATTCTTATTTGCGAGAGAGTATAGGCCGAACGCATAATACCAACGAAAGAGATGGACCAAGACGGTAAAAAACCCACAGCACACTAGCACAGTGCGCGAATTAAACCTCAACCCTCCCATCCAATAGGCTCATTAGCTCAATCGAACGGCCGGGATCGTCCAATCAAGCGAAACCCGACGGCGGAGGAGGCGCGATCCGCCAGGCGGACGATGTGATGAGCGGTCTGGTGTGCCACCCGAGCATCAAACACCCATCCTTCTCCTCTATCCTAAACCCCTCCCCGCCCGCGAACAATTCCAGTAACATGCTCGCCTGCTTGTAGGCGTTCGACCCAAGATGCTTTGCCTCGAACCCCGCCGCCTCCATCCTCCTCCTCCACTGCTCCGCCTTCTCATGCCGCTCCACCCTTTCCTTCCCCTCGCACCCGACCACGTCACAGATCTGCCGTCCTAGGTACACCTCCGTCATCACCCCGTCCTCCCCTCCGGCCGCCGTCTCGAGGGAGTCGAACATGGAGGAATAGTAGTGTAAGGCTTCCGTGAACCGGTCGAGGAACAACGGCCCGTTGTGGTTCGCCTCCACCTCTGCAACCGTGAACACACTCGGGTTTAGGGATTTCACCGTTTTGAGTACCTTCTCCACTGCTCCGGTTCGGTTGAGTAGTCGGTGGAGTTCGAGGACAGAGTTGACGGCAACGGTTTCGGGCTTGGAGGTCCGGAGATCGAGCATGCACGACTCGACGTCGGCGAGGGTGTTTGCGACGAAGCCGCGGTACTCGAACTCGACGTGGATCGTCTCGGCCAATCGGGCGAGTTTCCACCCGACTTGCTGGAGCGCGTCGGAGTTGTCGGGTTGCGGGGGTCCGATTCCGGTTAACCGGAAGAACGGCGGCCCACCGGGGCGAAGCGCAAGGGCTTGCATTAAAGGCGGCCACTGTAATCCCTGCTTCATGCTGAAGTCGATGACGTGGACGCGGGATCGGCCGTTGAAGGCGTCGAGGATGGCTTGGTTGGCGGTGAAGTGTGCGAATTTGAGGTAAGGCGTGGAGTCGTAGAAGTGGGATTGGAGGACGTCGGAGAAGGCGGAGTCGATGGTAGTCGGGTCGGGCGACGGGTAGATCCGGTAAATTCGCCGGGCTAAAGCCTCGGCGAAGTAGGTCGCTACCTTCCGCATCGACCCGCCTTGCGACATCGCCAGAACGCCGATTTCTTTGACGATGGATTCGGCAGACTTGAGGTTCTGGCATTGGACGGCTTCGGCGCAGGCGAGGAGGGCGTGGACGAGTCGGATTCCGCTTTCCTGGGAATCGACCATGACAACAGGAAGATGAGAGGTGGGGTCGGATGAGGAGGCGGTGGATTTGATGCGCTTCTTCTCGCGGGTTGGGTTTTCGGAGGTTGTGATCGTGGAGGAATCCGCCGGAGCGGGACGGCGTAAGGAGGATGGTGAAGGTGGGGGTGGGGGTGGGTTGAACTCCGAGAGCATGTTCTCCAGCCAATTGGATAGGTCGGAGGGGTTGTAGTGGACGGTGTCGGAGGAGAAGTGGGAGAGGACGTTGTCGTCGTCGTGGTGGGTGGGGACCATGTCGGAGGTCGAGCTCCCACCCCCCATGGCCATTTCCAGCTGTTCCAGCTTCTGGGCCACCTCGACCATGTCGGACGACCGGACTTTGTATCCCAACGCAGCTAGAAGCTCGTCGACGCCAGCGTCTTGCTCGTCCGCCACCATCTTCCTCTTCTCCTCAATCTGCGACGACGACGACCCGTCACCGCTTCCTTGTGGATGAGCCCTTTTCATTGTTGTTAGTCTCTTTTTTTCTAAACTATGGTGAAACATGGGGTTTTGGGTCGCGGTTGGATGGAGATGGGAAGCATGTGGTGATAGAGATGGATGGGTCTGACGATCTCAGGCTACGGCAGTGGTGGCAGAGGAAACTGATTCTTGGAAGAGAGAAATGGAGTTGGGGATGGGATGTGATCTCTCGTGATGGCTCTCCTAACTAGAAACTCCAGAGATTTATGATTAAAGAACACCGAGAACTAGACTTGTTTTGAGAGAAAAAAAGGTGGGAGATATAGAAAAGATACGAGAGAAGTAGAGGGGAAAGGATCTGAAATTTAGAACCACTGATTGACCAGTTTTTAAATACGCATTTTTGCACGTACACCCTCAGTTAATTTGTGTTCCTGCTAAACATATTCCACCTGTGACTTCCTCCGTTGTAGATACTTGAGTGTTTGGAGATAAGTCACCAATGATTATCCAGGTTATCTAGATACAATTCCAAGTGGACATCTTCGGACCGAATTGGGGGATTCATATTTGGTAAAGAAAGAAGGGCGTTAATTAGGGGGCGGAAAGAGGAAAAATTGTTGACGGAAGTTGGACTGTTTATGTCCTCCGAACAGTCTAACCTGCTATCTAAGGATGGTGATATATATGCTCATGTGCAATGCCATCAATGAAAGACGGGACATATTAGGTCTATGGAGCCAACAAGAGTCCGACAGGATGGACCCCAATATCAACATCAAGGTCCGAACCATAGGGGTTAAGTGTTAACAATGCCAATTCGGGCCCACGTCGGAATCGAATCGAAAGGTTGGTTTTATCAAAAATCTTTTGTGGCCGATGATGCTGTGGCACCTGTTGCTGCCTACATCCACTGCTCCATTCCCAAACCTTATCGACGAAAAAATGGAACCTGGAGGCCTCCACAGGGAATCAGGACCATTTGTGGTCACATCAACGTTCAAAATTTGTTATGGACGCCTTTCTCTTTTCTTCTTTTTAATTTAGTTTTTTTATAGAAAACTTTATTATTTTTCTTTTTAATTTTGTGAAAGAGTTGTTTTGTGGTGGGAGTCAAATGGCCCAGCCTCACGTGGCAGCGCGTGTCCTGTTTCTTTCCTGTTCATGGACCACTGGTCCATCCCATGACTCCATGTACTGGTATTCCTGGCTCTCTCATTCAACTAGATTAGCTGGTTCTACGACAAAAGAGCATCCTCATTTTTCTATTACATGAACAGTGATTCGGTATTATTATTTTTGAAGTAAGCAATGATTCAGTATTTAAGTATGACGTTAGAAACACAAAATCTAAAAGAATGCATGTAGTAAAACCAAAAAATAATGAAGAACGCTATTTAAGCATCTACTACAGCCAAAGCTAATGAATATTTAGATGATAAATAAGTTATCTTTTAAATAGTTAGACATATTGAATGACAAGTATGACACGGACTTGTCATGAGTGGAAGCAAAGGAATCCTATCTGCCTTGTATGTTGCACAACTTAACTATGCGACACAAGTACACACAAAAAAATTGACATTTTTTCTAAAAACTATTGCAAACAAAACCAACTGATCCAGCTCTGCTTGTCATCCGGAACGACTACTGTTGTTCTACACTACCTGGAAAAATTAATCTTTTAAAATCACTTCTCCATTTTTTTGATTTCAACATTAAGTTTTAACGTTGCAGTAGACTAGAGGGGGCATTATTGAGGGCGACGGTCCACCCGTCACATGCACGGTGAACGTGGGACTGTTGCTTCTGTTTTGCTGTTTTGGGATCGATGTGTTGGCGATGATGACGCGGCTGGTAAATGGAGAGGGAGAGGGATTGGCAGACAAAGATCCGTACGAATCTGAGCTGAGGTTGATTGATGGGTGGTGGGCAGAGCTCGGTTGGAAATGCCCGCCAGTGGTTTTTTCTTGAAGAGTCTAATCCAAGTGATTACTTCGTATTTGGGGATTTTACCTAGCATAATAGCATTGCTAAAGCCTAGGGCACGTCTATTTGCCCTGAGTTTTAAATTCACATTACTATTATCATCTTCTTTAGCATTGGTCTAGGCCTATACGGCTATATATACGATAGGAAGGAATACATCTCGTGTATATGGTTTTTCTTTAACGTAAGACAAGTCCACTTCAAGAAAAAGAGAATAGGGTTAACCTAATAATATAGAGCTAACACATTTGCCGATTAACAAGGTAAAAGAAGAATTAGCTAGGTTCTTTCTTCACAGTTTTCCTTCCTGCAGAGATCTTTTAAAGCACTCCAGTGATATAGGCTGTCAAAATTAGCTTAACTGCACTACGTTGATCCTTTTTTTGACAAAGTTAAAATCGTTTGTGCTACAGACAAACATCGCGATTAGTCAGTAGAAAAATGCCACCCGCTAACGTAAAAATGGAGAATCATACAAATGAATCCATCCATCACTAATCATGTCATCTTTTTAACGGATACTCTGAACTTCGGCGGCCATGAATTTAGACTTCCTTCGAACTTTTCTGATTGATCCTACAATTGCATAATGGTATCCGCAACATGTTGAGATTTTCTTTTGAAAAAAAGTAATTTCTAAAGAAATAGTTCCAGTTGTATTTAACCAATGAATTACCACAAAATAACGATATGTAGATCGGCATTAAAACCACAACAGCAGTGACATAAATAGACCTGCGCGCATTACACTTGGTTGTCCATGTTTGGCCATTCCTACGTAAGAAATGGCATTATAATGGGTAGGGACCCTATTAGCTATTACCACGTAGGAGAAACAAGAGTACCAACTACCAGGTGGTGTGCAATATTATCGTGCATCGCGAGTAAATATAGAACCATTTGAGCTTGTTCGTAGAAGCTTCAATTATATCTATCAAGAATTTATTGTCTTTTAGCCTTTGAACTTGTATCTCGATTTACATGAGACAACTCAACTGGTCACTTTGGGTTTCCTCAAATAAAATTGTAGGTTCAAATGTCATTGGCTGCAAATCGATTAAATTTTTCTCTCATCCTCTTCTTTCTCGACATTTATCTATGTATGTATATTTGCTCCATTAAATAAAAAATATATTATTTTTAAAAAAAATGTATCTCGATTGAAATCCTCCCCAAAAAATCCTCAACGTGAACTTACTTTCTCTGTTTTTGTAAGAATTTAAATTTGTGAAATCGATATAACCGTTCAATTAACTGGGAGCTTCTTCTTATATATCTGATTTAAAACTGTAATTAGGGGATATCTAATACCTTTGAACATGTGATCTTATTACTATTTACAATATGATAATGTCATTTAAATTTCAAACAGAAAAATGTTACAAGAGAAACTTGAAGAAACAACCTTTCGGGATTTCGACTTATAACTTCCACTAACTGGTAGTGTGGGAGACATACTATTTTCAGCAAGGCCCACAAAAACAAATTAAAGTTGCATCGGTGCATCTCACTATATGTTTCTACATATATAATATATCTGCTCACACATTGATCTTTAGACTACTAATCGAAATAATTAAAGCAGAAAGAATCATGTTCGTAACACGTTATTGTAACTTCTTTCCAGTTCCATCAAAATGTTTGGCATACTGTCAACTTTACTAATACCTTGGTGGCTAACTCCAAGTGAAGAGCTACAATATAAAGGGTAAGTGCATATAGACCAAGATAACTTCAAACAACACAGTCCACGTTGTAAAATTGTCTAACATCCTGGTAAAATCACGTCCCGAGTCGGCCAGATATCATAGCGAAACTTCTAATCATGGATTCGTAGGTCTGATCCAAGTGTGGTCTCCACACCAGCAGTCAGCAGACCACGTCATGTGCTTCATGAATCCATTAATATCAGGGTCTATAATCCCCTAGTGAAAATGAATCTCTTTTAGGAAAAAGTGGTTTCTCTTCTGAAATTATCTCATAATGTGACAGCCTGTTGATTTTCACGAAGAAGAGACGAGTCGAAGGAAAAAAGAATTTTATTTCTTAAGAGATGTGTTTACAAGTTTTTGATCTTGATTATTTATACAACATGTTTCTAGCTGTTGGTTGTATTTATTGTTTGCTTGATAATCTCAATCGACTTAGGCATATCATGCGTTGCCTTGGATATCCGATCGTCAGACTCCAACGATATGTTTCTTTAACACGCCCCCTCAAGTTGGGTCTGGAAAGGATTGATAGATCCCATCTTGAGAAAAATGTTGAAGAAGGTCTTGCGATCGATAGCTTCGGTGAAGATGTCTGCAAGTTGCTCCTTACTTGGGACATAGGGAACCTCTATTTGCTTTGATTGAATTTTTTCTCTGATAAAGTGGTAATCAACTTCTATGTGCTTGGTTCTCTCATGGAAGACTGGATTTGTAGCAATGTGTCGAGCCGCATTATTGTCGCAGAACATTTTCATAGGATTTTGAGTTGTGATGTTCATATCTTTAAGCAGTTGTTTTATCCAAATTAATTCGCTGGTAGTGGATGTCATTCCACTGTATTCTGCTTCTGCACTGGATCGTGCGACAACGTTCTGCTTCTTACTTCGCCAGGTTACCAAGTTACCCCCCACAAATGTGCAGAATCCTGAAGTTGATCGTCGATCATGACTTCCAGCCCAATCTGCATCGGAGTTTCCAATTATTGAGTTAGAGTTGTTGGGTTTCATCCATAATCCTTGTCCAGGTATTCCTTTAAGATAACACAAGATTCTGTTTACTAAGTCTAGATAATGTGTATAAGAGGCATGCATGAACTGACTTATCAGACTAACAACATATGTGATATATAGGTCGAGTGACAGTGAGGTAGATAAGTTTTCCGACTAACCTTTGGAATTTCCCAATGTCGGATAGGGGAGTCCCATCATTTGGTCCTATCTTTTTATTGGTTTCTATAGGTGTAGTTGAGGGCTTTGATCCTAATTTTCCAGTTTCTTTGAGAAGGTCTAGGGTGTATTTCCGTTGAGAAAGAAATAACTCCTTTTTTGAGTATGCAATTTCTATTCCTAAGAAGTATTTCAAGTAGCCTAAGTCTTTTATGTCAAATTTTGATTTTAAATATTCTTTAACTAATGCTATTTCGTGGTTATTATTCCCAGTTATGATAATATCATCAACGTAAATAAGTATGATGATGCTGATGTTATGATTGTGTTTTGTAAACATGGATGCATCAGCAGAACTCTTACTAAAACCATAATTAATGAGAGAGAGACTGAGTTTGGCATACCAGGTACGAGGTGATTGTTTTAGGCCATATATAGACTTATGAAGCTTGCATACTTGATTGAGACAAGTGGTGTAGCCAGGAGGTGAAGTCATGTAGACTTCTTCTTCTAGGTTCCCTTGTAAGAAGGCATTCTTTACATCCATTTGAAATAAACTCCATCCTTGATTCACCGCAATAGAGAGCAGAATACGAACAGTGTTCATTTTAGCTACAGGGGCAAATGTTTCTAGGTAGTCGAGACCATATGTTTGCGTATAACCTTTGGCTACAAGTCTAGCTTTATATCTTTCTATATGTTCATTGCTATGATATTTGATCTTGTAGATCCATCTGTAGGATTTCATGTTTAATTATACATATATATTTTCGAAATTTTTATGTATAATAAGGATCAATTACAATTTTCTTTGATTTATTTCATGTATGCATCGGTTTGTTTTAACATCTAGTTTCAAAACTCTATTAAAACAAACAATGGCTCCGAAATTCATACCTAGAAGTTCTCAAAAACTTCTTGAAGATTCGGAGACGTTGGGGATGCTTCTCGCCGCGCCGGATGCCTCCGAGTATTCACCAAACTCTAAACAAGATCGGAGAGAGGGAAGCTAGTCTCTCGATCTCCGATAGGATTTAGAATCTAATTACTAACCCCTCTTTAATTCCCTTGAGAAGATGGTCTCTTAAGAACTAAAACTAAACTTAAGAATTAAGGGATTTTCGTGGAGAATAATGGAGAGAGAATTTTGCTCAAGAGAATAATGAATGAATTAAGGAGGTAATGAGATAACCTTGTATTTATAGGTTCTCTCCAAATTACCTATTCATGTGCAACCTCTTGCCCATGATCTCATGCAAAATTCCATCTAACCATCCATTATTTAATAATAAATAATATTAGCCACGAATTAAATCAATTATGGACCAATTCCATGCATGATCTAATTAATTCTTAAATTAATTCTGCATAAAACCGTCTGGACCGGTCGACTGTTACGAAGGTCCGGTCGACCGCTCGAACCCAATTTCGGTCGACCATGCGAGATTCGGTCGACCGTTCTTAACGTAGAATATTTCATCGCAATGTTCGGTCGACCGACCGATAGATTCGGTCGACCGTTCCGAACAGACGAAAATTCCCTGTTATCGGTCGAGACACGTCCGGTCGACCGTGCACCTTCGGTCGACCGTTATCCATTAACCGGTCGACCGTTTGCACAGTCTTGCAGACTTGTCAAATTTCGGTTTAACCCTTACAAAATTTGACATTTCGAGATTAGTAGTAAATTCACAACTTATGTAACATATTATCATATGTAATGATCAATCATTACACCCCATAATATTTACATCACATATGAATTTAATTTAGATTCTAATTATGTTATTAATCACAACATAATTTTGATTTTGCTTGTTCACCCCATGTGTCATATTTTCTACATGAAACCCGACACATCCTATGAACTCAAAATCCCCATTTCTTGTTTCCCAGTTTTGTGGTGTGACCTATGGGAGGATCTAAACTAAGTTGGCAGTGATATTAAGAGCTTAATATCACAAGCTATAAGCGGTATCTAGCTACACATTATAGCTCCCAATTAGTTAGATGTCTTAATTCCACTCGAACCAAAACCCGATCCACTTAGTGATGGAGTGCATCACTTGTGTCCGTCCCTTGCCTCATGATATTAAGAATACACACAAAGTAGTATTGTGTCATCTTTGTATTAGTATTCATTTCTTGATCTCTTTAAGCTAGTTATAAATATGTGACTTAACTCAAATCACATTGTGCACATTATAACTTTGCTTTATCAAGGGGCCCACTAATATCATCACTCAATTAAGAGGAGCAATGATAATCTTTTGACTAACTATCTTCTCTAACGAAAGTTATACTTAACCAACCAATGCCTTTATACTACACTGATCGATAGTTCAAGACACTGATCTAATTAAGTATTCCTTAAGTGATTAGATATAAGTCTCATATCAAAGGACCAAATACACAGTAAAATATTAATGACACAGAAACACATTTCTATAATATTTTACTTATTAGGTCTATTCAGTATACAAAAGTAATATTTTCCTCTTTTGCATACCCGTGTTGTCACTCACTTGTAGAGCTACAATGATCTATGACCAACACGACAATCTTAACTCGGTAATTAATGTTCCATGTTAATTACCATGATTGCGAATATCTTTTGTTTTATGTAAACCAATATCTTTTAGAGCTCTACGGTTAAGGACCAAGAGCATCTTCCTTAACACTTCTAAAAGACGAATAACATAAACAAGGAACAAAATGATTTCTCATTCAATTCATAATAATTGACATTTAAAAGTAAAACTTTTAGAACACATTCCCTTCAATCTCCCACTTGTTATTAAAGTTTTCTTTCTCATACATACTCAATGCATAAAACAATAATAACTAGGGTAAACCCCATTACATATCAATCATCAAGCCAATCTACATGGTTCCTCAATCCCATGGACTCGAAATCCATTTCGCCCTTGGCTTGGGATAAAGGTTTTGTGAATGGATCAGCTGTGTTGCTGTTGGTGTCCACCCATAACAGATTTATTTTGCCTTCGTCGATGAGGTCACGCGTCACGAAGTACTTACGATCAATGTACTTCACTTTGTGGTGTGATTTTGGATCCTTGATTTGCGAGATAGATGCACTATTGTCGCAAAATAGCTCTATTGGTCCCTCGCTCGAGGGAACTACTCCAAGCTCTTCAAGGAACTTCTTAATCCACACTCCTTCCTTGCTCGCTTCAGCGACAACCATCACTTCGGAAGCAGTGGTTGAGTCGGCAGTAGTGCTTTGCTTCCAACTACGCCAACTCACAGCTCCACCATTCAGAAGGAAGATGTATCCTGATTGCGACCTTCTATCGTCTGGATCACTCATGAAACTCGCATCCGAGTAACCCTCAGAAATCAATTCCCTTTGTCCTCCATAAACAAGAATCTTATCCTTAGTCCGGTTAAGGTACTTCAGGATATTCTTGACCGCAGTCCAATGCTCAGGACCTGCGTTGGATTGGTGACGACTTGTCACGCTTAGAGCACACGAGACATCTGGTCTTGTGCAAGTCATCGCGTACATGATCGACCCAATTGCCGAAGCATAAGGGACATCCTTCATGTACTCTAAGTCCTTACGTGATTGCGCACGTTGAGACTTCTTGAGTTGCACACCCATACTCATTGGCACACTGCCCTTTTTGGAGTTTTTCATCTTGAACCTTTCCAAGACCTTGTCAATGTATGCACGTTGACTGAGGCCAATGAGTCTACGGGGTTTATCTCAATATATCTTGATTCCCAAGATGTATTGAGCCTCACCCATGTCTTTCATCGAAAATGCAGATTTCAATGAACTTCTCGTTTGCTCAAGCAAAGGAATATGATTACCCATGAGCAATATGTCATCGACATATAAGATTAGGAATACTACATGGCTCCCACTAACCTTCTTGTATACACAAGGTTCTTCCTTACTTTGAATGAAGTGAAGCTTCTTCACTTCCTCGTCAAAGCGTTTGTTCCAACTCCTTGATGCTTGCTTCAATCCATAAATGGATCTTTGAAGCTTGCATACCTTCTCACTATTCTTTGGATCTTCAAAACCTTGAGGTTGTACCATATACACATCCTCCTCCAAGTTCCCATTCAGGAACGCCGTTTTGACATCCATTTGCCATATTTCACAATCGTGAAATGCGGCAATAGCGAGCATGATCCGAATAGACTTGAACCTGGCAACCGGTGAAAAAGTTTCATCATAGTCAATTCCTTGAACTTGAGTGAAACCCTTCGCTACAAGCCTCGCTTTGTAGGTTGTCAAGTTCCCATCCATGTCCATCTTCCTCTTAAAAACCCATTTATTATGAATGACCTTTTTCCCTTGAGGAAGGTCAACCAAGTCCCATACTTGATTATCATACATGGATTCTATTTCGGATTCCATGGCCTTAAGCCATAGTTTGGAGTCTTCCCTTTCCATTGCCTCTTGGAGGTTAAGGGATCATTGGTATCTAGTACCATGATTTCATGAAGTCCCAGATACAAATCGGGTTTCTTCCTTTCCCTTGTTGACCTTCTAAGTTCTTTTGGTTCTTCTCGTGTCTCTCGAACTTCTTCCACAATTTCTTGAGGAGTGGGTTCACGTTCAACTCTTGAACGTACACTTGGTGGGGATGATTGAGATTCTCTCACAATTTCTTGTGATGGTCTCTCGCTCACGCTCCCACTAACCAAAGGAATCTCGGTTGGGCCTTCATGATCTTGAATGTCATCATTCATGTCATGATCTTGTAGAGTATCTTGAGTTTCCTCAAGCACAACCCTACTCCCACTACTTTTTACTCTTTCTAGAAATTTCTTTTCCAGAAATGTGGCATCCCTCTCTACAATCACTCGATTGGAGGTGATATGCCAAAAGTAGTATCCTCTTGTCTCACGAGGATAACCAATAAAGAAGCACTTATCCTCTTTTGGTTGAAGTTTGGTCGACATCAATCTCTTGATGTAAGCTTCACAACCCCAAATCTTGAGAAAACTGAGCTTAGGTGTTTTACCACTCCATAGCTCATAAGGAGTTTTCTCCACGGATTTGGATGGAACATTATTTAGTGTGTAAGCCGCAGTTTGTAGTGCATAACTCCAAAAGTAAAGAGGTAATTCCGCATGACTCATCATTGACCGAACCATATCGAGCAATGTCCTATTCCTCCTTTCGGATACCCCATTCCACTGAGGTGTACCGGGAGGGGTGAGTTGAGGTACAATACCAAACTCCTTTAGGTATGAGTCAAATTCGGCACTTAAGTACTCACCTCCACGATCCGTTCGTAGAGATTTGATTTTCTTGTCGAGTTGGTTCTCTACTTCATTCTTGAATTCTTTGAACTTGTCAAAAGATTCACTTTCGTTTCTCATTAGATAAACATAGCCATAACGACTATAATCATCCGTGAACGTAATGAAGTACCTGAAACCATCTCGTGCACTAGTACTCATTGGACCACATACATCGGAATGTATCAAATCCAACAAGCCACTCGCCTTTGGACCTTTCTTCTTGAAAGGCTTTTTGGTCATTTTTCCCATTAGACATGGTTGGCACGTCTCCAATGATTTAAAATCAAGTAGACCAAGAAGGTTAGCTTCTTGCAATTTCTTGATGCGCTTTTCATTTATGTGACCAAGACGATAGTGCCACAAGAGAGTATCATTCTCGTGAGTGGTCTTAAGTCTTTTGTTATTGATATTAAAGATTTGTTTATTATCCAATTCAAGCAAATAGAGACCATTCCTTATGAACGCATTTGCATAGAACACACCATTCTTCGATATAGACAAACAAGAATTTGAAATATTTATATTAAAATTATCTATATCCAGACATGATACAGAAATAATATTCTTGCTAATCGAAGGTACATAATAAACATTCTTTAGACATAAATTTAAACCACTACACAATTGAAGCACCACAGAACCTTGTGCAACCGCAGACACATTCGCACCATTTCCGACCTTCAATTCTACCTCGTTCCTTACGAGTTCCTTCCTATCCATGAGTAGCTGCACATTAGAAACTATGTGAGCACAAGATCCAGTATCAATTACCCAATCCTGGACAGAGGTGGCTAAATTTATTTCAATAACAAATATACCTTTGGCCTTTTTGGGGCGCCGACGTTCAATCACTCCGTTGTCAAGGTCTTCCTTGTACTTGGGGCAATTTGGCCGGATGTGTCCTTTTTCACCGCAGTGAAAGCACTCCGTATTTGGAGTTGGAGATTTCTGAGATTTCCCCCTCGAGGCACTTTTATTAGCACCTCCTACTCCCTTGCTCTTGATTGAACCACTTTTGGTAGATTTGCCCTTTCCTTTACCAATCTTATGGCCCCTCCCATGGACGGCAAGGACTTGCTTGTCCCTACCCTTGCCCATTTCAACTTCAGCAGTTTTGAGAGCGTTGTGAAGCTCCTCAAGACTCACCCCTTTTTCACGCACGTGATAGTGCATCACAAAGTCCTTAAAGGACGGGGCTAGAGAGCCAAGAATCATATCTTCAGCAATGTCCTCGGGCATTGGTGAAGAGAGCTTTGCCAACTTCTCAAGGTATCCTTGCATCGTGAGAAAATGCATAGATACCGATGTTCCCTCCGCCATATGACACCTTGTGAGTGCGATGGTGGTCTTATAGCGCTCCTTTCGGGCACTATCCATGAACATCTTTGATAAAGCCTTCATGGTCTTCTTGGGTTTTGAATCCAAGTATTTCGCTTGAAGCGAGTCACCCATGGATGCTAGTATAAGACCGTGAACTTGGTTCTCTTGGTCTTCCCACTTGGCTTTAGCCTCTTTCTCTTCATCGGTTAATCTCTCATTCCACTTTGGAATTGGACCTTCCAAAATGTGAGATAGTTTCTCAAACTTTAACACGATGTTGAGTTTGAGTTGCCAACTAATGAAGTTTGAGCCATCATTTGCTAAAGGGTGTTTTTCTATCATGGATCGTACGATAGGTTGGATGTTCGACATTTTTCTACAAAATAAATCATTCTGGTTTTAATGCCAATTTTATGTTTTAATACACATGCATACATATATCGAATATATAAATGTAAATGTTGCAAATAAAAAATTTTGCCCATAAATGCAACAATCCAAGATCCCATCAATTGTAATATAGACTAGCTAAGGGCTATCGAATACATTACAATATCAAGGTAAGAAAACATTTTCTAATCACAACCTTTTTGAATTTTAGCAACATTTAGCATATTCAAACTCTTGTGACTCTTGTCGTTTTAATTATGAGGGAATACGACCTATCCTCGTAAGAAAAACTTTTTCCCAAAACCGAGCGAGGGCTCTAGGTAATGTTAAGAAAACTTATTTTCATTTGATACGAGATACGTTTATCCATTGTATTCACAACTAAACATATTTGGGGCTCACTAGGGTGAAACACACCTCATATATTTAATTGTGGCACAACAACAGACAACCTTTATATCTCCCACTATTCCCAAAGATAGAGGGAGCTATCTCCCGCTAAGGGCGAGCAGAGTATCCCTCGATCAATGACTGCTAGTGGATGAAATAAGAAGGAAAATTTATTCTTAATTTTTGTTTGGACAATTTAACATGTGATTTAGAATTTTAGGTTATCATGCATATTATTAATCATACACATCCTAACATTCAACACATTCATCACATGCATATCAAGATAAAAACAGAAATTAAACATTCACACAATCCATATCGTGTGAGTTTATATGTTCCCTTCGATCATTGATCCTCGATCCCCGATCCTTGATCCTCGATCGATGTGCTACAGCGGCGATTTCCTCTTGCACCGGAGATGTAGATTTTACAGAAAATAAACATGCTCCTCACATTCGATAAAACTGACTAGTGCAAGTCCTATGTAAAAACCTCTCATATGCAAATGCAACTATCTAAAAGACGGAAATAGAGAGAATTTTGGCTTTTACATAAATAAGCCCCTGTATTATAACAATTATAAACATTCATAGCTTCTGATTTGGAACATACAAACTCACAATTCCTGCAAAACAACTCGAGCATCCATGCACGCAATATTGCTATAAATTATCAATCCTAGTTTATCAAGCATCTAGAATGTCAAACAATTCTTTGAAAAAATGTTTTGAAATCCATTAAAAACATTTTTCATGCATCCATAGTTCACAAATTAATTATGAACCGCTGTCCATCCAATTTCCAATGGAAAGATGAATCGCAGTTTTTCGGTTTTGTTGATTCTCTTACAAAATAATCGTTTATACTTAAAACGAAATTATTGCAAGTTAGACTTATGTCTACATCATAATTCTAATAATTACATGTCATGTTTTAAACATTCAAAACATTTAAAACGAATTATTATAAAGAATTATTTCAACAAACATTTAAAGACCGAAAAAACCGGTAAAACGAATTGTTTAAATCCTAGATGGTAAACTAAATTTGTTTACAACCATAAATCATAAGAAAATTGATCCCTATGCTCTGATACCACTGTAGGATTTCATGTTTAATTATACATATATATTTTCGAAATTTTTATGTATAATAAGGATCAATTACAATTTTCTTTGATTTATTTCATGTATGCATCGGTTTGTTTTAACATCTAGTTTCAAAACTCTATTAAAACAAACAATGGCTCCGAAATTCATACCTAGAAGTTCTCAAAAACTTCTTGAAGATTCGGAGACGTTGGGGATGCTTCTCGCCGCGCCGGATGCCTCCGAGTATTCACCAAACTCTAAACAAGATCGGAGAGAGGGAAGCTAGTCTCTCGATCTCCGATAAGGTTTAGAATCTAATTACTAACCCCTCTTTAATTCCCTTGAGAAGATGGTCTCTTAAGAACTAAAACTAAACTTAAGAATTAAGGGATTTTCGTGGAGAATTATGGAGAGAGAATTTTGCTCAAGAGAATAATGAATGAATTAAGGAGGTAATGAGATAACCTTGTATTTATAGGTTCTCTCCAAATTACCTATTCATGTGCAACCCCTTGCCCATGATCTCATGCAAAATTCCATCTAACCATCCATTATTTAATAATAAATAATATTAGCCACGAATTAAATCAATTATGGACCAATTCCATGCATGATCTAATTAATTCTTAAATTAATTCTGCATAAAACCGTCTGGACCGGTCGACCGTTACGAAGGTCCGGTCGACCGCTCGAACCCAATTTCGGTCGACCGTGCGAGATTCGGTCGACCGTTCTTAACGTAGAATATTTCATCGCAATGTTCGGTCGACCGACCGATAGATTCGGTCGACCGTTCCGAACAGACGAAAATTCCCTGTTATCGGTCGAGACACGTCCGGTCGACCGTGCACCTTCGGTCGACCGTTATCCATTAACCGGTCGACCGTTTGCACAGTCTTGCAGACTTGTCAAATTTCGGTTTAACCCCTACAAAATTTGACATTTCGGGATTAGTAGTAAATTCACAACTTATGTAACATATTATCCTATGTAATGATCAATCATTACACCCCATAATATTTACATCACATATGAATTTAATTTAGATTCTAATTATGTTATTAATCACAACATAATTTTGATTTTGCTTGTTCACCCCATGTGTCATATTTTCTACATGAAACCCGACACATCCTATGAACTCAAAATCCCCATTTCTTGTTTCCCAGTTTTGTGGTGTGACCTATGGGAGGATCTAAACTAAGTTGGCAGTGATATTAAGAGCTTAATATCACAAGCTATAAGCGGTATCTAGCTACACATTATAGCTCCCAATTAGTTAGATGTCTTAATTCCACTCGAACCAAAACCCGATCCACTTAGTGATGGAGTGCATCACTTGTGTCCGTCCCTTGCCTCATGATATTAAGAATACACACAAAGTAGTATTGTGTCATCTTTGTATTAGTATTCATTTCTTGATCTCTTTAAGCTAGTTATAAATATGTGACTTAACTCAAATCACATTGTGCACATTATAACTTTGCTTTATCAAGGGGCCCACTAATATCATCACTCAATTAAGAGGAGCAATGATAATCTTTTGACTAACTATCTTCTCTAACGAAAGTTATACTTAACCAACCAATGCCTTTATACTACACTGATCGATAGTTCAAGACACTGATCTAATTAAGTATTCCTTAAGTGATTAGATATAAGTCTCATATCAAAGGACCAAATACACAGTAAAATATTAATGACACAGAAACACATTTCTATAATATTTTACTTATTAGGTCTATTCAGTATACAAAAGTAATATTTTCCTCTTTTGCATACCCGTGTTGTCACTCACTTGTAGAGCTACAATGATCTATGACCAACACGACAATCTTAACTCGGTAATTAATGTTCCATGTTAATTACCATGATTGCGAATATCTTTTGTTTTATGTAAACCAATATCTTTTAGAGCTCTACGGTTAAGGACCAAGAGTCTTTTCCTTAACACTTCTAAAGGACGAATAACATAAACAAGGAACAAAATGATTTCTCATTCAATTCATAATAATTGACATTTAAAAGTAAAACTTTTAGAACACATT
The DNA here is from genome assembly GCA_963682175.1 of Triglochin maritima. Classification (NCBI taxonomy): domain Eukaryota; kingdom Viridiplantae; phylum Streptophyta; class Magnoliopsida; order Alismatales; family Juncaginaceae; genus Triglochin; species Triglochin maritima. The sequence goes on from OY821772.1 coordinate 46,898,351, forward strand.
CCCTTCACCATCTACAACCCACAGGATTAACGCCTGGTTGGAGTGGAACAAGGGTCCAGGTATGATTATTTTCAAGGGCTTTTAGCTCTTCTTTCATGGCTTTGACCCAATTTTGATCACTTATGGCCTCATGGTAGCTGGTTGGTTCTTTATTTATGTCTAGTGTTCCTAGGAAGGCCTGATGCTTGTTAGAGATATGATGGTAAGATAGAAAGTTTTGGATAGGATACGTGGTTTTGTGAGAGAGGTAGTAATCGTTAAGCCTTAGAGGGGGGCGAGTTGGGTGAGTAGATCTTCTTGGTCGTTCTTCTTCTCTTTGGTCTTCTTCATTTCCGCCCCCTCCTCCTCCACCTTCATTTTCTTCTCCTCCTCCTTCTTCATTTTCTTCTCCTCCTCCTTCATTTTCTTCTCCTCCTCCTTTTTCATTTTCTTCGTGAGGTCGAGGTAGCAGGTCGTCATAGGTGTTATTAGGTACTGAGGTAGCGGAAGCGTTTTCAGATCTAGACTTTTTGAAGAAGGGTTCGGTTTCGAAGAAGGATACATCACGAGAAACATACGTTTTTTATTTTCTAGATCATAGCATTTGTAGCTTTTTTTTCTAAACAAATATCCTAAAAAAATGCATTTGATAGAGTTGTGATCAAATTTATTTTCCCGTTTTTTGTGAACAAAACACGCACAACCAAAAACTCTAAGATGGTCAATGCTAATTTCTTTGTTATACAAGATTTCAAGAGTTTTTTATTTCCAATTGTGGGACTGGGAAGTCGGTTGATAATATAGGTAGCAGTGAGAATGACATCTGACCAAAAAACCTTTGGGACATTGTTTTGAAAAAGAAGAGATCGAGTGACATTCAAAAGATGTCGGTTTTTTCGTTCGGAAATCCCATTTTGTTGTGGTGTATTAATACATGAGGTTTGATGAAAAATATTTTTTTGTCGTAAGAGACTTTGAAACAAATTGCTCATATACTCGGATCCGTTATCAGATCTAAAAAACCAGATTTTTGCGTCAAACATATTTTCAATGTAACGGAGAAATTCGCAAAAAACTAAGTAGGTGTCAGATTTGTTTTTTAAAAGGTAAGTGCATGTGGCTCGAGAGAAATCGTTAATAAAACTAATAATGTATCGAAAACCATTGTAAGATTCAATGGGGGCAGGTCCCCAAATGTCAGAGTGTACTAACTCAAAAGGTGTATAAGTTTTCGTGCTAGACTTTTGAAAAGGTAATCGAGTTTGTTTAGCAAAACGACATACATCACATAATAATTCATTTTTAAAAGCGGGAAAAAACATTTTAATATGTTTGATGATGGATGACCCATCCTTTTAGGCCAGAGATTGTGATCATTGAGGGTTTTTGTATGATGTGCTTTTTCGCTTGTTTCTAGAACATACAGACCATTAGTGAGAATGTCCTTACCAATCATCCTCCCTGATGTACGATCCTGAAAAATAACATCATTAGGAGTAAACACTACATTACAATTGAGATTTCTGGTAATTTTTGCTACCGATACAAGATTAGCATCAAGATTAGGAACATATAAAATAGCATCATAAGTGTTGTTTACTAAGTTTGTTTCTCCTATTCCTTTAATTTGTATTTTATTTCCATTTGCGACTGTCACGAATTTATTTAATAATCTTAGGTTCTGTTTAATATTACTAAGTAATGTTGGATCTCCAGTCATGTGATCAGTGGCTCCGGTATCAATTATCCAAGCCTTGTTATTAGATTTTGTGGTTATTCCAGAAAAAATAGAAAAATCAGATATATTTGTGTTACCTGACCAATTACCTGTTGTAGGAGGGTTCTTTTGCAAAAGCTCATTCAGGTGGCCCACTAGGCTTTTAAGATGGAGCGGGTTTATGGGTGGATCCGAATCACCTGTGCCAAATCCGAAACCATTCGACCCGTCGGATCCGTTATCAGAACCGATCCGGTTTATCGGGTTGGAGGATCCGGATGTGTGGCACGAATAAAAGGCGGAGTTATCCGCATAACCGGTAGGGTTTGGATGTTTTTCGTTTGGTCGGTCGCCGCTCCGGAGAAAGTTGACGCTGTCGCCGCCTCCGAGTGAGTTGGTGCCACCGCTGCCCCCGTGTAGGCTGGTGTTGCCGTCGGCGACTCCTTCCACTAGATTTGCTCTCATATTTCTTTCGTTTTTTTGTGGTCTGAGGTGCGGGAACAGAAACCAGCACGAGTTTTTGCTATGTCATGGTTTCTTGCAATCTTCACAGTGTTCGTTGCTTTTGTTTCCGAACCCTTTTTTTGTTCCCTGAGCTAGGTTCCGACCGGCGATGGGGGCTTGGTTGTCGGAGTTTTGATTTTTGGTGTGGTTGTTCATTGTGTTTCTTCTTGTTTCCTCACGCTGAACGAGGCTTGTGATGTTTTCAATGCTGGGAAGATACGGCGCCTTGAGTATTTGAGACCGAATAGTCTCGTAGCTTGAGTCTAAACCTACCAGAAATTGGAAAATCTGATTTTGTTCTTGACGGTTTTGGATGACTTGCGGGTCTGTTGTGGGTGGTTCGTATATTCTCAGTTCATCCCACCTTCTTCTGAGAGTATCGAGGTACTCTGTGACGGACGCCCCATGTTGTTGTGTTTGCGCGATTTCTTGCTTTATTTTGAAGACATGCGCGAAGTTTTCTGCTTTTCTATTATGGTCCCGAACAGAGTCCCATAATTCTTTTGCGCTGTCTTTGTAGATGAAGATTTCGGCGATATCTGATTGCATCGAGGCAATGAGCCACGACATAACCTGATGATCCACCGTTTGCCATTCGTCGTGGAGTTATTCGGTTGCGTTTTCTTCTGGTTTTAGTGTCTTTCCGGTGATGTGGCCCAGCTTTCCTCTGCCACTGAGGGAAAACGTGACCGCGCGCGATCAGGACAGATAGTTGGTCCCGTTTAGCGGTGTCGTGACGAGGCGATGAGTATTCATAACGTCAGGTTGGTTTCTGTTGCCGTCCGACATGATTTTGGGTTTTTTCTTCCTCTCTTGGGTTTGGATGTGGGTTTTGTGGACCTTCAACCCCCTTGTATGAGGTGAGGCCGGTGATGACTTGAAAAAAAACTGAGGCTAAATGGATCAGTGCTCTGATACCATGTTGATTTTCATGAAGAAGAGACGAGTAGAAGGAAAAAGGAATTTTATTTCTTAAGAGATGTGTTTACAAGTTTTTGATCTTGATTATTTATACAACATGTTTCTAGTCGTTGGCTGTATTTATTGTTTGCTTGATAATCTCAATCGACTTGGACATATCATGTGTTGCCTTGGATATCCAATCGTCAAACTCCAACGGTATGTTTCTTTAACACAGCCAATTGTAAATCAAAGTTGTCAACTTTTTTCAACATAAAATGCATTATATTTCCTGTCTCTTATCTGATATCTCCCATCCTCGGCTTATTTTTCCAAGCCGGCTTGCTTTCTAAGACTTGGAAATTGTCATTCATTAAGAATTTCTCTGGTTTTTACATTTTACAAACACTTTTTCACACTGAACAGAAAACCAAATGGAGCATAGATTATGGACTAAACAAAAAAAAATACCAAGAAAAAACTTGATGTGTTTGTGCTCCGAAGTGTGAAAATCGAACTATAGCATAGGAGGAAACATAGGAGACTATATGCATTTGAAGAGTAACCTTGACTGTCCATATTAGAATACTTGAAAACACCACTCTCTTAAGAAATATATGGAGAATACATAATGTAATCACGTTTAGATTATAAAAAATTCAAAATTAATTTCTTGATAGGAATTCAGTAAGCATTTTTTCCATCCAATTATGCATAAAAAATTTAAATCAAGAGGCTCAACACGACCAAATCCAAGATGGAAGAAAAAAAGGTGACCAAAATGATGTTGTAGGTTATTAGCCACGGAAGGTATGGTTGAGTCAGGTTGGCAAAATGAAAGCCACTAAAACAGGGAAGAGATGTAGGTTAAGAAATTGCAGTGCATTATGTTGTCATCTTATTTTCTGACAGCTCCAATCTTAGAAAAGATTGTCCTATGGATGGTATAGCTAAGATAATTCAGTAATACAAATGACTCACCTTTTCCATCAAATTATTACGTGGTTGCAACTTTTACCGAGAAAGATGTCTTATAAAGTAAAGTCAAGAGGAAACATTATCAAACTTTAAGGTGAAGTTTTCCATTCTTTCTGCCTTTCTGGTAAACGTGGGAAGCTATACTAGACTAACTATAGGCTGGAAATGTAATCGTAAGATCTGGCGGGACAAAAAAAGGAGGGCGGATTGAGAAACGAACACACATCAGCAAAAAATCAAGTCACGTCCACCAACCGGTTGTCAAATCGGGTGGAAAACCGTCCGATTTTCCACCCGAGCTTGTATCGGGGCGTTCTGGTGCAATCTTTTTTTATGAAAATATGTTTTCTATTTGCTTATATTTTATATTTTTTTTTGTATTTTATCCAGAATTAAATACCAAATAACGTGGATGCGAGAAAATATAGGACGTTTGAGTTATTTCTGTTTGCGGTTAAGGAAAATTGGAAGTTTGGTTTGTGCTGACGTGACAGAGAGAAAAGTTAATGTTGCTAGAAAAAAAAACAAAACGACCAATAAGTATTCGAGAGCTGTTACCGATGGTCCAAAAGCTTTTGAGTTTACTATACAGCTGGAATATAAAAAAATAATGTTAAACTTCGTTAAGCAGTCAGAATCAAAATCTTAAGAATAATTGTAAAGTATTGAAGGGTATTATGTGCTACAGTTGTTGTTAATTTTTGAATAAATGGCCCCCATCTGTTAGAATTTTATCATTAAAATGTCATATCGGGACCTGTTGTGTAACAATCATGGATGCTGGAACATGGAATTCCATAAAGCCGGTGCGCTCCAAAATTGTTGTAGATGTTGAGCTGCCGTTGACATGTCAGTTTCACACCTGACGACTATGGTGATCTTGGTTTAGATGTATCCCTCACAGAGAGGATAAAAACCAAAACCCACACGCAAAATGAACAACAAACCAAGATATATATTGCTTCCTGTGTAACTGTGTTGGTCAAAGTAATACACTTCATCATTCCTATGTTTGGAATGTGGTTGGCTGACTAGAGTTTAGTGTCTGTTTGGATTGAAATCATAATCATACTTCCAACTACCCCTATAGTCAGTTGCAAGAAAGAAAGAAAATGAAACGAAAGCTTGTCGGATGGGGTTTTTTGTAATTCAATTTTCTATGCAAAGATATAACTACTACGTGAAATTCACTACCTTAACTAACCAAGAAATGAATAAATTCCTACGAAAAATAAGATAACTAACTAACAACTAAAGAAAGAACATCCAAGAAAACCTATTCTAGTGACAACCAAGGCAGGGACCGTTATTATCCCATGTTATCTTGTTAGGAAATCTTGCTTTCTTCATGGAATATATATCAACAGAATTCTTTCGTTTATAAATTTTGCTTTCTTTTGTTGGTATATCCGAAACAACACTTCCTTCACAAATTTCATTTCTCATGAATAAAGTACTAAGAGTTTAGAGACGAGAAAGTACAAGGTTATGGGATGGTTTTTGCAACTGGATAACTAGCAGTCAAAATTGTCCTTACATGGGATGGTTCGGTGTTTTGAATTCCTACCTTATTGACCGCCACTTCAGAGTCGAAGACCCAATGGGTCCTACTGCACCGTTAAGACAATTGACTAAACAGGCCCACTGGGCTATGGGCCGATATGTGTTCTGGGCTGAACTTGGTGCGACTCCTAACCTGGGCTAACAGAGATGGGCCGTGATTCGGTTTTGGCCTGAATTTGGTGCGATTCCAAACCTGGGCTGACACTTGTGTCGTCTGTTTTATGTGACGCAGATTATGGGCTTCATTGACCTCTAATTTTGCTCAACTTTTGTGAGTGAATTGTTGACAATTTTGTGGTCTTACTAGTTCAGGTTTTCAGCATAAGGGAATTCAATCTTTATCAGGTTGTTTTTTTATAAGTAGAGGCTTTTGATCTTCAATGCTTTAAATCACACAGTTCGACAGGTAAATATCGTTTACGTGTGACAGGAAAAATTGAACCAAATGGAACTGAAGCGTCATAAGACTGTCCAATATTCCTATATCACTATTCGTAATTTTTTACTTACAAGAGAATAGCTCAATAGCCGAAAAATAAATTCCAAGATGAAGAGGATCCGGATCTATACGTAAGGTCATCAATAATCGTGTACAGGCTACCCTAGGCGTCCTGATTTATTTCTCTATACAGCCATATCACTCTACCTATTTCTAAATTTTCCTTAATCATGTCCTGAAACCCTATTGCACCTAACATTTTTTTCACTTTACATCATTTGGAAGCCGATCTTGAATAAAATAAAAATAATCCTAAAAATAAAAAAACATTATAAAAATGATTTAAAATAATTTTAAAATAAATATATTAACATTTTTAATAAATTTAAATAAAAACAACGAATCGTTGCCCGCAAAACCAGGCGACCAGCACGCTAAGAGCACTCTTAACGGGTGTTCTTTGGGGTCGGGTCTAAAGGGCACCCGACCTGGGGGGCGACCCGAGTTGGCTTAAATATTTTTTTAAATTTTTTTCGGTTTTTTATTTTTATATTTGTTATTTAATATATAAATGATATATGTATAGTAATTTATATAATTAGAATTTATTCGTGAAAATTAAAATAAATAATTAATTAATGAAAATTAATAAGATAAATGTAAATAATTAATTAAAATTAGTAAAAATAAATGTAAGTAATTAAAGAAAATTAGTAAAAATCAAAACAAAAATGCGCATGGTTAGCAACGATGAAATAATCAGATCTCGGTTTGAGCAGTGCACCGGACAACGACAATCTGACAGACATAATTAAATGCGCTGACCGAGTCGGCCCCGAAAAACCAGACAACTACAGTTCTACGTTACAAGTACAAACATCACGCACATAAACTTGGTAATATGGCGTAGTAACTAGACAAAACATTTCATTATTTCGTAACCAAGTAGACCACACAACATCTAAGCATGGAGGTTACGTTACATGGACACATATATTTGTCCTCTATAGCAACCCCTAATTAAGTAATTAACCACCACTGGTTCCGGCGACCTTACGCGGCGGGGACCGCGATCTTCATGCCTGCGCTGCAATGCCCGGGAATGCTGCATATGAAGTAGTTGGTACCCCTCCTCAGAGAGATTCTCTCGTTCCCGGAGGCGAACGTCTTGACTCCTCTCGGCACCCTGCAGCTGTTGTACCCGGCGGCGTCCACCGGCACTAGGTTGTGTATCGAAGGGTTGTACTTGAACGCTGCGAGTTAAGATTTTTGTCAGTCTCAAATTGGTTGAACAAATCCTGATCACGTGGTTCCATGAAATTGTATGTCAAACTAACCAAAATTGATCTATGGAATATATCTGAATCTTCGGAAAGAAGTACAATAATGCATGCTGCATAATAGTTGCAAGCTAGCTGTACCCCATATATGTATTGTACCAAATTATATTTATAGATAATCTCATTTTTTAAAGTAAAAATAACCCATTACTAACGACATTACCATGTAGCTAAGTAGAGTACGAAGCTGTATTAATAGTGTCAAGGATGGTAAAAATAATAAGTTTAATTTGAACCAGAAGTACGATGATAAGGTGCAAAAAGCAGGTGAGTTAGATCAATTAGAAAAAATAGTTTTAGGTTGCTATACACTAAATCTATATAATACTTAATGATAGTGTTAGATCTACTGGCTACTTCTTTAAGTGCTTGAGTTTTGTAGAAATGGTAAACCAACCAAGCGTTCAAACTAATTAAGTTTATCGCCTGATCCAACTAAGTACCGGAATCTCTAGCGAATGAAGATCTTACTAAGCACATCTCCGGCACGGAAGCGTTTGCCTCTAGGCCACCCAACAGTGTTAAACGTCCAGCCAGCACTGTCTCCCACCGTGTAGGTGGTAGCGGTGGCGACGTTGGAGAAGACGAGCAAGCACACCAAGGCCAACCCAAGAGCTATTGCACTACCATTTCCCTGGCTCATCTCTCCTAACTGTTACTAAGGATGGCTCTACTAGTAATATTACACTCCTGTGAAGATTGAAGAGGTGGGTTTAGATTTCATGTTGCTGAAAGACTCTTTATATAGAAAAGGACAGAACATTGTCCTGAATGGGAGGCCACTAAGTCTCAGTTTGTTTAACTAAACATTGGCCTAGCTAGTGGGATAGCATGAACGTGCATGGTTGAAAAATAAATTACCATAAAAAATAATTAATTTCGTGTTACCATGATGTCATTTCACCAATTTGATCAGCTTGTACATTTTGGAAAATTGATAATGAAGATCAAATATATTAGTTCTGTAACTTCTGTTCATAATACGGGTCCTACACCGGAGTATGTTGAGTAAGGAATATCATGAAGTTGGGCTAGCTTCAAATTTCCAACATTATTATACGTTCTACTTTTATCTTTTAATGAGCAATTTACGTTTTAACCAAAATACTTACATTTTGAAACTGTTAAACATGTTGACACCCAATTACTCTGTAACTCCACTAAGGTTATGTTATCCTCCAAAGAAGTCTAGGTTTGATCAATGACCAAATCCACGAAGAAACGAAAGAGCCGACAAAGAGAAAGCATACCAGACTTCATGAGATATCAGATTAGCAGATCTAGTCAACAATAAATTATTTAACGTTAAAATATATATTGACGTAAATATGAACAAAAACAGAAGATATAAAAGTGCTTCCACCTACCCAAGACTGAGGCTCCATAAAGTTGGATGGGATTCCCTGACACCACTTGGACCACCCAGTAAGTTGCATGTGGCCTGTACTGTGGATTCATAACGTCGATGTCCGTTTAGTCTTAAGTAAATTTGCAGCATTCACACTACCACTATGCCATGCCATGTGCAATCATGTTGCATTTTTTATCAGAAGCACGGGTCTAGTTAAATTGTTGGACAAAATCCAACGAGTGGTGTGTGGTTGTGGCCTTGTGTGATTGTGTTTGGAATGTGGAGTTCCCTTCCTTTCTTTCTGACCCTTGGGGTTTAAATTTTAATGGGGGTTGATACACGGACGCGTAATATGTCAGTACCTACTCAACATACATGTCAACAAACATGGGAAATTCTCGAAAGAAAACAGTTGTGTCTCAAACAAAGTGCAATCAGCAGTCATGTCACCCAGAATATTTCCAAAACAAGGACAACGTGTGACAAACTGTGATTGCAGAATGTTTCCAAATTCATTCGAGAATATGCCCAGAGTCATTCAAGTGGGTGTCCAGAGTCATTCCAGAATGTATCCAGAGTCATTCCAGAATAAGACCACGAGGTATTAGTGGCGTGAGAAGTGACGGAAAGTGATTTTCAGAGTCAACCAGAAAGTAGAGGAAAATAGAATCCAATGGAAAATAGATTCCCTTTGACTAAATTTTGTTGTTTGTGCATGTGTCGGAAAATGATTTGGAAAATGGGGAATTCTGTTGTTTGCTCATACTTATTATGTCCACTGCGACGGGTCGGTCGGGGGTCCACTGCAATGTGTGTCAAGCTGTGATTCCAGAATGTGTCCAGAGTCATTCCAGTTGGTGTCCAGAGTCATTCCAGAATGTGTCTAGAGTCTGACCAGAGTCATTCCAGAATAAGACCAGAGTTAAAATCAGTCTAAAGTTATTCCCACAGTCATTCTAGAATGTTTCTAGAGTCATTGCAAAATGCTTCCAAAATCAAGACAATGTGTGTCAAGTTGTGATTCCATAATGTGTCCAGAGTCATTCCAGTGGGTGCCAGAGTCATTCCAGAATGTGTCCAGAGTCTGACCAGAGTCATTCTAGAATAAGACCAGAGTTAATCCAGAGTTAAAATCAGTCTAAAGTTCTTCCCACAGTCATTCCAGAATGTTTCTAGAGTCATTCCAAACTGTGATTCGAGAATATGTCCACAGTCAATCCAACAACATTCCAGAATGAGACCAGAGTTAATCTATAGTCTAAAATTAGTCCAGAGCTAATCCATTGTTAGTCCAAAATCAATCAACATTGTTCAATATGTCGAGCGTGTGTCAATAATTAGTTCAGATTGTGTCCAGAGTCAATATAGAGTGTGTGCAGAGTTAGTCTAGAATATATAATCAATTTAGTGTGTTCAAAATGAGTCCAGCAACGAGAATCAATACAGAATGTTTCCAGAATTATACCATTACTGAACACAAGTTGCTCTTCTATCATTCAAAGAACGAATCAGACATATAATGTTTTGCTAATTTACAAAAAGACCAATCATTCATAACTCTTGAAAAGAATCTTTACAAACACAAAATGATGGACACAAAAATAAGCAATTCAATTATTATTCTTGGACAAAATCATTACAAAAAGAGAAACTGATAATTCATTCATAACTATTGAATCATTACAAATACAAAAGTACTTATCAATTTTTTATACATAAGAGACTTTTTGATCAAACTTAGACACTACAAAGCATGACCAACACTCAACACATTTCAATTTCATCCACAACCCAAATAATTCCACATCCACAATATTGCCCAAAACCGCTTCGACCCCCTCACCATCTCCGAGTTCGCCACCTACCGCTCTCCTCCAAAATCAATCATTGTCTACAAGTGCTACCGGAAGAGAGTCTTCCAACTTCGACGTCGTCATCGAAGCGACGCTCGTATTATGTAAGAAACTGCACTACCTAGGAAACTTTGCCAACGATGGGATGTGGCAGAGGGAACATGAAATTTGGAGAGATGGAAGGGGACAAATGGAAGAAAATGGATGATTGAAGGTATTTAAAATTGTATTTGGAATGATTCCAAAGACATCCCACGATCTCGTGACTTGTCTGAAATGTACAGTAACCGTCGAAAAGAATAAGCGAGACTAAAAATTACATGGAAATTGAAAACACGGAAACTAAAATCCAAATGGAATCCGAGATAAGCGTCCGTGACACTCAGCTTCCATGAATCATTTTCCAATTTTTAATACCCTATAGACTAGAACAATTCTTCTCCTAGTGGTAATATTGTACATATTTTTTCTCCTCCATAATAGGGATTCTGTCTTTGAAATAGAAGGCTCAGACAAGAAGATAAATTATCATGTCCACGAAGATCAGCATATCTTTAATGTTGTTTTTTCTTATATTCTTTCACCATTTTCTTGCACCGAGCCACCTACCCGCACTATCTCGGATTTCAATGTTTTTCGTTAATAATAATAATTTACTAGAAGGGGAGACTTACGCGACCGACCATCCCACTCGCATGATCTTAGCTTTTTTTTTGTTCACCTAAACTTGCTCTCTATGACTCTATGTGAAGAACCTTCTTTTCTTTAACAAGTCGTATGGTTTCGTTTTTCTATTTCTCCTTTATTAGTTTTTGTCTTTCAAAAGTATGCGAGATGCGGAACTTGCGACTTTTCTATTGCATTGGGATGTAATTATTGAGATATTGATAGAAGTTCACTACGAATTTTTTTCTTAAGAACAAATAAGTAAGCTTTTTTTGACCGTTGTAAGTTGTAAGTGTGAAAGGTTAGGGGCCACGTTGGACTGCAAACTTCATGATGAATGTGCGAAGGTGGTTGGAAGTTGGAACAGACATTTTTATCAAAAAAAATAATGTTGGAACAGACATAGTTACATCATACACATATTGGAGTCGACATGCTGATGATATATCCAAGTAATGCATAGATAATATATACACCCATACACCAACATTTGTTATTTTAGCATGGTTTGTGCTTAGAATTTATCAAAATTCAAGTGAAGTCCTAATAGATGGGGAGAGTTGTATTCTGGAATTTATATAAATTAGCGAAGTAGATTTTCTTTAAAAGATAAATAAAGATTGCCCTAGCTTAGCATCATAAAATTGTAGACCAACCTATTTTACGTATCATAGGTTGTGCATGATGTGATTAAGAGACAGAAGATGAAGCTACTCCAGTGTGATAAAAATCATTCGATATGCTATCAGTGTGATTTTCTAAAGAGAAGATTATCTTTTTTTGTCAACTTACCAAAATGCTATATGTAGGGCAGTGCAAGATTCGGGTCGGTCCGGTTTTTTGGATCAGACCGGACCGGACCAATCGGTCCGGACCCCGGGGCAAGTTCGGTTGTCTGGTCCGAAGTCGGTCTAAAATCCTAATTTCCCCTAAAAAATCCGGTCCGGTCCGGGTTTTTGGACTGGACCGATCAGTCCAGGTTCGGTCCGGACCCCGGAGAGCATTCGGGTCCAGTCCAGGTTCAGTCCGGGTCCGGACCAATGCACGACCCTAGTTATATGTCATGTGAAGATCTTAAGTACTAGTTTACCTCCCTCCACAAGGTGGGCTCAAGTGGGTCTAGCCCACATAAGGTTACAAAACCCCATGTCAACGCACAGGAAGGGTCAATGTAGGAAGCTAGAGCCTACGGTCGAAGAAGAAGAAATGAAAACAGTTTCGTAGTCTTTTACATCACCAATACCGTATCGGAAAATGCTAGGTGGGCTCAAAATCAGGCTCCAAATTGGACTCCAAAGCTTCACACTAACATCACGTGAGATGAAAATTAAGCTGCACGAATCACAACTCGTCACGTTAGTTCATTATGATATTTTTCATGTTCATCCATTTTTTTCTTAAATATCACCCCAAAACCAGCAGCACCCATATGCACATATTGTTTTTTAATTTCTTTGGCAGGTTGTACAATCTTGCTATATCACAACCAAGATTTAGTCTATCTCTCCAAACAAATATTGTATTTTGAGCTTGACAAATGACAACCACGAAAAATGAACATATCCAGATAATTCTACCATGATATTCAGCTGTGGAAACTGTGGAAAGTGATACTAGTTGTGTGGCAGTGAACATATCACGACAATACTATTATGCTAAGAATGAAATTATTTATTATTTTGCTATTATGCTCCATATGTGCTGGACATATCCAGACAACTTTGTGTTTTAGATGTATTAAATGTGTTATTGTAGTGCTACTACTTTTTTTGCAGCCTAACTCAAAACGTTATTCAAACCAATAAGTTAGCTAGATATATCATTATACATGTGGTATGAAAGTTGTATTTTCGTCTGGATCAAGATTAACAAGTGCAGAAATTATTATTTAATTTTTCCTCAATCATGATATTCTCTCACCACATTTAATGCAAGGTAATGGTGGTGGCAACCTTCTATACTCATTGTATTTGTCTGGATATTCAGCTACGTCTGGAATTTGTTACCTATGTCTGGATATTTTGGTCAAATATCTCCAAAGTTATGTCTGGATTTCATTATAACATTTGATGACTGAATATTTATGTATGTCATAATGTAATATATAATATGTAGATCGAAAGGTTGTGTTTTTCTATCAATTTTGTGGAAAATAGTCTTTACAACGTGGAATTGTGATCTGTAATATCCACACCGAAATGAATGTGTTCTAAACGTTTTACTTTTATATGTCAATTATTATGAATTGGATGTGCAAACATTTTGTTCCTTGATTATGATATTCATCTTTTGGAAGAGTTAAGGAAGAGATGTTAGATCCATAACCGTAGAGCTCTAAAAGATAATGGTTTACATAAATCAAAACTTATTCACAATCATGGTAATTAACATTAAACATTAATCACCGAGATAAGATTGTCGTGTTGGTCATCGATTGTTGTAGCTCTACAAATAATTGGCGACACGAGTATATAAAAGAGGAAAATATTACTTTTATATATTGAATAGACATAACAAGTAAAACATTATGAAATTGTGTTTCGTGTCATTAATGTTTTACTGTGTCTTGGATCATAAGATATGAGACATATCTTTTCACTCGAGAAGTGCTTAATTTGATTATTGTTAAAAGATATCAATGAGTATAGTGATAAAGGCAATAATTGGTTGAACATGACTTCTGCTGGAAAAAATAGCTAGTCAAAATATTATCATTGCCCCTCTTAATTGAGTGATGATATTAGTGGGTCATTGATAAAGCAAAATTATAATGTGCACAATGAGGCTTGAGTTAAGTTACATAGTTATAATTTGCTTAAAGATATCAAAAAATGAATATAATACAAAGGTGACTCATTTCTAATTTGTATATATTCTTAATATCATGAGGCAATGGACGAACACAAGTGGTGCACTTACTGTAGAATTTCATGTTTAATTATACATATATATTTTCGAATTTTTTATGTATAATAAAGATCAATTTTTAATTTTCTATAATTTATTTCATGCATGCATCAATTTGTTTCAATATCTAGTTTCAAAATTTTATTAAAACAAATTTGGACTCCGAAATTCATACCTAGAAGTTCTCGAAAACTTCTTGAAGATTCGGAGACGTTGGGGATGCTTCTCGCCGCGCCGGATGCCTCCGAGTATTCACCAAACTCTAAACAAGATCGGAGAGAGGGAAGCTAGTCTCTCGATCTCCGATAAGGTTTAGAATCTAATTACTAACCCCTCTTTAATTCCCTTGAGAAGATGATCTCTTAAGAACTAAAACTAAACTTAAGAATTAAGGGATTTTCGTGGAGAATTATGGAGAGAGAATTTTGCTCAAGAAAATAATGAAATGAATTAATTAGGTAATGAGATAAACTTGTATTTATAAGTTCTCTCCAAATTAGCTATTCATGTGCAACCCCTTGCCCATGATCTCATGCAAAAATTCCATCTAACCATCCATTATTTATTAATAAATAATATTAGCCACGAATTAAATCAATTATGGACCAATTCCATGCATGATCTAATTAATTCTTAAATTAATTCTACATAAAACCGTCTGACCGGTCGACCGTTTGCGAGGTCCGGTCGACCGTTTCGACCGAGTTTTGGTCGACCGATCCATATTCTCGGTCGACCGTTCGTAACAAAAAAAAGTTCATCGCAATGTTCGGTCGACCGACCGAGAATACTCGGTCGACCGAAAACGAACAGACGAAATTCTCGTTACGCTCGATACACATCCGGTCGACCGCGCAACATTCGGTCGACCGTTTATGGTCTAGCGGTCGACCGTTTTTGCACAGTGCATGCAGACTTGTCAAATTTCGGTTTAACCCCTACAAAATTTGACATTTCGGGATTAGTAGTAAATTCACAACTTAAGTAACATATTATCCTATGTAATGATCAATCATTACACCCCATAATATTTACATCACATATGAATTTAATTTAGATTCTAATTATGTTATTAATCACAACATAATTTTGATTTTGCTTGTTCACCTCATGTGTCATATTTTCTACATGAAACCCGACACATCTTATGAACTCAAAATCCCCATTTCTTGTTTCCCAGTTTTGCGGTGTGACTTATGGGCGGATCTAAACTAAGTTGGCAGTGATATTAAGAGCTTAATATCACAAGCTATAAACGGTATCTAGCTACACATTATAGCTCCCAATTAGTTAGATGTCTTAATTCCACTCGAACCAAAACCCGATCCAATTAGTGATGGAGTGCACCACTTGTGTCCGTCCCTTGCCTCATGATATTAAGAATACACACAAAGTAGTATTGTGTCATCTTTGTATTAGTATTCATTTCTTGATCTCTTTAAGCTAGTTATAAATATGTGACTTAACTCAAATCACATTGTGCACATTATAACTTTGTTTTATCAAGGGGCCCACTAAAATCATCACTCAATTAAGAGGAGCAATGATAGTCTTTTGACTAACTATCTTCTCCAACGAAAGTTATACTTAACCAACTAATGCCTTTACACTACACTCATCGATAGCTCAAGACACTAGTCTAATTAAGAACTCCTTAAGCGATCGGATATAAGTCTCATATCAAAGGACCAAGGACACAATAAAACATTAATGACACAGAAACACATTC
Organism: Triglochin maritima; assembly: GCA_963682175.1. Lineage (NCBI taxonomy): Eukaryota > Viridiplantae > Streptophyta > Magnoliopsida > Alismatales > Juncaginaceae > Triglochin > Triglochin maritima. Next base: position 46,914,277 of record OY821772.1, read on the forward strand.
CTATAATATTTTACTTATTAGGTCTATTCAGTATACAAAAGTAATATTTTCCTCTTTTGCATACCCGTGTTGTCACTCACTTGTAGAGCTACAATGATCTATGACCAACACGACAATCTTAACTCGGTAATTAATGTTCCATGTTAATTACCATGATTGTGAATATCTTTTGTTTTATGTAAACCAATATCTTTTAGAGCTCTACGGTTAAGGACCAAGAGCCTCTTCCTTAACACTTCTAAAAGACGAATAACATAAACAAGGAACAAAATGATTTCTCATTCAATTCATAATAATTGACATTTAAAAGTAAAACTTTTAGAACACATTCCCTTCACTTACATCACTAAATATATCGTGTATTGGTTCGAGTGGAACAAAGACATTTATGCTAATTGGGTAACTATAATGTGTAGCTAGATATCGCTTATAGTTTGAGATATTAAGTGTTTAATATCGCTGCCAATTTGGCTTATATCTTCCTATAGGTCACACCACAAAACTGGGAAACAAGAAGCTTGCTTTTGAGTTCATATGATGTGTCGGATTTCATGTGAAAAAATGACACATGTGGTGAATGAATAAAATCAATATGTCATGAGAATTGACATAATTAGAATCATAATAAATTCATATGAGGTGTGTATATTATGGGGTGTAATAATTTAATATTACATATGATAATATATTATATAAGATATGAATTTGCTAAATACCTCAAAAAGATCAATTTTTCTTGGAAATAAATCCAAAATTTGACAAAGGCAAAATCATGGTCAAACACGGTAAACCGTTTAGGGTCCAGTCGACCAATGTGTCTTCGGAACGATCAACCGAACGAGGAACGGGTAAACACAATTGGTTGACCGAAATTGTCTGGAGTGCCTGGACAATTGGGTTAGGTAAACCGAGTGTGAACGGTCAACCGATAGAAAATATCCAGAGATATCTTGGGATATTTTCAGTAGACCGAAGGTGACACATTCGTCCAATGAATATTCACTAGGAGAAATTTTGGTGGGTCAACGGTCGACCAGAGCAAGACGCGGATCGTCAGAATTTTTCCATAGAATTTTTCTCATGCATATTCGGTCGAACGTCTAGCTCACGGTCCACCGAACATGTGTTAAAACTGAATGGTTCGGTTAACCGAGAAGAATTCTCAGTCAACCGAACAATACAATTTTTGCCTGAATTATTAAGAGAATAATTAAATCATGGGTTGGATTAATTCCATATTTAATTAAATGTTTTTTGAGGATGCTTATGTTGCAATTTGAGATTAATTTTAGGAGAGAATAAGCAAGATATCATGACTAAAGAATAGTTTTTGATAATGATATTTTGGGAGCCTATAAAAGGACTCATCATCCTACTTGTTTATGTTAATGCATAAAAAAATTCTCTCATTAATCTCTCCCTCAATCACCACGAAAATCTCTTGATAGTTTTAAGTTTTGGATGTAGAAATCTCATAAGCTTTAAGAGGGGTTATTAGCTAAATTCTAAGCTTAATTAGAGATTGATTGCCTAGCTCATTTCTCTCAATCTTGTTTAGAGTTTGGTGAACACTTGAAGGCGAATCGGCGAGCGATTCGACGAGCAACGGAACTCCGGATCTTCTGAAATGTTTTAGAGAACCTTTGGGTATGATCCTCTATCCTTTTGTTTATTTTAATATGTGTAGGAATGCATGATATTAGAATAAACAAATACATGCACGTAAAATCAATGGAAATATGAAATCGATTTTGTATGTTTGTATCAATTTTTTTTAATATATATATATATATATATATATATATACATGAGGACACGAAATCCTACACACACTACTATGTGTTACTTGTGTGACAAAATTATAAGTTAGGGTTCCACATTTGTTGAAATCTGAACATGTATGTCTTGATATATGAGATTTAATAGAATAATATCTAAGATTTTTTCTACATTGACAATGTCTGCATTAATATCTTGATTTATCGTCGTACATTACAATCATCGTCTTCTGGATTAGATTTTTCTGGATAAGTTCAAAGCTTTTTTATTTTGCTTCTCCCATCAAAGGTATCACGGGTAACTGTTTTTATCTGAATTTACATAGAAGGTATCAAAATATCCAAATATACAAATCTGGATATATACATAGACACGCACATCCGGACAGATATCCAGATATCAACGTATCAACGCATTAAATATCCAGATATCAAATATGTAGTTATTCCTGCTCTCACTCAACTTCTATCCAACAAAAACTCAATGCAATTTTAATGCAAAAAACATCTAGATATACAAATTTATTACAAAGCACTCAAACAACTATGGAACCTCAAAACATTTAATCTAAATATGTACATCATAAAAAAAATAAACTCATTCACACACAACAGGTGGTTATACCAAGATGAACATTAAAAACATCAGATAAAATGTTACCACACAAAACAATAAACACATCAAAGTTCATTTTATTAAACAAATTTTTGAAGCAAATCTGGATATATACGTACCCACACATATATAGACAGATATCCAAATATCAACGTATCAACGTATTAGATATCCAGATATCAAATATGTAGTTATATCTGCTCTCACTCAATTTCTAGCCAAAAAAAATCAATACAATTTTATCCCGGACATGTCTTACAAAGTCAATAATCACATAAAATACTACTAAATAATCACAAACAAATATATCGATAAGCAAAAAGATGAGGTTGTAGGATGATGAAAGTTGGAGGACACTGAAGGAAGATGTCGGAGGACGAGGAGGCGGAGGACGAAGGAGGACGAAGGTGTGAGGAGGCCGGAGGATGAAACTGAAGGAAGACGCCGAAGGAGGATGAACACCAGAGGAGGGCGATGAGGAGGATACCGGAGGAGGAGATCCGAGGAGACTAGGGAGAGAGGGGGAAGGGAGGAGGAGGGAAGAAATTTTGGTTTTGAAATTTGAAATGAGATTAGAGAGAGGATATCTGGAATAGTTACCTCTGGGTAATTTTTACACTAGTCGTCTTCATATCTGGAAACGGGTAGTGATAAATGAACTCCAAATTGGGCTCTATTTTGGGCTCCTAACATAACCCAATAGTGGATCTAGTCGGTTTTGCAAAATACACACCTAAATAATATCCAGATATGAAGAGGATCGCTGCAAAAATTACCCATCTGCTAGAATGTGCGATGACTTATCTCAAATCACCCTTGGGCAGACAAAAACGTTTTGGAAATCCAAAGTATAAACCATAGATGTGTGATAGCTCATGTAAAATCACTCATAGATGTTTGTGTGTTTTGTAATAAATTTGTATATCTGGATATTTATGTGGATATATCCAGACAAAGATAATCCAGACAAATTTGTATATCTGGATATCATGTATGTCCAGACAAAAATAGTCCAGACGTGTTTGACATATCCAGCAAGCACAAACACAAACGTAAGACGTTATATCTGAATAGGAAATGACAATAGTGTGTGCAAATGGAAATGATACAAGTTAACCGGTAACTTATATGTCTCGAATAATAATGATACAAGTTTTTTAGGTGTAAATATATTACCAACCTATATCTGAACAATTGTATATCTATATATTTGATTACGATATATCTTGTTCAAACATTTGCTAACATGTCCAGCAAACACAAACATGAAAATCTAAACGACAGATATCGATATGTCGTCAATAATCAATTTCATAAACTTGTTAATCTATTTTCAGACGACTAAATATAGTCACCTTATATATTTGCAAATCTCATACTGATTTGGAAAATGTGGGTGATATATGCCTGGATAAATGATGATATAAGATAATTGTGTATTATTCAAATGTTTGATATCTCATACGTATGTCCAGACAAATACAGTTACTCATGATACCTTTTGTGGAAGAGAAAACCAAAAATGCTTGAACTTATCCATATAATCTATAATGTTGTAAAAATCATCCCAACCATTGTCTTTATATCTGGATATGTCCAAGTTGATTACTTGTTGACCAACAAATATGTCTCTATATCCGGATAAACCAAAGCATGAAGTGAAATGGAGTGTTAGAAAAGATGTAGAAGGTTGTCACCATCATCTTGCATTAAATGTAATGAGAGAATGTAATGATTACAAATATTTCTTCTTTAAACAATAGGAAAAGAATGTTGTTTACACGTGGGGATGTTATTTAAACAATAGTGTAATGATTACAACAATTTAAATGCTCACGGGGATTTGTGGTTTAGAGTTAATTTCGCTTAAGTCAAGGGACTTGTGGTAAATTGCGCAGAACTCTTCACACCCATGTGATTGAGATGTTGGAAGGTTGGAACTCAAAAATGAACCTCTCTGGTATTTTTTTCTCTAAATATAAAATGATTAACATAGAGTCGTGATAAAACATTTCTTAATAGTACACCTAATTGTTTTTACAAAATGTTCACCCAAATAATATCCAGATATGAAGATGACTAGTGTGGAAATTACTCAGAGGTAACTATTCCAAATACCTTCTCTTTAATCTCATTTCAAATTTCAAAACCAAATTTCTCTCCCCCCCCCCCATCTGGATATCTGATGCATTGATTCTGTGAGACATCTGGATATCTAGATATCTGTTACATTGATTTTGTGAGACATCTGGATATTTAATGCGTTGATATTTGGATATCTGTCCGAATGTGTGAATATAAAAGACTGTCATCATCATTACATTACATTAAATGTGGTGAGAGAATGTCAAGATATCTGTCTGTCTCGATGTGTGTGTATGTATATACCAAGACAAATACAATGAACATAAAAAGTTGCTACAACAATTAACTTGCATTAAATGTGGTGAAAGAATATAATGATTGATGATAAAACTAAATAATGATTTATGCACACGAGTGTCTTGCATTTTAAAGTGATATCTAAAAAATACAAAGATGAACATGAAAAATATCCAAGTGCGCTGACGTGCCTTGGATTGGTATTTACTTGATGTTTCCACATGTGAAACAAAAGAGCCCAATTTGGAACCCAACCAACATTAACCTTACTCTACCGTATCTAGATGTTTCTATTGTCTTGCGGGTGTTGACATATTAAGTTTGGAAGATAAAAAAAATACGAAGACATAAAGATAGAACCAATCTGTTGAAGTGAATAATTCAAATAACTATTTTTTGCATGGAGGATACACAGTAAACAGTAAAATGATGGAGAGAAGAAACATTAGGAAGTGTTAAAACATGATTAAGAAAAAAATTAGTTCACTTTGTGCTCGCCACACCGTCGAACCTCTTAAATCTAAAAACCTCTTGATTTTATTATCAACTAATAAAACAATGACACGTGAGTCACGTGACAGTGGCAAAATATCTAAGAAAATCAAGAACTTAATAATACCATCACGAACAGGTAAAAAAACGAAAACAGAAAGTACAATTGTTTTTTAGCGGTACTAAGCAAAAAAAAACCTATAATGCATATATGCGCCTGAACAATAGTGAACATAGTTCAAACTTCAAAGTTGCTGAAATAAGAAAAATTACGGATCTATACAAATTAAACCACCACAATAATATGATTTCTTCGGGGTGATAATGGTGCGTGTGGCAATGCCATCGAGCAAGCCAAACTCTCATGACTGTTTGAGAATTGAAACATACATGTGGTGATCTAGCAGATTGATTTGAAGAAATACGACAATTAATGAAAATAAAAACTCCCTGTTCTCCTCCAAGTTTCTGCTTAATTACAAATCACAGAAGAGCAGAACTAAAATACATTCGTAAATCAACGACAATATAACCTTTCTTCAAGCAACTCAAATGAAGCACCCATTCAAGAACTTCTTGTCAATATTAAAATCACAAATCAACAGAAGCACAAGGCAAAACTTTATTCATACAACAAACGAGAAGATACACAGTTACGCAAGCATCATGACACTAAGCACCTACATGCAGCTAGTCTACGAAAAGTCCAAAACTAATAACTTCTCTTAGCTTAAGAAAACACAACAAGACGAAATGGTTAAAAACTAACAGAGTAATCCTTCCAAACAAGTTCCACAGAAGAACAACTCAAAGTGTTTCCTTGATGACAAGATGGATTCCAAGTGAGGCAGTGCAGAGTATGAGCCCAAAAATCGCCACAAAGTTAAGCCCCCTATCCACAAAATTACAGACGCACTTGACCAAATTATCCAAATCGACACAAAAAGAAGCAAGAAAAAACGAGATCCATGTCTTACCCAATCTTGAGTCTCTTCTCTGGAACACCACTGGAGTAACCCTTGAAGTAGAAAAACCTGGCGACGTTATAAAAAAGACCCAAACAGGCAGCCACCAGAGGATGCTGGAGACCACCCAAGACCAACGTCACGAAGAACACAGGCATCATCTCAAGAGAATTCTGATGCCCCCTCTATCAAAACACCAAACCAATCAGATTATCTAAAAACTGGTTAAATATCTTAATGAGTTTCCAAATGTACCTTAAACGTACCTTAACCTTAGGATCCATTTGGATGATATTCTGAAAAACATGTTTTTATTTATTTAATATACTCTACCCTACTCTCATTTTAAATCTCAAACATGCAACTGAGATTGTTAGGACTTGATCATTGATCTTGGTTATTTCAAGACAAGAGATCTCCTAACTCAGTTACCATCGGTAAAAGCAGGATTTTCTAAAATCTAAACAAACATCACCATTAAGTTCACAAGAGTATCTTAACCTTAGTGTCTATTTGTGTTGGATATGTGGGTTTGATCCGTGAATGCTAAACCACACACTACATTTACATTACATTTGTATATTATCTTCTTAATTTTTTTATACAAAACACGTTTTTCCTCCAAATTCCACCTCAAACCTCCACCCAAAATCCCTAAAGTCAACCTCCGGCGTCCGGCACTGGCAATCTACTTGATCCGACGGGCGGCGATGCATCGCTCCACCTCCACACAGTCGCCTCCAACAGCCACCAAGTTTGAAGTTAATATTAAATACTTTTTTAATTATTATATTATTTTTGAGTTGATATATTTTTAAAGGTGTTCACTCCTCAATATCGTCCTAGGTCAGCCCCTGAATGCGGGGAGTGACATGAGGCGGCAGCCCCCCATGCAGGGAACGAATGTACACATTTACATTCCGAAGTTAACATGTTTACCCATTTATCTGCAACTTAATATACGGTACATATTGTAGTAGGATTAGGGTTTTAGTAGGGTTTCCCTAGAAATAAAACCTCAAAATCTATTCCCAAACGTAGCACAAACATATATAGTGTGAAGAATCTAACTTTTCGAACATCACTTGTAAATCGAAGTTGATTCGTGATCTTTGGTACGAAGATTCCATGTTTTTTAAATTAATTGCAGATCACATTTGATTTTTAGTTATTGAGAAATAAAAAATTATGATTACCTGAACGCAGTTGAAGAGCTTGGCGTCCTTGTTCTCGGACTCGATGGCGTACATGGTGGGGTAGAATACCTTGTACCTGCAAAGAAAAAGAAAAGATGGGATTGATTTTGATGTGGAAATTGTAGAGGAGATGGCCGATGGGTGGTGGAGTGAGTACTCACTTCCTGCGGGCCTTCCCGACCTGCATGGCCATCCAGAAGTTGAGGAAGGAGTAGAGGACGAGGACCAACACGACGTAGCCGAACTCCTTCGGGAGGGACGCTGCAAGTGTCGTCGTCATGGTGATGGTGGGTTTGGATTGGGATTTTGGAGGACGCGAGAAGTAAGTGGAGAGATTACACCTGGTTTTATGTAGTTGTTCGGTGCGAGGATTTGACCTCTTTGCTTGCAGCTTGCTTGGAGATGAAGAAGATGGATTGAGATTCAAGAAGCTTCCTGATCTCCATGTCTCTCCAGTCCACGTGTTTCGGAGTAATTTCACAATTTACGATTAATTCAACAAAATTATAATTACATTTTACATTGTATATTTTTATTATTTCTAATTCAATTTACTGAATTTCTTATTTAACTGAACCAAAGTAATAACCAAAAATATATTAAAAGGTTATTGTTGAGTGTCTATTTAACATGTGAACGGGGGTGAACCAGAAAATTCTTGTTGTTACTAACATCAAGGTGAACAATTTATTTACATTCTTGTCAATAAATTATTAACCAGAGTTACTTATGTTGGTAAATTTTTAATATTGGATCAACTTCATCCCCAACTAACTTTTATTATGTGAGTTCAATATTGAGATTTAATTAATACATATAAAATCCTTTCCTAACAAAATTTCTCTTAAATTACTTTTAAAATGTTCATTGCAAGCTGAGTGCATTTTTAGTGTTTTTACACGTCTCGTAAGGTTTTCTCACACGATCTATTTACCAGGTAGATCGATGAAGTTTTTTTTATCTTATCCAGATTTCTATGTATTTTTGTAGCACATATTGTATCCACAACGGTTATAGGTATACAATTTGCGTGAATTTTAAAGTAGTTTAAAAGTTAATTACACGATCATAATTGAGTTTAAGTAAAGGTCAATGCATCAACGACAAAGTGACATTGCAACTTGCATGTTTAGTGAACCGCCATGTCTCATAAATATAGTCGCTTAGAAATCCAATCACGTAAGCGATGACACCTGCGAGATCACAACTTACAACTAGCAATTATTATAATGTTGAGCTTAAATGTCAAAACAGTAGATTACTTCAGTATTAGAATAACAACAAAATAATCAGGATTGATTTGAGAACAAGCCGATGACATGGAGTTCGATAACATAGTTTGAGATTTGTTAGTACCTAATATTTTAGGTGTTGCTGTGTATCAAGTCAAAATCATGAAGTGTCGTGTCTCTCGTATCCCATATATATACAAGAGAAAAACCTACGACAATATAGTTCTACAATATCGTATTGGATTTGCTTAGAAACAACCTTGGAGCCATCTTAGCTTTTAAAAAAACTAGCCCAACCTGTACTCGTTGTGGGCCTAAAAGAGGTTTCTATGGGAAGCCCAGCCTTTGGGGGGATTGTTTCGGCCGTAAAGGTGTAGTAGCTACTTAGCTATATGCGTATGAGCAAATCATCTCCTCAAAGTTATTAATCAACTTCTAATCAATTTGTTCAATAGAAGTGAGCGCATGACCGATTCAGTAAACTTTTTTCGTGAAAAGTAGACATGAGACAAATAATGAAGTTTTTTTCTCCAAAGTTTGTGATTAACTCTCACAAAATCTCATGTGCATTTACTAATTAAAGGAGCAGAGGATATAAAAATTGGCCGGATTGGCAAAACTATCCGGCTACAACCCTTAAAAGAAAAGAAAACTACAAGAGACATTCAAAAAACAACACAACAAAGTTATCCCCATATGCCCTCCGAAACATCACAACACCCTCAAAGAGATGACCACTTTCTGCACACTCACCATAACCCCCACGACAAATAATGTTAGTTACTTATCGCTTGCATGGAAATGAGGGCCACGTTGAAGATTCGATCGCTTGGTTCCCTCTAGATCGCACCACCATGATGATAAATGCGATTTTAAAGACATGTTTGGTAAGGGTTTTTCTTCCATCTACCTTGAACAACCCCTCTTTATATCTCCCCACCTTTGGTCAATATTAGGTGACACGGTCAATGACTTGAGAATTCCCGACCTCAAACCCTTATCAAACGGGCACTTAAAGATTGATTGCGTATAGCGCTACTCATCGCCATGTCAAGTTTTCAACTTATGTTACAAATGCTCTTTTTGGGGGAGAATAATGTCAAGCTCTTAAGCCCGTAACCATCGAACAGTTGAACACTGTATTGTTAGCCAGCTTTCAATAAAAACAAAAATTACATTGTTAGCTTGAAACTAGGGGAAAAATAATTATCCATGGTAAGCTAGGAATTCAATAACATCCCGAAACAGCAGAAATTTAAAAATTATCATCAAGACAACAAAGACCAATAATCAAAAGACGGAATTGTTACTTCTCATAAAACATTTAAGCGGTGCACCATATTACATCAGAGTTTCGTCAAAAAGCTACATGATTACATCAGAAACAACAAAAAGAGATACAAGTAATCATGTCGACCTCAGTGATCCGAGTGAGAGGATACAATCCCAAGATGCGTGCGCCCGCTGATCACCACCCAACTGGACCTACTACGGTCATGAAATAAAACATGCAACAACAATGCCTGAGTTTCCATAAGGAAACCCCGTATGCCAAGCTCACCTATATGCATGCAGTAGTACAAATGGACCTATCATACTAGTAGCATGTCATGTCATCAACAATAAGGAAAACAATTCTCCTGGAGGGTAACACAGAACATCAGTCCGACAATCATCATCGGGTCTCCCAAGAAGACCTACCGTAGGCACATACGGTCTAACGGAACAAGACGTGACGCTCCCCACACGCGACTATACTAATCATGGGGTTCGACAAGAAGCATCCGCCAAGTCCACGCCATAAGAAACAGATCTGTAACTTCGTGGTCGAAACCACACCAACGGAGCCGTCGCTTGGTCGGTCCATCAATCATCATCTCAGTAGGTGCCCAGCTGAGGAAAACATAGCCGAAACAGCATTGGCCCATCAACCTTCATCATCGTCGGAACATCATCTGCGGCATCACCGGCACAACATCGGTGGTCCAACAATACGTCCGGCACAACATCGGACGAGTCCAGACCGAAGTCTGCCAGGTCATCAGGCTCCACGAGCCGCGAACACCAACTCTGTCGCTATAAAAGCAAGGTAGCAACCTCCGTAGTCATAAAGTTCAGTAGTCACATCACCCAACGACAGTTGCGTGTCCGCACAACATCATACATTTGGGATTCACGATCCCTCAGGTCTGCTACTCTACAATGAGTTCATCCATCCATCACATCAAGTCACGATCCATAGACGGAGGTGACACGTCCTGAACACCCACACATTTCCACATGACGGTCCCTGGGCAGACACGCATAACGCGCCCACCATCACCTCTGGCTCACGCACAAGTTGAGGATACGAGTTTCCGTGGACAGAGTTGACATCCCAAAAGGACCGGGAATTCAGTTCTGTGCACAAACGGTCGACCGAAAGAGACGATATTGTCGATCGTCCCCAAAAATGTTCGATCGACCGAAAGTCTGCAACGGTCGAACTCTCTGCGCAAAACCTAAGTCCCAATAGTCGAACAAGAGTCTAAAACTGGTCGACCGAAACGTGGTCAAAATCCAGAGTCTGGTCAAAATCAAACAATACTAACGGTCGACCGAAAACTACCAGGGCATCCTAGCAGTTCTAAGTCATCAACAGTTGAACGCATATAAAGAAACGGTCGAACAAGCATGCATCAAATCCAGTACACTTAAGTTCCGGTCGAACGAACACAAGGAACCGGTCGACCGAAACACAACAGGCAACCCCGACCCACCAGCACAATGCATTACCGGTCGACCGCCACAAGGCATTGTCCGACCGGTGTTGGTTAAAGTCGGGCAAAATACACTACATCGGTCGACCGCCCGAAGGGACCCGGTCGACCGTTGGTCGTATGCAACCTTACACCAACCAAGGATTTTATGTTGTTTTCGTCGCCGGAGAGGTCTCCCACCTCCCCCGACCGACCAACACTTCACTCACACGTAAGTGAGCAACAATATCACACTAAGAAGCTAACATACCTCAAGGAAGAAGACGTGAGCACACCGGAGTTCGCTCAAGGTCGGAAGCCTCAACGGTCACGCCGCGCCTCGCTCACCACGCTCTGACGCCGCCTCCACCACCTCTGGAACACCAGGAAAAGGAAGAAGAAAGGAGGGATGAGTGCTGGAAAGGAAGGGAAGAAGAAGAAATGGGAGAAAACGTTTTGGGTTTTAAAACCAAAACTCAGCTCAACAGTAATCTTCTCCTCATCCACAACCCCCTACTCACCCCAACCCATAACCCTCCACACCGTCACTGTTCACGCTACATCTTCCCCGTGCAAACTCCCACTAAATCCGGGATTAACCCTAAGTATGGGTTATGATCATAACAGTTATATTTGTACCTGAAATATCTACGAACTCTATCAATCCTAACAAAAGATGCACGAAAAAAAAGGCATATTGCTCGTACAGGTAGCAAGATATTCCTAACTCGTTGTCTCCTTGAATGCCCGTGGTCGTTGATGATTTGTCGTTTATTTTTTCTTTTACGAAGCATAAAAGGGTTGTTACTTGTTAGGTTGAACATAAAGCAGGGGACCGAAGGCAGAAGGCAAAAGGAAAAGAAAACGTAGGTAGTACAAAATCCACTTGCAATATGATGGCTTTTCTGCATTTATTATGGCTACTTATTTTTCATGTTTTGGTTTTACCTTATTTCTCCAAGCTGCATTTATATGCTTACTCAGTTCACATATGTTTTCAATTGAAATTGCACCTTGGAATAACCGACGGTGATGCGCATCCTTATCTATGGATGTAAAAGAAAACGTATAGTTCACAAATGGACCAATGGTCCAGAAAAAAACTGGTTGATGTACATAAATGATATTGCTGTAATTGTGGATATATAAAATACTGAGAGCATCCCTTAACGCGCACTTTCTTCGGTCGTGACCAGGTCGTCACGAGGTCGTGACCGGGTCGTGTAAGATTTTTTTTTAACGGGAGAAACACAAAGGGCGAAGATGCCCAGGTCACTGCCCCGGGCGTTGAAACGCCCGGGTCGACGACCCGGAATTCCCGGGTCGTCGAATAAAATAATATTAAATTTTGTTTTTTGTTTTTTATTTTTTTTTGTTTTGATTTTTAGAATTTTTTGTTTTAGTTTTTTATTTTTATTTTTTGAAAATACGTTTTATAATTGTTTAGATTTTTTAGAAATTTTTTTAATTTTTTTTTAAATTTTACCAAGATAGACCCCGAAATGATGTGGAGGAGAGAGATAGGTTGTTGTGGGTTATGTTGGGTTGTGGTTAAGAGGTGAATAGTGTAGGAAAGAGAAGAATGTGGGTTGAGGAAAGAGAAAACTGATGTGGAAGAGAGAGAAAGTTGATTTTGAAGAGAGAGAGTGCTGATGACCAGGTCGTCCATGTCATAATTAGTGATGGCCTGAGAACATATAATAATTATTATTATTCTGCAGCCCATGTGTGCTGTGCCTCTGTTCTGAATTAATTGAAAGAAAGCAACAAGCACCTATTATTTATCTTTGTAGACATTTTATCAGCTTTGAAATCTAATTGATTACTTAGGCGCCGCAACCGCACTTTTAAGGAGCACGCTTACATAAGCAAGTAAATTAAGTCATACTACAGCAAAGGTCATTGTTTGCTGCACCAAGAGAATTCAAAATTTGATTCAATTACTTTTAATATATTTTGTTCATATTTGCTTTAGTCTATTAACTCTTTATCTGAGAAAACAATTTCACATTAAGGTATTTCTCTAGAGTTGCAATCATATTGTAGCTTATAAACTATATAATGTTGTTATGCATGACAACTTTTCTAACTACCGAAATAAAATATATCATCTCATCCATGTTGTGGACACAAATAGGTAGATTATGCCATTTCAACTGTCCAAAGAAAGAAATTTGAAATTTATCTAATAGTCTCATTATAAAATATCAACACAGCAATCACATTAATATATATTCCAAATCCAAAAATTAAACAGTGGAAAGGATTAGCTCTACCGGCCACCAACCAATGCAACACTTGACATTTTTTTCTCACAAAACATACATAACAATCAATCACAGATCCAATTAGCTAAGACACTAACAGATTCCACCATTTGGTCTTAACACCTAACATTTCCCTTCAAAAACTGGCGTTATTCGAAAATGAATTATACTTTTATTGTCAATTATTAACGAATATTAAGCAAAGATCCCACAAAACAATAAGATATTACCACAATACACTCACCACCAGCTTTTGGCACCTAAACCTGCCTTTTCCCTTCCCTTCTCCTCCAACATTCCATCCATCCATCCATCCCAACTCTTCTTCCTCTCCTCTTGCTTCCCCATCCCTACTACTAAAAATCAGTTCGCACTTCTCCAATATTTTCTTGAAACTACACTTCTTCTCTTTGTAAATACACCCCAAAAAAGAGAAAACCTTTTCCAACTCCAGAACTCTGTTCTTCCTCTGTTTTATTCTGTTCTGCTCAATTCAATCCATGGCTTCGACCAAGTTTGCAACTTTGTTGCGGAAAAACACACACAAGATGGTGGTGATTCTTCTCTACGCGTTGTTGGAGTGGATTATGATAGTGTTTCTTGTCCTCAACTCACTCCTCTCTTACCTCACCTTCAAGGTCGCCTTCTTCTTCGGCCTGAGACCTCCGTGTCTGTTCTGCTCCAGGTTGGAGCGCCTCTTTGATCCCTCCAAAGGCAGGGATTCCTACAGAGATTTGTTGTGTCCGGAACATGTCCGCGAGTTGTCTCCTTCTTGTCGTGGGAGGATAGGTGAGAATAGGTCTTCTTCTGGGGTTTTGGGGTGGGCACAAATGGAAGAGGAGGTTGGAGGTTTGGAGGAGAAGGGTTTTGGTGTAATGGAGATGTTGGATTATGGTGAGGGATATCAGTTTCGTGGATGTGAGCCCGAAGATCGACTTGTTCCGATGGAATTGATCGATTTGGTTACGTTGATGAACCGGAGTTCGTCTGCATTGGAAGGTAGAGATTGTGAGGTCAGGGAGAAATGTGAAGGAGTTGTAGATCCGTTTTCGGATTTGGTAGTGGTTTTTGGTGATGATAAGAGCCTCGGTCGGCCGGTCGAAAACGATGGCCGGATATCCTTTTCGGACGAAATGCCAAAGCCTATGGAGGGAGCAATGGTGGGGGAGGTGCAGAAAGAAGAGGAGATCCAAGGTAATTTTTTTCATATTTTGTTGCAGTTATTGCATGTTCAAATTGTTTTCGGAAGGGGGAGATAATTGATTTTGTTGGTTGTCATTGTGGTCTGAACTTTATTGTGAATTGCACCACAGCTTATCAAGATTACAGTACAAACTGTGATGAGGCTAACACTGAAGTCTCAATTGGTAGTGAAATCTGTGATAACGAAAAAGTTGATCACCCACAGGATATAGTTGCTCCGGCTGTCGCTCAATTTGACTGTCTAAAAGACTTCCATGATGAAATTGAAGGAGAAGCCCATGGTAACACTTTTTTTTCTTTTCTTGCTTATATATGTTCCCATAGATGTTCTGCAGAGAGGCGTGCATTGTGATTCTGGTTCTTGTATCCTGAAAATGTGATTCAAAATGATGTTATAGAATTTGAGGGTGGACACATGACCAACGGTAAAGCTAACTATGAGTTCATAATCGGAAGAGGAATTTGTCATCCAGAGCACACTCCACCAATGGTTGGCAACAACAGTTACTGCATAAAGCACACTGAAGATGACAGCCATGGTATAACCTCAAGTCTGGTTTTAGCTTCCTTGTTGTTTGCATCTTCTTGTAATAGTGTTCGTAAAATTCACCAATGACATTACGTCTCTTGAAGGCAACAATGACATGATGGATGTTGAAGCCACCGATGTGCTCTCTGTCAGTGACAAATGTACTAATAAGAAAACTTCTTCTCCGTTTGTTTGCCATGAGGATAAATCTACTGAAACTGATGACATTGAATGGAGCGAAGAATCTACAACCTTGAGTTATGAAGCCTCCAAATATAATCTTTCAGATGCCCATTTCCTGCTTGCACTAGTTTGGTCATTGTGCATGCTGAATGGCTCCTTACCTTCAGAGGATGAATCACGATCTGATGATGAGGATGCTCATGATGTCCCAATGTCCACTGATGCACGTCATATGGAAAGCATAAACCTTCCAAACGGTCAAGTTGACCACTACAGAGACACTCATCATGAGATTGGAAATAATGGTAGAGGTATATTTGTGGGGTTTTTTCCCTGTGTTTTTCTTCAGTCATATTTTCAATGAAACTGTTTTGGTTATTATATATAATAATGCTACAGCTATTGATACTTGCAAAACAGATGGTCAGACCACTTGTGGGATATCTAACGAAACATATTATCAGGAACACATTGGCATTGTTCAACACGAAGAACAACTCACTGTCTCGTCTGGCCAGTCTCATCATCCGGTAAAAGATCACCACAAAAGTGAGCACGAAGCTCAAGGTACAAATTTAGGCACTTCAGATGCTTACATCCTCCAAATCTATTTCTATTTCTAAATCATTTTTTGTCAATTAGAAAATGATAAGAATGGAAAACCTGAGAAGTCAAGTTACAAAGACACGGTCAGAAGTGAGTTATATAATGATCAGGAAATCAACCAATTTCGATGTCAGAATTCAAGGTCTATATCAATGAACCACCTTGAAGTGCCAGCTCATATTCAAGATGTAGCTACTGACGTATGCCAAGGTAAAGTTGCTATCAATTCTAACCATCCTCCTATTCAGGCATCGTCATTTATAATTTTCTAGTATCTTCATGAGAATTCTCGATGAAAATAAAAGTTTGTATGTTTTGATTGTCAAATAGGGTCTAGGACTGAACACTCGGAAATATCAGATACAATTGAACATCAACTATCGTTGTCAAGTCCTGGACATGATGAAATGGAGGACGACAGAGTGCCTGATACACCAACATCCGTGGAAGGCTTCTACAATCTACACAGAAGATATATGTTCGGTAGCAGAGAACCTGGAACGGATTCCATTGATGGAAGTGCTACAAGTGAAATTGATGTAGATGGTGTTTCAACAGTGGAAAAACTTAGATCTGCACTAAAAGCCGAGCGGAAAACTTTGAGTGCATTGTATGCCGAGCTGGAAGAAGAAAGAAATGCTTCAGAAATTGCTGCCAACCAAACCATGGCAATGATAACTAGGCTTCAAGAGGAGAAAGCGGCAATGCAGATGGAAGCATTGCAATATCAAAGGATGATGGAAGAACAATCAGAGTATGACCAAGAAGCTTTACATCTTCTCAACGATCTTATGGTAAAGAAAGATAAAGAAAAACAAGAGCTAGAGCGTGAATTGGAAGTGTACCGGAAGAAGCTTCTCCTCTTTGAGGCTCGGGAGAGGAGGATACCAAGTGCAAATCTCACCAAAAGAAGCGACATTTCTCCTGGTTCTACTAGTGCCGACGATGGTGATGATGCCACGGTCGAGCCCCAAAAACATGAAGATGTAATAGATTGCTTTAGCAAGAGCAATGACTCCATTTATGGTTTTGGTATGTCAGAGGATAGTGGAGTGCATCTTGGCACCCTTGATGATTCTTTAGCAGATTTTGAAGAAGAGCGAATATCTATCCTAGAGCAGCTTACGGTACTGGAAGAGAAGCTTTTTGCTGTTGATGATGAACAACACAATGGGGAAATTGTTCACTTGGAGAATGGAAATATACCGAAGGAAAAAGATCACATGCATGGTGAAGACGAACATCAAAACAATACCATCAATGGTTTCACATATGGTTCTTTGCATGAAAAGTTTACACAGGAAGAGCATCGGTATGGAAGAAAATTGAACTCTTACGGGAAGAGGTTACTTCCTCTATTTAATGCTGCTGCTGAAGATGGGATGCTTGAGGAACATGAAGTCTCACACGACTTATCATCTAAGATCACCTCGGTAAGAAGGAAGGATGCCTTTTTAGAGGAGATGGATCATGTGTATGAGAGATTGCAAGCTCTTGAAACTGATAGAGAATTTCTTAAGCACAGTATTAGATCATTGAAGAAAGGAGACCAGGGGATGGAGCTTCTTCAAGAAATCTTGCGCCATCTCCATGACCTGAGAAATTTGGAACTCCAAATTAGAGATAGCAGCGACGATCCTAATTCGTTCTCCTTCTAAATGATAGAGCATCGGTACGAAAAAACTAGTTGATTATTCCTATTACACACTTAAGGTTGAGGGTTTGATTGTTAAGATCAATTCTCTGCATTTCACGACCTTTTTTATTTACTTCATCTTGCAAAATTGCGTGAATCTTTCATTATTCTGCCTCAAGGTGGGATTGGTTAATAGAATGCTTAAGCAAGGAACTAGATTTTTTAAATGACTTTTAGGCCATTAGAATTCCATGATTTAAAGTATTGTGTTTTGCAATTTTCTCCCAATTAGATTATAGAAACATTGGAAGTCAAACTTTTTTACTCTTTCTATGATACCAAACCAAACACTCCATTTCAACATAAATAAACATCTTTATCAGACATCAAGAAGTGAACTACGGTTTTTGAAACTAATATAAATTCCTTATGCAAGCACTACTAACTGCAAAGTGCAAACTAATAATCACATCCCTAATGTAAGTGAACTTAATTACTTATTAATACCAATTTACTGATGCCATGCATTAGGAGATATGTACCAGTCCTTTGAAATCTATGTCGATTGACATGTCAGTGTACCCCAATTTTTGACATGCACTACTACGATTTGCAGGTAAACAGTGCCTGAGTGAATCAGCTGGTGGTAAACATACGTATCATATTTGGGGAGTAGATGAAACCAGATTGTGCAACTTTGATGGTAGTAGAAGGGTGAACTCCTATATAATCTCTTGGTTTATTTTATTTAATTTTTTATACATATATATATCTATATATTTGAGTGTGTTTGTGTGCAAGCAAGCTACTTTAGAAGCCTGCATAATATTGCCCAGATTTTTATGGGCAATTTTCTTTTTTGAGGTCTATCACTTGCTGTGTGAGCAAGATGATGAGGTCAAAGTTGGTGGTGGGTCATCCACTTTAAGTGATGTAGGTATGGGAGAAATCATGGCTTCCAAAGGTGGATATGTCAGATTTTATTTCCATGGCCAAGTGTATAATCCTTTCAAAAAGAAAAAAAAGAGAGGCTAAAGATGGTGAATTGTTAGTGAGTTTTTTTTGTTAATGTTCTTTTTGTTTTCCTGTGAGAGAGTGGGGTTCCCATCCTGGAACATACCTTTGTTTATCTGTGAATTGTTAGTTTTTCTTTTTCTTTTATGAGTTTTTGTACATCTCTTCTTTTTTATGGACTGGTTTGTGAGTAGATTTATTTCATGATTAGTGCACAATAAAATCTTAATTGCACATTATAAGATCTTGAACGAATATTTTCCACGACATTTAACTTAATGATAGCCGAAGATACATATATTCGTTTCTTTTGCAAAATTGATTTCACCCTCTTGACCGTTTTAGTGTTTGATTGAGTTTTGATGGAAAAATTACATTCCTTTTTTGGGAAGGAGGATAGACCTTATGAATGGTAGTGTGGGTGTAATCGTCAACCACCTATTAACATAAAATCAATCAATTAATTTTAACCTAATAATATTACCAATTTAATAAAATTGAAAGACATAATCCATGAGTTACAAAGAAAAATCTAACATTGTTCATTTTATCTATACATGTAATGGCAGTTGTAAACTTGTAATTACCCTCAATTATAGGAACAAAACTTTATTTTATGTAGAGCTGCACATGGATGTCACAGTATCACTTGCCTGCTGCTATGAGTTTGCTTCAAAGAAATGTCAAATGAAGACACTATTTGCTTTTCTTAATTGATGAATTGACAACGTTTTTTCTAATAATTACCTTAGTTATAAGGAAAAGGAGAGTTGAAGGATCTAGAGAAAAAATGAATTTAGTCCATCAACACTTAAAATATCATGGTTATAAAGAATAGCCATCTTGATTGATGGTCATATCCAAGGTATATTTCAGGATCACGAAAGCAAAGTTCTGAAATGATGGGAGTTGTAAGCTTTTGGTTCGGTAGCAAATCTATGCAAAACGCCAAACTAAAGAAAGTGAAGTTCTACCTTTACAAAACAAGAAACGATCTTATTTTGATGCACACCATGTTTTTTTTTGTATCGTACGAAAGGGACAGCATCCCATTCACTATAATTCATCTATTGGCCTACATCGTGGCCGTGGGGTCGAAAACAACTTTTGAAAGAAAGTAATCATCAAATCAAATATCATGGTGGTTTTACGTTACTATTGATAGTTCAAATCATCAGGTTGTAAATCTGAACTTCATTCTGAAGTCTTGGTCCGACCAAAATGAGATCCCCAGAACAGAACTTCATTCTAATTGAAAGTTTAAAACTTAATCAAGAAAAATGACCGCTAACCTTTTGCCTACCATCTTGTCCTCCGAAATATCTGCAGAGAACTGCTTTGGGCTTGGGTTCTGTAGAGGGAAGAGATCATTATATTATCTCTGTCCTTTATCTCAGCCACGTCTATCCCATAAGCATTGACTTTCTTATTCTCCATAAATTGAGGAAGACTCCACACTCAGCTTCTGTAGAAAATGTGCCTAGAAAAGTTTTTACAATCAACCCATAATTTTTTTTGAACAATTTTATTTAACCCAATAAACACAACGTATACAAAACCCGAAATCCACATCTTATCATGATCACACATGGTGCGGGATAATGCGTCGTCCCAAAGAACATTTATTTGCAGAAGCCAGATTTATCTCTCAGCTGTTAGTTAGGCAGTAACTATGATGTACAAATATACGCCAATTACAGATGAATTATCGTGACCTGTTTCTGTTTTTTTTTTCTGTTTTCTATCTCTGTTTTTATGCAGAAAAACAATCGCTGGTTGGGAAAACATGCAATGTTAGCTTATTATTAAATAAAATTGATGGTTTTATATAAAAATAATGTTTCTTAAACAACGAGGGGCAACATGAACAGTTAAGTGCTTATGAAGATAATATTTTACAAACATATCATATGCATCATTTGATGGAACCTGTCTCCGAACGAGGACGGTCGACCAGAAAAGTCGGGGACATTGTATACTGAGATGAAGGATTGCAAGCATCGAGGCAGAGAGTTTTCGGTGGACCATCAGTCTCAGAGGTCAGTTTCAATAGAATCAAAACGAATGCCAATGTCAGCTTCCAACACTTCTCCGCAGAGATGTTGATTCTTGGATGGCAGGAGAAAGAAAAGAGAGTTGTTTATCTCGTGGCTACTAAGTTCCCCATTAGACCTCCAGCAATCTCATAATGTTTGGCACTGGAAAATCCAGCATCCTTAGCTAGTTTCTCGAGCTCCTTACCTGAAATTATACATCATGTTGAATCAATTTAAAATATCTGCAACATAGAAAATTCCTTAGACTCTATTTCCTTTATTTTGTAAATTCAATGCAATTTCAGGTAACATGGAGATCACTGTTTGCATGGGAGAACGGAGAACCCTCAGACTACCCAAACACTACCAGACTAGGATAAATGACTCCAAGCCTCCTCTCTGATGTGATTTGGTATAAACTGACTGAGGAATGAGCAGTGAGCATAATGTTAGAAAATACCTGTCAAGAACTTAGCAATTGATGTTTTCAAGTACATGTACTCCTCCTTAAGCCCATAGCCAGTGGCGGCAGGCACAACAACATTGTCAATCATCCATTCCTGAATCAGAAAATGTTTACTTCTATGGGAACTGTAAACAGTCTACCAGTGGCACGTTATGCCTTAACAGCTTGCAAGTTGATCAATCTATATTGATATGTGAGTAATTAAGACAATCACTTAGCTACTTTAGACTGTTGCATGTACATTAATCAAGATAATATATCCGTACCTCACGTAAATTTATCACCTAATCAATGAAAGATAATCGATAAATAAGTTGGTCAGCTGACTAATTTATATAGATTTTCAGTTAAGTGATTTCAACTTATGCATATACATACATATACACCCTCAAAGATAATATATCAGTACCAGGGAAAACGTATTCATTTTAAATCTATCACCTATTCAATGGAAGTGTAACCATCAGCCAGTCCTACTCCAGCGTTTTATTCACTTATTTATTTCCGAGTTCAGAGGCACACATCTGCAAAGGATTTCAATTGCTTCTTGCCTTCATTTCATTACTTTTGTGAGTGGGAACCTCATTTTACTAGTACTCGTATGCCCTTGAACTGATGAAAATGTATGTGGTAGTTCGAGAAAAATCATATGAAACAGGATAAAAGTAGACTATGTTTCATGATACAAACACCCCAAGGCCATTATTGTTACCTGGAAAGATGCAACAAATGTATTTGGGCTCTTGTTAAAATCTAATATGGAGACCTTTGAACCTGAAAGGCAGGTACATACAATGAAAGCTGATTTATAATCAGCTAGTACGAAAAATGACTAATTTAGTGGAAGGCAAAAGACAAACCCGGTTTCAAGACACGACATATCTCATGCATGGCTTTTGGTCTGTCAACCAGATTTCTTAAACCAAATCCAACAGTGATTGCATCGAAGTAGCAGTCAGAGAAACACAAATCAAGTGCATTACCTTCCTTCCACCTGTACAGAGAAGCGCAATAAATAGATCCAATTATATTAAACAATAAATAACAAAGTCAATGAGCGAAAAGGTTAGCATTCACAGACACTATAAGCACCTTAAGCCTCATCAGCTAGAAGCATTTGTTTAGAAAAATAATGCAAAATTTATGGGAAATCAAGCTTGAGGCAGGCAGTGAACACAACTACATTTTTATTTAAAGGGAGCTCACGTTATGTTTTTATAACAAGGTTTCCACATAGAATTTTGACGAACAGAAGCAATAGACAACTGCTCCACTGAGAAATCAAGGCCGGTCACCTGCATGGCAAAACTATTTTTCAGGCTCTGTAGCTACATAGAATTGTTCATTAGTTGTCAATATAATAAATGGTATGAAACTGGATAATGCAGAAGATTTGGTGGACAAACTACTCTGTGGAAATAAAACCAAGTAGGAAACAACAAAGAGTACGACACAAATGAGGTTGAAACGAACAATCCAAAAGTATGTGTTAAAATAAATGGAGATTAGTTAATGTGTTCTCTGGAAGAATATGCCAACCCCATAACAAAACACTCAATTGCAGCGCTTTACTTTCTCACATAGAAACGGAGGGCATGGCACACATTGATATGTTTGCTACCAAATACTGAACAATGATCACCATTACTGAAACATGTACATATATAACTGGAGAAGCAAAAAAATATTGTGGTACTTCCACAAAATACAAATGAGGCAATGATAAAGGGTTCTCTGTTGAATTACTCTTATTATTACAACATTTGTTGTATACTTGTATGGTTTAACACCCTAGAATTCATTTACAGAATAGAGAGGTCTTCATTGCATATGGATCCTAATAGCATGGTTAACCTTATCTGGCTGACTTTATCTTCTTTTCATCGCGTCTCAGATTCACAGCCTTCTTACTTTCAAAGAAATACATATTACTTGTTACTCGTGCTAACCAAACAATTAACAAAGAAAAAATAAATTATATAGCCTTTTAAATTATACTAGCAAATCCCAACTTGTTTGGTTAGGTTTTTATAATCGGCCAACCTACAAAACAAGACACGTTAAGCCATCAAGGTGATATGGAAAAGTAGGAAAACAGGAAATAAGAAACACAAACCTCTCCTCAAACCCAACTTTTTGAGACAACAAGAAGGTCAAATCACCACTCCCACAACACAAATCTAGCACACGATCCCTCTTCTTTGCCCTACAATTTAGCAAGATTTGACAAAATAAAAAACCATTTAACAAATTTGAAATTGTAAAGGATTGTTAAGTTGTGGGGCAAGTTTCGTCAGATTTCGAAGTTGCATTTTTTTGTAATTTAATGCAAATCTTTTGCAGAGTTTAGGAAACAATCCAAATCTGAATTTGCAAATATTGAGTTTTAAATTTGGTTGGTGAGTGACTGAGTGCTTTGTAGTTTGAAAATTTGAATGCATTTTGAAACAATTCCCGATGTCTTCCTACAGTTTTCCTATTGCCTAAACCATCGATTCACAGTAAAAAGAGAGAAAAACGACTACATATCGTGGTTGTTTGTGTTTGTTCTGATTTTTCTTTCATCCTTGATCGCAGTCGAAATTCGTAGCAAAAAATAAAATCTTTAAAACCGGAGAGTAGAGTCTAAAATAAATTCCAGAAGCAAGAAAGGACATTACGTACCCACTCCAAGAGACGGCCATCCTCTTCCAGACGCGGTGCTGCCCCAGCGACAACGCATCGTTGAGCTGCACAAACACGAAACCCCAACTGAGTAACGGAAAGCGTGAGGTTCAGATAGGGACGAGGGGGGAACGGACTTGGTCGTAGGCGGGAGCGATGCGGTCGAACAGGAGCTGCCGCTCGGCGGCGGAACTCCGGGTGGCGACGGCGAGAGGTCTTCGCCGTCGGACTTGGGGAGCGGGCGAGAGGGTTAGGCGTGTCGCCGCCGGTGACATCGAGGGCGTCGGTGGTTGATTTCGTTCGGCGGAATGTGGCGGTTATGGTTGTGCGAGTTCAAGTTCGTTCCTTTGGATTTGGGTGCAGAAGTAGAAGAGACTCGAAAAGATGGGATAGGTGGGTTGTTCTACATCTACAAACGTATTTATTTATCTAATAAAATAAAAAAGATGATTTTGTTCTAAATTTCTAATTCTCTAATGTTTTATTTCATGGAATTAATCAAACCAACTAACCTTACAATCATAAATACGAAAAAAGATCAGAAGTAAATCCCAATTGTATTTGGACTTGTAATTTTTGATTGAGATGAGCTCAAGGTGACCTCTAATCAGTAGAGCTATATGTCTTCAACTTCTTTATTCTTGCACATCTAATTATCTAGATTACTTTGTGGTTCTCATTCATTTAAAACATTTTTTAAAGTATTCTATCCAAAAAAAAAATTACGACATATCTAATCGAAATATATACTATGATAGTTAGTTTCAAATGCACAATCTACAATACAATATAAATACGAGTGATAAGTTGAGATAGTTTAACTAATCGTCTTTGTGTTTCTTTAACCAAAAGTTACAAGTCCAGACCCTTTTAGCTCCAAAATATTTGGAATTTTCTCATCTTTTCTTCTTTCCCGAGACTTATATATATCTTTCGCTCTGCTAAATAATAATAATAAAAGGTAAAAACTTTTGAAAAACAACATAGAGTGTGTTGAGTGAATAATAATAATAATAATGTCTTTTTTGAAAGTGAATAGTGTGTGTTGAGTGATCAAACCTTTGACTAATGAGTAGTAACAATTCCATTAAATAAAAACAAATTCTTGGTAACCTCGAAATTAATCTCGTACAAAAAAACTTAACTGAACCTAAATAAAGTTCAAGTGAAAATAGGAACTATTACATGTTTTTGAGGGGGTCCCCCGTAATTCTGACTAGGGGTGAGTATCCGACATGACATGATTTTTATCCGGGATCTGGATCGAAGACCGGACCGGACCGGATTCTCGCAGACCGAAGACCGGACCGATCCGTGCACAACCCTAAAATTCTGACATATGGCCCATGTGGAAGCTTGAATGAAAGCTACGGGGCCTTGATCAACTTGACGTATAACATTGATTTAAATTCAGAGTTCAGTTAGATGGGGGAACTCGGTGAGAGTTTTTTTGGGTTTTTTGTTTGTGTACTTTCACAATTGATATGAGATCTTTACACATGCCAACGTAGAATTTGCCGCGATACACTTACAAATCAGAAGATTTATGTTGGTGAATAACATGTGTGGTCTACTTTTGTTACGAAGTTTGTTAGTTTTATAATAAAATAATGCAAAATTTGTATCAAAACTCAAACAAAAACATTATATTCAATCTACATCTTTTTTTTAACTTGTTGAATTACAATGATAATCGAGTTTTTGTTATAATTTAAAAGCTTTGGTTGGAGTTGTCTTTGGAGATTACCAGTTTCGGTTTTGTTGGTAATTTGTGAAAGAGTAATATAATTATTTCATTGTAATTCAACAAGTTAATTTTTTTAAGGATATATAGATTGAATATAATGTTTTTGTTTGGGGTTGGATGCAAATTTTTCATTATTTTATTATAAAACTAATAAATTTCTTAGTAGACCGGATCAGTGTAACGTCAAATTTTCTAATCGCATGTATAGAATTTTAATATAGTTTTTTTGGAAGTGTACTAAAAAATAATAAAAATTGGAGTTTTTTCATGTCACACAAAGAGCTAAATTTAGACGGGGACTACTGACTAGACGACTAGTAGTAGTAGGTCTCTATTCGACCTTGTGTATGTCAGATATCTAAAGTATAGAAAAATTTACCTTCCTTAAAGTAAAAGCTAAAGTCAATCATCGATCGAGGAGATTAGGTTAATACATGTATATGTGGTTATCCGCCCTGAGTATACGCATATTTGTTTACCCGGTTAATAAATAGATCGGATACGGATATACACATTCTTCATATCTGTTTGTCTATATACCTGTTAATATATTATATAATTTATATTAAAAATCTAATAATGAAAAACCTAAAATCCAATATTCGAAATCCTAAAATCTAAATCCCTAAACCACGAAACCCTCCAATACATGTACTAGAAGAATTTAAACTTGTTAATATTTTTTTCTAACATTTGTTTGTATATGTTTGTGATTTTCATGTTATTTTCAGGATTTTTTATAATAGATATACCAACCCAACCTGTTTACCCGCCCACCCCATACGAACTCCAACCCGTTTACCTGCCCCGTATGGGTCAGATGAGGATACAAATATTTTGGACCGAGTGTATACTCGTACTCGTTAATTTAGTGAGTATGGATACATGGATACGAGTACACGTAAGAGTATACCCGACTAGCACATGACCATTTACAAGCCCAGAGGAGAAGGCCTAAAAAGGTTTCCCTAGGAAACTAGGAATTCCTAGGATCCTTTTAACTGGGCCCGACGAAGCTAAAACATAACGCACTTGCACGCCGATTTCCACAGACCACACCATACGTTAGTTTTTGAGTCCTTATACACGGACGCGGGCGTCCGTGACGCGCCCTATGTGGCTTCAAAAAGTGGAGGAGTCAGCGTCTACTCGGATTGCCATGTCACGCTTTCCTTCCGAACGCGCCTTAAATTGTTTTAAATTTTTTTGACGGTTTTCGAAGAAGGACGGTTCGTTTCCAGATTAGACAGCGGCAGACACCCTACGAACGACGGTTCGGATACCGAGGAAGATAACATATCCAGAACTAAAGGGAGACTCTCGCTTTCTTTCTTTCTTACCTGTGAACGTAGGAAGCGCACCTGTGAAGCTTTCTCGACTTTCTTTCCCTGTGAAGCGCACCTTGTAAACGATAATGGATTCTTCAACTCCGGCCGTCGATATCGAACACGTCCCACAACCGGTGGGTCTCTAATTTTTTCTTTCCCTGGGTCGTTATGTTTTTTGATGAACTTCCGTTTATTAAATTATTGGTTTTAGGGAACCACGTACTACTTCCGGGAATCACGATGCTCCTGGAAGGCCATCCGAAAGTAGTTTGACCGGATGAATAAGGTGGAGAATGAGGCTTTCCGTAGCACCCCATTCGGTCACTTCCTAAACCTTCCTAACATTACGACGGACAACGAAATAGTCGGTTGGTTCGTCGAGCACTACGATACGGAGGAGGTGGGGCTGAGAATAGGATCAGGGGTAGTTCCCCTTACACCGGAAGACATCGCCCTAATTTTGGGGTTACGTACGCATGGGAAGGCCGTGGTGATGGAACCATTGCGCGTCCAGAAGCGAGACGGGGTGAACCTTGACAACACCCAACTTTTAGTTCATCTGATGGCAAACAGTACCATGGGCGAGACGGAGGAGTACGTTCGTCTCCTGATTTCTTTCATCTTCAACATTTTTTTGTTCTATGATGGAACGCTGCGACCGAAGGAATGGTTCATGCACCCTCTGAGGAACATCAAACGCCTAAGCAGCTACGCATGGGCAAGTGCAGTTCACAAAACCCTGGTTGGAGGCCTCGAGAAAGCAAGTTTAGAACTGCAGAAGAGGAAAAAGGCAGGGAATTTCATAATGAGGCAGGGGAACGTCGAAGGTTGTGTTGCCATACTACACGTAAGTTTTTGTTCCTGCTTCACACTTCCTCTCTTCCTCTCTTTTTGTTTTTGTTCTTTTCGGAATACGATGTGTGTCTGTTCGGAATACGTTGTGAGTCTGTTCGGATTAAGTGGTGGGTCTGTTCGGATTAAATGGTGGGTCTGTTCGGGTTAAGTGGTGGGTCTGTTCGGATTAAATGGTGGGTCTGTTCGGGTTAAGTGGTGGGTCTGTTCGGATTAAGTGGTGGGTCTGTTCGGAATAAGTGGTGCGTCTGTTCGGATTAAGTTGGGTGTCTGTTCGGATTAAGTGGTGGGTCTGTTCGGATTAAGTGGTGAGTCTGTTCGGAATAAGTGTTGTGTCTGTTCGGATTAAGTTGGGTGTCTGTTCGGATTAAGTGGTGCGTTTGTTCGGATTAAGTGGTGCGTCTGTTCGGATTAAGTTGGGTATCTGTTCGGATTAAGTGGTGCGTCTGTTCGGATTAAGTGGTGCGTCTGTTCGGGTTAAGTGGTGCGTCTGTTCGGGTTAAGTGGTGCGTCTGTTCGGAATACGTTGTGGGTCTGTTCGGAATACGTTGTGGGTCTGTTCGGATTAAGTGGTGGGGCTGTTCGGAATATGTGGTGGGGTTGTTCGGATTAAGTGTTGGGTCTGTTCGGAATACATTGTGAGTCAGTTCGGAATACATTGTGAGTCAGTTCGAAATACATTGTGAGTCTGTTCGCATTAAGGGGTGGGTCTGTTCGGATTAAGTGGTGGGTCTGTTCGGAATAAGACGTGTGTCTGTTCGGAATAAGAAGTCCGTCTGTTCGGATTAAGTTGGGTGTCTGTTCGGTTTACGTTTAATGTATGTTCGGATTCAGTTGTCTTTCGAATATGAAGGTACGTTGGTATAGTAGTTCTCATTTTTTTCCTTTCCATTTGAAGGTGTGGCTTTGTGAGAAATTTAAATTGGGAGACCCCAGAACTGGAGTTTTCCCACGGATGAAAAGATGGACGGAGCTGTTTGGGAAACGATTAACCCTGAGGAAATGGGAGGAACGTGGAATTACCTTACATCGGATTTACGACGGCACGTTCGACCTGATGGGGGCTCCATCAATGAGTGAAAGGGAGCTGCAACTTATTGGTCATGTTGGAACTCCTGTTCGAAAGAGCTCAACTTCAACCGTCAGTTTGGCAAGGCTGCAACTGGCAGACTGCAGCATTCCATGCGACCCGCTGCTCCAAGAATTGGAGCTGAGTGAGGTGAAGACAAAATGGCTGAGGGCCGAAGCTGCCCTTAAGAAGGCCACAGAACAGGTACACGACCTCAGGGAAGAACTGAGGATTTCCCAGGAAGAGTGTGGGAGGCTCAGGAAAGATATTATATATCTTCGAGGGACAGAGACAACTGGAAAACCTGGTGGGGAGAACGAGCGAGAGGAAGAGGAGGAGAATAGGAAGAAGAGGGAGGCGGAGGAAGAAGAGAATAGGAAGAGGAAGGAGGATGAAGAAGAAGAAGAAGAAAAAAAGAGGAAGGAGGAGGAAGAAGAAAAGAGGAGGGAGGAGGAGGAAGAAGAAAAGAGGAGGGAGGAGGAAGAAGAAGAGAAGAAGAGGAAGGAGGAGGAGGAACGAGAAAAGAAGAAGAGGAAGGAGGAGGAGGAACGAGAAAAGAGGAAGAGGGAGGAGGAGGAATGTGAGAGAAAAAGGGAGGAAAGGACAAAGGAAGAAGAGGAGAAGAAGAGGAAGGAGGAGGAGGAACGAGAAAAGAGGAAGAGGGAGGAGGAGGAATGTGAGAGAAAAAGGGAGGAGGAAAGGAAGAAGGAAGAAGAGGAGAAGAAAGAAGAGAGGAAGAGAATAGAGAGGGAGGAAGAGAAGAGGAGAGAGGAAGATGGGAGAAAAGAGGAAAATAGTGGAGAAGGAGGAAGAGAAGAAGAGGGAAGAGAAGAAGAAGAAGGAGAAGGAAGAAGAAAGCAAGGCCCAGATAGCAAACTGGGTCGCGAAAAGAAAACGCTCGACGTCCACCGTTGAGCAGCAGCTGAAGGAAGGCGAACATCTGGCCAAGAAGAACAAGAAGGAAGAAGAGCAAAAAAGAAAAGATAGAGCGGCTCAAAGGAGCCTGAAGAAAAAAAGGCCGGATGTTGACATGCCTGTATTGGGCACGTTGTCAGTTGATGAGGTCAAAATGCTACTGAACCTGACCGAACCCAACAAGGACAATAGGGAGGTCATCTGGAGAGGCGATATGTGCAGTTTAAAACGCTCCGACCTGAAGGAGCTTATAACGCCTAGGATGGATATTAGCGATGAAACTATCGACGCTATGCTATCGGTGCTCGAAGAAAGACGCCACCCAGAAAAAGTTATATGCATATCCACATTCGAGTCGGGGCGAATTCTTGGAGGGCAAGGCAGAGAAGTTGATGATTTTATCCTCCCTAAAATCGTAGGTGCGTCTCCAACACAGACTGTGATCGCACAACCATGCTGGTCTTCAGGTCATTGGACTCTGGTGGTTGTCTATGGCCCGTCCAAAGAGATTTTGGCATTCAACAGTCTCTCTAGGGAGCTAGGCGAAGGTGATGATCCGGAGCAGACTGTAGGCTTACATGAATGTGCAGCAGCGGATGCGGCTGTATACTGGAGGGATCTACTCAAGGTCGACTGACCCCTGAGAATCCTGAGGAAAGAGAGCCAACAACAACCACCGGGGAGCAACGATTGCGGCGCCTTCGTTTTATACTGGATAAAGTGCCTAATGTTCAATCTTGACCCTACGAAGGAGAAGGACCCCAATACCATCCACTCTATCAGGGGTGAATTGGCGGTCATGTTACTTAGGGATCGTCGGTCGTGTGTGCAGGTCTAAACAGACAAAGATATTTTAAGTTTTGTTTATTTTTTGGTTTACATGTACAAAATGTTTACATATTCAGTTCACAAACTATTTACATGTAAAAATACAAACATTACCAATGTCATTCTTAAGCTAACTTTATTCCGAACAGACAGTCTTCTTATTCCGAACAGACCCACCACTTATTCCGAACAGACCCAACACTTAATCCGAACAGACGCAACACTTAATCCGAACAGACTCACAACTTAATCCGAACAAACGCAACATTTAATCCGAACAGGCTCACAACTTATTCCGAACACAGTCTTCTTATTCCGAACAGATCCACCACTTATTCCGAACAGACCCAACACTTAATCCGAACAGACGCAACACTTAATCCGAACAGACTCACAACTTAATCCGAACAAACGCAACATTTAATCCGAACATGCTCACAACTTATTCCGAGCACAGTCTTCTTATTCCGAACAGACCCACCACTTAATCCGAACAGACGCAACACTTAATCCGAACAGACTCACAACTTAATCCGAACAAACGCAACATTTAATCCGAACAGGCTCACAACTTATTCCGAACACAGTCTTCTTAATCCGAACAGACCCAACACTTAATCCGAACAGACTCACAACTTAATCGGAACAGAACCACCACTTATTCCGAACAGACCGAACACTTAATCCGAACAGACTCACAACTTAATCCGAACAGAACCACCACTTATTCCGAACAGACCCAACACTTAATCAGAACAGACCCAACACTTAATCCGAACAGACTCACAACTTAATCGGAACAGAACCACCACTTATTCCGAACAGACTCACAACTTATTCCGAACAGACACACCACTTAATCCGAACACACACAACTTATTCCCAACACACCCACAACATATTCCGAACAGGAAAAACTTATTTCGATCAGACACAAGTAAATCTGAACTGAACTTGTATAACAACCATTTACAGATCAAAACAGATCAACAATTACAAGTTTCTTGGTTTTACAAGAACGGGAAAAAACAAAAAAATGTAAATTAAGGAGGAAATTCCTCGTAATACAAACTCATGTCCCAATCGGAGAAATCAGGATCCGCGGGTTTTGGTGCTACTTCGTGAAGCGGCGAAGTAACCTTCATCTTCCACTTTCCCTTCTCTTGTTGGGCGTGTTTTTTATGGCTCTTTTTAATTATCTTCTCAGCTAAAGACACTCGACGTCTAGTCGGCGGTCTTCCTATACGTCTGACCTTTTCCGGATTAAGGACCGATGTACCCGAAGACTCAGGTTCATCAGGTCGAACCAAGTTTTGTGTAGTGTGCATACGTGCCTTAAGCATTTCAATACACTTCACGGCCTCAATATACCTTTTGTGGGAGATGAAGGCTTCCTGTGCGATCCAAACGGCACGACCCATGATGTCGTCGTGACGACGTAGCGCATCCTTCGCCATTACACCATCGTCTGGGTACGTCTTATCTCGATAGCTCCTTCGAATATCCTTCCGCCATCGATTAAGGATGTAAGAGTCTGGAAGCAATGCATTAGGATTCAAGCGTGCAAGTACAACAAAAACGTGGCAGCATAGAAGCCCAACGTGCTGAAACATTCTGCAATCACATGTAAAATTCATGGATGTGTTTTGTACTAGGAAACGTTTCGACAGTAGCTGCTCACCAGCCAAAACACGTTCAGATACCTTGTACTTGAATGTTTCATTCGTATTGAACTCCTCCGTTATATCGCAGTATATCATCTTCCCAATTTGTAACTGCACTTTTTTGAAGACCCCTACGGTATACAACTCGCTCAACTGACTCTCGAATGGATAAATTGAAACCAACTGGGGTTTTTTATGAAGACAATCAAATTCTGATTGAGCTTCCTTCTCGTACTTGTGGCGGAGCGCAAGTTCGTATTGTTGAACAAACTGCTTAAGGGTGGTCTTCGAAGTAAGATACTTGTCGAAGAAGGCGTTCATACTCTCGCTCCTCTGAGTAGATGCCATTCCCGCGGAAAAAAAATCACCAACAAATGCAGGGATCCACGACTCTCGGATTGCATAAATGGATTTGAGCCAGCTGTGGTTCTGCAGGTCAAAATCAAGAAGGAAACCCTGCCAATTACGATCAAATTCTGTTGGGGTTTTGGAATCATATACAATCAATTTCAGATCAAATAATATGTGATCCCGATACTGCGTCGGCAACTTCACGGGAGCTTTGTTCATTATGTGCCATATACAGGATCTGTGTCTTGAATCTGGGAAGACATTCCTTACAGCAGCAGTAATGACACCACATTGATCTGTTATTATAGCTAGGGGGGTATATCTGCATAAGGGACCCAATTCGAAAGGAGTGAGATATTATTCCGAACAGTCAGACTTCTTAATCCAAACAGACAGTCTTCTTATTCCGAACAGACACAACACTTAATCCGAACAGTCAGGCCATTTATTCCGAACAGACACAACACTTAATCCGAACAGTCAGACTTCTTATTCCGAACAGACAGACTACTTATTCCGAACAGTCAGACTTCTTATTCCGAACAGACACAACACTTAATCCGAACAGTCAGACTTCTTATTCCGAACAGACACAACACTTAATCCGAACAGTCAGACTTCTTATTCCGAACAGACACAACACTTAATCCGAACAGTCCGACTTCTTATTCCGAACAGACACAACACTTAATCCGAACAGTCCGACTTCTTATTCCGAACAGACAC
This sequence comes from Triglochin maritima, assembly GCA_963682175.1. Classification (NCBI taxonomy): domain Eukaryota; kingdom Viridiplantae; phylum Streptophyta; class Magnoliopsida; order Alismatales; family Juncaginaceae; genus Triglochin; species Triglochin maritima. Next base: position 46,947,760 of record OY821772.1, read on the forward strand.
AACACTTAATCCGAACAGAACCACCACTTATTCCGAACAGACCCACCACTTATTCCGAACAGACCCAACACTTAATCCGAACAGACCCACCACTTATTCCGAACAGACTCACAACTTATTCCGAACAGTCAGACCACTTATTCCGAACAGACACAACACTTAATCCGAACAGTCAGACCACTTATTCCGAACAGACACAACACTTAATCCGAACAGTCAAACTTCTTATTCCGAACAGACACAACACTTAATCCGAACAATCCGACTTCTTATTCCGAACAAACACAACACTTAATCCGAACAGAGAGACTTCTTAATACGAACAGACAGACTTCTTATTCCGAACATACACTCTTCTTATTCCGAACAGACAGACTTTTTATTACGAATAGACAAACAAAAAAGAGGAAGATATGAAGAGGGAAGAAGGAAAAAAACTTACCGTTCATGCACGACAACCAGGTTTGGAACAACCATATGTAATTTTCAGTAGTCTCATAGGACAGCAAAGCGCAACCGAGCAAAACTGATTCGAAATAGTGATTGACTCCTACAAATGGGGCGAATGGCATGTCGTATTTGTTGGTAATGTAGGTTGTGTCGAAACATATTGCGTCTCCAAAGTATGAATATGCAGCTCTAGAACGACTGTCAGCCCAAAAAACGTTGCGTAGTCTTCCTTCGTCATCCATATCTATTACATAAAAAAACATGGAATCAATCTTCTGCATCCTAATGAAATAGTCCTGAAGAGCTTGTGCATCACCAGGTCCCATCTTCAAATTTCTGACTTGGTTTACAACATTCCTGCAAACAGGAACGAGTAAGACCAGGCGCAAAATGTTCAACTTCAATTATGTTAGACGGAAAGAACACAAACCTTAAATCCCTTTCGTTGAAAGTCAATTTGTCATAACCTCCAGCCTCGACCACAAGAGATTGCATGGTCTTAGCAGCCGATATCCCATCTTCATCATTAACCGATATCCGTGCTACGACGGCCTCAGGGACGGTTCGTTTTTGCCTGAGAAATCGCATTTGCTCCGGGTCAAGCATGTGATGGTTATGGTTAAGATCCACAAAGTTAACGTTGTAACCCCTTGCTGTGTTTCCGGATACCCTTATCCGAGCAGTGCATTGTACTCTGCTGGATAACCTAGGCTTCAATTTTCCTTGCCCTTGGTCCGTTGGTGCGGTGCCCTCCTTGGAGCAAGTCAGCGTGGCCCGTATAACAACACCACGATCGTAATGAGATTGTCTTGTCTTAACGCCAAAACCACAATAATCGGCATAGGCCACGTAAAATGCTTTGGCTTCTTCGAAAGAGGGGAAAAACATCCCCTCATGGGGAACGTTTGATGGCTGCTCCACTAGGGAAGGCACGGGAACGATTTCCATTTGAGTACAGAGGAATGACCACAGAAGAGAAGGGAAGGAAAAGGAAGAGGCATCTTGAGATTGATAACAAGTCTTCTGTGTCGTGTAGGAGCGCCGAGCGCCAAAATGATGAAGGAAGAGAGTGATTTGAGTCGCATTAATGAGGGATGGAGGGAAGGATGGTGGAAATGATGAAGGTACGAAAATAGAGGAATAAAAAAACCAAAAACATTTCATATCCATTCGCGCCAACAAAGCAGCGTCTTCTGAGTGGACTGGCCACATCAGCGCGCATCCCGGACGCGCGCATCCCGGACGCGCGCGTCCACTAAACATTTTCCTTAGTTTTTTACGCAAATAAAAAAATCAAACTTACAGTTGCAGTGGACCATAAGGCCATTACTAACCATGACCTGGACGACCGGGTCATCAGCACTCTCTCTCTTCAAAATCAACTTTCTCTCTCTTCCACATCAGCTTTCTCTTTGCTCAACCCACATTCTTCTCTTTCCTACACTATTCACCTCTTAACCACAACCCAACATAACCCACAACAACCTATCTCTCTCCTCCACATAATTTCGGGGTCTATCTTGGTAAAATTTTAAAAAAAAATAAATAAATTTCTAAAAAATCTAAACAATTATAAAACGTATTTTCAAAAAAAAATTAAAAAACTAAAACAAAAAATTCTAAAAATCAAAACAAAAAAAATTAAAAACAAAAAACAAAATTTAATATTATTTTATTCGACGACCCGGGAATTCCGGGTCGTCGACCCGGGCGTTTCAACGCCCGGGGCAGTGACCTGGGCATCTTTGCCCCTTTGTTTCCTCCCGTTAAAGAAAAAAAATTCACGGTCATGGATGACCGGTTAATAACAACCGAACTTTTATCCCGTTAAGTCCATAGACGACACCTTATTTTAGTCGCAGATGAGAGGCAGATTTGTGTAAAATAAGCACAGCTTAAGAGACGATCAATGTCAGTTTCCATTCTCAATCTCTCGCACATTCTGAACGCACGTTACTCGACCACAAAGAATCTTGGTAACATGAATAAATTACACAGTTAAAAAATTAAAAAAACACAAGAAATGTGTTCCAGGCAAGATAAAATCATAAAATGTGAATCTTACCGTTCACTCACCAATAAACAGTTCACCTTCCTTCACCTCTATTTACTGCACATGCCTTCAGTTCCTCTGCAGCTCTACCGTTGATACTTCCCTTCTTCTTCTTCTTCTTCTTCTTCAACATGAGTCCACTATTTTGTATCACACTCTTCCTCCTCTTCCTCTCATTCTCCAATGCCCAGCTCAGAATCCCACTTTTCCACTACCCGACGACCCCCCACCAAGCCCTCCTCCACGACACCCTCCGCCACTCCAAACCCCCCTCCGCTGCTTCCGCGCTAATCTCCGGCGCCTCCACCGGCTCCGGTCAGTACTTCGTCGACTTCAGAATCGGCACTCCGTCCCAATCCCTCCTCCTCATCGCCGACACCGGCAGCGACCTCGTCTGGGTCCGCTGTTCTGCCTGCCGTCTCAACTGCTCTCGCCGCCACCCACCCGGGACCGTATTTCTCCCTCGTCTCTCCTCCACATTCTCCCCCTTCCACTGCTACGACCCCTCCTGCCGCCTCGTCCCCTCTCCTTCCCGTCACCGCCAATGTGACCCCTCCACTCCACTTCACACTCCTTGCCGTTACCGTTACTCCTACTCCGACCGGTCGTCCTCTGGTGGGTTCTTCTCCCACGATGCCGTTACTCTCAACTCCACCTCAGACGTCCGGACGAGATTCTCGTTTGGATGCGCTTTCAACGTTTCTGGTACCACCCTCGCCGGTGGGGCCCACGGCGTCATGGGCCTCGGCCGCGGCCCAACTTCCTTCCCCTCCCAACTCTCCAAGTCGTTCGGGAACAAGTTCTCCTATTGCTTGAGGGACTACACTATTTCGCCTCCTCCCACGAGTTTTCTTCTTGTCGGAGAACACGCCGGAGCTCACCGCCGGCGGAAGCATCATCTAGTATTCACTCCGCTTCTCGTGAATCCGTTTTCTCCGACTTTCTACTTCGTCGGGATCGAAGGCGTCTCCGTCGACGGCGTCCAACTCCCGGTAGACCCCTCCGTGTTCGGGCTCGATCAGGTCACCGGAGCAGGAGGCACGGTGATCGATTCCGGCACGACGCTGTCGTTCCTCCCTGAGCCGGCGTACCGGCAGGTGCTGGCGGCGATGGAGAGGAGAGTGCGGCTCCCGCGCGTAACGATCGGGGGCGGCGGAGCGAGCACAGGAGGAGCCGACCCGACGGCGCCGGCGTTCGACTTGTGCGTGAACGTTACGGGATTGGGAGGGAAGCAGCTTCCGAGGCTGGGGTTGGAGATGAGGGGTGGAGCGAGGCTATCACCGCCGCCGAGGAATTACTTCGTCGAGGCGGCGGAGGGGGTGAAGTGTTTGGCGTTGCAGCCGCTCGGGCCGCCGGAGAAAGGTGGCGACTTTGGGGTTATAGGGAACCTGATGCAGCAAGGCTTTTTGTTTGTGTTCGACCGGGACCGGAATCGGCTCGGGTTCTCAAGGACCGGATGCGCCGATGCCTGAACCGGTATCGTTCTTTTGATTATTGTCCGTGTATCTTGTTTTTGTTCTTCTAATTTTGTCTGTGGAATGCCATTTTTTGCATCCACATTTGGAGGTTGCATTTTGTTGAGGAAGTGTGTAGTTTTTTGGTTTATGCTTCCAAGAATTTATGTTTGAATTCCTGAACGTCTGGTTTGACCCTTAACAACACCTTCAAAACACGAGCCTTCCAACAATCCAATACCTTATCCCTTACGAGTTACGAGTCGTGGTTACATCATGGCTCATGAAAAACTATTTTTTTTAATGCAATTAATTTCCTTAAAAAAATTCAATATCTCTTTGTGGTCAAGGACAAATTGATCTTCAAAATAGAGTAGATAGGTGGGTATCTTTCAACGTGCGCAAAATGTTGCAATCCACCCAAAATTGCAAAGGAACCGTCATGTGACATTTTGAATATTCTGCTTACTTCTGGGATCATGTATAGTTGAAATAAAAGGGCAAAGTTTAGTTTCAGTTCATCATTTTGTGTTTCTCTTCTTGATGGTGCATTTTCTGATCCAGATTTGGAGTGGGTAGCATAAACTAACCAGGGAAGTTTACCTCTAATTTGTATCCATAAGAGGAAGGAACAAAGATTGGTTTAGTTGGTAGGCCCCTAGGCGTTGGTGAGGTGTGTAAACCGTTTAAGAGAGGGAGGAGGGAGTAGCATGGAAACTTATTCCTGATCGACCAAGTAAGGCCAGAATGTCACATGCTTCCTCCAATCTGTCATTCCAGTTCTTCTGGATATAGCAGCTGCTCATCCATCTTACTTAACCAGTACAGCTGCTCATCCATCTTACTATCCAATTATCCATTTCTTGGTCATAAATTACTTTGGAGAATGTAATCCAATTTCATTAAATTTTAATCAACTCATTTCAGACTTAATCAAAACTTGTCTCATCGTTGAAACTTGACCTTAATCACGACAAAAGTTTGTCACAACTTCGGGACGTGTACTTGAACTATTAAATTATTAATTAATTTATTTAACTACATACATTGTATTACAATCCATGTAATGTGTCTAGTATTGAATACTGTAATTAGATTACGAAAAAAGTATCATGGGAATGTAATTTGTTTACATGGGATTTAATTGCGGCAAACCTACTCTGACTTAAACTCACTTGTCCATTAACTCATGTGTAGTATTTGAAATGACTTTCTAGTTATAGGACGAAGATAAACATCTTTGAGGAGGGCCTAGTGTATTATGAAGTGTTATTTGATTAAAAAATTATTTTACAAATTCCGGCCGATAAACAATCATCCTATTCAATCTAATTGTTTTTTATTGAAACATTTTCACTCGTTCCTACTACTTATGTCTCCTAAATCTTAAATTATTATTATTATATTATCTCGAATTCATCCCCCCCCCCCCCCCCAATAATTAGTGTGATATAAGATGACCAAAAATGTGTTTGTCGAGAAATCCTTATTTTACAGCTCTAGTCCAACTAATTTTCTCAATATTAATATCGGCCCAATACAGAATGGGCCACTATATTATCCATGCATGGCAAGTCAGCATTCCTCGATTTATACTGTAAGGTAGAACAGATCGTTGAGTATGTTAGAAAGTTGTTTAAAGAACAGCATCAGGAAAAGTTGACCGAATCCCATTCTGTCAACCAGAATTCGTCCATCAGAGTTGGACCGAGAATTTACTAGAATGCGTGCATCATTTGATCCAATTGGTTACTAGTTGTCTGGTGATTTATTGGAATCTGAAGAATGATTGACTGTTTCTCAAACGGTCGACCGAAATCTAAACTTGGACAATTTTCATGAAGGAAACTTTGTGCATTCTTAAGTCATTTAGGTTTGTCATAAACTTCTTCTATAAATAGCTAAGTTTCTTAGAACTTTAATGTTGTTGAAATCTTAAGAGAAAATAGAACCACCAAGTTGAGAGGTAGGTTTAGTCACTAATACTCCTTAGGGTTTTAAATTTGAGAAAAATCTTGTTGTTGAAGAATCATCCACCCCTAATCTGATGTAGCAAGTCATATTCAGTTTCATTCTCCTTATACTACTACGAGAATATTTTTGTAGTGAAAATCCACCGTCTCCGCCGTCGTGGTTTTTCTCAATTGAATTTCCACATAAATCTGGTGTTGTGTTTGTTTATGTTTGTTTGATTGCTTGTCAGATTGCAAGATGCATGATAGGTGTTCGATGATTACTTAGCTTGAGTTCTATTAGTTTTATTCATCATTCCGTATACGAACCACCGCACTAAAATCCTAAGAGAGTCCATGTAGAGTTTTAGTTGCAAAGTTGTCTCTCAATCAGATGTCTTACAAAAATTTCGGAAAGAATCCAAAATAAAAAAATAAATTCGTTGTTAATTGTTATAACCTTTGACGTCGATATTGTAATTCAATATCGACGGAGAGTGAGCCCGTCACTTCAATATCGAATACGAGAAATCTCAATTGGTCCCCAACTATACAATCGGTTCACTTGTCTATTTACAATCTTATAGTCTTATAGCCTCGTAGTTTACTGCCACGAGCTATGTCATCATTTTGCTTACCAGAAACCTTACAGTTGAACTGTTGTATTTTCACCCTTTCGTCAGACATTGAACTGCGAAGTGAGAACACATTGAATTAACTCAAGATTAAGATTGGATCCTTTGACCCTTCCAAAATACCATTTTGCCATTTACAGGACTAAATTCTTAGAAAATTTTATTCTGATCAAAGCTTTGTTTTATATACTCATTTAAACGAACCCTTACTCTCGTTGAAGTATTGAGGAGAACTACGTGAGTCGTATACAATTGTTTAATGTTTTTATTTTTGTTCCATTGGCATCCAACAAAACAATTATAACATCCCAAATTACCTCCACCATTATTATATATGGAAATAAAGTACAAATTTTGATGGCAAAACATAACTGTTCTCTTGAAACGTTTCTATTCTTGACACTCGAATTGTCCGATTGAATAGGTGTCCTATTGTCAATTTCAGTGAGTTTGATCGCGTGTATTTATACTACTGGATAGAAGCCACGTGTCCAGTGAAGCACCAACAAGATAACTTGAAATATTATACCACAACATTAAAAATGACAAAACAAAATAGCTTCAAATGTCAAGACCACGTCATTAAGTAATTCCAAAACAAGAAAGCAACAGTACAACACAAGAAGATGATTACAATTCACCTAGAGAGCACATACAAGTGGCACTCATTTTTCCAGCGTTGCTCTTTGCGTTGGTACCAGAGAATCCAAGGTCGGCAAGAAATTTCAATATTGTCTGTCATCTTCGAAGATGCTTGTTATTAGAACTTAGAAGACAAAATATGTTGTGGCAACTTGGCCCTACAAAAAACGTGTTAAAATGTTTCGTCTGACCTGTCAACATCACGAGATAAATTTCCGATATTTCCAATGACATGTACACTGTAGTATATGTAAATCGATCAAATTCATGTTTCATCAGTTATTTGCTTGGGTGATATCAAGAAACAACTAAATTGGTTTTATGTCATTTGATTCTGACTATTTGACCTAATACCATAGAAAAATTAAACTATTTATCTTAATGTCATAATAAAACAAAATATTTATCTTTATGTCATTCCGTCGGTAAACCGTTAATTTTTCTGTTAACGTCCGTTAAGTATATTAATATTTAATGAAAATTTTACAGAATCACCCTGAATAAACCAAAAAATCATAAAATTCATCATATGTGTTGTAAAAAGTACAAAAAATTATTCAAAATTTTATTTATACTCTTTCATCTCTATCTTTCAACTTTCGTTTTTTCTCTCTCACTAAACTTAATGACTTGATTACTAAACTAATGAAATTCGATAATTTTTTAATTTTAAGATCTATCGACGAGCGTCTCACAATAGCAAATGGCGTAAGTAAGCTGGTAGCTACGTGATATTTTCTTGTATGTAAGGTGGGAAATATGTAGGAATAAACTTGAATCCTCTAACGTCGCATCGTAGTGGACTTGAAATTTCTGATATGATGCGAGATGACACGATTTAAATACAATTTTAACTTTTTTTTGTAGTTGATATGTTTTATTATGTTGTTTTATGAGTAACCAAATAAATATGTGAACATTGATTCATCTACTATTCTATATGTGATTATATGTGATTTAGTCGTGAATCGAATTTTGACGTTAAGATAACACCACCTAAAAAACATATTTTTCCTCTCAAGCTACCTTAGATCCCACTAGGCATAACTACGTGGAAAAATATTTGTTCTCCTCTAAACGGTGTTTAGAAATTCAAGTCGTAAAGGCAGAAATTTATAAGGATGATTTAAGTGGTCGAAAATTTAAAGGGTTAAATTCGGAATCTTCAAGGGTCCTCACAAATTAGTTGAAAGTCCAAGAAGTAAATATTCCCAATGTTTTTGTAAATTAAGAGAGATCTAAAATTTGAAGCGTCGAAATTTAAAATCTAAAAAACTCAAGAGGGTCGGAAATTAAATGATCCTTGAAATTTCAAAATCGAAGAAGTCAAAATTCTCAATAGTCCTTACAATCTTGGTTAATTCCAAAATTAATAGAATCACCATTGTCCTTGACCATGACCCAGAGTACTAAGATAAGTTGGGCCACTGGTTGTTTCTTTAAGACTTAAGCCTCCATTAACGGGAGACCATTTTTTTTTTATGACCCAGAATTTCCCGGCAACCGCCCCCACTTGGGACAGGCGGGTTGCGGCTCCAAACTGGGGGTGGTCCAACACCATTTTCACCGGAACGCATTAGCATTAAATAAAGTGCCTTGCTGGGATTCGATCTTGTGACCTAAGGTTCGTGAACCCACGTACCTAACCAACTCGGCTGCGTCTCGGGGGACTGGGAGACCATTTTTCGGGCTCCCAAAAAGTTCAACCTTTACGGATGAGCGGGAAGTGCGTAGGTGGGCAATCCGAGGGCACGTGTCTTGTCGGATTAGTTGTTTTTTTAAATGTTTTTATTTATTTTAAAGATAATAAGTTTTTTAATGTTTCTTTAGAATAATAGTTTTTGAATAGATATAATAGAAAGAGAAAATTGTACTTCCGAAAACTTACCACTTATCGGTCGTTTTTAATTGTGGCCTTAGGACACCCTTAGCCACGTGCTATTCACTCGGACGCCCGGGTGCTCTTCTCTCTCAGCCACGTGCCACCCCCCCCCCCCCCCCCCCCCCCCCCCAATTGGTCCCATTTTTTGTGTTTTAATTTTCAAAAATGTTTTAAAAAACATTTAAAATCTTTTTTTCAAATATATTTTTATAAAAATAAGTTTTCTATTTGTTTATATTTTTTAGAATGTTTTGAGAATTTTTCGTGTTTTGCGTAGAATTGATTCTGAAATGACGTGCAGGAGAGAGAACGTTGGGTACTTGAGTTGTTTCTGAGTGTGATTAAGAAAAATTTAAAAGATTGGTCTGAGCTGACGTGACGAATAGAGAAACTGACGTGACTGAAAGAGAAACCAGGAGGGTGTCCTAAACGGGTGTCCTAAACGGTGCTCTTAGGAGGATGAGTATCGCCACCACTTGTTAGTCCTTTGACCAACTCATGCACATCCGGTGTTCATCTTTCCACTGTTATCTTCGTCTGACACCACAACACACTTGCAGGAAAGCTTATAATAGGGCACGTGAGTAAATCGCCTTAAGATTCGTTCCCGCTCTAAACATGTTCACACGTGACGTGCCCATGATTACAAGCTATGATCACTTGCAACAACAGTTTTGCTAACTTCTTTTCTTCAGAATAAATATGATCGAACATTGATCAACATAACTTTGGATTCTGGAGTGGAATTCGGTGCGTCGACGTTCTCGTGATGCTCACGACATTGAAACTGTCATTTTCCAACCACGCTAGTAGGACAGGGACCTAAACCAGAAATAGGGCACGTTTTATACTACATGTCCTTTGTCTTCCAACAACTAGTCAGAATTAAAGTGCTACAACCGAGACTACGCCCGTCTCTTGTCCACACTCCACAGCAATTAGTATGCGATGCAATTTATGCGTCAGTCCATTACCAAACAGTAATGACTGTTTTGGATTGATATAATACGTGAGCAGTGCACAGTGGTGTGAGGTCTTATCTGGGGAAATTGCTTAGGTTGGGGATGTGATGCCCTTTTGGTTAGTTGGAGTTCTCTCCAATTTGGTTGAACAAATGTGTCGGGACAGGTGCAACTTCCACTTCTGTAGACTTGTCAGAAGTCCGACACTCATTTGGACAACTCATCCAGAGATAGTAACAATTTGGATCGATTGGTAACTAACTCATCTCGAATTATGCACGTGCTCGATTTCTCTGTGAGTTGATGTTGCTGATACGGCAATTGTGTCTTATCCGTATTTATCGTGGCATTAAATCCGGTCGTAGTCTATGGGTAAATTGTAATTTAAGGTGCCGGCCGGATTGTCACGTTCCAAGATTTTAAAGATGAAGGAGAAGTATTACATTCCCGAAGTTTAAAGATTGTGGTTGTTACATTTATAGTTTAAATGAGTAAATTGAAGTTGAGACATAGTTGAGGGGAATAAGTGATAAATTACCATTAAATGTTTTGTATAGTTGCAAATCATTTGTTACACTTGGTAAAAAGAAACCCATGTTTACCCAATATATTTTTTTAGCCGAGTGTGTACTTGCTTGTCAATTTTTTGAGATAATTTTTTCCATGGGTTTCCCAATTTTGTCAAATAAATTATGGTTTTGTCAAATGAATATATTTTTTTCGGTTTATGCATTTCTTATAGAGAACTTACAAGATTAAGAGGCGGAACAAAAATAAAATTGAACTCTTAGAAGGAAAAAAATGATGTTCTCATTTCAGAAGAACGAAATTGAATCATCCAAATATCACGAATAATTTCAAGGAGTTCACATTCCCGATCACACACAATGGCCACGACACATGCCACTAAGAATGCTCACAAAGCAAGTGGGCAAATGTAGCATGTATTTCCCCTAAAACTTTACTTTTTTTTATTTTAGGCAGAATGAGATCGGTTGGGTTCGGGTATATTTTTCCATATCTCGTTATATATGGTATGAGGTATCTCACACTCATTGAAGTAGTTTGTCTTCTAGAATTTTCGTCAAGTGAAAACATGCTTCCACATCATCGCAATGCCACGTAGGATCCGTTTGGGAACTCCATGTTTGTGGTTTGAAAACCCAAAACGTGGAAGTTGGTTATGGATTGGGTTTTTTGGCATTTTGTTGAAGTTGGACGTAAAAATAATGTTTGTGTTTGGAACACCACCTCTAAATTAGAGTTTTGATGTTATTTTACCAAAATACCCCTAATATTGACTTTAAAAAAATAAGTTACTTGGATATGACCTAAGAAATTATTTGCAAATATTAAACTTAAAAAAACAAACTATACATGAACTAGGGAAGTTATAAGCTATATTTAATACAATAGAAGAAATTAATGTGGTACAAAAAATACAAAAAATTACACTGTTGGTATAAAAAAATACAAAAAGTTAATGTGTTCAGTAAAATAAAGAAATTAACTATTGTTGTTGCTAAAGTACAATAAGTAGTTGTAATACAAAAAGAAAGAAATTAATGTGGTTGGTAAAAATATAAAAAGTCATAAGCAAATCTATCCATTAATGACTAGTTAAGGTAAATAATCAAGGATATGAGAATGTAATTACATTTATGGTACAACAGGCAAACTTGGTAATACAAATGACATTGAAGTGAGAGTTTTGCAAAACGCTATTTTCATAACGAAAAACAAGGTCAAACCACAACCTCAAATGCATAAATGTTGTTCATGTCATTTGAGTTTGCGTTTGTTTGCGAAAAATCAACCCGCAAACGCTACTTTCTATGATTCCAAACGGACCCATAGAAAGTAGGAGAATCACCTAACCATCTCGGATTTTTAATTCACTTAGTATTTAACATTTGAATTTTGGTATTTCTCTCTCTTTTTAATTAATACTTGGATTTCAACTTATCAGGGTTTTTTGATGCGTTGAAATTTCACTTTCTGAGTTATTTGAATAATAAAATATGAAAATTATAAAAAAAATCAATTAGTACGATACAAATGTGTATATTTACTCACTTATGATAAATAGCTAATTTATTGGACTCCGGATCAAACCAGGTCAACGAATTCACACAGTAGGATTACCCTTCCCTGGAATTTTGGCACCACCTTTGTTTCCAATGCTAATGTGGACTTGTGCGGACCTATGGTTGAGCTATTTTTATGTTTTTCCAAGTCTTACAGCTCAGATATTTTCTTTAAGTCAGCGTCCAGTCAGCGAAATTTCTCTTCGCGCGTTTTGGTCTTTTTAAAAAATGCCGGTTCTTTAAGTTGAACGATTCATTTCCCAATACACAGATAAGACAGTGTGCAGACCCTAGGAAATCGTGCAGTCTCATTATTCGTGCAGAGCCCACACTTATCATAATAAAATATTTGTTTTTAAGTTTTACGTTGGATTAACTTAATTTGTCTAGCTTACTTTATGTGTGTGTGCAGTTTACATTATGTGTTTGTCCTGTTTATGTTATGTGTCTGTCCGGAATAAGTGTATTTGCAGTCCGGAATAAGTGTATTTGTTGTCCGGAATAAGTGTATTTGTTCTCCGGTTTAAGAATAAATTGTGTCGAGAAACGGAACATAAAGTTTGTCCAGAATAAGTGTATTTGCTGTCCGGAATAAGTTTATTTGCAGTCCGGAATAAATGTATTTGTTGTCCGGAATAAGTGTATTTGTTGTCCGGTTTAAGAATAAAGTGTGTCCAGAAACGGAACATAAAGTTTGTCCGGAATAAGTGTATTTGCTGTCCAGAATCGGAATAAGTGTATTTGTTGTCCGGAATAAGTGTATTTGCAGTCCGGAATAAGTGTAGTTGTCCAGAATAAGAAGAAAGTGTGTTCAGAAACGGAACAGAAAGTTTGTCCGGAATAAGTATATTTGCTGTCCGGAATAAGTGTAGTTCTTGTCCGGTTTAGGAAGAAAGTTTGTCCTGTTTATGTAGAAAGTTTGTCCTGTTTTGTCCTGTTTATGTAGAAAGCTTGTCCTGTTTTGTCCTGTTTATGTAAAAAGTTTGTCATGTTTTGTCCTGTTTATGTAGAAAGTTTGTCATGTTTTGTCCTGTTTATGTAGAAAGTTTGTCCTGTTTTGTCCTGTTTTTGTAGAAAGTTTGTCCTGTTTTGTCCTGTTTATGTAGAAAGTTTGTCCTGTTTTGTCCTGTTTATGTAGAAAGTTTGTCCTGTTTATGTAGAAAGTTTGTCCTGTTTATGTAGAATGTTTGTCCAGTTTATGTAGAAAGTTTGTCCTGTTTATGTAGAATGTTTGTCCAGTTTATGTAGAAAGTTTGTCCTGTTTATGTAGAATGTTTGTCCAGTTTATGTAGAAAGTTTGTCCTGTTTATGTAGAATGTTTGTCCAGTTTATGTAGAAAGTTTGTCCTGTTTATGTAGATACAATGAGAGCACAATGAGATATTGATGGTACATATTATTGATGATAACTATTACACAATAAGATACAATGAGAGCACAAAGACAAACAAACAATACAAGCACAAACACAAACACAAACACACAAAAATTACAAAAATAATATATCTTCTCCCAGTAAATCACACACAAACAAACAATACAAACACACACAAATTACAAAGATAATATATATTTTCCCACTAAATCGGAAAGAAGATGTAAGACTTAAACATGATCGTCTCATTCACGCTGCTTACGTTGTGAAGAACCTTGGGAGTCGACATCAGATGCTTCTTCGATCTTACTCGAAATGGTGATTTATTACGGAGAGATGTACAACATAAATCGAACAGACGTAAGTCTTTACCACGGAGCGTTGTACCTCTCTCCGGAATAAATCACCATTTCGAGCAAGATATTATTTCGAAGAAGCGTCTGATGCCGACTCCCAGGGTTCTTCACAACGTAAGCAGCGTGAATGGGACGGTCGATGACACTCTTTCTTTCTTCTTCATTCTTTTTCTGTCATGGGCACTCCAACAATGCAGCAAAGATGTTGTGGTGCGAAGTCTTCACCACCGGATCGTCACATTGACGATGCTAACGTTGACAAGAACATCGGGAAGTCTTCGCACCGTCCCATTCATGCTGCTTACGTTGTGAAGAATCCTGAGAGTCGGCATCAGACGATTCTTCGACATAATATCTTGCTAGAAATGATGATTTATTCTGGAGAGAAAGAATGAAGAAGAAAGAAAGAGTGTCATCATATTTGTATTTGGGTGGAGAGAGAGAACGTGCTGAGTTGAAACGCATTTAATGTGATTTGAGTGGATATCAGGAAGAAAAAACAAAAAAAACATTCATGCTTTGGCCACGTAAGAGCTGACATGGATGTCCACGTAGAGCACGTCCATGACGCGCTGCGTTCACAAAACATTTTCCTTTTTTCAAGGGAACTACTAAACGTCACCCCAAAACTACTTAAATCGCCCCTTGAAATTACCAAATTGCCCTTAACAATATATTTAATACCCATTTCGTCCCGTGTCTATAAATTAGGCCTACGGTCTTGTATATTCATAATTTATCAGTAAAAACACCACGAAAATGTCTGGCGAGGGTGATGCATCCGGTGAGGTAAGTCTGGCGCGAGACAAATTTTGGGCCGGTCGTCTGCATTAGACGCCTCCCCCAAGGTGAGGGCGTCTGCGTAGGACGTCCTTCCCTTGGCCGAGGCGTCTAACGCAGACGCCTACGCAATGGGAGAGACGTCTTATGTAGACGTCCTCCCCATGGGTAAGGCGTCTGTAGTAGACGCCCTTCCCTAGGGTCAGGCGTCCTACGCAGACGCCTCACCCTTGGGAAGGGCGTTTAACTCAGACGCCCCTCCCATGGGGTAGGCGTTTAATACAGACGCCCGGAATTTTTTTGATTTTTTTAATTTCGATTTTTTTTTGTAGGTTCTGTTGGAAGATTTCGGTGGTGATGGAGTGGATTACAGTGAGTTATTTCAAACTACACAAATCTTTGAAACAATCGATGAAGCATGTAAATGGGCCAAACAAGTAGCTATCGGAGCTGGGTTTTTTTTGGTCGTGTCGTCGTACAAAACAAGATCAGATAGTCGGATGGATTGTTATTTGAGATGCGACCGGCGAAATCAAATGGAGTCTCGGGATATGGATACTGCACTTCGAAGAAACACCAAAAGAAAGGGTTGCGGTTGCCGTTTCTTAATAAAAGTGGTGGAGCGACGAGATCGTGATGGATGGGTTGTGGTTTTTAATAGTGCTCACGGACATCACAACCACAGACTGGCAGTTTATCCAGAGGGTCATCGTAAAATTAGTGGTCTAAGTTCTGGGGCGAAGAAGATTGTTCGTGATATGACTGAGGCGCAAGCAAAACCACGGAACATCTTGAAGGTAGTAAAAGAAAAATTCCCGGAGGACAATCCAAATCAAAGGCATATTTATAATTTCAGAGATTACATGAGGAGGACAAAATCTGAAGACCGGAATCCCGTCCAGCAGTTTCTCTATCAAGCAGTGCAGTGTCAGTACTTACATTGGATTATGGCGGATCCAGAAACTGATGTCGTCACTCACACTTTTTTGGCACATCCGACGTCAGTCCAGTTGTTGCGGACATATCCTTTCGTTATCTGCATGGATTCGACTTACAAGACGAACAAGTATAAGATGCATTTGTTCGAAATGATTGGGGTCACACCAACAAACATGAATTTCCTTATTGGATATGCGATTTTGATGGATGAAACTTACTCCAGTTATCTGTGGGTGATGGAGAAGTTGCGAGATCTGTTATTGGGGACTGTCAGCCCGACTGCAATAATAACAGACCGGGAGTTAGGCCTTATGCGACCAGTGAGAGAGGTATTTCCTGACTCTGCTCATTTACTCTGCACATGACACATCAACAAAGACGTATTGAACTACGCATACCACGTATTCGGAAAAAATAAGCAGATGGCAGAGACTTTGAGGCGTGGAAGATGGAGGAAAATCATGCTTTCTAATTCAGAGGCCGAGTATGATAGAGTTGTGTATGCTCTGAAAGATTTGTATTGATCGTGGCCGGCTATCACGGAGTATCTGGACACCACGTGGTTGGTGCATAAAGAAAAGTTTGTGCTGAATTGGACGAACAAAGTCCTTCATTTTGGGAACACCACGAATTGTAGGGTCGAAAGTGCTCATTCGGCTCTAAAAGAGTGGATTTCTACATCGACTGCAGCTCTGGACACTCTTTTCGAGCGCGTCAACGCGGCTATTGAAATGCAGCTGACGAATATTCGAAACTTTCTTGAAGACTCGAGACGGCGAAATTTGACTAATTTCGGACATGCTCTATATCGTCACATAAATGGTCGAGTTTCGCATCACTGCTTGCAGTTGCTGAGTCAGGAGGTGAAAAGAATGCAAGAGTTAGATGATGAAGTTGAATATCGTTGTGAGTGCGCTTTTCTGACTTCTCATGGGATACCTTGCGCATGTACCATCCGCGGATGTCTTGAATCAGACAACGGAATTTACTTAGAGCAGATTCATTCGTTCTGGAGGACACTTGTCATTGGGGAAGGAGCCGGGAACGCAGAGTTTGTGTCTCAGGCAGCTCAAGACGCCGAACATTTTCGCAGCCTGGTTGATGAGATTGCAGGAAGTGACCCCACCGTAATTCGATCTGCCTCTCGGGTTTTATTCGAGCAGCTACACCCCGAACGTGCGAATTTGAGAGAGCCTGCAGAAAAAACAAAGCTACGAGGTCGACCAAGGGGAAAGTCGACACGACGGGACCCTAGTGCGTTTGAGTATGCAGAGCGAGGTAGTGGTCGATCTTCAGGTAGTGGGAGTAGAGGTCGTGGTCATTCTTCCGGTAGTGGAAGCAAAGGTCGTGGTCGATCTTCTGGTTCTTCGTCTGTGAGGGGAGGATCAGGTATACCATCCCTCTATTTATTGTTATTATAATTTTGTTATTTATTTCAGTAAATATGTATCTTTTGTTATTATATGTAACTGTATTTTTGTTTATATTGTAGTGACTGGGCGGGCTGACGTAGACGACTTTCCATATGCGGATAGGATTCCAGGAATCATTATGACATTCCTACACCAGTGGAATGATGTACGTGCTGATGGAAACTGTGGATTTCGATGTGTCGCCGATGTTTTTCACGGTGGTGAAGACAATTGGCAACTCGCCCGTCGTTCGATTTCAAATGAGCTAGCTGCGAACCCATCTTTTTATGAGCACGTATACTACGACGGTGTGGCGCAGGCTCGTCACCGGATTAATTGGGGCGGGGGACCTTGTGGCGAGAATCACTACATGGAGACGTGGACGGACTTGTTTCCCATTGCAAATTTTTACAAGTGTGCAGTTATGTTCTTCTCTCTCGGAAATGATGGTTCGTTGTACCCATGTCTTACAGTTCTACCTTGGGAGAGTCCACCTACCGTGACGAGACCGTGCAGAGAGTTGATTATTGCTCATTTAGGAAGTTACGCTCATTACATTCGTTTGGATTTGAATGAGGGATTCCCCGTACCTCCTATAGCGACTCTGTGGTTTCAAGTACGAGATGAGAGTGTTATTGGATGGGAGCTGGAGTACCAAAATAGGATAGCATCTTGGCAACAATTATGTAATATGTTTTGATATGTTTGTACCAATTATGTAATATGTTTTGATATGTTTGTACACTATATATTGTTGCTTTATTATGTAATATGTTTTGATATGTTTGCTTTATTTGCATTATATATAATAGTACGATACGTTAGCAAACACAAATAAAAATAATAAGCGTATGACAAATAAGCAAACACAAATACAAATAATAAGCGTACGATATGTTAGCAAACACAAACACAAATACAAATAATAAGCGTACGACAGATAAACAAATATAAATGCAAATACTAAGAGTACGGTACAACAGATCAGCCTACTCATCATCCGAATCATGGTCGGAGATGCCTAACTGAGTATGCCACGAGTGTATGATCTCATCCAAATCTCCGCATGCAGCTCTGGCATCGTCTGGCAGCTCATCCCTCATCTGCAAGATTGGGTCTACAGCCCGTATCATCTTACCCATCCACTGCACATAACAATAACATTAGCGTACATTAACAAATTATACGGTACAAATAAATATAGATAAAATGAAAAAATTACCAGATCGCCACACGTCCTATCTGGTGGTCGATCTGCTCTCCGGGAGGCACCACGGACGATGATAGGATGTGAGTAACTACCGAACCAATCAAGATAACGTGCATCACACTCGGAGGGGTCGCGACTACGTCTGAAGTCGCCAAGGAACAATCGGCATGATCTCGGAAATGTCCGCCAAGTCGATTCCACTGTAGAAGCGGGGAACCTGACGTCGTACGTCGCTGCTGTCGCAGACCGCACCGCATGCTCTGGTGTCGGAATGTCAACCGGGATCACCTGAACATATCCTAACTGACGCAAGACCCGATCGGGCATATAAGGCTCTATGATATCCCGATAACGAATAATACCCATCAATAAAGTCCTCAGGACATCCGCTGCTGGGTCAGGACCATAGGGTAACCACTCCACCTAAAGTTTAACACATTAATAATAATACATCTTAAAATTAAATAAATGGTGTAAAGTTTGATACCTCTGATGCAGTCATCTGATCTAGCCGTGCGCGGATGGAACGCAATCGTCCATCGCTCTTGTCCTCGCTCCGGACGGCCCACATACCCGAACGTGGATGACCCTCGTCGATAATCTTCCGCTCACGATGCGGGCGGAATGCAGGAAAGTACTCGTATATCCACGCCTGCAGCAGCGTAAGACAACCTGCAATCCCAGAACAATCCGCACGGCTAGCTATCCCAAGCTGCCGGTACAGGTATGCCAACGTCGCTGACCCCCACGAGTACTCACGAACGGTGTCCGGGTCCCTAGCCTCCAGTAGATCGCGTGGTCTGATCCGACAACCACTCTTGTCGACAAACAAGACGGCTCCGAGCATCAAGAATAGGTACGCCGTCAACTGTGTATCATCGGCCCACGGAGGTCGTGCCCGTCTGCATAGGTCCTCAAGGGAGTCGATGCCGACACCACCACCACTCCATAAAGCTGTATCTCTCGCTAGACCATCAGGTGTGACACCAAGAAACTCTGCCACATAACACCTCAGCTCAGACGTCGACCCCTGAGCACTAACCAGACGACCATCCACAGGAATGCGCAGGATCTGGAAAACATCGTGAAGCATGATCGTCATCTCTCCGAAAGGCATGTGGAAAGTGTTGGTGTCAGGCTGCCACCGCTCCACAAACGCCGAAATCAAAGGCATGTCGAGATAAGGGAACATGCTGTACGGTAAGTGCCCCAAATGCGTGGCACTAATCTCCTCTCTGATATCAGCACTCAGAGTAGACCGCCAACCCTGTAGTGCTGTACAGGCTCTGTGCCGATTATGGCACTTCAGAACCTTCCGATCCTCTCCGTCCCAGATCCGTCTAGCGAGGTGACCCCAGAAACTACGAATGACGCTCCCATCTAAAGGACCACCAGGCGTCATACTGCTCACGATCCAAGAATCGTCCTGGACCCTCTTCTTCTTCTGAGCGCGGGGATCAACAGTGCACGAGCTCGAATCCCCGGTCGTAAACCTCCCACCCCTACCCTTCCGCACCATCCATCCGGCGGATGTAGAACTACCGGCTCGACCACGTCCTCTGCTATACTCCCCCTGCCTCTCCACCTCCGGGCGCTCTAACTCATACGGGTCATCATCGTCGCTCCCGTCGTCGGGACTGTCCACATGCTCATCATCGAAGGAATCATCATCCTCCTCACGACGACGTAATGCCTCTCTCTCCCTCCTGACCGAAGCAGATATCCCCCGTCTACGTGGATGACGCGGTGCTGAATCATCCTCTAAAGAACGGAAGGCGTGTAATGGTATCGACTTGCCTTTCCCTCCACTGTGACCCGATGACTATTAATTGAAATTTTAATTACAAATTTGTTAAATTTGTTAAACTAAATTATCATATTTATCACAATTGTTAAACTAAATCAAAATTTGTTAAACTAAATTATCACAATTGTTAAACTAAATCAAAATTTGTTAAACTAAATTAAAACAATTGTTAAACTAAATCAAAAATTGTTAAAACTAAATATCACAAATGTTAAACTTAATAAGAATTTGTTAAATTAAATTTTCAGATTTATCACAATTTATTAAAGTAATTATCAGATTTAATAATTTTAAAAAAAAAATTTGTGGAGGCGTCTGCGAGAGACGCCTCCCCTATGGTGGAGGCGTCTGTCGGAGACGCCTCCTCTTTGGGGGAGACGTCTGCCGAAGACGTCTCCTCCATCGGGAAGACGTCTTCCCCAGACGTCTCCCGCTAGTGGCCGGCGTCCGAGGGAGACGCCCCCCGCATGGGGCGGGCGTCCGAGGAAGCCGCTCCCCCCATGGGGGAACTGCTGGCTGCTTGCCTGGCCTCCGAGACATTCCTAATCTTCTGTAGTAGGTATAGGAAGAGAAAGTTTTGAAAAAAGAGTGATATTGTGAGATATATAAGCAAAAATAGGATGAAGGGCAATTTAGTAATTTCAAGGAGCGATTTAAGTAATTTTGGGGCGATGTTTAGCAGTTCAGTTTTTTAATCGTAGAACAATTGAATTGCTTCAGCTTTTCTTTGAAGTACATCTAATCATAGATAGCCACTCTTTTGTTGTTGACTTGTTGAGTCGGTCTACTTTTCCTTGAGCAAGCAATGTAGACGAAAATTACCGGTGAAGGTACTGTTGAAAAAACATCTCAAAAAGTCGTTGGTCCATTTGACTTTTAATTTTTCCAAAAAACAGCCTTTAATGAACCATAGTTTTCATTCCAAAATGCCAAAAAAACAGCCTTTAATTAGAAATACAATATTAGGTGTTTCCCTAATAAAATCCTAAACCCAAATCGTAGCCCTGAATAAACAATTAATTATGTTGCTGTTGCTGTTGCTGTTGCTTTTGTTGTTGTTGTTGCAGAGATTAACTTGTACTTGAACGGTGAGATGACAGTGACGTAAGATTCTATCGTCACTTTCATGCTGAGTTATAATCCCCGGAATGACTTGTTTGGCATATTTATCTTTGTGGATCACGAAATTCTCGTTTACACCTTTGAATTCTTTTCTATTGCGTTTTTGTGTAGAAATTGCTGAAAAGAACCATATTTCATTTTGTTTCCATTATATCCATCATTCTTCTTTGTAAGTTCTGTTGTAAAATGATTGATGACGATCAATAAAATCAACTCAAACAAAGACAAATATATATAGGGAGAAAGCGAGAGACTGAAAATTCCTCCGAAATTTTATGTATTATTATTAACCTAGATCACTAACAAAAATGACCACAAACAATATCAACCGGGGTACTACTGCGGAACACGAACTCACGAAGGTTGCCTTTTCGTGAAAAAATCCACGTCACAATATGAAAAAAGCAAACCGGTCATAAAAGGACCAAAGTCCCAACACATGTACTCTCACGAGGTAAAGGTGTTGGCAGTGTAGAGTGTAGACTGTAGAGTAGAAGAGCGAAACGAGACGAGACGAGACGAGACGACTCCTCCAGTCCTCCCATTCCATTTCCCTTCTTCCCTTCTCCACTCTCCCTTCCTCTCCTCCCTCCATATAAATGGGACTCAAACCCCCTCCCCTTCCCCCAAACTCCCAACCATGCCGAACCCCACAATACAAACCCTCCTCCCCCTTCTCCTCCTCCTTTTCCTCCACTCCTCCAC
Organism: Triglochin maritima; assembly: GCA_963682175.1. NCBI lineage: Eukaryota > Viridiplantae > Streptophyta > Magnoliopsida > Alismatales > Juncaginaceae > Triglochin > Triglochin maritima. The sequence continues at coordinate 46,969,582 of OY821772.1, forward strand.
CCCCACCCCTCTCCCCGCCTTCTCTCTCCTCGACCCCTGCAACGCCACCGTCCTCACCTGGGGCTTCTCCGGGGAGGAGGCGTCGGTCGTGCTGGAGCTCGCGGGGGAGATGGGGGACTGGCTGACGGATCTCCGGAGGAAGATCCACGAGAACCCGGAGTTGGCGTACGAGGAGGTCGAGACGAGTCGGTTGATTCGGGAGGTGTTGGATGGGATCGGGATTGAGTATCGCTTCCCAGTCGCCGGGACTGGGGTTGTTGCCAGCGTCGGGAGTGGTGGCCCCCCCTTCGTCGCCCTCCGGGCCGACATGGACGCACTTCCAATCCAGGTTCGTGGCTGGATTTAGGTTTGTTCGTTTCGGGAACGGTGATTAAGGATCCGTTTAGATGTAACAAAAATCACGACGGTTTTTGGCTTGTCTCCCGATGATTTGACGTAAAGTGGAAAATCCGTTTTTTTGTCGTCACAAAAAAGTGAACCTAGGTTTATCAAATTTAGTTTAAGCCCCCTAATATCTCACCATTCATTAGCATAGTCGATTTTTTTCTTAATCTACATTACAATTTGAAATGAGTGTTAGATATTGTGGGGGTTTAATTTAGAAAAATTTAGCCCTAAGCTCACTTGAGAATTCCTGTATAAAAATATATCACCAGACAAAAATGTACCACCTAAAAAAACTAGAAAAACTTATTTTTTGAGATTTTTTGGAAAATGCAGTTGTTTGGATGTACTGGAGGGAAAAAAAACAATTTTTTTGAAAAAACATTGACGCGATTTTTGGTCTTCCGAACGTAGCCAGGTTGCCTTGAGGTTTACTTTGTTTCTGACGGTGATTTGTTTTTCTTTTTGCGAAGTAGTTACCGGAAAGATGTTAGTTCGTGGCTTTCAATGATTTTATTATTATTTTGGAAAGATTCTTCGCGGATGGACCCTGCGAAGCCCACGGCCCACCCTTGATACTATATTAGTTTGTGTTTACAAAGTCAAAACTGTTTTGGATCTTTTACGTCTCTGCCCTCTGGTTTTTTCTTCTTTCGAAAGGTTGGTTTTGCACATATTACTTTTTTTTGAAATTAGTATATGTGCATTAAAATTAAACACACTGTTGAGATTCGAACTGTTGATCGTGATACGTTTATATTTTTAACTGATGTTTGGAGCCGTGGAAGGAGAATTTTGACACAAGTGTTTGAGAATGGTGGATTTTTTTGGAAGTAGTTAATGAGAATGATAGGTATTATAAGGGTGCGTTTGGATGAGGCTCCCAAATGTTAGATTATTGTAGGAAGTCATCTTTTGGATGGGTGGCCCAGAAGCGGCTTATTCCTAGAAAAAATCGGACATATTTGGATGACGAGAAGCTCGGTGTATCTCCAGATGTATTGTGATAAAATCCCCAAAGTACTCTCCAATCATATGTTATGTGTGAAGTTGGAAAAGAAAAGGCAGTGCAGGAATGATCCAAACACCTGGAAGCCAGTGATGGGAGCTGGATCTCCCATCAATACAAAAATTGCATCGGGATGCGTACTGGGAGCTTAGATTTTGGGGCTCCCAAAAGTGCTTGGATGTGCTCCAACACTGTAGCAGCTTCTTGGGTGAGGAGAAGTTGAAATCCCTTGCATCCAAACGACCCCTTAGAGAGTTGTTGAATGTGGAGGTGTGGTTTTTAGGCATGACTTGAGTGGAAGCTTTGGGTATTCATGTTTCCTACAAAAATAAGATGGTGATGTTAGGTTTGTGATTTGTTTCCAGGATTTAGAGAGAAGTACGGAACTCCAATTCTCAAAAGTCTAGTTCTCAAAAATTGAGTTCTTACTGATGCATGCATGCAAATATATATGCATTATATGGAAGTGAAGGAAAATCATCTATGTCTATGTCATAACTCATAACAAGAAAACGTTTTAAGGGGAAAATAGAATAAAATTGGCTTCTTTTAATTTTGAAGTGGGAGTGAGGAATTGGATTTCCTTAAGGTTTTCCAGTGAGCTACAAACCAATTGCACCCCTTAGTAATCTGTGTTAAATCTCAGTCCAGTCTAATGGGTTTACCATGTGTTCACCCTTGGAGATGGATACAAGATATAATCTGTCAACCTCATACAGCTGTTGGAGATCCTAGGTTTTGTAGTGGATGTTTTAGATTCAACAAATTTTGTTTTTGTTATATGACCATGGAATTTTCCCCTCTCTTTAGGAGGCTGTAGAGTGGGAGCATAAGAGCAAGGTTCCAGGGAAAATGCATGCTTGCGGTCATGATGCTCATGTCACCATGTTGCTTGGTGCTGCTAAGATACTGAAAAACCGAGAACATTACCTCAAGGTTTGGCTAATCATCTTGCTTCTGTGTTGGGTCGTTTTCTTGCTCTGACATTTGGTTAGGATTATGTAGAGCATCATACGGAATTTCACAGTATAGGGTAGAAAACTTAAAATGCTCCATCCGGGAGTCTGTTTTAATGTTTAAAATTTTAATTGTCAACAACTACAAAATAACATAACAATTGATACAGATGGTATGTTCATTGTAATTTGTAAATAAATGTAAAATAAAATAAGCTAAGCAACTAATAAATGCCTTAATGATGAAAGACATGAATTTATCAACAAATTTCCGTGAAAATGATACTCTAGAGGGAAAACCACCAAGGACAAGCAATTGCCGACGGATACGGATTGCGGAGTGACAATGGACCACTCTAAGTCGACTTAAGGAAGTCTATGTTTCAGCCATGGCCTTCGGAGGAAGTGGTGATATAGTTACAAATATAGAGCCTACAAGTTGTTTCCCTTCACACAGACGCAACCACTTTCTGAATAGTGGTTGCAAGTAATGATCTTCAAATATCTTCAATAGCAGTAGTGATTTTCAAAAGACTTAAAACTTATGTCAATTCATTATGATAACAAAATGGATATTTGCTTCTACCAACTGATAAACATTGTTAAACTGTTCAGGGTACCGTGAAGCTAATCTTCCAACCAGCAGAGGAATCTGGGATGGGTGCTAAGAGAATGATCAAAGATGGTGCACTTGAAGACGTGGATGCCATTTTCACCACTCACGTTTCTCATCATCAAGCTACTTCAGTCATTGCCTCCAGGCCTGGACCTCTACTTGCAGGTTGTGGCTTTTTTAAAGCAGTAGTAACAGGAGAAGGCGATAACAGGAATGACCCCATATTGGCTGTATCTGCTGCAGTGATAAGTTTGCAAAATATAGTGTCTCGTGAGGCCGATCCTATGGATTCACAGGTGATGTTTAACGTCTTGCACGCTGATTGTTTCACCATTCTAGTTCTAACAAGTACCCACAGTGTTGATGTTTTTGTGTATTGCTATTTACTGAAATATATTTTTTCTAAAATGATGCTAGCTACTTTTCACATTATTGGCAGTGAAAATTGTAAGTTACTCTCGATGCATAATAACTTGCTTTTTATGGTGGGTTATTAATTATTTACACATGTAAAATGTGTTTCTTTTGGGGTGGGTGGGTGGGTATGAGGATTTATTTTATTTTATGGAATCTTGGTTGTATTCCTCTTTGTACATTCTTTCGTTTTTCTTTCCTTCTGATATTGAGATACTAGTTTCATTTCCATGGATTGGCAATACAATCCTCATCAATATCCTTATTCTGAAAAGATATCGACTCACAAAGTGGAAATATTTATGTGAGGAGAAGAATGCTGATGGAATAAGATTGAGTATCGACCATTCGTTCCAATAATTTTATCTTTTCATTGTCTTAAGAACAAAGCATTCAAGGAACTAAAATGTTGTAGTTGCATTTAGTATAGGTATCACATCTATTCGACATTCTCCCCTTTGGTCGGGAATTTCTTTTTTAGAGTACTCTTTTTTTTGGGTCAGGTATAGGTTTATCTAGTAAAATTGTCTGAAAAGAAATACCTTTTCCAGTTTATGTTTTGTACCTAATACAATTACAATGAATTTCACACATCTTAAAGCCTCTTGCTAGTGTGTAATTTTAGTTTATAGTTTATATAGCAAAAGGATTCTAATCATGTTCCTAGACAAGGAAGTCTTCTGTTTTCTTATTCCACTTCCCATGGTTCCCTCTCTTCACTTTCAGGTTATTTCTGTTACTATGATAAAAGCAGGCGATGATCTGGGACGAACTACAGAGCATGTCACCCTTAGTGGTACATTTAGAGCCTTTTCTAACTTAAGCTTTCACAGGCTTCGTGAAAGGATACAAGAGGTAGTCATCTATAATTGAATTTTTGGACAATTATGTCTTCTCCAAGTCGTGAATCTCGACTTACAGATCCATTATGCACATTTTTCACCTCATTTACTTTTCTTGGTTAGGTTATTGTTGAACAAGCTAGTGTATACCAATGCTCGGCCGTCGTTGATTTTTTTGAGAAAGAACAGCGGTTCTATCCTCCAACAAGCAATGACGATGTTCTGACTGAGCTTGTTAGAACTACTGTTATTGATCTTTATGGCCCAGAAAAATACAAAGTCGTCCTTCCAGTGATGGGTTCAGAAGACTTCTCTTTCTACTCCGAGCTCGTTCCTTCGGTCTTCTTCTACATAGGCATACGAAACGAATCCCTTGGTTCTGTTCATACACCCCATTCTCCATTATTCATGATAGATGAGGATGTTCTTCCCACTGGTGCTGCTGTTCATGCTTCCATAGCCGAGAGATATCTCAGAGATCATGGGAAGGCATCCTTCTGGTAGTATTTTCACTAGACGGTAATATTCATATATGACATCATTACACAAGTCGACAGTTTTTTCTCTCACTCACACTGCTCTCTGGACGAGCAGCCCCAACACGGCATTCCTTGAAATTGCTGAAATCCGGAGAATGATCTCAACCTCCCGTTGATTTTGATTCGTATTTCATAGTTTTTTGTCTTTCAGGTTGGTTTCTTTGTACAGCTGGAGCGTATTCATTGTTGGTTCTTGTGTTTATTTTTTGTCCTATTGTTGGCTTGTTGCTTATTCGGCTAATCTTAGATCAAGATGTGTTCATCACTTCTATCTTCATGTTGTACGTACTAGTTGAAACATCAACGCGAAACTCATCTAATCTCCTAGAAGATGGATCATTGATAATTGATAAATGATCCTTGATCCTAATTGTGTGATGGAAATACATCAGACGATAAAATCTTGGAATTTAAAAAAAGAGGTGGGAATTGGGTAGGGCTGTCAATTTTACACGAAACACGATAACACGACACGAAAACGACACGAAGTTAGCGGATATGGATTGAGAATTTGAACACGATTAATAAATGGGTTGGATACGGCAACACGATTATTAAATGGGTTGGATATGGATTTCTGCTGCAAAAACGATTAACACGATTAAGACACGATAAAACACGATAAGTAATTGGGTAATTAGGCATACGATTACGAATACGACACGATTAATACACGACTAATACCGACAAATCTATAAGTAATATATAAGTTATAAATTATAATAAACAAATTCTAATAACTGAATGTCATATTTATAATTTTACCAATTATATATATAATTGCTTTGAAACTTTGAAGTTTGAACTCTGAACTCTGAACGAGTGGATAATTGTGTGTTAAACGTGTGTTAAATGGTGTAAACGATAGCAGTGTTAAACGTGTACAGGAAGTAACCCGTTTAATAATCGGGTATAAACGGGTTGGATATGGCAACACGATTATAAATGGGTTGGATACGGCAAAAATTTAGCAACACGATTATTAAATGGGTCGGATACGGCGCAACACCTAGAGCTTATATATAGGAGTTGACACGACACGATTAGCACACGACACGACACGATTGACAGCCCTAGAATTGGGTGTTGTGCACTCGGAACGAGGGGAGAAAGTCATGTGAATTCATACCCACTTTTCGTTGGATTATGTGTTATATACAAAAAATTATTTTACTTTCTCAACTTTTGACGTCAGAAAACAACGAAACGAAATTATCATATGTGAATTCATACCCATCATTTCTTAACGATCCACCTGAATGTTCTTGGTGGTCAATCGAATACATTTCGGTTCACCGAAATTCAAACCAACCTGAAAATATTTGTTCAAGTATGCATAAACAATAGAATTCAGTTTAAAGGGAAATATTTTCACTGTATTTTGTTTCATTTACTTTTCGTTTGATTTCGAAAATCATTTTCAAGATCTTTTCACATCACTAATACCTTTTTAATGAAATCTCGAACTGGAGATTGATTTGAAATATCACAAATACCCAATAAGTGTTAGGCGAATTATCGAACACGAACAAAAACTGATAACCCTAAAAAATAAGATTTGAATAAATTATCCTATATATTTTCCATTATAAACAACTAAAAAATAAGATTTGAAAGGTAATGTGTCCAACTTTATTGTAGAGTATTGCACATAACTTGTGTTAAACAATGTAAGACTATTTGCTCAACTCTTAACATAAGCTAGCTTATGTGTGCCTGGCAAACAAATCTTCTTTATGCAAATACGAGAATCCATAGCATCAAAAAGTATTCAAAGAGTTAGCAATACTATTACTGTTACAAAACCTAAAAGTAAGCCAATTAGGTGTATTCAGCTTGCTAGTTTCTACCATACCAATTCACATTACCAAATAAAGAAGAAAATGAGCATAAACTTAAAGAGAAGTATCTGCTCAGACAAATGGTAAAAGAGAAACCTCGTTCAATTTTTATTTATTTTGATGAATAGCTTATGTAGGCCAATGATTCCTGAACTTATTAGCAAATGTATTAGCACATTTCATAATTGTATAAAATTTAAAATTTATGCATACACTTGTAAGAGAATCTGAGATACATTCTCTATTACAATGTTGATGTCCTATGTTGGTCAAATGATATGAAAAAACACAGAAAAACATTCGAACTCCTCTGATGATCTAAGCATATGAAATAACACTAAAATAAATTTCGATGTTACAACAGAAGATCACCAACCGTTTCGGAAGCAGAGGTAGGTGGCATAAATAGGGTGAGACCTCCATCTATACACAAACGATTGCGGTAGAATGTTGCTGGTGTTGGAGCAAGGTATCTACAAAATAGAATATTTTGCAAAAAAGACACCAAGATATTTTTGCTTGGAAATGCAGAAAAATGGCGTACCCAGGAATAAATGACGATGTGATAATAGCATTAATAAGATCTTCCCTAGAATCAAAGTTATCTACTAGTAAACCCTTTGGACGCCACAGAAGTTGGGTAACAGCAACTGCAGGAACGAAAAAGGCATTCTCTTGAGATCAGCATTCAAGAAATATATATTTTAGCAACTCAAATAATCTCTATCAATTACCTTCCAAGGGTTGTATTTAGCATTAGAATTTAGATTATGAATCTAGAGATCATAATAAACATTTCCGGGAAACTACATAAGAATAACTCAAAGTCTCAACTCCTTCGCAGGTTTGGCATAAAGTGAATCCTAGTAGCTTGTTTTAATGATGAAGTTTATGTTTCAAATATTCTTATGTTATAATAGTCAAATATTAAACCTTTGTTATTTTCCAACTCTTTTTGACAATTATAGTTGTAATAAGTAATCCGATTATGCATAAAGAGATTTTTCCAGGCTGTTGCTAGTGTAAGAAAAAATGTTGTGTTCCCCAAAATGCAACAGACACATCATGCATACACTTTGACTACAATTAATTTGGAAGTTGTCTTTCCGTACTCAAGAAATTGGGATGAAGACATCGCTTTAGCAAACCTAGCATGACAGAAAAGGATTTCCAACAAACAACATCAATAAAAGCTAACCAAAGAAAGCTACCTTACGGGTTGACCAGTTCCCTTGGATCTTTCTGAGCCTTAACGACATTACCTTAAAAATAGCATCTTGCAAGACACGTGAAGGTCAAGTAGACAAGAAACCAGGAAAAAAATCCAATAATTTATGCATCCAATTATAAGCAGGAATACTTAATTTATTGCTTATTACTTTAAAACGTTGGTTTTGACTCAAACTCCTTCATTCGATGTTTGAAAGGTGCAATTAACAGCCAAAGGGCCGGTGCTAGTTATAACCTGACTGTTCAAGCAAGAAGAATAAGACAACTTAACAGAAGGATATTACTATATTAAGTTTTTATCAAGTTCTACATTTTTGCTAGAATAATAACCTCTTGCAGATGCAACCATGCATCCTAAGGCCACATCGAAATGGAAGAAAAGAGCAAATTATGCTCACCACGAATCCTGCCACTACATCTGACATGAACATCTTCTGGCAAGAAATCTTCAAGAATCTTTCTTAGAACTGCCTGCAGTTCCGACAAGGACAATGAGTTAGTTCTGCTATTTAAAACAGTGGTTAGCTTGCAGTTGGAAAATTGAATTTTATATAATGAAAGATGCAGGTCGGCCCTAACTTGAAACCATATGTAGAGTTTCATTATCATAAAAAAGGGTGTTAGTGGCACTTACAAGTGTTTCCTGTTGTTACTAGCGTATTTGTACTCTATCAGTCTATCGACTATTCATAGTGTTGGACCGTTGATATGCCAAGCAGCTTGATGCAATATTTAGTGCTTCATGTATAAGTATGTCTAGGGGGGCAATAGTCCAATAATTCAACATTACCTATAAAAAATACTTGTGAAATGCAGCAGCTCTTCTATGAAGATGTTAAAAATAAAACAATGATACCAATATAAACTCATTAACATCTACAAACATAAAAATAATACCATCCGGAAAGTAGTAGTTATAGTACTAAATATAAAAAGGTGTTTGTATACATACCCCAAGCCGAAATGCAGTTCCGTTGATTCGGCAATCTTCAGCTAGTTGTTTAGTGACATTATGAGCTTCTTCCATGCTACGTCCTGAAGCAATAAGCGCACAAACTATTGCACCTGCTGATGAACCTGCCAGTGGTGTTGTCTCCTGAATTAATAAGGGTTCCAAAAAATTAATAAATGACAATTCCTGTGAGGATATGATAAAAAGATGCAACAACATTTTTCGATATATACTTCTAAATTCAAACCATTGTCAATTATTTATCCTTGGTTGAAGAAAAGACATACAAAATTACGACATACGCGGAAGGAAACAGACTTTACAGTTAAATATTTTCTTCTTGTTTTATTTGTGTAATTGTAATTTTTTTATATCTGGGGTCGTTTTGAAAAAACTGATGTTGATATCTATAAAGCATAAAACAAATGCAACTTGAATCTAATAGACACAAAAGAAGTCAGTGTTTTTTCACCATGTCAATTTGAGAAATATATTGGTTTCTTCATCTCACCTTTTCGGCTATAATTCCCTCCATTGTAAATTAATTCTATTTAAACTTTTGCTTTAGGTGTCCTCCAGGTACCAGGACTGAATGTTTCACTGTTTCATACGAAATTATATTTTTTTATAGGTAAAATTAAAATGAAAAGGAGAAATACACTTCTGGGTAATTGGTTTGTATGGAAACTTAAATATCTTGGAATTGAAGTTCCATGACATGCAAGAATTGTGTCTTATACGAGTTAACTCTAACTTCCACTCCACAACCAAGGCAAATCAAATTCTTATGTCATTATATTTATAATACAAAGATAGAACACTTTATTGCTTGTGAAACCCCATCGAAAAAATCTACATGATACAAATGCCATTTACTAGCAATATTCTTATAGGAAAAAAAAATTTATCTTAAAATAACACCTATTAATTCTCCTGCATGAATTCACTGCAAACAATAATAACACAAAAAACAGTAACAGAAGCTCGATCTTGCCTTGATATAACCTTTCTCCATGAGGCACTCCGCGACGCCGTAATGGTAGGGAATGAGAAGCCCCGCAGCAGAGAAGCTGAAACCAGGACTAGTAACAACCCTCCTCTCCCTCTCCGCCTCAACGTCCTCCGGTCTCTGCTCCCATATCACACCTCGATCGGCCGGGACCGCCACGTCCGGGTCGGCCGAACCGCGGACGAAGCGAGCGGCGAGGCCGATGAAGAGCTCTCCGGTGGAGACGGCGAGGGACTTACTCTCTGGGGGAGAGGAAGGAGGCGGTAGCTGGGTTTGGGTTTGGTCGTCGGATTGGGTGGATTTGGAGAGGAAGGTTTGGGGGACGCGGCGGTGGAGGAGGAGATTAGGGTTTCGGAGGTTTGGGCGGAGGCGGAACATTGGGGCGGAGGTGGGAGGTGAGTGGGGGGAGGGATGTGAGCATGGTGGAGAGAAAGGAAGAGGAGAGGACACTTGGCGCGCGCAGAGGAAGGGGGTGGTGGTTCTTCTGCTTTTGTCGTTTTGGGTGGCTTTGGTCGATTTTAGGTGGAGTAATTGCGTGCAAAACTTGATATTAGAGCACCAAAAACTATAATCATTTTCATATGTTCTGGTTATTGAGACGGGTGAAAGTGATTCGAATTCGTTTGGTAAGATATATCAATATAATCATTAAATATATAATTTATTTAAATGTGGTAACGAATATGACAATGATAGAGATAGTAGTGTATAAAATAATATTTGGTTCATATTTGTATTTGAATTCTTAATTTCAATTTTTTTTATAAATTTATAAGTTAAAACATAATATCTGATACACATTTGTATCTGATTGTTATTGACAATCGGTTAATTCCGAATATTGTTATGTATTATAAATATATAAAAATAATCATATTTGTATCCGAATTTGTTACATAAATATTATACAAATACAGCAAAGACGATCATATATGGACCGTTTATAGCCATAACCCATAGTAGTTATTGGCATGTGACTGAAAATTATCATTTTTATTAGCTATTTTGGACAAAACATATATCACCGTCACGGTCACATAGAAGACTTGTATATAATTGTTATTAGTAACAACAAACCCGAAAGTCACCAGGGAAACTCTATATCCGAAACAATTCCTGCCTAACATTTCCGTCGTGATACGTTAATTGTGTAGTTCCACCTCTACTTCGTCATTCTTAACCGTGTCTCATAAGTCGCTTAAGACTCGTAAGTCGTAACGAGAGATGTCGCAGCTTCTCTCATAAATCTTAACCGCATGGGCTGCTCTAACTGTAAGTTCGGAAGACAGATAAAGTGTAGTACTACTAGTATACGTAAACAATAAAAGTTTATTATCTGTGCTAATTAATAATCCTATATATTTGTGTACTGTAATTTAATTTGCTTTGAAAGATGGTACGACTAAAAGGAAGAGAAATGAAATCAGAAATAGAATGACGGTCATTGGTGACTATCACGCCAGAAGCAAGGATCCACGCTGAATATTGCTGAAGCCAATTCAGCGTGTTATATTAAGTCTCAACTTTATTAAATTAATAATATTATGATGTTAAAATTAATTAACAGATATTTATGTTAAGTGTGTAGTTACACCATGATGGATGATTACTTCCTCTACTTAGCAATTGGAGATTCCTATTCGTTGAATAGAATCATAGAGCAAAACATGTGTCATTTGTCTTCTCTTTAATATCATTGTGGAAATCATTTGTTGAATATCCTATAATGTGCAATTAGGATTTTGTTATGCACTAATCATGAAGCAAATAAAACTAACATTTGGTATCAAGAGCATGGTTTAAGAACTTATGATTTCCCAATCATCGTATTAACGAGATAGTTTATGGCTTCCGCTGAATTTACGAATCTTTCGTGTTATTATGCCGACCATTTTGATCGTAAAGCATAGATCTTTGGATTTTGAGGAACTTAACTATTCACGCATTTTTGATCATGTGTGTATTGTTGTTTTCTTAAGAGCATCATTAACCCCAACTCAAAATCCCCCCTCCAATCCAGTCTCTCTCTCCGTCATGTCAGCAAAAAATACTATGCAACATACCCCCAACCCAACCCATTTTTCACTTCTTAACTCAACCTCACTTCCAACTCTCTCTCTCATCCACATCATTTTTATTACCTCATTTTCTATTCTATCACAAAAATACACAAACTATTAAATAAATTATTTCTACAATAACTTAATTTAATTAAATTACGTTAATTGCCAAATAATTTCGAAACTTTAGATTTAATAATGGTCACTCCAACGGGTCGGTCGGGGGTCTCGCTACCGATTTATTAGTAATTTTCTACCGATTTTTTGGGTTACTAATGCGTTTTTGGGTGAACCTCGGTAAATTCATGTGTTCTATTTTGCTAGGTAATTTTTTAATTATATACATTTACAATTATGTTACTAATTTTGATTACTTACATTTATTTTAACTAATTTTGATTAATTATTTACATTTATTTTACTAATTTTCATTAATTATTTATGTTTATTTTAATTTTCAGAAATTATTTCTAATTATATAAAAACATATACATATCAATTAAATATCATTTAACAAATAAAAAAACTATTTTTTCACCTTTATTTTAAAAAAACAAAAAAATTGGGCCAATCCATGTCACGACCCGACCTGGGCCTCCCCTGTTAAAGGGCCTGGGGTCGGATCGACCCCCAACCCGACCCCAAAAGACCATCCGTTAAGGATGGTCTAAGACACATGTTTGCAAAATATAGTTGATGTCTTTTACCATTTAATATATAAGATTAAAAATCAGGTTAACTAGATCTGTTGAGATCTAAGACGTATTACAGGTTCACATACGTAGTGACACATGTTTAAGTTGGTCCATGTTCATTTCTTTTCGGTCACATGTTGTACTTAACAATGAACGGTTACTGTTCATGTTGTTGTTTGAAAGCACGTCTTCACTTTCATATTTTATGTTCAATGCAATGTAAATTAGTATACGTGCATATCATGGATATGATTTATAATATGTATCATGTGAATTAATTACAACTTATTATCATGACTATTCAAATGTTGATTGTTTATTATGTAATCACAATTAATTAACCTTGCTTACTTACGTTACGTACATAGAATAGTTGAACTATTCATATGATATCTATATTATGTATAAATCGTAGTCGCCAAAGTGACCGATTTAAAATGTTTCTCATAGATGTCAAATTAAGTTAGATTCTATTATTCATGGTTACGTGATGCTATAATGAAATGACTTAATGATTTATCATGAATAATTGAAGTTCATAGATTACAAAATATTTAAGGTCACCCAACGGTGGATCAACCTATTTGTAATCATGAATATTATTGTGGTTAATTAATATGTCGCTTTGGATGTATTTAATATATCCAAAGATAACAAACATGTCTTATTGAAACATATTTAATTTCCAATTATGTAAAATTTAATTAAGCATCAATTATGGTTCATTGTTATATATTGTTATATCACCCAAATGTGATTTTGAATATATATTTAATTTAATATTTTTTATAGCTATATAAGTCTGAATTACGTGATTAAGTTATGTCTCAAAGCATTAATGTAGGAGCATTTTATTTAATTTGCAGCAACACTTAATGTTTCACGTCATTTGTAAGTTTCGTCTATTACAAAGTTTATTGGGCTTAATTATAATGAATGGAGTGAAGAAGTCAAGTTCCATTTTGGTGTTCTTGATCTTGACTTAGCACTCATGATTGATAAGCCTGTTGCTCTTACCGAGACAAGCAACGATGAAGATTTTTTTTTCATAAGAGTTGAGAAAGATCTAATAGACTGAGCTTAATGCTTATGCGAATGACAATGACAAATAACATTAAAACTACTAATCCTGAAACTAATGATGCTAAGGAATTTATGAAGCATGTGAAAGATACTGCTCAATCTGAATCTGTTGATAAGTCGCGTGCTGGTAAATTAATGAGTATGTTAACCACCATGAAGTTTGATGGTTCGCGTACTATGCATCAACATGTGACAGAAATGTCAAACACAACAGCAAGATTAAGAACCATGTATGAAAGTTGATGATAGTTTCCTTGTACAGTTTATCATAAATTCTTTGCCTCAGGAGTGCGGTCAATTCCAAATAAATTATAACACAATGAAGGATAAATGGAATGTGACTGAACTTCAAAGTATGTGATGAGAATTAAATTTATACCGCAAGTGCACGGCGTCAATGGAGACGTGGCAAATACGGGTCGAACACAAGGAGGGAGAGATTTGTTATTAGTGTGATTTCGATTGGGGGAAAGAAGGAGAGTAGAATAAATTTGGTTTTGAGATTTTTGGGTTTTAATTATTTAAAGCAAGAAACATGCAAGATTAAAAATAAAACAAGAATAAAGATGGTGAATTCCGTTGGGTGGAGGTTTAGATTTAAGGTTTAGATTAGAGAATTCCGAAACTTATAATAAATCATGTTAGTTATGAAGCATTACATGATAAATGATTTAACACAAACTCAAGTAATCAAAATATAGTAACACAAAATTAAAATAATAACTTTTATTCGTCTTCTCTTCACCCTAAATCCGTCACCTCCACCCTTTGGAAAGAGTTAGAAACTCATGGAGGGAGGAAGAATGGATCCTTGAGGCATTACAAAAGAAAACTAAAAACAAGAAATAAAAGACAGAATTTTATTACTAAAAAGAAGAATACAAAACTAAGACTAAAAATAAAAACTAAGGTTAAGGACCAAGGACCCTTCTAACATCGTTCTCGGGGCTATTTATAGTTGTTACAAGAGACCTAAGTATAGAGTTATAGGTTGTGCAACAGGTGGGTCCACTACGTTCTCACCCATTGGATCCGGGTGAGGTGGTGCAGCAGATGGATTGGGGCTAAGTTCCAGACTGGAATCTAGATGAACTCGTGAGAGTCGATTACTCAAGTCCCGAATCCAAATCTGAGTGCACCGGGTTGAATCAATTTTTGAATTCAAATTCGAAATTTAAATTCCAAATTTAACTTCAAGAATTAATTACAATATTTTTATTTTCGTTTTTTTTATATTTTTTTTATTTTTTTTAATGGAAACAAACAATAGAATAGGGACAGATGAGAAATGAATCCTAATCTAGAGAATTTAGGTGAGAAGAGAAATAAGACTCAGCTGAGAAAGGAAACCTAACTCTAAAGATAGAAAGATGGTTGGTCAGAAAATTCCTAAGAAAGCACGGTTCAAACAATCCTAGACCTAGTGTCGCTTAGATCTAGTCGACTCCTAACTGGTTGAGTCGAATTGATTCGCTTGATTCACCTCCCTCACTAATCAAACCAACTTGGCCACGCCGTGTATAGCTAGTGGGGGCGCTTCCGACAGAGTCGGTGCCAATTAGACAACCACTTCGCTTGGAAAACTTTCGTCAACACAAAAACACTTTCTAGACACCAAATTAAATTCAATCGGCTTCAGGTCATAGCAAGTCAAACCAATTCTTCTCCTTAAATGAGTCTGAGTCCTTAGGGGTCAATGTCTAGTTGATTTTAATTTAAGGCTTGGGTGACACTTTAGGATTGTGATTTGTGGGCCATGGAAGGGTGATGAAATCCCCACCGTATCTTTGCCTGCGGAGTTGCCCTTAAGATAGTTTAACTTAGATCTAGCAAAGATAGTCAAACAATGGTCTTTAGAGGGGGGCAATTGCAAGGTTATATGCAACTAGATTATATGCTTAAATGCAATCGATGAAAACCACGATACGTACCTTGACTCCAGCACTCTTCAACAGAAATTGATTTGCAAGAATTTAGCAAGAATAATGCATACAAAACACTAGATGATGCATGCACTAAGGCCTTTCTAATTTTGCCAATTTTAGGTCAGAGTTGTGTTATTGCCAATTATGGAATTTTTGCCCTAACACGTGCAATTCTAATAAAAGGAAATTTTCTGAAAATAGAAATTACGAGGAAAAGAGGCAACAAAGGTTACCTATGCAATGCTCAGTCGGGTTCACCGCCCGCTCTCGAAATTTCAGTAGCTTCACGCGTCCACCCAGAGATGAGTCGCGTCCCAGAAAAAGTTGAAGCCCAAAAGCTCCAAGTGTGCGGCGGATTCGCCACAAGTTACTCTTCAGGTGCGGCGATTTCGCCGCTCGTTTAGCTCCAAATGTTCTCGGATTTCTCCGCGCACTCTGTTGTCTCCTGAAACACAAATCCAAATACTTAGATCGCGCACAAGATAAACAGGATAAAATCGAAATAAAAAAAAACAAAATCTGCGTCGCCTCCCCGGCAACAGCGCCAAAAACTTGGAGGCGCGGATCGACTAGGGGGCGATGTTTCCGCCGCACAATGCATGTAATATGCGGTAATTTCGCCGCACAATCTCCTCTGATTTAATCCGGATTTTTGCTGTGTTTTTGGTATGATTTGATCCTCCTTTGCGCGTCTGGATTGATTCTTTCCATTCTTTTGAGCTCCGGATTAATTCCTTCATATATTTGGAGATCCACATTGATTTTTCTTTAGATTTTCTCCAAGATAATAAAAGCTACTCGTGATTTGCAATTAGGTCCTTGTCTTTTTGCAATTAAGTCCCCGGCTACTTTTGTGCTCAAGTCCTTGTTCTTTTTGTAATTAGGTCTTGAATGCTTTTATGCTTGGATACATTTCCATTTGAAACCCGATAATCTTGAGCTTGGTCTTTATGATAGAAATGAGTCTTTTGCACACGTTTATGCTCGGGATGTGGGTAAATTGCATTCAGGTCCCTGTATTCTGTAAATAAGACTAAACACATACCTTAGTAGCATTTATTGATGTAAAAGTAATCTAAATGAAAGACATATGATGCAATGTATGCAATGCATCAGTATGCTTATTCAAGAAGAGGTAATGCTTAAGAAACAAGGAATTCACTCTATCAATCTCGTAGGTCATTCAGGAGTTAAAAGGAAACCAGGAAAGAAGTATGGAAATGGCAATAAAGGACCGTTAAAGATCCACGAGTCATCTGCTCAAATCCACAAGAAGGAACAAAAATGTGATAAGTGTCATTTCTGCCACAAACCTGGACACTATCAGAAAGATTGCCATAAACGTAAGGCATAGTTTGAAAGTAAAGGTAAACATAATGTTTTTGTATGTTTCGAATCATATTTGGCAGAAGTTCCTTATAATACTTGATGAATTGATTCTAGTTGTACCACTCATGTTTCTAATACGATGCAGGGATTCGTTACGATCCAAACCACAAACCCAAATGAGAACTTTGTTCTTATGGGGAACCGTGTCAAAACACCAGTTGAAAGGATTGAGACTTACCGTTTACTTTTAGATACAAAACACCATTTAGATCTTTATCAGACTCTTTATGTTCCATCTCTTTCTCGTAATCTAGTTTCTTTGTCTAAACTTGATATAGTTGATTATTGTTCTAAGTTTGGGAATGGAAGTTTCAGTTCGTTTAAGAAAAAACTTCTTGTTGGTTCTGGTGTCCGTTGTGATGGTTTATACAAGTTAAATCTTGATAATTTGTTTGATGAAACCTTATTGACCTTGCATCATAATGTTGGTATGAAACGTGATTTAGTGGATGAAAGTTCAGCTTACTTGTGGCATAAACGATTGGGTCATGTATCCAAAGAAAGAAGGCAAAGATTAGTAAAGAATGAAATCCTTCATAATTTGGATTTTACTGATCTTAATGTATGTGTGGATTGTATTAAAGGAAAGTTCACAAAACACACAATTAAGAAATTAGCCACAAGAAGCACACAACTCGAAATTGTACATACCGATATATGTAGACCTTTTGATGTTCCATCCTTTAGTGGGGAAAAATATTTTATCAATTTTATTGATGATTTTTCACGTTATGGTTATGTCTACTTGTTGTATGAAAAATCTCAAACAACAAATACTTTAGAGGTGTTTGTTAATGAGGTTGAAAAACAACTAGACGAAAAGGTAAAAATAATTAGATCTGACAGAGGTGTTGAATACTATGGAAAGTATGACGAAAGTGGACAATGTCCTGGTCCATTTGCAAAAAAATTTGAAGGACGTGGTATTTGTGCTCAATACACAATGTCAGGCACACCACAACAGAATGGTGTTGCAGAAAGGCGTAATCGTACTTTAATGAACATGGTTAGAAGTATGTTAAATAATTGCTCATTGCATTTATCATTGTGGATGCATTACTTAAAAACCACTATGTATTTGTTAAACATGATTCCTAGTAAGACAGTTCCAAAGACTCCTTTTGAACTGTGGACAGTAAGGAAACCTAGTTTAAGACACCTACATGTTTGGGGTTGTCTGGCGGAAGTAAGAATTTATAATCCACGTGAAAAGAAACTGGATTCAAGAACGACCAGCAGTTTCTTTATTAGTTATCCAAAAAAATCTAAAGGCTTTAGATTTTATTGTCCTAACCATATTACGAGAATTGTTGAAACTGGAAATGCTAAATTCATTGAAAATGACGAGATTAGTGAGAGTAAAGAACCACGTAAAGTGGAAATTCAAGAAGTAAGGGTGCAAGTTTCTTTACCCATTACTTCTTCTAATGTTGTTGTTCCTACAATTATAGAGCAATTTGACAATGTAAAAGAACAACAAATGAATGACCAAACACCTCACAATGAAGTCGTCAACAATGAAACTTTAGTAAATGAACCACATGAAGTGGCATTAAGAAGGTCTGAAAGACCAAGGAAACCTGTTATTTCTGATGATCATGTGGTTTATTTTCAAGAGTCTGAACTTGACATTGGAACTAATGAAGATCCAGTTTCATTTTCACAAGTCATGGAAAGTACTAATTCTATTAAGTGGTTGGATGTCATGAAAGAAGAATTGAAATCAATGTATCACAATAAATTCTGGAATCTTGTAGAATTGTCTGAAGGTTCTAAAAGAGTTGGGTGTAAGTGAGTCTTTAAGACTAAACTCGATTCTAATGGCAATATCAAAAGACACAATGCTAGACTTGTTGCCAAAGGTTTCACTCAGAAAGCGGTATTGACTACAAAGAGTCATTTTCTCCTGTATCTAAAAATGTCTCTCTTAGAATTATTATGGCATTGGTAGCTCATTATGATTTAGAGTTACATCAAATGAATGTGAAAACTGTATTTCTCAATGAAAATTTAGATGAAGAAGTATACATGAAATAACCTGAGGGTTTTGTAATTGAAGGAAAGGAACACATGGTGTGTAAACTTAAGAAATCAATATACGGACTTAAGCAAGCTTCCCATCAATGGTATCTCAAGTTTAATGATACCATTAGATTTAATGAAAACGTCGTTGATCGATGTATATATTTGAAGGTCAGTGGGAGAAAATTTATATTTCTGATTTTGTATGTTGATGATCTCTTGCTAGTTACTAATGATCTTGGTTTATTACATGAAACCAAGAAATTTCTCTCTAACAACTTTGAAATGAAAGATATGAGTGAGGCATCATATGTGATAGGAACATAAATATTCCGTGATAGATCACAATGATTGTTAGGGTTGTCTAAGAAAGCATATATTAACAAAGTTTTAAAGAGATTTAAGATGGAAAATTGTTCAGCATGTGTTGTTCCAATTCAGAAAGGGGATAAATTTAATCTTAAGCAATGTCCAAAGAATGAATTGGAACATAAACAAATGGAGAATATTCCTTATGCATCCATTGTTGGAAGTTTGATGTATGATCAGACTTGTACTCGACTAGACATCAGTTTTGTTGTTGGTATGCTGGGTAGATATCAAAGCAATTCTGGAATAGATCATTGGAGAGCTGCAAAGAAAGTATTAAGATACTTGCAAGGAACGAATGATCACATGCTCACTTATAGGTGGTCTGATCACCTCGAGGTGATTGGATATTCAGATTCAAACTTTGCAGGATGTGTAGATACTAGAAAATCTACATTTGGATATTTGTTTCTTTTAGCTGAAGGGGAAATATCTTGGAAGTGTGCGAAACAGTCTGTCATTGCTGCGTCCACTATGGAGGCTGAGTTTGTAGCATGCTTTGAGGCTACCGTTCATGGTTTATGGTTGCGGAATTATATTTTAGGACTTAAATTGTCGACTCTATTGTCAAGCCGTTGAAAATTTATTGTGATAATGTCACAACTGTCTTCTTTGCTAAGAACGACAAGTATTCAAAATGTGCTAAGCACATGGAATTGAAATACTATGTCGTTAAAGAAGAAGTTCAGAAACAAAGAGTGTCAATTGAACACATAAGCACCAATTTAATGATTGTGGATCCGTTGACTAAAGGTTTGCCACCAAAAACATTTAGGGAACATGTGGAACGGATGGCATTATTGAAAACAATTATTGATGATGCATATTAATGTAATATGAATGTTATGTTGTTGACCTCTTGAATTCACTTATGAATTGTTTCTGAAATTATATTTTCTTGTTTCATTATCATAGTACATGTACGTCAATGATTTATATGATTAAACAGGAAATGTCTTTTATAAAGACATTATGTTAGACCATTATGATATCTATCATTAATGATCATACTAAATATGAAATCTATATTGTGATACATGGAAGGGAATGTGTCAGAATCTATGACGTACAACCGTCATGATCCTTATAGGTTTTCATACTTAGTAGTGACTAATGTTTTAATTGATATAAGGAAGATTTTAGCTTAAATTTTGCGCATTATGTTTTCTTATTAAATACTTGAAGTTGAATTACGTTACATGGACTAAGTGGGAGAATGTTAGATATTTTCTTGTAACCCATGTATTAAGTCTCAACTTTATTAAATTAATAATATTATGATGCTAAAATTAATTGATTAATTAAGAGAGATTTATGTTAAGTGGGTAGTTACACAATGATGGGTGGTTACTCCCTCTACTTCTATATAAGGATTGATCATCCATCTTCCAAAGACACAAGTTAGTTTTTCCCATCAAAACTTCTATCAAACAAAAGTGTACGAGGGTTGAGAGAGAGAAATCGATTCTTAACAATTGGAGATTCTTATTCGTTGAATAGAATCATGGAACAAGATATGCGTCATTTGTCTTCTCTTCAATATCAGTGTGGAAATCATTTGTTAAAGATCCTATGCGATTAGGATTTTGTTGTGCACTGATCATAAAGCAAATAAAACTAACACACCAAACTGTGACAAACTCTAATGGTAAATCGGTAATTACCCTTACTCAGAACAGAAGTGCTCCCAGCGCTTAAAGCCGAGCTGACAACAGCACAAAAGACATAAGCTGTTTACTGTTGAACATAGGTATAACCGTATGAGTACCTCCGTGCATTTTATTACTACATGTTAGAGCACCTTCAAAACTTCACTTCTGTCTTTGCGAATTATTTAGTGCATACCACAGGAATACTATGACACGTAAACCATCTTTTCAGGAAGGGAAAAAAATTAAATCTTAACATGCTGTTCTTCCCACAGGAATAATGTGATTTAACAGCAAAGTGTTCAAGAGTTCTCTGATACATGAGCCAGGCTTATTCTGGATTCCTGAAAGCATAGGATTATAGGAAGAAGAAGGATATATCTTCAGGCAGACAAAATCTAGCTGGATATTGTAACGTCCAAGCTGCAACGCTGCACGTGCAACCATATAAGTCAGAAGGTATCACATCACCAAGCATGCCATACAAGACTTCCTGAAGGGTTATATTTCAGCAATTTGATGGCAACAGAACGTAGAGCACCACCCATCGATGGTCTAGTACACACGCAATCACTTGCAAGTTCAATTCTAAACAATGAAGTTAAAGGCTTCTAAGGTAACCTCAAACCCTACGTTGTATCTAACTACAACTACATCAAAGACATGCGCTATAAGTGATCATCAAGTTATGACTAAAATAAATGTCACCTTTTAACGCCAAGAATTCCTTCTCTCATTGTTTTCTCTCCTAGTGTTCCCTCAAGAATTCATAAATACCATTGATGATTCGGAATTTAGAGGAAAAATGAATAAGCTGTCCTTTTTTTTTATCGGTAAAAGTAACTATATTAACAAAGAAGGTAAACTGTACAAAAGAAGGAGATGAGTGCGCCCCAAAAAGGCACAACCACCCCTGGAGCAAAGCCAACAAAAACAAAGCCAAGAATAAGCTGACATCTTCAAACACAGTGAAGTCTTAATCAACCAAGTGATCAAACTTGGCTTAGGAGTTATGACGACTAGCTACAGCTTTAGAGTACGTGTTATGTTAAAATAACGGTTCACCAGATTTAATGGATCAGATTATATCTCATCACCTCCATATCAAATCCGACAAATCACGCTTATAAGGCAATGCTACAACGGCTACATGCAAGAATAAGAAAGAGCAACGGCTATCCACAAAGATAGGAATCAGGATCCCCGAATAATCTATTTTCCTTTCTCGTTACTGTTCACTATATATGTATTCTCAAACATGTAATCAAACACAATATAATCAAATAAACACAAAATTCGTCCTCCTCATGAGCTTCAATCTTAATATTGGTGTCTAGGAGTAATAGCATTGTAGGAGACATAATCCTGAATAGGGTAAACGACATTATAAGTAACAAAATCCTGAAGACGAGACGGGATACGAGTTGGTCTTGTGGACCTTCTCGTAGGGGCTCCTTCCTGTGGTTCTTGTGAACCAAACATGAAGTATTTCCTAGGCATCGAAATTGCATACTCAAAAAAGGGTCTATTTTTATCTCAACGAAAATACGTACTTGATTTGCTTCGTGAAACCGGAAAATTAGGAGTCAAACCGGCAGACACACCTATTGAAACCAACCAAAAAACTAATCCTACAGATGGAGAACCACTAGAAGATATAAGGCAATATCAACGACTCGTAGGAAAACTCATTTACCTAACAGTCACAAGACCCGATATCACCTATGCTGTTAGTACTGTGAGTCAGTTTATGCATGCTCCTCGCACTCAACATCTTGACATAGTTGATAGAATCCTTAGATATTTAAAAAGGGCACCAGGACAGGGAATATGGATGAAACCAAACAATTCTAACTCTATAGTTGGCTATTCCGATGCAGATTGGGCTGGAAGCTTTGACCGGAGATCCACTACTGGTTTCTGCACCTTTGTGGGAGGAAACCTCGTCACTTGGAGGAGCAAGAAACAAAACGTAGTAGCAAGATCGAGCGCCGAAGCAGAATATCGTGCAATGGCATCCACCACTAGTGAGCTTATATGGCTAAAACAACTGTTGAATGAAATGAAGATACCATGTCAAAAACCAATGCAAATGTTTTGTGACAACCACGCTGCTCGTCATATAGCGATGAACCCAGTCTTTCATGAGCGAACTAAACACATTGAAGTTGACTGTCACTTCATTCGAGAGAAATTACAAACCAAAGAAATTGAAGTCCCGTATGTCCAAAGTAAAGATCAGTTAGCAGACATCTTCACCAAGGCTCTAAACAAGACACACTTCCAAACCATTCTCAGCAAGCTAGGATCCTTCAATCTATTTCGGAATCCACTTGAGGGGGAGTGTTAAAATAACGGTTCACCAGATTTGATGGATCAGATTATATCTCATCACCTCCATATCAAATCCGACAAATCACGCTTATAAGGCAATGCTACAACGGCTACATGCAAGAATAAGAAAGAGCAACGGCTATCCACAAAGATAGGAATCAGGATCCCCGAATAATCTATTTTCCTTTCTCGTTACTGTTCACTATATATGTATTCTCAAACATGTAATCAAACACAATATAATCAAATAAACACAAAATTCGTCCTCCTCATGAGCTTCAATCTTAATATGTTAATTGAAGAAGTTGGCTACGGTAAGTACACAACTAAAGCTAACTTATAACTATTTTTTGTATGAATGAAGACTTGCGTCTACACTACTCTCAAATGTATTATCATTTCTCTGTATATGCATACTTACTCGTGCACATTGATTTTGGCAGGGAATTCTCAAGAAAATTAGATGCTAAGACTGTTGCAATTTGCAAATAATTGAAACATAAGTATCTCGTTGCTGAATTCTGTATAAAGCCTACATACAATGAAATCACTACAAAGCACGTAGCATCACTTGTGTTTGACCCATACTAAAGAAAGAAGAGAGGGTTCACAGAGTGAATCACCAAAGCATGGCGTTGTTCCTCAACTCAACGAGCTTTCTTCTTTCCAGCGACAGCAACCCGTTTCCCTTTGAGAGTCCTACAATTGTTTTTGGTTCTTTGCCCTCTGCAAGGGAGCCCAAGGTCATGCCTTATCCCTCTGTAGCATCTGATCTCCTTCAACCTCTCTATGGCCAGCCTATTGAACCGTTTCTGCCAATTCAAAAAATCTTCCAAGATCGTCACTTTAATAATAAAAAGGGGTAAATTTACTATTTGTGCCCTCAAATAGGATCAAAAAATATTTCGAACTTCTACAACTTTAGGTGTATCACCTACTATACTCTCTTTTCATGTTTGTATGAGATAATATTCAGTCGAGTAGAGGTCGTCAGAGGTAAGAAAAGATTTAGTTGCCGAAGATAAGAGGAGACTACAGATTTGTGGTTTGGTAATTTACATGACGAGGATATGAAACGCAAAGATTTTTACACCAACACAGTAAGTCAATAACATTGTAACAACTTAGATGTAAACACAATTTCCACCAGTTCAGGAAACTGAAACCATAAATTCATGTAGTTTGAATCACAACGAACTAAAATTAGGGGAAATAGAACGAGGATACAAAAGGAAGTACACACAACAATTCCAACACTAACATGACGATAATATTGTAAGTTTGTTCGGTAAAAGCACAACTTTCTACAACAAGGGATATGGAATAGACGAATTTTGTAATTTAGAGTAGATACAATCGAGAAGACCGATAAAGAAAGAAAAGAAGAGGAAAAAGAAAGGTTTAGTACGAACCAGGTCGCCCTCGATCATGTACTTGGAGACCTCATCCCTGAGGGTGATGAGCTCCTCATCGGAAAGGTCCTTGGTGATCTTGTTCTCGAGAGTGAGGTCGTTGAGGATCTGCTTGGCCCTGGTGCGGCCGATGCCGTGGATGTACTGGATGGAGTACTCAACCCGCTTGTTGTTGGGGATCTCCACTCCACCAACCCTCACGCACCTTATCGTTAACCCTTGCTTGTTGTGGTTGTTGGAGAGGGAGAGGGTGGAGGTTGAAGGGAGGGGTTGGGGGAAGGAGCCCTTCAGGAATAGGGAGAGAGAGGAGGCCAGAGGCGTCGCCATTGCTTGGGCCATTTCTGTTTCTTGGTGTGGTGGAGTGAAAGAGGAAAGAGAAGAGGCGTCGAGCTCGCAAGCTAGCCTTATCGTCTCCAGAGGAGAGAGAGAGAGAGAGAGAGAGAGAGAGAGATCAAGGATTTAGGATTTGGCCGGGTCTTTGACGTTTTAAAGCCCGTTGTTAGCAAGTTGGATCCAGAATGAGTGGCAAAGGAAGGTCCGATAATTTTCTCCTTTTATGCTCTCTCAGCAATTTCACATTTATAAGTTTAAAAAGGAGTTAAATGGTTGTTTGTTGTGTACATTCAAGCACTGTTTTTCTAAATGCAGAACTATAGATAGATGATAGATCCCACAATAATTTTCAAACAGAAAATGACACGCATCGCAATACGAAAAATAGAGATGAGCTCAAAAATTAGTAAGTAATACTAATATATGCTACATAATTACCATATCACAACATATGACAAGCTCAAAAGTAAGAAGTATACATTACCATATTACAAGTACAACACATCACATATTGCATAAACATCGGCGGGAAATTAAAACGACAAGATTACACATATAGCAAACAACACCAAGCAAACAAAACACACACAAACACGGAGGAACAGCATTTATTCTGAACCAGTTGCTGGCCCTCCTAGTCTCCTACCAGTGCCAGCGCCGCTAAACCCTCCTCCAGTCGGGTTCCGGATCCCATCCGACCCGAATCCACCACCTCCACCGGACCATCCCGTACCCGAACCCCCAAATCCATACCCGAAACCACCACCACCGCCTCCGCCACCACCAGCACGACCACCAGTGGAATCATTAGAACTCCAACCGAACCCGAACCCACCACTATCACCAGCACGAGACTCGCCGGATCCGGAGCCGGAGCCGGAGCCGAACACACTACTATCACCAGCACGAGATGCGCCGGAACCGAACCCGAACCCGCTCGGTCCCGGACCCGACCCGAAACCCCAGCGGTAGTCCCACCCTCCGCTCTCTCCGGATCCCCATCTGAAGTCCCACCCGCCGGGCCAACCTTGGTGGAAGTTGCCCCCTTGGTTGTGGTTACCTCCTCCTCCACCACCACCGCCACCGCCGCCGCTGGCCCTAGCGCTTCCAGGTACTCTTCCGTCCATCGATGCGGATAGCAAGTGGGTTTGGGAGAATAAGAGATTTTGTTGCAAAAGTCGTCGCTTTTCTTCCTCCAATCAAGACTTTTGTTTGCATCTTTTGCGGGTTTGTGCAACTGGTTAAATATATAGATCTAGATATTTTACAATTCTTTGCATAAAACAACCGGAACTTCTACTTATTACTATAAAGTATTGGGTGTTTCTTTTGGGTATGGAAAAGTTTAAGAACTTGGCAAGAAGTATGAACATTGGGAGTTCGGATGTACTTTTGGTTCACGAAAGTCTTGAAGTAGTGTAGGATTTTATTGAAATTTTAACATAATTAATACGATTATCTATATTGCGAAGTCACCTCATACTAAAAGATGGATTTGTTATCTATATGTATATGTTTGTGTGCAGAAGTTTCTGGCGAGTTTGAAATTGTTGATTGTTTAAACGAGTCAAACCTCGAAATTTTTTCCTTCGGAACAAAGCAAACGCCATCATCCGTAGTGCCCATCCACTCCCTATCGAGTATCAACTGTGATTAAAAAATTACAGATGGTGAAACCAACAAAATTGCAAGACCGACCCTACATTACTGTAGGCGTATGAAATGTTAACATTTGCAAGACACACACCAAGATGTTGAATGATGTCAAGTCTTCTTCACTGATAAAACTTTGAAGCGGATGGAATTACGTAACCCTCTCAAACAACTTACAACTTTGAATAAGATCATAGCAAAACTCTCGGTTGCGAAGAAATAAAGGGTTTTGATAAGAAATTAACAATTCCGACAAACAGTAGTAGGTTTACCACTTCAAGCTGAAAACGTATCCTCGACGTGTTGTCCCTCGGAGTTCCACTAATGCTGTCTCTGTGTTCTAATAATCTTAAATTAACAATGAGAGACTATTGATTGAAGTAGCCTTCTAAAATACAGCTTCAATGGAGAAGTCAGCCCATGAGGTGGAAGCCGAAGCCTTTTGCTCCAACGGTACATGTCATTATACTTGGTCTGGTGGAGAGGAAACTTTGGGCGTAGAAGACAAGGAGATCACTGCATCTCCAATTGTCAAATACAGAGAATCTAAACCAAGAAAGTTATAGATTGCATTCGCTCTCTGCAGCTTGTCCATCACTTCCCCAGCCGGATTAACAAAAGCAAGCTGTTGTTTTAAAGCATAAAATTATTCATCAAGTCAATACCGTATCACAAAAGAAATGAAATGGTGAGACATTTTAAGTGCTTGCCTGGATCTCCCTCTTGGCCATCGACTTCTTCAGGTCCATTAGGAAAGATACTCCATTAGTATCTACTGTGCTTACACCTGAAATGACGAGAATCAAAAGAGTGAAAAAAAGGGTTAAGATCCTTTCTTTGTAGTTGTGCTCTATCATTCAAAGCATAAAAGAAGATTAATTTCAAACTGTTTTCCAATTTTTATATTCTCCAAAGTTAGTATTCTCGCAAAAATGTAGCAATATGAGTGTTGCACCTAACGATTTTAAAGCATACTCATTACACATCCGGAAGACCATTCAAGTTGCTTCACATCAAGGAATACAGAGGTGAATATGAACAGAGGTGAATATGAAAAAGAAGGTTTTGATGAATATAATGAATTGTAAATGTGAGGGCAATGAGTTAAAACATATTTCCAACAGAAGAAATTCACCATTCCTTGGAAGTTTAAAAATGATGAAACAATTGCTGAATCCTATTCTGATATTTTGCTAACTTCAAATATAGTCTCCATAAATCCATCAACATATTTGGGCATGAAATGAGGACTACGAGATGTCGAAGTTCACATACAAACTTAAGGTAAACTCTCACCTGAAAGGTCTAGAATGATAAACTGCAAGGGAAGCTGCTTGCTTCCTTCCGCCTTTTCTTCTTCTATCCATCTCAAAATCCTAAAATTTTAATGATAAACTATTTTCAACAACAACAAAATTATCTTATCTACTTGAATAAAAAAAATGCAATCGAATCTACTGGCAAATATAAACATGACAAAAAATTACTTGTTTTTTTATTTGTCGGTATCAAAAATATACTTGTTACTAGCAATATCTGAAGGATTGGGAGTTATGGAGCAACTGCAAACCTTTCATTAAGATAAGTAGCATTGACAAAGTTAATTGGAGCTTCAACTTGAAGGATGAGAAAACCAGGAATTCTAATGGCATCCCTGTAGTGGTGTAGATCACGGTAGAAATTTGTCCCAGGTATGTTTCCAAGGATCCCCATTTTGGGCCTCGTAATCTGTAAGAGAATCCTAAATATTGATATCCCCACCTGCATGAATCAATAAAGATGTCAAAACAACATTTTTACATACTGTGCAAAATGACAAGACACGATGATGAATGGATGAACAGTCTGTAAGAAGAAATCTTACAGCAATGGCAAGACCTCCTTGAACAGAGATGAATACTACACCAATAAAAGCAGCTAAGCAAACAAGAAAATCCATCTTATCCATCTTCCATATCAATAAGGCAGCTGGGATATCGATGAGGCCAACAACGGCAGTGATTATAATAGCAGCCAGAACAACGTTTGGCGTGTACTTAAAGAGAGGCATGAGAAAAAGCAGGGTCACCATAACCGTCAAAGCCATCACTATATTTGACATAGCACTCTTGCATCCAGCATTACTGTTCACAGCTGAACGAGAAAATGCTCCTGCAAAATCGTCAAGGAATTCAGACTTCCGCTTTCATGATAAATGCAGAAACAATAACTTCTTTTTGGAAGCATTTTACAACTTTAATTATCTCAACATGTAAGTCAGATGTTGGGGTCCACTTCATGGTCAAAACCAATCCAAAACTAGAAATTTACTTACTGAGCTAACCCCACTTGCTGCAGAAACAACAACTTAGAAACAAGAAGATATATGAACATGTTATGATACAATCAAATAAACATCATACTTCATGATTAAAAGCAACAGAATTGTATTGTATCCTTCATATAGATTTCTAGAGACATAAACCGATATTCTGAGCCTCTAATAGAGGAATTAGATTCTTGGTTAATTAACATTCAAAAATCGAAGTGCAGAAATTAAATTATTTGGCTAGTAATTCAGATGCAAGAGTAACAGACTAGCCAAATGATAAGAATAGAGAATGTTATTTATTTGAGCCTTTGGGTCGTCTTATTAAAAAAAGGAAAAGACAACACCAAACTAGGTGATTAAATTATTTTTAGACACTACAACAAGTCTGCGAAATTCAGCAACACTTAGTGGAACATATAATGATATCATCTTACCGGTTGTAACATAGCATGATGTGCACGAACCCACAACGTTCATCAACCCAATTGCCATCATTTCTTTATTACCATCAACTTGGTAGTCCTTCAATGAGGCGAAGGTTCTTCCAACAGCTATTCCCTCCTAAAGGACCAAAATAATACTTACATAAGCAAAAGTGAATAAAAATCTGCAACAGTAGCTTCTCCATGGTCATTGAAACTACCTAATTGGGAAATCAAATGGAACCAGTCCAAGAACAACAACATCAATCTAAAATCTGATCAAGTGCTATTCTACATGCTTGGTATTAAATGGATATTGTTGCAATCGTATAAATCATAATAAATGACATATATGATGTACAGTTTGTGTTTATATGAGTTCTATTTGGTCTGACAACATATGACTCAGGTCGAGATAAGTTACTAAAGCCACACAACATAAATAAGTGAATACTTACTTATGTATACAAATTAAATAACAAAAATAATATCAAGATGGCATATTTATTCAAGAAATGGCCTTCAACAGGTGCACATGGAAGGATTAGATTCATGTGTTGGAACTGTGATGAGTGATGAGATTTATTTTGAATCTAGCCCAACTATTTTGCAGTGAAGGCCCTATGGCCGCTTCATAGTTTTACCCAAGACAATAGTTTGTAGATACCATGATTTCATATACCAATTGTAAAAGTTGTTACCCTATTACAGATAGAAATCTAGCCTTGGACACCTGGCTTTCGACAAAATATGCTCCAACCTAAAACACATGCACGGTAATCTTGCCAAAAAAATGATAAAGGAAGCTTACAGCTAGTGATGTTATCCCAGCCATAAACCCAGTCTTAATCACAAGGGACAAATAGCGCCCATCAAACCGCAACATATCCCAAGACGGTCCATTAAGCCCTCGCTTCAAGTCCCCAATCTGCCCGCATTTGCACCAAATAAACCCACATTCAATAGCCAGGATAGAAGCAACAAAGTAAAAGAAAGAGAGAATTCAACAATTATAAGTTGCATCACCGACAAGGCGACAACTAACATCCAACCTCACACAGGAACTAAAGTTGATATTATTTTATACCATGCACATAATTTTGGTACTCAACGCCTAAAATGGAAGGGGAAAAAAACCTTATCCACATGGTACACAAATTGACAATTGTATAAATACAAACTTCATGTGAGTTGTCAATAAGAAGTGATTGGTTTGAAGCAAGTCCATAAACTTTAGAAACACAGTTTTTAAAAACTTGATTATACAGAACCGAATCGATATTTCATGATTGATTGAATGGTTGAAATTATCATATCTAAATTATCGAGTCAGAATGTTAAATTGCAGAATTTCCAACAGAGCAATCACACGAACACAGTCGTCGACGAAAGATTAAAAAAAATGTTGTGGTGGTGGTACTTACGATGATGATGTCGTGGTTCTGAAGATGAAAGGCGAAGACGAGAAGAGTGGAGAGGATGACGGACGCCAACGGTGCTCCCGCCGATATCCAGAAGAACCTCGGGTATCGAATGCTCTTCTCTCCGATTGGGATCCACCATCGTCGAACACAACTTCGATTAGCAGCAATTCCAAATTCCAATACCACGAGGGAAACGACAATATTTTGAACAAACAAACAAAAACAACTAACTGCAGGGATTGGGATTTCGGATTTTCCCCAAATTTCAGAGAATATTATGATGCCCCCCCTCTATATTTTTTGTTTTACTTACATAACCCATCTCAGTTTTGAGGAACTAGAGTAGATTAAGAATGTCAGATTGTATGATTCTATTTACATGTGAGTAATGCCCTCTAGTCATCCTCAAAAGATGAATGGGTTTCTCTTATAAAAATGATGGTCACTCTTTGGTCTTTAAATACTTTGTTAATGCTTCACATATGAATGAATCAATGAAATACTAGCAAAACACATCCCTAATTACATGCGTAGTATATCTCCGTGGAAATTATTCATGGAAAACAAAATACTACGGCTTTTTTGGTTGCGTGCTATTTGAAAACAACATATTCTAAATATGACATCACTTTATAATGATTTCTACTAATATCATTTCAAATATCCATAGTGTCATTATGTTAAAACTTAAAAGTAGGTGCATCCGATTATAGGTTTCTTTTCAAGTGAAAATTGAAAAATACATAAACTTCGGAATTCTTTCCCAAAAAAAAATTCGTTACTTGGAAATCAGAGAGACCATCTGAGATTCTGAGAAGTGGCAAAATATTTAACTTTCCACCTTCCTTGGGAAATCTACACAGAGATTTCTAAGTTCTGTTGTCATATAAAACTCCAGTGTTTATAATAAGTTCACAAAAGCTTCTACCACGCATGGCCATTCTCTCGACTCAATCATTTACAAGCATCACCCAAGCAAAACGTTATAAAAAAATTAAACAATTCAAAACTTTTATAAAAGACAGATCAAATGGAAGTGGAGTAGAAAAGAAAACAGAGATTACGTACCACGTGTCTTGCGCCAAGAAGAAAGACCAGGAAGGCGATCCCCATGACTATCGTACGCCAAGACCACTGCATGCACCACACCAACAACAAAACGTTAATTTTTTTATCAGCAAACATGGAATCAATCGATGTCACGGACATGAATTAATGGTGTCGCCTACCTCGTCCATGTTACGGAAGACAGAGGCCATGACAGGTACCACCCCCATTTGCTTCGTAAAGTGTACGATGCCAAGTAAGGCTTTCAGCTGCTGCAGCGATACGATCACTGCTGCCCCCGCCATGTACCCAATCAGTGTCGCCTTCGACAGGAAATCTATTATGAATCCCAACCTATATTCCCAACAGTGTCATAATTAAATAACTATCTGCTTACAAAAAACAGTAATAATTAAATATCTTCTTTTTTACTTGTCGTCTTATTTTGACTGCTCTAGTTAGAGTTGGTAACATTTCTTAACTTTCGTGTTCGACTTATTTTTATCTTTTACTTTAGACTAATGAGAAGAATAAAGAGTTTTGAGTTTTGACAATCATAGTTGATGTTTACTTCACATTTGTATGGATGTTTTCCCTCCAACCATTCCAACTATGTCATGAAAATTTAAATCTCTACCGTTGTCACCATCCGCCGGGATTTACTTCGAAGGCACGCACAATAAAAATAATATTACACAGTAACATCTTTGAAAAATAAAGATATGCTTTCATAGTCTAAACTTCTAGACCCAGTGAGCAATGAACCAATCAAGCCTTTACATGTGCCATGGGACAAGTAGTCCTGTAATTACAGAAATGTGAAAATTCGATTGTTTTGTTTGCCATCCTCACAAAACCTAACCTAAGCACTGAACTGAAGAAGAATGTAAATTATTCTTTTATAATTTACTAGACTTATCTTTTACAATAAATTCTACTATTTCTGCAAAACTCGAAACCCAACTGACACACCCACAATAAACTGATCAACATTTAACAAAGCTCTATAATGAAAGACTTCTTTTGGTAACGTCAAGAATATATAGGTTTACCTAAGAATACCAAAGGAAGCCTGGAAGAGGCCAGCAAAGAAAGTAGAGGTGAAAGCCAGTTGGAGGAAGAGGAAGGGATCGTTGCTGGGGTGCACTGCTTGTGTCAACATGGAGCCCATGATTAGAGACGCAATTGATACTGGACCAACTGCCAAATCCCGTGAGCTCCCAAGCACAGAGTACACCAAAGGAGGCACAAAGCTCGAGTCTACAACACCCAAAACATATATCTTATGATCATAATTACATACACATGTACGTACGTATATCTATTGTGCATAGTTGCTTATATATATTATAATAATATTATGCGTGGTTGCTTTAATTAGTTCTTACATAGTCCAATGATGGGGGGCAAGTTTGCAAGTTTAGCATAGCTTATTCCCTGCATGCCATGCGCCAACAACACACATTAATTAAATACGAACATCAATGAAATTAATAAAAATCTTTCTTTAATTTTTTTTCTCCCCTTTTTACCTGTGGAATGGCAAGACTGGCTATGGTAAAACCCGAGACGAGATCAGACTTGAAGTGGTTGAGACTATAACGAGGAGCCCAATGGAGTATGGGAAACACATACTGAGCTGCAAGAATCCACTTGGTTCTCAAGGATTTCCCTTGGAACTGCCGGAACGGGTCATCGGGAAAGAACGTCTCCTTGAACCTGTTCTTCAGCTTGGCCGCCGTGCTCCTCGGTGCCGGCGACACCACCGGGTGGGCAACCTCCATGCTCCCCATCTCCACGCCATGCCCATTGCCCTCCCCTCCTACCATGCCTTCCACACAAGAACAAGAACAAGAAGATGAAATAATTATAAGTTGATGATGGGACGTCAACTCTTCTTTTACTGAGATTCTACCTTACTTCTCTTGTTTGAACTCCCTCCCATGCCTTCAAATTTATGCATGCACATATGGCACTAGGAAACAAATGGTAGAAACAAGGGAGAATATAATGAGAAAAGAGAAATAGCAAAAAAGGTGGGAGGAATGGAATAGGATGAGATGAGATGGGATAGGTGGTGGGGTGTGGGGTTACTATATATTGTGATTGCGATTTCAATGGTTAAAAGCAAAGAAGACACCAATCATGAGAATTCCAACTAATATCAAATATCGGGTACTTGTTAATACAATACACATGGTGGATACAAGAGTTTGTATAGCCACAGAAACATATGGGAAATTAAGGAGGAATCTTGTTCCCAAGTTGATCTATGTGTTTTGCTTAATTATATTCTAGTTCCGTACGTGTGGGCATGTCCAATTGCATGCAGGGTTTAAATGCTTCGAAGGGTTCGTAACCACTTTCGAGCGTGAGTTTGGTGTGTGAGGAAGAAGAGAGGAGGACGTGGGTAGTTAATGAACGCGTGGGTATAGGTGGCTCTGTCTTGGCTTTGCACGTGTTATGTTTTTGTCTCTTGGGCTAACACATGTTTTGTTGCCAAACGAGACAGGTTGATAGTTGGGAAAGGCGGTTTTTCCTAAGATTAGGATCAGGTCTAGCCGTATAGTAGTGTTTAAGCCTTTCAGGTTAGTCTGGGCTTTCCAAATCTGTGCACCGTTTTTAGGGCTTAGCTTCGGTCCCGATTCAGATTCGACTGGATCGGACCGAACTCAGACTGGATCCGGATGCTCTTCGGGGTCCGGATCGAAGATTGGACCGGTCAAATTCGGTCCGGACCGAATTTTTGTGGGGGGTTTTGGGTTTTGGACAGAATTCGGACTAGACCGAAACCCGAATTCATCCCGACATCCGGACCGAAACCCGGACCGGTTGGTTTCGGTCCGGTCCGGTTCAAAAAATCGGACCGGAGCAAAAATTGCTCTCCCCTAACTGTTTTATTCGAATCCGTTCGGCCGGATGTGGTCTTCTTTTTGTGAATTTTGTTGTAAATAATAAAATTATCATTTCATGGATCGCGAATAACAGTCTTTTATTTATTTTTTGGGTTTACTTGCTGGATAAATAATCATTAGTCATTACATCCTCCCTCACTACTCAGAAAATAAATATATGTGCAATTTGGTTTCCTAATATATATTTCCTAAGTAATACACGAATTATTTTAAAAAATCCAAATTTAATTAAATGTGTACGAAATTTACTTCTGCTTCTACTCATACCACCCAAAAAATCAAGTTGTATGACTGCAAGTCTAACCTATTATATGTTTCTTCTAGTCTAGACCAAAAGAAAACTAGATAGTATCAAACTAATTAACAATGTAGTTATGGTACCATGTCTAGAAGTGCAACTCATTGATTGCGAGAGACAAATATAGGGTGATGGGAACAAAAGAAAGGTGAATGGTTAGGTAAGAAAACTAACAATGTTCTCACCCACAAATCAAAAGTTAGTTGAGTGGTGGTTGTATTATGTGTAGTAACGATATTCCTAAGAATTTTTGCTATTGATATAGTCATATAGAGGTTGATGTAATTGGTGGAGTAAGCCTTTGATGGACTAGAAGTGAGGTGGAGTAATTAGGTGTTTTGGGACTAAACATGATTTAATTCAATGTCGTACTTTATTATCCATGTATGTATATCTCCAAGGAGAATCTCATATCCATTGAGCAAAGGTAATCGTGATTTCGATATTAGGACGTTACTGATTGTGGAATCGAGCGTGAATATTCTAAGATTAAAGTATGTTGCCATAAGTGGGAATCAGGCCCCTTGTGCATTAGATTATGAAAGATCACACATAAATGTAGATCTTTAGGTTTAATATGTAAGTGCTCCATTTAAAATATTATAAAAATGCTATCCAGGGATGTGAGTACGCAAAATATTAATCGACTCTTCGTGATCATCTTTCGTCGTGATTCGGTTGAATAATGGTCTGTATTTGTTAAGGAAACAAAATCAAGAAGTAATGGTCGACCGGATGTGATCCAGTCCACTGTTCCAAAACTCCAGACACTTTTGGCGAGGCAGGGTTCGGACAACCGAATTGGATTCGGACAACCGAACCAAGAATTCCAGGCACTTCGGGAGCAACTGGGATCGAACGACCGAATGATATTCAGTCAACCGTCAGAAGACAACAAACACTTCGGAACAACGGGTTCGGT
Organism: Triglochin maritima; assembly: GCA_963682175.1. Taxonomy (NCBI): domain Eukaryota; kingdom Viridiplantae; phylum Streptophyta; class Magnoliopsida; order Alismatales; family Juncaginaceae; genus Triglochin; species Triglochin maritima. The sequence goes on from OY821772.1 coordinate 47,005,637, forward strand.
AAATTGTTGGTGAGATTTTTGGTGTTCCGAGAATCACGAGAGAGTCTGTCGAAAATGGAACGGTCCACCGATGGGTGCTCGATCGACTGTTGAGTTGTTGGATAGTTAGTTCGTGGGAGAAGCGTTCTCGCGGTTAACCGAACCGCATGAAGAAGCGTTCCAACGGTCAACCAGGAAGGATTCGGTCAACCGAATCGCAACAAGAAGTGTTCCTGTTACTCAAAAAACGGTCGACCGAAGGAGCATCGGTCCACCGTTGCCCACAATTTTTCAGCACGGTTTTGCTTAATTTTAGCTTGGTTTTTGAGTCTATAAAAGGACTTATTTGCTCTTGGTTTAAAAAACGTACAAGTGTAATATTTCCTTTATTGTGAGCTGAGAGATTAGATTAGAGAAAGATCTAGAGTGCTTTGGATGACATATTGCCTTCATATACTTGTAATCTCGGTTGCTTCTCTTGTTGGAGAAGCGGATGAAGGAAAGGAAACCCGCAGGAGACCCCCAAGGACGTAGGCACGTTGTCGAACCTTGTAAATCGCGCGTGTCGTGGTTGTTTCAGGCGTGCGTTTGTGTTTGTTTGTTTATTTCCATTTTATTTGTGTTTCTTGTTGCATTAAGTTTGAAGAGGGTCCAAAGTGAATTCTGCAAGTCAATATTTGGTATTACGTTGTGCGTTTAATCTGTATCGTGTGAGTATATTGTTAGATCCCCTCCCAATAGATTCATCCCACGTATATTGGAAGGTAGTAACTAAAGTTCGCTCGACGTCAAGGCCATAAATACTTAATGAACATTTCATAAACAACAAATCCATCATGAAGTGTGTAAACCACGCTTCTTACTCAAAAACTGTTGTAAAACGTAATGAAGTGATTTTTAGAAGAGAGGCATGAAAACTGATTCTGCGATGTGCACAATTGCATTGTGACGTAGTCAAGAACGAAATGATTAAACATCTAGAAAGGTTGGGGAATACATCTTAATCTGAGGGTAGTTAATATGTTGTGTGTGTTAAGTACATCAAACTTAATACTTAGACCTCGGCTTCGTCTCGGCAGCGGCACGACACGGCTACCTGGGCTGGGCCGAATCCATACCGGATTTTTTTGGGTCGAGTTGTGTTTCGATTTTTCAATTTTTTTTTAAATTTGAAGTAAATATACGATCACAATTGAATCAACAAACACAAACACAATTTATTTTTTTCCAAAATAATCAATTTATTTATTAATAATTGTTAACTCAAATCGAGAAACAATATAAATACATAATTGGTTATATATTAAAAAAAACTTGTTAGCTAAGTCTAATGAGTAATGGAAAAAAATTCTAAGAGGTATTAGGAAAATTTTAATCCTTAAACATAATGGTTTAGCTAATTTGTCTACATTTTTCATCGTTGTTGTTGTCATTAAGATTCATGTTTCACATTTTATCCGCAACGTTCATTCAATTTTTCATGCATACGCTCATCTCGTTTAACTTGTCAGATATATTTTGCCTATTGTCAGTCAAGACATGTTTACATGCGCTAAATGCAGGCTCTGACACTACAGTTGACGCTAGCGGAAATAATAAGTCTCGTGTCATTAAGAAGACTAGTGGAAACTTACCTGAGCTCTGACACCACAGTTGTCCAACAGTGTAAAACAACAAAAACTTTTAGTGATTAAATATGCAGTTAATTTATTTTGCACTAATTTTAAACTTTTTTGAGTTAACCAATTCCATTGGGAGTTGTCATCATCTTGATTCATTGCATTTGGAAGTGGTTGTGATGATGACCTAACAACATTTGAACTCATTTCATCAACATATTATGTAATCTTTCGTATTCTTCAAAATATTTGAGTATATTTCAGTGTTTAAATATGCAGTCAATTCGTTTTGCACTAATTTTAATCTTTTTTGAGTTAACCAATTCAATTGGGACTTGTCATCATCTTGATCCATTGCATTTGGAAGTGGCTATGATAATGAACTAGCAACATTTAAAGACATTTGATTTATATTATGTAATATTTCGTATTCTTCAAAATATATATGTTTAACAATGACTTACAATTATCTACATGTTTTGAAAAAAATTCATAACTCGTATTTTTCAAGAATTTCTTCTAAGAAAACTTGTAAATCACTAATTTTAAATCTAAAATCCATAATAAAAGATAAACAAAAACTAAATGGAGGAGAATTTCAATCTCTATTAAACTTAGCCCCCATTACCTTTAAAAATTTAACAAAACTATCATTTGACCTATATTTCCCAAATACTCTGGTAATTTGAAGTAATTCTTAGATAACTATGTTAGAGGTGAGGTAATATTGTCCACTTAATCTAGTAGTGATGGTGAAAAAAGGTTTAAAAAAATCTAACATAATTTTACAATTATCCCAATCTATGAGGGTTAACATTACTCATTTTGTTTTTCATTATAAAATGTTGTAATTGGAAGATTATAATGATAACAATATTTTAACATTTTATATGTAGAATGTCATCTACAAGGGACATCTAATCTAAAGTTTCTAAGTTTAATTTTATTATATGAACAAAATTATTTAAATCCTTGATATCTAGATGTACTACTGCAACAACCTACATAAAGAACTGCATTCCTAATATTTCTAAGTTGGGCGGTCGATTTTTTGCCCCCCAGTTTTTTTAAAATTAGGATTTTTTTCTTTTTATTTTATTTTAGTAAATATAAAATAAATGGAGGAAATTAATTTATTATGTAGTTTGTAGATTATTGTGAAAAAAATAAAAAATATTAAAAAGAAATAATGTGGAAGAAAGAGAGTGTTAAAAAGTTGAAACTTGACAGTAAGGAGATTTTAGTGTTGGGTGGATAAAACGATGAATAAATGGGTACGGTAATACGATGGAGAGATAAATTGTGATTTTGGGTTGCACGATGTTTTAACTACCACCAATCAACAGACATTCTAAAAAATAAAATCACCTTAAATCCAAGTATTTTTTTCTTTAAATGCCAATTCTCTGATAATATTCCTTTGAAACGAAACATTTCGAATGATTCAAAAATTAAGAATCTTGAAACATTTTTATCTAAAGATATTTTTGAGCCTACAATTTAAAACTTCCAAATCATAAAAGTCTATGAAGTGGAGCACTATGTCGTATTAAAGTACTCCCAAAAGGCCTAAATGATTCAAAAGCTTCAAAATTTCGTTGATCTTGGAGTGCGTGCCAATTGGCTTTTAAGATTCTCATACGTCTGATTAGATCCTCAAAATTTCAGGGCTCCTATAGACTATAGTATAGGTGCATACACAAAACATATTCCTCTACAAAGCAATAAAGAAACAAAATTCTTTTTTTCATTTTTTCTTAACTGACGGTCAAATAAGAAGCTTCAGAAATCTAATGCAGACAACCGAACGAGATTCAGTTATTGTTCAATTTGAGAACAAAAACAGAAATCTTTTTAATGTGTTGTCAGTTGAGAACTTAATGTTTCAATTGGCTTTGCCCTTAAACTTTTCCTAGCAGGTGGCATTTCTACAAGATTGCACCTTTATAGTCTATAGATATGAAAAGGAAATGTAGATCGGTGTTCATGTAACCAATCCATAAGGAATAAAAGTCAAAATTCTGGAGGAAACAAACTCAAATTGTTGATTGTTTGGCGGAAGCTGTTGGGCAAAGAACAAATTCCGACTCACTGTTTAGATTTCCATGTGTTAGCAAAGGAAAGTGACATTTATAAGCGTAATTATACAAAGGTATAAATAGTTATAAATTAATATATTTTCATCGACATCGAAAAATCATGATGAAAAATAAAAAAAATTACTATTCGTCGCCCGATTTTTACATAAATCGCATGTCTTAATTACCATTTTGTCATTTACAATCCATTAATACACATTTCGTCCCGTCTCTTAAATCAAGGTTTTTATCTCAGTTTTTCTCACTCAACCAGTACCAACACCACAAAACTGTCTGGATCCGGTGAAGTAAGCCCAGAATTTTTTTCCCGCCACAAGCGTCTGTCTAGGGCGCCGCCGCTATGAGGGGTGCCCCGATAGGACACCCCCCAAGGAGGGGCGTCCTAGAAAGACGTTGAATTTTAATTTTAATTTTTTAATTTTTAAATGTTGTGTTATTTTAAATTATTTCAGGTTCCGTTGAAGATTTCAGTGGTGATGAAGTAAATTACAATGAGTTTTTGTAAGTCCACAAGTATTTCCAACAATCGATGACACGAATAGATGGACGAAACAAGTTGTCATCGGAGCATTTTTTTGGTAATATCATCATATAAACCACAAGCAGATAATCAAATGAATTGTTATCTGAGATGCGATCGCGGAAATGAAATGAGTTCTCAGGATATGGATATTGGAGTACGGAAGAACACGAAAAGAAAGGATTGCGATTGTCATTTTTTGATAAAGGTGGTCGAGCGACGGAAGCGTGATGGATGAGTCGTAGTTTCTAATAGTATTCATGGTCAACAAAACCACAGACTTGCAGTTTATCCAGAGGGTCACCGACAGATCAACGGTCTTAATCTTGGGGTCAAGAAAATTGTTCGTGATATGACTGATGCATAAACAAAATCACGTAACATCTTGTTGGCGGTAAATGAGAAATTCCCGGAGGATAATCCGAATTAGAGACACATTTATAATTGTAGAGAGTACATGAGGAAGATGAAATCTGAAGATAGGAATCATGCTCAACAGTTTCTGCATCAGGGAGTGAAGTATCAGTATTTTGCATTGGATTATGGCGGATAAACAAACTAATATCGTCACTCACACATTTTTGGCACATTCGATGTCAGTTAAGTTGTCGCGCACATACTCTTTCGTAATCTGCATGGATTCGACGTACAAAACGAATAAGTGCAAGATCCCTTTGTTGGAGATAGTTGGGGTGACACCAACAAACATGAACTTCCTTGTCGGCTATGCAATTACGTGGGATGAGACCGAGTCTAGTTATTGGTGGGTATTGGAGAAGTTGCGAGATCTGTTATTGAGTATTGTCATCCCGACTGCAATAATAACAGACCAGGAGTTAGGGCTTATACGACAAGTGATAGAGGTTTTTCCTGACTCTGCTCATTTATTTTGCACCTGACATATCAACAGAGACGTATACAACTACGCATATCAAGCATTCGGCAAGAAAAAGCAGTTGTCAAAGACTTTGAAGTGTGGAAACTGGAGAAAAATCATGCTTTCTACTTTAGAACCCGATTATAATAGAGTTGTGCGTACTATGAAAGATTCGTAGAGGTCTTGACCGGCTATCACGGAGTATCTGGACAACTATCCCTCTCCCTCCTAACCGAAGCGGATATAACCCGTCTACGTGGATGAAGAGGAGCTGAATGCTTTCCGTAATCATGTACAACGCATAAGGGTATGAATTTTCAACTTCCTTCGTGGTAACTCGATAACTATTAATTAAATTTTAGAAATAAAATTTTGTTAGATGGATTTAAGCATCTAAATTAACAAAATTATTAATTATTTTTAACTAATTACCAAGTAATACTAATTTTTTTACTAATTATTACTTATAACTAATAATTTTTTGAGGGAGCGTCTGCTGCCGGAGACGCCGAACCTGGGGGGGACTCCTGCGGACGCTCACCCCAAAAAATGTTTTTTTAAACTTGAAATAAATGAGACATTTTACCAGATTCTGGTGTAGGATTTCGTGTCTCTATGTATGTATATATTTTAAAAAAATTAATACAATATACAAGATCGATTTCATACTTTCAACAATTTTATGTACATTACTTTGTGTTTATTCTAATATCATGCAATCCTACATATATTAAAATAAATCACAAAGAGAGAATCATGTCCAAAGGTTCTCTAAAATCTTTCGAAAATCCGGAGTCGCGTTGTCCGTTGAATCGCCCGCTGATTTGCTTCTAAGTGTTCAGCAAACTCTAAACAAGATTAGAGAGAAAGGAGATAGTCAATCAATCTCTAATTAGGCTTAGAATCTACCTAATAACCCTTCTTTAAGCTCCTGAGATTTTCTATCTCCAAACCTTAAAATTACTAAGAGATTTTTTCGGTGATTAAAGAAGAGATTAGTGAGAGATAAAATTTTTGCATTAACCTAAACAAGTAGGAGGATGTGTCCTTTTATAGGCTCCCAAAACATCCTTATCAAGAATTATTCTTTAGTCATGATCTCTTGTTTATTCTCTTCTAAAATTAATCTCTAATTGCCACATAAGCACCCTAAAACGTTTTATTAAATCTGGAATTAATCCAACCAATGATCTAATTAATCTCTTAATAATTCAGGCAGAAATCATACTATTTAGTCGACCGAGAAATTTTCTCGGTTAACAGAATCATTCGGTTATAACACATGTTCGGTGCACCGTGACATAGACGGTCAACTGAATCTGCATGAGAAAAATTCAGACGAACCACGTCTTCTCTTCAGTCTACCGTTGACTCACCAAAATTTCTCCTGGAGCATAGTCATCGGATGACTGTGTCACATTCAGTCTACCGAAAATACTTTTTCTCGGTTGACCGTTCACGTTCGGTTAACCAAACTCAATTGTCTAGGCACTCCCATTTCGGTCAACCAATTATGTTTACCCGTTCCCATTTGGTTGACCGTTCCGAAGACACCCCGGTTGACCGAACTCGAAACGGTTTACCGTGTTTGACCCTAATTTTGCCTTTGTCAAATTTTGGATTTATTTCCAACAAAATTTTATATTTTGGGGGTTTTAGCAAATTCACATCTTATGTAATATATTATCCTATGTAATATTAAATTATTACACCCAATAATATATACATCTCATATGAATTTATTATGATTCTAATTTGTCAATTCTCATGACATATTGATTTTATTCGTTCACCACATGTGTCCATTTTTCACATGAAACCCGACACATCATATGAACTCAAAATCAAGTTTCTTGTTTCCCAGTTTTATGGTGTGACCTATAGGAGGATCTAAGCTAAATTGGCAGCAATATTAAACAATTAATATCTCAAAATATAAGCGGTATCTAGCTACACATTATAGTTACTCAATTAACATAGATGTCTTTGTTTCACTCGAACTAAAACACGATCCATTTAGTGATGTAAGTGCATCACTTGTGTTTGTCCCTTGCCTCATGATATTAAGAATATATACAAAGTAGAAATGTGTTACATTTATATTATATCCATTTCTTGATCTTTTTAAGTTAATTGTACTATGTAACTTAACTCAAGTTACATTGTGCACATTATACGTTTGTTTTATCAAGGGGCCCACTAATATCATCACTCAATTAAGTGGGGCAACGATAATCATTTGACTAGCTATCTTTTCCAGCACAAGTCATGTTCAACCAACTATTGCATTTATCACTATACTCATTGATAGTTTTTGGCAATAATCAAATTAAGCATTTCTTGAGTGAAAAGACATAAGTCTCATATCTTAGGATCCAAAACACAGTAAAACACTAATGACACGAAACATAATTCCATAATGTTTTACTTGTTAGGTCTATTCAATATATGAAAGTAATCTTTTCTTCTTTTATATACTCGTGTCGTCAATTATTTGTAGAGCTACAACAATCGATGACCAACACGACAATCTTATCTCGGTGATTAATGTTCCATGTTAATTACCATGATTGTGAATAACTTTTGATTTGTGTAAATCATTATCTTTTAGAGCTCTACGGTTAAGGACCAAACACCTCTTCCTTAACACTTTCAAAAGAAGATTAACATAATTAAGGAACAAAATGTTTGCACATCTAATTCATTATAATTGACATATAAAAGTAAAATTTTAGAACACATTTCTTTTATCGGGTGCACCGGAACGTCCGTCGGTTTCTTTCCTGGCCTCCGAGACGTTATTTTTCATGATTATGAGAAGAAAATGAAGAGAGAGTGATGGTAGGAAAGTGAAATGAAGAGATATAAAAATAGAAGTGAGAGAATGACAAAACGGTAATTCGTACGGACGATTTAAGTAATTTTCGGATGTCGTTTAACAGTTCAGAAAATAAATGAGTCGTCGAAACTCGATAAAATTGAAACTGGACTAGATTTTTTGTTGTTCAATTTGTATTTTTTTGTATTTGAAAATAATCTAAATTAATACTTTTGACTCGAATATTTTACTATATTCCATTCTTTACGCTACTAGTTGAGACACCGTTACTTTAAATTTCAGATGTACGTGCACTCTTATTTTATTTAGCAACATAAGCAAGCACCAAGTTTGTTAAATATTTTGTGCTCTGTTCATTCGTTTTACCCACACGAGAATTCCAGCGGAGACAGAGGAGATAACTTCCGATCCAATTATGATCCATGTTATCCATCTCAAAAAAAAACATTAAATACAAAAAGTTTGAAGTACAGTCAATAGTCAATAAAGAGAGATGGCATATTGCATCTCACCACTTAGTTGACAGGACATGCAGATGAGACAACACCAAAAGAATCAGCGTGGTTCCTTTTAGCCCCTACCAATAAGCTCCACGTAAAATACCTTGTCTTGAATTATTTTTTTTGGGATTTTTGATCGGCTTCCAAAATTATATCATTAGGTTTTTTGTAATTTTTTATTGACCAAATACACTTGTAAACTTGATTAATTGATTTGGTACACTTTCACTTTACTATCGTTAATGACTGTTAGAATCGTTTTATTATGTTTGATGAATTTATGTTAATTTGTGTTTAAACTTTTCTACTACTCAAATAAGTTTAATTTGTGGACCATATGCAGACGACCGAACGAAATTCAGTTATTCATTTTGGGAGTTGAGTAACTCTAAAGAAGACTCTGCTTGGTGAATATCGGATCCGTTGTGGGACTCCAATAACTCTAAGAAAGATCTCTGTTGGTTGGGTATTGGATGACCGAATGTTGTTCTATTATCCGTTGTGGGAGTCTAGTAACTCTAAGGAAGACTCTGTTGAGTGAGTATTGGTGGACCGAATGAGATTCATCGAGTGCTTGACAAGTTATTGAATGATTTTAAATGTGTTATGGACTTGGTTTGGATGATTTTTTCTTGATCATATTTGGATTCTAATTGATAGGTTACCTAAACAATGTACATTAAAAAACTACGATATGGTTGCATTTTCGATCTTAATAAAATAAGTTTCAACAACGATCGACCAAACCGCATTCGGTCCACAATCGTCAATCAACCTTATTGGAAGTAGAAAAGTTCAAACACAAATTAACCTGAATTCGTGAAACATAACAGACGATTCTAACGATCATTAACGATGGCGAAGTGAAAGTGCGTCAAAACAATTAATCAAGTTTGTAAGTGTACTGGACTAGTAAAAAACTACACATGTGTAAATGTCCAATAAAACACTTTTAGAAGTGCACTCAAGTAAAAATCCCAATTTTTTTCTTATTGATTATGTTCATAAAGAAACCTTACTTGGATTGACATGTATTGTGTACTCTTCAACTTAGTCATTTTAAAATCAAGAATCTACCGATTACATTAGTAGCAACTAATTCAGTATTTATAAGATATATTTCTCAGTGACTATTTATTTCACAATTAATAATTTTTTTGTCCATACAGAAACCACACAATTAATACTTCATCGTTTTTTTGTCCATACAGAAGCCACACAATTAAACCATGTGTATGGTTTTACTTTGCACGTCTCCCACATCGTCGCATGTCTTTCAGCTCTCTCTCTCTCTCTCTCTGTGTGTGTGTGTGTGAAATGGCTGTTTGTGATTACTAGTCAAAATACAATTTGGATCCACACTAAGGATCGATTCCACATCTTCCGATCCATGAAAGATCTCATTTTGCCGCCCCAGCAATTGTCATGCATGACAAAAGCAAGCCACCTTTAATATTCCATACAGAAGCCACATAAGTTGATGCTCTTTAGGCCCTTGAGCAAAAAGGTTGTCAATGGATCTCTCCACTTTGAGTCTTCTTTTGAAGTGGGGTTTCTGATAAGAACAAGACACTCGGAGTTGGCAGCCCAATCCCATATCTTTCATCATCCATGTGGATTTGTAAGTTGCAAAGTTTGTTGAGGTTTCATTTCATGCTTGAGGTCATGAATGCTGAAGAAGAATGAATGGAGGTTGAGAGCCACTCAAGTGAAACTGAGTTCTGAAGGACATTGAGTTTGAATTTGACTTCGTGGGAGGTGCATACCTTTTTTGTCAACTTGGTTGAGGAGATCACAAAGCAATTGGGGATTAAAGTGCATGTTTTCTGCTCATTTGCATTATTGTGAAAGATTGGGACTTCAATAAAGAAGAGAGATAACAAGAACTTTAAAGCATGAAATGGACTTCCAACCGATTGGGGAAACCACACCACCAAAATTTTAAGCATCTTTGCACTTTTTAAAGAAAAACTAACATTTTCTTATTTTACCGAAGAAATATAACCACATAAGGTTCAGGAGGATAACGGGGGAAAAACTAGATTTCTTGCAGCTAATGAGAGTTGAAGTTCTTTTCATCTTCACACTCAACTCGTCAACGTATTTGTACTTTCAAAAAAATATAAATACAATTTACAGATTTTTGCAGAGATATAATAACTCTGAAAATTAGATAATGTATCTCGGATTCCTCATTATGGTTTCTAGAAACCTTCAAAATATCTGAATGTTATCAAAAAAATTCCCTTAAATAAATTTATCGTATTTTTGTCTAATCATTTGCTAGTTTATCTAATAGAAAACATTTGAACTCCATTCTTTACGTGTACGTACAGATTTAGCGAAGGCTCCTTCAACTATATATACTTATGAGTTATTACAATATATCCCCTTCTTCAACCACATCTTAGCTCTTCTTTATCCAAGTTAAAGGCAAAACTTTATCTTTACGTACTTTATCTGCCTCTTTTGAGCAACATGGAAGGCCGTGTGTAATTTAATCTTTATAATAAAGCAATCATGTCTAAATAAAATGATCATTAATTCGAATTACTTATATAATGGGCCCAGAACTATGTAGGTCTCTTTAGTCCTGGTGCGGTTAAAACAGAACGGAAACGAGATCGGAGACTCACAATTAAGAAGTGAGATCCCTCGAGAACACACACACGTACAATATCACCAAAAAACCCTAGGGCGCGTCACAACATAATGGTGGAAACCCTAACCCTCAAGTTAGGTATTCTCAGATTAAGGATTGGTATTTATACATATTAACTTAGGTTTTCATAGCTCATGGGTCAGGACTCGGTCTAGAGATCGATTAATACACCCTTATAAACGATATAATAAGGTTCACAGACGGCTTACTTTATTACAAAACTTAATACAACAGTGATCAACTAATAAAAAATTAAAAACTATGATTCTATGTCATGACAACTACGACCTGTAACTTCAGAGCATGACTAACTGGGTCATCCCCCCACGATGACCGGGTCTCTTTTTTTTTTTGGTTTTTTTGGTTTTGTTTTTGAATTTTTGAATTTTTTGTTTGAATTTTTTTGAATTTTTTGTTTGAAAATAAGTTTTATAATTATTTTGATTTTTTAATTTTTTTTAAGATGTACCCCGAAATGATGTGGATGAGAGGGATAGGTTGTTGTGGGTTGTGATTAAGATGTGAATAGTGTAGGAAAGAGAAGAAAGTGGATTGTGAAGAGAGAAAACTGACATGAAAGTAAAAAAGAAGAGAGAACGCTCATGATTCGTCTGGACCATGATTAGTGACGATCTCAGGAGAAAAGACGTCTCCTCGCAGATCGAGAGGGCATATATAGACTCACTGTGACTAGATCGAGTGTTGACCAAACACGCTGGTAGGATCAAGGGAGGTTAAGTGATCCCTCTAAATTTTCGAAAATTGTCTTGTTATAAGCAATAGCATGGTAGAAAAAAATTATAGGATTTGTAAAAAAAATTAATCAATAAATTTAGCTATACAAATTTTTAACCCTCTAGCAAGAAACATCGGCTCCGCTCTTACGACAACATTAACTTATTCTTGGAAGTGAGGGGAGGTCTTTACAAACTCAAACAGTTAAAAAGATTTTATCAACAATAACCGAGAAATAACGAAGATGTTCATACATATAAGATACTAAATTTGTAAAAGGGCAAAATTTCCATGTTCACCTTCTTCTACATGTGATATATCAGCAAGTCTTTGAGCTGTACAAAATCATTGGAGTTTAACCGCACTATGGAATTCTGGTTCAACTGGACTTGATTCAGCACGTAATTAAACCACATACAAACATAAGTGTACTCCAGAAGAGGAAAAAAGTTACGTATGCTTACGTGAAATCTGGTTTTATTCGGCTAAAGAAACTTACTTAGTTGAAGCGTAATATATATATAAGTGCAATAAGTGGTTAGAGTATGTTTTGGACTTCTATGTGGGCTCTTATCGGACGTGGTTATTGGGCTGGAATTTAATATGTTTTGAGATTGGCAAAACTAACTTGGAAATGAAAACTTGACTTTTTATGAATAAAATTGTCCAATATCTGGAAAAAGTTCATATTTTTGTTCTGTCTGAAAATATATATTTATCTTTCAACTTCTCTCCAAAATACTCCTGTCTAAACCGTGTGGACTATTTCCTTCCAATAATCATTCTCTTTCTTTCTTTCTTTCTTTCTTTCATTTCGCCCTCAAAAATCATACGGTGAAGAATTTGTATCGCGCACACATCGAGCACATCGAGTTACAGTTCTCCACACTGAAACTATTCAAATTATGCTCGTCATTAAACGTCCTCAAAAATCGTGCGGTGAAAAGTCATTTTTCACCAAAAAAAATCTAAATTATCGAAGACATATCACGCACACATCGAGCACATCGAGTTACAGTTCTCCACACCGAAACGATTCGAATTACGTTCGTCATTAAACATCCTCAAAAATCGTGCGGTGAAAAGCCGTGTTTTTTCAAAAAATCCAAATTATCGAGAAAATATCGCGCACATATCGAGCGCATCCAGTTTATAGTTCTCCACACCGAAACGATTCGAATTCTGTTCGTCATAAAACATCCTAAAGACCGTGCGGTGAAAAGTCATGTTTTTTTTTAAAATATCTAAATTATCGATGTCATATCGCGCACATATCGAGCGCATCGAATCCATCGAATTTACAGTTCTCCACGCCAAAAAATTCGAATTATGTTCGTCATAAGACACCCTAAACAATCAAGCACATTCTATCGAGGTTCATCGAGTACATCAAAAACAAACTCAACATTAGATTAAAACAAACTCAACAAATTATTGTCGGAGCTTTATTGAGCTCACATGTAAAAGGAATCGAGTCTATCGAGCACAACAATCAAGTTCCTATCGAACTTATATCGAGTCCATCGAGATTCGTTGGAAACATAGAAGATCGATCCGAGTTCCATCGATTCAATTCACTCCACAAAACACTCAGTCTAATCCAATCGAGCTCACATGCAAAATTAATTGAGTCTATCGACCACAACAATCACGTTCCTATCGAGCCGATCGAGTTTCGTTGGAAACACAGAAAACGTCCATTTTTGGTATCCAAACTGTTAGAATTCTTAATAAATCTCAAAATCCAAAAAAACATTGGTATCGCGCAAACATCGAGACCCATGATCGACCCGTTAGAGTGGACATAAGGAGTACAATTCAATCACAAAACAAAATCCTCCTGAAATCACTTTCCGAACGTGCACAACTCTACGTGTTATTTCAATTAAATATTTAAGACTCGACCATCAAGGCCTGTATATAACGTAAACAAATAAGAACCAACATCACAAGAATATTCGAGAGCAAGAGGATCACATAATGACATTAGACAACACAATAAAGTCGTTCGACGGCATTATATATTATTCTAATCTACGAGAAGTCATCGTTGAGGAGGAAAAAAATAGTAACAAGAATTCTGTGTTTTACTTACTTATGGTACAATTTTCTCTTTTTAGACAAGAATATGCATATTCTTTTGCTCTTAAATTTCTTTGAGGATTCTCCGCAACGCAAAGCACTGATTCCAAGAACACCTTCTCCAACTAATAGGAACAAACCAATTGTTCAACCATATATCTGAACCAAATTTCTATGGTCCACACAATACTAATAGATTTTTTTTTCACGCAAAACATGAATCTGAACCAAATCGCTCATATTTGTCCATCTAAGGCAAGTATTTGTCGTTTACTCGTTTTAGACAATAGTCCTAAGAACACGTATCCATAGATATCGTGCGGCACATTCAAAGTTCTTGTCAACAGATTTTGTTTTGTTTTTTAATATAAAGGAAGCAGTAATGGGCCAATGGAGATGGGTGGTTGGCCCTTTGTTATGTTGCAGAGCCATCTTTAGTATTACGGCTCTTACGTTCTTTGAACCACACTCCGACCTCGCCCTACCTATGCACCTTAAAGCCAAGGAACATCCTACCTATGGTATTGATTGATGGAAAATCACAATTCCGAACGAATTTTGATGTCCATGAGATCATCTGTGACCAAAACGATCTAGTTATGAGTTTTTTTTTCCACATCAGTTTTCTTTTTTACCAACCAACCAATCTTTTCTCTTTCTTATATTATTCATCACTTGACCACAACCCACCACACCCCATCTTTCTCGTTCACATCATTTCGGGGTTGATTTTGAAAATATGTATCTACAAGATCAAAAAAATTAGAAAATTTATTTTTAAAAAAATAAAACTAATTTTAAAAAATGATAACAAAAAACACTTTAAAAAATGTACTGGGTGAGACGGTCGTGAGGTCGGGGCACGACACCCGTTAAAGATGCTCTGATAAATCTAACGACAGGGTGGAAAAATCCAATTTCATTTCGTCTGCAAATAAGTCTGTCGACATGAATACCTAGTTGACAAGTATATCTGTGTGCATTTCCTTGCGCATATAAATATTTAAGTGGTGAGACACCAACTAAGTTTAAAAATATAATTTTTTTCCTCATTCGTACTTGATTAGTTCACGAATCATGCTGATTATTTAGATCTTTTTGCAGTTTTATAGAGTTGGGTCACTATTGACTATTGTAGTATTGTTTGCCCGTCTGGTTGTTCCAAACCCTTTTCTTTTCATAAAGCTGCGAAATATCTTACTTTGTATTGAAACCCGATGATTAGAACAGCTATAAGTCAGACGTTTGGTTTTATTTTATATCACAAATGTTTTCTTTCGTTAACGTCTTAATCAAAGAGGAAGTGACATCCCACATAAGGTGGTGGAATCTCAATATATATGAAATTGATACACCGCTGAAATTAATATATCTTATTAGTATGAAAGATATGTTGTCTTTCCTGCATTTGCTTGGATTCCTAATTACTATTAAATTGAGGTTACTTGTCTGTCATGCATTTGCTTGGAATCTAATATACTATTAATAGAATTTTTGAAATTAATATATATGAAATTAATATAC
The DNA here is from genome assembly GCA_963682175.1 of Triglochin maritima. NCBI lineage: Eukaryota > Viridiplantae > Streptophyta > Magnoliopsida > Alismatales > Juncaginaceae > Triglochin > Triglochin maritima. Next base: position 47,021,073 of record OY821772.1, read on the forward strand.
CTTCATTTTTCTTCTTCTTTGCGTAAGGTTGCTTCCGGCGATAATAATAAAATGATATATATGCGAACTTAGCTGACCTTTTGAAGGTTAGTGTATGTGGTTATTTTCGAAAATGTTGGTATGTGTTTTGAGATGATACTTTTCATCAAGGTTTTTAAAACCCAACTGATAATTACTTGGTTTGGTTCAAAAAGATTCAACTGATTGCTCAACTTGGTATAACCGATAATAACGTCAGCTGACATCATCATTTTGTAAATCGGGAGTTAGAATCGAACCGACTTCAAGATGACATTCTAATTGATAGTCTGACCGATTGAACCGATCGAATCTTACGTGTACTCTACTAAATATTAAAGTTATTATAGTCTTGATAGAGCATATGTAACTAAAAGTAACCATGAAATATACAAAAATATTGAAATTTAGTTATTATATTGTGATCATCATTGACCATCAACAAAACAAAATATTATGTTTAAAATTACATAATGTTAATTAATTTTATTATTTGTTAACATTCATCTTCTTACAAACCCAAAATACTAATTATATTTCAAATAGTTTTTATAGTTTGGGGTGCAAACTTCAGTTAAACCTTTCTTTTTGTTAGACTGCGATTCAACTAGTGACCAAACCAACCGATATTTTTGGTTTTTCAGGTCTAAACCATTACATTCCGGTTTGACGAGGACTTCAATTTTTTCAATGAATCGACCGGTCAACTTCCGATTTTCAGTCGAACTTTAGTCTGACCGCTAGTTCGGTTTGGTTTTTAAAATATACATTTTCATATCGGTTAATATAGCAAAATTACAAAGAAAAAAATCATTGTATTAATTTGTTTGTATATCAAAATAATTTATATTTGTTTTCTAATACCCAATTACAATTTGGTGGTTTCTTTCAATTTCGCCCCTTGCAAAGTTGACTTTGACACATTAACTGTAACTAGTTTTACCAGTAATACTAATCATATAGTCAAAATGTCATCATACTCATAACAGGTCATTAATCCTAAAGAAAAACTGAAGTTGTTGACCACAGAGAATGGAATTGTAGACCTTCCGGGGATGTTACCAAAATATTACGAATACCATCTCTTTCGACGACAGTTGTTCACTTTAATGCAACTACTACAAAGAAACATAGTAATTAAATCAACAGGAAAACCCTTAAGCCTCCTTGATCTTTCCGGACTCCAATTTCCATCTCTTTTGATGCTAATTAAGTTCGGCCTTTGGAGAGCGGAATGGTCGTGGGAGGTATGGCTGCCATCTGCAACACCTTGATATAGCTTGATTGAGCTCTGACCTTAACTTCTCAATGTTACCATGTGTTGAATGTATGTATGTCCATGTGACCATATCTATCGTGATATGTTTTTGCTCTTCAGGGAACCACACATGAAGTTCACTTTAAGTCCCAATATGATCTCCAATCACAACTTCCACAAGTATTCTATGTTCCATCTTTGTTGGGCTTTTGTCTCAAATTAATAAGATCAAGTTGTCTGACTCAGTAAGTGTAAAAATGGTTAGTTAACTATGAGCCATGGCCAGCTGGTTTAGGTTAAAAGAGGAGGCGGCTGAGTTTAAAATCTGGACATCTAGTTGTTAAGTATTGAATAGACAATCAATCAAGCCCTTAAAAACCGAAGTAACTACTCAATTGGGAGAAGATTAGTGTGATTTCTGTATTGTTTTCTTAAAAAAAATCTAAAAAATAGATGAAGTAAAAGTTTAAATTGGCGTGTCTTGTGTGAATCGAACATTCCTGCAAGAACCCTCCGATCTAATATGAAGGTTGCAACTGGGGATGCTAGAAGACAACATGCTGTATAATCAATCAATCATCTCCCAAGTTGTCCGTTAGATCTTAGTTAGTTTGAAATGTAGCTATAACCACATCCGAACAACTAACACACACAAATAAGTTTTTAGTTAAAACAGTACTAGTGAGAAATCAAATCACAATAGTGAATTCACATAATCATTTTTTGAAAATATCTAACAATCCTTAGATAAATTCCATTATGTCAATTCCTCAAACTAATCACAGTCAGTAATTCGCATATTCATGAAAAAGTTTAGTAAAACAGTAAAAAAATGGAATTTGATTATGATATTTATGTGGGCGGCAAGCCAATTAGCTAACGACTTCTCGATTATTATTATTTTGGAAAGCAAGACGTTTTGAATCTTGAAATCCATCTTACATCATCCCAGTTAATGTTTAAATCCAACCCTCATTGTTGTGGTCTGAGTTCGGCTCGTTTATTTTGAATCGGTTCGATAAGAATTTGAGCTGAAACGATTCTAAATGTTAAACCAAATCCACCCTTCATCGTCAGATTTGTGGATTCAATCACAATATGTATGCTTAAGTATTATAAAAATTAAAGCGGTGTGCATCTACGTAAATTGTAATTTCAACTGTTTATGAAAAAAAAAATCTATGAAACTTTATTAAGAAATTAGAAATTAGAAATGAAAAGGAATGTGCATGATATTTTTCTTATTCGTAAAGAAAATTTTCTATTCTAAACTAGGGTAGAGAAAAGTAGTTTTTGGAATGAAACAATTAAACAGGAAGGGTATATATATAGTGAGCCTGAAGCTTAAGTTTTATTTTAAGCCCCCACTATATCCACCACACATTTGAAATTGTAAGGGTAGATTATAAGAAAAATGATTATACTAATTAAATGTGAGATTAACCGTAAATGATATCCATTAGTGAGATTGTAGGAGCTTAAACTAAATAAGATGAGTCTCAAACTCACTAGAACTTGACCACACACACACATATATAGAGCAAGGATAGAATGAGCCATAGACTCATTTTGTTTAAATGAGCCCTCAAAGATCTAACCATTGATCTCAATCCGAAGGGTTGTGAGCATTTTACTTTAAGTGATGGTAGTAAAGTAATTCTCACTCATCCCCAATTAATTCCAGAAATTATTGTAATTTCTTACAAATCACCCCTTCCAATTTTGTTGCGCTCTTCTTCCTCTTCCTCCCAATCTTCCACCCATGACTCCTCATAATCTCTCAACTTCGTCCCTTCCAATTTTGTTCATCTCTTCTTCTTCTCTCTCCCAATCTTCCACCCACGGCTCCTCCCAACCCCTCAACTTCGCCCCTTCCAATTTCGTTGTTATCTTCTTCCTATTCCTCCCAATCTTCCACCAACGGCTGCTTCCAATATCACGACTTTGCCCCTTCCAATTTCGTTGTTCTCTTCTTTCTCTCCCTCCCAATCTTCCACCTACGGCTCCTTCCAATCCCTCAACTTCGCCCCTTCCAATTTTTGCATCTCAAAATAGTTGGTAGGTTTTGTGGATATTTGGTTTGTGGTTTGATTTGCTGATTGGGTTTGGTTTTGGATTTTGTTTTTTACAGTAAAATCAGTTGATTTCGTGGAAATTTGATTTGGGATTGATTTGATGAATTTGTTTGGTTTGGTTTGGTTTTGGATTTGTTGTTTAGAGAAATTCGGTTGGATTTGTGTAGCGTTTGATTTGGTATTGGATTTGCTCATTTGTTTTAGTTTGTTTTTGGATTTTTTTAGAGTGGATAAATAAAGTTTGCACTTAGTTGCACCTCTTTCGTCACATTTTTCTTGATATCAACTATACGTTGGTACAATTAATGTAACATGTTTCGATTTAGTTGAAACGAAAGTAATATTATGTTCGCAAACGTAATATAACATTGTAAGTCATAATATAGTGTAATGTTGTGGATATAACATTGTAATATTGTAATAATATTTCAATAGCTATAATATAATTTAGCTCTTTTGTAATACCTTTTCAACATACAAATAATGTTAAGACAATAACATGTTATGATTTAATTGAAACGAAAGTAATATTATGTTCGCAACCCTAATATGAAATCGTTAGCCGTAATATAGTGTTATTCTGTGGATATAACATTATAATATTGTAATAATGTTTCAATAGCTATAATATCATTTAGTTTTCATGTAACACATTTTCAACATACAAATAATGCTAATGACAGTAACATGTTTCGATTTAGTCCAAATGAAAGTAATATTATGTTCACAACCGTATTATAGCATTGTTAGCTGTAATATAGTGTCATTCAGTGGATATAACATTATAATATTATTTTCAGTAGCTATAATATCATTTAGCTATCATGTAACAACCAACCAACATACATTGTATTGTACTACTAATTGTTTTCTATTTAAGGTTGTTTGGACCATCAGAATGTAAAAGATTTTGATTTCATACCCGATGTTAAAAGTGAGTTGAAACCAACAATAGAGAATAAGTTTTACACAATAGAATAAGCTTACAACTATTGCAAGACTAATGCAAATGCAGAAGAGTTTAATGTGCGTAAATCGTCAACGAAGTATAATGAAACATCAAATAATAAGTCCAAGGAGGTGATCTTGAAAAGTTTGTTTGCTCTAGAGAAGATTAATCTTGTTCAAGAAGCTGGAAAAAGAACGATGTGAATGTGTTTCTATAACAGTAAAGAAGAGGAAAGTGGGAAATGTCAAGATGTGAATGTCAAACCAAATTAAAAATCAAATTTGATCAAGAGAACAATAAGTGGTTTGTGTTGAACTCTGTTGAAGGACATAATCATGAAATGACGAGCTCCTCTCAAAGACATTACATGCGAAACAAGCGTAGCATACCGCTCGTTACTCAAAGAATGTTGAACATACATACTTTAATATAATTTTGTTAGTTGTAATATAATGTAATAATTTTTAACATACCTCAAATAATGGTGAATGACTACAACTTATGTGACATGTAATGTTGTTTGTATTAAATTTAATATTATTTTCACAACGACAATATAATGTTGTTGTCGTAATATTATTTTGTCAGTCATAATATAATGAAATTATTTTTACTAACGTCCATAAAAAATGATGGATGACTGCATCATGTGTAACATGTATTGCTGTTCGTATAAAAATTAATATTACGTTCAAAACCGTAATATATTGTTGGTGTAATAATATTATGTTGTTAGCCGTAATATAATGCAAGTTTGTTTACTAACGTTTCACAAATAGTGGCTTATGCATGACTGTGTCATTATAACAAATATCGTTATTCGTATAAAAATTAATATTACGTTCACAACCGTAATATAATATTGTGGCCGTAATATGATGGTGTTAGTCGTCATATAATGTAATTATTTTTACAAACGTTCCTCAAAATACCAATAATTTGGTTTCGATTTATTCATATAACGTGTCAAAAAATAATTTATTGAATGTGGAACATGAAAATGGAGCCAACGGAATCTGATTTCAATAAGTTGAAATCCACAAAAATAGGAAACTCGAACCACGTTAATCAGAGTGGAACCTGTCAACTACAGATCCACAAATTAAAAACCTCAATATTCTAGTATATAATATTCACTTTAAGAATGTATCAATCTACAAACAAAAATCCCAAAAACAATTAATGACATTTTATTAACACTAGTTAGAAGTTGTTTCACGAAGTATCATCACCATATATTCTACACATATCTGACTCATATTTTTTTCTCCTAAATCAAAGATTTCTTTTAACGTTCAGTCTTCAGAGACTCCTAAAAAAGACAAAACATAAGAATTAGTTGTAACAAATAAAATAATGCATGTACCAAAGAAGACATAATATAGACCATAATAAAATGACGTAATGAAATAACAGTGATTGACTCTAACCATTAATCCAAACAAGTATGTTAATCCAAACAAGAATGCAGAATATTATCAATTTGTTTTAGCAATATGCAACCACAACAGAAACGTAGAATTAATCCATATATATAATCAATTTTTTAATAGCAACATGCAGCCACAACAAGTTCGAGATATAATACCGAAAACTACATATTCGACTACTAAAGTAACAACACATGACAGGAAGAGAGAGGGTTTATGGCGTGGGTTTTGTTAGGGCTGTCAATCGTGTCGTGTCGTGTGCTAATCGTGTCGTGTCAACTCCTATATATAAGCTCTAGGTGTTGCGCCGTATCCGACCCATTTAATAATCGTGTTGCTAAATTTCTGCCGTATCCAACCCATTTATTATCGTGTTGCCATATCCAACCCGTTTATACCCGATTATTAAACGGGTTACTTCGTGTACACGTTTAACACTGCTACCGTTTACACCATTTAACACACGTTTAACACACAATTATCCACTCGTTCAGAGTTCAGAGTTCAAACTTCAAAGTTTCAAAGCAATTATATATATAATTGGTAAAATTATAAATATGACATTCAGTTATTAGAATTTGTTTATTATAATTTATAACTTATATATTACTTATAGACTTGTCGGTATTAGTCGTGTATTAATCGTGTCGTATTCGTAATCGTGTGCCTAATTACCCAATTACTTATCGTGTTTTATCGTGTCTTAATCGTGTTAATCGTTTTTGCAGCAGAAATCCATATCCAACCCATTTAATAATCGTGTTGCCGTATCCAACCCATTTATTAATCGTGTTCAAATTCTCAATCCATATCCGCTAACTTCGTGTCGTTTTCGTGTCGTGTTATCGTGTTTCGTGTAAAATTGACAGCCCTAGGTTTTGTGTTGGGTGAGGGTGAGAGGGTTTGCTCTAATTCCAATTTTATCCTTATGTGAGTAATTGTTACAAGATTTGATAACCACCATTGAATTTAATTTGGATGGTGGATGTTTAGGGGCCTCACTTAAGCTTAAATGAGCCAATGGCTCATTCTATAATTTATGTGTATATATATGGTCAGACTCTAGTGAGGTCAAAACTTATCTTATTTAGTTTAAGTCTCCTACAATCTCACCATTGGATCTTATTTACGGGTAATCTCATCTTTTATTAGCATAATCACTTTCCTCTTAATCTACCTTACAATTTCAGATGAGGGGTGGAAATGGTGGAGGCTTAAAATAGAAAATAAAGTCTTGAGCTCACTAGATAATTCTTATATATATATTAAATGATGTTTTGATATTTTAACTTATCTGGGAGGTACGTGTTCCTAATTAAGTACTTAATTAAAGGGAAATCGGGTTTTACTTAAATCGTCCGTCCCAATTACTATTTTATCATTCACAATCCATTTAATACTCATTATGTCCCGTAAAAAATAAAAAAATAGGGGCGTCTAAGGCAACACCTCCCCCAGGGGGTCTGGCTAGGATGCCTCATTTTTTTAAAATCTTGAATTTATACGGTGTGTTATTTTAAATTATTTCATGTTTCGTTGCAAGATTTTGGTAGTGATGGGTTGGAAAAAAATATATAAACGTAAATAAACGGATAAACAGATTAATATCTGGAGTACAATAATAGAGTGTCGAAACAAATTGCCGCCCCTGCCATCCCCGCATTCTTTCTATTATTTTATTTTTCATGGTTATTTTTTGTTTTAGTATGAAAAGAAGAGAGCTTATTAGAAGGTAGAAATAAGTAACAAGAGATAAATGCAAAATGATAATTGACACGAACGATTTAAATAATTTACGACCGACGTTTAACAATCCATTAATTAAACGGCGGGGGACACAGACACGTACTTTTCACGAGAGCAATAGTTTGTTTTCTGAATTGGAATATTGTTAGGGCATTATGAAAGATTATAGGGTGTTTTAGTGAAAATTTAATTTATTGTTTTAAAAAACATTTTCAGTGATTAAAGTAGTTCTGTATTCCGTACAACGCCCGATTGTGTTTGTGAACATTGACTTTTCTCCCTCAATACCCATGGTATTCATGAACCGTAGCAAAGATGATTTCTTCCATTATAAAAGAAAACAACAAACAGGCGAACTACAACACACTTTTTTCTTTTTTATGTTACTACACAATTGAAGTTGTGCAAGACATTAGTTATGTAGTCCACTAATATATACCTTGAATTAAAAACATTTTCATCTTCACGGTACTGCAAATCAACTGATAATCCGTGTGAAAACGAAAATGCAATGCTATCAAAAGGACCATGCAAAAAATAAAATAAAAAAATAAAAAGGACACCCTTCTAGAGTTCTAGATTCCATCTTTACAAGTATAAATATATGTATTGACCAAAGCAAACCCAGCATGCACCCTTCGAAAGTCCCAAGTTCCAACTCCCACCACACCCGCAACCGTTATAAATCCACCATGGCGCCCTCCCTCGACACCTGCCACCTCCCTATGGATGATCCAACCCTCCGCCACCCATCCCTTGACGAAGACGACGAAGACGACCTCCTCTCCCTCCAACACGACCACACCTCCTACCTCACCTCCCTCAAGAAAACCCTCGTCGTCTCCACCCTCCACCTCGACCCCCCCGTCCTCGACCCCAGGGACGAGGGGACCTCTGACGACTGGGTACCACGCAATGCGTCCCTCATCCGCCTCACCGGGAAACACCCGCTCAACTGCGAACCGCCGCTGGACGTGCTGATGAGGCATGGCTTTATCACGCCTTCTTCGCTGCACTACGTGAGGAACCACGGACAGGTCCCCAAGGTCACGTGGGACAGGTGGGAAATCGAGGTGTCCGGTCTGGTGCGCCGCGAGACCAGGTTTACGATGGCTGACCTCGTCGACGGGGCGTTCTCGCACCGGGAGCTGCCGGTCACGCTCGTGTGCGCCGGGAATAGGAGAAACGAGCAGAATATGATTAAGAAGACGGTTGGGTTTAATTGGGGTTCCGCCGGAATATCCACCTCCGTCTGGCGGGGGGTTCCCCTCCGGGATGTGCTTCTCCGGTGAAGTCAACTGCCCTATTTCCTTTTGCTCTTTTTATATTTTGGCCATGTGAAATAAATGGAATTTGAATAAAGTCTGCCTATTTTGCGGGTTTGTTTTGTCTGCTTGCATTTAATATTTGAATCGTTGGTTTTGGCATTTTTTCGGACGGTTCTGATTTTAAATCCCCTTGAAGATTTTATTATGTGTTTTCGTGCCTTGGAGGTATAAATTCCACATGATTTCAGAACGTTTCTTGACCTTTGCGATTAAATGTTTTGCAGTGAGATAGCTATGTCTTTTTTGTCGAGTGTTCTTGACGTCAAATGCCAGTACTAAGAAAATATTATTTTCTTCGTTAATTATTGTTTTGTTACGTATAATGTTAGTACTTTCATTACAGTGGACATACTTCTATACACAACCGAAATTTAATAATATATATGCGTGTATATTTTGAAGTAAAAAATTTCTTATTAATCATAACAATTCGGAGCAATATGTATATTCCCATTAATTAAACGAAGTCTCTTTTATTCTTGTTTACTCAAAATAGGTGCGGCGTGAAAAGGAGACAAGGACTACATGTGTGGTTCGAAGGGGAGGAAGACTTGCCCGGTGGTGGCGGATCGAAGTATGCGACTAGTGTAGCACTAGAGGTGGCGATGGACCCTTCAAGGGACATCATGCTAGCGTTCATGATGAATGGTGAGTTGTTGCCACCGGACCATGGCTTCCCGTTGAGGATGATCATTCCGGGATATATCGGCGGGAGGATGGTGAAGTGGCTTCGACGAATAATAGTCGCCGATAAGGAAAATCAAAGTCATTACCATTTCAAGGACAACCGTGTTTTACCACCCAATGTCCCTTCTGCCGAAGTCGCTGATGCTGAAGGTAATTAGTTGATTTTGAGTCGTTCATTCGGGATGTTTATCTTTGCTGAAGTAGCAGTGTTAATAATCATCTTCTATTAGACAATTTGGACTATTTTAACTTATAAGAAATTGAGCAACTACATTTTGTCATCAGTTTATATATTTTAATATGGATTTACAGATTATGAGTCGACCCATCCACAAACCCTAGACACAATTTATATATCTTGAAACGTACAGGTGTTGGAGAAATAAGGCAACATTTTGCAATAGAGTATTAAGAAGGGTGTTGTATTAGATATTTTATACTATTTTGTAAGTTGCAATAAATCAATTAACTCCACTGTTTATCAATTGACACTTCAGAGAGAAGACCGATACATAATTGACCTTAAAGTGATACGAACTAAAAAGTAATTGAACGTTTGTGATTACGTAATAATTTCTTTGCCGATGGATTGATACAGGGTGGTGGTATAAGCCGGAGTACATCATCAACGAGCTCAACACTAACTCGGCCATCACAACTCCTTCTCACGATGAGATTCTTCCGATCAATTCCTCCACCACACAGATGCCATACACCTTGAAAGGATATGCCTATTCCGGTGAGAACCAGTGTATCCCTCTTTTTATGTCTTGATTTAATATCCATATCATCGTGCAAGTCTAGGGTGAAAAATCGTGTTATGCAAAGATTTTGGAAGAATGACGTTAACATGTAAATAACGTTAATATGAAAAATCATTGAATTGATGTTAACGTGTCTAAAAGGATGACTACCAAAAGGTATTTACGTAGATATCATTTTTTTTAATCTTAGATCAAGCATCATGAGATTCATGACTGTGATGAATTGTACCTAGTATTGTATTAATATAGTATATACAACAATCATATGTCAGCAGGGGCTTTGTTAGGGCATCCCTTAACGTGGGATTTTTTGTGGTGGTGCCTAGGTCGGTCACAGACGACCGAGAATTTTTTTTGTTAACCACGGAAATCTTCGGTCGAAGATGACCGGGTCGTCGACCCGGGCGTTCCCGGTCGCGCCACGTGGCGCGTCCGGGTTGAATTTTTTTTATTTTTGATTTTTTGATTTTTGGTTTTGTTTTTGTTTTGAATTTTTTGTTAGAGATTATTTTAATGAAAATACGTTTTATAATTATCTTGATTTTTTAGAATTTTTTTATTTTTTTTAAATTTTTACCAAGATGGACCCCGAAATGATGTGGAGGAGAGAGATAGGTTGTTGTTGGGTTGTGGTTAAAAGGTGAATAGTATAGGAAAGAGAAGAAGGTAGGTTGAGGAAAGAGAAAGCTGATGTGGAAGAGAGAGAAAGCCGATTTTGAAGAGAGAGAGAGCTGATGACCGGGTCGTCCAGGTCTTGGTTAGTGATGGTCTTAATAGATTCAAAGGATTCTAAAGATTAGTTCCACTTTCATTGGATAAAGTTTCCTATGCGCTTTAAAAAGGTCATGAGCTCTTTTGCGAGATACCATTTGAGATGAGCTCTAACATGCTATTCCATTTTCTATAGATCAACCAAACACTGAGACTAGTAATCAAATGAGATCAAAAGGATTGTAATATTTGGGGTCTGAATATTTGGTTTTTATTATTCTTAAATCAAGAACCTAAGAATTAAATTATTCTAAGTTAATTGAGCCCATTTTTTTCTTTGACAATCATTTCACTCATAATTAATTCATACAGAGGAACAGTATAAACCAGAAGAATCTATTGACCAAATAGTCTCATATTGTTAAACACAAGTTGTGTGCAACACTCTATAATAATGTTGGATCAATTACTCTTCACCTAAGTGCTTATGTTTTGTTGAGGTGGTGGACCAATTAAATTTCACATGGTATCAGAACGGGTCGATTGACGACTCACTCCAACCCATATTGTTCACGCGTAGACACGAAGAAAAAATTATAATCCCGGTTACGCGTGCGGGGAGTGTTGAGCAAATAGTCTCATATTATTAAACACAAGTTGTGTGCAACACTCTATAATAGTGTTGGATCCATTACTCTTCACCTAAGTGCTTAAGTTTTGTTGAGGTGTTGGACCAATCAAATTTCATAGAGATAAACACCAAGATTTCAACCTATCAGTCTTGCCTTTTCTCAGTCAATCGTGGCAAGACAGGAAGAAACGAGTTTTTGCTAATATATACAACTTTCTTTGGAACCTTTTGTGTTAGACATTTTTTACTAGACTGTTTAATAGATATCCGAAATCTAGAAAACCAACCGCATTTGTATCTGAAATCGAACTTTTTATCTACGAAAAATATATCCGAAGTCCGTATTCGTATCCGGGATATAATATTTGTTAACTCGTGGAGCGAACATGAATATTAGCATATCCGTTCCGAATATCATCCAGTTTGGGTATACCTATTCTTATTGCAACACTGTAGTGGGATAATTTTTCTAAAAATTAGTTTGAGTGGCCCACAATATTTAACCTTTTCTTGGTAGCAACTGCGCATGCAGATTGTGTCGCATATAATTGTCTTTTCCAAGTCTGGTCTTCACTCTTCAGTGATCGGTCCAACTGTCCAAACTGCAACTGTTTGGTGGCGTGAATCGTTATCCCATATTTGCCTATTATGAAGTGGTTCCTGATCACTAGCGACAATTTTCGTATTTTTCAGAAGAAAAAACAATTTCCCTGCTCACCAGAAACAGCATAATTGCATATTTATTCCTTAAATATCAAAATTAGTTAAATGCATATCTTCCACGCTAAAATTCTTTATAGGTATTAGGCATGTATGCCCTCACACGACGCCGCACTTATAAAGGTAGGAGTGGGGTGACATTGAATTTTGAGATTTTGTCATATCCGTGAGACCAGATGATTCCAATTTCATGGATTTTTTTTATTTATTAAAATTCAAATTGTCCTGGATTTTCAGATTTTGTCTTATCTATAAAAACCTCTTGGATTCTGATTTCTGGTGAATAGATATGATCCTTAGAGATATTCTTCCTAATAAAAATGCTTTCCAAGAATTGATATACTTTATGTTTTAATGGATATTTTCGAAGATTTATTTCGAAATACTTGCAGTGCGAACACATATAAAATCAAAGAAAAACTACAAGAGTCTAACAGAGTGGGGGTTTGTCCATTTGGGTGATATTTGGGGTTGAAGTTGTCAAACTCAGAAATGAAAACTTTGCATATATATATTAATTACAGTAGACTACAAAAAAACTGAAGAAGTGTTATTCTTTGTTGCACCGATATAATTTAAGAGACAAAATGCTGTTATAGTGTAATGAAAAAAATCCTATAGAAGTCTGAAGAACAGAGGAACCCGCGAGGTATGAAAATATCAGCTTCATAATAAGTTAGAAACTAATGTTGCAGGCGGAGGGAAGAAGGTGACAAGAGTAGAGGTGACACTGGACGGTGGAGAGTATTGGATAGTCTGTAAGATGGATTACCCCGAGAAGTCCACCGAGTACGGTCGCTACTGGTGCTGGTGCTTCTGGTCCGTCGAAATCGAAGTCCTCGACCTCGTCGGAGCCAAAGAGATCGCCGTTCGTGCATGGGACCAGTCTCACAACACCCAACCCGAAAAACTCGTTTGGAATCTAATGGTAATCAATCTTTAATTACCCACATAATAATACATCTCATAGTATACATAACCCAACGACCTACTTAATTTGTTTTAATGATGAATTAATTATACAGGGAATGATGAACAACTGCTGGTTCAGGGTGAAGGTGAACGTGTGCCGGGCGAGTAGAGGCGAGATTGGACTGGTGTTCGAGCACCCGACGCAACCGGGCAATACTGCCGGTGGCTGGATGGCCCGTCAGAAGCACGTCGAGACAGCAGAGAACAAGACCCTGAAGAGGAGCACCTCCACTCCATTCTTGAACACATCCACTGCCAAGTACACCATCTCCGAGGTCCGGAAGCACTCCAACAAGGACTCCGCTTGGATCATCATCCACGACAACGTCTACGACTGCACCGCTTTCCTCAACGACCACCCCGGAGGCGCCGACAGTATTATCATCAACGCTGGGACCGACTGCACGGAAGAGTTCGATGCCATACATTCGGATAAGGCGAAAACCATGCTGGAGAAGTACCACATTGGGGAGCTCTTAACTACCGGGTACGTCTCCGACACGTCGGTCCACGGCTCCTCCAACTTCTCGCAACTTGCCACCATCACGGAGCTGACCACTCCCTCCAATTTGAACCCTCCGGCGTTGGTCCCACGCGAGAAGGTCCAGTGCAAGCTTATGATGAAAACCTCCCTGTCCAACAATGTTCGGCTCTTCCGTTTTGCCCTGCCGACGGACAAACACGTTCTCGGCCTCCCCGTCGGGAAGCACATCTTTCTCTGCGCCACGATCAACGGCAAGCTCTGCATGCGAGCGTACACGCCAACAAGCAAAGTCGACGAAGTTGGATATTTTGATTTGGTCGTCAAAATCTACTTCAAGAATGTGGACCCGAAGTTCCCCAAAGGTGGGCTCATGTCTCAGCATCTGGAGTCCCTCGCCATTGGCGACACGCTCGACATAAAAGGCCCACTCGGGCATATCGAGTACACTGGGCTTGGCAACTTCATGGTCCACGGCAAGCCCAAGTCAGTCAAGAAACTAGCCATGATCGCCGGTGGAACGGGGATAACTCCAATCTACCAGGTCATGCAGGCGGCGTTGAGTGATCCGGAGGACGAGACGGAGATGTGGGTCGTCTGCGTGAATCGATCGGAAGAGGACGTGCTGCTTAAGGAGGAGTTGGATGGTTGGGTGGAGAAGTATGGCGATCGGGTCAAGGTTTGGCACGTAATTAAGGAGTCTAGGAAAGATGGGTGGCCTTACACCGTCGGATCTCTGTCGGAGGATGTTCTTAGGGAACATGTACCGGTGTGGTCGGAGGGGACGCTTGCGCTGGCTTGTGGACCACCGGGGTTGATCCAACATGTTGTGCAGCCAAGCCTCCGGAAAATGGGGTACGACTCCAAGGAGTCTCTGCTTGTCTTCTGAACATACATTCCGGAGTCTCAGACAAGAGTGTTACTGAATTAGTTGTTCGTTAATTGTGTCGAAATTCCATGCCAGTCCACCTGTAACTACTAGACAATAATATGCAAAAAAATTTAGTATGTTTTTGAAATTGTTATTTGCTTTAATTAAAATTCGAAACTCGGAATATTGGATCACTGATCTTCACTACTTGAAGACAAATTAATATATGTCGGTTCTATTGGTAATTTAAAATAAATAAATATAATCATAATATTAGTAATTTTATGTTCAAATAACATCTCCATACTGATAATTTGGTATCAACACCCATAAGATTATGAGCATCAAGAGCTAGTTCTTTCCTCTCCCATTTCAAAACTACTATGTGGTACAACATCGGGTTGACGTCAGATATTAAGGAGGGTACAATGTTGAATTAACCACATTGGTTGACTGACGTAATAGGTGGTAAACATTATATGGGAGAACTCTTTCACGTCGGTCTAAAATTCGTGGTAATGGGGGTCTACCACGTCGGTTATAAAAAAGAACCGACATGGTAGATCACTTAATCAATTTTTTATTTATCGGTTTTTATACCTTACTATGCAGTTTTATATAAAACCGATGTAGTAGAGTTTTTTTGTTTTTGTTTTTTCGATTTTTGTGTAGACTCATATAACGTCAGCTTTATAGAAAACCGATGTGGAAATGTATTTTTTATTTTTATTTTTAATTTGATATCTGTAATTCACACAACAAAGAATGATAACCATTATTAGTCCCAAAAAAATTCGAAGATGATCCATATTCTAGAAGAAACCAACGACGAGGTGGTTCAGGGTCGAATCAGAGACAAGAGGTCTCCGATCGGCCAAGCTGGTGTTAGAGGAAGAAGATGAAGAAGGTGAAGAAGAGAGAGTGCGGCGGAAAAGTTGTTTGCATATTAGGGTTTAGGTTGTATTTATACAAGAATGGTTGGCTTTCTCTCCAAGCCTCCCCTCAGTCGGATCTTCATTAACCCGATTATTACACAACTCAAAACAATACACATCTTAATACAATTAGCCTCAATACATGACCTAATTATGGACCAGAACTCTCAAATTTGCTCAGATATAAGGCTTAATCAGCTGGGTGCACCTAATTGACTCAAGGCACACACATAGTGCAACACATTGAGCTAATTGACACATCCCAATCTTAGATTTAGGTGCCATATCATCATTGTCATTCCTTAGCCAATTTTCTCCTGTTTTTCATCATCCAAAGCTTCAATTCTTGTACTCCCCTTCAAACTTTGCCTAGGATAAAGGCCAAGTTAGCCACGAAGAATAACGAATGTGTCTTTAGGGAGAGTCTTGGTGAAGATATCGGCAAGTTGGCAGGATGAGGGCACAAATTTGGTTTCAAGAAAGTTGAGAGCTACACGTTCGCGAACAAAGTGGTAGTCCAATTCGATGTGGTTTGTCCTAGCATGAAACACAGGGTTTATGGACATGTGTAAGGCACTCAAGTTATCACAATATAAAACAGGCTTAGTCAATAAAGGAATGTTAAGATCATGTAAAAGATAGGTGAGCCATGTCAGTTCAGTGGTAGCAAGAGCCATAGCTCTATACTCAGCCTCAACACTGGATCGTGCAACAGTGGGTTGCTTCTTAGGCTTCCATGAAATTAAATTTGCACCTAAAAAAGTACAAAAAAACACTAGTAGATCGTTGAGAAAACTCACAACCAGCCCAATCAGAATCAGAGAAGGCATAAAGATCAACAGATGAGTTTCTGTGAATGAACATGCCTTGATCGACGGTACCATTGATGTATCTAAGTAATCGTTTTACTAGTTTAAAATGAAACATGGATGGAGAATGCATAAATTGACATAGATAGTTCACAGGATAAACAATATCTGGTCTGGTTAATGTTAGATACTGAAGGGAACCAATAATTTTCCTATATGACGTAGGGTCAGAAAAAACAGAATTATTTCTAATTTTATCAAGTTTGGATGCCATGGGGGTGGAAATGTATTTAGCATGACGCATGTTTGTTCGTTTTAGTATGGCATCAGCATAATGTTGTTGAGTGAGAAAAAGTCCTGAAGAGGATCGATGAACTTCAATCCCTAGAAAATGATGCAATGCACCTAAATCTTTCATGTAGAACTCCTTTGTAAGGGCATTAATTAAGGAATCTAAATCAGATGAGTTTCCTCCAGTTAATATGATATCATCAACATAAATGAGAAGATAGATAGGCCCCATATTAGTGATGTTAACAAATAAAGAACTATCTGAAAGACTGCATTTAAAACCATTTGAAATAAGAAATGAACTAAAACGATCAGACCAAGCTCTGGGTGACTGCTTTAGCCCATAAAGGGCCTTTTGAAGTTTGCAGACATAGGTGGGATGATGGGAGTCTTCAAAACCAAGTACCTATGACATATAAACTTCTTCATCAATAGTCCCATGCAAAAATGCATTCTTTACATCCAGTTGTTTAATTTCCCAGTTGTTCATAGTGGCAATACTAAGTACAAGTCTTATAGTAGCAGCTTTCACAACAGGGGAGAAGGTTTCAAGAAAGTCTATTCCTTCTATTTGTTTATACCCTTAGGAAACAAGACGAGCTTTTAATCTATCAAGGGACCCATCAGGATGAAGCTTGGTTCTATAAACCCATTTAAAACCTATAACATGCATATGCTTTTGTTTAGGAACTAGAACCCAAGTTTTATTTTCATTTAAAGCATTTATTTCTTCTTCCATGGCTAACTTCCAACCAGGATGTTTTAGAGCAGCAGAAAGACAATGAGGTTCTTCAGGAGGAGGAACAATATGATTAAACAAGGCATATTTAGGATTTGGTTTAATTATTCCATCTTTGCTTCTAGTAGTCATATTATGAGTATGAATAGCAGTAGAGTCAATAATATTATGAGTTTCTTCTTCTTCATGTTCAGATGTATGAGTTGTACTGCAATCTGATTTAGAAGGAGTAGGAGAGCCATTAACATTTGGATTACAAGAAAGTTCAGGAACAAGTCCAGGGGTGCTTGAGAAGCACATGGACTTGATGCAACACTAAGAGGTTCAGAGGAAACCTCATTAGTTTGACCTACCTGAGGCTCAGAGTAGTCATCATTGCCTGACCTTACCTGTGGAAAGTGCTGGTTTTCATCTGTAATGTTGGCCCTAGAATCACATTGAGCTTGAGTAGGCAGCTGTTGTGAGACTGGAGATATACAAGAGGTTTCAACAGGATTCTTGATGAGAATTTTATTTATACCGCAAGTGCACGGCGTCTATGAAGACGTGGCAAGTACGGGTCGAACACAAGGAGGGAGAGATTTCGTGTTTATGTTGTTTTCAATTAGAGGGGAAGAATTAGAGAAGAATCAATTTGGGTTTTTGGGGTTTTTGGTTTAATTAACTAAAGTACGAACAAAAGCAATTAAAATTAAAACAAGAACAAAGAGAGAAATCCGTGGGGTGGAGATTTAGACTTAGGTTTAGAGTAGAGAATTACTGAAACTTATTGTAAATCATGTTAGTTATGAAGCATTACAAGATAAATGACTTAACATAAACTCAAGTAATCAAAATACACTAATCATGAAATTAAAATAATAACATGCATTCATCATTCTCTAACCCTAATTCCATCACCTCCACCCTTTGGAGAGAGTTAGAAACTCATGGAGGGAGGAAGAAGAAGGGGTCCTTGAGACATTAAAAGAAAACTAAAACAAGAATTAAAAGAACAGAATTTTATTAATAAAACTAAGGTACACAAATAAGAACAACAACTAAGGACCCTATTTACATCGTTCTCGGGTCTATTTATAGTTGCTACAAGGGACTTAGGTATAGAATTGGATAGTACACGTGTCCATACACGAGTGGACGAAATTGGGACACACGGATCAACCAATGGGCGGCGGAATCGCCGCACATCATGTGTATTGTGCGGCGGATTCGCCTCCCACGTTGGTCGGATTTAATCAGGATTTTTGTCACGCGTTTATGGTATGATTTGATCTTTATTTGCGTGTCTGGATGATTTCTTTCCATTGTCTTGAGCTCCGGATTAATTCCTTCCATTGTTGGAGATTTATAGTTGATTTTTCTTTTGACTTTTCCAACAAAATATCTTGATCCTTTTCTTTTGCAATTAGGTCCTTGGCATTTTTGCAATTAAGCCCTTGACCTTTTTGTGATTAGCTCCTTGAATGCTTTTATGCTTGGATGCATTTCCAATTGAAACCCGATAAACTTGAATTCGGTCTTTATGATAGAAATGAATCTTTTGCACACGTTTATGCTCGGAATGTGGGTAAATTGCATTCAGGTCCCTGTATTCTGTAAATAAGACTAAACACATACCTTAGTAGCATTTATTGATGTAAAAGTAATCCAAATGAAAGACATATGATGCAATGTATGCAATGCATCAAATACCCCCACACCTAGATTTTGCTAGTCCCTAGCAAAGCAGAATATAAGAAAATGAAAGCAGGGAAATCCTAACTCACTTTCGTAGGAATCACGGTTGCACTTAGCATGTGCAACAAGCCGTTAAACCTCCAAGTTTCCTAGGAGGAGGAGTGTTGTCTCCTGAGGGTTTTCAGCGGATATACCCACAAAATCCTGAATCAACATTTCATTAATAGCTCTCAATATCCCTACCTCAACTTTATACATCTCACTAAGAATTTTTGCATGCTCATTATATAAATCTAACTCATTAAAAATATGACTTGGTCTTTGTTCCTCCAACATTCACACCACTAACCCTTCTACACATGTTTATCACTTGAATTATTTTGCACGCCTCCTTTGGTGGTGAAGTATAATTCGGATCAACCATGGCATGGATCATTCTTTTAGCTTTGGGCCTTGAGTATTATTTTTTTTTCTTTTTTTTTTCCGTGATTCAACACATTTGCTTTTTGACACTTTTACCCTTTTGCATTCGTGTAGCGAGTTTGGTCGATAATCCCGAGCTGGTAGACTCAAGTTACCGGGTTTCAAGATACCCCTACGGACCAGTGACTCAAAGGCTTGGGCTTTTGTAATCATTTTGCAGAATGTGTTTTCCTCACTTTATTCCTTTTATTTTTATTTTTATTTTCCTCAAGGCTTAATTGCTATTAGAAGTCCACACTTCCCGGTATATTTTCCTCAACCTCTGCTTTTTATCAACCACTTCAAAGATTTGATTCATCCAATTTAAGTGCATACATGTCTTAAAGGGCAATGGGTTATTTCTTTGGAACTTAGATTTATGTCACAATTTCTACAAGCAGAACTACATAATAAGGAACAAAAACTCAATGCAATTTGTACACGGGTTTTAGCAGTTCAATCTTAAGCTATGTCATGAAACATTGATTTTTTTTTTTTTTTAAAGAAGAAAACAAGCAAATAGATATATACATAGTTAAACGCCCCCCCACACCTAAATCATGCATTGTCCTCAATGTATGCATAGATAAAATAAATGCACTTATTACCTGAGTCGGCTTGCAGTAGAGGGGTTGAGTTTGCTCAGAGTCAACCGTAATCAGAACTGGATTGAATGACACCATATTGGTGCATGTATCCAGTTGAATTGTTCCCCATGTTGACTTGAGGAAAAGATTCCACTCTTCTCACTTGAATTGGTTCGCTTATTTGCTCGAGTGATGGTGGTTGAGTAAATGAATCACTCCCTCTTTTCTTACTTCCTTTTTGCTTATGTGATGATTTATTTGATTCAGAATTCTGATAAATACGTGCTCTCATCACAACATCACTTGGGTTGCATATTATTTCTGGCTCATTATCAATATGGAAGATATTAAATTCTGCTTTTAAGTTCCCGAAAGATAATTGCATGAGCCCATTTCGACAGTTTATTAATGCTTCCGAGGTGGCTAAAAAGGGTCTACCTAAAATTACAGGGATTTGTCGATTAGGATTTACAACAGGTTCAGTATCAAGTACGACAAAATCCACTGGATAAATGAAGTCACCAACCTTAATCAAAACGTCCTCTACTATACCTCTCGGTTTCTTAACAGAACAATCAGCGAATTGGAGGGTTGTCTTAGAGGGTTTCAGTGGACCAAGGTTGAGTTGCTCGTAGACAGAAAATGGGAGCAAGTTAACGCTTGCACCAAGGTCTAGAAGGGCTTTATTGATAAACGTATCTCCTATTGAACATGAAATTGTGGGACACCCCGGGTCCTTATATTTTATAGGAGATGTGTTGGAAAGAATTGAGCATATGTTTGCAGTTAAAAAAGCCTTCTTTGGTACATTCGTTTTTCTCTTCTTAGTGCACAAATCTTTTAAGAATTTAGCATAAGCAGGTATTTGTTGAATCATGTCTAAGAGTGGAATGTTTACCTTAACTTGCTTAAATACTTCCAAGATTTTCTCTATTTGTGCACTAGAGTTCTTTTTGAGTCTATTGGGAAATGGGGCTTTAGGCACATAGACTCGCTCAGGTTCAGGTTGAGCTACAGGTTCAGGTTGGGTAGGTGGATTGGGCTTTTCAATTTGGACGTCGGGTTCAATGGTCAAGTCATATGTGGGTGCTTGATGGCTAGATTGATTAGTCATTCTAGGGTTTACCACATTATTGTCAATTTGTCTTCCGGACCGTAATGATACTACAACATTGATTTGTTGGAACGGTCCTTCCTCATTAACCATTTGAACCGGTCTAGGGTTGTTATTTCCTGAAGGTGGTTGATAAGATTGATATTGATTATTAGTTCTTGGGTTCACCTCAGGTTGACTTGGAAATTGGCCCTTTTCTCTTTCACCTATTATCTGTGCTAATTGGCTGACCTGTGTCTCTAGCCTTTGGAATGATTGGTTGGTTGTTTGTATAAAAGTTGTCATTAAAGTTTCTAATTTAGTCAACCTAACCTCATGATTTCCATTATTACCCCCAGATGATGTATTGTTTTGATTATATGGGGTTGGTTGTTGTCTAGGAGGTTGTCCTTGTTGGGTCCACGAAAAATTGGGATGATTACGCCAACCTGGGTTATAGGTTGATGCGTAAGGATCATTTCTAGAATTGTTATATGTGGCATTGACATGTTCCAGGTTCACACAGTCCTCCATTAAATGACCAGTCTGACCACATCTAGAGCAGGGGGTAGGGGATGCTTGTCGGGTTTGGTTTTGCAGTTCTAGACTTTCCATTCTACGCATTAGGGTAGCTAGTTTTGCCTCGGCCGCTATGTTGGAGTCTATAGCTAAGACACCTGGTCGGGGTTGACTCGCTATTCTAGATCCAATACTCGGGTTGATGGGTGTTCTAGCATTGTCCCATTGCATACTATTTTCAGCTAAATCCTCAAGAAAAGTCCAGGCATCATTTTCATTTTTGGACATAAAATTCCCTTGGCTCACAGATTCTAGCATAACCCTAGATGTGGGTGTCAATCCCTCATAGATAATTTGGCACAATTGCCACTTCGGAATTCCGTGATGAGGGCATTGGGTCAAGACACTCTTAAATCTCTCAAGATAGGAATAAAACGGCTCGCTCTCAGACTGAACGAATGCAACAATTTCATTCCTAATCTTCATAGTCTTATGGTTGGGGAAATATTTTTTTAAGAAAACTTGAACAAATTCAGCCCAACTTCTAATAGATCTTTCGGCTAGACTATATAACCATTTCTTAGCGTCGTCCTTAAGTGCTAGAGGCACGAATTTCAGACGCACTGCCTCTTCAGGGATATGCTGGTATTGCATAAGAGAGCAGATTTCTTCAAATTCTCTAAGGAAGAGATATGGGTCTTCCCTAGAGGTGAACTTAGGCAGCATACTCATGTATTGTGCCTTAAGTT
The DNA here is from genome assembly GCA_963682175.1 of Triglochin maritima. Lineage (NCBI taxonomy): Eukaryota > Viridiplantae > Streptophyta > Magnoliopsida > Alismatales > Juncaginaceae > Triglochin > Triglochin maritima. Next base: position 47,043,575 of record OY821772.1, read on the forward strand.
CGAAGTCGCGACCCGGTATGGTGGGCATGACGATGCACGATGGCTGAGCAGCCATCGTTGGGTAGCACCGATCCCTCAGAGTTATAGGTTGTGCAACAGGCGGGTCCACTACGTTCTCACCCATTAGATCCGGGTGAGGTGGTGCAACAGGTGGATTGGGGTTAAGTTCCAGACTGGAATCTAGATGAACTCGTGAGAGTCGATTACTCAAGTCCCGAATCCAAATCTGAGTGCACCGGGTTGAATCAATTTTTGAATTCAAATTCGAAATTTAAATTCCAAATTTAATTTCAAGAATTAATTACTCTTTTTTTTCGTTTTTTTTTTTTTTTTGAATTTTAATTTTTTTTTTTTTTAAAAAACAAACAATAGAAAGGTAGGGATGAGAAGGGAAAGAAGACTCAGACAAGAAGGGAAACTTAACTCTAAAGGGTAAAAATTAGGGTTGGTTAGAAATTTCCTGAACAAGCACGGTCAAAACAATCCTAGACCTAGTGTCACTTAGATCTAGACGACTCCTAACTGGTTGAGTCGAATTGATTTGCTTGATTCACCTCCCTCACCAATCAAACCAAGTTGGCCAGTTAGTGTATAGCTAGTGGGGGCGCTTCCGACAGAGTCGGTGCCAATTAGACAACCACGTCGCTTGGAAGACTTTCGTCGACACAAAAACACTTTCTAGACACCAAATTGAATTCAATTAGCTTCAGGTCATAGCAAGTCAAACCAATCTCCTCCTTAATTGAGTCCGAGTCCTTAGGGGCCAATGTCTAATTGATTTTAAATTTTAGGCTTAGGCGACACTTCAGGATTGTGGTTTGTGGGCTACGGGAGGGTGATGAAATCCCCACCGTATCTTTTCCTACGGAGTTGCCCTTAAGATAGTTTAACTTAAATCTAGCAAAGATAGTCAAACAATGGTCCTTTAAATGGGGGCAATTGCAAGGTTGTATGCAACTAAATTATATGCTCTAATGCAATCGATAAAACCTCGATACGTACCTTGCCTCCAGCAATCTTCAACAAGTATTAATTTGCAAGAATTTAGCAAGAATAATGCAAGCAAAACATTATATGATGCATGCACTAAGGTCTTTCTAATTTTGCCAATTTAAGGTCAGAGTTGAATTATTGCCAATTATGGAATTGTAACCCTAACACGTGCAATTCTACGAAAGGAAACTTTTCAACTATTCAGATTTTACGAGAAAGGCAAGAAAAGTTACCTCCGCAATGCTCAGTCGGGTTCGCCGCCCGCTCTCGAAGATTCCAGTAGCTCAATGCGACCACCCAGCGATGCCGACGATGCCCCAGAAATTTGAAGACCAGAACCCACACTGGTGCGGCGATTCCGCCGCAAGTTACCTTGTAGATGCGGCGATTCCGCCGCCCAAGTGTCTCAGAACCAGCTCCCGGATTTCGCCGCGCGCTCTGTTGTCTCCTGCTACACAAATTCAAATACTTAGATCGCGCACAAGGTAGACAGGATAAAATCGAAAACACAAAAAACACAAAATCTGCGTCGCCTCCCCGGCAACGGCGCCAAAAACTTGATGAGAATTTTATTTATACCGCAAGTGCACGGCGTCTATGAAGACGTGGCAAGTACGGGTCGAACACAAGGAGGGAGAGATTCTTGTTTATGTTGTTTTCAATTAGAGGGGAAGAATTAGAGAAGAATCAATTTGGGTTTTTGGGGTTTTTGGTTTAATTAACTAAAGTACGAACAAAAGCAATTAAAATTAAAACAAGACAAAGAGAGAAATCCGTGGGGTGGAGATTTAGACTTAGGTTTAGAGTAGAGAATTACTGAAACTTATTGTAAATCATGTTAGTTATGAAGCATTACAAGATAAATGACTTAACATAAACTCAAGTAATCAAAATACACTAATCATGAAATTAAAATAATAACATGCATTCATCATTCTCTAACCCTAATTCCATCACCTCCACCCTTTGGAGAGAGTTAGAAACTCATGGAGGGAGGAAGAAGAAGGGGTCCTTGAGACATTAAAAGAAAACTAAAACAAGAATTAAAAGAACAGAATTTTATTAATAAAACTAAGGTACACAAATAAGAACAACAACTAAGGACCCTATTTACATCGTTCTCGGGTCTATTTATAGTTGCTACAAGGGACTTAGGTATAGAATTGGATAGTACACGTGTCCATACACGAGTGGACGAAATTGGGACACACGGATCAACCAATGGGCGGCGGAATCGCCGCACATCATGTGTATTGTGCGGCGGATTCGCCTCCCACGTTGGTCGGATTTAATCAGGATTTTTGTCACGCGTTTATGGTATGATTTGATCTTTATTTGCGTGTCTGGATGATTTCTTTCCATTGTCTTGAGCTCCGGATTAATTCCTTCCATTGTTGGAGATTTATAGTTGATTTTTCTTTTGACTTTTCCAACAAAATATCTTGATCCTTTTCTTTTGCAATTAGGTCCTTGGCATTTTTGCAATTAAGCCCTTGACCTTTTTGTGATTAGCTCCTTGAATGCTTTTATGCTTGGATGCATTTCCAATTGAAACCCGATAAACTTGAATTCGGTCTTTATGATAGAAATGAATCTTTTGCACACGTTTATGCTCGGAATGTGGGTAAATTGCATTCAGGTCCCTGTATTCTGTAAATAAGACTAAACACATACCTTAGTAGCATTTATTGATGTAAAAGTAATCCAAATGAAAGACATATGATGCAATGTATGCAATGCATCAATGCTCAAGTGTGTTATTGGGGGCTAATGTTGGTATGGAAGTTGGAGTCATATCCATAGGGGATGTCTCATCCCTTCCATTACCATTACTGTTGGTGGTAGGACAATTACTTTCACAAAGCCAATCCGAGAAGGTATAAAAGAGGATTCAGACTCTATCTTAGTAAACAATGTAGCAGGATTTTTATAGGGAAACAAAGACTCATAAAAAATAACATGTTTACACATATAGATTTTATTTGAGGAAGGATTCAAACATATGTAACCTTTATGTCTAATGTTATATCCTAAGAAGACACAAGGAACAGATTTAGGGGACAGTTTGTCTGAGGCATAATTTCTAAGGTAAGGAAAGCATCTACATCCAAAGATTCTTAAGCAAGTTAAATCAGGTTTTCTGTTATATAAAATAGTATAAGGAACAACACCATTTTTATCAGGAATCCTGTTTAACAAAAAAACAGAAGTGCTAAAGGCCTCTACCCAAAAGCGTTTGGGAACTCCACTATCAAACATTAAAGTGAGTCCCATATTTGTAATGGGTTTATGTCTGCACTCAGCAACCCCATTTTGTTCTGGGGTGTGAGGGCAAGGCATTTGCAAATGAATACCATTGTTTTTTAGCATGTGTATGAAATTTGGACGACATAAATTCACCACCACCATCACATTGGAAAATTTTAATAGCAGTATCAAACTGTCTAGTGATGAATTTTTCAAAGGCTATAAAACATTCGAAAAAAAATCAGATTTAGCTTTAAGGGGAAACATCCATGTGAATCTACTATGATCATCAACAAAGACAACATAATATCTGAAATGATTTCTGCTTAGGATGGGGGCTGGTCCCCATAAATCACAGTGCACTTTCTCAAATGGTTTAGTAGACCTGCGATTTGAATTAAAGAAAGGTAGTGTGCTAGATTTACCTAGCTGACAACCACTACAAACGAAATTAGAGTCAATAGATGCAGAAGTAAAGTTTATGCATCCATTTGTATGCAAGAATTTGAGAGTTTTAGGACTGGGATGTCCAAGTCTGCAATGCCAAGTATATGTATCTACACATCTTTGTCTGTTAGAAAAATGAACTTGAGGGGTATGGTCATGATCATGTAATGAATACATCCCTCATCGTAGTTTGCCAGATGCAACTATCACTCCTGTTTCTCTGTTTTTGACATAAAAATCATCAACAGAGAATTCCACATTGTATGGAAAAGAAGCTGTGAATTTTCTGACAGAAAGGAGGTTCTTTTTCATCTTAGGAGCAAGTAAGACATTTTTAACATGGAAAAATCCAGTTTTATGCTTTATTTTAGCATCACCAGTATGTGTTATTGGAAGAAAATCGCCATTGCCTACCATAATCTTATCCTTGCCAGTATAGGGTTTAAGAGAGGAGAGTATACCTTGATTACCTGTTACATGATCGGTGGCACCAGTATCAGGGAACCATTCAGCATTCTGTTCTTCCAAGGTTAAGGCAGCAAGGGCCTGAGGCATTTCTCTGGGTTGATATGTGTGGTTAAACCGGTGTCAACACCTGAGAGCCTCATGCCCAGGTTTCCCACAGATCTGTCATGCAACAGGAGGATTTCTAAACTGATTTATGGCACCACTTTGGGTTTGGCTCTGAGGATCTCTTGGGGCTTGGACCATGACACCTTTGGTATCAAGGAGTTGCTGCACCTGACCTTGGATCGTGGTCTGAAATCCACGACCTTTGGAGGTGAAGCCTTCATCCTTTTTACCTTTGTTGAAGTTCTTTCCCTTGGGGTCTGTCCTTTGCCGAAAGAAAGTCATAGGTCTTGGTCCATCCATGGTGTGGATTTGAGTTCTCATTTCGTAACTTTGAAGCATCGGTACGAGTTCGATAAAAGATGGAAGAGGAGGCTTCAGGGTAGAGGTTGTGAAGGCATTATAATCCATGCCGAGACCATTCAAAAGCCAGAACACCTTTGTTTGATCTCGCACAAGCCGACTTATTGCTGAGAGCTCATCACAGTGTAGTTTGAACTTCCGAATGTATTCATCCAAAGAGTGGAAGTTTTTCTTTCTGATCATTTGCAGTTGTTGAAGAAGATGGAACTCACATTTCTCAGAATCTTGATTGAAAGCAAATCAGAGAGCATCCCAGACTTGTTTGGAGGTCTCGAGGTTGACGACGACACTGAGGACGTCCACACTTAGAGAGTTGATGATCCAAGCCTTTAGAAGGCGATCAGATCGCTTCCAAGCAAGAAAGTCCAGATCTGGACCATCTTTGTCCTTGCATGGCGCCGGTGTGCTTCCATCAAGAAAGCCTAACATCCCTTGTGACTCCACCAAGCCCAACACTTGCATCTCCCACAACAGAAAGTTTGTTGCGGTGAGCTTTAGAGAGATGAAGTTCCCGATGTTGAGGTTTGAGGGAAAAGGATAGCGACTTGAGTGGATCTGGTTTTGAACGCCTTGTGGAGTCACTTCATGACCAGAGGAGGCGGAGGTGACCATAGCTACTTGCCGCCAGAGGCTCTGATACCATATAAGAAACCAACGACGATGTGGTTCAGGGTAGAATCAGAGACAAGAGGTCTCCGATCGGCCAAGCTGGTGTTAGAGGAAGAAGATGAAGAAGGTGAAGAAGAAAGAGTGCGGTGGAAAAGTTGTTTGCATTTTAGGGTTTAGGTTGTATTTATACAAGAATGGTTGGCTTTCTCTCCAAGCCTCCCCTCAGTCGCATCTTCATTAACCCGATTATTACACAACTCAAAACAATACACATCTTAATACAATTAGCCTCAATACATGACCTAATTATGGACCAGAACTCTCAAATTTGCTCAGATATAAGGCTTAATCAGCTGTGTGCACCTAATTGACTCAAGGCACACACATAGTGCAACACATTGAGCTAATTGGCACATCCCAATCTTAGATTTAGGTGTCATATCATCATTGTCATTTCTTAGCCACTTTTATACTGTTTTCATCATCCAAAGCTTCAATGTCAGAACTATTGGTAATTAAAATGTATATAATCATAATATTAGTAATTTTATGTTCAACGAACAACATTATCTCCTTACTGATAATTTGGTATAACACCCATAAGATCATGAGCATCAAGATTCAAGAGCCAGTTCTTTCCTCTCCCATTTCAAAACTATGTGTATTTATCGAAGCGTTAAATAATTGTTGCGACTTCAAATATTTAATTTGAATTGGGGATGTAAATTTTTCGTTATAATATAAGTCAAAACTACCTTCCTAGTTCAATCAACTAACAATCCAAAATACTTTTGCGGGCATAATTTAATTATCAATTACAATAAATTAATACTAAAATAAAATGCAATCTAGTAAAGCTGACCGTTAATTAAACTAGTAAGGATATGGAACCCCAACAAATTTGAATGTCATCAACAAAGGTTTGGAATGGCATAAACTTTTGTGGATTCGGTCTACTAATCCAATTACTTGCTTTCCAAGTAAGTGATACACTTTTCTCATTTTTGCCCTCAATATTAAAAACAACGTATACATCTACTTTCTTTTGGAATGTGCTAAAGCACGAACTAGGAGGCAACAACCATTCCGAAAATCATTGTTTCCAAATTCTTTTTCTGTAAATATTAGAACGTCTTTTTCAGGAAACAATCGACGAAGCGTAAATGTAGTGGAAGAATTCTCAGAAGAGGCAAAATATGCAAAAAATAATTAACTTGATGTTATCTTCTATTGACCAAATCCGCACTCACAAGGAATAGGTCCCTAGTTCCAAATCCACTTTGGAATAACAAATTACTTTCCCCCGATATTATAGTAACCCATTCAAATGAAATGTGATTTTACAGGCACAAATTGTTCTACGTGAATCGGAAAAATTATGGTAGTCATCATACGTTTGATGTTCACAAAAGGAATCAATCAAGATTTGGATGAAGAAGAAGAAAAGATCAACGTAAACAAATTTTCATGTGTTTGGGGACATTGATTTGATAATTAACTATGAATTCTCTCCTAACACTACGATCCTTGATGAACAAAATTAGGCGATAGTCACATGTTAACTCTTCGGAATGTTTTTGAATCTCTAGAACCTTTTCAAATTTTACTAATACTAGCTTTTTTTAATACGTGAGCTACATTATCTTATGTACTCTCGAAACAATATTTTTTGGTGACCATTCATGACAATATTCAAGAAGATTGGAAAATAGGAAAATTTCTTCTATTAGCAAGTTGAGTGCAAGATAAACCATGCACTTAAGAGTATCACGAGTTTTATTTTGGTGCATTTCTAAACTTCACGAATGCACTTCCAAACGTGTGGGTCCCATTTCATTATTAATTTTGTCAAATTTATATTGAAAAATTGAAAATTTGCATACCAATCCCTATAAAAGTATATTATCTTTAACTTAATTTATAAACATAACTAGACTTTAATTTACTGAACTGTTGTTCGTCGCTCTAACACTACTTAAATCGCCCCCAACAGATTACCATTTTGTCATTCTCTCATTTCTACTGCTATAACGCGACATTTTACCCTCCTATCACACATCTCTCTTCATTTTCCTCTTACAGTCATAAAAAATAATATTTTGGAGGTCAGTAATGAGCCAACGGACGCCCCGGTGTACTCGAATCTGGTAACAAAACTAACATCTTTTTAATAAAATAATAATAAATAATAATAATAAATTACAAGCGTCCGACGGAACCGCCCCACGTAGGAGAGTGACGTCTGGGTAAAACGCCTCCCCATGGGGGGAGCGTTTTACCAAGACGCACCGCCCATGAGACGGGTGTCTTAGCCAGACGCCTCTCTCCTACGCGGGGCGGCTAAGTCGGACGCCCGTAATTTTTTTTTATTTTATTTATTAAAAAGATAATTGATTATAAATTTAGATAATTGTTAAATTAATTAATTAGTAAGTTAATAATTACTATATTCGGATGAGCGAGACCCCCGAACGACCTTTCGATGTGGTATTTGTAAGTCAGGATGTTTTACCGCCGAAGGATTTTGGATCTTCAAAAATGTTGTATCTGGAAATTTTTTGAATCTTCATCACTTGCAAAAAAACTTATTGTAATCTGACCGGTTACCACCGAAAAATTGCAAAGGAACGTCAAATAATTTGAGATAACACACCGCATAATTTTAATTTGACAATTTTTTTATATAAAAAACAGGACGTCTGGCTAAGACGCCTCCACCATGGTGGAGGCATCTTAGTCAGACGCCCGAGTCGGAAAAACAAATCCGCCCCCGTTACCTCGCCTGATCTAGGTGCTTCGCCAGACATTTTTGTGGTGTTGGTATTACGAATGTTAGTAAACTGAGTCAAAAACCTTGTTTAAAGACACGGGACGAAATGAATATTAATTGATTTGTTAATGACAAAAAAGACATTTTTGGGACGATTTAAGTAGTTTTGGGGCGACAAATAGCAGTTCCCTTGATTTATAAACGTAACCAATTAGGGAATAGACTTGTTCAATTTAACCATATGTTTATTTCGTATAAAATAATATCAAAAGTAATGTGTATTCTAACAAATTAAAGTGGGTATCACTAAGATAGAGAGGTGTACTCCATCAAATATAACCGTAATTTTTTTAATAATAATAATAATGAATAATATTTCGAAATCTTGATTTCCCCCCCAAAAGTGGTCGGATTGCGGTTCACACCTGCGATCCGTGAATTTTTTTTAGAAGAAAATTTCACGGATGGAGGGTGTGAACCGCGATCCGTGGAATTTTTTTTGTTTTAGTATTATTTTTTATTTCAATTTTTCTTTTTTATTTTAATTATTTGTAATCTCTTTTTAAATCTTTTTTTTTCAAAATATATTTTCGAATTTATAATCTTTTTTAAAATTTAAAAATTTGTTTTTAATTTTTTCAAGAATCGACCTCCAAATCACGTCGATAACAGGGCTTTTTGAAATGTTAAGTTATTTTATATAATAAAAAAACACAATTTCTTAGCCATAATAATAAATTATTCACAACTGAATATTAAACAAACACTAAAACTAATTAAAACAAAAAATTGGTAACATTGTTAAAAATTCGTAGGGTGTACACACATTATAAACATTTTTAAAGGTCGATACAACAAAAAATTAAAAACACAATTAAAATTTAAAAAAAATAATAACAATTACAAAACATATTTTGAAAACAAATAAATTAAAAAACAATTAAAAATGATTTTAAAAAAATCAAAACATAAAACACTACAACTAAAATCTGTGACTTTTTTTATTTTATTGTTTTTGATTTCTGTTTTTGATATTTTAAAATTTATTTTTAGTCTGTTTTTTAATATATTTGATTTTGAAAATAAGTCTTCTAATTGTTATTATTTTTTAATTTTTTTAAAATATTTTTGAAATATTTTCTAAAATCTACCTCCAAATCACGTGGATAACATAGCAGATTGAAAAATTATGTTATTTTATACAATAAAAAAACAAAATTCTTACGCAGAATAATAAATTATTTACAACTGAATATTAAATAAATACTAAAACTAACTAATACAAAAATCGGTGAAGTTGTCAAAAATCTGTAAGGTGTACACTTATTACAAACATTTTTGGAGGTCGATAATGTTAAAAATTAATTTTTTAAAAATTTTGCAAAATTTAGAAAACATATTTTGTAATATATATAAAACATAGTTAAAATGATTTAAAAAAAATAAAACATAAAATCAAAAACAATAAAAAAATAAATAAAAAAGTCACGGATTTTAGTTGTAGTGTTTTATGTTTTGATTTTTTTAAATCGTTTTAACTATGTTTTTATTATATTTGTTTTCAAAATATGTTTTGTAATTGTTATTATTTTAAAAAAAAATTAATTGTGTTTTTAATTTTTTGTTGTATCGTTCTCCAAAAATATTTATAATGTGTGTACACCTTACGAATTTTTGATAACGTTATTAATTTTTTGTTTTAATTAGTTTTAGTGTTTGTTTAATATTCAGTTGTAAATAATTTATTATTCTGGTTAAGAAAATTTTGTTGTTTTATTGTATAAAATAACCTAACATTTCAATACGCCATGTTATCGACGTAGTTTGGAGGTCGATTCTTGAAAAAATTAAAAACAAATTTAATTTTTTTTAAAAATAATATAAATTAGAAAACATTTTTTGAATTTTTTTTAAAAAGATTACAGATAATTACAATAAAAAAGAAATAGAGGAGAAGAAAACTAAAACAGAAAAGAAAATTATTTTTAATTTTTTTTTCACGGATCGCGGTTTACACCCGCGATCTGTGAAAATTATCTTTTTTTGAAAAATTAAATTAGGTTGGGTAGATTGCCGTTCACACCCGCGATCCTTGCCTCCACGGATCGCGGGTGTGAACCGCGATACGAGTAGATTTCAAATTTTATTTATTTTTTTCCTAAATTTGGAATTTTATTTATTTTTTTTATTATATAAAAAAATTACGGAAATATAATGGGTACCAGGTGCACTCAAGTAAACATGACGGCGGAGATAGTGTATTCATGTAATCAGAATTTTGATGGGTAACGAATTATGGATCTAATATTTAATTAGGTTTTTCAGGTGAACCGAACCATAAACCGGAAACGAGTAGTATTCCATCATGTCAAACACAGTACTCATTCAACAAATCACGAAACAATTGAAAAAAATAGTCATACGACCCTTAGCTAAAAATGAGGATGCAGAATGTCGCTCTATTATTAAAACATAAAGTATACTATATTGTTTGAGAAGTTTAGCCTGAACAGTGTACAACTATCAATTAATGCATATTTTGTGTTGATAAAAAACCCATCAATTAATATCATGATGAAAAGGCTTTCCAAAAAATATCATGATCAAAAGGGACATAGATGCCAACATGCATACATACAACCCAACCATGAATTCAGAACTGATTGCATTGGAAGAAGTCAAGAATGACACGATCGTCTACCGGGCCCTCTCTCAACGTCATCCACTCCCACAACCAATATTTGTCCCTATATATAGTAGCCAACTCCAGCCTCGAGTCTCCACACCACCACCACCCTTCCCGGCTTCCTCAGCACTCAATTAATTCTCTTTCTCTTCCGACAACAACGTGATATATATATATAGAGAGAGAGAGCCCGGCTATGGACTACTACCTGGCGAAATTCTGCGGGAAGGGCATAAGACGACATTCAATAATGGACTTGTTGGAAACACCAATCGTAGACACCAACACAACACCCCCACGTTCACCTTTCTCCATGGCAACCGCCACCCCTCGAAACCAGAAACACCTCAGTTACATGTCGCCCTCCTTCGACGTCTACCGACAGTCCCCTGTGGACCCCACGCGGACCCCACCACCAATCTCCTCAGACGATGAGGACGAGCAAGAGCAGGACCACTACTCCTACATGGTGTCCCTCAAGCAGAGCCTCGCCGCTAGCTCGGTACATCTCCAGTCGTCCGTTCTGGATCCGAGGGATAAGGAAACCTCCGACGAGTGGGTCCCACGCAACCCTTCACTCATCCGTCTCACCGGAAAACACCCGTTCAATTGCGAGCCACCGTTGGACGTGCTCATGAGACACGGCTTCATCACGCCGGCTCCGCTTCACTACGTGCGTAACCACGGGCATGTTCCCAAGGCCACGTGGGACAAGTGGATGGTCGAGGTGTCCGGTTTGGTGCGCCGCGAGACATGTTTGACCATGGCGGATCTCGTTGTCGGGTCTTTCCCACAGTCGGAGTTTCCGGTCACGATCACGTGCTCCGGTAACCGAAGGAAGGAGCAGAACATGGTCAAGAAGACGGTCGGGTTCAATTGGGGACCCGGTGCCATCTCCACATCCATCTGGCGTGGGATTCGACTACGTGATGTGCTCATCAGGTTAAACTTAACTCCTCTAAACTTCTCCTTCCATTGATGAAGTATCAAGTAAGTCAAACACCTTAATTTGACATGATTTCTCACGGCTATTACACTTTTCTTTCCATCTTACTGTTGATGTCTACCTACATCAATGCTTTCTATTTTGAGTTATGGCAGTTAATACCCACTAATTTTTTTATGCAATTCCATTTGAACCAGGTCGAATTTTCACTTCATTCATGCTATTTTACATTTAAATTATCATCATCATGTTTAGTTTGACGTTAATACCATTTGATACTTCCAATTTGATGTGGCTATCTTGCTAACTTTAGAATATAAATAGCAGTCCCGGTGCACCGTGTTTCCTTTTTCTGTTGATTAAGTTTCATTTTCTATCACGTTAGCTCACCAAATCCAACTAAAATATCTCATTAACCACGCCTAAGCTACTACATACACTCTACCTCCTCTCATTCCACGTCATTTGGAGATCAATCCTACGTAAAATATGAAAAAAATTCACAAAAAAATCTACAAAATCAAAACAAATAAAAAACATATTTTCAGAAGAAAAAAAATAAAATTTAAAACGAATTTGCAATGAATTTATATTTTTTAACAAATAACAAAAATTAAAAAAAATCTGTCCAATGGGTGTGGGACACGTGACAGAAAAATTCATTGCATCTTGAGAATATTATTTATGTTTAAATAATTTTATATCAGCAATTATCATTTTAAGTGATATAATAAAAAAATTAGAATTTTTTTATTTGAACTTCAAAACGAAAAGTGATATAAGGAAGCTTTAATGGAATGAATATTTGGCATAGTAGAATAAAAGTAGAAGATATAAGTGAAAACAACTCAATTTGAAGAGTATTGATGTCAATGTGGCACAAACGGGACGTAACGGCAAAAATCTCATGTCTGTATACTTTACATTGTTGTAACAGTTGCGGAGTGAAGAGGAAACACGGACTGCACGTGTGGTTAGAGGGTGAGGAAGATTTGCCTGCGGGTGGTGGGACAAAGTATGCAACAAGCATCACGTTAGAGGTAGCATTGGATCCGTCGAGGGACATCATGTTGGTGTTCATGATGAATGGGGATTGGTTGCCGCCAGATCACGGCTATCCGGTGAGGATGATCGTTCCGGGATACACCGGCGGGAGGATGGTGAAGTGGCTCAGACGAATAATCGTCACTGATAAGGAAAACGATTCACATTACCATTACAAAGACAATCGTGTTCTACCTCCTAATGTGGTCAATGCCGAAATTGCTGATGCTGAAGGTATTATACTTCTTTGACACCAATTGTGAATTATCTATTTCATTATACTTATGCCCGATATGCAACCTGCTATCATCGGATTCTAGTTTATGGTCTTAGATTAATTCAATACTATAAATCTATCTACCCCAATTGAGTGAGGAAGTTAATGTTGTTGAGACATTTATAGTCTGACATTACTAAACACCAGTTATATGCAAGACTTTATAATCCAACTGAATTAATTGCTTTTCACTTACTTAAATGTTTAGATTCATTACACATCTTTGCATAGGCTTGCTTAATGTACACTTATGTTATCATGTTAGGAAGATTTTAATCTGTTGATATATTCGATTCAGGGTGGTGGTATAAGCCGGAGTACGTCATCAACGAGATCAACACCAACTCCGTGATCACCAGTCCTTCTCACGATGAGATTGTCCGGATCAATTCCCCCAAGCCTTACACCATGAAGGGCTATGCGTATTCCGGTGAGTGAGAGACAACCATCATTGTCTAATCCAAATTTTACAACCCCAAATTATCTTCTTACAATTTAGACATCTTTATCATGCGTATAACGTCGGTCGGAACTAATCTATGTTTAATTAAACAGGTGGAGGGAAGAAGGTGACGAGAGTGGAGGTGACATTTGATGGAGGAGAGACTTGGAGGGCATGTAACGTGGATTACCCCGAGAAGCCGAACGAGTATGGCAAGTACTGGTGTTGGTGCTTCTGGTCCTTGGATGTCGAGGTCCTCGACCTTGTTGGTGCTAAAGAGGTTGCGGTTCGTGCATGGGACCAATCTCACAGTACCCAACCTAGCAAAATGATATGGAATCTGATGGTACTAATTACCTACAATGAAACATGCTCAATGTATATAATCCAATATTTAATGAAAAACAATGTTACTTATATAAGAATATATATAATGTGTTTAGGGAATGATGAACAACTCCTGGTACCGGTTGAAAGTGAGCATTTGCCGACCGAGGAAAGGCGAGATTGGGCTGGTGTTCGAGCAACCGGTCCTCCCGGGGAACGCCACTGGAGGATGGATGGACAAGCAGAAACACATGGAATCATGTGAGTACGAGGGCATGAAGAAAAGCGTCTCCACGCCTTCAATGGACATCCCACGCATACAAAAGTACACAATCTCCGAAGTCCGGAAGCACTGCACCAAGGAATCCGCGTGGATCATCGTCCATGACAATATTTACGACTGCACCCCTTTCCTCAACGACCACCCCGGAGGTGCCGACAGCATCCTCATCAACGCTGGAATCGATTGCACCGAGGAATTCGACGCGATCCACTCCGATAAAGCGAAAGCCATGCTAGGCAAGTATCATATCGGGGAGATCATCGAGACCGCCAACACCCCGGATTCCCCTAACAACAGCTTAGCTAACTTGCTACAATTCGAATCCGTCGTCAAAGACGTGCCCGTAACTGCTTCCTCCACTTCCAATATTCCTCAAGCGCTGATCCCACGCGAGAAGGTGCCGTGCAAGCTTGTGATGAAGACCTCCCTGTCCCACAATGTCCGGCTCTTCCGCTTCGCGTTACCGACCGAGAAACACGTTCTCGGCCTCCCGGTCGGAAAGCACATTTACGTCTGCGCCACAATCGAAGACAAGCTCTGCATGCGAGCGTACACGCCAACAAGCAAAGCCGACGAAGTTGGGCATTTCGATCTGTTGGTCAAAATTTACTTCAAGAACGTTGACCCGAAGTTCCCCAAAGGTGGGCTCATGTCTCAGCATTTGGAGTCCCTATCGATTGGTGACACGGTGGACGTGAAGGGCCCACTTGGGCACATCGAGTACACAGGACGTGGTAACTTCACGATCCACAATAGGTTGAAGTCAGCCAAGAAACTAGCCATGATCGCCGGTGGAACGGGGATAACTCCAATCTACCAGGTCATGCAGGCGGCGTTGAGTGATCCGGAGGACGAGACGGAGATGTGGGTCGTCTGCGTGAATCGATCGGAAGAGGACGTGCTGCTTAAGGAGGAGTTGGATAGTTGGGTGGAGAAGTATGGCGATCGGGTCAAGGTTTGGCACGTAATTAAGGAGTCTAGGAAAGATGGGTGGGCTTACACCGTCGGATCTCTGTCGGAGGATGTTCTTAGGGAACATGTACCGGTGTGGTCGGAGGGGACGCTTGCGCTGGCTTGTGGACCACCGGGGTTGATCCAACATGTTGTGCAGCCAAGCCTCCAGAAAATGGGGTACGACTCCAAGGAGTCTCTGCTTGTCTTCTGATGCGACAAATATCTTTGAAGCATTAGACATATATGTTGGATGAATGGTTTTGGTTGGAGATCGTTGATTTCGATTTGCTGTTGTTCAAGTACAGGTTTTTCTGCAGTTTTATTTTTGTTTTTTTGTTTTTATCATTGCACTTCATGAGTTGTAAATGTTTATCAAAGTTTGTTGTTGCCGCATTATGTGATCAATCTGGATGTAAATTATATAATATAAATATGAATTACCTTTTACATATATACAGATATATATTGCAGCATAGATCGTGGGCACGATGTATATGATTCGGTCAAAGCAAAACAATACAGAAACAATTATTTCTACTTTTCAATAGAATTTCGAACGTACACTTAAACCTGTCAATAATTCAATATATAAGACAAAGCACATAAGAAAAATAGTGATTTAAGAGGAAGTATCCAATAAAGAAAGTAAAGATTTACAAACAAACTTTCAGAACCTTTCCTCCTGAATGAAATTCACATGATTATTTTAAAGGAAAATTTTTCAAAATAATATTTTTTTTTAAAAAAATTCTCAAAATAAACCTCAAACAAAAGTATTTCTCAAACTAGACCCGCTGCCACCACGTGGTGACACGTGGCGGCGGCAGGTTTTGTTTTTTTGTGCATATAGAACTCGACATCACCAGTGCCGAGTTCTCTCTGAACTCGGCACGGGTGATGCCGAGTTCTCCCAGAGAGAACTCGTCACTGGTGATGCCGAGTTTTCTTTGGACGAACTCGGCACTGGTGATGCCGAGTTCTACTTGATTTTTTATTGCCCAACACTTGACGTTTTCTGAGGTGATTCAAATAGAACTCGGCACTGGTGATGCCGAGTTCTCTCAGAGAGAACTCGGCACGGGTGATACCGAGTTCGCTTTGGAAGAACTCGGCACTGGTGATACCGAGTTCGATTTGATTTTTTATCGCCCAACACTTGACATTCCAGTCGAATTGAGTTGCCAGGAGAACAGTGATTCAGATAGAACTCGGCATTGGGGATGCCGAGTTCTATTTGGTCCTGTTCTCCTGGCACTCAAATCTTGTGTGAAAATGGGTGACGGCCAGGTGGCCCATGTCTACAATAGAACTCGGCATTCTAGATGCCGAGTTTCATAGGCAGAAGTCCAATTCAATAGGCTTAAGTAGGTAAATTTGCGGTCCTAAAAAATACATTACATTCATTCGTCTTACAATTATCGTCTTACAATTGATCAACTCTTAAAAAGGATTTAAGTCGTACATTCATTCAAGTCATAACAAAATACATTACAAATACATTACAAGTCTTACAATTAATCAACTCTTACATTCATTCGTCTCACTAAATAGTTACATACAAAATATTTTGCTATATAGGTTCCTTGCATCGCTTTCGGTTATGCCCTATACCGCCGCATCTCCCACACCTTACCTTTCTTCCAGAGTGTTCGTCCATCTCGTTTCGGATTCGCGTTGATTTAGGCCGACCGGGAGGTCTTTTGGTTTGGGGAGGCTTCATTGTGATGGTGCCTCGATCTGGCCAATACCTCACATCAGGAATTGGGATAAATATCGGTTTGTACGCCTCCTTGTACATTTGAACCTCATAATACGGGGACACCAAATGTGAAGTGTTGACATTTGCATGTCTGCCACTGCAAACTGCTAGTACATGTGAACATGGGACGTGCATTGCAATTATGTATCCACAAGTGCAAGTAATAACTCCTTCTTCAAATTTCACGAGGTATTTTTTCTGGTCATTGGCTTCAACCTGGTACATCAGCTGGTGGTACCGAGTTACTGTATGTGTTCTGGCCAGATTGCTGTTTGCCATCACCACGGTGTGGACTGTCGGTACATATGTTTCATTCCACGACTCGGCGACGTCCCTTCTTTTAACAAAGAATTTGTTCAAGCGGAGAAAGGTCATCAAAATCATGGTTGTAATTGGCATACCGCGTGCCCCTCGTAAGACATTGTTGAAGCTTTCTGACATGTTAGTTGTCATACATCCGAAACGTCGACCCCCGTCGTGACAACAAGTCCATCTTTCCAAAGGACCTTGATGTTGAATCCACTCGTATATCGGCTTATGTTCCTCTGCAATAGCCTTCATTAACTCTTCAAATTTCATAAATGAATGAGTTTTACCCGCTTCATAAAACTTGATTTGTCCCAATCTTTCCTTGCAATTTCGATGTTTAGCAAGATTTGCTTTCATGTGTCGAAGACAGAATCGATGTACATGGCCCTCCGAAGGTGGAAATGCGGCTCGCACACAAGCATTTATTCCCGAAAATCTGTCGGTGATAATACACAAATCGGGTCGCCTTGTAACTCTACTTGCCAGCAAATGAAGGAACCACGTCCACGACTCTGTATTCTCGCTCTCTACAACAGCAAATGCCAAAGGAAAAATTCCGTTGTTTGCATCTGTGCCCACAACAATTAGCAATAAACCTCTATATTTGCTATAGAGGTGCGTTCCATCCACACTGACAACGGGTCTACAATAATGAAACCCACTAATTGAAGGCCCGAACGCCCAAAATACACGCTTAAACATCTCCTCGTCTGAATTTATCTGGACAGACTCTATTTCGACAACAGATCCTTCATTATTCTGACAGAGAACTGTGACGAACCTTCGCAAATCTTTAAAACTGTCTTCTTCGGCACCATATATTCGGTTCAACGCTTTTTGCCTAGCATGCCATGCTTTAGCGTAACCGATTTCAAGTGAGTATTTGGTCTTCACCCTTTCCATTATTTCAGCAGGAGTAATTGTGAACTTAGTTCTAACAGATGGCATTATCAAGTCGCATACAAAATTAGCACTGCATTGTTTGTTGTCGTTTAACAATATCGGATTGGAACAAGTGTGCTCGGCGTCGTATGTTTTAACTTGAAAATATCTGCAGCCTTTTGGAACAGACGCATGTAGACGCCATTTGCAGTTATCTTCATCACGACGAATACAATGAACAGTATACCGTTTCGTTGAAGAAACCACAACTGAATACTGAACAAACTTTTTAATGTACCACGATTGCAGAGCATGAACCAAATCATCTTTGGTTGGGAAAATTCGTTTATCCCAGAAAGAACGACCATCTTGCGTATGCCAATCACTCTGTTCAAAATTGTTCGCAGCATCGAAGAATGAGTGTTCAATTACCGAATTCTCTATCCAGTTGTCGTCCTCGAAGATATCGGGAAGTTCATTAAGAGTTGGAATCATATCGTTGTTAGCAACTGCATCATCAACAACGTCGTCGTCTTCACGGTTTATGGATTGACCCATCACATATATGACATCCTGCGTCTCCGGAACGACTTCATTAGCAGAAACACCTTCAGGTTCATCTTCTACAGCGAAAGGTGTGCTGTAATCCCCTAATTCCTCAGTGTCATCGTCTTCAACGCTATGCATCTGTTCCCGGCCTTCTGGTCGACTAAAATGAATTGGTTCAACAGGTGACAAACCAAGCCCAAGGTAAGGATATGAGGTAGATGGTCCAGCCCCTCCAGCAAACTCATCATGACTGTAATGTGAAGGTTCAAATTGCGACAGACCAGGATAAGGATTTGCACTGCTAGAAGGAATGTCACACACATTTTCTGACCATTCGTTGCCTGTTTGGAAGTTATGCGATTGGAAAAATGGAATTTGCTGGTATGCTGGAACTTCGGCTGTAGGATTTAGACTTATATTCAAATCTATTCCACAGTCCCAACCGGTCGACCTTACTGTACCATACTCCGGCGAATGAGTGTTCGTTGTCAGCGTAGGGTCGGGCACTTTAGGTTCAGCTTCCACATACACTCCAACCACAGACATTCGTTTAAACAAACGCATCAATCCATAAACCGACCTATCATTGGTTAATGGAACGTAAGTCCAATCATTGTTTAATGGCAATTTCGCTGTCAACTTGACATCAAACATACTGTGTGGATAACAACATTCAGATCTTATAACATCAATTAAATCCTCATATTTGATGTTCAACGGAACAACTACCAATTTGCGGTCAGATCCTGTGTATTCTGCCACATCTCCGTCACATTCTAATTTCCCGTTATACATAACCAACAAAGATCCTTCATCATCTTTATCCATACCTAAATATTTGAAAATGTGTTCAATGAGATGATCGAATTTCTTACTAAATACTTAAAAAATTGAAAATACTTAAATGTTTTAGAAGTTACCTCAATCGAGTGTAGTAGCAAACGATTGTAAACGTCGAGCAATCTCTCCAATAAACAACGTTACGATACCGTAGACCTATAATCAACAAAACTAAATTCAATAATCAACTATCAAACAAGAAATAAAACGTTTTGCCTAAAAATCCAAAATCGAATTCGAGTTTCCACCAAAACGGGTTCCTAAACCAACAAAAACACTACAATCATACATAAAACACCAATGTATATCATCCTAATACATAAAAAAGGCAAGAAAACGGTGGAAAACGAAAAAAAAAACGAAACCCTAACCTGAAAATCGCGAGAACCCGTCGTGAGGGAGAGGGGGGGCGTCTGCCTGCTTTTATAGACCTCCAGAACTCGGCGTTGGTAACGCCGAGTTATCTTTTTTTAAGTGAACTCGTCGTTACCAACGCCGAACTATTACTTTAGAACTCGGTATCTAGGACGCCGAGTTCTATTTAAGCAACTGTTCTCCTGGCGTGTCAATCGTCTCATGCACGATATGAGCCCAGGAGAATAGTGAATCAAAGAGAACTCGGCACTGAGAGTGCCGAGTTCTATTTGAATCACTATTCTCCTGGCAACTCAAGTCGAGTGGAATATCAAGTGGGCCAATAAAAAACTTACATAGAACTCGGCATTGAAGATGCCGATTTCTATTGGTGTGAACTCGGCAGGGGTGATGCCGTGTTCACAACAAGAGAACTCGGCACTGAGGATGCCGAGTTCTCTTGTAGAGTTCATTGATTTAAGAACTCGAGTTTTTTTTTCATTTCCTGTTTCACAATCAACGAAAACAATTCAACCACGACACAATCAACGAAAACACAATTCGAACACGACACACAAACAAGTACGATAAAATACAATACAACTACGAGTGGAATATGAAGTTCAACATTTTAACATACATCCAAAAGTACCATACAAACAATCAAATAAATTCACAACTACATATCTATCCTAAGTGACCTCTCAATCTCTTCTTCCTTTTAGGACGTGCTTGAGCACGTCCTCTCCCCCTGCCGCGTCCCCCTCCTCGTGCTGCATTCTCAGTATCCTGAGTCAGACCGCCAGCGTCTTCTTGAGACTGTGAATCTTCTTCTTCAACCACGCGATCTTGACTCAAATGTAATGTGGGTTCTTCAGCACCAAAACACATAAGCCAAGCCTTCATTTTTTCCTTTAATTTTCCAACCATCGAAGAGCCTGTCTTGTGATCTTTGATCACCTGGTGAATTTGATGGAGTTCTTCGTGAAACTCATAAACCCCATGCACCTACAGTTCATTAAAAGTTTATGAAACAGTAAAACACAATTTCAATACATGGTCATTATTAAAATAAATGTTTAAATCTTACCATCTCTCGCTCTCTACCCGCTCGAGGTCTATATAATGTATTATTTGGAGCCAAGACGTGCTGAACTATCCAACGGACGGTGATGCTCCAGTACCATTCCATATACAGTCGTGTGCTCTCTTCAGGATTGGCACCTAGGAGTGGTCGCTCAAACTGTAGATGATCTCTTCGGTGCGACCAATGCTGAATGAATTGGTGATTTTCCACCAACCAATTAACATCCGACCTCCCCTGAGCCGATTTCACTACATGTCTCTCCATTGGCTCTGGAATGTGCTGCTGTAGACCGAACTGTCTCATCACTCGGTCTGGACAATGCATAACCACCTCACCAAAATTTATAAGCCAAGTGCGACTCGTCCAGATCTCTGAACCTTCCGTACATAATGGTGGTAACTGATTAAGTAGCAAATTTGCATAAGGGTCCCAGATCACTTGATCGAATTCCTGCACGTCCAGCTCATTACGATAAAAATCAAGTGTGGTCGTCTTCGCACTACCCTTGAATGTTCTTGGTCGTCTCCAACGGGCACCTAATGGTGCCCTGTCGTCCTCCGGGTATGCTAAAGGTCTCCTCTTCAAAGGTCTGCCAATGTGTAGATGTTCCCAACACCACAACTGCAGGAACGTAAGAAAACCACACAAATGTTTCGTCGGAATCAGTGAGGCTTCGTCTAACATGTGATATAAGTGGGCCAGAGCCGCACTACCCCAACTGTACTCCGATGCGACTGCCAAATCTCCAAGCAAGGATAGGTACTTCAAGTGAACCATCGTGCCACTCTTATCTGCCAATATACTGCATCCCAGCTGGAACAAAATGAAGGTTCTGGTGTGTCGTGTAACTGTCTCCTCGTCAGCATCAAAAGGCAAGTGCTGAAACTGAGCTTGCAACCAACCCAAAGTTACGGAACCCTTACGACCCAAATCATCGGGGACCTGACCCAATAAATCCATGCAAACCTCTGACCAATCGTACTCCTGAGACTCGCACACCGGCAATCCATCTACGCGCAAGCCGGTAATCATCGAGATGTCACGCAATGTGCATGTCATCTCACCATGTCGCAGGTGAAATGAATGAGTCTCCGGTCTCCAACGCTCGACCATCGCCCCCAGCAACGTATGATCCAACTGAACTCTGCCCAACCGAGTTACTGTGTCAAACCCTGCCATATCTAGCAGGAACAACATCCTCTCATCAGTGATCTGCCATGCGTTGAGCTTCGATCCATGCTCAACGCATTTTACACCATCAACATCCTTCTGCATAAATTTAGATAACTTTCAGAATATTGAAACTCACGCGCAAATATTTAATTTGAAAATGTAAAATACTTACAAAATCTTTGAACAAGTCTGACTTGTGGTTGGCCTGCAAAACCAACACTGATCTGTCTACCGGACCCTGTGAAGCGTAGCTACCTCTAACTGAACCAGTACTGGAACCACCAACCTCCATCTGTACATAACACGTTAAAAAATGAGATGGTTGTTCTTCATTACTTACTACTTAAAAAGTTGAGAATGCCGAGTTTAAATGACTTTAAAAGTTGAGAATTACCTCAATCGAGTGTAGAAGCAAATGACTGTAAACGTCGAACAATCTCTCCAATAAAATCAACTACAATAAACAACGTTACGAATCATGTCAGAGAATTTTTAAAAAATTTGACAGAACATCCCCTATATTTTTCATATTGGTAAATTGGGAAAACTAACAAGACTACAAACTTCAATACTCACATTCATTCAAAGTCACATACATTTAAACACAAATAAAACACTTTTAGGTTTACATTCATTCAATTTAACATACATTCAAACATAAATAACAACAAAAAATCTAATTTTAATCACAATAATCATACTTAATTTGAACTTTTTTTAAGATGACTATCGTAGAACTATGATCAACAAAACTAAATTCAATAATCAACTAAAAAAGAAAAAATAAAACGTTTTGCCTAAAAACCCAAATTCGATTTCGATTTTGCACCAAAACGGGTTCCTAAACCAACAAAAACACCACAATCATACCTAAAACAACAATGTATATCATCCTAATACATAAAAAATGCAAGAAAACGGTGAAAAACGAAAAAAATTCGAAACCCTAACCTCAAAACTCGAGAACTCGGCGGAAGGGGAGAGTTGGGGGCGTCGGGCTGCTTTTATAGCCCGACGGAACTCGGCGTTGGAAACGCCGAGTTCACTTTTTTTTAAGTGAACTCGGCGTTAGTAACGACGAGTTATGCCTTTAGAACTCGGCACTCTCAGTGCCGAGTTCTATTTAAGTAACTGTTCTCCTGGCGCGTCAATCGTCTCATGCACGATCTGAGCACCAGGAGAACAGTTTCTTATATAGAACTCGGCACTCTCAGTGCCGAGTTCTATTTGAATCACATCAGTAAAAATTGTCAAGTGTTGGCCAATAAAAAACCAAGTTGAACTCGACATCACCAGTGCCGAGTTCTTCTTGTAATAACTCGGCACTGGTGATGCCGAGTTTGATCTGGGAACTAGCCCGGAATTCCCAGAATGAACTCGGCATCACCAGTGCCGAGTTATTCCAAGAAGAACTCGGCACTGGTGATGCCGAGTTCTTTATGCACAAAAAAACAAAACCCGCCGCCGCCACGTGTCACCACGTGGTGGCAGCGGGTCTAGTTTGATAATTATTTTTAGTGGAGGTTTATTTTGGCAAATTTTTTTAAAAAAAAATTTATTTTGAAAAAATTTCCTATTTTAAAATATCAGGTGTGCGAAAGCTTAAACTTCCTCAAAAAATACGAAACTTTCTCCGAGTACGTAGTACATTATTAAAAAAAAATTTACAAGATTTACAAAAAGATGATTAAATTCCCCTACGACAGATCATTAAGACATTAACATTTCACAATCACGGCTACATACATATAAGTATATAACCAACCCATCAATGGTCAGTACTCGCGATTGCCCACGTTCCATTTTCAAGCATATCCATGTGTACTTTGGTTCATTCTCTCATGTTTTATTCTAGTTGCTTTGTGCTGTTTGTGCACGAGATGAAAAGTGAATTCTGAAAGTTAAATGGAAAATAATGAAAAATAGAATCCAACGGAATTAAAATTCTATTTGACTAAATTCTGTTATTTGTGCTTGTGACTCGAATATGATGGAATTTAAATTATGTCATGCGATAATTTTTCCGACCACCTTCTACGATGTTTTTCCGGCCACCTCCAGCGACGTCTTTTCTGGTCACATCTGATGACATTTTTCGACAACCTCCGGCAATGCTTTTTTCGGCTACCGACGACGACTTCTTTTGCGGCCACCTCTGACGATGTCTTTTTCGAGCACCTCTGATGACACCCTGTCCGACCACTTACTTCTTGTGCACAAACACTGGAGGTAACCAGAGGGGATGTCACCGGTAATGACTGGAAAATGGGTCGTCGAAGGTAGCCGAAAAAGGATCGTCAGAGTTGGCGGGAAAATGTTTCGCTGGAGGTGGTCGGAAAAGAGGTCGTCGGTGGTGACAATAGGGGAGGTGGCCGAAAAATGGGTCCTCGATGGTGCTCGGAGATGGTCGAAGAGGGTGATGGGCGTTGTTGGAGAAGCGGAAATGAGCCAGAGTTTCATGATTGAGATTTTCCATCACTTTCTCAAGATGGGTGGTAAAAAAATAGAAAGGTAAAAATCTTTTATACTTGAGAATCCAATGGAAAATCTTTTCTTTTTCCTTGTATGACACAAACACTAGGAACCATGCATGACACAAACACTAGGAAAATTGAGAGTCAAAAGGAATTTACTTTGCACAGAAAATGTACTGGATTTGCCTCCACTAACTGAAGGGTCCAGTTGCGACAATCAACGTCAATTGCTGCCATGGGGAAGGAATAAGGTTTGAAGGTGGTGATTAACTCAAAATTACATTTCTTTAGAGAGCAATGAGTTATTGTCGTTAAGACATTAAAACATGGAAAATAAACTATTTGAAAATGCATGGGTGCAATCTAGATAATTTATTGTATTATAACAACAATCTAGGTAATTTCTTGTGTCCTACTTAACTTACATTATTTATAATATTACAAAATGACCCCACATCTGAATAAAAGTACTCCATGAAAATGGATAGTAGCAAAGAATTTTTTTCATTAATAAAAAAATTAAGTGTTTGGAAATCCCTCAATTATCTATGGTTGGTTGGAAAAATTGGTTCGTTGTGGAAATAAAATTCTTACAACCACACTTGATGGAAAACATACCGGTTAATGATAAATGTCTCGTTGTGGGCCGTAGTGGCTAATTGAACGGGGACCTAAGATTAGCCGCCGTAGCTAGTACTCATGTTGCATTTCTCGTAGGCTTTGACGCATGCTTTATGATGCAATAATTTTCTTTTCTTTCTATGAATACTATACACCAACATAGTTTAGGTTGTAAATTTACCAAAAAAAAAATAAAAATAAAATCTTGCATTTCCGACCTCCCTTTAACTTTTAAAAAATATCTCACAACCAGGGAAAACACCATAAATGTTCCATACTATGGTTTCATTATGGCTTAAAAATTTAGAAAAAAAAAGAATTGCATTAAAAGAGGGGGAAAATCAAAGTAATATCTTTTTTTTAAATTTCCAAAATAAACCTCATTTAAACTATTTAACACACTAGACCGGCTGCCACCATGTGGTGACACGTGGTGGCGGTAAGTCTTGTTTTCATTGTATACCGAGTTCTATAGAATTTTTTTTGTAAAACTCCCACACATCCAAAAGTATCCCATCTTCGACGTCGAGAAGCACTGTACCAAGGAATCCGCATGGATCATTGTCCATGACAAAAAAAATTGGTTGTATTTTTAATATCAAAGAAATTTGAATTTTACAAGATTTAATTTGCAAATTATCTAACGTTGTTGGACGGAAACAGTAACGGGGTGTAGTTCACTAACGACAGAGGTACATATAAGCAAATATGTTCGACTTATATGTGTATATCCTTTATCTTGTATATTGTCAATTAGGTTACCTGTCGTGTGTACGGTAGCAAAAAAAAACCTTTACGTTTTACCAAAGAAGTTTAAAACGTAAGGAAAATAATTATTTCTCCTTTCCAAAAGGATTTGGAATTGCACCGTCCATTCAGTCATTCACAATCATCATTTTGAATTTGTAATAAAAAACATAGAAACAACAACATATTGACGTAGAGAGACTTCAGAATACAGGTGTCGAAACTCGAAACTAAGGTTTCATAGGTTCAAAGTTTACTACTACTAGTAACTATACGAAACAAAACGTAAAAGACTTACAAAAAGATGATTTAATTTTGGCATGCAAAACAACCTTGCGGACAATTCGAAAATTTGTTGCAAATAACCTAACCAATTAGCTACGTGATAAGCCGATGAATCTTTCTAGTCGATCATCTCAACCGAGGAGTACGTCTTCTGGTATTTACCGTACAATCAGGAAACCTCACACGAGCACCACGAGGATCCCCATCATCACCCTGTCTAACCCAAGAACCCAGACCTCGAAACCCTTGAGCTCTGGTTCGAGCCAACCTCTGACGAAACTGGACCATTACGCTCCACTGCCTCTCGTAAATACTCATCATGTCATCGAACGTGCTCTCGAACGGCACCCTCCGACTCGTCATAGCCTTTGGAATCACGTGCTCCGCATGCACCTCCGCCACGTGTCCCACGAGCGCCTCGTGGTCCCCCACGAACTCGCAATCCTCGCACACGCACGCCCTCGTCTTGGCGTTGAGATACTCACGGTCCGACTCGGCCACGTTGGAGCACTCGGTGACGTGTCCGCGACAGAGTGGGCACACAAGGCCCACCGCACGTGCGTGCTTGAACTTGTCGAGGCAGTTGGAGAGTTTCTCACCGGTCCCACACATGTAGGGTCGGCAGCCCTTGTCGTGGGACGTGCAGACGAGTAGTACGGCCTCGTGTGGCGGCTCCAGGCATATTGGGCACAACACGGTTTCCCAGTCTTGGCTTTCGGGGACCTCGTCTTGTTGTCCTTGTGTTTGGAGGTTTTTGGTTCGGGAACGGAGAAGGTAAGGTGTAAGTCTTGTCCATGTTTGGGGTCTTCGACTGCTTACCATCGTGCCCCCAAGGATATTCTGCGCGAACAGTAACAAAACTGTTGTTATTTCAATCTAATTATATGGTTTTAATGTCTGTATTTATAGAGTTGTGAGATTTCCAGAAGAAGTATCCTAAACTCTGGAATCAGGGGACACAGTTTTAATTGGAGTCTATTAGGTGGGTCTGATCTTTATGGTAACAAATACGAACTAACGTTTATATCGCGAACTCAAGTGGTTAGTTAATATTTACTAGTTTCTGATTCTTACCATTACTATTTTTGGCAATTTAATTACTAGGAAACTTTCTGTGTAGTAAACGTCAAATTGTATATATATAATTTTTTAACCAATGAAAATGTTAGACTCCATCAATCCATCATGTTCAATCGTTTAATTTCGACCTAAAATTCGTAAGGTCAATTCGATCGTAACTAATCAACCACATCCATAATTTTTTTCTCCATATTTGTTGCAGAATAACTTGATTCCAAATAAAGCGGGCTACAATCAATTAAGAAGAAGGAAACTAGCTATGGCTATGAGATATTAACTGAACCTTATCCAACTCCTAAATCTCTCATACGAGCAAAACAATCCCTTACCATCATCATAACAATGCGCGCATTCATTAAACATCCGGTTCTTTTATTAGATTTTATTTCAATACCCTAAGTTTAGAATCTTTGCGAGAATAACGAGCCCACCTGAGAAATAGATAGTCATCTCCCTAATTAATAGTAAAATTTTTATTCGTCATGTCATTAATTCCCTTCCACCATCGTAATAAATCTAACTTCCATAAAGTCGGAATTCGATTTGGAACCAAACTAGAAAAATAGAAGAAGAAAAAAAGGTGACAGCAGACCAAAAGATACCTACGATTTCCTGTGCGAGGATGAAAAGAGAGGATTGTCAAGATTATTGTTGAAGGAATCTAGTGATAACAGAGATTTAGTTAATGATTAGATGCATCCTAACTTTGAGATGTAATAGTTTGTTAATTCTGTTATAACTGTTCTGGTTCATTGTTTCTGGACAAGTGATCATCTATATATATCTTGGGCATCCATAGTTGATGGTGCGCCATTCTATTTTGTGTTCGGCTAATCTTCTTGTTCTCCCATCACTCCATCTCTCTTCCGCTTCCAAGCTTTCATGGTATCAGAGCCATAAAGCTTAACCGCAGTAGAGTTCGATTTTGGAGGACGACAACGATGGCCGTCTCTTCCCCATCGATTCGTCAACCACGACGCAAGAGTCCTTCACGCCATCTTTGGTGATCTCTAACATCACCAACTTGGTTCCGATTAAGCTTGATGGAACCAACTATTTGCTTTGGAAATCGTTGTTTGAACCTATTTTGAGAGGGCATAAGCTGATGACGTTTGTAGATGGAAACAAATCTGATCCGAATCCGTCAGATCTGAAGGCGTATCTTGACTGGTATGAGAAAGGTCAAATGCTTCTCTCTTGGATCAATGCGACGTTGTCGATCTCCGCTTTGCCCTATGTTGTTGGGGTGAAATCAGCGAAGGAGGCATGGGATGCTCTTGCTCGACGTTATGCCACAGTCACACCTGCACACACGATGGCTCTACGCAAGCAACTTCATCATATGAAGAAAGGATCACTTTTGATGAGCGATTATCTTCAGCAATTCAAAGTTGTTGTGGACAAGCTTGCCGCAGGAGGAACCATTGTTCAAGATGATGAGGTAATATCATGTATTCTTGAAGGATTACCAAGTAGCCACAAACCATTTGCATCTTCCATTAGAGCACGAGCACAGTTGGCACCTTTAAAGATAGAAGAACTCCACTCTTTGCTGATTTGTGAAGAAATGAGTATGGTGGAGGATACACAATCAAATGACATCCTAAGTGCTCTTGCGGCAATCCAAAAAGGGTTCAGATCAAATGGGAATCGAAACAAAGGAGGGCAATCCAACAGAGGTGGTTCGTTTAGAAGGAATCACGGTGGAGGTTCACATGTGACTATTAATGGTGGATCTGACGCTGGAAGGTGTATGATTTCGTGTCCCTATGTATGTGTATATTTTTAAAATTTTAATACAACATACAAGATCAATTTTCATATTTTCAACAATTTTTATGTACATAGTTTTGTGATTATTCTAATAACATGCAATCCTACGTTTATTAAAATAAATCACAAATGTAGAATCGTACCTAAAGGTTCTCTGAAACATTTTGAAGATTCGGAGTCGCGTTGCCCGTTGTCTCGTCCACGGATTTGCCTCCGAGTGTTCACCAAACTCTAAACAAGATTAGAGAGAAATGAGCTAGCCAATTAATCTCTAACAAGGTTTAGAATCTAGCTAATAACCCATCTTTAAGCTCCTGAGATTCTTATATCTAAAACTTAAATTTACTTAAAAATGACACTATTTCGTTGTTTTTTGTGGGGTCTGATGACACGAATGGATATTATACGACGAAAATGTTAAACTGGTGCGTCCGAAGAGTGATTTTTAGATATTTCCCTATTTAGCAAAACAACCAAAGGCCCTCAGTTTTTAAAAATGACACTATTTCTTATTAGATTCATATATAGCACACGAATTTCGGTAAAAACTCTCAGTTTTTAAAAATGACACGACTGGATATTATACGACGAAAATGTTAAACTGATACGTCCGAAGAGAGTTTTTTTAGATATTTCCCTATTTAGCAAAAAAACCAACAACTATAACATACGAATTTCGGTAAAAACATCAGTTTTTAAAAATGGCACTATTTTTTCGTTTTTTGTGGGGTCTGATGACACGACTTCCTATTATACGACGAAAATGTTAAACCGATGCGTTCGAAAAGAAATTTTTAGATATTTCCATTTTTAGCAAAAAAACCAAAGGTAGCCTTTGGATTTTTGCTAAAAAGGGAAATATTTTAAAATCTCATTTTGGACGCATCAGTTTAACATTTTCGTCGTATAATATCCAGTCATGTCATCAGGCCCCTCAAAAAAGAAAGAAATAGTGTCATTTTTACAAAACTGAGGGTTTTTACTGAAACTCGTATGCTTTAGCCTATGATTTTTTTGCTAAAAAGGGAAATATCTTAAAATCTCTCTTCGGACGCAACGGTTCAACATTTTCGTCGTATAATATACATTCGTGTCATCCGACCCCTAGAAAAACAAAGAAATAGTGTCATTTTTAAAAACTGAGGGGGTTTTACCGAAATTCGTGTGCTATAGTCTTTGGTTTTTTTGCTAACAAGGGAAATATCTAAAAATCTCCCTTCGGACGCATCGGTTTAACATTTTGGTTGTATAATTTCAAGTCGTGTCATCAGATCCCTCAATAAATAAAGAAATAATGTCATTTTTCAAAACTGAAGGTTTTTACCGAAATTCGTTTGCTATAGCCTATGGTTTCTTTGCTAAAAAGGAAAATATCTAAAAATCTCTCTTCGGACGCATCGGTTTAACATTTTCGTCGTATAATATCCAGTCGTGTCATCAAACCCCTCAAAAAAGAAAGAAATAGTGTCATTTTTACAAAACTGAGGGTTTTTACCAAAACTCGTGTGCTATATATAGCCTATGATTTTTTGCTAAAAAGAGAAATATCTAAAAATCTCTCTTCGGACGCATCGGTTTAACATTTTCATCATATAATATCCATTCGTGTCATCAGACCGCTCAAAAACCAAAGAAATAGTGACATTTTTAAAAACTGAGGGTTTTACCGAAATTCGTGTGCTATAGCATTTGGTTTTTTGCTAAAAAGGGAAATATCTAAAAATCTCTCTTGAGACGCATCAATTTAACATTTTTGTTGTATAATATCCATTCGTGTCATCAGACCCTTGAAAAAACAAAGAAATAGTGCTTTCAATATGTCTTACCTAAAAATGACATCTCCATATCAAGAAAGCCAAAAAATAATGAATAGCAACTTCAACTCCTCAAAATGTTATACTTGGATATAATAATTTGAGTTGATTCATACAATTGTGATGAAGATTCGACGTAAGTTACATAAGATGTGTAATTTAGCTGACTTAGTCACTAACCAGATGATAGTGAGATGGGGGTTCCGTTTCCACTCCCATAACCATAACAAAATACATTAGTAACTTCAAATGCACGCGCACGCCTCCTGTCCCAATCCGAGGCGTGTTGGGGAATTTATGGAAAATTAGAGGCTCTAGCCTATAGGTGATAAAATATATTTTTGCTCCTCGAAATGGTCATGTTGCCTTCAATTCAACTTAATGCATCGACTGATAACTTATCTGTTTTTCCGGGAAACGAGACCCCCCGACCGACCTGTCACTAGTTCAACTTGCCCTATATAAAAATGACATCCGTGATGTGATTCATTTATGATAAAAATGGCATCAGTGATGCCGATTTTAGTTAATAAAAACGACACATGTGGTGTCGTTTTTAGGGTGCATATTTTGCCAATTAAATTCCACATGTGCATATTCTTCCAATTTTGTTTTTTTGTGATTATTTTTGAAAAAAACATTCCATAAATAAATGATAAAATATAACATTCCTAATTTTTTGATAACTAAAATTAAAATATGATTAAAATTAAAAGGTGACAGTACATATGCAGAATAAAAAGCATGTTGCATCATTCTTTCCTCTCTCTCCTCGGATTTCTTCTTCCCTCTTCCTTCCATCCCTAACCTCAAGATTTCTTCTTCCCTCTTTATTCTTCCCACTCTGTCACTGTCCTCGAGCTCCTCTCCGTCCTCGACACCTCTCGACCTCCTCCGTTTCCCTCATCGTCAAGGCCATAAGATTCTTCTCACGTCGCACTCTTGATCCCTAAATCTTCATAAAGGTGAAACTCGTATTGAATGGGTCAAGATGACCGGATGCTATTACATATATTTCACATTCCACTTGTTGATTGCGAAAATTTTGGTTTATGAATAAACTAACATGATTTATAAATAGGAAAATTTCAAATTAATAATAATAATAAATAAATGGTAAATATAAGAGTTCTAAATTTTTTTGCCAAAATTTGCGAAATAAAAACAACAGTGGAGGGTTTAGAAACAAACCAAAAATTAAACATTATATATAATCTTTCTTCGAAAGTCAACAAACCTTTCTACTTAACAAAGGGAATCTAATTTGGTCGGAAAGTGATGTCAATTGGATGCTTGCCTCTTCTGCGGTAAACTGCATATTCCAACACGAACTTATTAATTAGCATAGAAGAGTTTCTTGTAAGAACGATATTATCCACATAGAGAAGCAGAGGTTTCTTTCGTTATGCAAATCGCTGATATTTATATAATTATTCATATATTTTTAGGAATCATAGATTTGTAAATTTTAAAATTCTAAGGTTATTTTCTTGTTTGTTTTTTCGTTCAGTATTGTTATTGTTCCTAGCTTATGTCACCATTTGTTTAATAATGTAGGTGGATTTTCGCTAGATATTCTCTCGAAAGGTTCTCTCATACTCATTTCCACTTGCATAGTGTAGATTGAGAACTAAACATCACATTTCTTGGAACCCTATTCTTGCATAAAGTTTTTCTTTGGTGAGAGAGCATATGCTTATGGATATAGATACTCAAAGGAATTCCAAAAGTGTCAGTAAATGTTATATGAATTGATTTTTTTAAATAACTATCATTTTAAACTAAAGTGATTGAAATTTAAAAAAAAATCGTACTGGACTTTTGTAATTAGTTTAAATCTCTATGCCCTATCTAAACAATGTTTCTGCAACACTCAACAAAAGTTTTTTTTATAAAAAAAGTCTTTTATTGGATAATAATTTCAGATCAAGTTGGTCATCTTAAAATATCGAGTGAATCTAACGTCCGATGTGGTCCATCCAAGAGAGAAAAAAGGTGGGGGTTTTTAATGTCTCAATTAAAGACAATTTGGATAAAATCCTGGAAAACCTTTCTTGACCCCACCTACCTTTCACCTTTGTTCTAGGTTCTGGCATTTATTCCCCGCCACCTCATTCAATCTTTTCCATCTCTGTTGGGACACCACACAATTTTGGCTATATAAGCTTCTTGAGCTCTTGCATACATTGACCGAGTCAAACTATCAAATTAAGTTTCAGCCTACATTAGCAATTCAGCAACAATCCTTGCAGCCAAGATGTTTAGGTGTCTTGGAAGAGAAAATACCAGACACACTTAATGTGAGCAGCACACTCAGAGTTTACTTATATGCATATGCTTATTTATAGAAAACCTATAAATCTGAATTATTTTTTTAATCTCTTTTTTTGTTTGCACAACTTGTATGATATCTGAAGATTGTGGAGTTGGAGTTGCCATACATTGCCCTGGATGTGAAAGAAAAATATGAAAAGCCATTTCCAAAGTAGAAGGTCACTGGTTGTTGACTTGTTGTGGTTGTCATTATAGTCAATTAGTCAAGTTTATGTTTACATTTATGTAAGTTGACATAAATTTGTAAATTGACTCTTAATTTGCAATACTAAATTCCAAACAAATTTGAAAATTAATTTGAATTTGAATTAATAAGTATGCAATAGTCAAATTTGATCTACCTATGAGATCACTTCATGTACATTTGCTAGTAAGTTGTTCAACAAACTAGCAACATGTTACATTCAAGCTTTCATAGTCTAAAGTTGTGCCTTCTTCATCAACTTTCAGGTGTTAACAATGTGGACATAGATTCTGATAGGTACGTAGAAGGTGACAGTTATCGGATGTGTCAACCAGCGGAGGATTCTGAAGACAATGCAGCACATCGGAACTAAGGCGGAGTTCTGGACTGAGCCTTATGATTCAGAGTGCCATGTGCTTGTCACACATACAATACTTCGACAAACCAACCTACTTTTCCACCTACAACTACTATAGACGTGGTCATAATTCCAGCGTTCAGGAGACATTCCCTGACCCAATCTACTCCCATGTCATCGACTATCACGCCATCGCCATCTCCCAAATTTGGTCGGTGTAGTTATTAATTATGTCAGCATTTGATCCATTAATAAGAACTAATATATATACATATGAAAGAATTCTACTTGAATTATATAACCAAGGATTTCCTCAAACAACTTACTGCAATACTCACCAGCACTACAACTGGAAGCTTATAGGTCAAGTTTCTCGAACAATGTCAGAGATGGAAAATGCTGACCATGTGACATTTTGTTGAAAGATCTACCGTCCTATGAATAAACAATATTTGGATTTTTAAGTCGTTAATATAAAGCTTGCCTTAGTAAACACGAAATACATAGCACCGAAAATTTACAAGAACTATATAGAATTAATTTTAAAATTGTGGATTTGTTGCAAAACACTTTCTTAACAAAGACTAATTTTCCATGAACTTGTTCTCTAAACTTAGCACGACCATGCATTATACCAACATGAATATTTGGATAAGGAAGTTCATACCTATGTATACCCAAGGAAACATTTGTACTTCTCTTTATTCATATGTTTCCATTTTCGACTCTTGCACTTTATGACTTGATGGCCCTTAATAATCTAATATGCATGGTTGGTATTAGTCGACCAAGTCAGATCAGAAGATGTGGGTTTTTACGTGAAATCTGAAATGGTTGAGTTTTAGATTGTTTAGTTCATATCCATCAACTTCAACGGGTCAATTGTGTCGAATAAATATTTAATGTGTTCATGAAGTCAGACTACAACTCTACAATCTTAATGGATATACCTGTGTGGTATGGATATCGACAGCATTAGTCAAAAGGTGTGAAAACTCACGCAAGCTCTTGTGATGGTCAACGTAAGGCAACAAATCAATGAGATGGAGAGAGAGAGAGAGAGAGAGTACTGGAGAGAGAGAGAGGTGAGGAGTTAAGAGGAGAGGGACTGGAGAGAGAGAGGAGAGAATAGGGAATTGGGGAGAAGAGAGAGGTCTTTGCACACAAAAAAGAGAAGAGAGGGTTTGGAGAGAGAGAGTAGAAAAGTGGGGAGAAAAGAGAGGTCTTTGCACAAAAGAAGGAGAAGAGAGGTCTGGAGAGAGAGAGGAGAGAAGTGAGGAGAAGAGAGAGGTTTTTGCAAAAAAAGAAGAAGATAGAGACATAGAGATTGGAGAGAGGACGGGAGAGAGAAAGGAGAAGTGAAGGGTTTATTTATATTTTATTCAATATTAAAGATATTTTAATTTAGAGGGTGTAAATTGTAAAATTTCTAACAGAATTGAACGAAATTTTTGACTGAGTGAGTCATACGAATGACGTGCATACAAAGAAAATGGAAATGTAAGTGGCCGGAAAGATCTAAAGTGAAAATGTAAGTGCACGAAAGTAGTTGAAATCCAGTTGTAAAGAACCAATTATATGCCCATGAGATGTACCCAAGCAAATAATCCATATTTGTACTTAGATATATGTCACATTCCACTTGTTTATTGGGAAACCTTGGTTTGTGAACAAATTAACATGGTTTATGAAAATACTTCGTGTTTAGATGTACACAATCAACCAAGTCGGAGGATAAGGATTTGTATGTCTTTCATGTTCATGAACCTCAACACAAAAGGGGTAAAAACACAAGAAACTTTGGTCGAGTTTGGATGTGGCTCCTACAAAAGAACTTCTGCTGGGAAGTCAACTCCTGGGAAGCTGGCCCCAAAAGTTGCTTCTTCTCCAGACGTGGGCAGTTGTTTTGATGGGGAAGAGCCGTCTCGGATTCCCAGATGTGGACATCCTCACATTCCCCAAATTACCCTCATACATTCCCCAAATTGGCCTCAACACTTGCTTAACATTGGATAGACATAAACGTATTTAAAATCCATTCAAGAAGATGGAAAGGAATGATGTGAATCCATGCTTAACTGGCATCAGCCACCCCAACCCTTAAAAAATGTAGCGTAGACAACAATATTACCCACCCATTCAACGTCTTCCACATCCATTCAAGAAGAACATTTACTCACATGCACTCCAAACGAAACAAGACCAGAATATTACCCACCCAGCAGTGCCTAATATGGGATAAGATGTGGTATTTGCTCATTTCAGCAGGGTTATTCCCACAACTTTTCCATTCCCGCTAAAGACAAGCATCGGGTTCCGTGCTGGGAGCCCAGCTCCCACGAATCAACATCCATGTTTGGATGCATCCTGGCACTGTAGCAGCTTCGACCTCATCGGGGAGCCAAATGCCATCGCACCCAAACGACCTCTTTGTTCTTGTCGTATTGAGGCATATGTGCCTAGAGATCAAATCATTATATTGAATTTATATACACGTGAAAATTTGTCCAAGAGACATAATTGTACGTATGTCAGTTTACTCGAAATTGAATACGGCAACATCTTACTTTCAGGAGTTTGACTTGGGTTGTTTCTTTTTTTCCTACAAAGAAAACAATGAGAAACAACAATGTGCCTCCATCATTTTGACTTTAACCGTGCATGTTATGATTAACAACATTAATTTGCCTCTCTGAATTTTCAATTTATGTTTGACATTTTGATCCTAAAAACGTCACGCCCAAACCTCTCAAACTTTGAATGTAAAACACCTTGTGTATTCATTTACCAAAATAATTGTTAGTTCTCACTGAATTTGTCCTTTTTTGTGTTATTTTGTAAGTGCGTCTATTCCTAAATTTACAGTAAACTAAGATTTCAATTTGTGTCCGATTTGGTTTAGATTTACATCATTTTGCCATTAATTTTTAATCATAGTTGGCATTCGAATTAGAACTCTGCCTTAAAATTAGACCTACCTTATAAAGTTAGGGCTACAAACACAATTTGTTTTTCAAAAAGGTGAATATAATGAAAAGTAACAATTTATTGATAGAGTTGTAAAGTGTTATAGATCGATCGTTTTTAAGGAGTGCAATTTAGCATTTTAAGTTCAACCGATCAAATTGTAATTTACTATGTTATTTACTACTTATTAGGGTTTTTTTGTTTTTGTCGTCAAGGTAGAGCCTTAACAGTATATGGTAAAATGGACAAGTCATTTAATGTAAATTTGTCACCAAAATGAGTGTGACAATAATTGATATGCAAAGATGCTATTTATTAAAAGAAACACAACGATGCACAAATATCATAATTAAGAGAGGTAAGTAGATTACATGCAGAAGTATATTGGGTATTATTTTCATATTAATTTCTTCCTCCACCATGGAGCTTGATGCAAACCCAGATATCCTTTCACAACCTACATCTTGCGCCATCACCGCATCCTCCATGGCCACCACCATGGCCTTCTCGGGACCCAAATCTAGATCCATTGCCAGACCCAAACCTAGACCCAAAGACACTTCCAATGGCTTTTGCCACCACCATTGCCTTGTCCACCTTCTCCTCCCAAGAGAGGGAGGGGGTGGGAAAGTGATTAGTGGGTCTGGGTATTTTTCATTTTTGTGTTTTACATTAAAGACATTTTAAATGTTAAATGATGTAAATTGTAAAATTTCTACTGAGATGTGACAGCAATGGTTACAAATTCGTCCAACTAATGATGGAGGTGCACATAAGTTAATACTAAAACATGAATGTATGCCGATAATTATGACCGTTTAAGATACATGCAAGTAAAAACCCTACTATGATTTATAGGAGTGCATAGGAAGAATGATGGTCATCTTACCAATGCATGTAATTGTCTCTCATCGTTGTAGTATTGTACCCCATTGATTGTTGCACCCAATCAATGTAACATGGTAATCCTACTATGACTTTTTCTCCTGCGTGCAGTGCCGTATTCGAATAATTTGTGTAATTAATCTATGATGATTTTGTAGTAGTCGACCAAGTCAGATAAGAAGACGCGACTTTGAGCATGAAACATGAAACATGAAACAACTCAGTAAAATTAACCATAGATGATGTAGTTAGAAAATAATTTAGATATCCAATTTAACATGTTTGAGTAGATTATAAAGTTAGTTAAAAGAGAGGGATAAGGGATATGTGATTAAATACTTTTGTTTAAGGTCTTTATGGCCCCGTTTGCCCGTATACCACTGCTTATATATGGAATCAAGAACAATTCCTCCCAGTCAAAAATCAATTTTCGTTCAATGGAGTTATTACATGATCCCTTCTCCAGGAAATAATGCCAGTACACGGTAGAAATATTAAGCAATTTCTCGAAAGAGAAAATTCCAAATAACTCCTAATGAAATTTAGTTTGCCTATCATCTTTTGAGCATCAAAAGAATTCTGCAAAACTCAATATTTCTACATATTGATGGAGTTTATTATAATTCGTAGGCAGTTTATTGCATAAAGTATCTGGCAAGTAAAAACCACAAATCTAAAATATAAGTTACAATCCTCATTAAGCTTAACAAACCAACACCTTCAGATACATTAATCTTAGGGTTGTCAATCGTGTTGTGTCGTATGTATAAGCTCTACTAGTTGTGCCGTATCCGACCCATTTAATAATTGTGTTGCTACACTTTTATCGTATCCAACTCGTTTATAATCGTGTTGTCATATCCAACTCATTTATACACGATTATTAAACATGTTACTTCATGTACACGTTTAACACGACTACTATTAACACCATTATACAGTAATCCATACACAATTAGTTCTGTTTATTACATGAATACTGGATTGCACGTCACTCGTTCATTATAATTTATAACTTATATATTACTTGTAGACTTGTCGGTATTAATCGTGTCTTAATTGTGTAGTATTCGTAACCATGTACCTAATTACCTGATTACTTATCGTGTCTTAATCGTGTTAATCATTTTTACAACAATCCATATCCAGCTCATTTAATAATCATGTTGCCATATCCAATCCATTTATTAATCATGTTCAATTTCTCAATCCATATCCGTCAAGTTCGTGTCTTTTTCGTGTTATGTAATCATGTTTCGTGTAAAATTGACAGCCGTAACGAATCTGTATCACTAAATCAGATGTTTTCATGGTATAGATCTGAACTTATATTGGCAGTTAGTAACCCAAATAACAAAGTATGTAGAAATCAATAAGTATGAAATATTATGCAAATTGGGAATGCAAATTGCTATTTATACGTATGATTGTGGCTTTAAAAACGCGACAATTAGTTTGGACATTTCTAAGTAAAAAGTTCTTCTGAAATTAAAGACTTAACAAAATATTGGAAGAACATTTACTTGGAGGTTTCTTCATGATTTATTGACCAAGTCCAGGGTTTAGTCGACCATTCGTTATCATGCTTTTGCCTTTTGAAGTTTTTTTTAAATTAAAATTTGAAATGCAAATATTCACATTTAAACGTGTGCTTCGGATTATAATACGTGTTCGGGAAATTGTGTTTGATGTGAAATACATAAATACATTTTTAACTCGCACCTAAATGTTTTTATCAAGTTTCCTAATGCATCGACCATAAGAACAGAAAAAAAAATTCTATATTTATTTTTTGAGAGTGAATGGAACAGATTATTTGCCAGAAGAAGAAAAATACAAAATGTCTCCATTATCTAAACAAGGAGAGAAGAGAGATGATGCAAAAGACTGCATGAATTCTCCATGAGCAATGGTATCATTGATGCCCCTGTAAAACTACGATGGTATCATCGTAGGAGAATGTACGCTTAATCAAGTAGAAATGAAACATAGAAGTGAAATGAGATAGACATGCACCTTATCAATTCCTTCAAATGCATCAGAAAAGGTATACTTAACTGGAGAACCAGTACTTCCACTGAGGTGTGTTTGGAATGTGTATTGTAATTTTATGGGTCGTGATACATGGACACCCACGTCTGTAGACGCGCCTGACGTGGTCAGTTCAGTCAGCAATCCAGTCAGCAACCTTTAGTTTATCGATGCAACATTACTTTTCACTGTAACGTTTGATTTCTCATGCAACTTTTACTTTTCCCAACACAACTTTTGATTTCTCCATATAACATTCGAATACAAAGGTAAA
This sequence comes from Triglochin maritima, assembly GCA_963682175.1. Classification (NCBI taxonomy): domain Eukaryota; kingdom Viridiplantae; phylum Streptophyta; class Magnoliopsida; order Alismatales; family Juncaginaceae; genus Triglochin; species Triglochin maritima. The sequence goes on from OY821772.1 coordinate 47,083,313, forward strand.
ATGAAGAGTTTATGTTTTGCCTTTTTAAACATATAAGTCTGTCTCTTTTAACATCTACGTCTATCATTTTTAACATAGGAGTTTGTCCTTTTTAAATAGTAGTTTGTCTTTTTAAATATTAGTTTGTACTTTTTATGTATGATATTTCCTTTTTAACAATTGGATCAGTCATTCTTGTATTGGTTGGTTGTTCTTTATATGTCGAGGTTTTGTCTATTAAGTAGTGTTTTGTCATTTTTAAGTAGTAGTTTGTCATTTTTATCACATGTGTTTGTTCTTTTTATCATATTGGTTGTCTTTTTATACAACCCAAGTTGAAATTAGCAAACAAGAACATAAAATCAAACCCAACTCCATGAAAAAATAATCAGAAACCAAAAAGAAAAATAATATCAAAGACAAACCAACTTTAGACAAGAACATCACAAACCGAAATAAAAAAAGAACCAAACTTTCAACACAAAAACAAAAAAAGAATCATCACCACAACCAATTCATCACAGAAAAAACAGAAACTTCAAATCGACCACAAAAAACCAAACTTTCCCCAAAACACACCACACAAAAAATTCAAATTAGCTACAAATAACCACATTCATTCTCCTCGTCTCAGGAGGGACTCCAACGCCGACTACTTTCTCTCACTCCTCGCTGACCAGCTTCACCGCGACTTCTTAACCAACGTCGTCGGCGTACCCACCTCCCTCAAGACTCACTCCCACGTTCGTCTCCCTCGGCATCCCTCTTACCGATCTCATTGCTTACCACCGAGAGAAAACGATAGAAAATGAAACGTTTTGGAGGATAATAACAGGTTTCGTTGAGATATGTATGGTGGAAACCAAAGGTCGCATAGTTATGTGTGCTTGTGATGTGACCCAAAATAAATAAATAATATGTGAATTTATTTATCTTTGCTGACTGAATTGCTGAATGGACTGACCACGTCAGCCAACGTCCGGGACGCAAGGTGCAGAAATCATTTTTCTAATTTTAGAGTAACGTTCAGGCACCGCCTAGGCGAGCCTAGGCGGCCGGCGGCGTCCGGTCGCCTGGGCGGTTGTGCGACCGCCCAGGGCTGGGCGGTAATTTTTTTTTTTTTAAATTCAATTAATTTTCATAAAATAGATAAAAAAATCAGGAAAAATCGGGAAAAATAGAAAAAAATACACAAATATTTTCTAAAACTACCATACATGTTTAGGCTTCGAAAAGACACCTAGTTCCTCGACCAAGGCCTCACTAGGCACCCCCTCTACCCACCTAAACACTTAGGTATACAATTTATTGCTCAGTAGTACGATTACAAAGTAACTCAGAGTTCATACAATAGTAGATAAAAGAGAAAGTAGAATTACAAGCTAACTAACTAATTCCATTGGACACATTGATCTAATGTCCAACTGGGAACCATATCATATCCTCCACCACCATCAGAGTCGTCGGAGTCGTTCTCATTCGGATTGTCGACGTAGACATCATCTTCTTCAGTTTCTTCATCGTCGGTTTGGACATATTGCTCGTCGATGTCCATCGGTGGTTGAGAACTCGATGCACCTGGATCTCTAGAACTGATGTGAACGATGGCATCATCCATGCCACGACCTAATAATGGCGCGTCAGATGCAGTAGAACACCGCGGGTCAGATGCAGTGGACATGGATCGAGCAAAGCGTCTCCGTGAAGAAGAATGTCCCAAAGCTGCTTCCTCGACATCGGCCCATGTAAGCTCCTCTCCAGCGAAGACCGGATCTTCAGTTTCTACCAACCACGGATGCTCGTCGAAGAGATCGTACTCCACACTGATGGGGTCATAAAATCCAGGCTTCTCCATCCTTTGCTGAAACCTTTGCCTTAACTTTTGGTTGTAGTTCACATACACCAAGTCATTCATCTTCTTCACAGCCAACCTGTTCCTTCTCGTTGAGTGCAACTGCTCGAAGACACTCCAATTCCGCTCACAACCTGATGCCGAACATGTCAATCCCAACACCCTCACGGCCAACCTCTGTAATGCAGTCTCTCCCATGTCTGCGCCATACGATTGCCACCAATCTATAGGTCTTCTTTCCGACCTTTGTCTGACGACCATATCCCTCGAGAATATTCCGAGGGAGTTCTTGTAACGATCAAGTAAACCGCAAATCTTGTCTTGTTCTGCAGGAGTGGGGACGAGCCGCTCTACGACATCCATGAATCCAGGCATATGCTCATTGAAAGCTATATTTCGATCCTGAGGTGGGACGGAGAAGAAGGTACCAGGGTTGAGTAAGAAACCAGCAGAATGTAGCGGTGATGACATCATCTTCCCTGGACCCCACCTGGTGTCGATGAGGTCGATGACTTGCTTGTACAACCTCGGGTTTCCGTCAAAGTTCCTCATGATTTGTTCTTTGGCTTTCTCCATTGCGTCACACAGATATCCCATCGCTGGTTTCTCATCGCCGTCAACAAGTCTAAGAACCTGAACCATAGGTTGTGAGGCCTTCAGTGCCTTTACGACGTTGGTCCAGAAACCACTTTGTAGAATGGTCTCGGCAACTTCAGTAGAGATCTCCTTCTTTTTCTTGTTCTTTATCCAACTTGCATTAGGATCGTTGTACCCCGGGGAAACAACAAAGGCTCGGAGTTTGTCTTTCTTCAGAAATAACCTTTGCAAACTCAGAAATGCGGTGGCAAATCTCGTGACAGCAGGGCGTAGCAGGTTCCCTTCAATGGCAATTCGCATCCTCTTCAACAACATGGCAGAGCTGTTGAAATGTTTGATGATCTTCCGAGCTAAAGCAATAGTCTTCAAAAACAACTTGCCAATATCCTCCAAGATGAGATCGATGCAATGCGCTGCACAGGGAGTCCAAAACAATCTCCTTCTTTTTTGTTGCAACATCCTACCGGCAAGTACGTACGCGGCGGCGTTGTCGGTGACCACCTGAACAACGTGTTCTTCGCCAATCTCGCCAACTACCTTGTCCATCAGCTTGTACAGGTAGTCTGCGGTGTGAGAGTGACCGGAAGCATCTACAGACCTCATGAACATGGTACCTGTCGGACAATTTACTAGAAAATTGATTATACTCCTACCGGACCTATCAGTCCACCCATCTGTCATCAACGTGCACCCGTATGTTGCCCAATCTTGTCTGTACGATTCTAGTATACCTCTAGTGTAGTCAATTTCTTGTTTAAGGCACGAGTCACTAACTTCATGATACGTCATGGGTTTAAGTCCGGGTCCGTAAGTACTAGTAGCGGATATTGCTTCCTTCCACTCAGGCGTCCTTACAGTGTTGAATGATATACCACATCTATAGAAAAACCTAGCCCATTTTTGATTAATTGTTTTCCTATCTTCTTTTCTAAAGGTTCTTTCGATGGTTGTTTGTTGGGGGCCGGAAACCACGTCCTTCCCACGTCCGCAAAATGGTGCCCACAAACGTTGTTTTTGTCTCTTTCGACCAGGAACGGGGCGAGAACGGGAGGTTGGGGTCGGAGCAGAACCGGAACCCGACCCGGTTTCTAGATCAAATTCTATGTTTTCTCGGTCTACATAATCATCAAGACATACATTTTCGTTTTGTAATGTCCTACTGTTTCTAATCATGTATGCAGTTATGTCTTGTTTAATAGAGTCAGGAACTTTATCACAAGGTCTAGCATTGCTACCGGGTGTGTGTGCAAGATGTTGTTTGTGACGGGCTATACCACCTCTAGTTTCCTTACCACATAACTCACAGACAATACAATTTTTATCATTAGCGCTAATGTAATGGGCAGTATTCCAACCGGGGTCATTTGTACGGGTAGGTCTTAGGTCATCGTAACTCTCGTGATGCATAGGTAGACTAGTGCCGGGTACGTAAGCCATATCTTAAAACTAGACTAATATAAAATTTAGACTAATATGAAAATAAAATACTAATTAATTTAATTCTAAAGAGAAGTTAGAAAGAGTGCACTTGATTTTGACGGTTGAAGAATGAAGAAACGGATCGGAGATTTCACTTTCCAACTTCAAAACTAAGCACCAGACCGGAGACTTAATCGCAAAACTTGATGATTAGGAAGGTTGATGATGAGAATAGGATTATGAAGAAGAAGAGAATGAGAGATGTGTGAAAAATGAAGAGGTTTGGAGGGGTTTATATAGGATTTGGGACTAGTGGCAAAGTTGTAATTTTTGAAAAAAAAATAATAAAAAAATTAAAAGGAGAGAGCCGTTGGAGAGCCTCCAACGGCTCTCGCCTAGGCGATCGCCTAGGCGAAATGATCGCCTAGGCGATCGCCTATTTCGCCCAGCTCTGCTGGGCGAAAGGCGGTGGTCGCCCAGGCGACCACCGCCACCGGCGACCGCCTAGGCGACCGCCTAACGCCTAGGCGGTCGCCTACGTAAACGTTGTTTTAGAGTATCTTAGATGCATGAGATTTATTGCAAGTAAACCTTTAAATTTAATGATAAATTTAAGCATACACATACATATTTAAAAGCTAAATAAACATTAATTCCTAAAATTTATGAAACTAATATATTACAGTGATAGACGCGAACATTCTAAAAACATAATTGTATTAGTGTGTTGATGTAATTGCTCAAAAGCAAATAAAAAAAATTACAAGCAAATAACTACAACAATATATAATATATTAATAAAATATAAAAAAATGACAAAAAAATACTAAGCTCATTTGTACAAATAAGGAGTACTGATAAGAAAATAAGCTGCAGAGTAAAAATAAAGTGGCCAAAATACTCCGACTCTGAAACCTTCACAGAATGATTTAAGTTGATCTTGTCAACAAATTTTAATGCCGTCTACTTTGCACCCTATACCATCTTGCCTTGATTAGTACTCCTAACATTGCTAATTTATACAGAAACAATTAAGATGAGGATACACGACTCTAATTTTCATGAAAAGTCAATGTAATTTATTTCAGGGTTTTAATAATATCGAATACCATTGTAATGTTGTTAACATTCATGAATGGTGACTCTTGGACATCGAAAAACAAATCGATCTTCAAAATGGAAAATAAACTCTTTGTTTGTTTGCTTCCTCTATTTTATCCACGTATTGGTTGGCACAGATGATACCCTCCAGGTATTCAAAGAACCCCTCGTCACGAGGACCTTGTGCTTTTGGCTTCATCAATAATATTTGTTCCACCTCACCTTGTGTTAAGCAATCTTAGAATCAGCAAAAATCAGCAGTATGACTAAAATTTGATTTAAACAAAAAAACTGTTACACCCAACCGACAAAATCAGAAAGCAGTTATTGTTTAAGTATACTCCTTTCCCCTTGACCTTCATAGCGACTTCTGTAAAACTACTTCTTCTATCATTGATGTAGTATTTTTATGAGTTGTTGTGTAAAGCAACTCTTGTAATTACAAACTCGCTGCCTTTGATTAATTCGTCCGTTACATCATCCTGGATGATTTTTAAAGAGAAAAGAATTATGATGAATCAAGTGCATACATTGGATCTCAATAAAAAACAATTTTTTTATTATCTTTTTCCAATTTTTTCTCTCGAAATTCCAGGGCAATCCTGAAAGGAACCGAGGATTGTTTACAAGAAATGGAATACCATATCAATGATCTCCTGAAAATGAACAGGGATTACTGCTTTCTGGAAATTCTGATGATCGCTTGAATCGTGTATGAGCTCGGAAACTTTGTTTAGAGGCACCTTCATGTACATTAAACCAAAGTGCACGCACCAAATCCAAAATCAGGAGGGAGCTCACCTGTTTAGCTCTTCTCCCAAACACAAAAAGCATGGCATCAATCACATTGCTGCTACTTCCATTGGGCCCAACAACTAAAGTAGAGCTCTACCACGTAGAACTAGACATTCTTTAGAACTTGCAAAAGCCTGATGTTTCTTAAAATTGAATTCCATTACCAAAACCATCATTTGAGGTTAAGCTAATCATGCTAGATAACATAATTTTATCTTCTTTAATTTAATAAATAATACGTTTGAGAGAATAAACATGCACTAATGAGGCTAGTACTTGGTCAATAATTGAATGGTAACAGATACCCCTCCCAGTTGTTTGACTTAATCATTTGAATTATTGACCAGAAATAAACATATCCCTCCTTTTGCTGCAACACGTTGGTGTTGGATTTGTGAAAAAAAATTCTGAATTCTGCGAGCATACCTTCTCAAAAATTCCAGAAGATCGAAAAGTTCAGAACTTGTTTCTCTGTTGACCTGTTAAACAGGTCTGGTTGTTTTGGTAATGATTTGTTTATAATAGGATAATTGCATAGGTTCTGGTCACATTCAACTTGTTTACAAACTGAATTATGGAAACCTGAACCTGATAGACTTGTTTGATTAATGGCCCACCCATCAAGATTACGCCTGTTTACTGAGACATTATAAAATGCTTTTACAAATCAAGTTTGACACAGGTTAAGAACACAATTTTAAGAGAGATTTGCTTCACACTTGTTTCATAAATAAATAAAATCCATTTAGACTCATGTTTTTGTAATTTAGATCTATTTAGACACCTTTGTTGTACAAAACTCCTTTTCGAAATAAGTTTGAAAGGCTAAATTAGGATAGACTCGGACACGTAAAGGTTATCCTTAAGTTCAATGAAAAAGAATCTATCTTGCGATCAGTTCCTGGAAAAATGTCATAAAAGCTTTGAACCAGATTTCCAAGAGAAATAAAGATGATGAACATACGATCCAAAAGGAAATTTGTTTGCCGCATTTGGGTTGTAAGTCATATAGCCTAAATTGAATTGAACATACACTACACTACGATTCTCTTTACCTCACCCATATAGTATAAAAAAGTCATAAGAGTACTTGAAGTCATAACACCAAAGGTCGAGAGAGATGACATAGGGATGATTATAGTATAAACAAGTCCGTAAGAATAAATTTGGAGGACTTGAGATCATAACTCTATAGGTCGAGAGATATGACGTAGAGCGGAATCAACGAATAAACAAGTCCATTAGAATAAAATTGGAGTACTTGAGGTCTTAACACTAAAAGTCGAGGGATATGACATGAAGATTATTATAGTATAAACAAGTCATTAAGAACAAAACTGGAGGATATAACATAGGACGGATTCGAGGAATAAACAAGTCCATAAGAATAAAATTGGAGGACTGAAATTCATAATTAACTCTAAAAGTCGAGAAATAGGACCTAGAGATGATAATCGTAGAAACAAGTCCTTAAAAACAAAATTGGAGGACTTGATGTTATAACTCTATAGGTCGAGAGAATATAACATAGGACGGATTCGAATAATAAACAAGTCCATAAGAATACAATTGGAGGACTTGAAGTCTTAACTCTACAAGTCGAGAGTTATGTCATAGAGATAATTATCGTATAAACAAGTCATTAACAACAAAATTGGAGGACTTGATGTTATAACTCTATAGGTCGAGAAAAATAACATAGGATGGATTTGTGGAATAAACAAGTCCATAAGAATAAAATTGGAAGACTTGAAGTCTTAACTCTAAAAGTCGAGAGATATGATTATTGTAGAACAAGTCCTTAAAAACAAAATTGGAGGACTTGATGTTAGAACTCTATAAGTCGAGAGATATAACGTAGGACAGATTCGAATATTAAACAAGTCCATAAGAAAAAAAATGGACTTAAAGTCTTAACTCTAAAAGTCGAGAGATAGGACCTAGAGATGATTATCGTATAAACAAGTCCTTAATTGAAGGACTTGATATTATAACTCTAAAGGTCGTGATATATAACATAGGACGGATTTGTGGAATAAATAAGTTCATAAGATTAAAATTGGAGAACTTGAAGTCTTAACTCTAAAAGTCGAGAGATATGACATAATAAAGATGATTATCGTAAAAACAAGTCCTTAAAAATAAAATTGGAACTTATTATTATAACTCTATATGTCGAGAGATATAACATACGACGGATTTAAATATTAAACAAGTTCATAAGAATAAAATTGGAGTACTTGAAGTCTTAATTCGAAAAGTCGAGAGATAGGACCTAAAGATGATTATCGTATAAACAAGTCCTTAAAAATGAAATTGGAGGACTTGATATTATAACTCTATAGGTCGAGAGATATAACATAAGACGGATTTGTGGAATAAATAAGTTCATCAGAATAAAATTGGAGGTTTTGAAGTCTTAAACTCTACAAGTCGAGAGATAGGAACTAGAGATGATTATCGTATAAACAAGTCCTTAAGAAGTAAATTGGAGGACTTGATGTTATAACTCTACAGGTGGAGATATATAACATAGGACGGATTTGTGGAATAAATAAGTTCATAAGATTAAAATTGGAGGACTTGAAGTCTTAACTCTACAAGTCGAGAGATATGTCATAGAGATTATTATGGTATAAACAAGTCCTTAAGAACAAAATTTGAGGACTTGATGTTATAACTCTATGGGTCGAGAGATCTATCATAGGACGGATTTGTGGAATAAACAAGTCCATAAGAATAAAATTGGAGGACTTGAAGTCTTAACTCTACAAGTCGAGAGTTATGTTATAGAGATAACTATCGTATAAACAAGTCCTTAATAACAAAATTGGAGGACTTAACGTTATAATTCTATTGGTCGAGAGATATAACATAGAACGGATTTGTGGAATAAATAAGTCTATAAGAATAAAATTGGAGGACTTGAAGTCTAAACTCTACAAGTCGAGGGTTTTGTTATAAAGATGATTATCGTATAAACAAGTCCTTAAGAACAAAATTGGAGAACTTAATGTTATAACTCTATTGGTCGAGAGATGTAACATAGAACGGATTTGTGGAATAAATAAGTCCATAAGAATAAAATTGGAGGACTTGGAGTCTTAACTCTAAAAGTCGACAAATATGACATAGATATGGTTATCGTAGAAACAAGCCCTTAACAACAAAATTAGAGGACTTGAAGTCTTAACTCTATAGGTCGAGAGATAGGACCTAGAGATGATTATCGTACAAACAAGTCCCTAAGAACAAAATTGGAGAACTTGATATTATAATTCTATAGGTCAAGAGATATAACATAGGACGGATTCAAATATTAAACAAGTCCAAAAGAATAAAATTAGAGGACTTAAAATCTTAACCCTAAAAGTCGAGAGATATGACATAGAGTTGATTATCTCATAAACAAGTCCTTAAGAAGAAAATTAGAGGACTTGATATTATAACTCTACAAGTCGAGAGATATGCCATAGAAATGATTATCGTATAAAAAAATCTTAAGAAGAAAATTGGAGGACTTGACGTTAAAACTCTATATGTCGAGAGTTATAACATAGGACGGATTTGTGGAATAAACAAGTCCATAAGAATAAAATTGGAGGACTTGAAGTCTTAACTCTAAGTCGAGAGATATGTCATAGAGATTATTGTCGTATAAACAAGTCCTTAAGAACAAAATTAGAGGACTTGATGTTTAACTTTATAGTTGCAGAGATATAACAAAGGAAGGATTTGAATAATAAACAAGTCTAGAAGAATAAAATTGGAGGACTTGAAGTCTTAACTCTAAAAGTCGAGAGATATGACATAATAAAGATGATTATCGTAAAAACAAGTCCTTAAGAACAAAATTGGAGGACTTGATGTTATAACTCTATAGGTCGAGAGAATATAACATAGGACGGATTCGAATAATAAACAAGTCCATAAGAATACAATTGGAGGACTTGAAGTCTTAACTCTACGAGTCGAGGATTATGTTATAAAGATGATTATCGTATAAACAAGTCCTTAAAAATAAAATTGGAAGACTTGATGTTATAACTCTATAGGTCGAGAGATATAACATAAGACAGATTTGTGGATTAAATAAGTTCATAAAATTAAAATTGGAGGACTTGAAGTCTTAACTCTAAAAGTCGAGAGATAGGACATAATAAAGATGATTATCGTAGAAACAAGTCCTTAAGAATAAAATTGGAACTTAATATTATAACTCTATATGTTGAGAGATATAACATACGACGGATTCAAATATTAAACAAGTTCATAAGAATAAAATTGGAGTACTTGAAGTCTTAATTCTAAAAGTCGAGAGATAGGACGTAAAGATGATTATCGTATAAACAAGTTCTTAAAAATAAAATTGGAGGACTTCATGTTATAACTCTATATGTCGAGAGATAAAACATAAGCCGGATTTGTGGAACAAATAAGTCCATCAGAATAAAATTGGAGGTTTTGAATTCTTAACTCTACAAGTCGAGAGATAGGAACTAGAGAGGATTATCGTATAAACAAGTCCTTAAGAAGTAAATTGGAGGACTTGATGTTATAACTCTATAGGTCGAGAGATATAACATAGGACGGATTTGTGGAATAAATAAGTTCATAAGATTAAAATTTGAGGACTTGAACTCTTAACTCTAAAAGTTGAGAGATATGACATAGATATGATTATCGTAAAAACAACTCATTAAAAACAAAATTTAAGGACTCGATGTTATAACTCTCTAGGTCGAGAGATATAACATAAGACGGATCTGTGGAATAAACAAGTCCATAAGAATAAAATTGGAGGACTTGAAGTCTTAACTCTACAAGTCGAGAGATATGTCATAGAGATTATTATCGTATAAACAAGTCCTTAAGAACAAAATTGGAGGACTTGATGTTATAACTCTATGGGTCGAGAGATCTATCATAAGACGGATTTGTGGAATAAACAAGTCCATAAGAATAAAATTAGAGGACTTGAAGTCTAAACTCTACAAGTCGAGAGTTTTGTTATAGAGATAACTATCGTACAAACAAGTCCTTAAAAACAAAATTGGAGGACTTAATGTTATAATTCTATTGGTCGAGAGATTTAACATAGAACGGATTTGTGGAATAAATAAGTCAATAAGAATACAATTGGAGGACTTGAAGTCTTAACTCTACAAGTCGAGAGTTATGTCATAGAGATGATTATCGTATAAACAAGTCATTAACAACAAAATTGGAAGACTTGATGTTATAACTCTATAGGTCGAGAGAAATAACATAGGACAGATTTGTGGAATAAACAAGTCCATAAGAATAAAATTGGAAGACTTGAAGTCTTAACTCTAAAAGTCGAGAGATATGATTATTGTAGAACAAGTCCTTACAAACAAAAATGGAGGACGGGAATAATATTCTACGACTAACAATTCATGATGTTAGAACTTTATAAGTCGAGAGATATAACGTAGGACAAATTCGAATATTAAACAAGTCCATAAGAAAAAAAATGGAGCACTAAAATCTTAACTCTAAAAGTCGAGAGATAGGACCTAGAGATGACTATCGTATAAACAAGTCCTTAAAAAGAAAATTGAAGGACTTGATATTTTAACTTTATATGTCGAGAGATATAACATAGGACGGATTCAAATATTAAACAAGTTCATAAGAATAAAATTGGAGAACTTGAGGTCTTAACTCTACAAGTCGAGGGTTATGTTATAAAGATGATTATCGTATAAACAAGTCCTTAAAAATAAAATTGGAGGACTTGATGTTATAACGCTATAGGTCGAGAGATATAACATAAGACGGATTTGTGGAATAAATAAGTCCATCAGAATAAAATTGGAGGTTTTGAAGTCTTAACTCTACAAGGCGAGAGATAGGAACTAGAGATGATTATCGTATAAACAAGTCCTTAAGAAGTAAATTGGAGGACTTGATGTTATAACTCTATAGGTCGAGAGATATAACATAGGATGGATTTGTTGAATAAATAAGTTCATAAGATTAAAATTGGAGGATTTGAAGACTTAACTCTAAAAGTTGAGAGATATGACATAGATATGATTATCGTAGAAACAACTCATTAAAAACAAAATTTGAGGACTCGATTTTATAACTCTATAGGTCGAGAGATATAACATATGACGGATTTAAATATAAAACAAGTCCTTAACAACAAAATTGGAGGACTTGATATTATAACTCTATAGGTCAAGAGTTATAACATATGACGGATTCGAAGATTAAACAAGCTCATAAGAATAAAATTGTAGGACTTGAAGTCTTAACTCTAAAAGTCGAGAGATATGACCGATAGATGATTATCGTATAAACAATTCCTTAAGAACAAAATTGAAAGACTTAATGTCTAATTCTATTGGTCGAGAGATATAACATAGGACGGATTCGAAGATTTAACAAGTCCATAAGAATAAAATTGTACGACTTGAGTTCATAACTCTATAAGTCAATAGCTATGACATAGGGATGATTACAGTATAACAAGACCTTAAAGAATAAATTTGAAGGACCTCGGGTCTTAACTCTATAAGTCGACAGAAGTCGTAAGAGTGGTCTCGAGGAATAAACAAGTCTTAACTGTACAAGTCGAGGGTTATGTCATAGAGATGATTATCGTATAAACAAGTCCTTAAGAATAAACTCTATAGGTCTAGAGAGATAACATATGACGGATCTGTAGAATAAACAAGTCCATAAAAATAAAATTGGAGGACTTGAAGTCTTAACTCTAAAAGTCGAGAGTTATGTCATAGAGATGATTATCGTATAAACAAGTCATTAACAACAAAATTGGAGGACTTGATGTTATAATTCTATAGGTCGAGAGAAATAACATAGGACGGATTTGTGGAATAAACAAGTCCATAAGAATAAAATTGGAGGACTTGAAGTCTTAACTCTAAAAGTCGAGAGATAGGACCTAGAGATGATTATCGTATAAACAAGCCCTTAAAACAAAATTGGAGGACTTGATGTTATAACTCTATAGGTCGAGAGAATATAACATAAGACATATTCGAGTAATAAACAAGTCCATAAGAATAAAATTGGAGGGCTTGAAGTCTTAACTCTACAAGTCGAGAGTTATGTCATAGAGATGATTATCGTATAAACAAGTCATTAACAACAAAATTGGAGGACTTGATGTTATAACTCTATAGGTCGAGAGATTTAACATAGGACGGATTTGTAGAATAAATAAGTCCATAAGATTAAAATTGGAGGAATTGAAGTCTTAGCTCTAAAAGTAGGGAGATATGACATAGATATGATTATCGTAAAAACAAGTAAAAAAAAGGACTTAGATGTTATAACTCTATAGGTCGAGAGATACAACATAAGACGGATTCAAATATAAAACAAGTCCATACGAAAAAAATTAGAGGACTTGATGTCTTAACTCTAAAGGTCTTAAGAAGAAAATTGGAGAACTTGATAATATAACTCTATAGGTCGAGAGATATAACATAGGACTGATTCGAAGATTAAACAAGTCCATAAGAATAAAATCGGAGGACTTGAAGTCAACTCTAAAAGTCGAGAGACATGACCGAGAGCTGATTGTCGTATAAGCAAGTCCTTAAGAACAAAATTGAAAGACTTCATGTCAAACTCTATAGGTCGAGAGATATAACATAGGACGGATTCGAAGATTTAACAAGTACATAAGAATAAAATTGTAGGACTTGAGTTCATAACTCGATAAGTCAAGAGCTATGACATAGGGATGATTACAGTATAAACAAGACCTTAAAAAATAAATTTGAAGGAGTTATGGTCTTAATTCTATAAGTCGAGAGATTTGTCGCAGAGTGGTCACGAGGAATAAACAAATCCATAAGAATAAAACGGGATGACTTGAAGTCCTATCTCTACAAGTCGAGATATATGGCATAGAGATAATTATCGTATAAACAAATCCTTAAAAGAAAAATTGGAGGAATTTATGTAATAACTCTATTGGTCGAGAGATATAACGTAGGACGGATTTGTGAAATAAAGAAGTTCATAAGAATATAATTGGAGGACTTGAAGTTTTAACTCTGCAAGTCGAGAGATATGTCATAGAGATGATTATCGTATAAACAAGATCTTAACAACAAAATTCGAGATTTTGATGTTATAACTCTATAGGTCGAGAGATTTAACATAGGACGGATTTGTGGAATAAAATTAGAGGACATGAAATTATAACTCTATATGTTGAGAGATAGATCATAGGACATATTCAAAGATTAAACAAGTCCATAAGAATAAAATTGGAGGACTTGAAGTCTTAACTCTAGAAGTCGAGAGATATGATCAAGAGATGATTATCATATAATCAAGTCCTTAAGAATAAAATTCGAGGACTTGAAGTGTTAACTCTAAAAGTCGAAAGATATGACCTAGAGATAATTATCGTAACAACAAATCATTAAGAAGGAAAATTGGAGGACTTGATATTATAACTCTAAAGGTCGAGAGATATAACATAGGACAGATTTGTGGAATAAACAAGTCCATAAGAATAAAATTGGAGGACTTGAAGTCTTAACTCTAAAAGTCGAGAGATATGAAATAGATATGGTTATCGTAGGTCGAGAGATATGACATAGGAAGGATTCGAATATTAAACAAATCCATAAGAAAAAAATTAGAGGACTTGAAGTCTTAACTCTAAAAGTCGAGAGATAGGAACCTAGAGATGATTATCGTACAAACAAGTCCTTAAGAAAAAAATTGGACTTGATATTTTAATTCTGTACGTCAAGAGACATAACATAGGACGGATTCGAAGATTAAACAAGTCCATAAGAGTAAAATTTGAGGACTTGAATTCATAACTCGATAAGTCAAGAGATATGACATATGGATGATTACAGTATAAACAAGACCTTAAAGAATAAATTTGAAGGACTTGGGGTCTTAACTCTATAAGTCGAGAGTCGTAGATGGACTCGTGGAATAAACAAGTCCATAAACATAAAATTGAAGGACTTAAAGTCTTAACTTTACAAGTCGAGAGTGATGTTATAGAGATGATTATCATACAAACAAGCCCTTAAGAATAAAATTGGAGGACTTGATATTATAAGTCAATAGGTCGAGAGTTATAACATAAGAATAAATAAGTTCATAAGAATAAAATTGGAGGACTTGAAGTCTTAACTATAAAAGTCGAGAGATATGACATAAATATGATTATCGTAGAAACAAGTCCTTAGGAATAAAATTGGAGGACTTGATATCTTAACTCTATAAGTGGTAGATGGACTCGAGGAATAAACAAGTCCATAAAAATAAAATTGAAGGACTTGAAGACTTAACTCTACAAGTCGAGAGATATGACCGAGAGATGATTATCGTATAAACAAGTCCTTAATAACAAAATTGAAAGACTTAATGTCAAATTCTATAGATCGGGAGATATAACATAGGACGGATTCGAAGATTTAACAAGTCTATGAGGATAAGATTGTAGGACTTGAGTTCATAACTCGATAAGTCAAGAGATATGACATATGGATGATTACAGTATAAACAAGACCTTAAAGAATAAATTTGAAGGACTTGGGGTCTTAACTCTATAAGTCGAGAGTCGTAGATGGACTCGAGGAATAAACAAGTCCATAAACATAAAATTGAAGGACTTAAAGTCTTAACTTTACAAGTCGAGAGTGATGTTATAGAGATGATTATCGTACAAACAAGCCCTTAAGAATAAAATTGGAGGACTTGATATTATAAGTCAATAGGTCGAGAGTTATAACATAAGACGGATTTGTGGAATAAATAAGTTCATAAGAATAAAATTGGAGGACTTGAAGTCTTAACTCTAAAAGTCGAGAGATATGACATAAAGATGATTATCGTAGAAACAAGTCCTTAGGAATAAAATTGGAGGACTTGATATCTTAACTCTATAAGTCGAGAGATATGTCGTAGATGGACTCGAGAAATAAACAAGTCCATAAAAATAAAATTGAAGGGCTTGAAGTCTTTAACTCTACAAGTCGAGAGTTATGTCATAGAGATGATTATCGTACAAACAAGTCATTAAGAATAAAATTGACGGACTTGATGTTATAACTCTATAGCTCGAGAGATATAACATACGACGGATTTGTGGAATAAATAAGTCCATATGAATAAAATTGGAGGACTTGGAGTCTTAACTCTCAAAGTCGAGAGATATGACATAAAGATAATTATCGTATAAACAAGACCTTAAGAAAAAAATTGGAGGACTTGATGTTATAACTCTATAGGTCGAGAGATATAACATAAGACGGATTTATGAAATAAATAAGTTCATAAGAATAAAATTGGAGAATTTGAAGTCTTAACTCTAAAAGTCGAGAGATAGGACCTAGAGATGATTATCGTATAAATAAGTCATTAAGAAGAAAATTGGAGAACTTGATGTTATAACTCTATAGGTCGAGAGATATAACATAAGACGGATTTGTGGAATAAATAAGTCCATAAGATTAAAATTGGAGGACTTGAAGTCTTAACTCTAAAAGTCGAGAGATATGACATAGATATGATTAGAGTAGAAATAGGTCCTTAAAAACAAAGGTGGAGGACTTGATGTTATAACTCTATAGGTCGACAGATATAACATAAGCCGGATTCGAATAATAAACAAGTCCATAAGAATAAAATTGGAAGACTTGAAGTCTTAACTCTACAAGTCGAGAAATATGTCATAGAGATAACTATCGTATAAACAAGTCCAAATGAAAAATTGAAGGAATTGATGTTATAACTCTATTGGTCGAGAGATATAACATAGGACGGATTGGTGGAGTAAAGAAGTTCACAAGAATAAAATTGGAGAACTTGAAGTCTTAAATCTACAAGTCAAGATATATGTCATAACGATAATTATCGCATAAACAAGTCCTTAAAGGAAAAATTGGAGGAATTGATGTTATAACTCTATAAATCGAGAGATATATAACATAAGACGGATTGGTGGAATAAAGAAGTTCATAAGAATAAAATTGGAGGACTTGAAGTCCTAACTCTATAAGTCGAGAGATATGTCATAGAGATGATTATCGTATAAACAAGTCCTAAACAACAAAATTGGAGGACTTGATGTTATAACTCTATAAGTCGAGAGATATAACATAGGACGGATTCGAATATTAAACAAGTCCATAAGAAAATATTGGAGGACTTGAAGTCTTAACTCTAAAAGTCGAGAGATAGGACCTAGAGATGATTATCGTATAAACAAGTCCTTAAGAAGAAAATTGGAGGACTTGATATTTTAACTCTATATGTCGAGAGATATAACATAGGACCGGATTCGAATAATAAACTAGTCCATAAGAATAAAATTGGAGGTCTTGAAGTCTTAACTCTAAAAGTCGAAAGATAAGACCTAGAGATGATTATCGAAAAAACAAGTCCTTAAGAAGAAAAATTGAAGGACTTGATATTATAACTCTAAAGGTCGAGAGATATAACATAGGACGGATTCGAATATTAAACAAGTCCATAAGAATAAAATTGTAGGACTTGAGTTCATAACTCGATAAGTCAAGAGCTATGACATAGGGATGATTAGAGTATAAACAAGACCTTAAAGAATAAATTTGAAGGACTTGGGGTCTTAACTCTATAGGTCGAGAGTCGTAGATGGACTCGAGGAATAAACAAGTCCATAAAAATAAAATTGAAGGTAACTCTACAAGTCGAGAGTTATGTCATAGAGATGATTATCGTATAAACAAGTCCTTAAGAATAAAATTGGAGGACTTGATGTTATAATTCTATAGGTCGAGAGATATAACATAGGACAGAATTGTGGAATAAATAAGTCCATAAGAATAAAATTGGAGGACTTGAAGTCTTAACTGTACAAGTCGAGAGATATGACATAAAGATGATTATCGTAGAAACAAGTCCTTAAGAATAAAATTGGAAGACTTGATATTATAACTCTATATGTCGAGAGATATAACATATGACAGATTCAAAGATTTAACAAGTCCATAAGAATAAAATTGTGGGACTTGAATTCCTAACTCGATAGGTCAAAAGCTATGACATAAGGATGATTACAGTATAAACAAGACCTTAAAGAACAAATTTGAAGGACTTGGGGTATTAACTCTATAAGTCGGGAGATATGTCGTAGAGTGGTCGCGAAGAATAAACAAGTCCATAACGATAAAATTGGAAGACATGAAGTTTAACTCTACAAGTCGAAGGATATGACATAGAGATGATTATCGTATAAACAAATCCTTAAGAACAAAATTGGAGGACTTTATATTATAACTCTATCGACAAGTTCTTAACAGGTCGAGAGATAAGACATCGAGAGGACTATAGTAATAACCATGTCGTTAAGAATAAATTTGGAGTAAGTGAGGTTATAAATCCATATCCTGCTTCATGTGTTGATATCCTCCTAATATAAACATTGAAACATTTTTTCACAAGGACTTGGCCAAACACAAGCTATCAACACAAAGGATAAAAGACAGATAGCCATGAAAATTCAGTGATTGTCCTATTCAAATCCTATTGGGAGTTTCTATTGTTTAATTATAACCTATGTTTTCTGTTAAGAAATGTAACCAAGCAAATCTCAATTCTGAACAATGATACAAAATTATAGATGACAAATTATGAAGACGGCAGCACACGTACTTCGAATTAACCATGAATTAAGTGAAAACACTGAAAGTGAGCTTCTTACTCTGTTGGGGAGGTACTGTATTTCAAAGAACTGAAGTGGATCGAACCATAAACTGATATTGTAATCAATGACTCATTATTCTTGTTGTAAAAGAGGCTTTTAATAAGTTCATCGGGAATCATGTTATACCATAACCGCTAGAACCGACTTATACCATAAAAATCATGCAGATGAAGCATGTCAATAAAGTAAGAGGATGAAAAGGTAAAAACTTGGCAAAGTAAGCTACCTGGTATATGATATCAGCAATCCGGGTGATAGTTAATCCAAATGCTGGTTCCATTTAGGTGGAAAGGAAGTAAACCATTGTATCTGGTAATCATAATATACCCCCAATTAAGAACCAATATGTAGGTGGTATTCAGAGAATAATGACTTCTAATATGAACCAATTATTTATTTATTCAAAATTACATAGCTCTAATTAGCAACCAAAAATGACTTCTAATAGGAACCAACTATTTTTCCTTAGATCAATTTTGAGAGCTCTAATTCGCAACCAAGTGAACACATGAGGGTGTAGTTCACTTTAAACATAAGAATATCTAAGATTTTACGGAAAAGTGAAGAGCATCAGTGATGAGTTTAAGAGGGTTTTATAGAAATAAATCTAATTCCATGGTTTGTTTTGGTGACACGTGGGTAAAAAGGTTGATTTACACCTTAATTATGTTATAGTTGCACTTTTAAGCGAAGAGGTAAGCCAATTAGGTGAACTAGTAGTTGAATATTGTTTATTGGCCATCAAACGTTTAGGCGCAAACAAAACTACCTGTCAATCATAATTTCATCAAAATACTTCATGGGACCATGTAAAGATTCAACGAGACATTTCAAGGGTCCATCTTCTTATTATAACTTAATAATGGTTTAGACACCTTGTTTCATAAATAAATAAAATCCATTTAGACTCATGTTTTTTGTAATTTAGATCTATTTGGACACCTTTTTGTCGTACAAAACACCTTTTCGAAATAAGTTTGAAATGCTAAACACAAATGCATCTAGAAAATGATCTAACAATTTTGATTTGTTTGTGGAAAATAAGTAAATGTATCGATACAGTCAGGCAATTAATCAAAGCGGATCAGGCTCACGAGTTGGGTCTTATTGCCAGGCCTAATAATCCCTTGTCAAATTTGACCGGGACTATATTCACAAACCTGCATTAAACCACGATTCAAAGGGGTGGATCATGAACATTAGATAATAAATCATTGTTCTTCATTTCTCCATGCATAACAACTATTTCTATAGTGACTAACCTGGTGGTACCGCCGCGGTTTGTTAAGCTAGCCGGGCCTAGAATAGTCAGGTTGTTTGATTTTCAGGTACACTAACTACTTCATGTCATGACTAGTGTCCAAAAAGGATGGAAGTAATATTTGACACGTAAAGGTTATCCTTAAGTTCAATGATAAAGAATCTATCTTGCGATCAGTTCCTGGAAAAATGTCATCAAAGATGAGAACCAGATTTCCAAGAAAAATAAAGATGATGAACATATGATCCAAAAGGAAATTTGTTTGCCGCATTTGGCTTGTAAGTCATATAGCCTAAATTGAATTGAACATACACTACATTACGATTCTCTTTACCTCACCCATATAGTATAAACAAGTCATAAGAGTATTTGAAGTCATAACTCCAAAGGTCGAGAGAGATGACATAGGGATGATTATAGTATACACAAGTCCGTAAGAATAAATTTGGAGGACTTGGGATCATAACTCTATAGGTCGAGAGATATGACGTAGAGCGGAATCAAGGAATAAACAAGTCCATAAGACAAAATGGAGTACTTGAAATCTTAACTCTAAAAGTCGAGAGATATGACATGAAGATGATTATAGTATAAACAAGTCATTAAGAACAAAATTGGAGGACTTGATATCAAAACTCTATAAGCCGAGAGATATAACATAGGACAGATTCGGGTAATAAACAAGTCCATAAGAATAAAATTGGAGGACTTGAAGTCATAATTAACTCTAAAAGTCGAGAGATATGACATAGAGATGATTATGGTATAAACAATTTATTAAGAACAAAATTGGAGTTGATGTCAAAACTCTATAAGTCGAGAGATATAACATAGGACGGATTCGGGGAATAAACAAGTCCATAAGAATAAAATTGGAGGACTTGAAGTCATAATTAACTCTAAAAGTCGAGAGATATGACATAGAGATGATTATCGTATAAATAGTTCTTAAAAAGAAAATTAGAGGACTTGATGTTATAACTCTATAGGTCGAGAGATATAACAAAGGACGAATTCGAGGAATAAACAAGTCCATAAGAATAAAATTGGAGGACTTGAAGTCTTAACTATAAAAGTCGAGAGATAAGACATAAAGATGATTATCGTATAAACAAGTCCTTCAGAAGAAAATTGGAGGACTTGATATTACAACTCTATAGGTCGAAAGATAAAACAGAGGACGGTTTCGAAGATTAAACAAGTCCATAAGAACAAAATTGGAGGACTTGATGTTATAACTCTATAAGTCGAGAGATATAACATAAGATGGATTTGTGGAATAAATAAGTCCATAAGAATAAAATTGGAGGACTTGAAGTCCTAACTCTAAAAGTTGAGAGATATGACATAGACATGATTATCGTATAAACAAGTCCTTAAGAATAAAATTGGAGGACTTGATATAATAACTCTATATGTCGAGAGATATAACATAGGACGAATTCGAAGATTTAACAAGTCCATAAGAATAAAATTGTAGGACTTTAGTTCATAACTCGATAAGTCAAGAGTTATGACATAGGGATGATTAAAGTATAAACAAGACCTTAAAGAATAAATTTGAAAGACTTGGGGTCTTAACTCTATAATTCTAGAGATATGTCGTAGAGGTGTCTCGAGGAATAAACAAGTTCATAAGAATAAAATTGGAGTACTTGAAGTCTTAACTCTACAAGTCGAGAGTTATGTCATAGAGATGATTATCGTAGAAACAAGTCGTTAATAATAAAATTGGAGGACTTGATATTATAACTTTATATGTCGAGAGATATAACATATGACGGATTCGAATATTAAATAGGTCCATAAGAATAAAATTGGAGCACTTGAAGTCTTACCTCTAAAAGTCAAGAGATAGGACCTACAGATGATTATCGTATAGACAAGTCCTTAAGAAAAAATTGGAGGACTTGATATTTTAACTCTATAGGTCGAGAGATATAACATAGGAAGGATTTGTTGAATAAATAAGTTCATAAGAATAAAATTGAAGCACTTGAAGTTTTAACTCAAAAAGTCGAGAGATATGACATAGTTATGATTATCGTAGAAACAAGTTCTTAAAAACAAAATTGGAGGACTTGATGTTATAACTCTATAGATCGAGAGATATAACATAGGATGGATTCGAATATTAAAGTCCATAAGAAAAAAATTGGAGGACTTGAAGTCTTAACTCTAAAAGTCGAGAGATAGGAGATAGAGATGATTATCGTATAAACAAGTCCTTAAGAAGAAAATTTGAGAACTTCATATTATAACTCTATAAGTCGAGAGATATAACATAAGACGGATTCGAAGATTAAACAAGTTCATAAGAATAAAATTGGAGGACTTGAAGTCTTAACTCTACAAGTCGAGAGTTGTGTCATAGAGATGATTATCGTATAAACAAGTCCTTAAAAACAAAATTGGAGGACTTGATGTTATAACTCTATTGGTCGAGAGATAAAACATAGGACGAATTCGAATATTAAACAAGTCCATAAGAAATTCAGTGATTGTCCTATTCAAATCCTATTGGGAGTTTTTTATTGTTTAATTATAACCTATGTTTTCTTTTAAGAAATGTAACCAAGCACATCTCAATTCTGAACAATGATACAAAATTATAGATGACAAATTATGAAGAGGGTGGCACACGTACTTCGAATTAACCATGAATTAAGTGAAAACACTGAAAGTGAGTTTCTTACTCTGTTGGGGAGGACCTGCATTTCAAAGAACTGAAGTGGTCCGAACCATAAACTGATATTGTAATCAATGACTCATTATTCTTGTTGTAAAAGAGGCTTTTAATAAGTTCATCGGGAATCATGTTCAAGAACCATATACGATGTTTGCAATTGATAATTGTCAACCACGAGAGGTCAAAATAAGAGGACTAGAACCGACTTATACCATAAAAATCATCCAAATGAAGCATATGTCAATAAAGTAGGATGAAAAGGTAAAAACTTGGCAAAGTAAGCTACCTGGTATATGATATCAGCAATCCAGGTGATAGTTAATCCAAATGCTGGTTCCATTTAGGTGGAAGGGAAGGAAACCATTTCATCTGGTAATCATAATATACCCCCAATTAAGAACCAATATGTAGGTGGTATTGAGAGAATAATGACTTCTAATAGGAACCAATTATTTATTTATTTCAAATTAGATAGAATTCCTTCCATTAGGATTTGAACTTAATCAGAAAATTTCTTCATCAACAACAGGATTTTGAAGAAGATCCAGTAAAGTCCGGCGAACTCCAGAACCTCTTGAATTGGAGCTCGTTAGTGAGTAGTGACGCGGCACCAGATCTTATTCAACCTGCATTACCAGGGTAAGATGCAGACCAAATGCATATCCCTCTATTACAACCAAAAAAAGGAGACAAAACAAACATGTCAAAGAAATGAAATCTTGCTCTTGATAAGATAAGATATAGAAGTCACAAGATAGACAATCATCGGAATCAATTTTGTCTTCACCAGCTACAATATTCATCTGCAAGCATTCTCCCACCCTTTGGCCGTCACTCAATTGATCTAACCTCTCCAAGGAATTCACATAATAAAATGGCAAGATCTTTATCATCTATTTGGCAGAAAAATGTACTCACATTAGACACAAGAAGTAGAAAAATCACTTGGACATTGACGAAGGAGATTTTTCCACAATTGTAACCAATGTGAGAAAGAATCGTAAAGAAATAAAGGGGGAAAACTTATTTGAAGAAGACAAGGTCTGAGAAGGTGATTGGAAGAGGAAAAGATTGGAAACAAAATCAGACGTGACACCCTCGATGGGGTTTCTAAAACCCCACACCCCCAAAACCAAACCCTAACCCAATGTGCGAAAGATGTCGTAGAAACACAGATCCAGAAGAGATACAAAGCCCGACACCAGAATCGAAGTAGAGAAGGTAGAAAACACAAACCTCGTCGTGATCTTCGCGGGAGGGGTTGGGAAGGGAAGACCGGAGACGGATCAGGGCCGGGAGGGGTTGGGGATTACATTTGGAGATCATCGGGGAGAGAGGGGATTGGGATTTGTAGAGAATCGAGGAGGGACGGATTGTGATTAGGGTTTGGGACCGTCGGGAGGGAGAGGGCTGGAGATGGGAAGAATAAGAAGAGGAAGGAAAGTTATATAGGGTTCTTATATGGAAAGAATGGATTAGCCGTTATTAGGAAAGTTATAGGGTTCTTGTAAGGAAAGAATGGATTAGCCGTTGTAAGGAAAGTTACAGGGTTGCATTAACTTAAAGACCGAAGACAATCCACAATCTGGTGGGGAAAAAAGATCTTCAATGAGATCTTGATAGATCGTGGCATTAATAAAACTTACCAAAGAACATGTCCAAGTTTGGGACCAACTTAAGGACTGACATTAGTTAGATGTAGGGATGAAATTTTTTTAAGTTTCCAAATCTAATATTATAATCGTTTCTTTGAAGAAAAAAATATCCAAAAAAGTATATGCAAACCGTAACCGTATTCAAATGAGAAGATCAACGGAAAAATAAAACAAAACAATATCATTGTTATAAGGGTCGTTATACACAGACGTGGGCGTCCGTGACGCGTCCTACGTGGCACCCAAAAGTTGGCGAGTCAGCGTCTAGTCAGATTGACACGTCACCTTTTCCAAACGCACCTTTAATTGGTTTTAAAAAAAGACAATTTTCCAAGTACGACGGTTGCTTTCCAAACCCCAGATAAGATAGCTCCAGACACCCTACCCACGACGGTTCGGATACCGAGGAAGATAACAAATATCCAAATCGAAAGGGAGAGTCATGTTTTCTTTCTCGTTGGAGTACCTGTGAACGGAGGAAGCCAAAAGATAGTTTCTCTCGGTCTCTTCCCCTCTCAACGATAATGGATTCTTCGACTCCTGTCGTTGCTAGCGAACCTATGCCAGAACCGGTGGGTCTATTTAGGTTTTTTTTTCCCTTCGTCGTTCTTTTTTTGACGAACTCTCATTTCTTCATTCATTTGTTTTAGGGAACCACCTACTACTTCCAGGAATCCAGGTGCTCCTGGACGGCCATTCAAAAGCAGTTTGACAGGATGAAGAATGTTGAGAATGAGGTTTTCTGGAGTACCCATTTCGCTCACTTCCTAGACCTTCCTAACATTACTACGGACAACGAAATAGTCGATTGGTTCGTCAAACACTACGATACGAAGGATGTGGGGTTGAGAATAGGATCAGGGGTAGTTCCCCTTACACCTGAAGATGTTGCCCTAATTTTGGGCTTAAGTATGCATGGGAAGATCGTTGTGATGGAACCATTGGGTGTACATAGGCGCGAAGGGATGAACCTTGACAACACACAACTGTTAGGTCATCTGATGACCACCAGTGTCATGGGCGAGATGGAGGAGTACGTTCGTCTACTGATTTCTTTCATCTTCAACCATTTTTTGTTCTTTAATGGAACACTTCGACCGAAGATGTGGTTCATGAACCATTTGTGGGACATCAGACGCATAAACAGATACGCATGAGCACGTGCAGTTAATGGAGCCCTGGTTCGGGGCCTGGAGAAAGCCAGGTTAGAACTGCAGGAGAGGAGAAAGGCAGGGAACTTCATTATGAGGCAGGGGAACATCGACGGTTGTGTGGCAATACTACAAGTAAGCGTTTTTTGCTCTTTAAGTTATGCGTTTGTTCCGTTTAAATTGTGAGTCTGTCCGGAATAAGTTGCTTATCTGTCCTGATTAAGCAGTGTGTCTGTCCAGATTAAGTTGTGTGTCTGTTCGGATTAAATTGTGTGTCTGTCCAGATGAAGTTGTGTGTCTATCCAAATTAAATTGTGTCTGTTCGGAATAAGTTGTGTGTCTGTCCAGAATAAGTTTTGTGTCCGTCCAGATTAAGTTGTGTGTCTGTTCGGAATAAGTTGTGTGTGTGTTCAAAATAAGTTGTGTGTCTGTCCAGATTAAATTGTCTGTCTGTTCGGAATAAGTTGTGTGTGTGTTCAGAATAAGTTGTGTGTCTGTCCAGATTAAATTGTGTGTCTGTTCGGATTAAGTTGTGTGTCTGTCCAGATTAAGTTGTGTGTCTGTTCAAAATAAGTTGTGTGTCTGTCCAGATTAAATTTTGTGTCTGTTCGGAATAAGGTTTGTCCAGATCAGGGGTTGTTCCTCAATTCAGATTGTGTAGTTTGTCTTTCCAGATTAAGTTTTTTGTCTGTTTAGAATGTGAACGTATGTCTGTTTAGTCATTTTAAATAGTTGAACTTTTCTATTTGAAGGTGTGGCTTTGTGAGAAATTCAGATTGGGGGAGCCAAGACGCGGAGCATATCTACGGATGAAAAGTTAGACGGAAATTTTTGGGAAACGTTTAACCCTGAGGAAATGGGAGGAATGTGGAATTACCTTACCTCAGATTTACAACGACAAATTCGACCTGAGGGGGGCTCCATCACTAAGTGAAAGAGAGCTGAAACTTATTAGTTCTGTTCGAACTCCTGTTTGAAAGGGGTCAGCTTCAACAAGCACTTTGCCATGGCTCCAACTAACAGACTGCAACATTCCATGTGACCCGCTGCTTCAAGAGTTGGATCTAAGTGAGGTGAAGACGAAATGGTTGCAAGCCGAAGCTGCCCTTAAGAAGGTGACGGAAGAGGTTAACGACCTGAAGGAAGAACCGAGGATGTCCCAGGAAGAGTGTGGGAGGCTGAGGGAAGAAATTGTATATCTTTGAGGGACATGAACAAGTGAAAATACTTGTGGGGTGAAAGACGAAGATCTAAATAAAGAGGAGGAGAAGGAAGAAAAGAGGAAGAGAGAAGAAAGAAGAGAGGAGGAGACAGGTGAAGGAAGAAGAAGAGAGGAAGAGAGAGGAGGAGAAGAAGGAGGAGAAGAAGAGGGAGGAGCAGGGAGAGAAGGATAAGGAAGAAGAGAGGAAGAGGGAAGACAAGAAGAGAGAGGAGGAGAAGGAAGAAGAGAGAAAGAGAGAGGGGAAGAAGGAAGAAGAGAGAAAGAGAGTGGAGAAGGAGGAAGAGAAGAAGAGGGGGAGGAGAGGAAGAAGGAAGAGAAGAATAAAGAAGAGGAGAAGGAAGAAGAGAGAAAGAGAGTGGAGAAGGAGGAAGAGAAGAAGGAAGAGAAGAATAAAGAAGAGGAGAAGGAACAAGAGGTCAAGGCAAGGAAACCAAACTGGGGTGTGAAAAGACAACGCTCGACGACCAACGTGGAGCAGCAGAGGAAAGAAGATGAAGAGCGGGCCAAGAAGAAGAAAGTGGAAGAAGAGCAAAAGAGATGAGACAGAGCGTCTCAAAGGAGCCTAAAGAAAAAAAGGAAAAAACAGAGGACAATTATAGGTTGGTTGTCTACTTAGGAAGGACAATGTCTGATGTTGACATGGCTGCATTTGGAACGTTGTCAGCTGATGAGGTCAACAACATATTGAACTTGACCGCAGCCAACAAGGACCATAGAGAGGTGATCTGGAGAGGCGATATGTGTAGTCTAACACACACCGACCTGAAGGAACTTATAACGCTTGGGATGGATATGACCGACCAAACTATCGAAGCTATGCTTTCGGTTCTCGAATAAAGACGCCCACCACAAAAGTTATATGCATATCAACATTCGAGTCAGGGTGAATTGTGGGTGGCCAAGGCAGAGCAATTGATGATTTTATCCTCCCTAAAATAAAAGGTGTGTCTCCAAGAGAGACCGTAATCGCACAACCATGCTGATCTGCAGGTCATTGGACTCTGGTGGTTGTCCACGACATGTCTAAGGAGATCTTGGCGTCCTACAATATCTCTAGGGAGCTAGAGCGAGGTGAAGATCCACAGCAGACCATAGGCGTACATGAATGTGCAGCAGCAGATGTGACTGAATACTGGAGGGACCTACTAAATGTGGACTGGTCATTGAGAATCCTCAGGAAAAATAGCCAACGACAACAATCGGGGAGAAACGATTGCGTAGCCTATGTTTTATACTGGATAAGGTGCATAATGCTAAAACTTGACCCGACGAAGGAGAAGGACCCCAAGACCATCCACTGTATCAGGGGTGAATTGGCGGTCATGTTACTAAGGAACCGTCATTCGTGTGTGCAGATCTGAAGTCCAATTTTTTTAGTGTTGAGTTTTTTACATGTACAAATTACAAACTCTTTTTTTCCGTTATTTTTTTAGTGTTGTGTTTTTTAAATGTACAAATTACAAACTCTTTTATTTCGTTTTCAACGATCGGTTTGTTGGTTGAGCTGAAAAGCAACACACCTAAAACCGAACAGTCATACAACTTAAACCGAACAGATCCACACCTTAAACCGAACAGTCGCACAAATTAATCTGGACAGGCAACCAACCTAATCTGGACATATACACCTTAAATCGAACAATCACACAACTTAATCAGAACAGATCCACACCTTAAATTGAACAGACACACAACTTAAACTTAACGGATCCATACCTTAAACCGAATAGTCACACAACTTAAACCGAACATATGCACACCTTAAACCGAACAATCACACAACTTAATCCGTACAGATCCACACCTTAAACTGAAAAGTCACACACCTTAAACCGAACGGATCCACACCTTAAACCGAACGGATCCAAATCATAAACCGAACAGTCACACAACTTAAACCGAACAATCACACAACTTAATCCGAACAAATCCACACCTTAAACCGAACAGACACACAACTTAAACCGAACGGATCCACACCTTAAACCGAACAGTCACACAACTTAATCCGAACAGATCCACACCTTAAATTGAGGAGTCACACATTAAACCGAACGAATCCACACCTTAAACCGAACGGATCCAAACCTTAAACCGAACAGAGCCACAACATAAACCGAACATATCCACAACTTAAACCGAACAAATCCACCACAACTTAAACTTTACAGATGGAAAATGATAAACGACCGTGTATAACAACCATTTACAGATCCGAACATATCAACAATTAGAAGTTTCTTGGTTTTTTACAAGAAATGAAAATAACAAGACATATTAAATTAAGGATGAAGTTCCTCGTAATACAAATTCATGTCCCAATCACAGAAATCAGGTCCCCGGGTTTCGGTTGTCTTCATAAGAGACCCCAATTGGTTTCAATGTATCCCTTCGAGAGACAAATGAGGGAGTTGTATACGGTAGGGGTCTTCAAGAAAGTGCAGTTAGAAATTGGGAAGATGATATACTGCGATATAACGGAGGAGTTCAATACGAATGACACACTTCATTACAATGTATTTGAACGTGTTTTGTCTGGTGAGCAGCTACTGTCGAAACGTTTCCTAGTACAAAACATATCTATGAACTTCACATGTGATTGTAGAATGTTTCAGCATGTTAACCTTCTATGCTGCCACGTTTTTGTTATACTTGGACGCTTAAATCCTAACGCATTGCTCCCAGGTTTACATCGTTAATCGATGGCGGAAGGATATTCGAAGAAGCTATCAAGATAAGATGTACCTAGACGATGACATAATGGAGAAGGATGCACTTCGTCGTCATGACAACATCATGGGTCGTGCCGTTTGGATCGCACAAGAAGCCTTCATTTCCCACGAAAGGTATCTTCAGGCCGTGAAGTGTATTGAATTGCTTAAGGCACGTATGCACACTACCCAGTTCTTGGTTCGACTTGATGAACCTGACTCTGCGGGTACATCCGTTCTTAATCCAGATCAGGTCAGACGTATAGGTAGACCGTCGACTAGACGTCGAGTGTCTTTTAGCTGAGAAGATAATTAAAAATGCCATAAAAAGCACGCCCAACAAGAGAAGAGAAAGTTCAAGATGAAGGTTACATCGTCGCTGCACGAAGTCGTGATCAAAATCTGATTGAGCTTCCTTCTCGTACTTATGGTGGGGCGCAAGTTCGTATTGTTGAACAAACTGCTTAAGGGTGGTCTTCGAAGTTAGATACTTGTCGAAAAAGGCGTTCATACTCTCGCTTCTCTGAGTAGATGTCATTCCTGTGAAAAAAACTATCACCAACAAATGCAGGTATCCAAGACTCTCGGATTGCATAAATCGATTTGAGCCACATATGGTTCTGCAAGTCAAAATCAAGAAGGAAACCCTGCCAATTACGATCAAATTCTGTTGGGGTTTTGGAATCATATAGAATCAATTTCAGATCAAATAACATGTGCTTCCGATACTGCGTCGTCAACTTCACGGGAGCTTTGTTCATTATGTGCCATATACAGAATCTGTGTCTTGCATCTGGGAAGACATTCCTTACAGCAGCAGTAATGGCGTCACATTGATCTGTTATGATGGCTGAGGGAGTTATATCTGCAGAATGTGGGCAATTTAAAAGGAGTGAGTCATATATTGAAAGGTACAAAATCCTACTTTGAAAACTTTAAACTTATTCTGTACAGACCCATAGCTTATTTTGAACAGACATACAACTTATTCCAAACAAACATACAACTTAATGTGGACAAACACGAAGTTAATGTGGACATAATGGGGGCAACCTAATCTGGACATCAACACAACTTAATCTGGACAGCAAGACACCGTAATCTGTACATACCACACTCTTAACTCGAAAGACCACACCGTAATCTGGACAGACCTACAACGTAATCTGGACAGAAGCACAACTTAAACTGAACAGACAGAGACATTTAACTGGACATAGCCACACCTTACCGTTCATGCACGACAACCATGTTTGGAACAACCAAATGTAATTTTCAGTGGTCTTAGAAGACAGCAAAGCGCAACCGAGCAAAACCGACTCGAAATGGTGATTAACTCCTACAAATGGGGCAAAAGGCATGTTGTATTTGTTGGTAATGTAGGTAGTGTCGAAACATATTGCGTCTCCAAAGTATGAATAGGCAGCTCTAGAACGACAGTCAGCCCAAAACACGTTCCGTAGTCTTCCTTCGTCATCCATATCCATTACATAGAAAAACATGGAATCAATCTTCAGCATCCTAATGAAATAGTTCTGAAGAGCTTGTGCATCACCAGATCCCATCTTCAAATTTCTTACTTCGTTTATAACGTTCCTGCACACAGAAACCACTAAGATCAGGAGCAAAATGTTGAACTTCAATTATGTTAGGCAGAAAGAACACAAACCTTAAATCCCTTTCGTTGAAAGCCAATTTCTCATGACCTACAACCTCAACCACAAAAGATTGCATGGTGTTAGCAGTCGATATCCCAGCAGAATCATTGCATGATATGCGTGCTTTGGCGGTCTCAGGGACAGTTCGTTTTTGTTTGAGAAAACGCATTTGCTCCTGGTCAAACATGGTGTGGTTATGTTTAAGATCCACAAAGTTAATGTGGTAACCCCTTGCTGGGTTTCTGGAGACCCTTATCCGAGCGGTGCATTGAACTCTACTGGATAACATAGGTTTCAATTTCCCTTGCCCTTGGTTTGCTGGTGTCGTGCCCTCCTTGGAGCAAGTCAATGTGACCCGTATAACAACACCACGATCGTAATGAGATTGCCTTATCTTAACACCAAAACCACAAGAATTGGCATAGGCCACGTAAAATGTTTTGGCTTCTTTGAAGGAAGGAAAAACATCTCCTCCTTAGGAACGTTTGTCGGTTGCTCCACTTGGGAAGACACATTAACGATTTCCATTGGAGTACAGAGGAAGGACCACAGAAGAGAAGGGAAGAAATAGGAAGACACATCTTGAGATGAGGGAGACAAAAGGAAGATGAAAAGTCATATGTTGTGTAGGAGCGCCAAAATAAGGAATGAAGTGATTTGAGACGCATTAATGAGAGATGAAGGGAGGGATGGAGTGATTTGAGCTCATGACATTTGTATGGACAACCAAAGAATAGAGGGAAAAAATAAAAAAAGAATATCTTTTCTCTGCTGACATGGTCCGTTCCAACTCAGCCGCGTCCTCAAGGGCGGTCGCTTATCATTTTCCTTATTATAATACATGAATTATCTAGTATGCCTGGGGCTTAATTTTTTTATTTTGAGCCCCATCATATCCACCACACATCTGAAATTGTAAGGTAGATTATAAGAAAAACGGTTATGCTAATTAAATGTGAGATTAACTGTAAATGAGATCCAATAGTGAGATTGTAGGGGATTTAAATTAAATAAAATGAGTCATGGGCTTACTAGAACTTGGCCCAATTATAATACATATATGTGTGTGTGTTTATGTTTGTAATCCTAATTATCTAATATTTTTATATTATATATTATCTATTAGTCGTATATTATTTCTATTAATAATTTTCATCCCACCAAACAAGACAACATTTGTTTTTGTTCTCTTTGTATTTCGAATTTGCTAGTTAGACACCTATTGGTTTGGATTTTCAATTTTACCAAGTTGGTATACAAAAATTTAAGTTTTGCCCATTCTTGAATTTTGACGGCCTTAGATTTTTGTCTCCTATGAAAAAAATTAAACTCAATTAGTTAAAGAAAACTATTGCGAAACTCATATTGCATGGATCAAGATGACTGAATGCTATTACATATATTTCACATTTTGCTTGTGGATTGCGAAAATCTTAGTTTATGAATAAACTAACATATTTATAAAATAGGGAAAATTCAAATTAATAATAATTACTAAAGGATTTTTTTCAAAATAATCACACAAAAATTAGAAGAATACGTACATGAGAAACTTAATTGGAAAAATATGTACCTTAAAACGACATCACACGTGTCGTTTTCATTAACTAAAAACGACATCACTGATATGGTTTTTACCCTTAAGGAAAACGACATCACGGATGTTGTTGTTACCTAGGATAAGTTTTTCTTGATTTGGAGATGTCGTTTTTAGCTAAGACATGTTGAATTAGTGACGGGTCGGTCGGGGGTCTTATTTGGGAATTTATTAGTAATTTTGTATCGAAAAATACATTAGTAACCCAAAAGTACTATTGTCTTGGTAAGTTAAACACAATGCATTTTGTATCGAAAAATACATTAGTAACCCCCGACCGACCCGTTGCTAGTTCAACATGTCTTACCTAAGAATGACATTTTCATATCAAGAAAGCCAATTTTTTTAATAAATACCAACTTGAACTCCTCAAAATGTTCTACTTGGATATAATAATTTGAGTTGATTCATACAATTGTGATGAAGATTTCGACATAAGTTACATAAGATGTGTATCTTAGCTGACTTGGTCACTAACCAGATGATAGTGAGATGAGGGTTTCGTTTCCACTCCCATAACCATAACAAAATACATTAGTAAATTCAAATGCACGTGCACGCCTCCTGTCTCGGTCCGAGGTGTGTCGGGGAATTTAGGGGAAATTAGAGGTTCTAGCCTATAGATGATAAAATATATTTTTGATCCTCGAAATAGTCATGTTGCCTTCAATTCAAGTTAATGCAGCGACTGATGACTTATCTGTTTTTCCGGGAAACCGACCCGTCATTAGTTCAACCTGCCCTATATAAAAATGACATCCGTGATGTCGTTTTCATTTATGATAAAAATGACATCAGTGATGTTGTTTTTAGTTAATAAAAACGGCACATGTGGTGTCGTTTTTAGGGTGCATATTTTGCCAATTAAATTTCACATGTGCATATTCTTCCATTTTTTGTGATTATTTTTGAAAAACTCTCCATAAATAATGGTAAAATATAACATTCCTAATTTTTTTGGCAAAATGTGAGAATCAAAACAGTAATGGGGGTACTACCACTACCATTTCTAGTTATAATCTTTGTATTTAGAAACAAACGGGACTCAAGTCTTTACCAAGTTAAGTTGGAACCATAGTCGACACACTTATGATTTAGGGTTTAGATAGTCACTTCGTTTTCATGATCACAAAACAGAGACTGACATAAGATTCTCTGGCAGTAATTGTATCTAAAATATAAAATAAGGAAAAGTAGTCTCCTACACTTTTTCACACCCTTTTCCCCACGCAGGTGACATGGAAGGTGAGTTATAAATTGAATCCAATATAAAAAGTTTGTTAAGACTCCACCTCACATTATTTCAAAATTTGAAATTAATAGCTAAAATTAAAATATGATTAAAATTAAAAGGTGACAGTACATATGCAGAATAAAAAGCATGTTGCATCATTCTTTCCTCTCTCTCCTCCGATTTCTTCTTCCCTCTTCCTTCCATCCCTAACCTCAAAATTTATTCTTCCCTCTTTCTTCTTCCCACTCTGTCACCGTCCTCGAGCTCCTCTTTGTCCTCGACACCTCTTGACATCCTCCGTTTCCCTCATCGTCAAGGCCATAAGATTCCTCTCACGTCGCACTCTCGATCCCTAAATCCTCATAAAGGTGAAACTCGTATTGCATGGATCAAGATAACGGGATGCTATTACATATATTTCACATTCCACTTGTTGAGTGGGAAAATCTTGGTTTATGAATAAACTAACATGATTTATAAATAGGAAAATTTCAAATTAATAATAATAAAAAATAAATGGTAAATATAAGAGTTCTGAAAATATTTGCCAAAGTATGGGGAATAAAAACAATAGTGGAGGGTTTAGAAACAAACCAAAAATTAAACATTATATATAATCTTTCTTCGAAAGTCAGCAAACCTTTCTACTTAACGAAGGGAATCTAATATGGCCGGAAAGTGATGTCAATTGGATGCCTGCCTCTTCTGCGGTAAACTGTCTATTCCAACACGAACTTATTAATTAGCATGGAAGAGTTTCTTGTAAGAACGATATTATCCACGTAGAGAAGAAGAGGTTTCTTTCATTATGCAAATCGCTGATATTTATATAATTATTCATATATTTTTAGGAATCATAGATTTGTAAATTTTAAAATTAAGGTTATTTTCTTGTTTGTTTTTTCGTTCAGTATTTTTATTGTTCCTAGCTTATGTCACCATTTGTTTAATAATGTAGGTGGATTTTCGCTAGATATTCTCTCGAAAGGTTCTCTCATACTCATTTCCACTTGCATAGTGTAGATTGAGAACTAAACATCACATTTCTTGGAACCCTATTCTTGCATAAAGTTTTTCTTTGGTGAGAGAGCATATGCTTATGGATATAGATACTCAAAGGAATTCCAAAAGTGTCAGTAAATGTTATATGAATTGTTTTTTAAATAACTATCATTTTAAACTAAAGTGATTGAAATTTAAAAAAAAAAATCGTATTGGACTTTTGTAATCAGTTTAAATCTCTATGCTCCATCTAAACAATGTTTCTACAACAGTCAACAAAAGTTTTTTATAAAAAATAAAAGTCTTTTATTGGATAATAACTTCAGATCAAGTTGGCCATCTTAAAATATCCTGTGAATAAAACGCCCGATGTGGTCCATCCAAGAGAGAAAAATGGTGGGGTTTTTAATGTCTTAATTAAAGACAATTTGGATAAAATCCTGGAAAACATTTCTTGACCCCACCCACCTTTCACCTTTGTTCTAGGTTCTAGCATTTCTTCCCGGCCACCTCATTCAATCTTTTCCATCTTTGCTGGGACACCACACAAATTTGGCTATATAAGCTTCTCACTTTTTGAGCTCTTGCATACACTGACCCAGTCAAACTATCAAATTATGTTTCAGCCTACATTAGCAATTCAGCAACAGTCCCTGCAGCCAAGATGTTTAGGTGTCATGGAAGAGAAAATACCAGATGCACTTAATGTGAGCAGCAGACTCAGAGTATGCAATAATAGTCAAATTTGATCTACCTATGAGATCACTTCATATACATTTCCTAGTAAGTTGCTTTAACAAACTAGCAACATGTAACATTCGAGCTTGCATAGTCTAAAGTTGTGCCTTCTTCATCAACTTTCGGGTGTTAACAGTGTGGACATAGATTCTGATAGGTACGTAGAAGGTGACAGTTACCGGATGTGTCAACCAGCGGAGGATTCTGAAGACAATGCGGCACACCGGAACTAAGGCGGACTTCTGGACTAAGCCTTATGATTCAATGTTCGATAAACCAACCTACTCTTCCACCTACAACTACTATAGACGTAGTCATAATTCCAGCGTTAAGGGGACATTCCCTGACCCAATCTACTCCCATGTCATCGACTATCACG
Organism: Triglochin maritima; assembly: GCA_963682175.1. Classification (NCBI taxonomy): domain Eukaryota; kingdom Viridiplantae; phylum Streptophyta; class Magnoliopsida; order Alismatales; family Juncaginaceae; genus Triglochin; species Triglochin maritima. Next base: position 47,119,080 of record OY821772.1, read on the forward strand.
CCATCGCCATCTCCCAAATTTGGTCGGTGCAGTTATTAATTATATCAGCATTTAATCCATTAATAACAACTAATATATATACATATGAAAGAATTCTACTCGAATTATATAACCTAGGATTTCCTCAAACTTACTGCAATACTCACCAGCACTACAACTGGAAGTCTATAGGTCGAGTTTCTCGAACAATGTCGGAGATGGAAAATGCTGACCATGTGACATTTTGTTGAAAGATCTACCGTCCTATGAATAAACAATATTTGGATTTTAAGTCGTTAATATAAAGCTTGCCTTAGTGAACACCAAATACATAGCACTGAAAATTTACAAGAATTATCTAGAATTAATTTTAAAATTGTGGACTTGTTGCAAAACACTTTCTTAACAAAGACTAATTTTCCATGAACTTGTTCTCTAAACATAGCACGACCATCCATTATACCAACATGAATATTTGGATAAGGAAGTTCATACCTATGTATACCCAAGGAAACATTTGTACTTCTCTTTATTCATATGTTTCCATTTTCGACTCTTGCACTTCATGACTTGATGACCCTTATGAATCTAATATGCATGGTTGGTATTAGTCGACCAAGTCAGATCAGAAGATGTGGGTTTTTACGTGAAATCTGAAATGGTTGAGTTTGAGATGTGTTTAGTTCATATCCATCAACTTCAACATGTCAATTGTGTCGGATAAATATTTAATGTGTTCATGAAGTCACACTACAACTCTACAATCTTAATGGATACCACTTCTCACTAGCTCTGTGATCCAAAGATACCTGTGTGGTATGTATATCGACAACATTAGTCAAAAAGGTGTGAAAACTCACGCAAGCTCTTGTGATGGTCAACGTAAGGCAACAAATCAATGAGATGGAGAGAGAGAGAGTACTAGAGAGGAGTTAAGAGGAGAGGGACTGGAGAGAGAGGAGAGAATAGAGAAGTGGGGAGAAGAGAGAGGTCTTTGCACACAAAAAGGCGAAGAGAGGGTTTGGAGAGAGAGAGAGAGTAGAAAAGTGGGGAGAAAAGAGAGGTCTTTGCACAAAAGAAGGAGAAGAGAGGTCTGGAGAGAGAGAGGAGAGAAGTGAAGAGAAGAGAGAGGTTTTTTGCAAAAAAAAAAGAGAAGATAGAGACATAGAGATTGGAGAGAGGACGGGAGAGAGAATGGAGAAGTGAAGGGTTTATTTAGTTTTTTATTCAATATTAAAGATATTTTAATTTAGAGGGTGTAAATTGTTAAATTTCTAACAGAATTGAACGGAATTTTTGAATGAGTGAGTCATACGAACGACGTGCATACAAAAAATAAATGGAAATGTAGGTGGACGGAAAGATCTAAAGTGAAAATGTAAGAGCACAAAAGTAGTTGAAATCCAGTTGTAAAGAACCAATTATATGTCCTTGAGATGTACCCAAGCAAATAATCCATATTTGTACTTAGATATATGTCACATTCCACTTGTTTCTTGGGAAAATCTTGGTTTGTGAATAAATTAACATGGTTTATGAAAATACTTCGTGTTTAGATGTACGCAATCAACCAAGTCGGAGGATAAGGATTTGTCTGTCTTTCATGTTCATGAACCTCAACACAAAAGGGGTAAAAACACAAGAAACTTTGGCCGAGTTTGGATGTGGCTCCTACAAAAGAACTTCTGCTGGCAAATCAGCTCCTGGGAAGCTGGCCCCAAAAGCTGCTTCTTCTCCAGATGTGGGGAGTTGTTTGGTTGGGGAAGAGACATCTCGGATTCCCAGACGTGGACATCCTCACATTCCCCAAATTACCCTCATACATTCCCAAATTGGCCTTACACTAGTGCAGAATAGACTTTACTCGTCGTCCAATAGATGTCGGCCGTTATAAAGGCCGACGTCTAGTAGGGAAAAGATATCATAGACGTCGGTCATTACCATGGCCGACGTCTATGTGGTACTATAGACATCGGCTATTGGAATACCGCGTTTATCCGACGTCTATAGGGTATAGACGTCGACCCATAGACGTCGGGTGTTAGAATACCCTGTGCATCCGACGTCTATAGGGTTTAGACGTCGACCTATAGACGTCGGATATTATAAACGACCGACGTCTATACCCCCATTCATTTAGACGTAGGGATATAGACGTCGGTCGTTTATAATATCTGACGTCTATAAGTCTTAAAGAAATCGAACAGTCGCGTTTTCTGTCATTCATTTCAAACGAAAACCCAACCAAACCTTAGCCGTCACGCGACTGAGCCCTCCTCCGTGACCGATCTCCGACCGATCTGCACCGTCTCCGGCACCGCAGCGACGTCCCAACCTCTCCTCCCCTTCTCCAGCCCTCTCCTCCTTCTTCCTCCGTCTTCCTCCACATTCTGAACCACCGTAAGTGTTAAGTTAGTTTTGGTTGGTTTATTTTCGGATTTTTGATGTAGTAATGAGTCTTTTCTATCTTAGTAAACTTCTCCTCTTGTTTATTGTTGGTGAATCCAACATTTCGTTTTTTTGGTTTTCATCTTGAATATATTCGTATTTTCGTGATTTGGAGTTCATCTTGACATTTTGGTTTTCTATTTGATTTAGTATTCGTATTCGTATTTTGTTTCAGATGATAAATGCATGACATAAATTTATGCTAGAAATTTTACATGATATGGAGAAAAACCAATGTCGGATTTTGTTGTTGAAATTTGAATCATCCAGTTAAAAGAAATCCTAAGTTTTCTATCTTACACAACAATATTATGCTATAAGCTTCTATCTTACAAAACCCAACGTCTGATTTTGATGTTAAAATGAAGTAAATGCATGAATATATAGATTTAGCTTGATTAATTTTTTAATGCAGAAAAAAATCCAACATGATTATGAAATCCTGAGCTTTTTGTTTCTCACACGTAGTTACATTTTTTAAAGTGAAGTGTCTAAAGTAATTTTGAATCAATTCCTTGAAACTTGGATTCAAATGCGACCCTAATGCTTATATGTGTTTTCATAGTTTGTGAAATCCTGAGCTTTTTGTTTCTCACTTGCAGTTACATTTTTTAATGTGAAGTCTCTAAAGTAATTTTGAATCAATTCCTTGTAACTTGGATTCAAATGCGACCCTAATAAACATTCAATTCTAAATTTTAAATGTTTATTTAGTTAAATGTTTATTTATGCTTAAGATATTCTTTTATTTAGAAAAGTTTTAATGTTTAACTCATCAACCCCCTTAAGCAACTTGGCCTTTAATAACCGAAAGCAAAAGATTAGACAATATTTGCTATGTCATTCATCATATAGGATTTGCATTCATCATATTTATTATTTTTTTACGATTTCTGTCGTAGATTGCTGGCGTAAGGTACATAATATCTTTCACTTATCATTCATTAGAAAGCACACATTAGTTAGTAGGACTTGCATTGGAACAAGAGTGAGGTGAGTGTTTGGTTGATGTGTTGTTTGTTAGATTAAGGTATGAAAAACACTTAGGGGGCAGTCACCTATAGGAGATGAGGTGGGGGATTTCATCACCCTCTCCTTGGCCCAAAAACCACTTAATAAAAGAGTCTTAATAAAATCAATTAGACGTTGGCTCTTAGGATTTTCGGACGCATTAAGGAGAGGAAACTGTTTAAGACCGTTATGGCCTGAATGTCGTTGCCCATCTTGTCTCCCTGAGATTTTAGGAACCTCCGGGTTATTGATTTCCTACAGATTAGTGGACCTCGATGTTTAAGACCGTTTCGGCCTGAATATTGTTGCCTATCTAGTCTCCCTGACATGTTAGGGACCTCTGGGTTTTTGATTTCCTACAGACTAGTGGTCCTCGGTGGGACCTCGAAGTTAGGCACTGTCTATTACTAAGGACCTATAGTGGACTTTAGGCTTGTTTTGGTCTTGATTGCTTAGTTAGGTTTCTAACCTTCCTTATTCCCATGCTAGATTAAGGACTTCATCTCCTCTCCTCTGAGTCATTATTTTCTCATCTTAATGTCTCCGAATCTTCTCATCTACGAACACATTCTTTTAAATTGAAATTTTATTTATTTTCTCCAATAATAACTATAATTTTTGTTAATGTTTAGATTGAAATGGATCGAGAGTGGATTGTTTCAAACAGATTGAGTGATGAGTATGAGAACGGAGTGCATATGTTCTTAGAGGTTGCCAAAAAACATTCAAAAAAAATGAAAGACAATGACATGGCGTATTGTCCGTGCAATAAGTGTCATAATATGTCAGTGCTGACTTTTCGGAAAATGAAAAATCATTTGTTTGAGAAAGGTTTCAACCCAAATTATAGACGGTGGATATGGCACGGCGAAAATTAATCTTTTAGTCGTTCCAAGAATGACGGAGAGCACATTTGTGTGGAAGATCACTTAGAGGAAATGGTTCAGGATATGGCTGAAAAGTTTTTGTCCAACCCCGATTTACTTGGTAATTTGTTGAGTGACAATGAGAAACCGTTGTATAAGAATTGTACCAAATTCACTAGATTGTCAGCGGTGTTGAAGTTGTACAATTTAAAAGCTGGAAATTGTTGGTCCGATGTGAGTTTCACATCAATGTTGAAGTAATTGAAAGAGATGCTTCCAGATGATAATGAGTTGCCAGATAAAACTTATGATGCTAAGAAAGTTTTGTGTCCTATGAGAATGGAATATAGGAAGATACATGCATGCCCGAACAATTGTATATTGTATAGGGGTGAGTTTGAAAACTTACATTCTTGTCCCAGGTGTAATGTTTCACGATACAAAATGAAACGTAGTGGACCAAACCACAATGAAGAGGCTGATGAGATGAAAATCAAAGGATCTCCTGCTAGGATTTTGTGGTATCTTCCGATAATACCAAGGCTTAAACGTTTGTTTGCGGGTAAGGAGGATTCCAAGAACATGACATGGCATGCTGATCGTGAGAAACCAAATGATCAGTTGCTACGTCACCCTGCAGATTCACCTCAATGGAAAAAAATAGATTTCGACTTTCCTGTGTTTGGTGAAGAATCCAGGAATGTACGACTTGGACTTTGTACTGACGGAATGGATCCTTTCGGTAGTTTGACCAGCATTCACAGTTCTTGGCATGTTCTGCTTGTAATTTACAATCTGCCCCCATTGTTATGCATGAAACGCAAATATATCATGTTGTCCTTAATGATTTCTGGTCTGAAACAACCTGGAAACGACATCGATGTGTATTTAAGACCTTTAATTGACGACCTAAAGAGATTATGGGATGACGGAGAGTCAGTTTTTGATTCTTATCGTTAGGAGTCGTTCATAATGCGGGCAATGATATTTTGCACGATTAATGACTTTTCAGCTTATGGTAATATGTCTGGATATTCAGTCAAAGGTCATAAAGCTTGTCCAATTTGCGAAGAAAATACATGCTCTTTGCAACTAGTTAATGGTTCTAAGACCGTCTATCTTGGTCAACGGAGATTTTTGCCGAACTCCCATCCTTATCGTAGGTTGAAGAAGGCATTTAACGGAAAACAGGAGTTTCAGAATCCGCCAGTTGAAATCAGCGTCGAAAAGGTGTACGAACGTGTAATGAACATTGAATGTGAATTTGGAAAACCGTACAAACGAGCAAACGACAAAAGTAGTTGGAAAAAAAATCCATATTTTTTGATCTCCCTTACTGGAAAACTTTAGAATTTAGACATTGTATTGATGTTATTCACGTAGAGAAAAACGTTTGTGATACCTAGCAAACACCAAAATGGTCGGACTTCCGAAGAATCATCATGATAAACGTGTCAATCGTAAAGGGACACGTGGGATGAAAATGTTAAAACTAAATGACGAGGACTTAATGACAACATATTTTTATGTGTTGTGCAATTTTAATGAAGTTCAACATTACCTAAATGAACACATGAAGTTATAAAGGAAAGAAATCATTTGTGGAGTGATCAACAAGTAATTAATAGTCACAATAAATATTTCATCTCTTGGTTCAAAAATCTGGCTTACAAGCGTGATGTTTCTGAGACAATACAATGGTTGGCCTACGGTCCGCATTCTGTTATTATAAGTTACAGTGGTGATGATATCAATGGATATTCTTTCTACACAGTCTGTGAAGATGCGAAAAGTGCTGTTCAGAATAGTGGTGTCACCTTAATAGAAGAGTCTTTGCATGTGCCTAGTTCTAAAGACAAGAATCGTGTATACGCCGACATGTCATATTACGGTGTAATTGAAGACATATGGGAGCTAGACTTTGTTAAATTCAAAGTACCTGTATTTAGATGCAAGTGGGCTGATAATAAAAGTGGAGTTCGAGTGGATGACTATGGGTTCACTTTAATTGATTTTTCAAAAAAAGGTATAAAGGAGAACCTTTTATTCTCGCTTCCCAAGCGAAACAAGTCTTCTATGTGGCTGATCCATGTGATAAGAAATGAGCAGTAATTCTGGAAGGGAAGAAAAAAATTGTATCAGATGATAGTCTGATCGAGTATGAAGAGACACCACCTTTCTCTAAGCAAGCACCTGAGTATGTTGAGACTTGTATGTTTAGAGATGACCACGGTGAAGGTATATGGATTGAAAATCCATTAAGGAAAAAAAAAGTAAATGTGCAAATTTTCTGTTGTAACACATTCTAATAGTCATTTAATGTCTTGACCTTTTATTTTTTAATACCTTGAGTTTATCTTTTATAGTATCATGGCTCCGAAAAAGAAACATACTCCCTCAGAGTCTGAAGGCTCGAAGACATACAGTTCACGAGATCCTTGTCTCATGAAAGAATTCGTGAGGAGAAGAAATAGAGATGGTAAAGTTCCAATCCAGTTTGATGACCGTCTTGAGCCGATAGGCAAGCTGTCTGATAATTGGAAAAGTTATCTGGGTAGCTTAGCGAGGGCCAAAGTTGACATTTGTTTATCGAGTTGGGCCGATGTAGATGAGAAGTTGAAGGACACAATATGGGATAGCGTGCATGTAATGATTCCATTATAGATTTCTGTAGTTTTAGTCGAACTTTTGATATTTATAAAGTTAACGTGTTGTAGGAATCTTTTGAGTTCCAATCCACTGACAAGTTGAAGAAAAAGTGGATGACATACATGTCAGTTCGTTGGAGGGATTTCAAAACAAATTTAACGAACAAGTACATATTCGGAGACTACCAGGATAGAAATCCATGCGATGTCTATAACTTTATCACTCTGAATCAATGGGAGAAATTCAGAAAATTCAGAGATATCCCGGAGTTTGAGGTAACTGAGTTTAATTTAGAATATAATAATTGAGTTTCAAAACAAACTTTTTAGTTATTGTTTTAAGTGACAATCTAATAAACTTGATTTTAGGCCATCCGAGCCAAAAACCAAAAGATTAGATCTTCTAACAAGTATACACATCTTATGTCTCGAGCAGGGTACCAAAAGTTAGAAGCACAAATGATGGCTGAAAAAATTGCTCTGAAGAAACAAGAGGCAATTGACTCCAGTATGAGTGATGAGCAAGCAAGTAACTTATATCCTCCTTCTCTCATAGCTTGTTGTGATTCTTGGAAGAGAGCGAGAAAACTCCAGAGGGGAGTACATCACATATGAGTCGCAAGTGATCGGCTCGAAGATAGTAAGTTTCATCACATATATGTTATTACTTCAGATTCATTAATTTTATATTTTTCAATTGTTGGTAAATATTTTTTTAAACTTAGGACTCTCTGAAGTTGAGAGAATCTCAAGGAGAATTTGCTTCCGATGGTCGGAATGATATTCTACGCGAGGCCTTGGGAAACGACAAACACCCCGATCGTGTGCGGGGGTAGGGAGTAGAGTTGGACTTCGACAATATTATGGAAACACTCAACGGTCTACTTCGTTGACTGGTCATACCAAATGCCAGCAAGAGATCGCAGATTTGAAGAATACGTTGCAACTTGTTTTGGAGAGATTTGATCATGATTTGCCTACTTCTCCTACCCGTCGTAGGACCGGTTCTTCCTCGGAGACTCCTCCTCCAGTGCCTCCAGTGTTCCACCCCGATCGACAATATGATTTTGTGTCTCATTCTCGAGAATTGGCCCTCGTCGGCGGTCCCTCCTTTGGAAAGTTCGCGGATGGTTCCAGATGTGCTTTATTTGTCGAAGACCCTGATCTAAGATTGGTGGGACACGGGAAAGTTTATAACATCTCCAGACACCACTTCACAGAGGTAGGAGATGGAGAAGTGAAGGTTGCAGTTGAGAGTTGCTTAGATGCTGGTGCTTTTGTGCCATTTCCGGAAGAAGAGATTGTTACTCTCGGCGATGCTATCAGTGGCTTTGTGCGGTGGCCTAGTTATTTAGTAAAGCTAATTGACAAACATGAGGTATAGTTTAAATTTAAAAGACTTTAAACTTCAAATTTGTTAACAATTGTATTTTAACGGTTGTATATATATTTGTAAGGTGTCAAGCCCCCGAAGCAAATGGTCAAACAACCAATCTCCGATCAACATTAATTCGCTTTCAAGTAGGTGCAAAATGTTGTATCAATGTATGGTAGGTAGGGAAGCACAATCCTTAAGTAGTTGGGAGTTGGAGGAGGGGGATAAAGGGTTGTCTCCGGCTTTGTACGTCACCAAAGAGGATATCATGCAGTTCTTGGCGATGGATTCATTGTGTATCATGATTATCGACGTGCAAGTGAAGTAAGTGTTTTCTTTGGTATACAATGAAATGTATTGAATAATTTTATCAAAACCGTAATAAAGTATAATTTTTATACTTGTAGACATCTTTATGACTCCAGAAGGTTAGTCTTTCCCGACGATCAAGTATTTGGATTTATCAGTCCATCTACATATATATACGGGAATGACGATAAATCGGGTCAACTTGGAACTCTCTTGAAAGAAGACAAAAGATATTATCTGCTCCCTTATCATGACAGGTAAACTTTGTAAATCAAAGTGAAATTTTATTTTGTAATCAGATTCTAATTATATATAACATGACTCATTGGATGCTTGTCGTTGTATGCCCAACGACTAATTCGGCATATTGGTTTGATCCGTTGGGGTCGAATAAACCAAGGGACTCAATAAAGAAACTTCTAAATTTGTAAGTTCGTTTTAGTCATCGTATTTGTAATTCGTGGATTTTTATTAGTATCATTGAATGAAAGTTTAACTTGTGCTACTCAGGATAATTAAGGTTTACAGAGCTTTAGGTGGCAGGAGAACAACCACAAAAGTAGGAATAACATGGCATGGAATGAGAGTACGTTCTCTCCCATTTTTGTTAATTAAGTTAGGAACATATATTTAGCGAATTTCTATGTTTGTAGTACCAGAAGCAGGTTGGAAATACGGAATGTGGTACTACGTGATGAGATACATGAAGGAAATCCTCGAATTGGCAACTCAAGACGTATGTCTATCCGAGGTAATGTAGATCGTTATTCAATTGTATAGTTGTAGTTTCAACATTTAGTTATTAAAAAATTTACTTGTATTTTTTTGATAGGTCTTCCCAAAAAGTAGTGATCCCTTCTCGCAATAAGAGCTCGATGAAACTCGCGACCGATGGACTCGCTATTTTATCAGAAACATGTTGATGAACTAAGAGGTTCTCCTGTCACTAGCATTTTTTGTAATTTAGTTAACAAGTGCACTTGTCCAGGTTTAAGAATAGACGTCGGTTGTTCGTATTAGTCAACGTGTATTCCTCCGAAGAAAGGAATAGATGTCGGCTTTATGTATGCTCCGACGTCTATTCTTTAAGAATAGACGTCGTCCGTTATTTCACCAACGTCTATATCTAAAAAATAGAAGTCGGTCGTAGTTAAAGGCCGACGTCTATTCGTTAAGTATAGACGTCGACTGATATATACAACCGACGTCTATGCTTTAAGAATAGACGTCGGATTTCTTACGTCCGACGTCTATGTATAGACGACACACACATAGACGTCGGATATGGGAGTGCTTATATTCGACGTATATGCCACCGTACATCCGACGTATATTCCGATTTCTGTAGTAGTGTTAACACTTGCTTAACATTGGATAGACATAAATGTATTTAAAATCCATTCAAGAAGATGGAAAGGAATGATGTGAATCCACGCTTAACTGGCATCAACCACCCGTACCCTTAAAAATGTAGCGTAAAGAACAATATTACCCACCCATTCAACGTCTTCCACATCCACTCAAGAACATTTGTTCACATGCACTCCAAACGAAACCAGACCAGAATATTACCCACCCAGCAGTGCCTAATGTTGGATAAGATGTGGTATTTTTTCATTTCAGCAGGGTTATTCCCACAGCTTCTCCATTCCCTATAAAAATGAGAAACAGCAATGTGCCTCCATCATTCCCACAGTTTGAGTTGGGTTGTTTCTTTTTTTCCTACAAAGAAAACAATGAGAAACAACAATGTGCCTCCATCATTTCGACTTTAACAGTGCATGTTATGATTAACAACATTAATTTGCCTCTCTGAATTTTCAATTTATGTTTGACATTTTGATCCTAAAAACGTCACGCCCAAACCTCTCAAACTTTGAATGTAAAACACCTTGTGTATTCATTTACCAAAACAATTGTTAGTTCTCACTAAAGTTGTCATTTTTTGTGTTATTTTGTAAGAGTGCATCTATTCCTAAATTTACAGTAAACTAAGATTTTAATTTGTGTCCGATTTGGTTTAGATTTACACCATTTTGCCATCAATTTTAATCATATTTAACATTCGAATTAGAACTCTACCTCAAAATTAGACCTACCTTATAAAGTTAGGGATAAAAACACAATTTGTTTTTGAAAAAGGTGAATATAATGAAAAGTAACAATTTATTGATAGAGTGGTAAAGTGTTATAGATCGATCATGTTATTAAGGGGTGCAATTTAGCATTTTAAGTTCAACCTATCAAATTGTAATTTACTGTGTTATTTACTACTTATCAGGGTTTTTTTGTTTTTGTCGTCAAGATAGAGCCTTAACAATATATGGTAAAATGGACAAGTCATTTAATGTAAATTTGTCATCAAAATGAGTGTAACGGTATTTGATATGCAAATATACAATTTATTAAAAGAAACACAACCATCCACAAATATATAATTAAGAGACGTAAGTAGAATACATGTAGAAGTATATTGGGTATTATTTTCATATTAATTTCTTCCTCCACCATGGAGCCTGATGCAAACCCATATATCATTTCACAACCTCCGTCTTGCGCCTTCACCGCATCCTCCACGGCCTTTTCCGGACCCAAATCTAGATCCATTGCCAGACCCAAACCTAGACCCCAAGACACTTCCAATGGCTTTTACCACCACCATTGCCTTGTCCACCTTCTCCTCCCAAGAGAGGGAGGGGGTGGGAAAGTGATTAGTGGGTCTGGGTATTTTTCATTTTTTGTGTTTTACATTAAAGACATTTTAAATGTTAAATGATGTAAATTGCAAAATTTCTAATGAGATGTGACAACAATGGTGACAAATTGGCCCAACTAATGATGGAGGTGCACACACATAAGTTAGTACTAAAACATGGATGTATGCCGATAATTATGACCGTTTAAGAGACATGCAAGTAAAAACCCTAATATGATTTATAGGAGTGCATAGGAAGAATGATGGTCATCTTACCATGGATGTAATTGTCTCTCATCGTTGTAGTATTGTACCCCATTGATTGTTGCACCCAATCAAGGTAACATGGTAATCCTACTATGACTTTTTCTCTTGCGTGCAGTATTCGAATAATTTGTGCAATTAATCTATGATGATTTGGTAGTAGTCGACCAAGTCAGATAAGAAGACGCGACTTTGAGCATGAAACATGAAACAACTCAGTAAAATCAACCATAGATGATGTAGTTAGAAAATAATTTATATATCCAATTTAACGTGTTTGAGCAGATTATAAAGTTAGTTAAAAGAGAGGGATAATTGATATGTGATTAAATACTTTTGTTTAAGGTCTTTACGGCCTTGTTTGCCAGTAAACCAGTGCTTATATATGGAATCAAGAACAATTCCTCCCAGTAAAAAATCTATTTTCTTTCAATGGAGTTATTACATGATCCCTTCTCCAGGAAATAATGTCAGTACACGGTACAAATATTAAGCAATCTCTCGAGAGAGAAAATTCCAAATAACTCCTAATGAAATTAGTTTACCTATCATCTTTTGAGCTTTCAAATACTTGGCCACAAATACTAATACATATCGAAATGATAGAATTCTACATTTCTACTCATAGTTTGGTGGTACTGACACCCATATCCATAGAATTCTCTTCAAACACCCATATCCAGATTTGGTTTGGTGGTACTGACAATTTTATCACTCAACGGTTAACCATGTCAGAAGATATTTCTAAAAATAATACATATCGCAAGGTAGAATAGAAATATGATTAAAAGTTTAAACCATAGTTAATAATTGTTGCTAAAGAACTCCTAAACTCCCCATTAACCAAAATCTATAATAATACTGTAGCTAGACGTGATTTTGTACATGGTCCTCGGTCATGGTCCTTCTCTAGGACTTTGAAGTTGTAAATGAGTAAGGTTCGAGGCAAGTCAGGATCAACCGACACCCAACCTGTCAGTAATTGGTAAGTTGCAGGTCAAGTTATAACACAGTCCATCAAAATCACGACCCGACCCAACCCACATGTTTAAAAAAAATTATGTAAAAATTCAGAAAAATCACTAAACTAACAAGGTATTTTATGAAAAATGCCTAAGTTATAATTTCTAAATAGTAATATCTTTAAGATTAAGTTGTTATTTGTTAGATTAGGAATTAGTACTAACTTAAGTGATAAGTTTAGGAGTGATGAGTTAGATTATATGTTTGTGTATATAATGTTATTATTATTTTATCTTATCAGGTTAAAGGATTAACGGGTTCGGATTTTAACTCGACCCTAACCCAACCCACTAAGGAAGCATGTTTTATTTTCTGAATGGAGTTGAAAATTACAACTCTAATATGGATCCATCAGGTTAGGTTTTGCAAGTTGGCTGGTTTGACCCGCCCCATTAACAAACCATAACTTGCGGGAGAGTTTTATTTTGGTTATGTTACTGTACAATTAAAGTGAATTTGCAATCCAAAATCTCAATCTAAAAAATGTGACAAGAAGCTATAGCTCAAGAGAAAGAAATCCCCAAGCCAGGTGGTGTAGATATATGTTTGGGGTTGTTACCATCCTACAGGAGAAAGGTAACCCAAGAACTCAGTCAGAAATTCTTCAAAATATCAGGCAATGCTCAGGGGACGCATCCAAAGAATTCTGTAAAACTCAATATTTATACATATTAATGGAGTTTAATATAATTCGTAGGCGGTTTATTGCATAAAGTATCTGGCAAGTAAAAACCACAAATCTAAAATATAAGTTACAATCCTCATTAAGCTTAACAAACCAATACCTTCAGATACATCAATCTTAGGGTTGTCAATCGTGTTGTGTCGTGTCAAGTCGTATGTTTAAGCTCTACTAGTTGTGCCGTATCCGGCCCATTTAATAATTGTGTTGCTACACTTCTACCGTATCCAACTCGTTTATAATCGTGTCGTCATATCCAACTCATTTATACATGATTATTAAATAGGTTACTTCATGTACACGTTTAACACGACTACCGTTTACACCATTATATAGTAATTCATACACAATTAGTTCTGTTTATTACATGAATACTGGATTGCATGATTGCATGTCACTCGTTCATTATAATTTATAACTTATATATTATTTGTAGATTTGTTGGTATTAATCGTGTCTTAATTGCGTAGTATTCGTAATCATGTACACCTGATTACTTATCGTGTCTTAATCGTGTTAATCGTTTTTAGAACAATCCATATCCAACCCATTCAATAATCATGTTGCCATATCCAACTCATTTATTAATCATGTTCAAATTCTCAATCCATATCCATCAAGTTCGTGTCGTTTTCGTGTTGTGTAATCGTGTTTAGTGTAAAATTGACAGCCGTAATTAATATGTATCACTAAATCAGATGTTTTCATGGTATAAATCTGAACTTACATAGGCAGTTAGTAACCCAAATAACAACGTATGTAGAAATCAATATGTATGAAATATTATGCAAATTGGGAATGCAAATTGCTATTTATGGGTATGATTGTGATTACCATCACGCAAACATATCTAGAGATACGATTTCAAAACAAGTATTGTGGCTTTAAAAATGTCAAATATGACAATCCAGCCTTGAGTACACCGTACACTTAGCATTTCCTATGGGAATTTTCTTTTAAGCAGTGAAAATTAAATGAAGTGATTTATTAAACCAAAACGCAACAATTAGTTTGGATATTTTCAAGTAAAAAGTTCACCTGAAAATTAAAGACTAACAAAATATTGGAAGAACATTTACTTGGAGGTTTCTTCATGATTTATTGAACAAGTTCAGGGTTTAGTCAACCATTCTTTATCATGCTTTTGCCTTTTGAAGTTTTTTTTAAATTAAAATTTGAAATGCAAATATTCACATTTAAACGTGTGCTTTGGATTACAATACATGTTCGGGGAATTGTGTTTGATGTGAAATACATAAATACTTTTTTAACTCGCACCTAAATGTTTTTATCAAGTTTCCTAATGCATCGACCATAAGAACAGAAAAAAGCTTCTATATTTTTTTTTGAGAGTGAATGGAACAGATTATTAGCCAGAAGAAGAAAAATACAAAATGTCTCCATTATCTAAACAAGGAGAGAAGAGAGATGATGCAAAAGTCTGTATGAATTCTCCATGAGCAATGGTATCATTGATGTCCCTGTAAAACAAGGATGGTATCATCGTAGGAGGAGAATGTACGCTTTATCAAGTAGAAATTATAAGACGAAGATCAAGGTTGCAAGTAGGTTGACAAAAGCAATGAAATATACAAGTGAAATGAGATAGACATAACACGTTCTCCATTCCTTCAAATGCATTGGAAAAGGTATACTTAACTGGAGAACCAGTACTTCCACCGAGGTGTGTTTGGAATGTGTATTGTAATTTTATGGGTCGTGATACACGGACGCCCGCGTCCGTAGACGCGCCTGACGTGGTCAATTCAGTCAGCATCCAGTCAGTAGAGAAATTCATTTAATAACATGTTTGTGTCACATGCAACCTTTAGTTTATCAATGCAACATTACTTTCTCACTGCAACGTTTGGTTTTTCCATGCAACTTTTACTTTTCCTAACACAACTTTTGGTTTCTCCATGTAACCTTCGGATACAAAGGTAAAATGAAGAGTTCATGTTGTCTTTTTAAACATATAAGTCTGTCTCTTTTAACATCTACGTCTGTCCTTTTTAACATAGGAGTTTGTCCTTTTTAAATAGTAGTTTGTCCTTTTTAAGTATGTTTTTATCCTTTTTAAATACTGATTTCTACTTTTTATTTATGATTTTATTTTTTTAACAATTGGATCGGTCATTCTAATATTGGTGGGTTGTTCTTTTTAGGTCGAGGTTTTGTCTTTTTTAAGTAGTGTTTTTTTTTCTTTTTTAAGTATGAGTTCGTCTTTTTTATCACATCCGTTTGTTCTTTTTATCATATTGGTTGTCTTTTTAAACAACCCAAGTTGAAATTAGTAAACAAGAACATGAAAAAATAACCAACTCCGTGAAAAAATAATCAAAAACCCAAAAAAAACTAATATGAAAGACAAACCAACTTTAGACAAGAACATCACAAACCGAAATATAAAAAAAGAACCAAACTTTCAACACAAAAACAACCCAAAAAAATTCCTCACCACAACCGATCCATCACAGAAAAAAATAGAAACTTCAAATCAACCACAAAAAACCAAACTTTGCCCAAAAAAACACTACACAAAAATTCAAATCAACTACAATTAACCACAATCCTCCTCTCGGGACAGGCTCCAACGCCGACTACTTCCTCCCCCTCCTCGCCGACTAACTTCACCGCGACGTCCTAACCAACGTCATCAGCGTCCCCACCTCCCTCAAGACCCACTGCCGCGTTCGTCTCCCTCGGCATCCCTCTTACCGATCTCATCGCCTACCATCGGGAGAAAACGATAGAGAATGAAACGTTTTGGAGGAGAATGAAAGGTTTCATTGAGATATGTATGGTGGAAACCAAAGATCGCATAATTATGTGTGCTTGTTATGCGACCCAAAATAAATAAATAATATATGATTTTATTTATCTTTGCTGACTGGGTTGCTCAATGGACTGACCACGTCAGCCAGCGTCCGGGACGCAGCGTGCACAAATCATTTTCTAATTTTATAGTCTCTTAGATGATAAATTTAATGATAAATTTAAGCATACACACACACATATATATATATATATATATATATATATTTATGCAAATATTTAAAAGCTAAATAAACATCAATTCCTAAAATTTATGAAACTAATATATTACACTGATAGATGCTAACACTCTGAAAAACATAATTGTATTAGTGTGTTCATGTAATTGCTCAAAAGTAAATAAAAGAATTACAAGCAAATAACTACAACAATATATAATAGATTAATAAAATATAAAAAATGACAAACAAAAAAGACTAAGCTCATTTGTACAAATAAGGAGTACTGATAAGAAAATAAGATGCAGGGTAAAAATAAAGTGGCCAAAATACTCCGACTTTGAAACCTTCACAGAATGATTTAAGTTGATCTTGTCAACAGATTTTAATGCCCTCTACTTTGCACCCTATACCATATTGCCTTGATTAGTACTCCTAACATTGCTAATTTATACAGAAACAATTAAGACGAGGATACACAACTCTAATTTTCATGAAAAATCAATGTAATTTATTTCAAGGTTTTAATAATATCGAATACCCAACCTACAATATCAGAAAGAATTATGATGAATCAAGTGCATACATTGGATCTCAATTAAAAACAATTTTTTATTATCTTTTTCCAATTTTTTCTCGAAATTCCAGGGCAATCCTTAAAGGAACCGAGGATTGCTTAAAAGAAATGGAATACCATATCAATGATCTCCTGAAAATGAACAGGGATTGTGGAAATTCTGATGATCGCTTGGATCGTGTATGAGCTCGGAAACTTTGTTTAGAGGCACCTTCATGTTCGAATCCCACAACACAAGAACCAGAATACATAATTGATCAACTAGCATATTAACTCAATCACTTTGCAGCATATGTACATTAAACCAAAGTGCACGCACCAAATCCAAAATCAGGAGGGAGCTCACCTGTTTAGCTCTTCTCCCAAATACAAAAGGCATGGCATCAATCACATTGCTGCCACTTCCATTGGGCCCAACAACTAAAGTAGAGCTCTGCCACGTAGAACTAGACATTCTTTAGAACTTGCAAAAGCCTGATGTTTCTTAAAGTTGAATTCCATTACCAAAACCAGCATTTGAGGTTAAGCTAATCAAGCTATATAACAGAATTTTATCTTCTTTAATAAGCACAAAAGGCTAAACTTTAATTTAATAAATAATACGTTTGAGAGAATAAACATGCACTAATGAGGCTAGTACTTGGTCAATAATTGAATGGTAACAGATACCCCTCCCAGTTGTTTGACTTGTTCGAGATCAGATCTTTGGGTTCTTCAAACCAACAAACAAAAACCAAAAATAAAAGGACAAAATGGGATACTTAATCATTTGAATTATTGACCAGAAATAAACATATCCCTCCTTTTGCTGCAACACACGTTGGTGTTGGATTTGTGAAAAAAAATTCTGACTTTTGCAAGCATACCTTCTCAAAAATTCCAGAAGATCGAAAAGTACAGAACTTGTTTCTCTGTTGTCCTGTTAAACAGGTATGGTTGTTTTGGTAATGATTTGTTTATAACAGGATAATTGCATAGGTTCTGGTCACATTCAACTTGTTTACAAACTGAATTATGGAAACCTTAACCTGATATGACATAGAGATGATTATCGCATAAATAGTTCTTAAGAAGATAATTGGAGGACTTGATGTTATAACTCTATAGGTCGAGAGATATGTCATAGAGATGATTATCGTATAAATAAGTACTTAAGAAAAAAATTGGAGGACTTGATATTACAACTCTATAGGTCGAGAGATAAAACATAGGAAGGATTCGAAAATTAAATAAGTCCATAATTCGAGGACTTGAAGTCTTAATTCTAAGAGTCGAGAGATACGACCTAGAGATGATTATCGTATAAACAAGTCTTTAAGAACATAATTGACGGACTTGATGTCAAATTCTATTGGTCGAAAGATATTACGTAGAGCGGATTCCAGGAATAAACAAGTCCATAAGAATAAAATTGGAGGACTTGAAGTCTTAACTCTATAAATCGAGAGATGTCATAGAGATGATCATCGTATAAACAAGTCCTTAACAACAAAATTGGAGGAATTGATGTTATAACTCTATAGGTCGAGAGATATAACATAGGACGAATTTGTGGAATAAACAAGTCCATAAGAATAAAATTGGAGGACTTGAAGTCTTAACTCTACAAGTCAGAGAGATGTCATAGAGATTATTATGGTATAAAAAAGTTCTTAAGAACAATATTAGAGGACTTAATATTATAACTCCACAAGTCGAGATATATAACATAGGACGGATTCGAAAAATAAACAAGTCCATAAGAATAAAATTGGAGGATTCGAAGTCTTAACTCTAAAATTCGAGAGATATGACCTAGATATGATTATCGTATAAACAAGTCCTTCAGAACAAAATTGAAGGACTTGATGTTATAACTCTATAGGTCGAGATTATAACATAAGACAGATTCGAGTAATAAACAAGTCCATAAGAATAAAATTGGAGGACTTGAAATCTTAACTCTACAAGTCGAGAGATATGTCATAGAGATGTTTATGGTATAAACAAGTCCTTAAGAACAAAATTGGAGGACTTGATGTTATAACATAAAGACCTTAAACAAAAGTATTTAATCACATATCCATTATCGCTCTCTTTTAACTAACTTTATAATCTGCTCAAACACATTAAATTGGATATCTAAATTATTTTCTAACTACATCATCTATGGTTAATTTTACTGAGTTGTTTCATGTTACATGCTCAAAGTCGCGTCTTCTTATCTGACTTGGTCGACTACTACCAAATCATCATAGATTAATTACACAAATTATTCGAATACTGCGCGCAAGAGAAAAAGTCATAGTAGGATTACCATGTTACATTGATTTGGTGCAACAATCAATGGGGTACAATACTACAACGATGAGAGACAATTACATGCATGGTAAGATGACCATCATTCTTCCTATGGACTCCTATAAATCATATTAGGGTTTTTACTTGCATGTATCTTAAACGGTCTTAATTATCGGCATACATCCATGTTTTAGTATTAACTTATGTGCTCCATCATTAGTTGGGCCAATTTGTAACCATTGTTGTTACATCTCATTAGAAATTTTGCAATTTACATCATTTAACATTTAAAATGTTTTTAATGTAAAACACAAAAATGAAAAATACCCATACCCACTAATCACTTTCCCACCCCCTCCCTCTCTTGGGAGGAGAAGGTGGACAAGGTCATGGTGGTGGCAAAAGCCATTGGAAGTGTCTTTGGGTCTAGGTTTGGGTCTGGCAATGGATCTAGATTTGGGTCCCGAGAAGGCCATGGTGGTGGCCTTGGAGAATGCGGTGAAGGCGCAAGACAAAGGTTGTGAAAAGATATATGGGTTTGCATCAAGATACATGGTGGAGGAAGAAATTAATATGAAAATAATACCCAATATACTTCTACATGTATTCTACTTACGTCTCTTAATTATGATATTTGTGGATGGTTGTTTCTTTTAATAAATTGTATCTTTGAATATCAATTATTGTCACACTCATTTTGATGACAAATTTACATTAAATGACTTGTCCATTTTACCATATACTGTTAAGGCTCTACCTTGACAACAAAACAAAAAAACCCTGATAAGTAGTAAATAACATAGTAAATTACAATTTGATCGGTTGAACTTAAAATGATAAATTGCACCCCTTAAAAACATGATCGATCTATAACACGTTACCACCCTATCAATAAATTGTTACTTTTCATTATATTCACCTCTTTGAAAAACAAATTGTGTTTTTATCCCTAACTTTATAAGGTAGGTCTAATTTTGAGGCAGAGTTCTAATTCGAATGCCAAATATGATTAAAAATTGATGGCAAAATGGTGTAAATCTAAACCAAATGGGACACAAATTTAAATCTTAGTTTACTGTAAATTTAGGAATAGATGCACTCTTACAAAATAACACAAAAAATGACAACTTTAGTGAGAACTAACAATTGTTTTGGTAAATGAATACACAAGGTGTTTCACATTCAAAGTTTGAGAGGTTTGGGCGTGACGTTTTTAGGATCAAAATGTCAAACATAAATTGAAAATTCAGAGAGGCAAATTAATGTTGTTAATCATAACATGCACTGTTAAAGTCGAAATGATGGAGGCACATTGTTGTTTCTCATTGTTTTCTTTGTAGGAAAAAAAAGAAACAACCCAAGTCAAACTCCTGAAAGTAAGATGTTGCCGTATTCAATTTCGAGTAAACAGAGATACGTACAATTATGTCTCTTGGACAAATTTTTCACGTGTATATAAATTCAATATAATGATTTGATCTCTGGGCACATATGCCTCAAGACGAGAAGAACAAAGAGATCGTTTGGGTGGGATGGGATTCGGCTCCCCGATGAGGCCAAAGCTGCTACAGTACCAGGATGCATCCAAACATGGATGTAGATTCGTGGGAGCTGGGCTCCTAGCACGGAACCCGATGCTTGTCTTTAGTGGGAATGGAGAAGTTGTGGGAATAACCCTGCTGAAATGAGAAAATACCACATATTATCCCACATTAGGCAATGTTGGGTGGCTAATATTCTGATCTGGTTTCGTTTGGAGTGCATGTGAACAAATGTTCTTCTTGAATGGATGTGGAAGACGTTGAATGGGTGGGTAATGGTGTTGTCTACGCTACATTTTTTAAGGGTTGGGGTGGTTGATGCCAGTTAAGCAGGGATTCACATCATTCCTTTCCATCTTCTTGAATGGATTTTAAATACGTTTATGTCTATCCAATGTTAAGCAAGTGTTGAGGCCAATTTGGGGAATGTGAGGATGTCCACGTCTGGGAATCCGAGACGGCTCTTCCCCATCCAAACAACTGCCCACGTCTGGAGAAGAAGCAACTTTTGGGGCCAGCTTCCCAGGAGCTGACTTCCCAGCAGAAGTTCTTTTGTAGGAGCCACATCCAAACTCGACCAAAGTTTCTTGTGTTTTTACCCCTTTAGTGTTGAGGTTCATGAACATGAAAGACAGACAAATCCTTATCCTCCGACTTGGTTGATTGCGTACATCTAAACACGAAGTATTTTCATAAACCATGTTAATTTATTCACAAACCAAGGTTTCCCAAGAAACAAGTGGAATGTGACATATATCTAAGTACAAATATGGATTATTTGCTTGAATACATGTCAAGGACATATAATTGGTTCTTTACAACTGGATTTCAACTTCTTTCGTGCGCTTACATTTTCACTTTAGATCTTTCCATCCACCTACATTTCCATTTATTTTTTTGTATGCACGTCGTTCGTATGACTCACTCAGTCAAAAATTCCGTTCAATTCTGTTAGAAATTTTACAATTTACACCCTCTAAATTAAAATATCTTTAATATTGAATATAAAAATAAATAAACCCTTCACTTCTCCTTTCTCTCTCCCATCCTCTCTCCAATCTCTATGTCTCTATCTTCTCTTCTTGTTTTGCAAAAACCTCTCTCTTCTCCTCACTTCTCTCCTCTCTCTCCAGACCTCTCTTCTCCTTTTGTGCAAAGACCTCTCTTTTCTCCCCACTTTTCTACTCTCTCTCTCCAAACCCTCTCTTCTCCCTTTTGTGTGCAAAGACCTCTCTCTTCTCCCCACTTCTCTAATCTCTCCTCTCTCTCTAGTCCCTCTCCTCTTAACTCCTCACCTCTCTCTCTCTCTCTCTCTCTCTCTCCAGTACTCTCTCTCTCCATTTAATTGATTTGTTGCCTTACGTTGAACATCACAAGAGCTTGTGTGAGTTTTCACACCTTTTGACTAATGTTGTCGATATCCATACCACACAGGTATATCCATTAAGATTGTAGGGTTGTAGTCTGACTTCATGAACACATTAAATATTTATCCGACACAATTGACTCGTTGAAGTTGATGGATATGAACTAAACACATCTCAAACTCAACCATTTCAGATTTCACGTAAAAACCCGCATCTTCTGATCTGACTTGGTCGACTAATACCAACCATGCATATTAGATTAATAAGTGTTATCAAGTCATGAAGTGCAAGAGTCAAAAATGGAAACATATGAATAAAGAGAAGTACACATGTTTCCTTGGGTATACATAGGTATGAACTTCCTTATCCAAATATTCATGTTGGTATAATGGATGGTAGAGAACAAGTTCATGGAAAATTAGTCTTTGTTAAGAAAGTGTTTTGCAACAAGTCCACAATTTTAAAATTAATTCATAATTCTTGTAAATTTTCGGTGCTATGTATTTGGTGTATACTAAGGCAAGCTTTATATTAACGACTTAAAAATCCAAATATTGTTTATTCATAGGATGGTAGATCTTTCAACAAAATGTCACATGGTCAGCATTTTCCATCTCCGACATTGTTCGAGAAATTCGACCTATAGGCATCCAGTTGTAGTGCTGGTGAGTATCACAGTAAGTTGTATGAGGAAATCCTTGGTTATATAATTCGAGTAGAATTCTTTCAGATGTATATATATTAGTTCTTATTAATGGATCAAATGCTGACATAATTAATAACTGCACCAACCAAATTTGGGAGATGGCGATGGCGTGATAGTTGATGACATGGGAATAGATTGGGTCAGGGAATGTCCCCTGAACGCTGGAATTATGACCACATCTATAGTAGTTGTAGGTGGAAGAGGAGGTTGGTTTGTCGAAGTACTGTACGTGTGACAAACACATGGTACTCTAAATCATTAGGCTCAGTCCAGAACTCCGCCATAGTTCCGGTGTGCCGCATTGTCTTCAGAATCCTCGACTGGTTGACACATCCGATAACGGTAACCTTCTACGTACCTATCAGAATCTATGTCCACACTGTTAACACCTGAAAGTTGATGAAGAAGGCACAACTTTAGACTATGCAAGCTTGAATGTCACATGTTGCTAGTTTGTTAAAGCAACTTACTAGCAAATGTATATGAAGTGATCTCATAGGTAGATCAAATTTGACTATTGCATATTCTGAGTCTGCTGCTCACATTAAGTGCGTCTGGTATTTTCTCTTCCACGACACCTAAACATCTTGACTGCAGGGACTGTTGCTGAATTGCTAATGTAGGCTGAAACATAATTTGATAGTTTGACTGGGTCAGTGTATGCAAGAGCGCAAGCAGTGAGAAGCTTATATAGCAAAAAATGTGTGGTGTCCCAGGAAAGATGGAAAAGATTGAATGAGGTGGTCGGGAAGAAAATGTGTGGTGTATGCATGAGCTGTACGACAAAAATGTTAAACTGATGCGTCCGAAAAGAGATTTTTAGATATTTCCCTTTTTGGCAAAAAAACCAAAAGCTATACCACACGAATTTCGGTAAAAACCCTCAGTTTTTAAAAATGACACTATTTCTTTATTTTTTGATGGGTCAGATGACACGACTGGAGATTATACAACGAAAATGTTAAACTGATGCGTCCGAAGAGAGATTTTTAGATATTTCCCTTTTTAGCCAAAAAACCAAAGGCTATATAGCACACGGATTTCGGTAAAAACCGTCAGTTTTTAAAAATGACACTTTTTCTTTATTTTTTGATGTGTCAGATGACACGAGTGGATATTATACGACGAAAATTTTAAACTGATGCGTTCGAAGAGCGATTTTTAGACATTTCACTTTTTAGAAAAAAACCAAAGGCTATAGCACACAAATTTTGGTAATAACCCTCAGTTTTTAAAAATGACACTATTTCTTTGTTTTTGTGGGGTCTGATGACACGACTTCCTATTATACGACGAAAATATTAAACTGATGCGTCCGAAGATAGATTTTTAGATATTTCCATTTGTAGCAAACATATTTCGGTAAAAACCCTCAGTTTTTAAAAATGGCACTATTTCTTTATTTTTTGATGGGTCAGATGACACGACTGGATATTATACGACGTAAATGTTAAACTGATGCGTCTGAAAAGAGATTTTTAGATATTTTTCTTAGTTAGCAAAAAACCAAAGGCTATAGAACACGAATTTTGGTAAAAACCCTCAGTTTTTCAAAATGGCAATTTTTCTTTATTTTTTGAAGTGTCAGATGATACGACTGTATATTATACGACGAAAATGTTAAACTGATGCGTTCCAAGAGAGATTTTTAGATATTTCACTTTTTAGCAAAAAAATCAAAGGCTATAACACACAAATTTTGGTAAAAACCCTCAGTTTTTAAAAATGACACTATTTCTTTGTTTTGTGGGGTCTGATGACATGACTTCCTATTATACGACGAAAATGTTAAACTGATGCGTCCGAAGAGAGATTTTTAGATATTTCCATTTGTAGCACATGAATTTTGTTAAAAACCCTCAGTTTTTAAAAATGGCACTTTTTCTTTATTTTTTGATGGGTCAGATGACACGACTGGATATTATACAACGAAAATGTCAAACTGATGCGTCCGAAGAGAGATTTTTAGATATTTCCTTTTTTAGCAAAAAAACCAAAGGCTATAGCACACGAATTTCGGTAAAAACCGTCAGTTTTTAAAAATAGCACTTTTTCTTTATTTTTTGATGTGTCAGATGACACGACTGGATATTATATGACGAAAATGTTAAACTGATGCTTCGAAGAGCGATTTTTAGACATTTCACTTTTTAGAAACAAACCAAAGGCTATAGCACACAAAATTTGGTAATAACCCTTAGTTTTTAAAAATGACACTATTTCTTTGTTTTTGTGGGGTCTGATAACACGACTTCCTATTATACGACGAAAATATTAAACTGATGCGTCTGAAGAGAGATTTTTAGATATTTCCATTTGTAGCACATGAATTTCGGTAAAAACCCTCAGTTTTTAAAAATGGCACTATTTCTTTATTTTTTGATGGGTCAGATGACACGACTGGATATTATACGACGTAAATGTTAAACTGATGCGTCTGAAAAGAGATTTTTAGATATTTCCTTAGTTAGCAAAAAACCAAAGGCTATAGAACACGAATTTTGGTAAAAACCCTCAGTTTTTCAAAATGGCAATTTTTCTTTATTTTTTGATGTGTGAGATGATATGACTGAATATTATACGACGAAAATGTTAAACTGATGCGTTCGAAGAGAGATTTTTAGATATTTCACTTTTTAGCAAAAAAATCAAAGGTATAGCACACAAATTTTGGTAAAAACCCTCAGTTTTTAAAAATGACACTATTTCTTTGTTTTGTGGGGGTATGATGACACGACTTCCTATTATAAGACGAAAATGTTAAACTAATGCGTGCGAAGAGAGATTTTTAGATATTTCCATTTGTAGCACACGAATTTCGGTAAAAGCCTCAGTATTTAAAAATGACACTATTTCTTTATTTTTTGATGTGTCAGATGACAGGACTGGATATTATACGACGAAAATGTTAAACTGATGTGTACGAAGAGAGATTTTTAGATATTTCCCTTTTTGGCAAAAAAACCAAGGCTGTAGCACACGAATTTCGGTGAAAACCCTCAGTTTTAAAAAATTGCACTTTTTCTTTATTTTTTGATGTGTCAGATTACACGACTGGATATTATATGACGAAAATGTTAAACTGATGCGTTAGAAGAGAGCTTTGTAGACATTTCTCTTTTTAGCAAAAAAACCAAAGGCTATAGCACAGGAATTTTGGTAAAAACGCTTAGTTTTTTTATAAATGGTACTTTTTTTTGTTTTTTTGTGGGGCTTGATGACACGACTTCCTATCATACGACGAAAATGTAAAAGTGATGCGTCCGAAGAGAGATTTTTAAATATTTCCATTTTTATAGCACACGAATTTTGGTAAAAACCCACAGTTTTTTAAAAAGTGACCATTTCTTTATTTTTTGATGTGTCAGATGACAGGACTGGGTATTATACGACGAAAATGTTAAACTGATGCGTCTGAAGAGTGATTTTTAGATATTTCCCTATTTAGCAAAAAACCCAAAGGCTATAGCACACGAATTTCGGTAGAAAACCTCAGATTTTAAAAATGACACTATTTCTTTATTTTTTTTGATGTGTCAGATAACACGACTGGATATTATACGACGAAAATGTTAAACTGATGCATCCGAAAAGAGATTTTTAGACATTTCCTTTTTTGGCAAAAATCCAAAGGCTATAGCAAACGAATCTTTGTAAAAACCCTCAGTTTTTAAAAATGACACTTTTTCTTTGTTTTTTGATGTGTCAGATGACAAGACTGGATATTATACGACGAAAATGTTAAACTGATGCGTTCGAGAAGAGATTTTTAGACATTTCTCTTTCTAGCAAAAAAAAACCAAAGGCTATAGCACACGAATTTCGGTGAAAACCCTCAGTTTTTAAAAATTACACTTTTTCTTTATTTTTTGATGTGTCAGATTACACGAGTGGATATTATATGACGAAATTGTTAAACTGATACGTTAGAAGAGCGATTTGTAGACATTTCTCTTTTTAGCAAAAAAAACCAAAGGCTATAACACAGGAATTTCGGTAAAAGCACCTAGTTTTTGAAAATGACACTTTTTCTTTGTTTTTTGTTGGGCTTGATGACACGACTTCCTATTATACGACGAAAATTTAAAAATGATGCGTCCGAAGAGAGATTTTTAAATATTTCCATTTTATAGCACACAAATTTCGGTAAAAACCCTCAGTTTTTAAAAATGACACTTTTTCTTTGTTTTTTGATGTGTCAGATGACAAGACTGGATATTATACGACGAAAATGTTAAACTGATGCGTTCGAGAAGAGATTTTTAGACATTTCTCTTTTTCGCAAAAAAGACCAAAGGCTATAGCGGACGAATTTCGGTAAACCCCAAAGGTTTTAAAAATAGCACGTTTTCTTTATTTTTTGATGTGTCAGATGACACGACTGGATATTATACGACGAAAAGGTTAAACTGATGTGTTAGAAGAAGATTTGCAAACATTTCTCTTTTTAGCAAAAAAAACAAAGGCTATAGCACACGAATTTCGGTAAAAACCCATAGTTTTTGAAAATGGCATTTTTTCTTTGTTTTTGGTGGGGTCTGATGACACGACTTCCTGTTATACGACGAAAATGTTAATCTGATGCGTCCGAAGAGAGATTTTTAGACATTTCCATTTTTATAGCACACGAATTTCGGTAAAAACCCACAGTTTTTAAAAAAGTGACTATTTCTTTATTTTTTGATGTGTCAGATGACAGGACTGGATGTTATACGACGAAAATGTTAAACTGATGCCTCCGAAGAGAGATTTTTAGATATTTCCTTATTTAGCAAAAAACCCAAAGGCTATAGCACACGAATTTCGGTAAAAGAACTCCGTTCTTAAAAATGGCACTTTTTCTTTATTTTTTGATGTGTAAGATGACACGAATAGATATTATACGACGAAAATGTTAAACTAATGCGTTAGAAGAGAGATTTGTAGACATTTCTCTTTTAGCAAAAAAAAGAAAAGGATATAGCACTCGAATTTCGGTAAAAACCCTTAGTTTTTGGAAATGGCACTTTTTCTTCGTTTTTTGTGGGGTCTGATGTCACGACTTCCTGTTATACGACGAAAATATTAACTGATGCGTCCGAATAGAGATTTTTAGATATTTTCTTATTTAGCAAAAAAACCAAAGGCTATAGCACACGAATTTCGGTAAAAAAACTCAGTTTTTAAAAAAGACGCTTTTTCTTTATTTGTTGATGTGTAAGATGACACGACTGGATATTATATACGACGAAAATGTTAAACTTATGCGTTCGAAGAGAGATTTTTAGGCATTTCTCTTTTTAGCAAAAAATCCAAAATCTATAGCACACGAATTTCGGTAAACCCCCACAGGGTTTAAAAATGGGACTTTTTCTTTATTTTTTGATGTGTTAGATGACACGACTGGATATTTTACGACGAAAATGTTAATCTGATGCGTTAGAAGAGAGATTTGTAGATATTTCTCTTTTTAGGGAAAAAACCAAAGGCTATAGCACACGAATTTCGGTAAAAACCCTTAGTTTTTCAAAATGACACTTTTTATTTGTTTTTTGTGCGGTCTGATGACACGACTTCCTAATATACGACGAAAATGTTAAACTGATGCGTCCGAAGAGAGATTTTTTGATATTTCCATTTTTATAGCACACAAAATTCGGTAAAAATCCACAGTTTTTAAAAAAGTGACTCTTTATTTATTTTTTGATGTGTCTGATGACATGACTAGATATTATACGACAAAAATGTTAAACTGATGCCTCCGAAGAGAGATTTTTAGATATTTCCATTTTTATAGCACACGAATTTTGGTAAAAACCTACAGTTTTTAAAAAACTGACTATTTCTTTATTTTTTGATGTGTCAGATTACAGGACTGGATATTATACGACGAAAATGTTAAACTGATGCCTCCGAAGAGAGATTTTTAGATATTTCCCTTTTTAGCAAAAAACGAAGGGCTATAGCACACGAATTTCGGTAAAAACCCTCCGTTTTTAAAAATGGCACTTTTTCTTTATTTTTTGATGTGTCAAATGACACGACTGGATATTATACGACGAAAATGTTAAACTGATGCCTCCGAAGAGAGATTTTTAGATATTTCCCTTTTTAGCAAAAAACGAAGGGCTATAACACGCGAATTTCGGTAAAACCCCACAGGTTTTAAAAATGACACTTTTTCTTTATTTTTTGATGTGTCAGATGACACGACTGAATATTATACGACGAAAATGTTAAACTGATGCGTTAGAAGAGAGATTTGTAGACATTTCTCTTGTTAGCAAAAAAAATCAATGGCTATAGCACACGAATATCGGTAAAAACCCTTAGTTTTTGAAAATGACACTTTTTCTTTGTTTTTTGTGGGGTTTGATGACACGACTTCCTATTATACGACGAAAAAACTAAACTAATGCGTCCGAAGAGAGATTTTTAGATATTTCCTTATTTAGCAAAAAAAACAAAGGCTATATAGCACACGAATTTCGGTAAAAAACCTCAGTTTTTAAAAATGACACTTTTTCTTTATTTTTTGATGTGTAAGATGACACGACTTGATATTGTACGAGGAAAATGTTAAACTGATGTGTCTGAAAAGAGATTTTTAGATATTTCCCTTTTTGGCAAAAAATCCAAAGGCTATAGCAAACGAATTTCGGTAAAAACACTCTGTTATTAAAATTAACACTTTTTCTTTGTTTTTTGATGTGTTAGATGACAAGACTGGATATTATACGACGAAAATGTTAAACTGATGCGTTCGAGAAGAGATTTTTAGACATTTCTCTTTCTTGCAAAAAAAACAAAGGCTTATAGCACACGAATTTCGGTGAAAACCCTCAGTTTTTAAAAATTGCGCTTTTTCTTTATTTTTTGATGTGTCAGATTACACGAGTGGATATTATATGACGAAAATGTTAAACTAATGCGTTAGAAGAGAGCTTTGTAGACATTTCTCTTTTTAGCAAAAAAACCAAATGCTATAGCACAGGATTTTTGGTAAAAACGCTTATTTTTTTAAAATGGCACTTTTTCTTTGTTTTTTGTGGGGCGTGATGACACGACTTCCTATTATACGACGAAAATGTAAAAATGATGCGTCCGAAGAGAGATTTTTAAATATTTTCATTTTTATAGCACACGAATTTCGGTAAAAACCCACAGTTTTTTAAAAAGTGACTATTTCTTTATTTTTTGATGTGTCAGATTACAGGACTGGATATTATACGACGAAATTGTTAAACTGATGCGTCCGAAGAGTGATTTTTAGATATTTCCATATTTACCAAAACACTCAAAGGCTTAGCACACGAATTTCGGTAGAAAACCTTAGATTTTAAAAATGACATTATTTCTTTATTTTTTGATGTGTCAGATGACAGGACTGGATATTATACGACGAAAATGTTAAATTGATGCGTCCAAAGAGAGATTTTTAGATATTTCCCTTTTTCGCAAAAAAACCAAATGCTCACACGAATTTCGGTAAGAAACCTCAGTTTTTAAAAATCACATTTTTTCTTTATTTGTTGATGTGTAAGATGACACGACTGGATATTATACGACGAAATTGTTAAACTGATGCGTTCGAAGAGAGATTTTTAGACATTTCTCTTTTTAGCAAAAAAACCAAAGACTATAACACACGAATTTCGGTAAAACCCCACAGGTTTTAAAAATGACATTTTTTCTTTATTTTTTGATGTGTCAGATAACACGACTGAATATTATACGACGAAAATGTTAAACTGATGCGTTAGAAGAGAGATTTGTAGACATTTTTCTTTTTAGCAAAAAAAATTCAAAGGCTATATCATACGAATTTCTGTAAAAAACCCTTAGTTTTTTAAAATGGTACTTTTTCTTTGTTTTTTGTGGGGTTTGATGACACGATTTCCTATTATACGACGAAAATGCTAAACTAATTCGTCCGAAGAGAGATTTTTAGATATTTCCTTATTTAGCAAAAAAACCAAAGGCTATAGCACACAAATTTCGGTAAAACATCTCAGTTTTTAAAAATGACACTTTTTCTTTATTTTTTGATTTGTAAGATGACACGACTGCATATTGTACGACGAAAATGTTAAACTGATGTGTCCGAAAAGAGATTTTTTGATATTTCCTTTTTTGGCAAAAAATCCAAAGGCTATATAAATATAGCAAACGAATTTCGGTAAAAGCACTTAGTATTTAAAATTAACACTTTTTCTTCGTCTTTTGATGTGTCAGATGACAAGACTGGATATTATACGACGAAAATGTTAAACTGATGCGTTCGAGAAGAGATTTTTAGACATTTCTCTTTCTAGCAAAAAAAACCAACGGCGTATAGCACACGAATTTCGGTGAAAACCCTCAGTTTTTAAAAATTGCACTTTTTCTTTATTTTTTGATGTGTCAGATTACACGAGTGGATATTATATGACGAAAATGTTAAACTGATGCGTTAGAAGAGAGCTTTGTAGACATTTCTCTTTTTAGCAAAAAAACCAAAGGCTATAGCACAGGAATTTTGGTAAAAACGCTTAGTTTTGGAAAATGACACTTTTTCTTTGTTTTTTGTGGGGCTTGATGACACGACTTCCTATTATACGACGAAAATGTAAAAATGATGCGTCCGAAGAGAGATTTTTAAATATTTCCATTTTTATAGCACACGAATTTTGGTAAAAACACACAGTTTTTTAAAAAGTGACTATTTCTTTATTTTTTGATGTGTCAGATGACAGGACTGGGTATTATACGACGAAAATGTTAAACTGATGCGTCCGAAGAGTGATTTTTAGATATTTCCCTATTTACCAAAACACTCAAAGGCTTAGCACACGAATTTCGGTAGAAAACCTTAGATTTTAAAAATGACATTATTTCTTTATTTTTTGATGTGTCAGATGACAGGACTGGATATTATACGACGAAAATGTTAAATTGATGCGTCCAAAGAGAGATTTTTAGATATTTCCCTTTTTCGCAAAAAAACCAAATGCTCACACGAATTTCGGTAAGAAACCTCAGTTTTTAAAAATCACATTTTTTCTTTATTTGTTGATGTGTAAGATGACACGACTGGATATTATACGACGAAATTGTTAAACTGATGCGTTCGAAGAGAGATTTTTAGACATTTCTCTTTTTAGCAAAAAAACCAAAGACTATAACACACGAATTTCGGTAAAACCCCACAGGTTTTAAAAATGACATTTTTTCTTTATTTTTTGATGTGTCAGATAACACGACTGAATATTATACGACGAAAATGTTAAACTGATGCGTTAGAAGAGAGATTTGTAGACATTTTTCTTTTTAGCAAAAAAAATTCAAAGGCTATATCATACGAATTTCTGTAAAAAACCCTTAGTTTTTTAAAATGGCACTTTTTCTTTGTTTTTTGTGGGGTTTGATGACACGATTTCCTATTATACGACGAAAATGCTAAACTAATTCGTCCGAAGAGAGATTTTTAGATATTTCCTTATTTAGCAAAAAAACCAAAGGCTATAGCACACAAATTTCGGTAAAACATCTCAGTTTTTAAAAATGACACTTTTTCTTTATTTTTTGATTTGTAAGATGACACGACTGCATATTGTACGACGAAAATGTTAAACTGATGTGTCCGAAAAGAGATTTTTTGATATTTCCTTTTTTGGCAAAAAATCCAAAGGCTATATATATATAGCAAACGAATTTCGGTAAAAGCACTTAGTATTTAAAATTAACACTTTTTCTTCGTCTTTTGATGTGTCAGATGACAAGACTGGATATTATACGACGAAAATGTTAAACTGATGCGTTCGAGAAGAGATTTTTAGACATTTCTCTTTCTAGCAAAAAAAACCAACGGCGTATAGCACACGAATTTCGGTGAAAACCCTCAGTTTTTAAAAATTGCACTTTTTCTTTATTTTTTGATGTGTCAGATTACACGAGTGGATATTATATGACGAAAATGTTAAACTGATGCGTTAGAAGAGAGCTTTGTAGACATTTCTCTTTTTAGCAAAAAAACCAAAGGCTATATAGCACAGGAATTTTGGTAAAAACGCTTAGTTTTGGAAAATGACACTTTTTCTTTGTTTTTTGTGGGGCTTGATGACACGACTTCCTATTATACGACGAAAATGTAAAAATGATGCGTCCGAAGAGAGATTTTTAAATATTTCCATTTTTATAGCACACGAATTTTGGTAAAAACACACAGTTTTTTAAAAAGTGACTATTTCTTTATTTTTTGATGTGTCAGATGACAGGACTGGGTATTATACGACGAAAATGTTAAACTGATGCGTCCGAAGAGTGATTTTTAGATATTTCCCTATTTACCAAAACACTCAAAGGCTTAGCACACGAATTTCGGTAGAAAACCTTAGATTTTAAAAATGACATTATTTCTTTATTTTTTGATGTGTCAGATGACAGGACTGGATATTATACGACGAAAATGTTAAATTGATGCGTCCAAAGAGAGATTTTTAGATATTTCCCTTTTTCGCAAAAAAACCAAATGCTCACACGAATTTCGGTAAGAAACCTCAGTTTTTAAAAATCACATTTTTTCTTTATTTGTTGATGTGTAAGATGACACGACTGGATATTATACGACGAAATTGTTAAACTGATGCGTTCGAAGAGAGATTTTTAGACATTTCTCTTTTTAGCAAAAAAACCAAAGACTATAACACACGAATTTCGGTAAAACCCCACAGGTTTTAAAAATGACATTTTTTCTTTATTTTTTGATGTGTCAGATAACACGACTGAATATTATACGACGAAAATGTTAAACTGATGCGTTAGAAGAGAGATTTGTAGACATTTTTCTTTTTAGCAAAAAAAATTCAAAGGCTATATCATACGAATTTCTGTAAAAAACCCTTAGTTTTTTAAAATGGTACTTTTTCTTTGTTTTTTGTGGGGTTTGATGACACGATTTCCTATTATACGACGAAAATGCTAAACTAATTCGTCCGAAGAGAGATTTTTAGATATTTCCTTATTTAGCAAAAAAAACAAAAGGCTATAGCACACAAATTTCGGTAAAACATCTCAGTTTTTAAAAATGACACTTTTTCTTTATTTTTTGATTTGTAAGATGACACGACTGCATATTGTACGACGAAAATGTTAAACTGATGTGTCCGAAAAGAGATTTTTTGATATTTCCTTTTTTGGCAAAAAATCCAAAGGCTATATATATATAGCAAACGAATTTCGGTAAAAGCACTTAGTATTTAAAATTAACACTTTTTCTTCGTCTTTTGATGTGTCAGATGACAAGACTGGATATTATACGACGAAAATGTTAAACTGATGCGTTCGAGAAGAGATTTTTAGACATTTCTCTTTCTAGCAAAAAAAACCAACGGCGTATAGCACACGAATTTCGGTGAAAACCCTCAGTTTTTAAAAATTGCACTTTTTCTTTATTTTTTGATGTGTCAGATTACACGAGTGGATATTATATGACGAAAATGTTAAACTGATGCGTTAGAAGAGAGCTTTGTAGACATTTCTCTTTTTGGCAAAAAAACCAAAGGCTATAGCACAGGAATTTTGGTAAAAACGCTTAGTTTTGGAAAATGACACTTTTTCTTTGTTTTTTGTGGGGCTTGATGACACGACTTCCTATTATACGACGAAAATGTAAAAATGATGCGTCCGAAGAGAGATTTTTAAATATTTCCATTTTTATAGCACACGAATTTTGGTAAAAACACACAGTTTTTTAAAAAGTGACTATTTCTTTATTTTTTGATGTGTCAGATGACAGGACTGGGTATTATACGACGAAAATGTTAAACTGATGCGTCCGAAGAGTGATTTTTAGATATTTCCCTATTTACCAAAACACTCAAAGGCTTAGCACACGAATTTCGGTAGAAAACCTTAGATTTTAAAAATGACATTATTTCTTTATTTTTTGATGTGTCAGATGACAGGACTGGATATTATACGACGAAAATGTTAAATTGATGCGTCCAAAGAGAGATTTTTAGAT
This sequence comes from Triglochin maritima, assembly GCA_963682175.1. Classification (NCBI taxonomy): domain Eukaryota; kingdom Viridiplantae; phylum Streptophyta; class Magnoliopsida; order Alismatales; family Juncaginaceae; genus Triglochin; species Triglochin maritima. Next base: position 47,153,827 of record OY821772.1, read on the forward strand.
ATTTCCCTTTTTCGCAAAAAAACCAAATGCTCACACGAATTTCGGTAAGAAACCTCAGTTTTTAAAAATCACATTTTTTCTTTATTTGTTGATGTGTAAGATGACACGACTGGATATTATACGACGAAATTGTTAAACTGATGCGTTCGAAGAGAGATTTTTAGACATTTCTCTTTTTAGCAAAAAAACCAAAGACTATAACACACGAATTTCGGTAAAACCCCACAGGTTTTAAAAATGACATTTTTTCTTTATTTTTTGATGTGTCAGATAACACGACTGAATATTATACGACGAAAATGTTAAACTGATGCGTTAGAAGAGAGATTTGTAGACATTTTTCTTTTTAGCAAAAAAAATTCAAAGGCTATATCATACGAATTTCTGTAAAAAACCCTTAGTTTTTTAAAATGGCACTTTTTCTTTGTTTTTTGTGGGGTTTGATGACACGATTTCCTATTATACGACGAAAATGCTAAACTAATTCGTCCGAAGAGAGATTTTTAGATATTTCCTTATTTAGCAAAAAAAACCAAAGGCTATAGCACACAAATTTCGGTAAAACATCTCAGTTTTTAAAAATGACACTTTTTCTTTATTTTTTGATTTGTAAGATGACACGACTGCATATTGTACGACGAAAATGTTAAACTGATGTGTCCGAAAAGAGATTTTTTGATATTTCCTTTTTTGGCAAAAAATCCAAAGGCTATATATATATAGCAAACGAATTTCGGTAAAAGCACTTAGTATTTAAAATTAACACTTTTTCTTCGTCTTTTGATGTGTCAGATGACAAGACTGGATATTATACGACGAAAATGTTAAACTGATGCGTTCGAGAAGAGATTTTTAGACATTTCTCTTTCTAGCAAAAAAAACCAACGGCGTATAGCACACGAATTTCGGTGAAAACCCTCAGTTTTTAAAAATTGAACTTTTTATTTATTTTTTGATGTGTCAAATTACACGAGTGGATATTATATGACGAAAATGTTAAACTGATGCGTTAGAAGAGAGCTTTGTAGACATTTCTCTTTTTAGCAAAAAAACCAAAGGCTATAGCACAGGAATTTTGGTAAAAACGCTTAGTTTTGGAAAATGACACTTTTTCTTTGTTTTTTGTGGGGCTTGATGACACGACTTCCTATTATACGACGAAAATGTAAAAATGATGCGTCCGAAGAGAGATTTTTAAATATTTCCATTTTTATAGCACACGAATTTTGGTAAAAACACACAGTTTTTTAAAAAGTGACTATTTCTTTATTTTTTGATGTGTCAGATGACAGGACTGGGTATTATACGACGAAAATGTTAAACTGATGCGTCCAAAGAGAGATTTTTAGATATTTCCATTGTTATAGCCCACAAATTTCGGTAAAAATCAACAGTTTTTAAAAAAGTGACTATTTCTTTATTTTTTGATGTGTCAGATGACAGGACTGGATATTATACGACGAAAATGTTAAACTGATGCCTCCGAAGAGAGATTTTTAGATGTTTCCTTATTTGGCACAAAAACCAAAGTCTATAGCACACGAATTTCGGTAAAAAACCTCAGTTTTTAAAAATGACACTTTTTCTTTATTTTTTGATGTGTAAGATGAGACGACTGGATATTATACGGAAAAAATGTTAAACTGATGCGTTCGAAGAGAGATTTTTAGATATTTCCCTTTTTAGCAAAAAATCAAGGGCTATAGCACACGAATTTCGCTAAAAACCCTCCGTTTTTAAAAATGACACTTTTTCTTTATTTTTTGATGCGTCAGATCACACGACTGGATATTATACGAGGAAAATGTTAAACTAATGCGTTAGAAGAGAGATTTGTAGACATTTCTCTTTTAGCAAAAAAAAAGAAAATGATAAAGCACTCGAATTTCGGTAAAAACCCTTAGTTTTTTAAAATGGCACTTTTTCTTTGTTTTTTGTGGGGTCTCATGACACGACTTCCTGTTATACGACGAAAATGTTAAACTAATGCGTCCGAAGAGAGATTTTTAGATATTTCCATTTTTATAGCACACGAATTTTGGTAAAACCCACAGTTTTTTAAAAAAGTGACTATTTCTTTATTTTTTGACGTGTCAGATGACACGATTGGATATTATACGACGAAAATGTTAAACTGATGCGTTCGAAGAGAGATTTTTAGACATTTCTCTTTTTAGCAAAAAAACCAAAGACTATAACACACGAATTTCGGTAAAAACTCAGTTTATAAAAATGACACTATTTCTTTTTTTGGATGTGTCAGATGACACAACTAGATATTATACGACGAAAACGTTAAACTGATGAGTCTTTTTAGATATTTCACTTTTTAGCAAAAAACCCCAAAATCTATAGCACACGAATTTCGGTAAAACCCCACTAGGTTTAAAAATGGGACTTTTTCTTTATTTTTTGATGTGTCATATGACACGACTGGATATTATACGACGAATATGTTAAACTGATGCGTTAGAAGAGAGATTTGTAGACATTTCACTTTTTAGCGAAAAAAAACCAAAGGCTATAGCACACAAATTTCGGTAAAAACCCTTAGTTTTTGAAAATGGCACTTTTTCTTTGTTTTTTGTGGGGTCTGATGACACGACTTCCTGTTATACGACGAATATGTTAAACTGATGCGTCCGAAGAGAGATGTTTAGATATTTCCATTTTTATAGCCCACAAATTTCGGTAAAAATCAACAGTTTTTAAAAAAGTGACTATTTCTTTATTTTTTGATGTGTCAGATGACAGGACTGGATATTATACGACGAAAATGTTAAACTGATGCCTCCGAAGAGAGATTTTTAGATGTTTCCTTATTTAGCAGAAAAACCAAAGTCTATAGCACACGAATTTCGGTAAAAAAACTCAGTTTTTAAAAATCACGCTTTTTCTTTATTTTTTGATGTGTAAGATGACACGACTGGATATTATACGACGAAAATGTTAAACTGATGCGTTAGAAGAGAGATTTTTAGACATTTCTCTTTTTAGCAAAAAATCCAAAATATATAGCACACGAATTTCGGTAAAACCCCACAGGGTTTAAAAATGGGACTTTTTCTTTATTTTTTGATGTGTCAGATGACACGACTGGATATTAAACGACGAATATGTTAAACTGATGCGTCAGAAGAGAGATTTGTAGACATTTCTCTTTTTAGCAAAAAAAAACCAAAGGTTATAGCACACAAATTTCGGTAAAAACCCTTAGTTTTTGAAAATGGCACTTTTTCTTTGTTTTTTGTGGGGTCTGATGACACGACTTCCTGTTATACGACGAAAATGTTAAACTGATGCGTCCGAAGAGAGATTTTTAGATATTTCCATTTTTATAGCCCACAAATTTCGGTAAAAATCAACAGTTTTTAAAAAAGTGACTATTTCTTTATTTTTTGATGTGTCAGATGACAGGACTGGATATTATACGACGAAAATGTTAAACTGATGCCTCCGAAGAGAGATTTTTAGATGTTTCCTTATTTAGCAGAAAAACCAAAGTCTATAGCACACGAATTTCGGTAAAAAAACTCAGTTTTTAAAAATCACGCTTTTTCTTTATTTTTTGATGTGTAAGATGACACGACTGGATATTATACGACGAAAATGTTAAACTGATGCGTTAGAAGAGAGATTTTTAGACATTTCTCTTTTTAGCAAAAAATCCAAAATATATAGCACACGAATTTCGGTAAAACCCCACAGGGTTTAAAAATGGGACTTTTTCTTTATTTTTTGATGTGTCAGATGACACGACTGGATATTATACGACGAATATGTTAAACTGATGCGTCAGAAGAGAGATTTGTAGACATTTCTCTTTTTAGCAAAAAAAACCAAAGGTTATAGCACACAAATTTCGGTAAAAACCCTTAGTTTTTGAAAATGGCACTTTTTCTTTGTTTTTTGTGGGGTCTGATGACACGACTTCCTGTTATACGACGAAAATGTTAAACTGATGCGTCCGAAGAGAGATTTTTAGATATTTCCATTTTTATAGCCCACAAATTTCGGTAAAAATCAACAGTTTTTAAAAAAGTGACTATTTCTTTATTTTTTGATGTGTCAGATGACAGGACTGGATATTATACGACGAAAATGTTAAACTGATGCCTCCGAAGAGAGATTTATAGATGTTTCCTTATTTAGTAGAAAAACCAAAGTCTATAGCACACGAATTTCGGTAAAAAAACTCAATTTTTAAAAATCACGCTTTTTCTTTATTTTTTGATGTGTAAGATGACACGACTGGATATTATACGACGAAAATGTTAAACTGATGCGTTCGAAGAGAGATTTTTAGACATTTCTCTTTTTAGCAAAAAATCCAAAATCTATAGCACACGAATTTCGGTAAAACCCCACAGGGTTTAAAAATGGCACTTTTTCTTTATTTTTTGATGTGTCAGATGACACGACTGGATATTATACGACGAATATGTTAAACTGATGCGTCAGAAGAGAGATTTGTAGACATTTCTCTTTTTAGCAAAAAAAACCAAAGGCTATTATAGCACACAAAATTCGGTAAAAACCCTTAGTTTTTGAAAATGGGACTTTTTCTTTGTTTTTTGTGGGGTCTGATGACACGATTTCCTAATATACGACGAAAATGTTAAACTGATGCGTCCGAAGAGAGATTTTTAGATGTTTCCATCTTTATAGCTCACAAATTTCGGTAAAAATCCACAGTTTTTAAAAAAGTGACTATTTCTTTATTTTTTGATGTGTCAGATGACTGGACTGGATGTTATACGACGAAAATGTTAAACTGATACCTCCGAAGAGAGATTTTTTAGATATTTCCTTATTTAGGAAAAAAACCAAAGGCTATAACACACGAATTTCGGTAAAAAACCTCCGTTTTTAAAAATGGCACTTGTTCTTTATTTTTTTGATGTGTCAGATGACACGACTGGATATTATACGACGAAAATGTTAAACTAATGCGTTAGAAGAGAGATTTGTAGACATTTCTCTTTTAGCAAAAAAAAGAAAATGATAAAGCACTCGAATTTTGGTAAAAACCCTTAGTTTTTGAAAATGGCACTTTTTCTTTGTTTTTTGTGGGGTCTCATGACACGACTTCCTGTTATACGACAAAATGTTAAACTGATGCGTTCGAAGAGAGATTTTTAGATATTTCCATTTTTATAGCACACGAATTTTGGTAAAACCCACAGTTTTTAAAAAAAGTGACTATTTCCTTATTTTTTGATGTGTCAGATGACAGGACCGGATATTATACGACGAAAATGTTAAATTGATGCGTCTGAAGAGAGATTTTTAGATATTTCCCTATTTCGCAAAAAAACCAAAGGCTAGCACACGAATTTCGGTAAAAACTCAGTTTTTAAAAATGACACTATTTCTTTTTTTGGATGTGTCAGATGACACAACTAGATATTATACGACGAAAACGTTAAACTGATGAGTCCGAAGAGAGATTTTTAGATATTTCACTTTTTTGCAAAAAACCCAAAATCTATAGCACACGAATTTCGGTAAAACCCCACTGGGTTTAAAAATGGGACTTTTTCTTTATTTTTTGATGTGTCATATGACACGACTGGATATTATACGACGAATATGTTAAACTGATGCGTTAGAAGAGAGATTTGTAGACATTTCACTTTTTAGCGAAAAAAAACCAAAGGCTATAGCACACAAATTTCGGTAAAAACCCTTAGTTTTTGAAAATGGCACTTTTTCTTTGTTTTTTGTGGGGTCTGATGACACGACTTCCTGTTATACGACGAAAATGTTAAACTGATGCGTCCGAAGAGAGATTTTTAGATATTTCCATTTTTATAGCCCACAAATTTCGGTAAAAATCAACAGTTTTTAAAAAAGTGACTATTTCTTTATTTTTTGATGTGTCAGATGACAGGACTGGATATTATACGACGAAAATGTTAAACTGATGCCTCCGAAGAGAGATTTTTAGATGTTTCCTTATTTAGCAGAAAAACCAAAGTCTATAGCACACGAATTTCGGTAAAAAAACTCAGTTTTTAAAAATCACGCTTTTTCTTTATTTTTTGATGTGTAAGATGACACGACTGGATATTATACGACGAAAATGTTAAACTGATGCGTTAGAAGAGAGATTTTTAGACATTTCTCTTTTTAGCAAAAAATCCAAAATATATAGCACACGAATTTCGGTAAAACCCCACAGGGTTTAAAAATGGGACTTTTTCTTTATTTTTTGATGTGTCAGATGACACGACTGGATATTAAACGACGAATATGTTAAACTGATGCGTCAGAAGAGAGATTTGTAGACATTTCTCTTTTTAGCAAAAAAAAACCAAAGGTTATAGCACACAAATTTCGGTAAAAACCCTTAGTTTTTGAAAATGGCACTTTTTCTTTGTTTTTTGTGGGGTCTGATGACACGACTTCCTGTTATACGACGAAAATGTTAAACTGATGCGTCCGAAGAGAGATTTTTAGATATTTCCATTTTTATAGCCCACAAATTTCGGTAAAAATCAACAGTTTTTAAAAAAGTGACTATTTCTTTATTTTTTGATGTGTCAGATGACAGGACTGGATATTATACGACGAAAATGTTAAACTGATGCCTCCGAAGAGAGATTTTTAGATGTTTCCTTATTTAGCAGAAAAACCAAAGTCTATAGCACACGAATTTCGGTAAAAAAACTCAGTTTTTAAAAATCACGCTTTTTCTTTATTTTTTGATGTGTAAGATGACACGACTGGATATTATACGACGAAAATGTTAAACTGATGCGTTAGAAGAGAGATTTTTAGACATTTCTCTTTTTAGCAAAAAATCCAAAATATATAGCACACGAATTTCGGTAAAACCCCACAGGGTTTAAAAATGGGACTTTTTCTTTATTTTTTGATGTGTTAGATGACACGACTGGATATTATACGACGAATATGTTAAACTGATGCGTCAGAAGAGAGATTTGTAGACATTTCTCTTTTTAGCAAAAAAAAACCAAAGGTTATAGCACACAAATTTCGGTAAAAACTCTTAGTTTTTGAAAATGGCACTTTTTCTTTGTTTTTTGTGGGGTCTGATGACACGACTTCCTGTTATACGACGAAAATGTTAAACTGATGCGTCCGAAGAGAGATTTTTAGATATTTCCATTTTTATAGCCCACAAATTTGGGTAAAAATCAACAGTTTTTAAAAAAGTGACTATTTCTTTATTTTTTGATGTGTCAGATGACAGGACTGGATATTATACGACGAAAATGTTAAACTGATGCCTCCGAAGAGAGATTTATAGATGTTTCCTTATTTAGTAGAAAAACCAAAGTCTATAGCACACGAATTTCGGTAAAAAAACTCAATTTTTAAAAATCACGCTTTTTCTTTATTTTTTGATGTGTAAGATGACACGACTGGATATTATACGACAAAAATGTTAAACTGATGCGTTCGAAGAGAGATTTTTAGACATTTCTCTTTTTAGCAAAAAATCCAAAATCTATAGCACACGAATTTCGGTAAAACCCCACAGGGTTTAAAAATGGGACTTTTTCTTTATTTTTTGATGTGTCAGATGACACGACTGGATATTATACGACGAATATGTTAAACTGATGCGTCAGAAGAGAGATTTGTAGACATTTCTCTTTTTAGCAAAAAAAACCAAAGGCTATAGCACACAAAATTCGGTAAAAACCCTTAGTTTTTTAAAATGGCACTTTTTCTTTGTTTTTTGTGGGGTCTGATGACACGACTTCCTGTTATACGACGAAAATGTTAAACTGATGCGTCTGAAGAGAGATTTTTAGATATTTCCATTTTTATAGCACACGAATTTTGGTAAAACCCACAGTTTTTAAAAAAGTGACTATTTCCTTATTTTTTGATGTGTCAGATGACAGGACCCTTAGTTTTTGAAAATGGCACTTTTTCTTTGTTTTTTGTGGGGTCTGATAACACAACTTCCTAATATACGACGAAAATGTTTAACTGATGCATCCGAACAAAGATTTTTAGATATTTCCATTTTATAGCACAGAAATTTCGGTAAAAATCCACAGTTTTTCAAAAAGTGACTATTTCTTTATTTTTGCATGTGTCAGATGACAGGACTGGATATTTTGTACGACGAAAATGTTGAACTGATGCCTCCGAAGAGAGATTTTTAGATATTTCCTTATTTAGAAAAAAAACCAAAGGCTATAGCACACGAATTTCGGTAAAAAACCATAGTTTTGAAAAAAAATGACTTTTTCTTTATTTTTTGATGTGTAAGATGACACGACTGCATATTATATGGATAAAATGTTAAACTGATGCGTCCGAAGAGAGTTTTAGACATTTCTATTGTTAGCAAAAAAACCAAAGGCTGTAGCACACGGATTTCGGTAAAAACCCTCAACTTTTAAAAATGGGACTTTTTCTTTATTTTTTGGTGTGTAAGATGATTCGATTGGTTGTTATACGACGAAAATGTTAAACTGATGCGTTCGAAGAGAGATTTCTAGACATTTCTCTTTTTAGCAAAAAACCAAAGGCTATATAGCACACGAATTTCGGTAAAACCCCACAGTTTTTAAAAATGACACTTTTTCTTTATTTTTTGATGTGTCAGATGACACGATTGGATATTATACGACGAAAATGTTAAACTAATGCGTTAGAAGAGAGATTTGTAGACATTTCTCTTTTAGCAAAAAAAGAAAAGGATATAGCACTCGAATTTTGGTAAAAACCCATAGTTTTTGGAAATGAGACGTTTTTTTATTTTTGGTGGGATCTGATGACACGACTTCCTGTTACACGACGAAAATGTTAAACTGATGCGTCCGAAGAGAGATTTTTAGATATTTCCATTTTTATAGCACACGAATTTTGGTAAAAACCCACAGTTTTTAAAAAAGTGACTATTTCTTTATTTTTTGATGTGTCAGATGATAGGACTGGATCTTATACGACGAAAATGTTAAATTGATGCGTCCGAAGAGAGATTTTTAGATATTTTGTTATTTAGCAAAGAAACCAAAGGCAGTAACACATGAATTTCGGTAAAAATCCTCAGTTTTTAAAAATCACAGTTTTTCTTTTTTTGTTGTGTAAGATGACACGACTTGATATTATACGGCGAAAATGTTAAACTGATGCGTTCGAAGAGAGATTTTTAGACATTTCTCTTTTTAGCAAAAAACCCAAAAGCTATACCACACGAATTTCGGTAAAACCCCACAGGTATTTAAAATGACACTTTTTCTTTATTTTTTGATGTGTCAGATGACACGACTGGATATTATACGACGAAAATGTTAAACTAATGCGTTAGAAGAGAGATTTGAAGACATTTCTCTTATAGCAAAAAAAAAGGATATAGCACTCGAATTTCGGTAAAAACCCTTAGTTTTTTAAAATGGTACTTTTTCTTTGTTTTTTGTGGGGTCTGATGACACGACTTCCTGTTATACGACGAAAATGTTAAACTGATGCGTCCGAAGAGAGATTTTTAGATATTTCCATTTTTATAGCACACGAATTTTGGTACAAACCCACAGTGTTTAAAAAAAGTGACTATTTCTTTATTTTTTTGATGTGTCAGATGACAGGACTGGATCTTATACGACGAAAATGTTAAATTGATGCCTCCAAAGAGAGATTTTTAGATATTTCCCTAGTTAGCAAAAAAACCAAAGGCTATAGCGCACGAATTTCGGTAAAAAACCTCAATTTTTAAAAATCACACTTTTTCTTTATTTTTTGATGTGTAAGATGACACGACTGGATATTAAACGGCAAAAATATTAAACTGATGCGTCCGAAGAGAGATTTTTCGACATTTCTCTTGTTAGCAAAAAACCAAAAGCTGTAGCATACGAATTTCGGTAAAAACCCTCCGTTTTTAAAAATGACACTTTTTCTTTATTTTTTGATGTGTTAGATGACACGACTGGATATTATACGACGAAAATGTTAAACTAATGCGTTAGAACAGTGATTTGTACACATTTCTCTTTTTAGCAAAAAAAACCAAAGGCTAATAGCACACGAATTTCGGTAAAAACCCTTAGTTTTTGAAAATGGCACTTTTTCTTTGTTTTTTGGGGGGTCTGATGACACGACTTCCTAATATACGACGAAAATGTTAAACTGATGCGTCCGAAGAGAGATTTTTAGATATTTCCATTTTTATAGCTCACAAATTTTGGTAAAAATCCATAGTTTTTCAAAAAGTGACTATTTCTTTATTTTTGGATGTGTCAGATGACAGGACTGGATATTTTGTACGACGAAAATGTTGAATTGATGCCTCCGAAGAGAGATTTTTAGATATTTCCTTATTTAGAAAAAAAAACAAATGCTATAGCACACGAATTTCGGTAAAAAACCTTAGTTTTAAAAAAATGACTTTTTCTTTATTTTTTGATGTGTAAGATGACACGACTGCATATTATATGGATAAAATGTTAAACTGATGCGTCCGAAGAGAGTTTTAGACATTTCTATTGTTAGCAAAAAAACCAAAGGCTGTAGCACACGAATTTCTGTAAAAACCCTCCGTTTTTAAAAATGGGACTTTTCCTTTATTTTTTGATGTGTAAGATGACTCGATTGGTTGTTATACGACGAAAATGTTAAACTGATGCGTTCGAAGAGAGATTTCTAGACATTTCTCATTTTAGCAAAAAACCAAAGGCTATAGCACACGAATTTCGGTAAAACCCCACAGTTTTTAAAAATGGCAATTTTTCTTTATATTTTTATGTGTCAGATGACACGACTGGATATTATACGACGAAAATGTTAAACTAATGCGTTAGAAGAGAGATTTGTAGACATTTCTCTTTTAGCAAAAAGAGAAAATGATATAGCACTCGAATTTCGGTAAAAACCCTTAGTTTTTGGAAATGAGACTTTTTCTTTATTTTTGGTGGGGTCTGATGACACGACTTCCTGTTACACGACGAAAATGTTAAACTGATGCGTCCGAAGAGAGTTTTTTAGATATTTCCATTTTTATAGCACACGAATTTTGGTAAAAAACCCACAGTTTTTGAAAAAGTGACTATTTCTTTATTTTTTGATGTGTGAGATGACAGGACTGGATCTGATACGACGAAAATATTAAATTGATGCGTTCGAAGAGAGATTTTTAGACATTTCTCTTGTTAGCAAAAAAAACCAAAGGCTGGTAGCACACGAATTTCGGTAAAAACCCTCCGTTTTTTAAAATGACACTTTTTCTTTATTTTTTGATGTGTAAGATGACACGATTGGATATTATACGGAGAAAATGTTAAATTGATGTGTTCGAAGAGAGATTTTTAGACATTTCTCTTTTTAGCCAAAAAAACAAAGGCCATAACACACGAATTTTGGTAAAAACCCCACAGGTTTTAAAAATGGCACTTTTTCATTATTTTTTGATGTGTCAGATGACACGACTGGATATTATACGACGAAAATGTTAAACTGATGCGTTACAAGAGAGATTTGTAGACATTTCTCTTTTTAGCAAAAAAACCAAAGGCTATAGCACACGAATTTCGGTAAAAACCCCTAGTTTTTGAAAATGGCACTTTTTCTTTGTTTTTTGTGGGGTCTGATGACACGACTTCCTATTATACGACGAAAATGTTAAACTGATGCGTCCGAAGAGAGATTTTTAGAAATTTCCATTTTTATAGCACACGAAATCGGTAAAAACCCACAGTTTTTAAAAAAGTGACTATTTCTTTATTTTTTGATGTGTGAGATGACTGGACTGGATGTTATACGACGAAAATGTTAAATTGATACCTCCGAAGAGAGATTTTTTAGATATTTCCTTATTTAGGAAAAAAACCAAAGGCTATAACACACGAATTTCGGTAAAAAACCTCCGTTTTTAAAAATGGCACTTGTTCTTTATTTTTTTGATGTGTCAGATGACACGACTGGATATTATACGACGAAAATGATAAACTAATGCCTTAGAAGAGAGATTTGTAGACATTTCTCTTTTAGCAAAAAAAAGAAAAGGATATAGCACTCGAATTTCGGTAAAAACCCTTAGTTTTTGAAATTGGTACTTTTTCTTTGTTTTTTGTGGGGTCTGATGACACGACTTCCTGTTATACGACGAAAATGTTAAACTGATGCGTCCGAAGAGAGATTTTTAGATATTTCCATTTTTATAGCACACTAATTTTGGTAAAAACCGACAGTTTTTTTAAAAAAAGTGACTATTTCTTTATTTTTTTGATGTGTCAGATGACAGGACTGGATGTTATACGACGAAAATGTTAAACTGATGCCTCCGAAGAGAGATTTTAAGATATTTCCCTATTTAGCAAAAAAACCAAAGGCTAGCACACGAATTTCGGTAAAAACTAAGTTTTTAAAAATGAAACTATTTCTTTTTTTTGATGTGTCAGATGACACAACTAGATATTATACGACGAAAATGTTAAACTAATGCGTCCGAAGATAGATTTTTAGATATTTCCTTTTTTAGCAAAAAACGAAGGGCTATAGCACACGAATTTCGGTAAAAACCCTCCGTTTTTAAAAATGGCACTTTTTCTTTATTTTTTGATGTGTAAGATGACACGACTGGATATTATACGACGAAAATGTTAAACTGATGCGTTAGAAGAGAGATTTGTAGACATTTCTCTTTTTAGCAAAAAAAACCAAAGGCTATAGCACACGAATTTCGGTAAAAACCCTTAGTTTTTGAAAATGACACATTTTCTTTGTTTTTTGGGGGGTCTGATGACACGACTTCCTAGTATACGACTAAAATGTTAAACTGATGCGTCCGAAGAGAGATTTTTAGATATTTCCATTTTTATAGCTCACAAATTTCGGTTAAAATCCACAGTTTTTTAAAAAAGTGACTATTTCTTTATTTTTTTGATGTGTCAGATCACAGGACTGGATATTATACGACGAAAATGTTAAACTGATGCCTCCGAAGAGTGATTTTTAGATATTTCCCTATTTAGCAAAAATACCTAAGGCTATAGCCAGTGTTCGGATATGCGGCCGCATATGCGGATGCGGGTGCGATGCAGCCGGGATCCGCATCGCATCCTAAGGATGCGGCCTCCTATATGCGGACCGCATTGTCATCCGCATATGCGGCCGATGCGGGCGAATATGCAACGCATATCAAATAGGCATATTTCAAATCTAATTGGGTCAAAATCCGATATATAGATGATTACGCGATTACCCATTTAACTTATTTTGCAAACAAAAAAACTTTTAACCAATTTCACAAACAAAAGATCATCCCCAAATTCCCCACTCGATCCCCAAATTTGTGTCTCTCCCAGATTTTCGACTCCCGCCGGCGCCCCCGCATTCCGTATATGTAAATGTATATTATTAAATATATATATTCCACATATTATTTTAATATGTAAATGTATATTATTTAATTATTAAATCGCAAACCGCATATGCACCCGCATTGCATCCGCATTCCGCATATGTTCGATGCGGTGCCCTGCTGCATCCACTCTGCATCCCGCATATCTGAACCTTGGCTATAGCACACGAATTTCGGTAAAAAAACTCAGTTTTTTAAAATGACACTATTTTTTTTTTGATGTGTTAGATGACACAACTAGATATTATACGACGAAAATGTTAAACTGATGCGTCCGAAGAGAGATTTTTAGATATTTCCATTTTTATAGCACACGAATTTCGGTCAAAATCCACAGTTTTTAAAAAAGTGACTATTTCTTTATTTTTTGATGTGTTAGATGACAAGACTGGTTGTTATACGACGAAAATATTAAACTGATGCGTCCGAAGAGAGATTTTTAGATATTTTCATATTTAGCAAAAAAACCAATGGCTATAGCACACGAATTTCGGTAAAAAAAACTCAGTTTTTAAAAATCACGCTTTTTCTTTATTTTTCGATGTGTAAGATGACACGACTGGATATTATACGACGAAAATGTTAAACTGATGCGTTCGAAGAGAGATTTTTAGACATTTTTCTTTTTAGCAAAAAATCCAAAACCTATAGCACACGAATTTCGGTAAAACCCCACAGGGTTTAAAAATGGGACTTTTTCTTTATTTTTTGATGTGTCAGATGACACGACTGGATATTATACGACGAGAATGTTAAACTGATGCGTCCGAAGAGAGATTTTTCGATATTTCCATTTATAGCACACGAATATCGGTAAAACCCCTTAGTTTTTTAAAATGACACTATTTCTTTATTTTTGATGGGTCGGATGACACGACTGGATATTATACGATGAATATGTTAAACTGATGCGTTAGAAGAGAGATTTGTAGACATTTCTCTTTTTAGCAAAAAAAACCAAAGCCTATAGCACACAAATTTCGGTAAAAACCCTTAGTTTTTGAAAATGGCACTTTTTCTTTGTTTTTTGTGGGGTCTGATGACACGACTTCCTATTATACGAGGAAAATGTTAAACTGATACGTCCGAAGAGAGATTTTTAGAAATTTCCATTTTTATAGCAGACGAATTTCGGTAAAAACCCACAGTTTTTAAAAAAGTGACTATTTCTTTATTTTTTGATGTGTCAGATGACAGGACTGGATATTATACGACGAAAATGTTAAACTGATGCCTCCGAAGGGAGATTTTTAGATATTTCCCTATTTAGCAAAAAAACCAAAGGCTATAGCACACGAATTTCGGTAAAAAAACTCAGTTTTTAAAAATGACACTATTTCTTTTTTTTTTTGATGTGTCAGATGAAACAACTAGATATTATACGACGAAAATGTTAAACTGATGCGTCCGAAGAGAGATTTTTAGATATTTCCTTTTTTAGCAAAAACCAAGGGCTATAGCACACGAATTTCGCTAAAAACCTTCCATTTTTAAAAATTGCACTTTTCTTTATTTTTTGATGTGTAAGATGACACGACTGGATATTATACGACGAAAATGTTAAATTTATGCGTTCGAAGAGAGTTTTAGACATTTCTCTTTTTAGCAAAAAAACCAAAGGCTAGAACACTCGAATTTCGGTAAAACCCCACAGGTTTTAAAAATGGCTCTTTATCTTTATTTTTTGATGTGTCAGATGACAGGACTGGATATTATACGACGAAAATGTTAAACTGATGTGTTAGAAGAGAGATTTGTAGACATTTCTCTTTTTAGCAAAAATAACGAAAGGCTATAGCACCCGAATTTCGGCAAAAACCCTTAGTTTTTGAAAATGGCACTTTTTCTTTGTTTTTTGTGGGGTCTGATGACACGACTTCCTATTATACTACGAAAATGTAAACTGATGCGTCCGAAGAGAGATTTTTAGATATTTCCATTTTTATAGCACACGAATTTTGGTAAAACCCCACAGTTTTTAAAACTGACACTTTTTCTTTATTTTTTGATGTGTAAGATGACTCGATTGGTTGTTATACGACGAAAATGTTAAACTGATGCGTTCGAAAAGAGATTTTTAGACATTTCTCTTTTTAGCAAAAAAAACCAAAGGCTATGGCACACGAATTTCGGTAAAACCCCACAGTTTTTAAAAATGGCACTTTTTCTTTATTTTTTTGATGTGTCAGATGACACGACTGGATATTACACGACGAAAATGTTAAACTGATGCGTTCGAAGAGAGATTATTAGATATTTCCCTTTTTAGCAAAAAAACCAAAGGCTATAGCACACGAATTTCGGTAAAAACCCTCCGTTTTTAAAAATCGAACTTTTTCTTTATTTTTTGAAGTGTAAGATGACACGACTGGATATTATACGACGAAAATGTTAAACTGATGCATTCGAAGAGAGATTTTTAGACATTTCTCTTGCTAGCAAAAAAACCAAAGGCTGTAGCACACGAATTTCGGTAAAAACCCTCTGTTTTTTAAAACTACACTTTTTCTTTATTTCTTGATGTGTAAGATGACACGACTGGATATTATACGACGAAAATGTTAAATTGATGTGTTCGAAGAGAGATTTTTAGACATTTCTCTTTTTAGCAAAAAAACCAAAGGCTATAACACACGAATTTCGGTAAAACCCCACAGGTTTTAAGAAAGGCACTTTTTCTTTATTTTTTGATGTGTCAGATGATACGACTGAAGATTATACGACGAAAATGTTAAACTGATGATTTACAAGAGAGATTTGTAGCAATTTCTCTTTTTAGCAAAAAAAACCAAAGGGTATAGTATAGCACACGAATTTCGGTAAAAACCCTTAGTTTTTGAAATTGGTACTTTTGCTTTGTTTTTTGTGGGGTCTGATGACACGACTTCCTATTGTACGACGAAAATGTTAAACGGATGCGTCTGAATAGAGATTTTTAGAAATTTCCATTTTTATGGCACACGAATTTTGGTAAAAACCCACAGTTTTTAAAAAAGTGATTGTTTCCCTATTTTTTGATGTGTCAGATGACAGGACTGGGTGTTATACGACGAAAATGTTAAACTGATACCTCCGAAGAGAGATTTTTAGATATTTCCCTATTTAGCAAAAAAACCAAAGGCTATAGCACACGAATTTGGGTAAAAAAACTCAGTTTTAAAAAATAACACTATTTCTTTTTTTTTGATGTGTCAGATTACACAACTAGATATTATACGGCGAAAATGTTAAACTGATGCGTCTGAAGAGAGATTTTTAGATATTTCCTTTTTTAGCAAAAACCAAGGGCTATAGCACACGAATTTCGCTAAAAACCCTCCGTTTTTAAAAATGGCACTTTTTCTTTATTTTTTGATGTGTAAGATGACACGACTGGATATTATACGACGAAAATGTTAAATTGATGCGTTCGAAAAGAGTTTTAGACATTTTTCTTTTTAGCAAAAAAACTAAAGGCTAGAACACTCGAATTTCGGTAAAACCCCACAGGTTTTAAAAATGGCTCTTTTTCTTTATTTTTTGATGTGTCAGATGACAGGACTGGATATTATACGACGAAAATGTTAAACTGATGCGTTAGAAGAGAGATTTGTAGACATTTCTCTTTTCAGCAAAAAAAACGAAAGGCTATAGCACCCGAATTTCGGCAAAAACCCTTAATTTTTGAAAATGACACTTTTTCTTTGTTTTTTGTGGGGTCTGATGACACGACTTCCTATTATACTACGAAAATGTAAACTGGTGCGTCCGAAGATAGATTTTTAGATATTTCCATTTTTATAGCACATGAATTTTGGTAAAACCCCACAGTTTTTAAAACTGACACTTTTTCTTTATTTTTTGATGTGTAAGATGACTCGATTGGTTGTTATACGACGAAAATGTTAAACTGATGCGTTCGAAAAGAGATTTTTAGACATTTCTCTTTTTAGCAAAAAAACCAAAGGCTATGGCACACGAATTTCGGTAAAACCCCACAGTTTTTAAATATGACATTTTTTCTTTATTTATTGATGTGTCAAATGACACGACTGGATATTACACGACGAAAAAGTTAAACTGACGCGTTCGAAGAGAGATTTTTAGATTTTTTTCCTTTTTAGCCAAAAAACCAAAGGCTAGCACACGAATTTCTGTAAAAACCCCACAGGTTTTAAAAATGACACTTTTTCTTTATTTTCTGAAGTGTAAGATGACACGACTGGATATTATACGAAGAAAATGTTAAACTGATGCATTCGAAGAGAGATTTTTAGACATTTCTCTTGCTAGCAAAAAAACCAAAGGCTGTACCACACCAATTTTGGTAAAAACCCTCCATTTTTTAAAACTACACTTTTTCTTTTTTTATTGATGTGTAAGATGACACGACTGGATATTATACGACGAAAATGTTAAATTGATGTGTTCGAAGAGAGATTTTTAGACATTTCTCTTTTTAGCAAAAAAACCAAAGGCTATAACACACGAATTTCGGTAAAACCCCACCGGTTTTAAAAATGGCACTTTTTCTTTATTTTTTGATGTGTCAGATCACACGACTGGATATTATACGACGAAAATGTTAAACTGATGCGTTAGAAGAGAGATTTGTAGACATTTCTCTTTTTAGCAAAAAAAACCAAAGGCTATAGCACACGAATTTCAGTAAAAACCCTAAGTTTTTGAAAATGGGACTTTTTCTTTGTTTTTTGTGGGGTCTGATGACACGATTTCCTAATATACGACGAAAATGTTAAACTGATGCGTCCGATGAGAGATTTTTAGATGTTTCCATCTTTATAGCTCACAAATTTCGGTAAAAATCCACAGTTTTTAAAAAAGTGACTATTTCTTTATTTTTTGCTGTGTCAGATGACAGCACTGGATATTATACGACGAAAATGTTAAACTGATGCCTCCGAAGGGAGATTTTTAGATATTTCCCTATTTAGCAAAAAAACCAAAGGCTATATATAGCACACGAATTTCGGTAAAAAAACTCAGTTTTTAAAAATGACACTATTTCTTTTTTTTGATGTGTCAGATGACACAACTAGATATTATACGACGAAAATGTTAAACTGATGCGTCCGAAGAGAGATTTTTAGATATTTCCCTTTTTAGCGAAAACCAAGGGCTATAGCACACGAATTTCGCTAAAAACACTCAGTTTTTATAAATGACACTGTTTCTTTATTTTTTGACGTGTCAGATGACACGATTGGATATTATACGACGAAAATGTTAAACTGATGCGTTCGAAGAGAGATTTTTAGACATTTCTCTTTTTAGCAAAAAAACCAAAGACTATAACACACGAATTTCGGTAAAACCCCACAGGTTTTAAAAATGGCACTTTTTCTTTATTTTTTGATGTGTCAGATGACACGACTGGATATTATACGACGAAAATGTTAAACTGATGCGTTACAAGAGAGATTTGTAGACATTTCTCTTTTTAGCAAAAAAAACCAAAGGCCATAGCACACGAATTTCGGTAAAAACCCTTAGTTTTTGAAAATGGGACTTTTTCTTTGTTTTTTGTGGGGTCTGATGACACGATTTCCTAATATACGACGAAAATGTTAAACTGATGCGTCCGAAGAGAGATTTTTAGATGTTTCCATCTTTATAGCTCACAAATTTCGGTAAAAATCCACAGTTTTTAAAAAAGTGACTATTTCTTTATTTTTTGATGTGTCAGATGACAGCACTGGATATTATACGACGAAAATGTTAAACTGATGCCTCCGATGGGAGATTTTTAGATATTTCCCAATTTAGCGAAAAAACCAAAGGCTTCACACGAATTTCGGTAAAAAAACTCAGTTTTTAAAAATGACACTATTTCTTTTTTTGATGTGTCAGATGACACAACTAGATATTATACGACGAAAATGTTAAACTGATGCGTCCGAAGAAAGATTTTTAGATATTTCCCTTTTTAGCAAAAACCAAGGGCTATAGCACACGAATTTCGCTAAAAACACTCAGTTTTTATAAATGACACTATTTCTTTATTTTTTGATGTGTCAGAGGACACGATTGGATATTATACGACGAAAATGTTAAACTGATGCGTTCGAAGACTATAACACACGAATTTCGGTAAAACCCCACAGGTTTTAAAAATGGCACTTTTTCTTTATTTTTTGATGTGTCAGATGACACGACTGGATATTATACGACGAAAATATTAAACTGATGCGTTACAAGAGAGATTTGTAGACATTTCTCTTTTTAGCAAAAAAAACCAAAGGCCATAGCACACGACTTTTTCTTTGTTTTTTGTGGGGTCTGATGACACGACTTCCTGTAATACGACGAAAATGTTAAACTGATGCGTCTGAATAGAGATTTTTAGAAATTTCCTTTTTAGAATTTTGGTAAAACCCCACAGTTTTCAAAACTGACACCTTTTCTTTATTTTTTGATGTGTAAGATGACTCGATTGGTTGTTATACGACGAAAATGTTAAACTGATGCGTTCGAAGAGAGATTTTTAGACATTTGTCTTTTTAGCTAAAAAACCAAAGGCTATAACACACGAATTTTGGTAAAACCCCACAGTTTTTAAAAATGGCAATTTTTCTTTGTTTTTTTGTGGGGTCTGATGACACGACTTCCTATTATACTACGAAAATGTAAACTGATGCGTCCGAAGAGAGATTTTTAGATATTTCCATTTTTATAGCACACGAATTTTGGTAAAACTCCACAGTTTTTAAAACTGACACTTTTTTCTTTATTTTTTGATGTGTAAGATGACTCGATTGGTTGTTATACGACGAAAATGTTAAACTGATGCGTTCGAAGAGAGATTTTTAGACATTTCTCTTTTTAGCCAAAAAACCAAAGGCTATAGCACACGAATTTCGGTAAAACCCCGCAGTTTTTAAAAATGGCACTTTTTCTTTATTGTTTGACGTGTCAGATGACACGACTGGATATTATACGACGAAAATGTTAATCTGATGCCTCCGAAGAGAGATTTTTAGATATTTCCCTTTTTAGCAAGAAAACCAAAGGCTCTAGCACACGAATCTCGGTAAAAACCCTCAGTTTTTAAAAATGGAACTTTTTCTTTATTTTTTGAAGTGTAAGATGACACGACTGGATATTATACGACGAAAATGTTAAACTGATGCATTCGAAGAGAGATTTTTAGACATTTCTCTTGTTAGCAAAAAACCAAAGGCTGTAGCACACAAATTTTGGTAAAAACCCTCCGTTTTTTACTAAAACTGAAAATATCTAAAAATGAAAATATCTAAAAAAAATTAGACATTTCTTTTTGTTTTTTGCTAAAAATGAAAATATCTAAAAATCTTTTTTCGGACGCATCAGTTTAACTTTTTCGTCGTATAATATCCAGTCGTGTCATCTGACACATCAAACAATAAAGAAATAATGTCATTTTTAAAAACTGAGGGTTTTTACCGAAATTCGTGTGCTATATATAGCCTCTTTTTTGCTAAAAAGGGAAATATCTAAAAATCTCTCTTCGGGCGCATGAATTTAACATTTCATCGTATTATATCCAGTCGTGTCATCCGACCCATCAAAAATAAAGAAAAAGTGTTATTTTTAAAAACTGAGGGTTTTAACCGAAATTCGTGTGCTATACCCTTTGGTTGTTTTGCTCAAAAGGGAAATATCTAAAAATATCTCTTCGGACGCATCAGTTTAACATTTTCGTCGTATAATATCCAATCGTGTCATCTAACACTTCAAAAAATAAAGAAATAGTGTCATTTATAAAAACAGAGGGGTTTTACCGAAATTCGTGTGCTATAACCTTTGGTTTTTCTTGCTAAAAATTGAAATACCTATAAATCTCTCTTCGAACGCATCAGTTTAACATTTTCGTTGTATAATAGGAAGTCGTGTCATCTGACACATCACAAAATATAGAAATAGTGTCATTTTAAAAAACTGAGAGTTTTTACCGAAATTTGTGTGCTATATAGCCTTTGGTTTTTCTTGCTAAAAATGGAAATATCTAAAAATCTCTCCTCGAACGCATCAATTTAACATTTTCGTTGTATAATAGGAAGTCGTGTCATCAGACCCCACAAAAAACAAAGAAATAGTGTCATTTTTAAACACTGATGGTTTTTACCGAAATTCGTGTGGTATAACGATTGGTTTTTTGCTAAAAAGAGAAATATCTAAAAATCTCTCTTCGAACACAACAGTTTATCATTTTCGTCGTATAATATCCAGTCGTGTCATCTGACACATCAAAAAATAAAGAAATAATTTCATTTGTAAAAAATGAGAGTTTTTACCGAAATTCGTGTGCTATAACCTTTGGGTTATTTTGCTAAAAATGGAAATATCTAAAAATCTCTTTTCGGACGCATCAGTCTAACAATTTCGACAAATAATATCCAGTCGTGTCATCTGACACATCAAAAAATAAAAAAAATAGTGTCATTCTTAAAAACTGAGGGTTTTTACCGAAATTCGTGTGATATAACCTTTGGTTTTTCTTGTCATTCTTAAAAATGGAAATATGTAAAAATCTCTATTTGAACGCATCAATTTAACATTTTCGTCTTATAATATCCAATCGTGTCATCTGGCACATCACAAAATATAGAAATAGTGTCATTTTAAAAAACTGAGGGTTTTTAAGGAAATTCGTGTGCTATAGCCTTTGGTTTTTCTTGCTAAAAATGGAAATATCTAAAAATCTCTCTTCGAACGCATCAGTTTAACATTTTCGTTTTATAATAGGAAGTCGTGTAATCAGACCCCACAAAAAACAAAGAAATAGTGTCATTTTTAAACACTGATGGTTTTACCGAAATTCGTGTGGTATAACCTTTGGTTTTTTCTAAAAAGAGAAATATATAAAAATCTCTCTTCGAACACATCACTTTATCATTTTCGTCGTATAATATCCAGTCGTGTCATCTGACACATCAAAAAATAAAGAAATAGTTTCATTTTAAAAACAGAGGGTTTTTACCGATATTCGTGTGATATAACCTTTGGTTTTTCTTGCTAAAAATGGAAATATGTAAAAATCTATCTTCGAACGCATCAGTTTAACATTTTCGTCATATAATATCCAATCGTGTCATCTGACACATCACAAAATATAGAAATAGTGTCATTTTAAAAAACTGAGGGTTTTTACCGAAATTCGTGTGCTATAGCCTTTGGTTTTTCTTGCTAAAAATGGAAATATCTAAAAATCTCTCTTCGAACGCATCAGTTTAACATTTTCGTTGTATAATAGAAAGTCGTGTCATCAGACCCCACAAAAAACAAAGAAATAGTGTCATTTTTAAACACTGATGGTTTTTACCGAAAATCGTGTGGTATAACCTTTGGTTTTTTGCTAAAAAGAGAAATATCTAAAAATCTCTCTTCGAACACATCAGTTTAACATTTTCGTCTTATAATATCCAATCGTGTCATCTGACACATCACAAAATATAGAAATAGTGTCATTTTAAAAAACTGAGAGTTTTTACCGAAATTTGTGTGCTATAGCCTTTGGTTTTTCTTGCTAAAAATGGAAATATCTAAAAATCTCTCCTCGAACGCATCAGTTTAACATTTTCGTTGTATAATAGGAAGTCGTGTCATCAGACCCCACAAAAAACAAAGAAATAGTGTCATTTTTAAACACTGATGGTTTTTACCGAAATTCGTGTGGTATAACCATTGGTTTTTTTGCTAAAAAGAGAAATATCTAAAAATCTCTCTTCGAACACAACAGTTTATCATTTTCGTCGTATAATATCCAGTCGTGTCATCTGACACATCAAAAAATAAAGAAATAATTTCATTTGTAAAAACTGAGAGTTTTTACCGAAATTCGTGTGCTATAACCTTTGGGTTATTTTGCTAAAAATGGAAATATCTAAAAATCTCTTTTCGGACGCATCAGTCTAACAATTTCGACAAATAATATCCAGTCGTGTCATCTGACACATCAAAAAATAAAAAAAATAGTGTCATTCTTAAAAACTGAGGGTTTTTACCGAAATTCGTGTGATATAACCTTTGGTTTTTCTTGCTAAAAATGGAAATATGTAAAAATCTCTATTTGAACGCATCAATTTAACATTTTCTTCTTATAATATCCAATCGTGTCATCTGGCACATCACAAAATATAGAAATAGTGTCATTTTAAAAAACTGAGGGTTTTTAAGGAAATTCGTGTGCTATAGCCTTCGGTTTTTCTTGCTAAAAATGGAAATATCTAAAAATCTCTCTTCGAACGCATCAGTTTAACATTTTCGTTTTATAATAGGAAGTCGTGTAATCAGACCCACAAAAAACAAAGAAATAGTGTCATTTTTAAACACTGATGGTTTTTACCGAAATTCGTGTGGTATAACCTTTGGTTTTTTGCTAAAAAGGGAAATATATAAAAATCTCTCTTCGAACACATCAATTTATCATTTTCGTCGTATAATATCCAGTCGTGTCATCTGACACATCAAAAAATAAAGAAATAGTTTCATTTTAAAAACAGAGGGTTTTTACCGATATTCGTGTGATATAACCTTCGGTTTTTCTTGCTAAAAATGGAAATATGTAAAAATCTCTCTTCGAACGCATCAGTTTAACATTTTCGTCATATAATATCCAATCGTGTCATCTGACACATCACAAAATATAGAAATAGTGTCATTTTAAAAAACTGAGGGTTTTTACCGAAATTCGTGTGCTATAGCCTTTGGTTTTTCTTGCTAAAAATGGAAATATCTAAAAAACTCTCTTCGAACGCATCAGTTTAACATTTTCGTTGTATAATAGAAAGTCGTGTCATCAGACCCCACAAAAAACAAAGAAATAGTGTCATTTTTAAACACTGATGGTTTTTACCGAAAATCGTGTGGTATAACCTTTGGTTTTTTGCTAAAAAGAGAAATATCTAAAAATCTCTCTTCGAACACATCAGTTTATCATTTTCGTCGTATAATATCCAGTCGTGTCATCTGACACATCAAAAAATAAAATAATAGTGTCATTCTTAAAAACTGAGAGTTTTTACCGAAATTCGTGTGCTATAACCTTTGGGTTATTTTGCTAAAAATGGAAATATCTAAAAAACTCTTTTCGGACGCATCAGTTTAACAATTTCGACAAATAATATCCAGTCGTGTCATCTGACACATCAAAAAATAAAAAAAAATAGTGTCATTCTTAAAAACTGAGGTTTTTTACCGAAATTCGTGTGATATAACCTTTGGTTTTTCTTGCTAAAAATGGAAATATGTAAAAATCTCTCTTCGAACGCATCAATTTAACATTTTCGTCTTATAATATCCAATCGTGTCATCTGGCACATCACAAAATATAGAAATAGTGTCATTTTAAAAAACTGAGGGTTTTTAAGGAAATTCGTGTGCTATAGCCTTTGGTTTTTTGCTAGATAGGGAAATATTTAAAAATATCTCTTCGGACGCATCAGTTTAACATTTTCGTTTTATAATAGGAAGTCGTGTAATCAGACCCCACAAAAAACAAAGAAATAGTGTCATTTTTAAACACAGATGGTTTTTACCGAAATTCGTGTGGTATAACCTTTGGTTTTTTGCTAAAAAGAGAAATATCTAAAAATCTCTCTTCGAACACATCAGTTTATCATTTTTGTCGTATAATATCCAGTCGTGTCATCTGACACATAAAAAAATAAAGAAATAGTTCCATTTTTAAAAACTGAGGGTTTTTACCGAAATTCGTGTACTATAACTTTTGGGTTATTTTGCAAAATATGGAAATGTCTAAAAATCTCCTTTCGGACGCATCAGTTTAAAATTTTCGTCAAATAATATCCAGTCGTGTCATCTGACACATCAAAAAATAAAAAAATAGTGTCATTCTTAAAAACTGAGGGTTTTTACTGATATTCGTGTGATATAACCTTCGGTTTTTCTTGCTAAAGATGGAAATATGTAAAAATCTCTCTTCGAACGCATCAGTTTAACATTTTCGTCATATAATATCCAATCGTGTCATCTGACACATCACAAAATATAGAAATAGTGTCATTTTAAAAAACTGAGGGTTTTTACCGAAATTCGTGTGCTATAGCCTTTGGTTTTTCTTGCTAAAAATGGAAATATCTAAAAATCTCTCTTCGAACGCATCAGTTTAACATTTTCGTTGTATAATAGAAAGTCGTGTCATCAGACCCCACAAAAAACAAAGAAATAGTGTCATTTTTAAACACTGATGGTTTTACCGAAATTCGTGTGGTATAACCTTTGGTTTTTTTCTAAAAAGAGAAATATCTAAAAATCTCTCTTCGAACACATCAGTTTATCATTTTCGTCGTATAATATCCAGTCGTGTCATCTGACACATCAAAAAATAAAATAATAGTGTCATTCTTAAAAACTGAGGGTTTTTACCGAAATTCGTGTGATATAACTTTTGGTTTATCTTGATAAAAATGGAAATTTGTAAAAATCTCTCTTCGAACGCATCAGTTTAACATTTTCGTCGTATAATATCCAATCGTGTCATCTGACACATCACAAAATATAGAAATAGTGTCATTTTAAAAAACTGAGAGTTTTTACCGAAATTTGTGTGCTATAGCCTTTGGTTTTTCTTGCTAAAAATGGAAATATCTAAAAATCTCTCCTCGAACGCATCAGTTTAACATTTTCGTTGTATAATAGGAAGTCGTGTCATCAGACCCCACAAAAAACAAAGAAATTGGGTCATTTTTAAACATTGATGGTTTTTTACCGAAATTCGTGTGGTATAACATTTGGTTTTTTGCTAAAAAGAGAAATATCTAAAAATCTCTCTTCGAACACATCCGTTTATCATTTTCGTCGTATAATATCCAGTCGTGTCATCTGACACATCAAATAATAAAAAAATAGTGTTATTCTTAAAAACTGAGGGTTTTTACCGAAATTCGTGTGCTATAACCTGTGGGTTATTTTGCTAAAAATGGAAATATCTAAAAATCTCTTTTCGTACGCATCAGTTTAATAATTTCGTCAAATAATATCCAGACGTGTCATCTGACACATCAAAAAAATAAAAAAATAGTGTCATTCTTAAAAACTGAGGGTTTTTTTTCCGAAATTCGTGTCATATAACTTTTGGTTTATCTTGATAAAAATGGAAATATGTAAAAATCTCTCTTCGAACGCATCAGTTTAACATTTTCGTCGTATAATATCCAATCGTGTCATCTGACACATCACAAAATATAGAAATAGTGTCATTTTAAAAAACTGAGAGTTTTTACCGAAATTCGTGTGCTATAGCCTTTGGTTTTTTGCTAGATAGGGAAATATTTAAAAATATCTCTTCGGACGCATAAGTTTAACATTTTCGTCGTATAATATTCAGTCGTGTCATCTGACACATCAAAAAATAAAGAAATAGTATCATTTTTAAAAACTAAGGGGGTTTTACCCAAATTCTTGTGCTATAGCCTTTGGTTTTTCGCTAAATACGGAAATATCTAAAAATCTCTCTTCGGAGGAAACAGTTTAACATTTTCGTTGTATAATAGGAAGTCGTGTCATCAGACCCCACAAAAAACAAAGAAATAGTGTCATTTTTAAACACAGATGGTTTTTACCGAAATTCGTGTGCTATAACCTTTGGTTATTTGCTAAAAAGAGAAATATCTAAAAATCTCTCTTCGAACACATCAGTTTATCATTTTTGTCGTATAATATCCAGTCGTGTCATCTGACACATAAAAAAATAAAGAAATAGTTTCATTTTTAAAAACTGAGGGTTTTTACCGAAATTCGTGTGCTATAACCTTTGGGTTATTTTGCGAAATATGGAAATGTCTAAAAATCTCCTTTCGGACGCATCAGTTTAAAATTTTCGTCAAATAATATCCAGTCGTGTCATCTGACACATCAAAAAATAAAGAAATAGTTTCATTTTTAAAAACAGAGGGTTTTTACCGATATTCGTGTGATATAACCTTCGGTTTTTCTTGCTAAAAATGGAAATATGTAAAAATCTCTCTTCGAACGCATCAGTTTAACATTTTCGTCATATAATATCCAATCGTGTCATCTGACACATCACAAAATATAGAAATAGTGTCATTTTAAAAAACTGAGGGTTTTTACCGAAATTCGTGTGCTATAGCCTTTGGTTTTTCTTGCTAAAAATGGAAATATCTAAAAATCTCTCTTCGAACGCATCATTTTAACATTTTCGTTGTATAATAGAAAGTCGTGTCATCAGACCCCACAAAAAACAAAGAAATAGTGTCATTTTTAAACACTGATGGTTTTACCGAAATTCGTGTGGTATAACCTTTGGTTTTTTTCTAAAAAGAGAAATATCTAAAAATCTCTCTTCGAACACATCAGTTTATCATTTTCGTCGTATAATATCCAGTCGTGTCATCTGACACATCAAAAAATAAAATAATAGTGTCATTCTTAAAAACTGAGGGTTTTTACCGAAATTCGTGTGATATAACTTTTGGTTTATCTTGATAAAAATGGAAATTTGTAAAAATCTCTCTTCGAACGCATCAGTTTAACATTTTCGTCGTATAATATCCAATCGTGTCATCTGACACATCACAAAATATAGAAATAGTGTCATTTTAAAAAACTGAGAGTTTTTACCGAAATTTGTGTGCTATAGCCTTTGGTTTTTCTTGCTAAAAATGGAAATATCTAAAAATCTCTCCTCGAACGCATCAGTTTAACATTTTCGTTGTATAATAGGAAGTCGTGTCATCAGACCCCACAAAAAACAAAGAAATTGGGTCATTTTTAAACATTGATGGTTTTTTACCGAAATTCGTGTGGTATAACATTTGGTTTTTTGCTAAAAAGAGAAATATCTAAAAATCTCTCTTCGAACACATCCGTTTATCATTTTCGTCGTATAATATCCAGTCGTGTCATCTGACACATCAAATAATAAAAAAATAGTGTTATTCTTAAAAACTGAGGGTTTTTACCGAAATTCGTGTGCTATAACCTGTGGGTTATTTTGCTAAAAATGGAAATATCTAAAAATCTCTTTTCGTACGCATCAGTTTAATAATTTCGTCAAATAATATCCAGACGTGTCATCTGACACATCAAAAAAATAAAAAAATAGTGTCATTCTTAAAAACTGAGGGTTTTTTTTCCGAAATTCGTGTCATATAACTTTTGGTTTATCTTGATAAAAATGGAAATATGTAAAAATCTCTCTTCGAACGCATCAGTTTAACATTTTCGTCGTATAATATCCAATCGTGTCATCTGACACATCACAAAATATAGAAATAGTGTCATTTTAAAAAACTGAGAGTTTTTACCGAAATTCGTGTGCTATAGCCTTTGGTTTTTTGCTAGATAGGGAAATATTTAAAAATATCTCTTCGGACGCATAAGTTTAACATTTTCGTCGTATAATATTCAGTCGTGTCATCTGACACATCAAAAAATAAAGAAATAGTATCATTTTTAAAAACTAAGGGGGTTTTACCCAAATTCTTGTGCTATAGCCTTTGGTTTTTCGCTAAATACGGAAATATCTAAAAATCTCTCTTCGGAGGAAACAGTTTAACATTTTCGTTGTATAATAGGAAGTCGTGTCATCAGACCCCACAAAAAACAAAGAAATAGTGTCATTTTTAAACACAGATGGTTTTTACCGAAATTCGTGTGCTATAACCTTTGGTTATTTGCTAAAAAGAGAAATATCTAAAAATCTCTCTTCGAACACATCAGTTTATCATTTTTGTCGTATAATATCCAGTCGTGTCATCTGACACATAAAAAAATAAAGAAATAGTTTCATTTTTAAAAACTGAGGGTTTTTACCGAAATTCGTGTGCTATAACCTTTGGGTTATTTTGCGAAATATGGAAATGTCTAAAAATCTCCTTTCGGACGCATCAGTTTAAAATTTTCGTCAAATAATATCCAGTCGTGTCATCTGACACATCAAAAAATAAAGAAATAGTTTCATTTTTAAAAACAGAGGGTTTTTACCGATATTCGTGTGATATAACCTTCGGTTTTTCTTGCTAAAAATGGAAATATGTAAAAATCTCTCTTCGAACGCATCAGTTTAACATTTTCGTCATATAATATCCAATCGTGTCATCTGACACATCACAAAATATAGAAATAGTGTCATTTTAAAAAACTGAGGGTTTTTACCGAAATTCGTGTGCTATAGCCTTTGGTTTTTCTTGCTAAAAATGGAAATATCTAAAAATCTCTCTTCGAACGCATCATTTTAACATTTTCGTTGTATAATAGAAAGTCGTGTCATCAGACCCCACAAAAAACAAAGAAATAGTGTCATTTTTAAACACTGATGGTTTTACCGAAATTCGTGTGGTATAACCTTTGGTTTTTTTCTAAAAAGAGAAATATCTAAAAATCTCTCTTCGAACACATCAGTTTATCATTTTCGTCGTATAATATCCAGTCGTGTCATCTGACACATCAAAAAATAAAATAATAGTGTCATTCTTAAAAACTGAGGGTTTTTACCGAAATTCGTGTGATATAACTTTTGGTTTATCTTGATAAAAATGGAAATTTGTAAAAATCTCTCTTCGAACGCATCAGTTTAACATTTTCGTCGTATAATATCCAATCGTGTCATCTGACACATCACAAAATATAGAAATAGTGTCATTTTAAAAAACTGAGAGTTTTTACCGAAATTTGTGTGCTATAGCCTTTGGTTTTTCTTGCTAAAAATGGAAATATCTAAAAATCTCTCCTCGAACGCATCAGTTTAACATTTTCGTTGTATAATAGGAAGTCGTGTCATCAGACCCCACAAAAAACAAAGAAATTGGGTCATTTTTAAACATTGATGGTTTTTTACCGAAATTCGTGTGGTATAACATTTGGTTTTTTGCTAAAAAGAGAAATATCTAAAAATCTCTCTTCGAACACATCCGTTTATCATTTTCGTCGTATAATATCCAGTCGTGTCATCTGACACATCAAATAATAAAAAAATAGTGTTATTCTTAAAAACTGAGGGTTTTTACCGAAATTCGTGTGCTATAACCTGTGGGTTATTTTGCTAAAAATGGAAATATCTAAAAATCTCTTTTCGTACGCATCAGTTTAACATTTTCGTCAAATAATATCCAGACGTGTCATCTGACACATCAAAAAAATAAAAAAATAGTGTCATTCTTAAAAACTGAGGGTTTTTTTTCCGAAATTCGTGTGATATAACTTTTGGTTTATCTTGATAAAAATGGAAATATGTAAAAATCTCTCTTCGAACGCATCAGTTTAACATTTTCGTCGTATAATATCCAATCGTGTCATCTGACACATCACAAAATATAGAAATAGTGTCATTTTAAAAAACTGAGAGTTTTTACCGAAATTCGTGTGCTATAGCCTTTGGTTTTTTGCTAGATAGGGAAATATTTAAAAATATCTCTTCGGACGCATAAGTTTAACATTTTCGTCGTATAATATTCAGTCGTGTCATCTGACACATCAAAAAATAAAGAAATAGTATCATTTTTAAAAACTAAGGGGGTTTTACCGAAATTCTTGTGCTATAGCCTTTGGTTTTCGCTAAATACGGAAATATCTAAAAAACTCTCTTCGGAGGAAACAGTTTAACATTTTCGTTGTATAATAGGAAGTTTTTCTTGCTAAAAATGGAAATATCTAAAAATCTTTCTTCGAACGCATCAGTTTAACATTTTCGTTGTATAATAGGAAGTCGTGTCATCAGACCCCACAAAAAACAAAGAAATAGTGTAATTTTTAAACAGTGATGGTTTTTACCAAAATTCGTGTGCAAAGCCTTTGGTTTTTTGCTAAAAAGAGAAATATCTGAAAATCTCTCTTCTGACGCATCAGTTTAACATTTTCGTCGTATAATATTCAGTCGTGTCATCAGACCCCACGAAAAACAAAGAAATAGTGTCATTTTTAAACACTGATGGTTTTTACCGAAATTCGTGTGCTATAGCCTTTGGTTTTTTGCTGAAAAATGCGATTTATAAAAACTCTCTTCGAACACATCAGTTTATCATTTTCGTCGTATAATATCCAGTCGTGTCATCTAACCCATCAAAAAATAAAGAAATAGTTTTATTTTTAAAAACTGAGGGTTTTTACTGAAATTCGTGTGCTATAAACTTTTGGTTTTTTTTGCTAAAAATGGAAATATCTAAAAAACTCTTTTCGGTCGCATTAGTTTAACATTTTCGTCGTATAATATTCAGTCGTGTCATCTGACACATCAGAAAACAAAGAAATAGTGTCATATTTAAAAACTGAGGTTTATTACCGAAATTTGTGTGTTATATAGCCTGTGGTTTTTTGCTAAAATGGGAAATATCTAAAATCTCTCTTCGGATGCATCAGTTTAACATTTTCGTCGCATAATATTCAGTCGTGTCATCTGACACATCAAAAAATAAAGAAATAGTTTCATTGTTAAAAACTAAGGGTTTTTACCGATATTCGTGTGCTATAGCCTTTGGTTTTTACTAAGAAAAGAAATATCTAAAAATCTCTCTTCGAACGCATCACTTTAACATTTTCGTCGTATATTATCCACTCGTATCATCTGACCCATCAAAAAATAAAGAAATAGTGCCATTTTTAAAAACTGAGGGTTTTTGCCGAAATTCGTGTGCTATATAGCTTTTGGTTTTTTGCTAAAAATGAAAATATCTAAAAATCTTTTTTCGGACGCATCAGTTTAACAATTTCGTCGTATAATATCCAGTCGTGTCATCTGACACATCAAAAAATAAAGAAATAGTGTCATTTTTAAAAGCAATGGGTTTTTACCAAAAATCGTGTGCTATATAGCCTGTGTTTTTTTTGCTAAAAAGGGAAATATCTAAAAATCTCTCTTCGGGCGCATGAATTTAATATTTCATCGTATAATATCCAGTCGTGTCATCCGACCCATCAAAAAATAAAGAAAAAATGTCATTTTTAAAAACTGAAGGGTTTTAACCGAAATTCGTGTGTAGCCTTTGGGTTTTTTGCTAAAAAAGGAAAAATATCTAAAAATCTCTCTTCGGACGCATCAGTTTAACATTTTCATCGTATAATATCTAGTCCTGTCATCTGACACATCAATAAATAAATAAATAGTGTCATTTTTAAAAACTGAGGGTTTTTACCGAAATTCGTGTATTATAGCATTTGATTTTTAACTAAATTAGGAAATATCTAAAAATCTCTTTTCGGACGCATCAGTTTAACATTTGCGTCGTATAATATCCAGTCGAATTTTTAAAAACTAAGGGGGTTTTACCGATATTCGTGTGCTATAGCCTTTGGTTTTTTGCTAAAAATGAAAATATCTACTAATCTCGTTTTCGACGCATCAGTTTATCATTTTCGTCATATAATATCCAGTCGTGTCATCTGACACATCAAAAAATAAAGAAATAGTTTCATTTTTAAAAACTGAGGGTTTTACGGAAATTCGTATGTTATAGTCTTTGGGTTTTTTGCTAAAACGAGATTTATCTAAAAATCGCTTTTCGGACGTATCAGTTTAACATTTTCGTCGTATAATATCCAGTCGTTTCATCTGACACATCAAAAAATAAAGAAATAATATCATTTTTAAAAACTGAGCGTATTTACCGAAATTCGTGTGCAATAGTCTTTGGTTTTTTGCTAAATAGGTTAATATATCTAAAATTTCTCTTCGGACACATCAGTTTAACATTTTCGTCGTATAATATCCAGTCGTCTCATCTGACCGATCAAAAAATAAAGAAAAAGTGTCATTTTTAAAAACTGAGGGTTTTTACCAAAATTCGTATGCTATAACCATGGGGTTTTTTTGTTAAAAATGGAAATATCTAAAAATCTCTCTCCAAATGCATTTGTTTAACATTTTCGTCGTATAATATCTAGTCGTGTCATTTGACACATCAGAAAATAAAGAAACAATGTCATTTTTAATAACTGAGGGTTTTACCGAAATTCGTGTGCTATAACCTTTGGGTTTTTTTGCTAAAAGTGGAAATATCTGAAAATCTCTCTTTGGACGCACCAGTTTAACATTTTCGTCGTATAATATCCAGTCGTGTCATCTGACCATCAAAAAATAAAGAAATAGTGTTATTTTTAAAAACTGAGGGTTTTTACCGAAATTCGTGTGCTATTTTGGTTTCTTGCTAAATCGGGAAATATCCAAAAATCTCTCTTCGGATGCATCAGTTAAAATTTTCGTCGTATAATATCCAGTCGTGTCATCTGACCAATCAAAAAATAAAGTAATAGTTTCATTTTTAAAAACTGAGGGTTTTTACCGAAATTCGTGTGCTATAGTCGTTGGTTATTTTGCTAAAAATGGAAATATCTAAAATCTCTCTTCGGACGCATCAGTTTGACATTTTCGTCGTATAATAGGAAGTCGTGTCATCAGACCCCACAAAAAACAAAGAAATAGTGTCATTTTTAAAAACTGATGGTTTTTACCGAAATTTCGTGTGATTATAGCCTTGGTTTTTTTGCTAATAAAAAAATATATCTAAAAATCTCTTCGAACGCATTAGTTTAACATTTTCCTCGTATAATATCGAGTCATGTCATCTGACACATCAAAAAATAAAGAAAATGTGCCATTTTTAAAAACTGATGGATTTTACCGAAATTCGTGTGCTATATATCATTTGGTTTTTTTGCTAAAAACAGAAATATCTAAAAATCTCTCTTCGAACGCATCACTGTAACATTTTCGTCGTATAATATCCAGTCGTGTCATCTGACACATCAAAAAAAAAAATGTGACATTTTTAAAAACTGAGGGTTTTACCGAAATTCGTGTGACCTTTGGGTTTTTTTGCTAAAAATGAAAATATCTAAAAATCTCTCTTCGGACGCATCAGTTTAACATTTTCGTCGTATAATATCCAGTCGTGTCATCTGACACATCAAAAAATAAAGAAATAGTGTCATTTTTAAAAACTGTGGGCTTTTACCGAAAATCGTGTAGCCTTTGGTTTTTTGCTAAATAGGTAAATATCTAAAAATCTCTCTTCGGATGCATCAGTTTAACATTTTCGTCGTATAATATACAGTCGTGTCATCTAACCCATCAAAAAATAAAGAAAGTGTCGTTTTAAAAAACTGAGGGTGTTTACCGAAATTTGTGTGCTATAGCCTTTGGTTTTTTGCTAAAAATGAAAATATCTAAAAATCTCTTTTCGGACGCATCAGTTTAACATTTCCGTCGTATAATAGGAAATGATTATATTAGGGATCGTAACATTTAGCTACAAACCGATTGTGATCTACATGTCATTGATTGGGGGCGTTACTAATATGATTGTGTCCTATAAGGATTACACGCAATTGAATCTATCGATTAAGCAGTTAGATGGACAATGGCCATTAAGCTCACTTACCTAATAATATTAGGGTTAGCTTAAGGGAGATCTATAAATATATGGGAATTATGGGTTAAGAAAAAAGAAAATTAATCTCACCTCTCCCTACCCTAGCCCCCCCCCCCCCCCCCCCCGACACACCACCAAGAAGAAACATGTTCTTTCATTCATCTTGTTCTAGCTAACACATTGGTGATGACTTGGTCCGTAGTTCGCGTGTCCCATGTAGAGGAATCACGTTTTGGATTCTCCATCTTCCGTTCGTGTGCAAATGAGAGACATCGGGAGTACACACATCAAATATATAAATGTTATAAATATATTTTTCTCATTATTATCATATGTATGGATCTACTATTGATGAAGCACGTTACTAATATCATTGAGTCCTATACGTCTCCATATATATCACATTTAAATACATGACACGTTCTCTTGAACACACACATCCAATACACGTCCACACGAGGAGAAACGTTGACAACCATCCTGATTAGCTAAGATGACTGACCATGTCCACAGACCACGGAACACCTGTCCTTCAAAAATTACCACCAAGCACGTAAAACAGTAGTAGTTCAACTCAGTCGTGTGATAGATCACAAATGAAGTTTTCAATTGATGAAGATAAAATACCACAAATCATACCGTGACCAAACATAGCAACTTAGGAAAAGGACAGGTAAAAACAGGTCATCCGGAGATTTTGGAAGGAATTGTACAGGACATAAAAAATCTAGCACGACTACAACCAGCTTGCAAAACTTGAAGATCCCAATCCCATTCTTCATTTGCTCGACCCCTACTGATTTTAAATTGTAAAGAATATTATTGATTTTCTAAATCATTTAGATGGCATGATACACGGAGCTGTAGGACAAGAATACATAGCGGCGAGCACCCTATAAAATTTCATACGCATTACCTCTTGGAGCGGTTTTAAAATAGTTTACAAGGGCGTACGATACGTCTGCAAAACTAATTACTTGTTTCTTAGACATTATGTGTTTTTTGGAAATTTTAATGACCACATGTAACTCATAAGCTTCGGACTAAGCACGAGTCTTGCAGATTTGAAACTATAGGCTTGTTCTATCCTCAGTTTGGCTAATATTAAATAGCTCATTTTGAACTTTGTGGACTGTATTCTGTTAAATAGAAGAAAAATATTAAAAAAACTACATGTACTTTGATAAAGATAATTTGAAACAACCTATCTTAGAAATCATATGCATGCGCACCAGCTTCATTTAGAACACAACATGGTTCTGCTGTCGTTAATGCCCGAAAATGTTATTGCTTTGACTTTCATTGGTAAAAAAAGTTAGTATTTGACTTTCTGGAAAAAAGATCTATAATTTCCTTTAACATGATCAAAAAAAGTGAAAAGGAAGCTTCAACTAAGACAGGAGATGCTTCTTTTGCTTGCAAATTGTAAAATTACTTATCCACTATATGAGCTTCCATTTTCACCATGGAAGTAAACAAAAAATGAAAAAAAAAAAAACACTGGGGGTTACCATGAGAATGTTCAGATCAGAATCCGCAGTCGGAGAAAGTGATTTCCTTCGACACGCATGAAAACACATAACTGTTTAATTTGCCACCAACTCATGCCCATATTCTGTTTGCAGCATCTGTAATCCAACAAAATTTCTCCTCGATAATAGACTTCTGAACGGACAGCAGCTGTGAGCAGCAAGCTGCTAGTAAACTGCAAGACCACACTTCCATTTCACAATGGGATGAATCCTTGCGACAAGAAAAAGAAAACTTTTCAAAGACAGTGCTGGAGCTTCGAGGGAGGTATTCACTTCTTATGCTGTGCAGAAAATATTGTCCGGTCAGGATAGAGTTCCAACACATCAAGTACTTAGAATGAATTACAGCATATGCATTTCGAAAAATTTACCTCTTTAAGAAAAGCATTGATTTCCTCAGCTGTCAAAGCTTCTTCTGACACATTCTCCTCCCATCCAAGTGATCGCAGAAACCTTGCCTCCTCGTCGAGATCCATTGATAAGCTAGAAAATGAGTTGCCATTGTCATCATTCTCAGGTGGGAACATCTCAGGTTCTTCTATGGTGCAAAAAGTTACCCTGGCATCACTATCTATTGGTACACAATTTATGCAGGAGTCCGATGAAGAAGATCCCTTAGCATCACAGACAGGAGATTGATCTGGATTGCCAGAAGCCTTCTTTCGTAGCGAATTGAAGAAATCATTGCGCTTTTGAGCTCCTAAAAACTTCTTTTTATCTATATTGGAATCGAGAATCATATAAAAGGCAGTTGTCTTGTAGTCCACTTTCATCGTTGTGCTGTTAAGGTTCTTCGGAGGGGCTTCACTGACTGGCTCAACTTTGTTTGCTGGGTTTAAAGCATCACTGCAAACTGAAGAGAAGGAATTACTCTTCTGGTTGAGGATATGAAAATTTCCAATTTGAGACGGCTTCGTGTCAGATCTAGCATGGCCACTAACAGAACTGCTGGCAAGTTGTGATGTTGATTGCAACCCAGACTTGGTTAAGGAATTAACAGATCCACGTTTTGATCCTGTAGGTTTCAATCTTCCGGAGGAGCTGAAACCCTGAAAAATAAAATCGCATAGGTTTCTCAATTGATAAAATCTACTGACTAATCAAATAGAGCAACTTACAGGTAATACATTTTGTAAATAATAGCACTGACAACCTTAATGATCTGTCTCACTAATGAGGGAAAACGAGAACAGAAATTGGATTTTTCGTGTTTTGTTAGAAATTGACAGACATGAAAGGAAACACTTGTATAAAAACTAAATAAATAAAACTTAGAAAGTTGATGATATAAATTCTATCCAACTTTTTCTCTAACAATTGGAGAGAAATGAAGAAAATTTAAAAACCTATTTTATTTGTTTGTCCATTTTCATCCCAGAGATCATTATGAGTTTGCAGGAAAATAGCAAGTACGGAATTGGAGGTCTAAAGCTAAAATTTATACGATCGCTTACAGGAAATTGAAACTTGTTTCTTGACTTATAAATCTATCTGTGGAATAACTACCTGTTTCCACCATTAAACTGAAGGGGAATGAAGATATGGAAACTAGAGAGAGAGACAAAAGATGATTTATCTTCACCTATTTTCATTTCCAAACTAAAATGAATCCCCAAATAAGGATTCCCTCCGTACCTTAAACAAAATAAGGAGATTGAACCACCATGAATCCATGAACCATCATTTATTACGTGTTCCAACAAAAAAATTCAAAATATGTTTGACATGCCTTCACGAGTACGGCCTCTAAAACTATTCTAATATACACATATATGCCTAGAAAAATATCACAAGAGTCGTAATCATTTAACAAAAGAAATAAGTATAAAAAAAATGAATCGGATATCTTTCTTAACTAGTGATCCTTTAAAAGCAACTATGTATATAATGCATAACATTTAGTATGAAAGTACCTAATCATACATATACAAGTGAAAAGAGGAATTTTGTCCCCCAATCTCATGTCTTAGTCATGCGGCATGTCAAACAATGTTATTTTCGCAAAAATGCCAAGTTTGTTATAAATTAAAGAATTTGTACTATAACATGACAATTTTGGTTTCAGCGTCCTACCTTAGCCTTGGGCACAGGTGGAGGCCTTGGAATCAATTGCTTAGATTGTTTGATAGCAAATTCCTCAGCATTCCTGGTCTCTGCTGATAGCTGAGCCCCATAAAATTGTGAAGAACTATAAGTAATTGTTTGAGAGGAAACCCATAAAATCAGAAAGAAATGGCCATCAAAGCATACCTGGGAAGAAGACTGCTGATGTAAATTCGACCTAGCCAGTTTCTCTGCCATGTTTAAGCCAGTGTCCGCCCCCGACATTGATGCCAATGGTTCAGAAGATGATTGACATGTAACATGATTACCCTCAACAGAGCCAGGAATGCTAGCCAAAGTAGATCTCCAACCAGTACAACTGATAGCTGAACTGCTGAAGGAAGAATTTTGTGCAGCTGTAGATTCCCCAAATGAAGAAGGCACCCCTATTGCATTGCCCACAGAAAGCGCATTACAACTTATACTTCTTGAAGACAGACTTGCTTTCGTTTCAAGAGATGGAAAATCTCTCTCAAGTGACACCTTGAAATTTCTGGAGGATGAAATATCCACGGCAGTAGTTAATGCACTATCGGCTGATCTTTTTGGATGTGCTTCTGATTTCTTCACAGAATTAAATGATAGTGAACGCCGAAAAGCTTCTTTCCCAATGCCATTAGTCGTAGATGAATAATAATAAGATTTAGCACTCACATTGTTCACAAACCATGCCTTCTTTTCATGGCAGTCAATATCCTTTTCTCTATCACCATTACAGTTATTACGACGGGAACCACCATAAGACCGTGAACCTATCGAGATACTAGTATCATGGCCCGAGAAACTCTTACTAATTCTATTCCTGGTGCTCAAGTTGGACGAGGTTCTATCAGCCGAAGGCGAATAATAAACAAACTGGGACGAAGAATCCCTACCTCGACGATTACCTAAACAAGTGAAATTCTAACAAATTGAGAAATTCTAAAAAGAAAAAACTTGCTAATATAACTTGACCGACAAATCCAAAAAATGTAGGTCAGGAATAATCGAACCTGAACGCGAAGCGACGCCGAATCTGTGACCACTCGAATTCGAACTGCTTCGGAAACCTAACGGTGAAGCCTTCAACCACTGTGGAACCAAAACAGGCTCACTTCTCTCCATCCAAAGCAAATGAACATCATAAACAGAAAAACATCCTTCAAGTACGAATCCACTCCACAATGCACGAATCTTTTCCCCCAATTCAACAAACCGCCTCGAAGATCCCAACCAAAACCAAGATCTTCACGTGCAATGGCGCGATCGAAGCGTCGTAAATCGGAGAAGAAGCGCGTCGAATGCGAGTTCGGAACCCTAAGAGAGCCGGAAAAGGTTGGATTGGAGACGAACGGATGGTAACAGAAAGAGGATGTTTTCTTCCGGGAAACAAATAGGGGTGGTTTTGATCTCGCTTTGGAATCGGTTTTGTTTCCCGATTTGGTTTCTTCGTCTGCCTTTAATTATGGGTGCAAGATTAGATTGGATTGGACTTTTAACTTTCTTCTCCTCCCTATTCTTTTGGGTTATTACGATGACTATTCACCTTTTTATTATTTTTCTTTGTATATAAACCGTTTTCTTGTAAAATAATGATTATAACGTTATTTTTAAGGGCTTCGGTGTTGGTAGGATTGCTAAAGCATCCAATTAAACTGTTGTTGTTGAATCCGATAAAAAATCATGTGGCTTTAATCCTTCGAATTTGAAGTATAATTTTTTATAGTATGGTAATTAAATACGTTATGAAGGTAAAATAAAATGAGGGTAAGACTTTAGCGTTTTAAATTCAAGAGTAAGATTATAGCTTTAGGTTGCACGTGATATGATTTTTCAAACATTGTTCAAGATATAACTTTCCAAAATCCAACACATGATAGTTATTGGGCTGCTTTTGCGTTGGTCAATTTAATCTTTACGACCCAAACAAATTGGCCCATCATCAGATCACAAATTGGGTTATACGAAGTTCAAATTTCAAAGGCCCATTTCAATCAATAAAAGTAAAAGGTGGCAATAATATTGCACATTTGATCGCATCGACCGAGAACAAATACTTTTCAGCAAGTACCAAAGGGTCACCAAAAAAGACAATCTCTACCGAGAACAACAACGTCCGACAAAATAGATGACCAATATCTGAAAAAAGACGAAGGCACAAGACTTGAAGTTTGGCGTCTTTCAGTCAGATAATCAGATATCTTAAAATTGTGGACTAGGTCGGTTTTTCTAAAAACAAAGATTTTGTCATATCTGGATTGTGGTGGGTTATTCTTTTGAATTTCCATTTTCATGCTTTTCAAACAAATAGTTGTGACCAAGGCATCCCCAAAGAATCTTTGATTAAGCAAAGTACACGTGTTTATTATGAAATTTGCAAATTAGTTGGAACTTCGTTTTCATAGTGAAGTGCTTTTGAGTGTGAATGTGCGATGGACACAATATTTACCAACGAGTGCTCTACAATTTTACTTTGTGTAATATGAGCCACTCTCCTATAGTCCTGTGGATGTGATTAAAACTATTCATGTCTAAATGTGGACAATTTTGATTGAAAAATGAAACGGGTCCTTACATATCGATCAACTTCCATCATATCATGACAAATTTGTTTGATCTATCAATTCTTTTAAACCAAGGTATTTAGCTCGATGTGGTTGACACACAAGACCTTTTATTTTTTAACATTATTATATCTGAGATCAGAGATCTTATTTCAATAGTGCTAACTACTCAACAGCTTCCTAAGATATCATTGTCACCAAAGACCTTAGGGTTGTAAATATATACCTATTCTCATGGTTACCAGGTGAATTATTTACCCAAATGTTTTATAAGGTATGTTAATGAATTGTTAATATTATCGACTGTCGTAAAAAAAAGGTTAATATTATCCTTTTTCTACTTATTTACAGGCCTAAAAGATGCAAAAAAATTGTTTTGTTATCAAAATCCTATTGAATTTGAGATACAACTTTTTTTAATAAGAGGTTAATTTTAATTTCTTAACGATGGGTCGTTAATTTGTATCTCACCGACCATAAGTTGTTCACATGAATAAGCTATAATTATTCAAGTATTACTGCTATATCCTTTCAACTTGTCTTCCCTTTTTTTATTGATGTGGTAATATTTGAAAGTCCTTATTGAGTCCATAGAATTTAGAATATTCCACAAGTACAGAAAGCTTGCCAATTACTGATATTAAAATTTTTTAGTTTGGAAATTGATATTTTCGGAAGATTAAGGTTAAACATGGGATTGAACAGAAAGACCTTATGTGGTTGTGTGGCGCATATAGTTAGGATAAGATAAACAAAAAGATGATGTTGTTGATCTACAAATATATTTTTCAACAGTCAAATTAGATTTTGATGTTTTGCAATCTGGTCTGGATTTGGTCAAACAACAAATATATCCTCAGCTGGAGAGGGACTCCAAATTCTTGCTGTATGTATTAAGTATATCATAAATGATAAACCCGTCACTATCGCTTTATTTCT
The DNA here is from genome assembly GCA_963682175.1 of Triglochin maritima. Lineage (NCBI taxonomy): Eukaryota > Viridiplantae > Streptophyta > Magnoliopsida > Alismatales > Juncaginaceae > Triglochin > Triglochin maritima. Next base: position 47,195,615 of record OY821772.1, read on the forward strand.
TGTAGAACAATGGTTTTGACTAAAACTCCTTTATTCCTAGAAAAATCACAATAAAAGTAGGACCACCTTAATTATATTCAGAAAATAGTATATAATATATTGATTTTTAAATAGAAAAACACCAATTGGACTTGTGAATATATAGTTACGATTATGTGTAAAATTAGGTACCAATTTGTGGATTGTCCCAAAAGGCATTATTATCTTGTAGCGTGGAGAGCAATTTGCTGAGAGAGAAAAACTTAATACACATCAAGGCAAACCTGATGGCAATTCATGAGATTCGCAATTTCGCAGAGATTGAAATGTGTAAAGAGAATTTGCATAGAATGCTCATGTTCCTCAATAATATCTTTTTGGCGATTAGCGGTTGATATTCTCATGTGTGTGCAGTTGTCATTTTTATTTCCTTCCCGGTAGGAGGATTAGACATGAGTAGCGAGTTCTTTATTACATTTTACATATCTTGTCAATATCGTTCAAATTAATTCAAAACAAAAAAAATTACGAAACGAGAAACCAGATATTACAGTAAGAAACACCCAAATCATTGGATGGAGACTGACCCTAAACAAACCCCACAACGTAGTGGTAGTTCGCATCATGGTACGTTGACGAGTTGAAACAAGAACTAAAACTCACAAATAAGTTGACACACGGCGGTGGTGAGTGTTGAAAGGCCAACCAAGACGTAGACTTTGTTGTATCAGGCATTCAGGCGCAACCAAACTAACATCAGGAAAAAATTAACACCCAAACAGTAACAAAACAAAACACCACCACAATTAAGTCTTCTCTCTCCTTTTCAAATCGAGTCACAAACTTGTCTTCTTCCAAGATACATAAAATATTTCTCCTACGGCGGCGCTTCCGCCCCACCACCTTCTTTGCTAGATTCGTCATATTAGTTGAAGTCTTCCATTAGTAGTCCACATTAGTTTATATTTGATGGGTACGTTTAGTTTTGACAATGTATCAGTACTCACATGCTTATTTGGGAGAATGGGAGCCACAGAGGGGGTCTTCGTCCCTCCTCTATTTTTTTACTTCAAGTCACATTCGACTTTGATTGTTTCTAGTATAATACTTTGGTATGATTTTCTTGTTTTTATTTTTTCTCATAGCCGGCATTCGAATAAAAATTTAAGTGGATAGTTTTAATGTTTTCTATTGCTTCTTTGATGGGAATTTTGAGTATTTTAGTTTTGGTCAATGAATCTTCTTTTGTCACAGAAAAAAATAATTAATGTTGATGCCAGCGATTTCTTTCTAATTGTATCACGAATGGACAACTCGGAAGACGTACCTTTCTTGTACATATTTAATGTATATCAAAAAAATATCCACTAGTCTAATCTCTAATGGTCTTTCTATCTTGTTCTTTTTCTTTTGGAATTAAAATTATATATATACAATGTGTATATATTAATGGGTAGTAAGGTGTCTTTGACAATTAATAATATCTACGGAAGAAAGAATACCAGTATCATAGTCAAAAAGATTTTTGTTATTTTCGCTAAATAGGAACCATAAAGAGATAAGGTTTCCATCAGTGCTATTCTGTCTTAATAACAAATCTAGCAAGGGATTACTGAAAATATTTTTGTTATTTTTTAGGGGTCTAAGCGGGGCGGGGCGGGGCGGGTTTTTGGTCCACCGCTACCCGCCCCGCATAAGTTAAGCGGGTATGCGGGGCGGGGCGGGTCAAAAATAAAAAAACCGCTACCCGCCCCGCATAAAGATGGACTAGGTGAGGCGGGGCAGGTTATGCGGGTTTGGCGGGTTTTTTAATTTTTTTTTATTTTTTCTAAGAAAAATAAAAGAACATCAAAACTTGAAAAATAGTAATTACTCATTGTATTTTTTGGGAAATTGGATGTGTGTTGAGTGAAAAACTAGACATTTGGTTAGTGTTGAATAATGATTTGGTAAGGTGGGTTAATGGTTATGAGTAAAATTGAAACATTAAAATGATTTTGGTATATAAAAAATTAATAATATATTTGATTAGGCGGGTTGCGGGTTATGCGGGGCGGGTTGCAAGACAACCGCAACCCGCCCCGCTTATTAGGCGGGTTATGCGGGTGGCGGGTTAGCGGGTTGGCGGGTAACATTTTTTTGTCCGCTACCCGCATTAGGCGGGGCGGGGCGAGACGGGTTGCAGGTAAAATATTACCCATTTACAGCCCTATTATTTTTGCTAAATCAGAACCACAAAGTTTCCATCAATGGTTACTGACACAGTTAGTTAATAACAAAGGTTGTTGCTTCCAATGATAACATGATCCTCTATTTATTTATTTATTTATTTTTAAACACTAAAATAACTTCTCAATGTTGTTCTTGTCAATTGTTCAATTAATCTCAACACTCCAATCGACGTCGAAGAAATTTTGAGAAACTTTCGAAACCAACGGTGTGATAAGATTAATAATCATGAGAAGACAATCAATAGATTAATGGAGGAATCAATCACCAAAGGCAATTTGGCATGCAAATACGTAATTACACATGTCAACGCAAAGGAAACCAAATCTGTAGGTGATTGATATGTACACATATACGTGGACAAGAGCTCTTGGAAGAATCAATATTTACGTGTTGAAATTAAGCACTTAAACTAAGATCAGTAAGTGTGGCAACGGGCAAGTTTGAAACTACCGATTTGATATTAATTTCACCCTAATAATTGTGAACAAAGTCCCCCTGGTAGTGGAGTTAGTCAAGGGAAGTAAAACATTTTCTTTCAAATTCAAATTCGAACTCCAACGATTTAGTTAATTACATTTTGATAAAATGAAAATAATATTTAATCACCTCAAATTCGAAATCGCAACCCACATGTTCATAACGGAGGTAGATAACAAGAAATTATAGTTATCAAAAAATAGTAATATCATGTCTCTCTCTCCAAACTTGGTAAATGCCGTTATAAAATAAGTTTTGATCTTCCTTGCACAAGAAGGCTCTTGAAATGTTGTATCAGATAGTTGCGCTTTATGAATTTTAAATTTAATACTCCTTTTAAGGGACCTCTAACTAGTATATGTCTTATATACTATGTAATACGTACAAATTGTACAAAGAAGTTCATGGGTATTTCACTACATTTTTTATAAACTTTTTTGCAAGTTTACACAGTTTCTACTCAACCTTCATGATCATCCAACAAGGCAGCAAGTCCCCATCTAACACCGAAAACAGTAAAGTGAATTGACATTTTGATAACAATTAGATTCATGCCCGAAACCGTAATTTTTAATTTAATAAAAAAATACGAAATAAAAAAATAAGAAAAAAATTAATTTCGAAATCCATTCCGATCGCGGTGCGGTTCACACTCGCGATCCGAGCAAACGTATCGCGGTTCACAACCGCGATCCGTGAAATAAAATTTTATTTTTTTAAAAATCTTTATTTTTTTAAAATGTTTTTATTTTTATAAATTTTAAGTTTTTTTTAATTTTTTCATTAATCGACCTCCAAAATTGTTTGTATTAAGTGTACACCTTAAGTACTTGACAACGTCACTATTTTTTTAAATTAATTTCAGTGTTTGTTTAATATTTAGTTTTTAATAATACGTTATGTTAAATAAGAATTCTTTTTATTGAATAAAATAATCATACTTTTCAACACTATCGGCCGTCATCCACATAATTTAGAAGTTGATTCTTGAAAAAAATTAAAAAATATTTTTTTAAAAATAATTATAATTATAAAATATATTTTGAAAAAAAAAACATCATAAAATTTCACACCCCCGGTTCATGCCTCAACGGCTGCGAACCCAATCCGAGTAGATTTTGGAAAAAAATCCTAATTTTAAAATTTTGGCTTTATATTTTATTAAATATAAAAAATTACAAGAACATACTTTATTTATAAGATAATACAGTTCACGTAACGAAAAGTCTCTTTTAGTAAAAGAAACTTGCTAACGAACTCTTTGTGATTTGTTTTTATTTGAACTTATTTTTAATCTTTATTTTAAATTTTTTTAAATATATTTTCTAATTGTTATGATTTAAAAAATTAATTGTTTTATTTAATAAAAATTAATTCTCTTATTTAATATAAAAAATCATTTATAACTAAATATTAAAAAAACACTAGAACTAATTAAAATAAAAAATTTATGACTTTATCAAGTCCGTAGGATGTACACTTATTATAAACATTTTGGAGGTCAATGTATGAAAAAATTAAAAATAAAATTTTAAAATTTTAAAAAATAAAAACATATTGAAAAATTTATTTCGAGTATCGCGGTTCACACCCACGATTGGATTGGATTTCGAAATTAATTTTTTTCTTATTTTTTTATTTCGTAATAATTTTTTATTAAATTAAAAATTTACGTGTGTTTTTCATGAGAGAGAAAAAATCTATCGAGCACGCCTTTCCCTATGAAGTTGTATTATGTAAAATAACTAAATGTAGCAGTGTCTTGGGGGAATAACTTCATACAAGGGCCATGGAAAATATGAAGCTAGTATTGTTTTTGTTGGTAGAATACTGATTTGAGGGTTTTGTTACTAAGTGCATCCTAGTGTAATAAACAAAAGATTGATAACGACGCTTCTTTTTTCACTACTTGTAAACATTTTCTCTTGTTGTATATTAATTTCTGCACAAATTGTAGCTCAAATGGTTACTTTATAGTTACAAATGTGTTTGGTTTCGCTAGCATCTTTGTCTCTTATTTAGTTATAATTTTCTCTTACACAAATAACAGCGCTCGGGCTACCTTCGGACGTCCTGCACTCTCTCTATGTCACGTCAGCTTCTCTCTCTATCACATCACCTCACCCAACCCACCCAAAAAAACCATTACCCATGCCCAGACTACTCCCACCCACCTTACACTCTCTTTCATCTGCATCATTTTTTAATTAAACAATTATAATTTTCACACAACATTTAACAAATTACATTTTATATAATTTTAATTCTAATAACATTACAATTCTATTTTAACTCGAAATAATGTTAATAATTACTGCTACATCACGAAATTATTATTAAATATTACGGAGTCACATTACATTTAAGATAAACTGAAATAGGAAATATTACACTCAAAGTTAAGAAACAACAGTACATATTACATAAACTAAACTTTCAAATACTACATTAGCAACTACGTTAACCGATTTTCAAACCGCTCTTCGTCCGTAGTGTTGCCATATATGCTTGATTAAATCGTCGTTCAGATCCAAATGTTGGTTCCTGTCACGCACTCGATCTTGATTGACAAAAAACTCGTGAATATCCATTATACTATCGGTCGAATACGACGTTTCCTCAGCTGAAGTTCCAGGACGATCTTCCATAAATTCGCGAATATCACCAAAATTAGCATAACAGTCGCGTTCGTCCTCCACTATCATGTTATGCATGATGATACAAGCTGTCATTATTTTGGACAAAACGTGCACGCGTGATATTAGACGATACTATTAAACCACCTCGACAGGTCATTCGGGGGTCTCACTCACCGGTGAGCGAGCGGCATTCCACCTCGCCGGTGAGGTGGCGGGGTGGCAAGGGGCAGCGCCCCCTGGAAATTTTTTGGATATTGAAATTGTTGGTTCTGGAATTTTTTGAATCTTTATCACTTGCAAAAAATTATTACCCCACATTAATAACAAATACCCAATCCATTAATAACAAAACATCCATTAAATAATTAAAATCTAAAAACAATCGACGAATGGGGGGGGACACGTGCCCCCTACCCGAGGGTGCCCCGGGCAAGCGCCCGGGTGGGCGTCCCAGACGGGCACCCGAGGGGCGCCCGCCCCGTTAACGGGGGTGCGCCCGGGCGTGGCACCCCCGTTAAGGGTGCCCTAAGTGGTGTTTATATACATCTTTTATGAATTATGTATTTCAGGTTTGCCAACCTAACTTGCTAGAAAAATAAAATAAATGTTGATTTGAACAGTAAAAATGATATATTATTTTAGGGTTTTCAATATTATACTTATATAAGAGGAGGCTTCCAGGATCAGTTAGACTTTCCTTGTTTGTTACATTGATATTCATGATTTGTTTGATTGGATGATTGCGTAATTGGTGATTTGCTTGATTGGCCACGTCGGTAGTAACAGATTTAGGGGGTGGTAAGCGTAGGCAAGTGATCACCATTTCCTCCCAAATTTTCTTTGTATATTAGATATGTGACTACGTCAATTAATTTTTTAATATTAATTAGGAAAATGTTTGATGTAATTTTATATGGAAAATGTTTAGTGGATGCCCAAGTATAAATAAAATGTAATTTATATAATTCATCTTTCCCGCACCCTACATTCTCTTCTCTTCGTGTCATTTGGATGTCAATTCAGAGTAAAAATAAATAATAACATATTTTCAGAAGAAGAAGAAAAGTTTTAAAATGACTTTCAAATAAATATATTAACATTATTTAATAAATTAGAAAAACACCAATGAATGGGACTACCAACAGCTCGTTTCGTCAGCCGGGGGACGCCTCTCTACTAAGGATCCAGTGTTTAAAATGAGTCGACCGTGAATATTAAAATGACAAACACAATGTTTAAAAATGTAGTGTATCATGAACACCCGCATCCGCATATAAAAGTCTTATAAGGTGATCACCCTGACATTTTATCCTGAATCCACCGCTGCACGTCGGGTATATTTCTCAAACGTATCATTTTTGTAGTATTTCAACAATAAACGGCGGAGTTGGAAATATCATACTTTGAGGGCATGTCTGCGAAAAGAACTTGAATTCTCAATGGTGTACGAAGATTCCATGCATAATATTTAACGCAAATGAGTTTCACCTCTTTCAAGATGCAGCAAAGGTCTCCGAAGCGTGGGGACCACAGGTAGGCTTTGACCCATTTCAGTTTGAGCACTGTTGCAAGTTTCAACTTTCCACGTATCGAGATCCTAAACTCCTCCTAATTTTAATATAACTCCTTCAAGGACTACTAAGGATTATCCAATAGGTAATTAGATATTGACGAAAAATTTTGACTACTAAGTTAGTACATTCCACGTGACAACTTTTATTTTATACCTTAGGTTATTGAGGTTATCATTTAGATTGTAACTATAAAATAGTTTTACTTTTACCAAACTACCAAACATAAGAGCACCCTTAACAAGTGCTCTTTACTCGGGCGCCCGAGTTGCCCTCCCTTAACGGGAGGGCGCGTCCAGGGCGGGGTGCCCTGGGCGCCCGGGTGGGGGGGCCACGTGCCCCCCGTATTGGTCCCTATTTTTTTTGTTTTAAAGAAAAAAGGTTATTTATATATAATTAGGATAATGTATTAATTAGGTAAATTGAATTAAATTAATTAGGTATTGAAAATTAATTGAAAAAATATTTTATGATTAATTAACTTTTTTTTGATTTATTTAGATAAAAGTAAAATTAAAAAAAACATAAACAAAATAAGAAATGGTAGTACAATACTCATACACTTCGGAAATAAAATACAATACAAATACAGAATATGAAATACAACAGAAATAATGAAAGGAAAGACAGTCCTCCAACGGATACAAAATTTAAACCACCACAATACTGATAAACTACAACAGACATATTGATATTACAAATGAAAACATGAGCACCTACCGATATCCTTGTGTTTTAGCCTACTCCTTGAGTTCAGCAAGTGTTTCTTTATCAAATTCGTCATTGTTTTCTTTCTTCATCAGAGCAAATAGGACATCAAGTTTCTTGTTGTTGAGTTCCCTTTGGAAATTCGCATCAGCTTCGATGTGTTTCCTCTCCACCCGTTCTTCGTAACGCAAGTATTTTTCCTCTTTCACTTTTGCACTATATTCAATTTATTTCCCCAGTTCTAACATATCAGGATCAAGTTGTGCCTGAAATGGTTGTTTCCCCTTCTTTTTTTAGCTTTTTTAACACCTTCAGGACGAGGACATGTTTCGAACATCATTTCATCTGTTGACAGTGTTGCGTGACTCTCATCGTCGTCGGTGCTTTTTCTTTTCCCGCTACTAAAACTCTCCGGACTTTCTAAAGTGACATTTCCGGTGGGAAGTCCAAGCGCAACAGACTCACATTTAGGGTACCTGTGTAACAAAAGCCACACATGCATGAACTGAAATTTGGCGTTGTGTGTTCGTTCGTAGATGGTGTGCGCATCATGGATGACATCGTCCTCGTTATAACCACTTCTCTTCCTCCGCACCGCCTGGTCGAAGCAACCGACCCATTGGTTCATAGATGGCGATGTACGCCTCCATCGCCCCTTCAATGATTCATCATTACGCTCTACTGCAGCTGGCTCACCTGAGTCATTGAAGATGCACTCCACACGTCTCCAGAAGAACTTCATTTTTTGGTTTGTCTCAACCACAGCATCGTCACTTACAATCATGTAAGCCGAGACGAGTCGTTGATCCTCTTGTGTGGACCACTTTTTTGCGACGTCATCGTCGCAATTTTGTGTGTTCCCTCACAACTTGTAGGCTGAACGACATTTTCGTCATTCACATCAGGTGTAATGCGGCTTGCATTTCCACTACTTTCGCCACTTAGGAGGCGAGTATACATACCCATTGGGAATTTGGTTTGCCCTTCTTCCTAAGTTGGCGGTTGGTATTGATTGTGCGGGTAGAACCCTGGGTGTGGGAAAAAATAGTTTTGGTGGGACAGGTGGAATCCTGGTTGTGGGGTAAATTAGCTTTGGTATAATGGGTGGAATCCTGGTTGTGGAACATTTTGGTAGGGGAAAAAGTGTTGGGTTGGGGGTGGACGACGTGGAGATCGTCGGTACTCTGGTGAACCATTGTCTTCTGAAGAGGACATTGTAAGATTATGGTGGAAGAAGTAAGATCGAAATAGAGGTGAGTAGAGAATTAAGGTGGTTAGGGTATATATATTCAAGTAGTTACGCGCATACTGTAGGTCCTCGATCCAATTGTCTCGTCTTTTGTGAGTCACACGCATACTGTAGGTCCTCGATGCATGAGAAGTCCAACCCTCGATGCAATCGTCTCATCTTTTGCGAGTCACACGCATACTGTAGGTCCTCGATGCTTGAGAAGTCCAAGCCTCGATGCAATCTCGTCTTTTGTGAGTCACGCGCATACTGTAGGTCATCGATGCTTGAGAAGTCCAAGCCTCGATGCAATCGTCTCGTCTTTTGTGAGTCACGCGCATACTGTAGGTCCTCGATGCTTGAGAAGTCCAAGCCTCGATGCAATCGTCTTGTCTTTTGCCTAGTCACGTGCATACTGTAGATTACTTCTCACAACTATAAATGTACTCCTTCTGGTTAGTTCTCTCTCATTCATCTACGAACAATGTCTTCACCCGATAAGTCTTCCAGTTCGAAGTCTTCATCATCTTCAACATCTAATGACAAAGTTTACAACCAAGTGTTGAACTGCTTAACGGAGTATGTCTCCCAAGTGGTGGACCGACGTCCTAAGAGGCGCAGAAGGCGAACTTCGAACCCAGATAGAGATAGGGAGCTTGGTTACAACCGTTTGATTGCCGATTATTTTTCTAACGACCATGTTTATCCTGACAACATTTTTAGGAGAAGATTTAGGATGCGAAAGCATGTCTTTCTTCGCATTGTGAGTGTCATTGAGGCGTCAGATGCCTTCTTCCAACGTAATCCAGACGCCACCGGTAGGATGAGCATCTCTGGCCTGCAGAAATGTACCGCGGCGATTCGTATGCTAGCGTACAGTGTTGCGACTGATGAGGTGGACAAATACTTGAGGCTAAGCGAATCCACGACAATAAACGCACTTGAAAAATTCTGTGATGGTGTAATTAACAACTTCGGCGGTGAGTACCTCCGAAGACCAAATGCAAATGACCTAGCACGACTACTTCACGTTGGTGAGCAGCGTGGGTTCCCAGACATGATGAGAAGTATCGATTGCATGCACTGGATGTGGAAAAATTGCCTGGTTGCTTGGAGGGGCCAATATCAAGGGCGTAGTGGTAATGCCACTCTTGTCCTCTAGGCAGTGGCGCCGGCTGACTTGTGGATATGACACTCGTTTTTTGGCACACCAGGTTCATGCAATCACTTAAGTGTCCTGCAACGATCTCCGATTTTTTACGACGTAATGGAAGGGCGAGCTCCACATGTGAATTTTGAGGTAAACGATTCTCGATATAATATGGGATATTATCTTAGTGATGGTATTTATCCAAAATGGGTAGCATTCATTTCGTTCATCGTCCATCCACAAACACCGAAGGACAGGTTATTTGCTGAACGACAAGAAGCAACACGCAAAGATGTAGAATGTGCATTTGGAGTCTTGCAAGCACAGTTCGCGATAGTGAAGAAGTTATCTCTTCATTCTCTTGCATGGAGTAAGGTTGTGCTTAACAAAATAATGACAGCTTGCATTGTAATGCATAATATGATAGTGGAGGATGAACGTGATTCCTTCTGTAATTTCGGAGATTGGAACGAATTTGTTGACGACCAACCTGGAAATTCCGTGCACGAGCCGGTTTGGTATTCCACTGAACGTGCAGTGGATATCACTAGGTACTTGAGAAGGAGATATCAATTGCGTGATCGCACCACACATTTGAACATTCAAGCCGATTTGATCGACAATATATGACAACAATTTAGAGGAAATGCGACTTAATGTATTTTAAGTTTCGTATTTTAGTTTAGCATTTAATGATGTATTTTTTGTTTTAGTTTTTATATTTCCAGTTAATGTACTATGTAATGCGGTTTCCTAAATTTTAATAATATTTTCGTATTTATATATTAAATGTTAATTAAAAACGAATGAATTGTTGATATTAAATAATTACGATAATGATTATTAAAAGATTTTCTTGATTGTTGAAAGAGTTTTAGAGAGAAGAATAAAAATAATGACGTTGCAACAAATACTATAGCGTGACTGGGTGGATTGGATAATGGTTAAGGATTCTGTAGGAGGGTTGGTTTGTGTTGACGTGGCGGATAGAGAAACTGACGTGGTTGAGAGAGAAATCAGGGCGCCCGAAAATTACCCGGGCACCCTTAATTATGCAGTAAGTATTCCTCCTAGCAACCCAATAACCAAGAATAAATTTTGTTGCTACACGGAGGCCCATAATTAATTTGTGTCGTAATATGTTTAGCAAACACGAGGTAAAATGAGATTCAATTTTTCAAACATAAGTGTAATTATATGCATTTAAACAGTAAACACGCCCTTAAGTTGTGTCGGCGTCATAATTTTCTAAATGATTGTGTTATGTGTACGTCTATTATTTGTTGGCTTTTTGGCCTTAATCTATATTTTGATGATTTAATTAACCTAATCTTAATTATGATCATGTAGAGTAGCACACATATTGCATTGCATATATATTACTTTGTGCTAACCTCTACAGGAGATCAAGACTCAAGGAAGAAAGGAAAATCAAGTCAAGACATGTAATCAAACTCTTTGGAAGACATGTATTTTGTATTTCTTTGAGTCTTTAGGAACATGTGTAAATTGAGCATACTTGAGCTAAAATCAACTTAAACACACACTAGGTTCCTTATAGAAGTCACACACGAAATTTCACATAATTTGGACTTCGATAGATCACCCAAACTTAGACCGGAAAATACTAAACCTGAACCCTAACTATCTGCCCACACTCGGTCGACCGTATCATGCCGTTCGGTCAACCGAGTGATCAATTGTCTTGTTTGTGTTTTCACTGCCTAGTTTCGGTCGACCGTGTTTTGACTTTCGGTCGATCGTGTGAAACTTATTTTTCCGACTGTTAGTTTTGTCGTATATACCCAACAATCGTATTCGTATTAAACAAATTATACCCCAAATACATTTCATGTATCGGTCAACCGAGGACCTTGATCGGTCGACCGAATGACTGTCTCTTGACAAACCCAAACCTACTAGAGGAAATCGGTCGACCGCTATACCTTAGCTCGGTCGACCGAATCGATTATTGTTTGTCTACCCCAGAGTACCTGGTACAAATCGGTCGACCGATTCCTTTGTGGAGTTTGACCGATCACTTAAGTGTACCTAAGTCGTAGCGTTGGGCGGTCGACCGTTACCTAACCGGTCGACCGAATTTAGTTCAAAACTGTCAAACGGTCGACCGTTCATCCCGATTCGGTCGACCGAATTAACTCAGAATTGGGTCCTGCGTTTTCTGTTTTGTGTATCACACATCAATTCATACCCAATCAATCACAACAGCTCTACTCTCTCTAATGCCTATATAAAGAGTTGTAAAATACATTTTAACACAACTCTCCCACCACAAACTTGTCCAATACATTAGAGAGAATCTCAAACACTCAAAGCCTCCAATTTCCACACTTAGTGATCAATTCATTATTTCTACTCAAGTGTGCTCAAGAATTAGAGAGTGTTGTCTCACTCATTGTTTGTGAAAGAAAGCAAGGGTCTTGGTGAAATCCCAAGACACAAGTATAGACTTCGGTGAGAGCCCGAAGTAATCCTCTTGGATTGTGAGAGGTGGAGAAGATTGTAAAGGCGTTCTCTCCCGGCCCGGAAAGGGGAGTGGTTAGTGAAGTCGTGAGTGGAGCTCGGTGATCCGAGCGGAGCTTGCAAGAGAGGACTAGGACCCGGGTGGGGTGTTGAACCTCTATAAAAATCCTCCGTGTCGATTATGGTTTGCATACTCCTTCCCTACTTGCTTGTTTTGTTTTAATTCCGCTGCATATCTTTGATAAATCAAACAAGTAGGTAATTAGGGATAAAAGTGATTAGTATTGTGGACCCATAACTCACACGATCCTACATTATTTTCATTTACAATCATAAGTGTTTGACCTTTTCAAGTTGTTCAATTATTAAATTTTTATACGCTTAAAAGCTTTGTTAAGTCATTAGCACACGAAACCCATTTCAACATTGCCTATATTCTACTCAAGTATTATGTATGAGCTTTGAGTTCAACTTATTAAGCCATTTTTTGGAGGTTTGAGACCGTTATATAAGGAATTCACTACTAGTTATTTGCACAAGATTCCGTTTAAGGGAGTATGAAGTTTAGTTATGGAAAATAAACGTTTTTAAAAATTGAAATAAATATTGTTATATAAGCAATTCATTGGTATCATTTTTCAACTTTTCTCGGGCATGTTCTACGTTATTATCATTTTTCATAATACCTTCAGTTTTCTTTTCCTGTAAAGCTTAAGTACCTTTATTGTATATTTGGTATCATACTTTACAGGTAAATCCAGAACATGCATACTTGGCAAGTTTCAACTCACCATTCTAACGTTAGCCAGGCATCAAAATACAGAAAACTTTTAAAAAAACTTAATAAGACATCTAACCAATGTGTCAACATGATAGACGCATTAACTATTGTTTGATTCCTTAGAAAATAATGATGATATTTTGAATTATTTCGAACAAAAACATATGAGAATTTCAATGGTCGGCTGTTTGATTCACCAATCACCATGCAGGTGCACTTGCCTTCAGTGACATTTAAGACTACTCTTCCATAACTGATGGCAACTCTCTCCTAGGTGGGCATTCATATGGCAAAGAGATGGCCAGACCCAAAAACAACCTTCTAGGTTTTTGTTTATTGAATTTCCTCCTCTTCATCGAATTTGAGACACCAAGATGCGTGCCATTCAATGCCATGATTCATTATTAAATGGATAATCTTGGTTGTATTTACTCCTAATTAAACAATAGATGCTTGTTAATGTGTTCGATCCCAATGTTTCTCTTTCCTAGGGTTCCGTTTCACATTGGCTTACGGTGGGTGAGATGCAAGGTTTTTTTATTGTATATAAAATCAAGGCTTACACTATGTCCATCTTGTCTTAATTAAACACTTGCTTCTTGTTGTTCTCCTGTCGCAGATAAATAAACAGTACACATCAAGTACATATTTCTACTTTAGTTGGGTTTGGATGGAATCATGGAATACGTGTTGGACTTATTTACCTTTTGATATATGTAACGCCACATACAATCAAGGACCTAAAATTTTAATTTATTCAACCAAGAGTGTCAAATGGAAGCCATATATTTATTAGCCAGGAAAATTATATCGTCATTAACATTAAGGAATAAGGACTATGATAGGCCAAAGCTAATTATTATTGATTAATTAAACATAAAATAGAAAACTAGAAAGACCATTTTGCCAGAACCCCTTAGGTTGAATAGATCGATGCAGGTCAGATCTACGAATTGAATAGAAGGTAACGAAGAAGAAGATCTTTACCCAAAGTATACGACTTGCAAATAAAATAATAATTCATAAAATACTAGTCTTTCAAGATATCTTAATAAACCATTCTCCGCGGGTTGCATGTGTGTTGAGATTTAATTATTCTCAAATATGATAACGACCTTAGCTGCCATAAATTCCAAGGGTTGACTATGTACCACTATCAAAGTTTTCGTAGAAATAATTAAACACATATTTTTTAAAAACATCTCAGCAGAAGAAAACAAATACCCATAGTTCAGTTGAATATTCGGTATGATTATATACCGATGATTGGCAGAAACTCTTCGTGTAGTAAGAGAAACTTACAATTACGTACGGTTATTTCCTAATAACTACGTCTTTGTTTCTTTGATTAATCCATTAGCTTGTGTCATGTGACTATTTTTTTGTCAAACTAATTGAACTCGTATAGTTTTAGAATCCAAGTTACCTTTGTGAAATAAGATTTTCACCTAAACTCATACAACTCAATAACCTCTACTTATTATACGAGAAATTTGATTGTTCCACTACCTTCAAGATAATTCTTTGTGTCTTAATTAAATTAGTTATTTACACAATACATTGAGGGATACTAATACAACTCAGCGTGGTAACAATTATCAAATGCCTGGTTTACTAAAGCTACTTTAATTAAAACATGAGATGCAAAACACAATTTTTAATAATAAAAAAAGAGAATATAGGAGTGCAACAAACGACTATTTTCAAACTAATATATAGGGCTTGACTTTAGTTACCAAGCAGACCGCCACAGTTAAAGGAGTTGAAGTTATATAAGTACATAGGAACGAAAGAGGACTTGGTGATAGTTGTCTTTGGTAACTTATAGGACCATCTTACACGCGAGGGAATTGACTTATGTGCCTCAAAAGCATCGTATCCAGTGGGGTTTGAGAGAAGGAAAACATAGACTTATAGGTGAGAAGAAAGATAGTGGAAGCAAGCAATAACACCACCATGTCATTGAAAATTGGAGATGAAAGGCCCATGCAGATAGATTTGTCCCTCAAACTCAACGATGGGGTCCCCGGAACGGAAGAAGATCCCAAGGCAATTGGTGGAGAAGAAGGGGACAATAATGTCAAAAACGAAGAAACATTAATGGACGGTGAGAGAAGAGAGGAGGAGGAGGAGCGATCGGCACAAGAAAATACTAATCCCGCCGTAAGTACTCAATCAATAAATTAAGAGGGTTGTTTTGCATATGATTTGTCGAATTTTGTTGTAAGTTTTTTGTGTTTCGAGGCATGCAGTTGTCGTCGTTGGAGGCGGAGATGAATCGGATGAAGGAGGAGAACAAGCTGCTCAAGAAAGCAGTGGAGATAGCCATGAAAGATTACTACGACCTTCAACTGAAGTTTGATGCTATTCAAAGCCAGAATCAGATACAAGGACACACCAACATCGTACGTATTTAATTTCGACCTGATCTTATCATTACTTCATTATATATCGATCTTAATTTGCTCCATGCGGTCTTCCTTAATTTTGTCAAATTATAAATACGGATGTCTATATATTCAAATATATATAGGAACATGATCAAATCTCTCTCACTCTTGGTGGCTGTGGATACGAAGACAATAATCATGCCCACAAAAACCATTTAGAATCAAACGACAAGAACCCTCCTATCGCAAAAATCGACCAAGACAATGATCTAGGTTTGTCGCTAAGACTTCAAACGACCGGAGACGAGCACCGGCAGCACCATGGAGGAGAAGAAGAAGCCTCGATGGAGTGGAGAAGAGAGCTAATAAGAAACTGGGCACCACTACAACTCACCACCAACAACAACAAACAACAATATCCATGTTTTCCAGAATTGGCTGGGATCACAAGCCAAACCATAAATCCAGCCAATAGGAAGACTAGGGTTTCGGTTCGTGCCAGATGTCAAGGCCCAACTGTGAGTTCAAATTTAACACACAAAAAAAATGTTGCTTACGTATGAGTAATTAGGAGCATGTTATTAAGAATATATAATTTGGTTTTTCAGATGAATGATGGGTGTCAATGGAGAAAGTATGGACAAAAAATCGCAAAAGGAAACCCTTGTCCTAGAGCGTACTACCGCTGCACGGTCGCACCTGGATGCCCCGTTAGGAAACAGGCATGTATACATTCATGTTCATATACTTTCCTTCTGTCGAATATTATTGCTGTAATTAATCAATACAAACTATGGATCTCATTCTTTCTCAAACATGATCATTGTTGAGTTAAACCAATTAAGATGAAGTTATTTTTTGTTTCATTCTCTTTTTTGTGGACAAGCAAAAAAAAATCTTTTTACAAATGTTGACCAGAAAAAAATTATATGTTGTAAAAATGAGTCTCTAAATTAATTGTCGTTCTCTATATTCTCCTTAATTAATTTCAACTTCTTGTTGTTGGTTCCATTGCTTTCACTCAAATGCCTGGAGTTGACTTGAAATACATGATTTATTTGGGCACATACAGGTCCAGAGATGTCTGGAAGACATGTCGATACTGATCACAACCTACGAGGGAACACACAACCATCCGCTCCCCGTCGGCGCCACCGCAATGGCCTCAACGACAACTGCAGCTGCCAACTACATGCTACTCTCCGGCGCCGGAGGGAGCCCTTCAAACCATCACCAACCTCTCCCCGACAACATCAAGACAAGCTTTCAAATGCCCATGCCATCATACCTCTCCCCATTCCAACAATCACTCAACACCCACACTCTTCCATCACCCGGAGGCCTCTCCTTCGACCTCCCCGGCAGCGCCCAACACAACAAGTCCACGTACCCGTGGATCCTCGACAGCACGGTGTTCCCCAACCAAAGCAGTAGTAGCAACAACAACGGGGTCTGTAATAACCTAAACTAAACATCTTAATTAACTAAACCTAAACCTAATTAACCCTAATTAATCCTGCATGGAGAGGTGGAGGTGTTGGACATGTGGAGGTTGAGGTGGATGGCTTTGGTTGGTTGAGTTTTAGGTTAAGTGTGATTGGATGAGGTGTAGGTGGATTTGGCTATTTAAGGTGATGTTGTTAAGAGATAAGGGTTTGGTCGTTTCTTTCATCATTGCTTGTTATCAGAGAGTGAGAGGAGGTGAACGTCGGAGAAGAAGAAGGAGGTGAAGTAGAAGAAGAGGAGAAGAAGGAGCAGAAGGAAGAAGAAGAGGAGTGAAGTGATTAAAGCTCGGGAGACATCTACAACCGTCAAAAAGGTATGCCAAATCTTCATTATAACTCACATAAGCCTTGTGAGTGTTGGGGATCGACGTTGGTGTCGAATTCCCCGTCGGAATTCAACCAATTCAGAGGTTGAAGACGACGATCGGTCGACCGGTGCCTGTGGGCAGTCGACCGATCCTATTATTATATTGTTGTTTACCCGCGAACGGTCGAACGATGTCGTTAGACGGTCGACCGTTATGCCAGATTGTGCGGGAAAAAAGGGGATTATACTGTTATCGGTCGAACGGGACCACTTAGCCGGTCGACCGAATAACGATGAGAATGGGTCGGTTGGGGATTTTGACTTATTAAACGGTCGAACGTCCTTACCTTGTTCGACCGATCCATTCGATGCTAAGTCGGTTGGGAGCTTTGACCATCAAAACGGTCGACCGCTCTTTAACTCTCGGTCGACCGACTGAGCATTTAATTAAGCGGTAGAGTGCTTGTGTTGTTTCGGTCGAACTGTATTTCAGTTCCGGTCGACCGAACGAGACTTGGGCAAAATATTGAAATCCCTGTTATCGGTCGAACGTCCCCTTGGTTCGACCGGTCGGATATATATATTATATAAAATTGTATAGCGTAGACCTTCCAAACGGTCGACCGCTAGATGACTTTTGTTCGACCGATTGGTCGGTAATTCGGTTGGCGTGGTTCGACCGGTAGATTTGTTTGTACAGTACTGTGTACTGTGTGGGGGACCGGTCGACCGGTGTGCTTGTAGCGGTCGACCGATCTACCGCAGGTTGGTGGATTTATCCACACGCGATCCGTCGATGTCAGGTCGACTACCGGCTCCGAGGCGACGGTTGATTACCGGCTTTGAGAGCTACGGATTTCACCTTCGACGAAGGCGTATTATTGTTGTACCTTTTTCCTCTCTTACCGAGCGGGGTGTGAGGGATGTGTACCGTAAACCTTGGGCAGTTTGCGAGGGTTTAGCGGTAGGCCGAGGATGTTCCGGCAGGGTGCGCGCTAGGCGACTCTTGGGGGAGCAGTGGCTGTCGTCTGACCCGAGTTGTGTATTCGGCGGGCTGACTCGCTCCTTGGGTGCGGCGTGTACCAGGGGTTCCTTCCTGCACTTTTTGGGGAGCAGTGGTGTCGACTGACCCTTGTGAGGCAGCGGTGGACTGACTTGACCCTAGTGGCAGGAGTGGTTCAGTGCCGCGGAGGCGGTGAGGGCATTATTGTGGGCCCGAGGCGGATGATCATGTGCATAGCATTGCATTGTATTTAATTCCTTTTTATATTTTAGGAGGTTTGGTATACGGGGTTCCTTCAGGGAACTCAGGCATGTTTGTTGTTTGCATTTCAGGTAGCGAGCAGGGTTAGAGTTTGAGGTGGTGACCGAGGACGGTGCCCCCGAGATCAGATCCTGTAGTTGTCAGTCTCTTTCTTTTGAGGTGATTACATATTGTATAGCTTTTGTCGTAATCACAGTCAGTCGGTAGTGTATGTATAGTTGACTTCCACGTGGGTCTGTACCTTATATATTTTATATATATATGTTGGTTTATTTCCCGTGACGTGCCCAGTGTTGACCGTTGACGGTCTTTATTATTGTTTAAATTTTCCGCTGTTTTCGGGTACGTTACAATTTGGTATCAGAGCGTTGATCTCGGCGTACTTGTCCAAAGAAACCACCTTTGAGTTAGGAGTTAGGTCTAGAGGATCATGCATGCACAGATTATATTGATATTGTCTTGTTTCCTTTGGCAGATGCCTCCTAGACGGGGGAAGGCGGTTGCCCATACTCGCGGTGAGAGTGAGACTGCGAGGGATGAGGCTTGGGAGGATGAGCGTCGGACGTTGTTCGATACGGTCGGACGTCTGACAGAGATGCTACAGCAGCAGACGGCACAGACTGGGCAGACGGGGACTGGCGCTATGCATGACCGGTTTATGCGCCAGCATCCGCCTACCTTTCTGGGGCAGTACGACGCGGAGGCTGCGGAGGAGTGGATCTTCACGATGCAGAAGATCTTCAGTGCTATTGGTTGTCCTCCAGAGGCGAGAGTGGGCCTGGCTACTTATGTTTTGGGCGGTGCTGCGTCCAACTGGTGGAGGTCCACATCTGCAGTGGTGTTTGCGGACAGAGATGATATAGCCTGGGAGGAGTTCGTTGGCGAGTTCAACGAGCAGTATTTTCCGCAGCATGTTCAGGACGAGAAGAGGGAGGAGTTTCTGAGTCTTCAGCAGGGAGACATGACCCTGGCAGGCTACATCGGGAAGTTCAACGCCCTTGAGCGTTACTGTCCCGAGATGTACGTTACACATGAGCAGAGAGCAGGGAAGTTCGTCCGAGGGCTCCGGAAGCAGTTGAGGACGAAGGTGCTGACACATATGCCACGCACATTAGCTGATGCGGTGAAGAGTGCTACTGTTCTTGATCGTGACTACAGAGAGAACTACCAGGATGAGAGGAGGCCATCGGGTAGATTCTCTGGACGGCCGGGAGGTCAGACTGGAGGGAATCCGGGCAAGAGGCCCAGATACGAGGGAGCAGGAGTTGCAGTACCACGACCTGAGCCTTGTGGTACTTGTGGGAGGTTTCACTCTGGGCCGTGCTTCACCCCCGGAGCATGTCATGGTTGTGGCCAGATGGGTCATTTTATCAGGAGCTGTCCGAGCCGAGGAGCTGGGCCGAGCAGACCACCGGGTTTACCCGCACCAGGCAGAGGAGGAGGCGGAGGTAGACCACCTTTCAGACCCCAGCAGGGGCAGCGCACTGGCAGAGTTTTCACCATCCAGGCAGAGGAGGCTCGAGATGGAGGCGCTGTCGTGGAAGGTACACTTCTTGTCGCAGGTTCAGTAGCTAGGGTGTTATTTGATTGTGGCGCGACACACTCGTTCATCTCAGAGCGATTTGCGGGAGTGTTGGGCTGTACCCTTGCGATGTTGACTGCCACTTTGGAAGTCAGCACACCCCTGGGTCTGGTGGGCACTGTGGGGAGATTTGTCCCCGGCGCCACGGTTGTTTCGGGAGATCAGGAGTTTCCGGCAGACCTGGTCTTGCTACCGATGGAGGACTTTGATGTCATACTTGGGATGGATTGGCTGTCCCAATATGATGTTCGAGTCTTGTGCCGTGAGAAGAAGATTTTGATCCCGAGGAAGGGTTTGCCTGATATTCTGATTAGAGGGATCAGAAGCAGAGGGGGTCGCATTATTGTATCTGCTGTTAGAGCTCAGAGACTGTTACAGCAGGGATGTGCAGCATTTCTGGCGACGCTTGTGGTTGCGGAGGCAGAGTCCCAGAGGCTAGAGGACATTGAGGTGGTGCAGGAGTTCGCGGATGTTTTTCCAGCGGAGATTCCAGGTTTACCACCACACCGGGAGTTGGAGTTCGGCATTGAGTTGGTAGCTGGCACTACACCACAGTCGAAGGCTCCATACCGGATGGCACCTGCTGAGTTGACAGAGTTGAAGAAGCAGTTGCAGGAGTTGATGGACTCTGGATTTATCAGACCGAGCGTCTCGCCTTGGGGTGCACCAGTTCTGTTTGTGAAGAAGAAGGACGGATCCTTGAGGATGTGCATAGACTACAGGATGCTGAACCAGGTGACGGTGAAGAATAGGTATCCCTTACCTAGGATTGAGGACCTCTTTGACCAGCTGCAGTCAGCGAAGGTTTTCTCGAAGATTGACCTGCGTTCAGGATATCACCAGTTGAGGATCCGAGATGAGGACATCCAGAAGACAGCCTTCAGGACGAGATATGGACACTATGAGTTCTTGGTGATGCCATTTGGATTGACGAATGCTCCGGCAGCGTTCATGGATCTGATGCACCGGACGTTCAGGCAGTATATTGATATATTTGTGATTGTCTTCGTGGATGACATTCTGATCTATTCATCAGATATGGAGCAGCACAGAGAGCATCTGAGGATTGTACTCAGCATCTTGAGGGCTCAGCAGTTATATGCTAAGTTCTCAAAGTGCGAGTTTTGGTTGGACAGAGTGGCATTCCTCGGACACATTGTATCGGCAGAGGGGATATCAGTGGATCCGGCGAAGGTAGAGGCGGTGACACAGTGGAGGACCCCTACGAGCGTGACGGAGATTAGGAGCTTTGTTGGACTGGCGGGTTATTACCGTCGCTTCATCAAGGACTTCTCGAGATTGGCAGCACCACTGACGGCTCTGACGCAGAAGGGAGTCACTTTTGTTTGGTCGCAGAAGTGCGAGGACAGCTTTCAGGAGCTGAAGAGACTGTTGACCACAGCACCAGTTTTATCATTGCCGAGTGGCACGGGTGGATTCGTGATTTATAGCGACGCTTCAGGTATTGGCTTAGGATGTGTACTTATGCAGCACGGGAGGGTGATCGCGTACGCATCCAGACAGCTGAAGGTCCATGAGAGGAATTACCCGACACATGATTTGGAGTTGGCAGCAGTGGTTCACGCACTGAAGACCTGGAGACACTATCTTTATGGCGAGCAGTTCGAGGTGTTTACAGATCATCAGAGTCTGAAGTACCTGTTCTCGCAGAAGGAGCTGAACATGAGGCAGCGCAGATGGCTTGAGTTCATTAAGGACTATGACTTCACTATCTCTTACCATCCGGGGAAGGCGAACACAGTTGCAGACGCTTTGAGTCGGAAGGTGGAAGTATCAGTAGCAGGCCTATGCATTCAGGAGTGGAGACTGCTGGAGTCTTTAGCAGAGTGGAGACCATTTGCAGATAGCTCTGAGGGTGCAGTGATTGCAGGATTGAGAGTAGAGCCTCAGACAGTGTCAGCAGTGATTCATGCTCAGACTACAGATGAGGAGTTGAGCAGTTTGTTACAGTTAGCTGCCAGAGATGGGTCAGACTTCAGAGTTGGAGTGGATGGAGGTCTGAGATTCAGAGACCGTATCTGGGTGCCGAAGACAGAGGACCTGAGACATGATATCATGGAGGAGGCACACAGATCGAGATATTCCATTCATCCAGGGAGCACCAAGATGTACAAAGACCTGCAGCGGAACTTCTGGTGGCGAGGTATGAAGAAGGACGTTGCAGACTTCGTGTCGAGGTGTTTGGTCTGTCAGCAGGTGAAGATCGAGCACCAGAGACCAGCAGGACAGATGCAGAGGATTGAGTTGCCCGAGTGGAAGTGGGAGCACGTGACGATGGATTTTGTTACGGGGCTACCGAAGACACGGAGATTCCACGACGCGATTTGGGTTATAGTCGATCGACTGACCAAGTCGGCGCATTTCTTAGCTATTAAGACCACTCTTGCTCTGGAGGGTCTAGCTAAGTTATATATTGAGGAGATTGTCAGACTTCATGGCGTACCAGTCAGTATTATTTCAGACAGAGATCCCAGATTCACTTCGAGATTTTGGGAGAGTCTACACAGAGCACTGGGGACACGTCTGAAGTTTAGCACAGCTTTCCACCCACAGACAGATGGCCAGTCAGAGCGGACGATACAGACATTGGAGGACATGCTGAGAGCGTGTACACTTGACTGGGCAGGACATTGGGATGAGCATTTGCCGTTGATCGAGTTCGCCTACAACAACAGCTACCACTCGAGTATTGGGATGGCACCCTATGAGGCATTATACGGAAGACCGTGTAGATCGCCGGTATGCTGGAGTGATGTGGGCGAGAGACAGCTAGTTGGACCTGACATTATCCAGTTGTATTCAGAGAAGGTCGACGTGATTCGGAGACGACTAGCTACGGCGCAGAGCAGGCAGAAGAGTTATGCTGATACGCGGAGACGTGAGCTGACTTTTGATGTAGGAGATCATGTCTTCCTGAAGATCTCGCCTTCCAGAGGGGTGATGAGATTCGGGAAGAAGGGGAAGCTGAGTCCGAGGTATGTCGGACCTTTTGAGATATTGGATCGGGTCGGTGAGGTGGCATATAGGATTGCACTACCACCACAGTTCGCAGGACTTCACAACGTCTTCCATGTTTCTATGTTGAGGAAGTACGTGGCCGATCCAGCTCATGTGATAGAGATATCAGTACCGGAGATCCAGCAGGATTTGTCATTAGATGAGAGACCAGTTGAGATCGTGGATCAGATGGTACATCAGCTCAGGAGGAGAGCGATTCCTATGGTGAAGGTCAGGTGGCAGCATCACAGTGTTAGAGAGGCTACCTGGGAAATCGAGGAGGATGTCAGGAAGCAGTATCCAGAGTTATTCTGGTAAGTCAGTTATTTCGAATTTCGCGGGCGAAATTCTTTTAAGGAGGGTAGATTGTAATAACCTAAACTAAACATCTTAATTAACTAAACCTAAACCTAATTAACCCTAATTAATCCTGCATGGAGAGGTGGAGGTGTTGGACATGTGGAGGTTGAGGTGGATGGCTTTGGTTGGTTGAGTTTTAGGTTAAGTGTGATTGGATGAGGTGTAGGTGGATTTGGCTATTTAAGGTGATGTTGTTAAGAGATAAGGGTTTGGTCGTTTCTTTCATCATTGCTTGTTATCAGAGAGTGAGAGGAGGTGAACGTCGGAGAAGAAGAAGGAGGTGAAGTAGAAGAAGAGGAGAAGAAGGAGCAGAAGGAAGAAGAAGAGGAGTGAAGTGATTAAAGCTCGGGAGACATCTACAACCGTCAAAAAGGTATGCCAAATCTTCATTATAACTCACATAAGCCTTGTGAGTGTTGGGGATCGACGTTGGTGTCGAATTCCCCGTCGGAATTCAACCAATTCAGAGGTTGAAGACGACGATCGGTCGACCGGTGCCTGTGGGCAGTCGACCGATCCTATTATTATATTGTTGTTTACCCGCGAACGGTCGAACGATGTCGTTAGACGGTCGACCGTTATGCCAGATTGTGCGGGAAAAAAGGGGATTATACTGTTATCGGTCGAACGGGACCACTTAGCCGGTCGACCGAATAACGATGAGAATGGGTCGGTTGGGGATTTTGACTTATTAAACGGTCGAACGTCCTTACCTTGTTCGACCGATCCATTCGATGCTAAGTCGGTTGGGAGCTTTGACCATCAAAACGGTCGACCGCTCTTTAACTCTCGGTCGACCGACTGAGCATTTAATTAAGCGGTAGAGTGCTTGTGTTGTTTCGGTCGAACTGTATTTCAGTTCCGGTCGACCGAACGAGACTTGGGCAAAATATTGAAATCCCTGTTATCGGTCGAACGTCCCCTTGGTTCGACCGGTCGGATATATATATTATATAAAATTGTATAGCGTAGACCTTCCAAACGGTCGACCGCTAGATGACTTTTGTTCGACCGATTGGTCGGTAATTCGGTTGGCGTGGTTCGACCGGTAGATTTGTTTGTACAGTACTGTGTACTGTGTGGGGGACCGGTCGACCGGTGTGCTTGTAGCGGTCGACCGATCTACCGCAGGTTGGTGGATTTATCCACACGCGATCCGTCGATGTCAGGTCGACTACCGGCTCCGAGGCGACGGTTGATTACCGGCTTTGAGAGCTACGGATTTCACCTTCGACGAAGGCGTATTATTGTTGTACCTTTTTCCTCTCTTACCGAGCGGGGTGTGAGGGATGTGTACCGTAAACCTTGGGCAGTTTGCGAGGGTTTAGCGGTAGGCCGAGGATGTTCCGGCAGGGTGCGCGCTAGGCGACTCTTGGGGGAGCAGTGGCTGTCGTCTGACCCGAGTTGTGTATTCGGCGGGCTGACTCGCTCCTTGGGTGCGGCGTGTACCAGGGGTTCCTTCCTGCACTTTTTGGGGAGCAGTGGTGTCGACTGACCCTTGTGAGGCAGCGGTGGACTGACTTGACCCTAGTGGCAGGAGTGGTTCAGTGCCGCGGAGGCGGTGAGGGCATTATTGTGGGCCCGAGGCGGATGATCATGTGCATAGCATTGCATTGTATTTAATTCCTTTTTATATTTTAGGAGGTTTGGTATACGGGGTTCCTTCAGGGAACTCAGGCATGTTTGTTGTTTGCATTTCAGGTAGCGAGCAGGGTTAGAGTTTGAGGTGGTGACCGAGGACGGTGCCCCCGAGATCAGATCCTGTAGTTGTCAGTCTCTTTCTTTTGAGGTGATTACATATTGTATAGCTTTTGTCGTAATCACAGTCAGTCGGTAGTGTATGTATAGTTGACTTCCACGTGGGTCTGTACCTTATATATTTTATATATATATGTTGGTTTATTTCCCGTGACGTGCCCAGTGTTGACCGTTGACGGTCTTTATTATTGTTTAAATTTTCCGCTGTTTTCGGGTACGTTACAGGGTCGGTGTCAGCTCTAGTGGAAGCTCTTGGGAGCCCAAAAGAAGTAGCGCCCCATCTCCATCGCTGGCGGAGAATGTGAGTGCAATAGCTTCCGATCCCAAGTTCACGGTGGCGGTGGCAGCAGCAATCTCGACTTTGATGGGGAAGGATGGTGCTGGGAAGACAACAACACTTCCTCACTCCAAGTAATTAATGCCGGAGCCGGTTTAAGTTTTAAAGGATGGAGAGATGCTAAGGGTGTGTGTAGTTTTTAAAAAGTTTCTTAATTGGGGTGCTTAACGTCACCCCATTGATTGCTGCATGTTGACATTGGTTTGTGTTTGGAGGAATCTGAGTAAACTATACTTGATAGGTTGCTGTGCACCAACTTCTTCTTCGGGTCACTACACTAGATTGAAGGCTTCAAGCTCTTCTATATACCTTCTAGCTATTTGCACGTCCAGAAAGAGGATGTGCTAGCTCTAGGGCAGGAATATTTGTGTTTTTCTCTCTTCTGATTAATTTCAGGTTGTAGAATAAAACTCTCGTCAAGGATTCATATCTAAGAGGCTAGGAGTGTGGCAGGTAAGATTGAATTTTTCAATGTTTAGAACTCAATAGCTAGTTAGTCTTACAACATTTGAGAAATCGACCAAGCCATTTTCTTTCTTTGTTACAGACAAATCTTACTTGAGGCCTGAGAGAAGCATAAATAGTAGGGGGGGGGGGGGGGGGGGGGGGGGGGGGGGGGAACTGAAGTTTTATTGTCAAAACTACCAAATTATGAAAAGTCTAAGGAATTTGTTTGCGAAAAAAAATATAGTGAGTGAATATATCAAGTTGTCAATGTTTGAAGATGGGACTACATGCATTTTACGATGAATATTATACATTTTTGCATGGTAATAATTACTTGTCTATTTTCAGTTCCAATAAGTATGTTACTTGTTGATCATGCATCAATTAATCTACTTTTCTTCAGAATTTGATGTGCACATTTAATATTTTTACTGTTAAAGAAACACAACTCTATACGTACTTATGAGGTAAAAGTTCATGAGTAGTGTGTACTACAGAACTGCACTATTAACCTAAGAATCTTTTTCTTCTAGGGTTAAGGCACATTGGTTTCCGTTCGTTATATTATCATCTATAGACACACATATGCATGTATATATGAAAGTTGTGTTGGTGGATTGATATTACCCGGTAGACTTCAGCACTAAAAGAAAACTCCACTAAATGGTGGTTAATTAGGGTCGTGATTAAATAAAAAAACTGCATATTGCTTGAATTGAGAGTAATGGAGGGTAAAGAAAATCAAGGAACTAAAATAAATAAATTGGAAGACATAATTTTTCCATACAATTTTTTTCCATCTCCTTACTCATTTACTTTTCATCACTGACATCCTAAACAATACCTAATACATAAAGGAATGGTTTTTTTGTAATAAAAGAGATTATGGTCATTTTCCCTCCCTTTAATTTGTATTTATTTAATGAAGACACAATATTCACGACAAACTGTCAAATTTTGCGAAATAATACTCTCTAAAAAAATTAAGAGCTAAATCATCCAAGCTAAAAAAAGTAATATTTGCTTGGGTGCACTTGCAACTGATTTGCCCGTTCGAAGTTTTTTTCCCTTCACAAACACTTGCAAAACTCAATATTTACTTTGGTGCACTTCATGTATACCGTCGTTGACGGAATTCCGTTAGCTTCCGACGTCGTTAACAATTTGTATTCCTGTGTAAAGTCGGATAACCGAGTTTGGAACGATCGTACTGAACTATACGTCAAGTAGCGACTGTAAGATTACGTTACGTGTGATCGACGGAGTTAAATACTACATGTTTGTCATTAACGGTGCCGGAAGGTAACAGATGAATAATGCATATTTACGTCAAGTGTTTGTGATGAATAAAAAAATTCGGATGAGCAAAGATCTAATAAGCATCTTTTGCAAGTGCACCCAAACAAAAATCCCTAAAAAAACTAGATCTCTAGTATGTGGTATCTGATGTCTCAAAGTTACCATGATGTTATTGGAAGAACATATATAGGGCAACATGATTTTCATGTTATCTTGATAGCTATTTCTTATTTCACTGACATGTATAATGCAAGCATTAGCTGAAACAAACTGCAGTAGACTGACAACTATAAACACGTACATGCAAAATGTGTATTCATAGGTAGTTACTTTTGCCATGTTCTAACTTATTTTGTCATATAATTAACCCTAGCTAACACCTCACAACAGTGACGAGTTTAAGCCTATCATGCTTTGCAAAAAAAGAGTTTTAAGCCTATCACTGAAAGAGACCGGTTAAATGACTTGCTATGGCTATAACCTTAGTGCTCATCATAAAAAAATTTAAGTGCAAGAAGTATTCGAAATTAAGTAGTCATTTGATCATTGGCAACATCAAAAGGTTTATACATGGTGCTAAAATAGTAAAAACCGTCTGCGTGATATATATATATATATATATATATATATATATATATATATATATATATATATATATAGAATTATCTCAGTCTTCTAATTCCTTGTGATAACAGTCATAACTCAGAAGGCACTCTCGTTCTAACGTTTATCCAAAGTAGAAGAAAGGTTAAATTGCCATGTGTAAACTGGATCAAACTTCAAACCCTTGACCATGCATATTGAACAATGCTTGTAATGTCTATGGGTTATAATGACAAGAGAAGGTTTTGGGCTTATAAGGCCCATTCGGAGTTCAAAAAGAAACTTATTAATCTAACGTCTCCTTGAATCCATATTAGATAAAAAAGACACCTAATATTGAATCCATATTGGATAAGAAAGTAAAGTAAAAGGCAGCACTAAGACGGAAAGTGCCTCGTGTAAAAGCTGCTGCTCTCTGTAATCACTAATCAGAGGTATTCTTGCATAATACATCTCTTCCTCTTTCAACCAAGTATGTTGTTCTGCTTAACGAGAAATCAAGGCTGATCCGCTCGGAAAAAAACGAATCAAAAGTCCAAAGCAAAGTGTTTATCATTCTATTAGGTCCTATCCAAGTAACATGCATGTCCACAACTCGTTTAACTTTGGACCGAACTTGGGTTTGAACTCAACCCATCAGACTTAAATCCCAGACTCAGTATTAGAATCAAGCCGTGGTTTGCAATAAGCTAGTCTTTAACTAACACGACACGTCGTCATAGGTGGAGAATGACCAGAGCTGCTAATTGAAGTAAATTAACTAGAGTATAATACGTTTGCTCAACAGCTCAAGGTCATTAGTGACTGTGAACTAGAGAATTTGATTTTTGCGCTAGATGATTTAATGAGTTACACGTGTTTGTTACACATCTTTATTCAGGTTAGATAATGTGATTGTTGGCACGAAAAAATAGGTAAATATAAAATGTACGTGTATCGAAACAATGAGCTCGTCCATTCGTTGGATGATCCCTTGCTCTGGGAAAATGTTCCAGGATATGTCCATAGAGCAGAGTAATTATCCTGAGATAAATATGGGGAAATTGTTAATCTATATTAAGTTTGGATTAAAAAAATTAACATATTTATTTGTTATACAAAAAATAAAGTCAACGTCCAATTGCATAGGTTAGACCGTTAGATATGCTTGGAATCATAATAAAAACGATGAAGGGCAATACGATTTTGTTATGGAGTTGGTTGTAAAATGACAACTAAAATATATCGAAGGAAAGAAAGAATAAATTCATGCATGAGCACGTGGGCAACACATCTACTACTGTGCATGATTATCAAGACTACGAATGTTTTGAAAGCAATAAGTCACATATATGTTATATCAAAAAGTCACGTACATGCGTGAACGGTGGACATGTTTCGTGCGATACTTACCCATGTTTTGTACGTATCTAAACTAAGATTTTTGAAACAAAACTACGAACCGTTAAATATTTGGTTTGGTTTGGTTCAACATGGTCCAACCGATTATAATGTAATCATGATGTCATCATATTGTGAATTGGGAGTTAAACCAAATCGACTACAAAATAACAGTCCGGCTGGTGATTTCCAATTGAACCGAGTTTTGCATGTACTATACCAAATATTTAAGTTCTTGAAGTCTTTATAAAATATATAACTAAAATCAATAACGAAGTTTACAAAATATTAAAACATATTAATTATTATGTAATGATCATCAATTAGCAACAAAAAGGAAAAGATGAATTTTAAGAAGGGTTAATTACAGTTTGACCCCCTGAACTATGCATTGGTATCACTTTGCCCTCCTGAACTTTCAAAGTTAACAGTTACCTCCCCTGAACTTTAATTTTGTAATACTTTGCCCCCCTGAACTTCAAAAACTCATTATTTAACACACATTCAACGTTTGTTTTCCTAATTTTTTTGTTGTATCCCTAATACACTCCTAAACCTATATTTACGTGAAAGTTTGGCTCAAAACGGAGGTCGGATATGGTTGGAATTTGGGTCGAATTGAGTGTCAAACCGACCCAAATTCCAACCATATCCGACCTCCGTTTCGATCCAAACTTTCACGTAAATATAGGTTTATGAGTGTATTAGGGATACAACAAAAAAAATTAGGAAAAAAACGTCAATTTAGGGGGGGCAAAGTGTTACAAAATTAAAGTTTAGGGAAGGTAACTGTTAACTTTGAAAGTTTAGGGGGGCAAAGTGATACCAAAGCCTAGTTCAGGCGGTCAAACTGTAATTAACCCTTTTAAAAATACATAATGTTGATTAATTTTATTTCACTGTCGTAATCTACTTTTTCACAAACCCAAGGTATTTGAAAAGCTTAATGATTAAAATAAAATAATGTTTTTGGACTAAATTAAAATAAAATAATTATTTTTGTGGGTAAATTGTAACTTCTTATAGTTTATGGCGCAAAATGGAGTTTAACTTTGTTTGGTTAGAATCACGCTTTAACCAGTGACCAAACTGACATATTTTTCGATTTTTTTTCTGATTCGATCCGATTTGATGAGGAATTCAGTTTTTTTAATGACACGACCGCTTAACTTTCGATTTTTAGTCCAACCTGGTTCAACTGACGATTTGGTTTAGTTTTTAAAACAAAGATCTAAACATGATCAACCCACAATTTCACAGAAACGATTTCTCCATTCCACCATATACAAGAACACGCACCATGCATGTATGGCAAAAAGACACGCAAATATACAAACTCGGAGAAGAGAGAACTTGACCGGTCATGTGAAGAAGGCGATTTTGTCAATCTCGCTGGTGATACTTACTCTGTCAATTCTGATGTCATGTGATTCCAACTTTGCAGCAGCATTTCGGCTTCTTCAAGCGTCAACTCCGGTTTCGTCAAGTGTTGACTCCAGCATCGTCAAATCTCTGCAACTCCGGCAAGTGCAACAGCAACGACAATTACTTCATCAAAAAAAACCTAATTCATCGTACACATGTGGCTACCTCCTTTAGGGAGTCGTACATGTTCGTGTATCAAACACGATCATTTGGGCCACTTCCCTTAGGGATTTGTAGCCGGATGGTCGCCTAGTAGGCCAAGTGACCACCTCCCTTAAAGATTCATGCTCGTTTGGCTTGGGGAAACACACAGTCATTTTGACCACTCTACTTTTTAGGACTCGTGTCCATATTGATCATTTATACTTTTGGTAAATAAAAAAGGACGTCGGAAGGTTGTCAAAATTTTACTAGAAATTTACAATGAAAAGTCAAACCAAACAAACACAACGGTTCCATATTTGATACAAAATTAATTAACCAAAACCACATCAAAGTCATGTTGTATCGCTGCCTAAATCGCATAAGAACCCATGGTCTTTATCCTTGATTTGGATGAAATGATTAAGAATTGTACACGCTTAATTTGATGCTAGGCATAAGGTAGGTCTGTAAACGGGTCGGGGCGGGTTTCGAACCCACCGCTACTCGACCCGTCTAAGGTAGACGGGTTGGCGGATTGGTTCGGGTCGGGTGAATTTTTTTTAAACCGCTACCCGACCCGCCTAAGATCGGGTAAACGAGTTACGCGGGTAGGGTGGGTCGGGTAAACGGGTTATGCGGGGTGGGTAGATGGATAAATGAATTTTTTTATATATTTTTTCTTTCTTTTTGCATAAGACTATAAATTAAAAACATAACACATTAACACCTTAAAAACATTACCAATGTAATGAACACCATAAAATTATAAATAACTTCAACTTTATAACACTATTAGTAAATTATGGATAAGAGAATATGTATATGTATATGGTATATAAGCGTGTATATATATATAATATTTATTATTTAATTTATTAAATTCTTAGGCGGATAATCGGGTAAACGGGACGGGTAGAAAATACAACCGCTACCCGCCCCGTTTATTAGTCGGGTTGGCGGGTGGCGGGTTGAATTTTTTTCCCCGCTACCCGACTTAGGCGGGTCGGGGTGGGTTTTACCCGCCCCATTTACAGCCCTAGCATAAGGTAAACTGTCGAGAACATCAAATTAAATGAATTTTGTTGGCATAAACAATAATACATGTGAACAACGGGGACGTTGCGTACAAACATTCGACGAAAATGCTGTCAAACGACCCTGATTTGGAACTACCAGCCTATTTGTTCCAAGTAGGGATGAGTACCGGAAGATTTTGGATAATAAAAAACACACACCTTCCTGATTAAAATTAACCAGTACGAGTTGCTACTGAAAAAGAATGAATTATTATTATTATTATTATATCTTAAAAGAAAAAAGAGAGAAAGACTAGTAAAGAAAAACTAGTACATAAAAAAATAAAGCAACCCAAACAGCAGTAGCGTACTAATTAATCTCAATAAATAAATAAATAAAAGCACCTACAAAACCACCTCACTCACTCCAGTCCAATCTTTCCCCTCCACTCCATTCCACTCCAATGCCTTCTCACCCCACCACCACGACCAACACCAACAACCACCTCAACGGCGCCTCCCACCACCCTCACCACCGTCTCCCTCCTCCACCCTCCCACCACCTACCACCACCACCACCACCTCCTCCACCTCCACGTCACCACTACCACACTACCACCTCCTCATCCTCCTCCTGCTCTTGCTCCTCCTTCAAGGGATGCTGCTGCTGCCTCTTCCTCCTCCTGATCTTCCTCGCCCTCCTCGCCGTCGCCGTCGCCCTCGTCGTTGTCCTCGTCGTCAAGCCCAAGAAACCCCAGTTCGACCTCCACCAGGTCGCCGTCACCTACCTCTTGGTAACCCAATCTCCTCCCTCCTCCTCCGCCCTCCTCTCCCTCAACATCACCATGGCCTTCGTCGCCAGAAACCCCAACAAGGTCGGCATCAAGTACCACTCCTCCGCCTTCTACGTCCTCTATAAAGGTGTTCCGTTAGGGTTCGCCACCTTCCCGTCCTTCTACCAGCCGGCGCATTCGACCAGGGAAATCCAGACGCATGTTGCCGTTAGGAATGTTAACGTTCTACAGGGCGACGCGTTGGATCTCATTCGGGACGCCACGATTAACGATCGGGTGGAGTTGAGGGTTACTGGGGATATTGGGGCTAAGATTAGGGTTCTTAGCTTCACTTCCCCTAATGTTCAGGTAATTAATTCTCCAGTTTTTTTGGTTTTTGATTATTATTTTTTTGTGAATTTGTTTTCTTTTTTTCAGGTTTCGGTGGATTGTGCCATTGTGATTAGCCCCAGGAAACAGTCTCTCACGTACAAGCAGTGTGGAGTTGATGGGGTGAATGTGTGAATGAAGAGAAAAATTAAAAATCTCTTCCCAATTCTGCACTGTCTCTTTTGGAGAAATGATGAGCTCAAATCAAAGATCTCAAAGATGAGTATGATGATATGAGTGTGAGTAATTGATGAGTATGAGGTGAGGCAACAAAGACAAATGTCTCGATTTGTGATTTTTTTGGTTATAAAAAGGAATTTTGATTCTCTGTTGAAACTGGCCTCCCTACATTTTTTTTAGTTTAGTGATGAGGGGAAGTGTAGAGTTGTTTGGATTGGCAACTTTTCCACAACCATAGTGTGTATAAGATGACCCTTTTGAGAAGTTACCTCGAAGATGATGAGTATGAGGTGAGGGGCAACGCCACTTTTGCTACATGCTCATTTTGTGATTTTTATTGTTAGAAAGGAATGTTGAGTCTATATGTTGCAATTTGGCTACCTATAATCTTTTTTTGGTGGTGAAGGTAAGTGTAGAATTGTTTGGATGAATTAAGTGATTTCTCACATGGTATGGCAACTTGTCCACCACCAAAGTGTGTGAATGGGTGACCCTTTTGAGGTGGGGTGGTTTGGCGAATAATGTAATGAAATGTGTTTTTTTTTTGGTGTTTTGTTCTTTTTTAACTTTCTTGAAGGGGAGGGTGGTGTAATGGTGTTGCACAGGCATAAGGGCATTTGCTTTCTTTGCTGGGACGTAAACAAGTGCCTTTGAGATTTGTAAGAGGGTGGCGATGTGTAATTGATCTGATACGAACATTGGTCTCTGCACATGGGATGAGAAGTTTTTGTTTTCATTGGAAAAATCACTTTAAATTACGTTACTACCGGAATAAGAATCGAGATTTTTGCTTTGGAACACTTCCGGAGGCATCTTATTAGATCTTTGCACATTTGTCTTTTATTGACGCAATAAACTTGCAATCTTGATTAAATTACTTTGGTGTACTTGTGCTTAACGATCGTGAGTCATTTGTTATGTTTGACATTTAGGTTAATTTATGTTTAGATTCAATAGGGTTAATTTATGGACTGGATCTGGACGATCAAATCAGGTTCGGTCATCTGTTCTGGGAGTCCAGTAACTCTAAAGAAGAATTTGTTGGTTGGGTATCGAACGACCGAATATGATTCACTCTTCTGTTCTAGTAGTCAAGTAACTCTAAGGAAGACTCTGTTGGCTAGGTATCTGACAACTGAGAATGCTTGGTTATCCATTATGGGAGTCCAGTAACTCTAAGAAAGATTTTGTTGAGTGGGTACCGATTGATCGAATACAGTTTGGTCATCCATTCTTGGAGTCTTGTAACTTTAAGGAACACTTTGTTGGCGGGTTATCGGCAGACCGAATACAGTTTGGTCATTCATTTTGGGAGTCCAGTAACTCTAAGGAAGACTCTGTTGGTTGGGTGTCGGTGGACTGAATGCGATTTGGTTAACTGATGCTTGTTTTATTAAGATAAAAAATGCAACCATATCATAATATTTTTAGTGTACATTGTTTCAATAACCTGTCAATTAGAATCCAAATATGATTAAGAAAAATTCATCCAAACCAAGTTCATAACCAAATAGTCTTGAACTACCAATACAATTTGTAACATAAATATTGTTGAACTACAAACAATACTGAACTACCAACACAAACATAAATAGACTTTGCTTGAGACAGACATGAGAAGTCCAAACTGAATCGAGCAAGTTCATCATTGGTCCTACAACAATGAATAAAGATGGTGGAGTCGTTGCATTAGAAGTTGGCGGTGCCTTCGAACAAAAAAAATTATTATCATGAAATAGAAATAGGCTCAACGTTATCAAGTATAATTAAATGTACTACACCTTTGAGGTTGGGAGTGTTGATCTATAATTTGTTCTTTATATTTTCTTGCCTGGTGTCCTAAAATCCAACAATTCTTCGCAAAAAGTACCAATTTGTCATTCCATTGCTTTGTCTTGGTTTGTCGAGTGTAGATTTTTTTCATGTACTTTTGTCACAACTTGTCGATCATACTCAGGGGTGGATCTACATGTAGCCACACGTAGGCAAGTGCTCATGCAAGATTTCTGATATTAATGCATGATATTAGTTGAAATTGACGTGTACCCACGCTGCCAACCAAACACAGTGTGAGTTGCGAGTGTGTAATCAACTCACTCATAGATTAAGTAGAGAGCTAAAAACTTATAAAACTTATCAAACCATTAGGACACTCACTACCCTAATCACAAATCCAACACAACCTAACATTTTTTTCTTTGTCACGTCAACACAATTTTTATTTCAACTATTTATCCAACTCAACATAAAAATCTACTATCACAACCCAATTATTCAACAAATTCTACCACCACAACATCTAGGATAAAACAAAAAAATAAATTTAAAAATAAAAAAAACAAAAAAAAACATATTTAACAAAAAATAAGATTTCAAAAAAATCAACACAAAAAAATAAAACAAAAAATAATAAATCAACCAACCAATGACCTCGGGGAACGTGACCCTAGCCCCACTAACAGGGCAATTTTTCCCACCCTGATCTAGACCCTACAATGGGTGGTCTTATTCTAGAGTGTGTTATACAAAGTCAAAAATCACACACTACATTTACATTACATATCTACACATCATCTTCTTAACTTTTTTTTATACAACACACTTTTTCCCAAATTCCACCTCAACCAAAAACCCCTAAATTCTCTATCCACCTCTACCCAAAATCCTTAAAGTCCACCTTTGACGTCCGACGTCGGCAATCCTCAAGGTCCGACGGGCGACGACACATCGCTCCACCTTCACACTTCTCCACCTCCACACTGTCACACACACGCCTCCACCATCCCCCAAGTTTGAAGTTAATATGAAAACCTTTTAAATTATTATAATAATATTATTAGGTTGATATATTTTTAAAGGATGTCCACCCCTCAATATCGTCCTGGGTTCGCCCCTGATCATACTCACAATTGGTAAGTTCCTTATGTTGGCTTTTTGACCTTAATCCGTATTTTGATGATGTAATTAAACCTAATCTTAATAAGGACATGTAGATTAGCACATGTAGTATAATAGTATACATATTGTATTGTGCTAACATCTACAGGTGATCAAGACTCAAGAAAGAAGAAAAGTCAAGCCAAGACATGTAATCAAGCTAGGATTGAAGACATGTAATTTTTCCTTTCTTTGAGAATTAGGAACTTATGTAAATTGAGCATAACTTAAGCTAATATGCATGCATTCACACACTAGGTTCCTTTTAGGAGTCACACACAAAATATCATATAATTTGGACTCCATTAGATCACCTAAACACCTAAAACATTGGTCGCCAGTCTACCTGAGTTCGGTCGACCGTCCACCTTTCGGTCGACTGGTTATACACAATTTTTGTTATACCAGACCAATCCGTTCAACCGATCACACATCTATTTAACCGATTACCCAGACTTGTTCGGTCGACCGGTAGACCTTCGGTCGACCGTTTCGTTTGCTATTTCTGGTAAAAATACGACCGTTTTATTTGTCGTATTATACAACGGTCGTATACACATTTTTCTCAATATACACCCCCATATACTTTAGAACCGGTCGAACAAACTACCTTATTCGGTCGACCGTTTAATTCGTGAAAAACCCCCTGCTATCGGTCGACACAAGTTTGTCCAACCGATCAAGATTTCTCTCTACCGAACCCAGTAGTTCGGTCGACCGGTACCTGCTCGGTCGACCGTTGACCTATAGAACTTAAGTGATTCGGTCGACCAGTACCTATGTTCGGTCAACCGATCCATCAACAGACTCAAGGGTTCGGTCGACCGATACACCTTTCGGTCGACCGTTTCTGGACAGATTTGCAGCCCGATTTTCTGCTTTGTGTATCTTGCACAAAACCCAATCAAATCTATCCCCAACGGCTAGAAATCCTTAGGAGCTTATAAATAGAGGATCAAGACTTGTTGTTAACACAACTCTCCAACTCCAATTGTCCCAACTCATTAGAGAGAAACCTCAATCCTCAAAGCTCCCATTTCTACACTCTATAAGCCTAAACTTCACACACTTGATCAATTACTCATCCTACTCAAAGTGTGCTCAATTAGAGAGTGAATCCCACTCAGTTACAAGTGTTGTCAAAAGAAGCAAGGACTTCGGTGAAAGCCCGAAGTGTCCCTCTTGGATTGTGAGAGGAAGAATTCAAGCAAGCGAGGGTTGTTCGCGTTGCTTGTGGTGTAAAGGCGTTCTCTCCCGGCCCGGAACGGGGAGTGGTTAGTGAAGACGTAGGCGGAGCTCGCGGAGTCGAGCGGAGCTTACAAGAGAGGACTAGGACCCGGGTGGGGTGCCGAACCTCTATAAAAACGCCGAGTCTCTTTGTGGTTTGCATGTTATTTCCCTACTAGTCTTTAAATTGTTTCCGCTGCGTTTATTGCTTGATTAGTTAGGGATTAGATTAATAGTGATTAGTGGACCCATAACCCACACGATCCTACCTTCACCTTACTTCATTGATGTGTGCATTATGTGACTCACTGTAGTTTCCCGTGATGAAATGACACTTCACACATGTACTGAACTAGCTTCCTGACCACACCTTGTCTTTCTACTCCACCTTCACCATCCATTCATAGGTTGTTTACTTCTTCCATTTCCGATGTGAATCGTTGGAAGTCTTCTTTTGTGTACGATCGAGTTGCCCGCCAAAGAAGAGAATGCAAATGAACTCTATGGAATTTCTTCTTGAATTTTTTGTACAAGTGCCTTATACATCTCCTGTGCTCACAACTGGGGTATGTCTAAGAAATTGCTTCCTTAAGTTCTTTTGATCAGTCAGATATGATTACTAAACCTTTCGGTCGTCCCACAACTTCCATCAGATTATCCATCAACCATTTCTAAGAGGGCGCACTCTGAATATCTTCAATCTCAAATTCCAACAGGAAAATGTCGTTGTTCCCATCAACAACAATTACAAACAATAAAATCTCTCGATGCTTGCGCTTCAAATGACATTCATCAAGCCTAATGACTGATCTACATCCGTTGAGAAAATCTGACCTACATGCATGCAAGCATACAAACAAGTACTGAAACTGCTTGTTTGGATATAGTTCATACATGATCACACTTCCGGGGTTTTGCATATTCAATTCACCAATTAAAGTGGGCACTGACTCATATTGAAGATCATCACCTCTATGAAGCGTGCACAACATTAATGCACGTCCTCTCCGAACTCTGTGATATGGGAGCTTCAGGTGGTATTCTCTCTGAAGTTGGTCTACAATGTTCTTGGTTGTAAAGCCTCTCGTCTTGCATTAATCAGTCTAATGCTTGATAGGTGGTTGCTTCGTGACCATCTTTGAAGCATAACTATTGACCGAGGAGAAAATGTGAGGAGTCCCAAGGGTCTTGATTTGAAACACTTTTGAATTGTGTATCCTCGACGTATGATTTCTCTATTTGCAGTTAGGGTCTTGGCACTTTGTTGTCACTTGTTCTGGTTGACTATTTATTAAATCAACTGGACTCTCAGATAATATGTAATGTTGTATCAAAGTCATTCTGAAGCATGCCACATATGGAAACTTGACACCAACATACATCTCTAGATTCTTCATGTTAACCTCAATTGGGTGTGGCTTGTTAGCATAATTGAATCGAAGTCCCCAAGAATGTCATCCTCCAATGTGTCATCAAACTCTGGAACGCAACTTGTTCTACCTCTTCTCTGTCGACATCTTACTCTCTACTAGGCATGTAATTAGGTCCATCTTCATCAGACTCCCAAGCAACAATCATGTCAACATCATCATGGTCCTCTACTGTGGGGTCGTCATCTTGGACGCCCATCAACCTCCTCCTACAACTTCCCCTGGTATATGTTCTTGGTGGCCTTGCTCTATCTATCAGCATCTTCATTTTGCGTGGGCGACCTTCGTGGAGGCTCAATCAGACATTGTGGTTCTTGTAGGCTCATATGAGTAGGTCCGGGTTGCACTTTTGGCACTGGAATAAGTTGATAATTGATATTCATGTTGATATACATTTCTGCTACCAAAACATGAGTCTACAAGGTGTGGTGGCTCATCAGCCATAGAAACCTTTTCTACACTACCAAAGATGCATAACTCCATTGTCAGATTGGTGGGTAATAGTGTTGACTCTACATCAATATCTGAAGAGATGGATCAATGTTCTTTTTTCTTTGGATGAGGAAGCATGTAATCAATTCTCAACGCTTGGTTCTCACAAACATTAACAAACTTCTTAGTTCACCAAAGTAATTAATCATGTTTGCAAGTATACTGAGTCAATAAAAAATAACACGTGTGCAAATGTCTAGTAAGTCACTTTTGGAAGTGTACCCAACCAAAAATCTCAATAAGAATTAATTTATTCCACGTGCCTTTTAATGACCCTCTGTTTGTCTTTCGACCTTTGATATTATACGTGTATACAAACGGAATGTTCTCGTGGTCACTATTAACGAGGGTTGCATTTAATGAAGCCTAATGATTTGGATTAAACAGGGTGGCTTGCATCTGCAATGGCATGCAAGTTCTTACCTGTTAAATCACACTAGTGGTGGTACTTTAGGGTTCGACTGTGCTTTTCTTGAAGGTTCCAGCATGCGTGTGCTTACCAATTATGTTGCATTTAATAATTCAAAATTCCGTAGTTGAGCTTGCAAAATTAGGTCTCCCGTCAATGTTAAGAGTGATCGTCTTCTAAACTTTTACTAGTGTTATCAACTAAAAGGACCGATGACGTGACACAATATCTATGACCTCGGCGTACTTAATATCCAAATCAAGTTTTTGAAAAGGGGTCTTGTGGTCAGTAAAATTGGCCGACAGTTTATAAATATCGCTAAAATGGCAATCATGATCGTTTCTTTTCTTCCTAAAATGGCTTCTATTGCTAGACAAGTATATATCTGTCTATACGGAAATAAAAGCCTCCGCATATAAATATTTATATGGAAGAAACTTAGAACAAAATGTAAAGTCACTCTACAAATCCTAAAACAACATCATCCACTTCATTTTTTGCAGTAAGTAAATCAAATATGATTCTTTACATTGTGCACACCTAACGTGCTGAAAACATGCTTATGAAGTACTTATCAAGTTTTAGTTCTGAAATCGTAAAACATGGAACGCCAATTAGAACATGATGCAAAGATAATAAATAAACATATAGACAAGTTCCACGTCATCAAACATGTGATCTTTGATTCAAACTAACTATTCTCATAACCTTGATTATGAGTTGGATCATTTTAGTAGTTTTCATTATCATCCCATGTGAACTTGCAAGTTAGTAGCAAAAAGAGTCCTATTATGCTAAGGTCATAGATTAGGGGTTTTGAGATTAAACTTGTATTCCACCTTTTGTTGCCGACATAAGAAAGTCTGAATTCTTTTCACGTGAGAAGGAGTTCTTTCACTTTCTACGTAAAATAGTTTGGTCTTGGGGACCATTTCTTGAAAGCCTAGTTGGATAACATCAGAAAGAGACATCGTAATTTTACACAAAACACTAAAATACGACACGTAAATATCGTGCTTAGGTTATAAGTTTTCGTATTTCTTGTCGTGTTTGTGTCTCACATATTAGACGAAAAGTTTTTTTGTATTTTGCGTTTGAATACACAAAAACACTTGAAAGTACACGATATTATAATTATGACCACAAATATAGGAATACAATGTGTGTTGGCCTAATGGTAATATAGACATCACTTGGTGGTAGAACCTCCACCGACCAACGTTACATGTTATTTTTGCATTTTGTTAAGTATAACCTTATTTGAAGTGAGTGTTGCAGTACTCACGAAAGTTTAGTCGCACATCAGACAAGAAATACCAAATACTTTGGGAGAATTTTTTGTTCCTCACTTAAGATTGTTGAGGTTTGGAATTTGACCCATTAATAATAATTTTTCGTGTTTATTCGTGTTTCATGTTTATTCGTGTAACACGAAATAAAAGAGATTGTATTCATGTTCTCCAGTATTATACACGAAAATATTTCGTGTCATGTTCGTGTATGGTTAATTTGACTAGTACATGTGAAAAAAAATAGAATTAATGTGATTGTCAAGTCTAATAGGAAGGATATGGTAAAAACATTATCAACGCTTAGATTAAAAGATTATTTCTGAAACGAATCTTCATTAGATTTTTAACTAGATGGTGGCGCCGAGGATCATTGAAAGATAGTGCTTTCCTCTATCTCTGTAAATCATTATTGTTACATGGTCCCCACATAGATCAAGATCTGCATTGCAAACCCTTGCAATTCTAATTTCTAAACAAATAAAGTACCATGTTACCATTAACTAGCACTAAATGCTAATAAGATGTCGATGGTCGACGGAAATTCCCTTCTTGCATGCTAATGCTCCAGTTCTCAGCAACAAACTGAGCAGTCATCATGTATCTCCCAACGTGAAGCGAATGCACGACTCAAGAACAATCATCCACACCATGATCGATAAATATTGAAGATCGTGTTTACATTACAGGAAGTAGGAAAAACTCTTCAATTTCAACACTACTCTGTCATGATCTGAATCCCACGGTGCTACTTCAGCAAACTTCTTAAGACACTTTTCCCTGATCCTTGCTATCACCAAGAACCCTGTTTAAAGCACACTGACGATAGTTCAGCCTTAAATTCTTAACATAATTTAGCCTTTGACTTGGTCATCGTGAAACTTTGTGTCTGCAGCACCATATACCACTCCGTAGAGAATTTGTAAGATAAAATGAAATAATATCACTCTGGTGTAAGATCATCCAAACTAGACCGAACGTAATGCTAACTTGAGTTCTCATCATTTGTTACCATTGTAGAATTCTCAGTTTTCTCAGCCACCATGGCTGCTGCACGATCCTCCGAACTCACCATGGAATCCTCAACAGCTTCGACAAACTCATCGAATTTTGAGGTGCTTGTTTCTCCAACAATTGTACCATTTTGTTCACTCTCCTTTTCTATTTCGGTTAACTGTTCAGTTACAGGTGGACTAGAAATGCCTGTCCCTTTGGAAAGAGACACGTACTTGAGAACCAGCTGCTTGTAACTGTTAAGAAGAGATTCTACATCATTAACTGTTAAATCACCAGCTGATGCATAAAGAAAAGGGTACTCGCTGAAACATCTGTTTAGTTGGTCCTCCTTTAGAATATCCCTTGCTCCTTTAGTTTCTAGGTCAGAGGTAGATGCTTTTTTAGAGGTGTAATGTTCTTCTGTCTGATCAGATTCCTTACTGGTTTCACTAGCATAAACTTGAGGGTGGGACATTGTCGTCGACTGCTCGCTACTCACCTTGTTGGGTTTTATATTTTCAGTTAAGTGACCTTGATACTCAACTGGCGACGATTTTTGAGAGTCACGTGCATTTTGATTTGTGACACCCTCGAGGCCACCTGAAAGGCCTAAAATAAGTGCTCTAGCGGATTCCATGTTCTTTTGGAATTCTTCTTCATCCATGGAAAGAGCTTTTGCATCAATATTCCAGATGAAGGATTCTGCAGAGAGAATATTTGTGAAATAATATGCTGCTTCAGAGACCAATCGTGACTGACACCTATACCTCTGTATATATAAGAGATTTGAGTGCAACTCTGGAGGATTGGCCTGCATTTCCCAGTAAGAACATATATCCAATCAGGTGATCACAACCAAACTAGTTGCCATAAGAAAATACATAGCAGAACATGTAGAATTCGATAAATGACAACATAATTTGTTATATCTTTCTAAACTCTCTAGTCTCTACAGATAAATCAATGTGTTGGGAGTGGAAATAAATAACATATAACATACTTACTATGAAAAGTTAACAATTTATATCAAAATTGCCTCGATTATCTCTCTTAAGTACTTGAAAACTGAAATGGTGATGGACAAACAATTTTAGTGATTCGAAGCAAAAATTACTATATACACATTAAGTAGTTATTATTGGATCCAAATCAAATGACATGTAATTGCAAATTAAGTAAGTTCCCACGCAATTCTAAGGAAAAGATTAGGAGGAGTGGAGGACTACATCAAATGGCAGGCGCAATGCAATAAACATTAAGGTACAATTAAATGAGATATGAAGTTAGTCTTGTTAGAAGTAATCACATTGGTTACATGCAATCTTAAAATAGGTGTTCTTGTTTTCTTTAACAAAGAGTCATTTGTTTTTGGTATATACTCTGAGTTCACTTTATTTCAATTTCATAATTTGAATTTCTTTTCTTCCTATTCTTGTGTTTTCCAGGCGTGTAGGGCTAGCATAACCTGGGCTTATTACTTTGCTCCAATTGTAAACAAGATCTCTGAATACAAGAATATCTATGCGCTGAGCAATATCTATTAACAATACAGCTTATGGATTTTTCCATAAGCAATAAAAATGATAAGATGAAATGATTATCTCTAAAATTTTCATGAATAAAAAAGAAATGAATGAATATAAGTATCTCAAATTAGTTGCAAGAAGTGAAATTATTTTCAAGTAAAACATTTATGATTTTTTAACAAAAGACTTTGTTTTCTGCAGATGATGCCCTGAAACAGCTTACCTTTATTGTCACGTAAATGAGCACGGGAAGGAATTCATCTGCTCCGGGAGGATTTTCACTAGATGCAAGTGAGGCGTTGAGTAACAAGTTGTTGATTACTTTGCAGCAATTGAGAATACAAACAAGCTTGTCTCTGGGAGCCTTATACATATTAATCTTCTGCAGCTCCTTTTGTGCTAGCTTCGATCCATGAAGGATAAAAGACAGACACACATAAGGAAATACGACTGGTCAGTAAAACTGGCTAGCAAATGTTATACCCAAAATGGTTGTATACCCACACTAACATGCAATATAACTTAGTCACTTAGATGCAATTGTTTTCCTGAGTACAGTCGCACACATTATTACTAACATCAAGAGAAAATTAGCAGTAGCTCCACTACGCCAAGCCTCACAGTGCATTCAACACTTAATAAGACCATATTTTAGCTTCTTCATTTTAATGAGAGAGAAATGCAGAGCATCCTGCAGTTATTCAAAACTCCCCGGTTGTGTTGGCTTAACATGAGAAATGGCAAAAGCGGCAAAACTTGATGCAATAGAAATATATAAAGCAGACTATCTTGAAAGAGAACAATATGGAGAGGGCAATATGTTTATGTCAGTTGGGTGTGGTGTGGATGGAGTGGACGACGGTGTGGAGGGGCAGAGCATTATGTTAAGGGACTCTAGGCTACAGCAGCATAATTACATAATATAACAAAAGGACTGAATCTCAACATCTACAATTTCAATGTTACTTATAATAATCTGTCCAACTTCGGCATTTTATTGAAAGACCTTTCGGACCAAATGCTAATTTACCTAAGCATGTGAAAGTAAGAGTCCCTAGAATATAACAAATGGTCATCTTAATTGAATGT
Source organism: Triglochin maritima (assembly GCA_963682175.1). NCBI lineage: Eukaryota > Viridiplantae > Streptophyta > Magnoliopsida > Alismatales > Juncaginaceae > Triglochin > Triglochin maritima. The sequence continues at coordinate 47,240,437 of OY821772.1, forward strand.
CTTCGTACCAGCCATGAAGTTTCATTTTGAAATGTTGGTTGGATATCCAAATGTTCTGGTCTTATGAACTGCTGCACCAAAGACATCTTCAGAAAGAGTTCTTCATCTTGTTTCTTATCTTCAGGGAGAGATGCAAAAGCACGATTATATAGTTTTGTCATGACATACTTTTCCAGTCCCTACAGTAAACAAAGAGCAAATAAATTGCTTTCCTTTGATGCAAAAAGCAAATAATATCTCTAGCTCCTTTCCCATTTAAGAAAAAATTTGAACGTTTGCATATAGTTGGTGCTTTAACAGAATCAACACCTAACTGGCTATGCAAACTTGGAGGGCTTTTTAAAAAATCTGGGAGAAGGTATAAATAATTAAAATTAAAAATATAGAAATGAAAAGGCAGAGATTGTCTATAAGGTATGAGAACGCTGACCTCACCAGCACTTTCCAGCTCTTCCTCGGAGCAACCAGCCCAAAGAGAATGAGCCTTGAAAGTTCCTTCCATATTGGTAAGAAACTCTTGCACAGCAGCGCCATCCTTATCTGGATCAGGAGCTTTACTTGTAAAATTGACTATGAAACTGCATTGACACAAAAACAAATGTGCAGTAATGTTTGATTAGATGTGTAAACAACATGACAATTTTTTCAAGAAAAAGTCTATTAATCCTACAATTGGTGGAGCCCTAGGAAGCACGGACACTTCTAAACGGTCTTCGTGTCCGAGTCGTGGCCGTGTCGGACACCGACACTCCTCGGACACGCCTTGGACACGTGTCGGACACGCCAGGTGGCGTGTCCGGGACTGTTTCGAGATTTCACAGCGGTGGACACGACTAGGACACGGGAGGGACACGGGAAGGACACGGTGTCCACATTTGGACACGGCAATGTTTGTGAATTTTAGAAGTTTTTGGGGTTCTTTTAAAATTTCAAAACTTTCGGTTTAATATTGCAATTTTTCAAGACTTAAAAGTTAAAACCCAATGAACACATTTCTTCCACTGTCGTTTGGAGAAACCCTAACCCATCTTCTTCTTCTAACAGCGACTCCAACCTCTCCGGTTCACAGGTTTTGTTCAGCCGTCTCAACGTCCACGACCTTCTCACCTTCGCTTCTGTTCAGCTGTCTCAACGTCCACGACCTTCTCACATTTGCTTCTGTTCAACTGTCTCAACCTCCACGACCTTCTCAGACCCATAGTTTTATGGCTTCTTCTGATGCAACACCTTCAGATGAGGTAGTTAGTCATCCACTTTGTTAACTTAGATTTAATATAAACTGAGTTTATGTTGATAGGTATTGTAGTAAGGAATGGCTTGAAGAAGCACCTAACCGTGTTCCACCACACAAAGATGATGAAATATCCGAGGAAAAAAACAAGTCTTCGTAGTTACTTCCCACATGCTGATGAACGAAGGCAAGCAGTCCTTGAGTTTGCTAGATTTTCAGGGATGACAGACGCATTTGGAACATTTGATTCACTACATGATAGAGGTGCAAGTATATTTGATTCACTACATGATAGATTTGGAACATTATTTTTTTACAAGTATATTATTTTTTATTTATATATATTATAATTTTTAATTATAAATTTAATGCCGTATCCGTGTCCTACTTTTTAGAAAAATGCAGTATCCCCGTGTCCGTCTCCGTGCTTCTTAGGTGGAGCCAAATGAATAAATGACATCTAATGATTTGCTTTTTCTTACGAAAACATTGACCCTCTTGAAAGTATTCATTATTGCATTGGGCCAGCACAAATAAATTAGGAATATACATATAAAAATGTCATATTTTCCAAGGGACTAAATGACCAGTACACTTTGCCAAAAATCGTAAAATATATACCCCATTTAAAGAAAAAATCCATTCTTTACCAACATGTATGTTCGAAGTCATTCAGCTCATCTAGCTATGATTTATTTGTGAAAAATGAAAAAAAAAATGCAAGGTAGCCAATTGGATGTCCAAGTAACCAAAATAATAATGTCCATTCATGACGTTTCCTTGCTTACTTTTTTTATCGGTACGACATTTCATTCCTTAATTACATACACCCTAACTATTTGTGCCATGTACATCATGCATCTGGTTTTACCTGATCTCATGATACACCACATACTGCATCATAACATACTGCATCATAAGAATACATTCATGATGAAGATATTCATATGCTTGTTGAATTCCTCCTCTATGATATTCCTAGCAAATGATTGGGCATAACCAACCAAAGAAATGTATGCAGGGGCAGTGCTAGGAATGAAGGTCAACGTGGTGGGATTCGTAAAGACGATATAAAAACAATCAAAAATTCACTACTTTTGTTTTCTTTGGAGTCCAATTAGGTAAAAAAAAACTTAAGGGGGTAAAACAGGTATTCCTGTAACTAGACTAATTTGACAAAAAATCCATTCAACTGTTTTAATGTTTTATTATTGGTACTCAAAAATATTCAAGGGGGTCAGAACCTAAAAGGTCAAAAATCCAGGTGGTCAGAATCACATAAGGTCTTCAAAATCTAGGCCAGATACTAAAATTTAGGGGTCAAAATCTAAATGGAATAAATTCAAAGGGGTCTCACAAAAAAGGCTAACATTGTTGCGTCTCTTCTTCTTTTCTCGTTTCTTATAAAATTGATGGTGTTTATCCAAACACGTATTATGTCTTCAAAATACATTATTTGAAATTAGATGCTAACTTGAAAATAGTATTTTGAAACCAAAGTTTCAAAACCTTTAGCTACCTAAATGAGGCCTCAATGTTCCTATGAAGAAATCAGCATGTGCAGAAAAGCATACGTGTTTACGCATGTCCAGTAAAATTACCATAGTAACATAGCAAAGAGAAGCTTGGTGAATAAGCTTTCAACAGGACATAGTTTTAGAAGAGGGCTCAAACCTTGAAAATTCCTAAATATCTAATCACAATTTCAATGCAAGTCAGTTACAACAAAACTGTGGTCCTTATCGCACCACAAATCAACAACCGTAACGACCATCTAAACAAAATCTCTACATAAATCGACGAACATCTTAACAAACTAACGACTTTAACGAACACAAACCCTAACATAACAAATCAACTCCGATCATCCAATCCTACGTAACACCACAATACGAATCCAAACAACAGATGGAGAGGCGAATGGGAGTACTTTTTGATGTAATTGACGAGCTCGGCGGCGGCGGGTTTGCGCATGCGCTCGAGGAAGTCGCGCCAGGTGAGGGAAGCGGACGACGATCCGAACGCGTCGGCTCCAGCGCCGGCGCCGTCCATCAGAACCTAACGGCGAGGGGAGTGGGACCGGAGAGCGAGGAGTGGATTCGAAGGGAGTTTGACAGATCTGATCGGCTCGAGTCGACGGCCCGGTGGTGGTGCTCTTTCCGCCTCCGAGATTGTTAATTCAGGCCTGTTTTGTCCACAATCCGATGCAAGTCCAGCCCAGATGGGTCTTGGATTTTTGAGTTATTTTAAGTTTGTTTTTGTGATGCTTATATATACTTTTCCTATATTTATTTATTTTCCTCCTATACAACTATTTGTTTACTTATGTACCAGAAAGTTGAATTGGTTATTTAAGAAACAATCCTTTGCTAACATCACTTTATATGGACAGGTTACATACTTGGAGAAACTTGAAATTACAAACAAGTTCAAAGAAATTTGTTATAAAAATTGTTCATTATTTATTTGGGAAAGAAAAATTAGCGTTTGTTCCGTTCTCCAAAAATCTACATTCTCAATGACATATTACTACTAGTGTCTTTGTATTGTTATGTAAAATATACATATAAAAATAAACAACCAGCGTTTGTAGTCCAACGGTTAGGATAATTGCCTTCCAAGCAATAGACCCGGATTCGACTCCCGGCAAACGCATGCTTTTTGTCCTTAATTTATTTTCCAAGATATCGTAGAGTTTCAGTAGATATAAAGGTCCATAACCCTCGGAACAAGGTCAAGGCCCATAACAGTTCACAGAAGTCCCAGAATAGAGGAATACCAAAACCACACTTTTTACTTTCTAATAATTTGGAAATTCCACGCTACTTCATGACCATCGAAGAAATTAACCTTAATTTACATTAGAATCTCTGAATTAAATTCCACGCGTCTTAGTTTGACCTACATTTTGCAAGTAGTCATTTTCACCTACGTCAGTCATAAGTTCGACGCGAATTGCATTTGATTAAACACGATATGAGACACGAGATCTACATCTGAGACACTACCAAAATAAGCATGAGACGAATATCACTCTAGGCCCAAGCTATGATCGAAACTTTGTTGAGCATTTAAGATTTGACTAAAACTAAAACACACGGTACAATATCTAAATTTACAGAAGGGTTGTTAAAAAACCACGTGTCTAATGTCATAAGATACAGACCTGCAGATGGCAAAAATTAGAGTCGATGATTGCAAGTCTTATCTTGGGATAATTGGAGTATAGTAGAAAATACTCCCATAAAGAAATTGCA